>CM071595.1:125430579-127830579 GCA_036435485.1 Saposhnikovia divaricata
ATAAAATAAGGATTATCAACTTAATGAAATTTGCTTATAAAATTTTAGAATTTTTGCTAAAATAAAACAAAAAGTAACATAATGTTAATATAAAAATTATAAATAAAAATTTTAAAGGGTTTTTAAATAATGCACATATTAGACTCTCATCATCATCATTAATCGTTATAAAACTAGTTCTAAAATAATCCAAATAATGCACGTATCAGACTGTCATCTTACCCGTTGTAGCTTAGCATCCAACATAAGAAAACTAATTAGTTGTTCTTTGTTTATCAAAAAGATGAAGAATTCATCTAGACTTACCTTTTATTTTTTTCAAAGGGAGCATAAGGATCCTGATGTAAGAAGTATAGATTAGAGAGATACCTGAAATCAAAATAACAATAACAAAATATCGAAAAAATGTTTTGAGACACGTGAAAACCACGCTATCCTTAAAAAGATAAGCCCCTTCCGTGTGGTGCTTGAAGGTTGTTGTGATTTCCGTCTCCCAGGATACAACGAAACGAGGTAATCTTAAGCACTAGATATCCGCCTCCTACGAACCGAACAAATACCGCAACTATCTCACAGAATCAGAACCTAGATAGCTCTAAGAAGAATGCAAAAAAAGAATATATAAAACTTGAGGGATTTTTTGTGTGTCTAAACAATGAAGCTAAGCTCTACTTATATAGTAGTAGAAAAAAGTAACTCCATAAGCAATAAATTTTGTAACCCCCAAGACTTAACTTTGTAACCCCCAACATATAATAAAACCACATTATTATATGAGTTACAAAATCAAAAGAATGAGTTACAAAAACAAAAGAGGAGTTACAAATCAAATAATAAAATGTACTAAATTTTTTATTCAAAAAATAGTCCAACACCTGATGCCTACTCTTAGCACATATTCCTCCATCAAGACTTAACCCTTCACCATAAAACAGGAAGGACAGGATTAGATGCTGATCGAATACTTCGTCTTTGGTTAGAGAAACACGAGATTTATTCAAACAGTCGAAGGTATGTTTAAATGTCGCTTTGCAATACTTTCTTTTTTGAAACTTTTTTCCCCTTATCATATAATATGAATACAGTATGATCGACTTGATGTGAAAAGTAGGCTTAACATGGATGATATTGGCCATTTTTTTTGTTAGCCCATTTGTTGCTTAGGTGGTGTGAAATGAGTTCTAAAAATATAGAAATCATTGTGGATGCTCTAAGAAGCTAACTGCAAATATCTTATGGTGGCGCAAAACATCTTCGAATATCATTGGCTTTGCGGTAAAACATATGTAATATCTGATTGTTTGTAATCCACTATAATCTTTCGCATGAATTAAAGCTGAGATATTAATTATTACTATTAGCTGTGTCTCATTGTTGAAGATTACTAGTGGATGTATGTTGGTGGTCACGTTTACATCATAGAAGCCGTCTTGACATGTAACTTGTAAGGATGCTTGTTGATGCAGCAGTATAGTAAGCCAGATTTGGATATCAGTAGCTGTACTTTTTGTGGTTACATGAAAGATCTTGTTCAGTAAGTTTATTGTGAGATTATAAAAGAGTAAACAACCTGACCACGCAGCTCTTTCACCATTGTTAATTACTCTTGGCTCGAGTGATTTTATATAACCTAATTCAGATATGACCACGTCCAAGGCAGTTTGTTCGGCCATTATTAAGAACTGCTTTTTTGAAATGTTCGTAGAACCGGTCAGTTCCGGAATATGGCTCATGTGGTATTTGCATGGTTTAGGATTTGGTGTTTGGTTGCGTCCAAGGCTGTTTGTTCCGCCATGTTCAAGACCTGCTTTATTGAAATGGTTGTATTGAGTTCCGGGATGTGGCTATCCTAATCATTACTAATCTATTACCATTATTTGATGTGTATCAATGGTTGTTGATACAACTACTAATGCTTTTATTGATAGTCATGACTCAAATATTGGCTAATCTGTCTTCCTATTTTTATCAATATTTTATCATTTGTGCAGAGCACGATTTTCTTTTACCATTATCGAGAGAACCCCTTCGAGCAATTGTCGGCAGTAATATAGTCTAAAATCAAAAGGCTCCAGATTGGAATCGAAACAACCATTGCCACAACCAAAGATTGTGTTGAACAACTAATATTGCATCAAACATCCCGAATTTTATCCAAAATGATGTATAATGAATTCACATACACCTTGAGTCATCTAAAATTTTAAGAAGACAGAAAGATATTTTTATGAGTCAAAAGTTTATCAGTATATAAACACTTGTACCTAGAAGCCAAGCATTTAGAACTATAGGTCCAACAAGCTTCAAGACTGACTCATAGTAGATGTCCATTATAATCCTAGTGAGAGGTCATGTTATATGTATATGTTACCATCTAACCTAAGCAAACCAATGAATAATGCGCCATATAGGGGAGAAGTAATAAAGAAATTATACAGAAACACTGTACTCATTCAAATATTTTGCTCTAACACTACATTTTAATATAACATCTAGATCTTTTCTGAAAAACATTTGCAAGGGTGATTTTACTTGATAAGGATGCATCTTATTGGAGATCCCTCGGCACCAAGCAATCTTAATGGCAAGCAATGGACAGTATAAATCCCAGCTTCAATGTCATCTAATTTAAGACCTTCAACGAGGATAATCTCCTACAGGATTTCAACAAAATTAATACTGAAATATTTAGCAAAAAAAAAAAAAGAAAAGAAAATACTGAAATAGCAGGGTTAATGGTAAATAGTTTTTCTATATTAAAAACCTATTAAAATCAAATTCACACCCAATTAATCACTGAGAAGATAAAGAATAAAAAATAGTTGCTAATTCGAAAGAATTTTTGTAGCATCAAGTATTCTTGTTTGCTTTGCAGTTTGCATATACTGTCAGGCATTTAACAGGTAATTATTACCCTCTTATAAGTTACTACTGCAAAGCATGGGAATCACAGAGTGAAAGAGGTGGCAAAGGTGTTCCTACTTCTGGTCCAGAGTTCGTTTACTTTAAAATATATTAACAATCCAAAAAAATGTGAAGTCATCTAGAAACTTCATCAAGTAAGATCAGTACCAGGGATATTTGGTGTGCAAAAATATAAATTGGCATGCCTTGACAACCTAATAAAAGCTTAGAAGAAACCTGACTTGATATGTGATTCCCCCGACACATTCGAATGTATTAGTCTTTTAAGTTAACAATTACAGTATAAAACCTTCGAAGTATTAGCTATACTAAGCAGTATTGTCCAACAAGTTTATACTTTTATGCATGTTTTACTGCTTACTATTAAAATAGAAAGATTAGTGAATGACAAGGCACGAAATATTAAACACATGAACATAGCATGATAACTGAATCCATCAATGAGGTTTCACACTATTACCAATTTACCATTGTATGTGCGCCTATATTACCAGATCACGAGACAACATCTTAGGGTAGGGTAAAAAATAGGTCAGTACATCCGCATAACTTAGGTTCCCAAGCAGCATGTGCACTTTTGTAATGAACACATAAATCCAAAGAAATTTAAGTAAATAGATATTATTGTTTTTATATGCAGAAGTACGAAAATTTATAACAGCTGATGGTTAATTTCTTACTCTGCCTTCAAGGAAAACAAGGTGAGAAGGAATCAGATCATCATACGCAGCAGCAGATAAGTAATCAACTCCTGTATTGAGGAACAAATAAATAAGTCCCTTCAAAATTGGAAAACTGGCTATACAGCACCTTTCCTATGTCTCTTGCACAGGGGGGAGCAAATATTAGAATAGTAAGCAAGATAAGTTATAGACAAAGGGAATACAATTAAATGTTAAATTGTCCTTAATAGGACATAATAGAAACATATTTAGCGCTAAACTAAAATCAATACGAAGTCTCATAGAAAAGCATGAGCTGGATCCTTGATTTTGATACTAGATGCATCCTAAAGAGGAAAAACACACAAAATATAAAACCACAACAATAAGTCCCTTCAAAATTGGAAAACTGGTTGTACAGCAGCTTTCCCATGTCTCTTACACAGGGGATAGCGCTAAACTAAAATCAATACGAAGTCTCATAGAGAAGCATGAGCTGAATCCTTGATTTTGATATTAAATGCATCCTAAAGAGGAAAAACACACAAAATTTGGAAGTCTGCAAAAAATAAAAAAGGCTGTATACCAACAAGTTTGATGTCAGTGTTATCCACCAGCCATTGCGCCCCATCTTTCATGAAGCCTACATAGCTAGTGTCGAACTCCTTTTTCCACATTAAGCGCCTATAACAATGGGGGAAATTCAAACAGATGTGAAGCGACAAGTGACAATTACTGTGACTTGTATACACTAGATCCACAAGTTCATCAGAAAAGCTTATTTATGAGACAATAAAGAAGCCCGATTTAAGATAAGAAATGTGGTTACTTTTGCAGGTCTTTCTCTCCAAGAATCAATAGAAATAAAATTTTGTGAAATTATTTAAGCATCAAAGAAGCACTAGCTGTGCCTAAGCCCAAAAATGAAGCAAGGAAAGAAAGAAACCTACAGAAGTAGCATTCACTGCCCAGCCACAAAATTGTGGACATCGCCATTTTAAAGACCGCCATGAAAACAGCAAAACAAGTACATCTTTGTAGCCTGTAGGGTTATCCTTAAAAACATTTTTCCCATATATGATATTATAAAATTATGTAGTATACCACTGATATTAGATCTCCACATACGATTATCCTTTTAACCATTTTTCTATTTTTAATATAATTATTTATACAGTATCCCAAGTTGCTAGATCTCAATTATTTTATGGAATTTTTAATGTACATGAGATAATAGGAGTTTAAACCATGAACTCCATTCATCGAGGCGGCTAACAAGGCCCCAACTAATAAAATGCTAGTTGCAAAAAAACCCCAAAAAGTCTATACAACTAACATAAATCACAACACGCAAAATTCAAATATCAAACAAACTACAAGTAAAAGATGCATACACGTAGCAGTTTCTACAATTATAACGTAGAATACAATGTAGCCTAAAAATTATTAAGTTAAAAGAATGTACAAGTTTGTGAGCCATGGATGGACCAGAAACATATTTGTAACAAATTACATATACTACTATAAATGTACCTGTCAGTGTTTAACGTTCTAAAAAGTACGCGCTTTACTCCTTTGGGGATATCCAATGACTTCATTGCTTTAGCTGCGACAAGAAGATATTTTTGCTGTCAAGCATATAGCAAAAAAGCACGGGGAATTCTAGTGGATACTTCTAATGTGATATAACAGTGTATAGACTAGAGGTGTACTGATCCACATTACAACCATACACCATAAAATGTATAACTACGACAACAGGTAGACACATTACTTGCATATACTTACATGAAGCAAGTATATGTCAAAAGGCCAGTAGATAGTGCCAAAGCTTAGAGGGTAAACTTAAAAGAAGTCACTGCCCATATATATGTCGACATAAGTATATATTTTGTATGTGATTGATGTTACTGATCTCCCTAAGCAGATTATTTTTGTAATTTACTCTTAGAGCAAGTCCAATAAACTAGCTATTTATGCTCTTAATTTAACATTTAAGGAATGAGATCAAAAAATGTGCTCCAAAAATCTCCTAGTGATTCCTGAAATCGCTAATAACATCACCTTGCTACTTATTTTTAAGTAACATCCCTATCATTTTAAAGATCTCCAAACTAATATTTCATAATAAAATTTGAGAATCACTATCTTTCTCTCTCTTACTTCAACTGAAAAATGTACTTCTAATAACAAAATATTGAATAAGGAATGAAAATAGGGAGTATTGTTGGAGCCAAAGTTACTTATCTATGTCCTAAACTAATAGCCAATATTTTATATTATAAATAAAGAGTGAGTTAAGAGACTATAGGACTTGCTCTTGGGGTGGTAAAAGATGGAATCATAACTAACTTCAATATTACTTACGAAGTAAAGGAAGATATATGGTCCTGGAACAACTGCAGTCATTGATAATTCTTATCTCCTATTAATAGTCATAAACCCCGTTTCGAATAGCTTATGATTTTCCAAAGTCTGCTTCTACTTCTGTATTTTACATTCTGATTCTGATTATGCAGATTCTGTATACAGGTGTTTGTCTGAACTGTTTCTGTCAAATATTGTGTGCTAAGTATCAAAGTCTCTTTTGGTAGGCTAGCTTATGTAAGCAGTGTTGTATGTGGTCGATTCCTTAAGCCTATAAATAAGGCTGCCATATGTATTGTATTGTAACATAACACAGAACAGTTTATTGTTCCTTCTGTTGTTCATTCCTTAGTTTAGCTAGGGTCTTATTTCTAACATGGTTTCAGAGCAAGTCGATCTATAGAGAGACTGAGAGCATTTCAGTTGAAGCTTTGTTGTTTTTCAAGGGAAACACAGGCTGCCTATTTTCTTCAGTTTCATCAACACATTCCAGAGAACAACCAGGCGACCCCTACCAGTACAAGAACAGCCAGAAAACTACCAGTACAAGAACAGCCAGAAAACAACCAGTACAAGAACAGCCAGAAAACATGCTGCCAGGCACTGGTTGGCGTGTGGTTCAGCTCTGGTCAGATTCTGTTGAAACTTCTAATCAGTTCAAGGGCTGATTGGTGGCCATGACGACAAAGCAGCAGAAGTAGTTGCATTTCAAACAACACAGTTCACTGCCTAAAATATGCATGTGCGGCACTTTCAATATTTTTTGACATTGCCTAAAATGTACGGCATGGTCGCGAAGTCGAGTCCCGGTATTCCCAAAATTCTCAATTTCAATCCTAGAGATGGGTCTAGTTGAAAGCTTAGGTTATGTTCAAGGGCTTCTAGTGTCCACTCTTCAATCCCAAGATAGGTCTTTCATCCGAAGATGGGATTTCGAGTGAGGGGACGTGTTAAATATCAGCAATAACTATGACATAAGCGCTTAAGTCATCAAGATACTATGACATAAGCGCTTAAGTAATCAAGATACTATGACATAAGCGCTTAAGTAATCAAGATTATTGTAGCAAAGAGTAGTCAAATTTCTATATATTGAGGCTCTTACCTCCTTGTAATACTGCAGTAGAAGTATTAATAATATACACATTTTTAAATTCTCTGCCCTCTCTTCCTCTCCTTGTTAACTCAGATCCCTTGTTATATTCTAGATTTTGTCATGGTATCAGAGTGGGTTTGAGTGATTAATCTCTGCAAAAGCTTGTGTTCTTCAAGAAGAACAAGCTTCCAACCAAAAACAGTGGTTCAATCAAGAAATTGGAAAATCAAAGTGTTCAAAACCAAGATATAAACATACCACAGTATAGTGCACTACCGGAGGAGCTCCCAGAATTTTTCCGATGTGAAAAACAAAACCACACGCGCCCTCACGCGCCGCCCCACGCACGGTAGACGACGTCCACGCGCGCCACGCGCCGGCCCCCTTCCAGTCAGTTTCCGGCGATGCTTCTTAAAGCAAACTTGCTCGTCTCTTCTAGCCCAGTCTTTTCGTGGTAACACCTTCTTCATCACGTACAATTGATATAAATCATATATACACACGTATATATATATATATATATATATATATATATATATATATATATATATATGTATCTGTTTTGTGGTTTTTGCTTCTGGGGTTTTGCTTTGTGTTTATACACACACACCCATCAAATTAAATCAGAAGGTGAGCTCAAAAGAAAGCTTGAAGACACTGAAGAGCCTCAAGCTGTCGTACAAACCAAAAAAAGATAAGAAAAAGAAGAAAGAGGAGGAAGCTTTGAGTTATGGGTCAGTGCTTAATGGGTCAGATGAGAAAATTAGTAGCAAGAAAATCAAGAAAATCAAGAGGAGTATAAATTTGTAAGTCTTATTTTTGGGGTGTGAGTCAAGCGGCCGACAGGAATTGTACCAGCATGTGAAAAAAAGGAAGATGCTAAAAAAAAAAAAAGCAAACAAAGCAAAAGCATCCTCTAAAAAAAAAGAGGGGAAGATGCTAAAGGAAAAAAATGTTGTCGACCCTGAGGTTGGTAGCAATAAAAAAAATATATAAGGAAAAAAAACAAAGAAAGACAAAAGAAGAAAAGAAGAGAGATTAAAAAAAAAGGAAGGTATGAACCTTAAAAACAGTGATTTTATGATTATAGATCCGATAAAAAAATATATATATTTTACATTTAATTTCTTAAGGGAAAGTAGTGTTAATATTAAAAATTAAAAATCGGGATCTTTTGAAGATGTATCACTTTGATTTAAGAGGTTGCCCCGGTTATAGATTTAATTGTGTAGTATTCAAGTGGTTGTTGATATTACGATATCTCTCCAATTTTTTACGATACTACAAATTAAATAGTTTAGGGGGCGTTATTCCAACGAAGCAGCAGAAGTAGTGTATATACAGATGTACACACAGTTCACTGCTACAAATTACAAAGCAGCAGAAGTAGTAGTATGTATACAAATACATACACACAGTTCACTGCTATATCTTGCATTTCATTCTTGTAAAAGAAGCAGAAGGACCAGTTCATGGACGATCTTAAGGGATGCAGTCTACCAAATACGGTTCCAGTTGCTTATAGTTCAAGGGATGACAGATGCAGTTCAGACATAGGCTTGTTAATACTGAGTGATCACAAAGTCGAATCTCAGTTTCTTCAAAATAATCAGTTCAAGGACTGATTGGTGGTCATCCATTGTTGTGCTGAAAAGCAGCACTTTCTATTATTTGACATAGTCTAAAATGTATCGCGTGATCGCAAAGTCGAGTCCCGATATACCCAAAATTCTCAGATAATTAATCCCAAGATAGGTCAATCCCAAGATGGACAATCTCAAGATGGATCGTTAACTCCAAGATGAGTAAATCTCAAGATGGGTCAATCCTAAGATGGGTCTTCAATCCTAAGATGGGTCTGGTTGGACGCTAAGGTTACGCTCAAGAGCTCCTAGTGTTCCACTCTTCAATCCCAATATAGGTATTTCATCCCAAGATGGGATTTCGAGTGAGGGGGCGTGTCAAATATCTATGTTACTCGGACTCTTCATTTTATCTTGGAGTACCAGTGTCCGACACTCGACACTCGGACATGGACACTCGGACTTGGACACTTATTTTAAGCCAAAAACATTTAAATTTTTCAAAATGTTGCCGAGTCTGATACTTGGACACGTACCCATGTCGGACACTTATAGCCGAGTCCGAGTAACATAGTCAAATATTGTGTGCTAAGTATCAAAGTCTCTTTTGGTAGGCTAGCTTATGTAAGCAGTGATGTATGTGGTCGATTCCTTAAGCCTATAAATAAGGCTGCCATATGTGTTGTAATATAACACAGAACAGTTTATTGTTCCTTCTGTTGTTCATTCCTTAGTTTAGCTAGGGTCTTATTTCTAACAGTTTCTATATCTCAGATAATATGACCGGAATTTACTAGAAAACTGTCAATCCTTGCCTGCATGTGCGGCTTAAATTTTTTCTTAAACCTTGAATTAATTGACACAAAAATGAATAGGAGGAACATTAGGCAAGATCAATTTCAGACATTATACTAAAATTAAAATCCACAAACACACCTTGTATTCCTCTAACAATCTGATTAAATACTTTATATCCAGATAAATTTTCCAAGGGGGTGGTTGACATTTATGTACATATAACTTATATTCTATAAATTATTATAATAAGAAAGAAAATATAGCACATTAAAATAACAGGAGACGAAGGAGACAAACATAGATAGTATATTCATATTGTTTACATTACCCCAATAATGTTAGAATTCTCACCTATTTTTAGCTAAAATTTTATTATATTTCATAAATGAAAGAGAACAAAGTGATTTAAATATGCAAATACCTTTTGTATACTCTAATATAGACGCTCTCTCTCTTTTTTGCTAATTTTAAAGACATTGTATATATTGTACATTGTTAAGATCGTACTTCAACACCTCTAACATTGATCGGTTAGTCTGTATCAAAAAACTAATGCAAACCATATAAACATTAAATTAAAGAAGTACAAATATGACAAACACAATCTGTGAACTACTAATATCATCTAAATCATATAACTAATATAAGACTGGGAGATCTCGTATATGAAAATGATATTTGTTACTTTTCAAGGATTAGATGTCAATGTATCTCATCGAGGTGATAACAGGGTACTATGATCTAATTCCTTCTCAATTTGAGCATAGCCTTGAAATGAGGAGATCAACAAGATTACTCATATATACTTGCTAGTTGCTCCTAAAAATGTTAAAGTCGCCATTCACATAGGTGTATGTAGTGAGCTGTATGCTTGAATCTTCATTTAACAACATAACAATCAACTACTAAGTCTTACACTATAGGGAGTACAAACAGAGAAATATGAATTAAATCCTAATCTTCTTGGTATTTTCCTATATGTCTAGTCGTAACGTAACAACAGTACACATGCAAAAGTCTGCTTGTACTTCTCTTTTTTAATTCTGATTATGAAGAAGCTACAAATGGTTTTTGCTGCAGCTGCTTCTATTTCTCAGAAATTATGATCGACATCTAATAAAAAATAAAAAGTTTACTTCTTAATTTAAAAAATAAAAATATTGTATTGCTATCATTTTTCATATATGAAACAATAAAAATTTATAGAAACAATTGCTAATTAAATTATTAAGATTAAAAGTTATTCAGTGCCTTAAATTTACAACATAAGACTAGAGTTATAGATGTAATAATTCAATACATGATGTATTTAACTGGAAATAGAGGAATATAGAGAGGAATATGGAGAGGCGAATACCATGGTCTTGAAATTATTCTTCAACGAAGTAAAAACCAAAAAGGAGATATCGAAAAAGGTAGCTGAATTCTCAATAGTATGTAGATATTTTGCAATAGGAAAAAGACGTGACACAAAAATTTTGTTGTAATTCAAAACTTATATCTGTGCCAAGTTTAACTTTAACTTAGATGGTACTGTGATGATATTAAAATTTGCATATTTTTGTGAACTTTAATTAGTGAGAAGCAGAAGTCAGCATCATTACTCATTACTTGAGGTGCTTCCAGGTTTCTGTGCATTAGAGGGTTGCTTCAAGATTATGTCTATTAAGCTCAAAAGCTATAACACCTCCTTCATAGTTCACAGCTTTTCAAAGAGGGAAGCTATAAGCTGCTCAAAATAGGGCCATTAAATGCATCAATAGTGCTTTTATTCTGATTGAATAAATTCGACTAAATATAAGGCAAAAGTAACAAACATTAGAAAAGATAAATGTGCACAACAATAAATCCTAGGATATTATTTTAAAAGAGAAAAAAAAAAAAGTCTTCATCCTCTTCATTAAAGACTCCTATCAAGTTTATGTTTTAAGTTATTCCCAAATAAACCAGAACTTTTTTACAAATATAAATCTGTTAAAAAAAGGACTTGCAATGAGATTTAGCAAGAATGCAGAATAGTGCATGTGCCGATCCTCCATGTCTATGAGTCAATTAATAATTTATTTCATGCCAACAACATGGTTACCTGTTATATTCATGTCCCTAGGTACATCGACTAACAATGCAGGACCTGTACAAATTAGACAAAAGATCATCAATACTAGTAAAACTGACAGTTAATAAAATGCAAAACTCGTAAATGTGGAATGGAAACATAATTTACCGATTTCATGTTAATAGATGCAAAATGAGTAACCATACTCATAAAGAAACATGATGAAAATGAAATATACAAGGAAATAAACACAAATAAAGAGACATGATGCAAATGAAACATACAAGGAAATAATCACAAAAATGAACAAACGTTATGCTAATGAAACATACAAGGAAATAAACACAAATAAAGAAATATGCACATTGTACTTTAAATAAAAACACACATGGTACCAGTTACATACATACATGGGCAGAAACAGGGGGATTAACCTACGCTGAAATTCCGGCTAGATTGAAACTTTTAGGTTGTGTTTGGTTGGGGAGAATGGAATGGAATGAATAGAAATTAAAGGAACATAATGAACATGAAAGGTAAGATTTTAAAAAAAATGAGTGGGTGCAAATTTTATATGATAGGATTTGGGAAGAAAATAGGTTGGAGGCAGAATGGATCATTCCTTTTCAAATTGGTGTGTTTAAACTTTAATTAGTTAGGAATGGAATGATGCAAGGAATGAAAATTTTAAATATTTAACTATATTCTTATTCAAATTCCATTCCCACCAATTTCATTGACCCCAACCAAACACAATATTAGTATAATTTTTTTTTAACTACCGGTTTTTAATTAAAAATCAGTAGATCTTTATTTTTAAGGCCCGGCCATCATCCAAAAATTATCATTTATTTTAGCTCCGGCTATTTCAAAATCCTGGTTCCGCCATGATTACATATAGGAGTAATAATATTACCATTAAGTACAGCAAGGTCAAGGGTATCGACATCGAAGCCAGCATCAAAATAATTATCAAAAACATGACCGGGCGCATCCACATGCGTGCCTGTATGAGTAGCCAATTTCATCTCCGAATTATTAGCAAGTGACCCGTTTTTCATACTATTGGGCAACCAAATAACCTGCCCGATTCCATCTTCGGAGCCCCACGATGGCATATCGGGTTGAATTCTATGACTGATGTCATATATTCTTCCTTCATCGTACACTTCTCTTCTGACAGGTACTAGGTCGTCGCAGGTTTTGTAATCTGAGGCAGCACATGTTCCGGCCGGCTCGGAGGTGGCGGGGAGAGTTAAGGAGAGTGTTAGACCGGTTATGAGTAAACCGGATAGGATTTGGGCATTCATCGGGTTTTTGATTTTGGGGGGATGGGTTTTAGTTGTGGTTGTGAGAGTGGGAGGTTCAGTTACCCGGGACCTACTTGATTCAACTACTTTGGCTTCCCCTTTCATCTGTTTTACTGTGTGTCTTCTATTTTGCTAAATATTTCACTCTGTTTGTCTACTATACTATTATAAGCGAAGCAGGGTATAATTGGTTGGTCAATCGGTCGGTTAACACCTTCCAAGTAGAGTAACACTTTCCAAAAAATAAAAAATAAATTAAAATGCATATAAAATTTTATTTTGCAGAAAATAAACTACATATTTAACTTAATAACAAACTCTTTAATTATTACATCTATACTATACTATTATAAGCGAAACAAGGTATAATTGGTTGGTCGGCCGGTCGGTTAACACCATCCCAAAAAGTAGAGTAACACTTTCCAAAAAATAAAAAATAAATTAAAATGCATATAAAATTTTATTTTGCAGAAAATAAACTACATATTTAACTTAATAACAAACTCTTTAATTATTACATACTCTTTCAATTATATCTGAAATAAAATCACATATTTATTAACAAATTTACAAAAAATTATAAATCAACAAAGTAAAGACAATCTAAAACTATATAATAAACAATAAAATTTTAACACGTATTTAACAGTCAAGTGAAAATTGTCAAACTTACTCTCAATTGTTTATATATTTAGAAAAACTTAACATATCTATCCTACACTATTATAAGCGAAACAAGTTATAATTGGTTGGTCGGTCGGTCGGTTAATACCTTCCCAAAAAGTATAGTAATACTTTCCAAAAAATAAAAAATAAATTAAAATGCATATAAAATTTTATTTTGCAAAAAATAAACTACATATTTAACTTAATAACAAACTCTTTAATTATTACATACTCTTTCAATTATATTTGAAATAAAATCACATATTTATTAACAAATTTACAAAAAATTATAAATCAACAAAGTAAAGACAATCAAAAACTATATAATAAACAATAAAATGTTAACACGTATTTAACAATCAAGTGAAAACTGTCAAACTTACTCTCAATTGTTTATATATTTAGAAAAACTTAACATATTTAACCCTTAATTTGTTACTATACTATTATAAGTGAAACATGATATAATTGGTTGGTCGATCGGCCGGTTAACACCTTCCCAAAAAGTATAGTAACACTTTCCAAAAAATAAAAAATAAAATAAAATGCATATAAAATTTTATTTGCAAAAAATAAACTACATATTTAACTTAATAACAAACTCTTTAATTATTACATACTCTTTCAATTATATTTAAAATAAAATCACATATTTATTAACAAATTTACAAAAAATTATAAACCAACAAAGTAAAGACAATCTAAAACTATATAATAAACAATAAAATTTTAACACGTATTTAACAGTCAAGTGAAAACTGTCAAAATTACTCTCAATTATTTTTATATTTAGAAAAACTTAACATATTTAACCCTTAATTTGTTACTATACTATTATAAGCTGGTTGGTCGGTCAGTTAACACCTTCCCAAAAAGTATAGTAACACTTTCCAAAAAATAAAAAATAAATTAAAATGCATATAAAATTTTATTTTGCAAAAAATAAACTACATATTTAACTTATTAATAAACTCTTTAGTTATTACATACACTTTTAATTATATTTGAAATAAAATCAGATATTTATTAACAAATTTACAAAAAAATTATAAATCAACAAAGTAAAGACAATCTAAAACTATATAATAAACAATAAAATTTTAACACGTATTTAACAGTCAAGTGAAAACTGTCAAACTTACTCTCAATTGTTTATATATTTAGAAAAACTTAACGTATTTGATAGGCCACAAACAGCCAAGGCCCAACAAGGAGCCCAAAAACAATAAGCAAATCATCTCATGAGAATAAGAACGGCCCGGCCCAGAGTAGTGGACCCCGGGCCCGGGGCCACTACCACGTGGCATGGTCCCCACCCCAGACTAGGGGACCCCAGATTGGTGACACTCAACATACGTGGCACCCCACCTCAGCTGACATTCCTACATACGGCGCTGACCAACACTAAAAGACAAGGGGAGGCACGTGCCAAATCATGTCTGCAAGAACATGGCCACACTCCAGCCAACGGTCACCCCAGACTAGGCCACGTGTCCTACATCCCGGATATTCAGCGGCTTGTCCCCCAGATCCAACGGTCGGGGGTGAAGGTAACCTACCCCTAAACCCTAGGCCTAGGGCTATAAATACCCCTAGTAAAGAGGGTTTAGGGGTTAGCCACTATTACACACCCACACACATTTATTACTCTTGCGATACTCTACTTGATTATAGTCTTCCAAAGCCAACTCTTATTCTCACGCCGGAGGCACCTCGGGGCCAAACCCCCCCTCCGGTGTTGTTTTGCAGGCTCCCCACCACAGCTACACCCCTTCCGAGGCAGGAGTTGGTGAGGAAGGACCCGATCAAGATTCAGAGTTATCATTGGCGCTAGAAGGAGGGGTTGAACCTCCGAACCGAAGAACCCCGAACTAAACAGACAGTGTAGAGAAGCCCGAGCCGCTCAGAACCACAACCATGCCCCGAAAAACTACCTCTACCCAGCGCCAGGCACCCAGTGCCACTAGAGACGAACCCCTAATAACTATCCCGGAGCAAGTCCCACCTGTCCAGATCCCAATCCGGGAAAGGCTCGGAATCGGGCCCAATGACGCTCGAGTAACCGTTGAGGTGAACCGGTACAAGTATACAGATGTGCCTCTGGACTCCGCACAAATGGAAAACCTGACACCCGAGGAGCTAGCCCAGGCAATCCGAAACTATAGGAACCGTCCCATCCCGGAACCTGAACCTGAGCAAGCGGAAAATTCCGGGGGGTCAGCCCACTCCCATCATTCCCGGGCCTCGGTCTTTGACCGCCTTGGAAACCGGGGCAAAGGAAACAGAAAGGACCAGGAAGTTCGGAGTAGGGACAAAAATGACGAAGCCGATAAAGTCAAGAAACTAGAAATGCTCCGGGAAAGAATAAGGCAGGAAGAACATGCTAAGTTGGAGCTCAGAATCCAGAAAAGACTCCAAGAGGAGGAAGAAAGGATGAGAAAATCCAAAAGAACCCGGAGAGAGGTAAGCCCGAAGATTATCTCGGACGATGAATAAAATCCAAACA
Source organism: Saposhnikovia divaricata (assembly GCA_036435485.1). Taxonomy (NCBI): domain Eukaryota; kingdom Viridiplantae; phylum Streptophyta; class Magnoliopsida; order Apiales; family Apiaceae; genus Saposhnikovia; species Saposhnikovia divaricata. The sequence goes on from CM071595.1 coordinate 125,446,549, forward strand.
ACCTGGTACAATGATCCATGAGCTACAAAGGAAAGTCAACAGTGATTCCGGATTTGAGATCCAAGATACACTCACCCCTTTCAGCCACTCCCTTGAAGCCATACCCCGGCAAAAGAACCTCAAGCACTACAACTTTGACCCCTTTAATGGGCTGGAGGACCCAGAAGAACACCTCAACTACTTTGAGCAAATAGCCCTGATATACTTCTACAACGACCTAACCAAGTGCAGGTTCTTTGCCTCCACACTAAAGGGAGCAGCTCAGAGATGGTTCAGCCGGATCCCTTCCCGGAGCATACACAGCTGGAAGGAGTTCAGGGAAGCCTTTCTCCGGAGGTTCCGAGCCAACAAACCCCCGGAGTATCACATGTGCCACCTCGAAACAATCAGGCAACATGACCACGAAACACTTGCGGCATTTATGAAACGGTTCCAAGAAGCCATAAACCAAGTCACGAACCTGGACGAAAGAGAAGCCTTGAGCATATTCCGGAAGAACCTAGACCCGGAGCGTAGCGAACGCTATGTTATTGAATTGGTGAACAAAGAACCCCAAAGCCTGGCTGCGGCCTATTCTATGGCCGCCAAGTTCATCAAAGAAACCGATATCCTACAAGCAATGAGGACGACCCGCCAGGGCACCTCCTCGGGAAGAAGTAAAGATGATCGTTCTAGAAATGATCACAACTCGGACAAGAAGTTTAAGCCCAACAAACAGTACAACTATATCCCAAGTCATCAACTGACGGTCCCAGACAAAGGCCACTCCTCCAGGGCCAAGTCCGAAGCCAGGCCCCCGAAACCGGGGAGAGCCGAACCAAGGCCGGAACCAGAATGGACACCTTTGAACCGGCCACGCGCCGAAATACTAAAAGAAGTCCGGAACAAACCCTTCTTTTATCCCCCCAAACCCTTGGTATCAGCCCCGGAGAATAGGCCCCGGGACAAACACTGCGATTACCATGCAACCCATGGCCATGAGACGGAAAGCTGTGTCTCCCTTAAGTTCTTCATCGAAGACCAAGTCAAGAAAGGAAATATGGGCCAATATCTAGCTCGAAGAACCACGGAAAGGGGAGAGGGACCCGGGGCCCAGAAGACCAAGAATGTGGTGCACGTGGTATTGGGAGGATCCAATTCCCCTCCGGCGAGCCCGGACTCCGGAGACGAGGTAATGATGATAAGCTCGGCCCCAGAGCAAGTCATATCTTTCAGTAATGCCGATTTTGAGGGAGTAGATCCTAACCACAATGAAGCCCTAGTCGTGACCCTAGACATCGCCGAAAATGAGGTAAAGAGAATTCTTGTTGACAATGGCTCCTCCGTCAACATACTATTCAAACACACCATGGACAGGATGCAACTCGGAAGCATCAGAATGAATGAGTGCCGGGAAGACCCACTATATGGCTTCGGCCACAACTTGGTCCCAATTCAAGGAACCCTTTACTTGCCTGTCCAATTCGGCACCGCCCCGAAACAGATAGCTCATATGGTCAAATTCTATGTGATCAATAGTCCTTCCTCCTACAATGTGATCCTGGGGCGTCCAGCCCTGACCAAGCTCCGAGCCGTAACCTCAACCCCACATCTCAAGTTCAAATTTCCCACACCCTCCGGGGTCGGAGAGGTAAAGGGCGACACAGAAACATCCAGCCGATGCTATGGCCAAGCCTTAGTCATGGCAAAGACCGACCCGGAGAATAAGAGGAAAGCTTCCTCCTACCACAAGAATCTAAGCAGAAAGAAGCACAGAGTTTCAACTTACAAGAACCCCGGGAAAGAGGTACAAAACATTGAAATCTCCGGAGCCCTGACCCAGGGATCAGGTATGGCTGAGACCCGGGAATACATGACCTTCGATTCCCAGGCCCGAGTGCAAAAAACATCCCTACTGCAAGACCAAGCCAAGGTAGAACCTGCGGTGGAAACCGAAACAATCGAACTCATACCGGGAAACTCAGAAAGAAAAATCAAGATCGGAGCCGGTCTAGAAACCGCCTTCAGACAAGAATTAATCCAACTACTCCGGGAATATGCTGATGTTTTTGCTTGGAGCCCATCTGATATGCCCGGGCTCCGGGAATCCCTTGCCATGCATAGCCTGGATGTTGATCCCAGGAGAAAACCTGTGAAACAGAAAAGAAGGAACTTCACCCCGGAGAGGCAAAAAGCTATAGATGAGGAAGTGGACAAACTACTCAAGGCAGATATCATCTGCGAGGTCAAATACCCGGAGTGGCTAGCCAATGTAGTTCTAGTTAAAAAACCTAGTGGGAAATGGAGGATGTGTGTTGATTACACGGACCTAAATGAAGCCTGCCCCAAAGATCCATATCCACTACCAAGTATAGACCAGCTCATCGATGCCACTTCCGGACATGTGATGCTTAGCTTTATGGACGCCTTCTCTGGATACAACCAAATCAAGATGAACCCGACAGATATAGCCAAAACCGCATTTATCACTCATAGAGCTGTCTATGCTTATAAGTTCATGCCCTTCGGACTTCGGAATGCCGGGGCTACATACCAAAGAGCCATGGTGGAAGTCTTCAAGGACCAAATTGGCCGGAATCTGGAGTCCTATGTCGATGATATCATTGCCAAGTCTGAAACCGTCAAGGGACATGTCCCTGACCTGCGGGAATGTTTTGAAAACCTTAGAAAAAATGAGATGAAGTTAAATCCGGAGAAGTGCACCTTTGGAGTAGCAGCAGGAAAATTTCTAGGCTTCATGATCAGCCAGAGAGGGATAGAGGCTAATCCGGAGAAGATAAAAGCCATCTTGGATATGCAATCACCCCGGACTCAGAAAGACATTCAGAAGCTAGCCGGATCATTGGCAGCCCTAAGAAGATTCATACCCAAGTTGGCAGAAAAGTGCTTACCCTTCTTCAATTTGCTCAGGGGGGCAAGCAACAAGAAAGAAATCACCTGGAGCCCTGAGTGCCAGCAAGCTCTTGAAACTATCAAGCAATATCTCTCATCACAACCTCTTTTATCAAAGCCGGAGCCCGGGGAACCCCTACATCTATACCTCTCCGCCGGGCCCCTGGCTGTGGCCGTGGCCCTAGTCCGGGAAGTCGGGGGAAACCAACGGCCGGTGTACTACATCAGCCAAGTCCTGAAAGATGCCGAAACCAGATACCCCAATCTGGAGAAGTTTGCCTTTGCCTTAGTCACGGCCTCAAGGAAACTCATGCACTATTTCCATGGCAGAGAGATCAAGGTGATAACAGACCAGCCGTTAAGGCGAATAATCCATAAGCCAGATGCATCCGGAAGATTAATAAATTGGGCAATTGAGTTAAGCCAATTTCACTTGACATTCGTGCCCCGGACAGCCATCAAGGCACAGGCTCTGGCAGATTTCATAGTAGAATGCTCCTTCCTGGTACCACAGCAAGCTACCACAGTAGCCGAACATATGGCAACCCCGGACCAAGACCCGGGGTCATGGACTCTCCACGTGGATGGATCCTCAACAGCTGACAGGTCCGGGGCAGGAATAATCATGAAAAGCCCGGAAGATTTCCAAATCAAACAAGCCATAACATTCAAATTCCCAGCAACAAACAACCAAGCCGAATATGAAGCTCTTCTAGCCGGGCTAAGGTTAGCACGAACCCTGAGAATCGACAACCTGAACATCTATAGTGACTCCCAAATCGTGGTGCGGCAAACCAAAGGGGAATACCTAGCCAAAGATCAAAAACTGGCCCAATACCAAGCCCTTGTCAAAAGTTACCTAGCCACCATTCCGGCGTATCAAATCAGCCAAATCAACAGGGAAGAAAACTCCGAAGCTAATGAGTTATCCAAGCTGGTTCAGAACTCAGCCGAACTAGATAGTTCGGTCTGCTTCGAAGAACTGGAAACCCCGGTCATCGATCAGAAAGAGGTAACAGAGATAGAGGGAACCCCGAGCTGGATGACCCCTTTCATCCTCTACTTGGAGAAAGGAGAGTTGCCCGAAGATAAGAATGAAGCCAGAAGATTGAAAAACAAGGCTTCGAAATACTTCATAGAAGACAACCAACTCTATCGCCGAACCTTCTCATCTCCAACACTGAAGTGTGTAGGCCCGGAGGAAGCCAACTACTGTTTACAAGAAGTACATGAAGGGATTTGTGGGGACCATATGTCCGCAAAGGCCCTTGCATACAAAATCATAAGGCAAGGTTACTACTGGCCAACAATCCACTCAGATGCAGTAGAATTCGTCAAGAAGTGTAGAAACTGCCAACTGTTCAGCAATATACCAAGGCAAAGCCCGGTCCTGCCATCTTCAGTCCTATCACCCATCCCCTTTGCTGTATGGGGCATCGACATAGTAGGGCCCTTCCCCCGGGCCAAGGGCGATCTGAGGTACCTCCTCGTAGCCATTGACTACATGACTAAGTGGGCCGAAGCAAAGGCAATGAGGACCATAAATCAGCAAGACTGCATCAAGTTCATGGACAACATATTAATGCGCTTCGGCCTACCCAGGGTCCTGGTCTCAGATAACGGTCCACAATTCATCGGCTCGGATTTTGAAAACTATTTGAAGGAAAGGGGAATCAAACACAAGAAATCTTCAGTAGCCTATCCCCAGGGCAACGGGCAAGTGGAAGTGACAAACAGAATTTTGCTAAGAGGAATTGAGAAGAGGCTGAAGGAAAGCAAGAACAAATGGCCCGAAGAGCTGCCACATGTGTTATGGGCATACAGAACTAGCCCACGGTCCGGGACAGGGGAAACTCCGTTCAAGCTAGCGTATGGAACCGAAGCAATGTTGCCAATTGAAGTGGGTTCTCCTTCCCACAGGGTAATCAACTTTGATGAAATTGCAAATGAAGAAGGGCTACGAGTTAATCTAGAGCTAGTTGATGAGGTCCGGGATAAAGCAATACAAAGAATGGAGAAGTATAAAGAAAAAACAAGAGAATACTTCGGAAAGAAGTCAAGGGTCAAAAGCTTCCAAATCGGGGACCTAGTACTCCGGGATACCGAGGCTTCAGACCCCACTAATACAGGAAAGCTTATGCCTAAGTGGGAAGGTCCCTACAGAGTTAAAGAGGTACTCCGCCCCGGAACCTACAAGCTCAGTCACATGGACAACACTGAAGTCCCCAACACCTGGCACGGCCTCAGACTAAGAAAGCACTACCAGTAAAGGAAAATAGTTTCAGCTCATATACAGGCGTTTTTTGGCAATTGTACTTGGAAATCATGTAACCGTTCTGTTATTAATGAAAAAGAGCTCTATTTCCTACTTGTCATTTCAATCTTACAATTATTATCCAAATTCCTACTTGGAAAAGTTTTCATCCTTTCCAAGTAGGCCAAAGCCCGGGAACTTAGTAATGCTTCGGCCCTGGAAGCCATAGGCATCCAAATTCCTACTTGGAAAAGTTTTCATCCTTTCCAAGTAGGCCAAAGCCCGGGACCTTAGCAATGCTTCGGCCCGGGAAGCCATAGGCATCCAAATTCCTACTTGGAAAAGTTTTCATCCTTTCCAAGTAGGCCAAAGCCCGGGACCTTAGCAATGATTCGGCCCGGGAAGCCATAGGCATCCAAATTCCTACTTGGAAAAGTTTTCATCCTTTCCAAGTAGGCCAAAGCCCGGGACCTTAGCAATGATTCGGCCCGGGAAGCCATAAGCATCCAAATTCCTACTTGGAAAAGTTTTCATCCTTTCCAAGTAGGCCAAAGCCCGGGACCTTAGCAATGCTTCGGCCCGGGAAGCCATAGGCATCCAAATTCCTACTTGGAAAGGTTTTCATCCTTTCCAAGTAGGCCACAGCCCGGGACCTTAGCAATGCTTCGGCCCGGGAAGCCATAGGCATCAAAATTCCTACTTGGAAAAACCACCACTCCCCAATCCGGGATACCCGAATTAAGGAGTGGGGGGAAATACTTGACAATACTTGACAAAAGAACAAGGCAAAACTTGCGAAGCAAAAATAGATATAAAAAAAATAGCAGACAGGCCGGGCTGACCGACAGCCCGAAACACCTGACAGTTAAAAGTTACACAACAGCAGAATTCGAAACTACACAACAAGGTTCGAGGAGTACAAAATAAAAGTTACATGGGCACAGCCCAGATTTTGGACACAGCTAAGGTTAACATTCAAGCTTCCGGAGGAGGGGAGGAGCGGGGAGCGGCATAGGGAGTTGGCTCACCCTCGCCCTTGGCCAGCTTAGCTTCAGCATCCATATAGGCGGCAACGAAGCTCTCCCAATCTGCAGACTCCAGAGTAGTCTTACACAACTTCTCCGCAACTAACCAGCATCGACGAATCTTCGCCGCGGCGGCAGTTGCAAGTTCAGTGGCATAGACGTCCGAATCCCGAAACTCGGAGATCACCTGTTCCTCGGGCTTCTTTCCCTTCAGCTCCTCCCGAAGTTTTTTGATTTCCTCCTTAGCATCCCTATACTTGGTCCGGACCAAGTCCCGCTCATCAGCAATAGTCCGGGCCGCATCTTTGAATCTAGTTACCCGGGCCTCAGTCGACTCTTTAAGGTCCTCGAGCTCCTTCTTCGCAGTGGCCAATGCCCGGTCATGCTCCTCCCGGGCCTCGGCAGCAGAACGTAGCGCGTCCTGGGCATCCTTGATGGTTTCCATTTCCCGGCGAGCAGCGGCGCAAGCCCCGGCCATGCGAACCCCCAGCTAAAAAAAATGAAGTTAACACCCAGTAAACAATAGCTAAGACAAAAGGGAAAAAAGGTAAAACCAAAAGAAAGCCCGGCGAAAGGCTCACCTGGCCATAAACCCCCATCATGTCCTCGAAGAGGGAGGTAGTAGAGTCTTTGCTCATCTCCTCCCACTCCTTCTTGCTAGGAAGATCGGAAAGGAAGCCAATGAAGTTCCTCTCCTCCGGAGTGAGGGGAGCCGGGATATGGGGCCCAAAGAGTTCAGCTGGCTCGGAGGAAGTGCCCGGAGGGCGCTCATGCTCGACCTCGCAGTCGGATTGCATGGTCCCGAACTTCTCCTGCTGGACCGCCGAGCGAGGCCTCTTCCTCGGAACCAAGGATCCCCCATCTACCTCCGCCTCAAGAGAGTCCACCCCCGGAGCCCTAGTCTCACCACCTCCCTCCTGAGACTTAGCGCCACTGCCCTCTCCGGGGACTTTCGTGTTGTCCCGGACATGGCCCAAACCCAGCAAAGCAGCGTGAAGAGCTTCATTAGTCTTGTTCATTTTTGTAAATCTTTCGAAATCCGGATTATAACCGGGAAGACCTGAAAAGAGAGTTACATTAGCCCGGAGAAAGCAGCAAATAATCACACGAAGATTAAAGCAAGTAAAATATAACCCGGACTTACATCCTATCCCGTAAAGGTACTGGTGACTCATGAGGTCCTCCCTAGTCACCTGCCTCCCAAGCCCCCGGCAGAAGCTGTATACCCGGTCCACTGCCGCGTCCTGGAGATCGTACACTTCGAAGTGCATAGCCAGGGGCTTCTCCTTGAAGGTAGGCATGAACCGCATATCCACACCCCGGAGGAATACGAACTCACCATTCCAGCCCTTCAAGGAAGGCAGCATGCCAAGGGGCTTGGACGCCGAAGAAGGGTACCCACATGCCTTACCCCGGAATCTAAACTCGAACAGCGGCACATTGTTGGAATGCACCAACTTGAAGAGATGGTGAAAAAGCTTGAAAGTAGGCAGTACCTGGGCAGCCTCGCAACACCCCAGGAAATAAGTAATCCACTTCACCGCGTTCGGAGTCAACTGGGTGATGGGAATCCCATACTCAAACAGGCAGAGTGACTTTACAAATTGGTGACACCTAGGCCCATACCCCGACCTCAGGTGTTCCAACCAAACTCCGACCCAACCACCCTCGGGTCTGTGGTATATCTTCTCCCTAGGCTCCGGCCATCTCCACTCCACATCGGCATCCAAGTGGAAGGTAGCCCGGAATATTGGATCCCAATCAACCGGAGCCTCCAAATATTCCGCCCGAAACGGGCCTACATCCATCCCAGAACCCGGCCTATGCCCGAACTTAGAATCAAGAAATGCCTTATCATACTTGGTCATGTGCGCCACGTCCGAATTTTGTGAAAACTCCACACTAAGATCCCTGAAAAAATAGGCCCGAGGGATCCCCGGATCCCTTCTCACAAAGTAGTATTTGGTGTGACCCCAGCTACCGTCCGGTTCACTAAGGCTATACCCCGGACCCATATCCTTGGTCGCTATGTTCGTCAACACGGAGAGGCGGCTCTTCTTCTTACCCATTATGCCCCAATCTAGGTCTATTAAGTCTAAGTTACTACCCGAAGAGCTGACACTACTGGGAGAAGTGCTGGGTTCGGAGAGGGGTATCAATACACGGTTAGCGGTAACACGTCTCTTAACCATACAAGGCTACAACCCCGGGCTACCCAACAAAAAATGAAAACCTAAGTCAATTTATCTACCCAAGATGCAAGGCGATGTAAGGAAATAAAAGCAAGAATTAAAAGACCGAAGCAAGGGAACTTACAGTTAGTCCGGAGAGAAGGTTGCGAAGATCACTTGGAACAAGATTGCGCCTTTAGCCCGGAGTACAAATCTTCAGAGAAGCAGAATAACGGCAGCAAATCAAAAGCTCGTAAAAGACGAAGTGGGGGGAGGTTGCCACTATTTATAGGCAAACACTGAATTCTAAACGCCATGAACACGTGGCGGCCCAAAAGATCGGCCCACTATCTCGAAAATCCGGAGATAGTGGGTGACAGCTGTTATTTTTCAAAAAAAAAAGAGAAAAGAAAAGAGAGAAAAGAAACAAAAAATGAAATCCAAAAATACATACGTACAATATTATATATATTCATATACGCCCATTTTCGCAAATATACAAAGCCAAAGCCCCGGGATGTACACTTCAGTCCCAACCCCGGGCCTGGGGGAAACCAAGGACAGTCAAATCAACAAGGCTTTCAAATTCCAACCACTAGCCCCGGGCGTACGTACTTCAGTGCCCACCCCAGAATTGGGGGCAACCAAGGCAAAAACCCCCTCCCCAAAGAAGACGCGGACTCACAGAACTACAAAACATCCAGCCTCGAGGACATATGTCTAGCACCCCAGAGAATCCAGAAAGTTCACTCTCCAAGGCAAAAACACTCCTTACTACTCCCCCATCCGGAAAATCCGCATTAGGGAGTGGGGGCAAATGATAGGCCACAAACAGCCAATGCCCAACAAGGAGCCCAAAAATAATAAGCAAATCATCTCATGAGAATAAGAACGGCCCGGCCCAGAGTAGTGGACCCCGGGCCCGGGGCCACTACCACGTGGCATGGTCCCCACCCCAGACTAGGGGACCCCAGATTGGTGACACTCAACATACGTGGCACCCCACCTCAGCTGACATTCCTACATACGGCGCTGACCAACACTAAAAGACAAGGGGAGGCACGTGCCAAATCATGTCTGCAAGAACATGGCCACACTCAAGCCAACGGTCACCCCAGACTAGGCCACGTGTCCTACATCCCGGATATTCAGCGGCTTGTCCCCCAGATCCAACGGTCGGGGATGAAGGTAACCTACCCCTAAACCCTAGGCCTAGGGCTATAAATACCCCTAGTAAAGAGGGTTTAGGGGTTAGCCACTATTACACACCCACACACATTTATTACTCTTGCGATACTCTACTTGATTATAGTCTTCCAAAGCCAACTCTTATTCTCACGCCGGAGGCACCTCGGGGCCAAACCCCCCCTCCGGTGTTGTTTTGCAGGCTCCCCACCACAGCTACACCCCTTCCGAGGCAGGAGTTGGTGAGGAAGGACCCGATCAAGATTCAGAGTTATCAGTATTTAACCCTTAATTTATTACCATGCTATTATAAGCGAAACATGGTATACTTGGTTGGTCGGTCGGTCGGTTAACACCATCTCAAACTCTTTCAATTATATTTGAAATAAAATCACATATTTATTAACAAAGTTACAAAAATTATACATCAACAAAGTAAAGACAATCTAAAACTATATAATAAACAACAAAATTTTAACACGTATTTAACAGTCAAGTGAAAACTGTCAAACTTACTCTCAATTGTTTATATATTTAGAAAAACTTAACATATTTAACCCTTAATTTGTTTCATCAACATAAATGAAACGGAGAAAGTATGTAATTTTTTAAAAATAAAAAACCACATGTTTTATAGAATTATAAATGTTTTCAATTGTATCTTGATTAGAATCATCGCCCGCACAAACTTATTTCTTCGATTCTTTCTTTTATTATTCTAGGTAACAATAAATAAATTTTAAAAATATCTATTAAATTTTAAAATATTTAACAATAAATTTAAAACTAACGTTAAATGATATTTATTTATGTCATGAAATTAAGTATGAAACATATATAAATTTAAAATTATTAATATAATTAATTAAAATGAAATGAAATTTTCTATTAATTCAAATAATTAATATATTAATTAATAATAATAGATAATAGCCCGTAATTTGTACGGATTGGTTGGTTAACGCCTTCCAAAAAAATTGTTAACACCATCCTAAAAATAACAAGTTAAAAAAATTATATTAAAAATATAATTGAAAGAGCATGTAGTTGAATTTCAGTTGAAGTATAACTCATAAAGTATGTATTTATGTAAATTATGTGTTTTATTTTTTTTAGTAAATTATAGTATATATTTTAATTTTTTTTTAGAAGTGCGAATAAGTTTTTTAGAAAGAATTTAACTAACCAACCAATTATACACTATTTTCCTTATAAAAGTATAGTACATATAGATAGTATATATATTTTTCTTTTAATTTTCCTTTTTTTAGTTTCTTTACTTATTACTAAATTTTTATATTGAAATTGTTTATATTAATTTTAAAAGATATTGGTTCTCGAAAGAGTTTGAGGAGAAGTTGTTTGTTGGTGGAGAATTCTAATGGAAATATAATCGAAATATTTTTTAATTTTAATTAAAATTAAATATATTTTAATTTGTTTTTTATTAAATAACGTGTAAAAAATTCCAAATTCTGTAAAATTATATATATTTATTAAAAATAAAAAACACATGTTTTATAGAATTATAAACGTTTTCAATTATATCCCGATTAAAATCATCGACTACACACAGTTCTTACTACGATTCTTTCTTCTACGATTTTAGGTTATAAACACTAAATAATTTTTAATTTTTTTTTGAATTCTTAAGATATTTAAAATAAATTTAAAAATATAGTTAAATTAATAATATTTATTTATGTCATGAAATTAAATATGGAACATATTTAAATTTAATATTAATAATAAAATTTTTTAAAATGAATTAAAATTTTATATTAAATCAAATAATTTATGGATTAATTTATAATAATAATATATGGTAGCCCGTGCTTTGCACGGATTATAGGCTAGTATACAGTAATATAATAATTTTTAAATTTGTTATATAAGGATATCATCATCGATTATGAATATAGATGATATTTTAATCTTAATTATAAATAGTAAATTTTAGTTCAGAACTTTACCATAATAACAGTATGTTACATGAATACTCAAGTAACCCAAACTCCTTCCTCCCATCCTTGCATAGCAGATTCATGGATTTAAATATTACTAGGTAACAAATTCGTGCTACGCGCGGCACGACAATATTTTTAAAAATTTTATATCATTGAAAGTTGATATGATGAATTGAAATTTATATAAAATGTAATTAAATTTGATTGTTTAAGGATTATAGAGTTAAAGAATTAGCACAAAAAAACATGTTTAAGTTAATTTCTTAAATATTAATAATATTATTTTCGAAATTATTGATGACACCTATTTTTTTGCATAACAAATACTTTTGAAATCAATAAACATTTATAAACTTTGACGATGGATAAGTAAAAGTAACATTTCTGAATCATTTTTGTTGTCGATGCATTATGAGAGACGTGATTGTCTAAACTGTTGATAAATTTGTTTGTACGATGAAAAAAGAAACAGAATGTAAATGTAATAAGAGGTGTGATTGACTTAACTTGTCGATAAATTTGGTTGTATAACAAACCAAACAGAATTCAAATGCATTTTGTAAGTCATGCTTCATAACAATTTACATAAATTATTAGTAGGAAAATACTCACATTATATATCTAAAGTATTGATAATCTTAAAAATATCACAAACATATAAAAATAAAAATCACAATACAAACGTAATCTTTACGATCAAAAGTTACAAATATTGAATATAATTTAATAACGTTTTTTAAAGTCGACACCCTTCTCATAATATACATGTTCAATAATAGTGTTAAAAAAAATTTAATTCGAATATTTAATTTTAACAAAATATAACGAAACAACGGGTCTATAAATTTTTTATCGATTTAATCTTCCGATAAAATGGTTGGATTTGTTTAATTTAATTAGTTTGATCATAACACATGTGAAATTTATTCATGTGCAAAAGTAAAAATCTATCTGTATTATTTGTATACAAATTTCAGATATTAAGTAAAAATCTATGTACTTTCATAATTTATTATGAATTCCACAATCATTGATAATAAAGATTGCTTGAGAAGTTATGGTTAATAACGTTTTTAAAGCCGACACCCCTCTCATAATATACATATTCAATAATAGTGTAAGAATTTATTTAATTAGAATATTAATTTATTTCGACACAATATATTGAAAGAATGGATGTATAGATTTTTTATCGATTTTTTCTTCCGATAAAATGGTTGGGTTTGTTAAATTTAATCGATTTGATCATAACACATGTGTAATTTATTAATGTGCAAAATTAAAAATCTGTTTGTATTGTTTGTATAAAAATTCCAAATATTAATTAAATTTAATCGACACAATATATTGTTTGTATTGTTTATTACGACTTTCACGATCATTGATAATAAAAATTGTTTGAGAAGTTAAAATCGTGTGCCCTATAGTCATCTGAAACAAAATTACACTAATCTTGAATAGGGAATTAAAAAAAACGCAATATAAACAATTAATAGCTATTTAATGCAAGAAAAGAATTTTAATAAAAAATATATTAAAAAACGAAAATTCAAGAAAAATACGTTAAACTCTTTTGGTGCATTTCCGATCTTTAATATGTGTAATTAATGACTAATTAAAATGTCATTAATAGCTATTTAATGCAAGAAAAGAATTTTAATAAAAAATATATTAAAAAACGAAAATTCAAGAAAAATACGTTAAACTCTTTTGGCGCATTTCCGATCTACAGGCATTATAATATACTAGCTTATAACCCGTGCGAAGCACGGGTTTCTTTTGATAGGTTATAAAATTTATTTAACATTATAATTATGTTTTTATATAATCCTTATTTTTAATAATTTTTTAATTTTAATTTAATATAAATTTATATAATGAAATGCATGGTTTAAAATTTATTTTGTAAAATTCTAAATTAAAAATGTCGTTGACGGGTTCGAACTTTGAATTTTTATTAAATTAATTTAATCATATAATATATCTTATTATTAGATCTAACGATTGTTATTTATTAATAAAAATAATGATTTGTATATATGGTGAGATATTTTTGGGTGTATATTAGTGATCTCAAGATTAATTTTAAATTAAAAAGTACTCCACGTTTTAATTACAAAAATTACTACTAAAAATAATTACGGAAAGATATGGTGTGATATTTTGGATATATATTAATTATGTAATATTAGTTTTAAATTAAATGGTAAAGTGTTTTAATTAGAAGTAAAATCTTTAGAAAAAAAATGAATAATTGAGTTGTTGGAGCAGAAAAAAGAGTCCAAGTAGAAGTGGATGAAGGAATTTTAATCAGAATATAACTACGTTAACATTAGTAATTAGCTTTTTGAGTTATTTTTGTAATTTAATTATTTATTTTAATAATTAGGATAACCAAACCGAAAACCAAAACTTAGGATAACCAAACCGAAAACCAAAACTTTCAATGTTTCGGCTTTAATATAATAGTTAACGTATTTTAATTAATAAGGAAATATTAATAATTTGAGGATATAGTACGATTGATGTTTTTATAAAAGGTAATATTTTCAACTAAAAGTAAATGTGAAAATGGCAATGGCTAATTACCATTAATTATGTTATGTCATTATTTATTTTAATAATTAGGATAACCAAACCGAAAACCAAGGTTCGAATCCGTCAACAACAAATTTACATTAATATTATGTATTATTAGTTCTAATCAATACATATCATTTATTAAATAACTATTATTACTACTAATAATTTTAATAATTAATTACAAAGTTAAATTATATCCTTAATAAATTATTAGAATTTAATTATATAATTTTAGAAGTATTTAAAATTAACTCGTGCTTCGCATTAATTTTAATTTAATATAAATTTATATAATGAAATGCATGGTTTAAAATTTATTTTGTAAAATTCTAAATTAAAAATGTCGTTGACGGGTTCGAACTTTGAATTTTTAGTAAGTTAATTTAATCATATAATATATCTTATTATTAGATCTAACGATTGTTATTTATTAATAAAAATAATGATTTGTATATATGGTGAGATATTTTTGGGTGTATATTAGTGATCTCAAGATTAATTTTAAATTAAAAAGTACTCCATGTTTTAATTACAAAAATTAATACTAAAAATAATTACGGAAAGATATGGTGTGATATTTTGGATATATATTAATTATTATAATATTAGTTTTAAATTAAATGGTAAAGTGTTTTAATTAGAAGTAAGATCTTTAGAAAAAATGAATAATTGAGTTGTTGGAGCAGAAAAAAGAGTCCAAGTAGAAGTGGATGAAGGAATTTTAATCAGAATATAACTACGTTAACATTAGTAATTAGCTTTTTGAGTTGTTTTTGTAATTTAATTATTTATTTTAATAATTAGGATAACCAAACCGAAAACCAAAACTTAGGATAACCAAACCGAAAACCAAAACTTTCAATATTTCGGCTTTAATATAATAGTATAGATATAGATAAATTATTTACATAAAAGTTTCTGAACTAAAAATACTATTTATAATTGTAAAGTAAAATTTCTGAAAAATGTGATACCATATTTAGTAAAAATTATAAAAAGGAGGGTTGTTCAGTGTGACATAGAAATTTATAAGAACTTCAAAACCATATTTTAGTAAAAATTATAAAAAAGATGGTTGTTCACAGAGAAATTTATAAGAACTTCAAAACTTATTGCAGAGTATTTTCGATAATTTCATTCTTTATAGTGAGACTCTTTATATAATAACGTCAGTAGTGCTATTCTCAGTCCCAAATCATTTAAACCTCGATAAATGAATATGCTCGGGACCATAAAATTTTATTAATTAATTGAGATTATTTATTTATCAAGGCCAAAAATATACTGTCTTTATTATGTCAGGACCGGAAAAAATTATTCATTTGATGAGCTTATTCGTTTATCGAATATTCATTTATCGAGGTTCTATTGTACATGGTTTACATTGCTTCTATTTTTTTATGTCTATCATTACTAGATTCCATTTATCTACCATTCTTCAAATTGCATATTCTTTTTTCTTAGCTTTTTATCTTAATTTTGTCTTCTTGCCATTTTTCCAAATTTCATCTTCTTTTTTTTCCAGCTTTTTATCATGTTTTTATCTTCTCTTGACTTTTTATCTCATGGGTGATGAACTGATGATTCACGTTCCAATCAGGGTCATTCTTGAGGTTTCGGAGACCTAGGGGCGAAACTGAAAAATGGACCTCCAATAATAATAAAAACAACAAATTTTTAAGACCAAGACGAGTATACAAATTAAAAATGAAAGTTTCGACTAAAGGATTAAACTAAATACGACAAAACATATATTTCGCAAAAAAAAAAAATGAATAAGCAATATTTATTGTCATAGATAATTATAATGTTTAATGTTCTAAGCAAAACAACCAAAAAGCGTAGAACTCAGATCAAGAGAAACAACTTCCTCATGCATTTCTAAATGTAAAGTCGTTAATAATTGTATCTATGTTAATCTTCTCAATTGTTCAATTTAAATAACTTCTTCACTGTTCAATTTTTTAGAATAATAAGCATATCTAAAGGAAACATGATATTCAATTCTCTAACAGTGCCCCTTTTCAACTAAAGTATTTTTTGTTTTAATATATAAATTCTCCTAATTTATAGGATCATAAATATTTAAAGTAGAAAGGATCAAATGTATTTTCATTATCACCCAAATCATATGCATCATCCTTATCTACACCATAATCTTTCAAATTTTTATTAGTCTCCACTTGTTCAACATTATCTACTTCTATTGCCTTCAATTTTTCTTCTTCATTTGTAGAGGTGTCTGCCCTCTTGATAACAAAGTTATCCATAGCTCCTTTTTGTGATTCGATTAATTTGTCTTCTCGTTTTCATTTTTTATTTTTTCACTTTCCGATAAATGTTTTTTAGGCAACATAGTATCAATCACAGACTAATATAGATATAGAAAAAGGTAGCACCTGAAAGTATTTGTAAGCTTGAATCAAAAATTTCTGTGGCAAATGAATGAAGGGTTAACTTGCTAGAACAATAAAAATAGACATATATTAATATCAATTCAACTAAACGTATCACTAGGGATGACAGAAAAATCCGATTCGACGGATATCCGATCCATTTAGACTCGATTGGATTTTACCGAACCTGAAATTATGGATTTGGATTCATTTTTTAAATCTTAAAGAGTTTGGATTTGGATATTAGGCACTCCGATCTGAACCCAATCCGAAATCCAGAAAAAATCCAATTTTATTTTTATTATATGTAAATGTATTTTTTTTTTTGAGAAGCAAATGTATTTTAATATATTTCTAATTTAACCATTTGTTTTTAATAGTAATACTAGGATTTTAATTATATTATTAACAACTAATGATCGATCTGTCCATAACCCAATACCTAACATTGAATGAAACAATTATCGATTCCATCTTTACTGATTCTTATTATAATACCTTGTATTTTCAGTTTGAAAACTAAGACCTTAAAGTTGAAGTTTTATTTGTAATTTTTCATAATTAGTAATGTTTTTGGTTTGTAGAGCTAAATTATTTGTTTAAAACTAATGTTTCATGAATTTTAGGTTAAAAGTAAAAAAAATGGTACAAAACTATTTTTTGAAGCTTTTTTAAGAGTTTCAAAATTCGGGTTTGGATAAACCTGAAACTGATCCGAAATCTAATGGATCGGTTTGGATTTCTATTTTAAAATCCAATTGAATTTGGATTTAGCAAAAGGATTTGGATACCTCACAAATCCAACCCTATCTGACCCATTGTCATTTCTACGTATCACTGTGCTATGGCTAATGGCTGATGTCCCTCTGATCAAGTAAACAAACTTACTATACATTTAATCTCAAAAAAGATGATTAGGAATAACCTATTTTCTTTAAGAAGTTTAAGCAAACACCAAATATGTGGCAAAACAATTAAATGCTTAGGCTATACCTTAAACAAATATACAAGTATAAAAGATCAATATACTTGTCTATGTAAAAACAACGATATAGCACAAATAAACTAATTACTGAAGTAAGCATAAAACTTAAAAGATCATTAACCTTTGTCTTTTATGATATTGTTTGAGGACCTAAACATAGAGCGAGATGATTTTAGTGATTTGATTATAAGAAACTAACTAGGTTTCATTATGAGTCAAGGTAAAAAGAATGTTTAATTAAAAAATAATTGGTGTAAAAATTGTTTTTAACTTGTTTTCCTCTCTTTGTAAGTGTCTTTTAAAAATAGTTTAATTATATTTATCAATATACAAAATATGACAAAAGAGAATATATTCAATTTTTTTTTCTAAAATCACATATGTATATAATTACTTTGTAAATTTTTTAAAAATATTTGGACCGTCTTATTTATTGGGCCTCTGCTATCGTCCTCCCTGCCTCCCGTCAGGTTCAACCCCGATTCCAATCTTTCAATCTTGGCTTTAATATGTTGATAGAATAATATATTGATATTGCGCCTGTTTGGCATAACTTATATTATGGGCTTATGAACTTATTTTTGGATAAAAATTTTATATTTTGATAATTTTTTTTATACAAGTATTTAATGTATGTTTGAGATTCAATAAGTTGCAAAAATAAGTTGGAAAGTTAGAAATCTCTAACTTTGTCTTAAAATAAGTTGACTTATTCCGGAAAAAAGTTTCCCCAAACACCCCATTATGAACCTTTTGTCCTTAAACTACATATGGCCTATTATCAGTTTATGGGCCCCATTAATTTAACTACATCACGTTGTTAATATCACTTGATATTGATATTTGTATCATTTGTGTTTTGTTGAAGTTCTTAAGAAAATGAAATATCTAAGAAGAAAGTGGATAATAAATTTGCGAAATGTTCTTAAATATATAAAAAGTAATAGAGGTGTTTTACAAAAATTACAATTTATTTTTCAAGGATATCTGTATACAATAAAATTAGGAATGAGGAAAATCGAATATCCGATCCGGTTGATAGAATTCGGATCAGATATCCGACTTTTCGGATCATGAAAAATCTTTTCCCTGGTTCCGTATCCAGTTTAACTAGATAACCGGAATTCGGATTTCCATTTAAATCGGATCGAAAATCGAATAATACGGATCTGAATCAATCAAGTAAAATATATTTTAATTTATAAAAAAATTTAAATTTTATTATAATTTAATAAGTTATCGTTAACTTACTAACTGTAAAATAACTAATAACATTTTTGACAACAATTCATAATTTAACCTTCATAAATTCATCCTTTTTAGTTTTATCTTGAACCATCATAAACTATCATTCACTTTTTAAATTAGTTCTTCTAAATATATTTTTAGAGATATTAATCATACGCTAACTCTCGAATTTATAATTTGAAAGTAAAAAAATAATACTGAAATGAGAATACTATTCCATTTGCTAAGTTTTTTTAATTTTTTTAGTATTGTTGCTTCTTAATAAATTATTTTAGATAAAATCATTAATTAAAAAAAATTTACTTGAAGTTGAGTTATGAGTTTATGAGATTTTCACGTGTAAATAAATTGGACTGTATTTTTATGTTTATATAGATAACATAATTTCAAGTGTATTCCTATATTATTACGTCTAAAATGCCTTCTAAACTCATGTAATACACAACAAATTCATTAATTTGTTAGTGATAATTTTTTACTTAATTTAATATGCCATATGTTGAATTATTTTTCTTTAATATGTTCATTATTTATTAAATATATAAATTACTTTTTTAAGAAACACTAAAAACTTGATCGGATCCGAATATTCGATTTTGTAAAATATTGTGATCCGAATTTAAAAGAAAAAACCCGTATAATAAATAAATGACAATATAATATATAAATTTATATATTCATAAAATAAATGATAAATTTCAAGTTAGATTTAACTTGAATTGCATCTTCCTATCATCAATTTACATTTAACTACATTTTCCTATCATCAATTTACATTTAACTGAAATGATACCATTTGTAAATTTGTTTTACAGGTGGACAAGGCCAACGGACATATATAAGTTTTTTCATCTTTTTAATTTAGAATTATATGCTACCGATAATATAATATTATAAACTAATTAATAAATATTCAATTAAATACAAAATATAACTAAAATGAGAGTCTAAAATATATTTATATTTAAATATATACTCTATCAAGTATTTTGGGTGGGGTTGGGTTCCCAAAACTCAACGGAATCCGGTTCGTGTTAGATATTTCCCTATTCCTAACTATATAATAACCCGTGCCATACGATTATATTACATAAAGAATAATGTTAGGTACCTCAAATTGGACCCCAAATTTTTTTCAAATTACACGTGTCACAATCTGATTGGTTATAACTATAATGGACCCACCAAAATCATATCAATCTCATCAATTAAAATCTTCCATACAGCCAACTCATGCCACTCATTTGAGGGCATTTTTTGGGTAACAATTTGGGGTACCTAGAATTACTCATTACATAAAACCATTATTACCTCTCTGTTTTATGTTTCTAACTGCTACGAAATTCAGTAATCTTTTCATGTGTCTTTAACCCTACTTTCACAATTGAGCGGGATTAATGGAGAAGACTAGCTCCCCGTAATACTCGTATCACTTGAATTTCTGTTATATACTTATTTTCCTGCGCATAGATGTCAAAATTGTCAGCTTAAGTTAGGCACCGTCCTTGAATATATACACTCTAGTATAGACTTATAACACCCTAGTATAGACTTTGGTGTCTTAGTTCTTCTATATATAGGATCTTCTCCTCATGTAATAATCATCTGAATATATACAAATTCTTCTCAATCTCTTTTCTCCTAACTTATAACATGGTATCAAAGCGGAAGAAATTCTAGGGAAACATTACATTTGCAGAAAGAAAAAAAATGAAGTTACAGAGAAAGGAAAAAACTATCAGTTTTATGTTTTTTCTATCCAAATCAGAATCAAACCAAACCTACATACCTGTAAAGAAGAGCTGTAGACGATACAAACACAAAAGTTCGGAAGCAAACTGACGAAACACGTGCCCACACGCGCCACCAGACGTCGTCAGGTGTCGTCCCACGCGCCCACGCGCCGGCGCGTGTGGTGTCCTACGGTCGTTTTCCGACGAAGTTGCAGAAGGCATTCTTGTTCACCCCGTCCGTCCGATTACAATAGTGGTATCATCTTTCAGTTTTGTAAAGTTTTGTTTTTTCTTATATATAGTTGTATGTATATTTACGTATATATATATATATTGGTTAGTTAATATCTGACTAATCCCTTTGTCTTATATATATATATATATATATATATATATATATATATATATATATATATATATATATATATATATATATATATATATATATCTTTGTTAGTTATGACTTACTAAGATTTAAGGAGGAAAAAGGGGGGAATTTTTATTTGAGTATTATCGTTATTTGATTATTATTTTATAATGACGGATACTGGTGACTCCACAATTTCAAGCAGAAGTACTGCTGTAAGTAGCAGTAAATCAGGGTTCCTCAGTACTCCATTTGTGAGTCCTAAATTCGATGGAAAAAATTTCCTTGAATGGTCAAAAGCCTGCACGATGGCCCTTAAATCCCATAAATTAATGAAATGTATTAATGGGAAAGTCAAGCAACCCAACGAGAAAGATGCAAACTTTGATGATTGGGATTCAGAAAATGCCATGGTGTGTTCTTGGTTGTCCAACTCTATGGAGGTGCATATTCGCAAAAGCTACATCTTTATTGACACAGCAGAAGAAGTGTGGAAATCTCTTACCCGGACATATTCTTTTTCCGGAAATGTCGCAAAGCGATTTGAAGTAAATCGGAAAATATGGGCATTGGCTCAAGAAGGTAGAACTCTTGCTCAGTTTTACTCAGAGCTGACATCCCTATGGAGTGAATTAGCTCATTACACTATTTTTGAATGCAAAAATGCCGAAGATCAAGAAAAATATCAAAAAATTATGACTGAAGAACGGGTGATGAAATTTCTGGATGGTCTGTCTGATGAGTATGACTCAATCAAAAATCAACTTATCGGACAGGTTCCCTTTCCGACTATAGAGGATGCATATGGCCGTGTTCAATTAGAGGAAAGTCGAAAGCAAAGCATGGCTCCTACGACTCCCTCTGATAGATCTGCACTTATAACTGGAAAAATTTCGCAACTTGAGCTGGAAAAAGAAGAGCAGTTTCCAGTGGCTCTTATGGGTGAAAAATCTACTCTTCAGTGTGATTATTGTAACAAGATGAATCACACCCGTGAGAATTGCTTTATCCTACACCCTCACCTAAAAAACAGAGGACGTGGAGGACGCAGCCGAGGTGGCTATCAAGGTGTATCATCCAGAGGTACAGGCAGAAATATAGGTAGGGGCAATTCTATTAATGCTCATTATGCAGCATCAGAATATGAGGTGCCTCCTTCAACAGGAACAATGACCCCTTCAGAACTCAACAACTTTCGACAGTTAATGTTCCAATTGAACACTACTCCATCAACACCCACTGCTAATTCTGCTCATGCAGGTATATCGTACCGCTTTACCTCCGATAAATGTTCTAATTCATGGATTATTGATTCCGGAGCATCAACACATATGACTGGAAATTCTAGTTTCCTAGAAACATATAATGGTGAAACAGGTAATATTCGTGTTGCCAATGGAGCTATTGTACCTATTCATGGACAAGGCACTTCTCACTGTCTCTCATCACCATTTTCGTTATCTGTCGTGTTACATGTTCCCTCCTTAACAGCAAACTTATTATCTGTTCAACGTATTACTGAAAATCTTAATTGTTCAGTAAACTTTTTTTCTTCACACTTTGTGTTTCAGGATCTGGCGACAGGCAAGGTCCTTGGCAGTGGTAAAGTGGTAGATGGACTATATATTATGGAAGGTAATTCTGTTATGCCTTCAACAAATTATCAGGTGTCATGTTGTTGCTAGAAAAATAATTAAGACATTTGAATCGCAAGCGCACAATTCGTTTCGTTGTAAAATTTAATGATTCGTTCCACAGGGACTAATGTTTTCGCGATCCTTAATTTCTAATTTAATTGAATTAGAACAAGATTGATTTTTGAGAAAAAGTTGGATTTTACTATTTTAATTCCTAAAAGATAATTTAAACTAATTATAAAAGAAAATCTAATTTATTCTAAATTTTAATCTAACTAATTAAAAGTTGAAATAATAAAACTAAATTATTTAAAGATTCTAAATTCGAATTAAAACTAAATTTTAATCTAAAACATTTTCTTTTTGGAATTTAAAATTTATTTACAAAAAAAAAAATATTAACGAAAAAAGTAATCGACATGATGTATTCGAAAATTTTAACTAGCCAAAAGTAAACCAAGGCAAGCCAACACAAATATCACAATCTCAGCACCATTCGGAATGATCCATTAAAATACAATAGTAGACCATTGCAACCAGACAGATCATTCGTACAAATAACAACAAAATGAGAACTCAGACATCGTTAAAAGCTAAACGAAAACTCAAAGATCTCAACTCAGAAAAACAAACAAACAAATGAATTCGCCAGCAACTCAACAATCGCAAATTACCCAACAAAAACTTAACACTAAAAACTACGCAAAACAACTCAGAACGTAACAGACAATCACAGAACTCAGCTCAAAACAACTCAGCGATAGTACCAGTAGCGTTAAACAACAAGAATTCGAACTCAGTGATTTGCAATCGATGATATCATACAATCAAAACTCTAAAAACAGAACTCAAACATCAAAAACTGAACTCGAAAACGCATCACGAAGACTCCGAAACAGCAACTCGATACTACAGAACTCAAACCAGAAACATAACAGCAATGAGATTAAACACAGAACCCACAACCACAATGAAATTGACCAATAAAACCAGGACACCGACTTGATTATAATACGAACACAATGAATAAGAATCTCAGCAGAAATTCAGTTCGGTAATTGCTCCAGACTTTAACCCAAAAACCACAGACTATAAATACACAAACAAATCAACTAGACAAAAACGATCGGCCCAACACTGATTCGACGCAAACAGCTACAAACAAGAACAAATAAAAAGGGGAAAAACTTAATTTGGAAAGAAACAAATAAAAAAAAGAAAGAGTTTTGTTGATGGATGTTTGAATAAAAGAACGAAGCACAGAGGAGTTATGTTGGTTTTGTTTTGAATCGAAGTAGTAGACTAGGAAGTTGTGTTTGCAGAGAAAATAAAAGAGGGGAAAATGGGATGGCTTCGTTAGAAAATAAAAATGGAACAGGGGAGATGTTATGCTATAGAGAAAAAAAAACAAGGCTTCGAATTAAAGGATAAAAATGAGGTAGGAAATAAATACTGAAAAATAAATCAAACTAATTTTTTTTAAGCTAAAACGAAAATAAAGAAAATTAACTACGAAATTAAAGTTAAACTAAAACGAAGATTTGAATTTGGAATTTAATGGCCCACAATAAAATTGAGATTTAAAGGGGCAAAATTACGAATTACGAACAAGAAATTAAATTTCGTTAATTTCAACTCATAGTGGTTAGCTTTCGCTACTTTGTCCACTACTTGGATTTACGAAAATAACGAAAGGGAAGTAAAATAAACGAGAGAACAAGACAAGAAATTAAAGGAAACGGAATTTTGCATTAAAATAAAAAGTGTTTACAAGATTTGAAACTAAAGAAAATACAAGAAATTAAAACTACCCTAAAATCTAAGTTACTAAATACAAGGGGGGTGAGGGGGTATTTATAGGATAGGAATTAGGGTTAAGGGGGGTGTTGGGTAAATCCCCACCATACATTTGGGTTGTGTGGTGGTGAAATCCTAGCCATCTATTTGTTTCCTTCCCCCTTAAGCTTTGAAGAGTTGATCTTGGCCATACACTTTTCTAATGTGTTGGAATGATCTCCACCTTCCACTTGTCTTGAAATATTCCTTTTGCTCCAAGCTCCTAATTCTTTTCATTCTTTCATTTTTGGTCCTTTTTCTTCCTTTTTTTCCCTTCCTTGCACTTTATTTATTTATTTATTTATTTATTTTGTCATTACTTTATTTATTTACGATTTTCCTAAAATGCAACAAAATAAATTATTAAAACACGAGTTCAAGCAATAAATAGGTAATCAAAATATGCAAAAATATGCACTTATCAAATGCCCCCATACCTATCTTTTGCTCGTCCTCGAGTAAAACAAAAACAAAATGAAAATGAAAATCTAGATGCAAAGTCCTATACTCCTTTTCGTAGGTGTGACGGTTGCATTTGGCATATGCAACAAGCCCTTTAAACCCCTAGGCAGCCCTAGTGGACGAGTGAGGTCTCGTGAGGGCCTATAGTGAATGTACCCACAAAATTCATCTAGCTTATATAAAAGATCACATGGCAATGCACACCACACATACATGTCCTCTCATGATACATCAACTTAAGAATCAAAATGAAGTTGCAAAGTCTTGGTGTGGAAAGTGCAAGGATTCACATAGTCTACTTAAAGAACCATGCAAGAGTGATTATAAGTTCATGTCAAGTGCAAAAATTATTGGTAACCATGCTAAGTCTACAAGGGCACACTTTAGAGTCAAAACTTGAGATCTCATATGCAAAACAAGCAATACCTCACTTTTCACTCACAAAAGAATATTCACTCAAGAACAAGGGTAAGTGTATCACTCAATTCCAACAAAATCAAATGCATGCTTGACACTTGGTATCGTCCCAACTTAAATCACAACATACATTAATAATGACAATCAAAAGGTCTTTATTGGGGTTGTAATGGGGCTAGGGACAAGGTATGTCAAGAAAGGCCAAAATAAGGTGAAGTGTCAAAAGCTAGTAGTCACCATGAATATCATGCACAACACCAAACTTCCTCCCCACACAATTTATTTTTATTTTCAACAAAAAGCCTTGAATAGTCGAATGAAGGAGGATTGCAAAAACATAAGTATGCTCTCATGTATATATATTCTTTTTTTTTCTTTTCTTTTTTTTTTCATTTTCATTTTTTTCTTTATTCTTTTTTTTTCTTTATTTTTTTTATGAGAGCTAAGATAAATGTAACAATAATCCTCACTTAGATTTAACTTGAACATCGACTATCAAGGTAACAACAAATATTTCCTTGAAAGTTATGAACAATAGTAAACCCTATTTCACACACCTTATTGCTCCCTCAAGTTCCTACTAGCCTTTGACAAAATGGGATCAAGAATACGTAAGGCTAAACAAGAAAAAGGTCTTAGGCGAGTAATGGGGTGTGTCACCGAAAGAATATGATTAAGCTCAAAGGGTTAACTAATTGATCACATAAGCATGGTGTGGATATTTTTGGAAATATGGGTTATTCCTAAGTGCCTTTATCATTTTATCATCAATTAATGTCATGTATTTCAAGAAGGAACTCAAACAAGTGCTAGCGATGCAAATGACAAGTGGACACTCAAGCAAACGAATATAAATGCAAAAGATGTGCATATAGGCTCAAAACTCACTTGGTGTGGTAAAACATAATCAATCTCAAGTAAAGGTATCCTCAATGCACCTACTTGTACTCAAAGCATGAAGACCAAATCATCTTACACCTAATCATGCCCTTCTAATTTCATGCACAATTCAAATAAGTCTACTAGCTTCACCTTGCTAGTGTAAGTGTGTGAACAAGAACTTTAGCAAATCACTTCTCAAACAAAAGCTAATGGATCATAAGATTATCATAGCATGCAAGGGTGCATCAAGCAACTAGCAATCAATTAACAAGACTAGAATACGAAAATAACACTTTTTGTGATTTTTTATTTTTTAATTTTTTTGGATTTTCTAATTTTTATATTTACACTAAAAACCCTCCCCCATACCTAGATCATGCATTGTCCTCAATGTATGCAAATGCAAGAGAAATGAGTAAATGAGAACGAGGAGATAATACCTGACAAGGGATAAAGGAGAGATTTTACCTACTGAAAGAAACTTACATGAATCACGGGTCGATGAGGTGGGTGACCTCATCCTCGGGATCAAATGGCAGCTCTAAAAATGGTTTGAGTCTTTGTCCATTAACTTTAAATACATCACCATTTTTAGGATTTTCAATTTCAACAGCACCGTGAGGAAAAATGGTCCTAACAATGTAAGGACCTTCCCACCTAGATCTCAATTTCCCGGGGAATAAATGAAGCCTAGAATTGTACAAAAGAACTTTTTGACCCGAAGAAAAAGATTTTCTCAAAATGGATTTATCATGAAAAAGTTTTGTTCTTTCTTTATAAATTTTAGCATTTTCATAGGCCTCATTCCTTAATTCCTCTAGTTCTGACAATTGCAATTTCCTATGACTACCGGCGGTTGGTAAGTCAAAGTTCAAATCTCTTATGGCCCACAAGGCCCTATGCTCTAGTTCAACGGGCAAGTGACAGGCTTTTCCAAACACAATTCTGTAAGGGGACATGCCCAAAACAGTCTTAAAAGCGGTCCGATAGGCCCATAAGGCATCTATCAGTTTGACGGACCAATCCTTCCTGTTCGAGTTGACAGTCTTTTCTAAGATTTGTTTGATTTGCCTATTCGAGACTTCAACTTGACCACTAGTTTGAGGATAGTAAGGGGTAGCCAGCCTATGAGTAATTGAGTATTTTTTCAAAAGGGACTCAAATTGACGATTCTTAAAATGTGTACCTTGGTCACTAATGATAGCCCTAGGTGTGCCAAATCGAGAAAAGATATTCTCTTTTAAGAATTTAAGAACGACCTTGTTATCATTGGACTTATTCGGTATGGCTTCTACCCACTTAGACACATAATCAACCGCTAAGAGAATGTAGAGGTTGCCAAAAGAGCTAGGAAAGGGACCCATAAAATCTATTCCCCACACATCAAATATCTCAATGATTAAGATGGGACTCATAGGCATCATATTTCTTCTATTGATCTTTCCTAAGTGTTGACACCTACTACAAGCGGCACAGAATTCAGCAGCATCCTTAAACAAACTAGGCCAATAAAAACCGTTTTGGAGGATTTTAGCTGCTGTTTTCTTAGCACTAAAATGACCTCCACAAGCTTGACCATGCCAAAAGGAAAGGATACTTCGAAACTCATGGTTTGGGACGCACCTCCGAATGATTTGATCGGGACAATATTTAAAAAGATATGGGTCGTCCCAAAAGAAGTGTTTGACTTGAGAGAAAAATTTCGATTTATCTTGTGTGGACCAATGAGAGGGAATGTCGCCGGTTGCAAGGTAATTGACAATGTCGGCGAACCAAGGAGGAGTAGAGATAGAAAAGAGATGTTCGTCGGGAAAAGATTCATTCAAAGGCAAGTCAGTGGTGGACTCCACTACTAAGCGAGAAAGGTGATCGGCAACGACATTTTCGGAACCCTTCTTATCCCTAATTTCTAGGTCAAACTCTTGGAGCAACAAGATCCACCTAATCAATCGGGCCTTAGAGTCTTTCTTAGAGAAGGGATATCGAAGGGCGGAATGATCGGTGTAAACAATGATTTTCGAACCAATAAGATACGACCTAAACTTCTCGAGGGCAAAAACTACGGCTAGAAGCTCCTTCTCGGTGGTTGAATAATTGAGTTGTGCATCGTTCAAGGTCTTACTAGCGTAGTATATAACATGAGGTATTTTATTGATTCGTTTTCCTAATACCGCCCCTAATGCGTAATCAGATGCATCACACATTAACTCGAAAGGTTGACTCCAATCGAGGGACTTGATAATCGGGGCCGAGGTCAACTCTTTCTTAAGGTGTTCAAAAGATTGTAAACAATCTTTATTGAACTCGAATTTGACATCTTTACCAAGAAGGGTGGTCAAGGGTCTAGCCTTTTTGCTAAAATCTTTAATGAAACGCCTATAAAAACCCGCATGTCCTAAAAAGGAACGAATTCCTTTGACCGATGTTGGTGGGGGTAGATTGGGAATGAGGTCAACTTTGGATTTATCAACTTCGATCCCCTTTTCAGAAATTCTATGACCAAGAACGATTCCTTCTTTAACCATGAAATGACATTTTTCCCAATTAAGAACGAGGTTGGTTTCTTTACATCTTTTTAAGACTAACTCAAGATGGTTTAGGCATTGATGAAAAGACGAACCAAAGATGGAAAAGTCATCTATGAAAATCTCTAGGAATTCACCTACCATGTCAGAAAAGATGCTTATCATGCACCTTTGGAAGGTGGCCGGGGCAGTGGTTAGACCGAAAGCTAAGCGACGATAAGCAAAGGTTCCAAAGGGACATGTGAAAGTGGTTTTCTCTTGGTCTTCGGGAGCTATAGGAATTTGAAAATAACCAGAATAACCATCTAGAAAGCAATAGTAGGCATGACCCGCTAACCTTTCTAACATTTGATCTATGAATGGCAAAGGAAAGTGGTCTTTTCTAGTGGCATCGTTGAGTTTCCTATAGTCTATGCACACCCTCCAACCGGATTGGACACGAGTAGGAACTTGCTCATTGTTCTCGTTAGTCACCACGGTAATACCCGACTTTTTAGGTACTACCTGAATCGGGCTAACCCAAGAGCTATCAGAAATGGGATAAATGATTCCATTATCAAGACACTTAAGGATTTCCTTCCTAACGACTTCCATCATGGTAGGGTTCAACCGCCTTTGTGGTTCACGAACTGGTTTGGCATCATCAACTAAGTGAATCCGATGTTGGACAATGGCCGGACTAATTCCTTTAATATCCGAGATACTCCAACCTATGGCTTCCTTATGTTCTCTAAGCACATTTACAAGCTCATCCTCTTGTGACTTGGTCAAATTAGAGGCAATGATAATGGGAAGAGACTCGTTAGGACCTAAAAAGGCGTACTTAAGAGTGTCGGGAAGAGGTTTGAGTTCTAAATCGGGCGGCTTTGACTCAACGGGTTCACTAGTTTCGAAAAGTGGCAAAGGAGGTGGTGCACATGCTTGGTTATTTGTAGGAATGGTGGAATCTAACATTGCATTGACCTCATTTGTATATTCAGAATCATCCCAATCTTGACCAAAGTGTTTTAAACAAAAATCAAGAGCATTATTAGGGTTGATGAATTCTTGATCAAATATATCATCAATTAAATTGACATCCATAGGTTGATCATAGAGATCATCGGGTTGTTTCCCTATGTGAAAAATATTGAGGTCAATGGTCATGTTCCCAAATGTTAGTTTCATTAATCCATTTCTACAATTAATCAAAGCATTGGAGGTGGCTAGAAATGGCCTTCCTAGAATGATAGGAATCTGATTCTTAGGGTTCTTGACCGGTTCGGTTTCTAGGACGACAAAATCAACGGGAAAGAAAAAGTCACCTACTTTAATTAGCACGTCTTCAATAATTCCCTTAGGAACTTTGACAGAACGATCGGCTAATTGAAGTGTAACATTAGTTCTTTGAAGCTCTCCTAAACCTAGGGCTTGATAGACCGAAAATGGAAGCAAGTTCACACTAGCGCCTAAGTCGAGTAATGCCTTGTCCACAAAGGTATTGCCTATGACACAAGAAATTGTAGGACAACCGGGGTCCTTATATTTCACGGGAATTTGGTTCGAAAGAATTGAGCTCACTTGGGACGTCAAGAAGGCTTTCTTAGGGACGTGAGTAGTTCGCTTATGTGTGCACAAATCTTTTAGACATTTCGCATACGAAGGAATTTGTTGAATCGCGTCTAAAAGAGGAATGTTTGTTGGGTTTTCAGCCCAATACAATAGTATGGGTTTTGGTGATCCAAAACATATATGGATTGGGTAATAATTATATGTTTAGATAATTATTATAGATGGTATATTTAGATACCAAGTATGATAAGGATTGTAATTGGAAACCAAGTATGATTAGGATATCTTGGTGGCTAAGTTTGTAATGGCTATATATACATAGTCATATCGTATTTATCTATGGGGAGGTGAAAGCTTAAGAGAGGTAGTCTTAAGTATTGTTTGGGGATGCTTGAGCATTGTTGGCTCAAGTATCGGGTTGGGACACCGTTAAGGTGTTATTGTCTTGATGTATTATTGATATTGTTAAGATTAATAATACAAGTTTGGGACGTGGGTTTTCCGCGTCAAGTATATTTGTGTGTGTGCTTTGTTTTATTTGTTTGTTTGAATCTCGTTATTTGTGTAGCCCCTAACCTAACAATGTTGACTTTGACTTGCTTAAAAACTTCTAAGAGCTTGTCCATTTGGGCCGTTTTTTTAGGAGAAATGAGTCGTTGGGGGTAAGGAGCTTTTGGCTTAAAGACTCGTTCATTAGGTTCTTCGGGGACGGGTTTTGTCCCACTCGTTGATCCTTGTTCCTTAGAACTCTCGGGTTCAAGATTAGCGTTTGGTTTAGAATTTGACTCGTCTTCTTCGGGGGACTTGTCACCGACATGATTTTCAACTTGCTTACCGGACCTTAAGGAAATGACAGCGTTCACATTGTGAGGAGGTCTTTGATTGATTGGAAATTTAGGGTTTACCTCGATTTGACTTGGAAGTTTATTCTTCTCTCGTTCACAAATGGCGTTGGCTAATTGGCTCACTTGAACCTCTAACTTAGATATGGCTTGAGTACTCGCATTTAAAATTTGCCTATCTTGAGTCATGGTTTGCATGAAGGTCTGTTGAGATTGAGCCAAATTAGTCGTTGATTTTAGAAGCGCATCGAGAGTCTTTTCCAAGGAGTTAATTCTCTTATCCGACTCATGAAAGCCGGGTAGGTGGCCGGGTGCTTGATTTTGATAAGGAATGTGATTTTGAGTCGTGTTTGAAAAAGGAAATTGGTTTGGATAGTTCGGCTTTTGAAAAGATGGTGGAGATTGGAAATTTTGGCCTTGGTTCCAAGAGAAATTCGGGTGGTTCTTCCACCCGGGATTGTAAGTCGGTGCAAACGGGTCATTCCGAGGTCTCGGTTGGAACATTGCGTTCACTTGCTCAAAATCGGGACAAGGTTGAGACTCAAAATTCGAAGAATTAAAATTTGGGTACATAGACATAGGTGGGGGACTACTATGAGTTTCTAAAGCTTCGAGTCTCCTAGTAAGGGTGGCTAGCTTGGCATCGGTTGCAATATTGTTTCCAATTGAATGTAGACCCCTAGAAGAACTAGATGACTCGTTGGACTTGTGAGGTTCCCTAGTAGACTCCCACAACATAGTCTTCTCGGCTAATTCCTCGAAAAACTCCCATCCTTCGTCTTCATTTTTCTCCATAAATTTTCCTTGGCACATAGACTCTAACAACGCGGTTGTTGGACTATCTAGGGCCTCGTAAACAATCTTGCAAAGTCTCCATTTTTCTATTCCGTGGTGGGGGCATTGTGATAAGAGATTTTTAAAACGATCAAAATATTTCCAAAAAGACTCATTTTCCTTTTGATGAAATTGATTTATTTCGTTTGTAATCCTTGTAGTCTTATGGTTTGGAAAATATTTTTTAAGAAAAATTATCACAAATCCCTCCCACGTGGAAATCGAATTAACGGGTAGACTATACAACCATTTTTTGGCATTATCTTTTAAGGCGAAGTTGATAAATCTTAGCCTAATGGAGTCTTCGGTCAATTGTTGGAGTTTTTGTAGAGCACAAACCTCCTCGAATTCATGAAGGAAAATATACGGATCCTCACCATCACTCCCGGTAAATTTAGGTAACATGCTAATATGGTGAGCTTTGATCTCGAAATTATTACCATTTACGGGAGGAAGAGTGATGCACGAAGGTTGAGCGGAACGGGTGGGGTAGCAACGGTCCTTAAGAGACATGGTCATGTTTACTAACGGTTCGGAATTATCTAAAGACTCGGAATCAGAAGAGGAAGAACTCTCAAACGATCTCACTAGTCTAGAAGAATTATCCCTAATCCAAATAGTTCGCATAAACCATGTAAGGAAACACGTAGCAAATAAGTGCGATAAAATAAACACACAAAAAGAAAGGGGTGTAAAATTAAAAGAAAAATTCTAAACCTAGGGTTCCCTAATAAAATAACTAGACCTTGCTCCTAACTGTAAGGGCTACCAAAAACTAGGTAAATCAATAATTATTCGAACCGGCTTGGCCAGGTAGGTGCAAGCATTGCCAAGAGGCTAAACACCAGCCTAGACACCAAAACCTTAATTGGCCAGGTCAGCTTTCTCTTTCCTAGACACCAAAAAGTCGGAATAATTAAAGATTACTTCGTTTCTTAAGCACCTTCCTAAATGAGCGCGAAATTCCTAGGGGCAAACGTCTAATTAATTTTATTAAAGGCTAGGTATGCAAAATGAGATATTAAATTGTTTTTGGGCTAAGGAAAGAGTGATGAAATCCCTTCCCTTATCTTTTGAGAGGTTTTGCCCTTAATGTTTATTTACAAAATGATGCAACAAACAAAGAGGTATAAAAAAACTATAAACATTTATGGATGGTTTAAACTACGTGTTCTAACTAAAGAAAAGAAAGAATTTAACGTACCTTGGGGTCCTCCAACGATCACCACAATTTATAGGGTACGAAAAATTAAAAACAAGAAAATAAAAAATCTAGATGATGTGCCCTAAGTGATTAAATGCATGATGCAACAATTATGTATTTACAACTAATTTTTTGGATTTTGGATTTTTAATTTTTTTGTGATTTTTTATTTTTTTGTGATTTTCTAAATAAATAAAAAAAACACGAAAGAGGAGAGAGATACGGTTTACCCAAGCAAAGCTTCCAAAATTCCGAGAAAATTCTTCCGCTTTAATCCAAGTCACCCGAATTTTCCTCCAAATTCCTCGAAAAAATGCAAACAAGAAAAAGGGTGAGAAGAGAGCTAATCCGAAAAATCAAAAACTAAGGTGCGAAAAATAATTAGTCCCCGGCAGCGGCGCCAAAAACTTGTTGTTGCTAGAAAAATAATTAAGACATTTGAATCGCAAGCGCACAATTCGTTTCGTTGTAAAATTTAATGATTCGTTCCACAGGGACTAATGTTTTCGCGATCCTTAATTTCTAATTTAATTGAAGGCTTAATGGCCTTTTAGCCCTCAAAGTTTCCACCAAAATACCCATCAGCCCTCACTGTTTTAAAACGTTCCTTTTGACCCTCCAAGTATCCGTAAAGGTCCAATTAGCCCTTATACCGGTATAGGAAATGGTGAGTTTGGGTGATTGTTGGTTCGTTTTAATCGACACAACAACAATACAGCAAAATTCCGGCTAGAAACCGATTAAAACGAAACAAAAGTCACCCAAACTCACCATTTCCTATCCGGTATAAGGGCTAATTGGACCTTTACGGATACTTGGAGGGTCAAAAGGAACGTTTTGAAATAGTAAGGGCTGATGGGTATTTTGGTGGAAACTTTGAGGGTTAAAAGGTCATTAAGCCTTAATTGAATTAGAACAAGTTTGATTTTTGAGAAAAAGTTGGATTTTACTATTTTAATTCCTAAAAGATAATTTAAACTAATTATAAAAGAAAATCTAATTTATTCTAAATTTTAAGCTAACTAATTAAAAGTTGAAATAATAAAACTAAATTATTTAAAGATTCTAAATTCGAATTAAAACTAAATTTTAATCTAAAACATTTTCTTTTTGGAATTTAAAATTTATTTACAAAAAAAAATATTAACGAAAAAAGTAATCAACATGATGTATTCGAAAATTTTAACTAGCCAAAAGTAAACCAAGGCAAGCCAACACAAATATCACAATCTCAGCACCATTCAGAATGATCCATTAAAATACAATAGTAGACCATTGCAACCAGACAGATCATTCGTATAAATAACAACAAAATGAGAACTCAGACATCGTTAAAAGCTAAACGAAAACTCAAAGATCTCAACTCAGAAAAACAAACAAACAAATGAATTCGCCAGCAACTCAACAATCGCAAATTACCCAACAAAAACTTAACACTAAAAACTACGCAAAACAACTCAGAACGTAACAGACAATCACAGAACTCAGCGATAGTACCAGTAGCGTTAAACAACAAGAATTCGAACTCAGTGATTTGCAATCGATGATATCATACAATCAAAACTCTAAAAACAGAACTCAAACATCAAAAACTGAACTCGAAACGCATCACGAAGACTCCGAAACAGCAACTCGATACTACAGAACTCAAACCTAAAACATAACAGCAATGAGATTAAACACAGAACCCACAACCACAATGAAATCGACCAATAAAACCAGGACACCGACTTGATTATAATACGAACACAATGAATAAGAATCTCGGCAGAAATTCAGTTCGGTAATTGCTCCAGGCTTTAACCCAAAAACCACAGACTATAAATACACAAACAAATCAACTAGACAAAAACGATCGGCCCAACACTGATTCGACGCAAACAGCTACAAACAAGAACAAATAAAAAGGGGAAAAACTTAATTTGGAAAGAAACGAATAAAAAAAAAGAAAGAGTTTTGTTGATGGATGTTTGAATAAAAGAAAGAAGCACAGGGGAGTTATGTTGGTTTTGTTTTGAATCGAAGTAGTAGACTAGGAAGTTGTGTTTGCAGAGAAAATAAAAGAGGGGAAAATGGGATGGGTTCGTTAGAAAATAAAAATGGAACAGGGGAGATGTTATGCTGTAGAGAAAAAAAAAACAAGGCTTCGAATTAAAGGATAAAAATGAGGTAGGAAATAAATACTGAAAAATAAATCAAACTAAATTTTTTTTAAAGCTAAAACGAAAATAAAGAAAATTAACTACGAAATTAAAGTTAAACTAAAACGAAGATTTGAATTTGGAATTTAATGGCCCACAATAAAATTGAGATTTAAAGGGGCAAAATTACGAATTACGAACAAGAAATTAAATTTCGTTAATTTCAACACATAGTGGTTAGCTTTCGCTACTTTGTCCACTACTTGGATTTACGAAAATAACGAAAGGGAAGTAAAATAAATGAGAGAACAAGACAAGAAATTAAAGGAAACGGAATTTTGCA
This sequence comes from Saposhnikovia divaricata, assembly GCA_036435485.1. NCBI lineage: Eukaryota > Viridiplantae > Streptophyta > Magnoliopsida > Apiales > Apiaceae > Saposhnikovia > Saposhnikovia divaricata. Next base: position 125,482,029 of record CM071595.1, read on the forward strand.
TTAAAATAAAAAGTGTTTACAAGATTTGAAACTAAAGAAAATACAATAAATTAAAACTACCCTAAAATCTAAGTTACTAAATACAAGGGGGGTGAGGGGGTATTTATAGGATAGGAATTAGGGTTAAGGGGGGTGTTGGGTAAATCCCCACCATACATTTGGGTTGTGTGGTGGTGAAATCCTAGCCATCTATTTGTTTCCTTCCCCCTTAAGCTTTGAAGAGTTGATCTTGGCCATACACTTTTCTAATGTGTTGGAATGATCTCCACCTTCCACTTGTCTTGAAATATTCCTGTTGCTCCAAGCTCCTAATTCTTTTCCTTCTTTCATTTTTGGTCCTTTTTCTTCCTCGTTTTCCCTTCCTTGCACTTTATTTATTTATTTATTTTGTCATTACTTTATTTATTTACGATTTTCCTGAAATGCAACAAAATAAATTATTAAAACACGAGTTCAAGCAATAAATATGTAATAAAAATATGCAAAAATATGCACGTATCATGTCATCTACATCTAATCCTACATCTAGTCCTGTTTTAGAGTCCTTGTACCAATGGCATAGACGGTTAGGTCATCCATCTTTTGGTGTCTTATCTCATCTTTTTCCTACTTTAGCATCAAAATGTAAAAAGGAGGAATTTTTATGTGAACCGTGTCAATTGGCCAAACATAAAAGGTCATCTTATCCATCAAGAAATAAAAGAAGTCCTACTCTTTTTTCTACTATTCAGACTGATGTTTGGGGTCCATTTAGACATCCTACATATGATGGGTATAGGTGGTTTGTTGTCTTTGTTGATTGTCATTCATGACTTACTTTTGTATATCTTCTTAAACACAAAAGTGAAGTATTTGGATGTTTTAAATCCTTTCACCACATGATACAAGCACAGTTCAATGCCTCTGTTAAGATTCTTCGGAGCGATAATGTTACCGAGTATGATGGGCCACTTACGTCTTATTTAGACACATATGTGATCCTTCACCAAACTACATGTGTTAAAACTTCTCAGCAAAATGGGGTTGCTGAAAGAAAAATTGGTCACTTACAACAGGTAGCACGGTCCCTCATGTTAACTATGCATGTACCTAAATATTTTTGGGGCGAAGCAGTCATGACTGCCGCATATCTGACCAAGCGTCTCCCTTCAAGTGTTCTATAATTCAGAACACGATTGTCTTTTGTTCCTGCACCTTCCTCTCATCCATTACCTCTTCAGTTATTTGGAAGTGTTTGCTTCGTTATCATTCTCCCTCACGGGATAAACTCGATTCCCGTGCTCTTAGATGTGTTTTCATTGGTTATACACCAACTCAAAAGGGATATAAGTGTTATCATCCTCCCTCACATCGCACTTTTGTCAATCATGACGTTACTTTTTGGGAGTCAATCTCATATTTTTCTCCTGGCTCCTATTCGCTTCAAGGGGAGATTAATCAACAAAGTCTTGATAATAGTGAAACAACAGAGGAGACCACAGAACAAACACATCCATTCATAAATGTGCCTAGTAAGGAACCTAGTCCAAATACATCATCTAGTGAACTAAATGATATGGATAGATTTAACAGGCCAGATTTGATCACATATTCCAGACGAAGAAATGATGATATCACCACTTTACCACATCCAGAGACTTCTGACCTCGAGGCAGATCCTACAGCTCCTATAATTGAGCCTCTTGATCCCACTCTGAATCTTCCTATTGCTGTTAGAAAGGGTAAACGCTCTTGTACTAACCATCCTATTTCGAACTTTATTTCTTATAATGCATTATCTCCTTCTTCACTTGCTTTTGTGTCATCCTTGTCTAGTGTTTCTATTCCACATACTTGGCAGGATGCCTTATGTGAACCTAAATGGAAAGATGCCATGATAGAGGAGATGAATGTATTGAAACATAATGGCACTTGGGAGTTAACTCATCTTCCCGCTGGAAGAAAGGTAGTAGGATGCAGATGGGTGTTCACTATGAAACAGAAACCTAATGGGCTGATTAATAGGTACAAAGCAAGACTTGTGGCAAAGGGGTATACTCAAACCTACGGGATTGATTATCAGGAAACTTTTGCTCCAGTAGCAAAGATGACTTCTATTCGAATCTTGATATCATGTGCAGCAAATCTTGGATGGGAACTTCAACATTGGATGTAAAAAATGCATTCTTACATGGAGACCTGAAAGAAGAAGTCTACATGGATATTCCACCAGATTTTTCTACAACTACGACCATTGGGAAAATATGCAAGCTAAAGAAGACTATTTATGGGTTGAAACAGTCTCCAAGGGATTGGTTTGGCAAATTTCAGAGAGCAATGATTAAATTTGACTAGGAACAGAGCAACTCGGATAACACCATGTTCGTGAAAAGACGAGATGAAAAAAATCACAGTACTAATTGTTTATGTCGATGATATTGTGATCACCGGCAACGACACATGTGAAATTGCTAATCTTAAACGCAAGCTTGCCTCTGAATTCGAAATGAAGGACTTAGGAAAACTATGGTATTTCCTTGGCATTGAGGTCTCTAGAAGTCCGGGTGGTATCTTCCTCTCACAATGGAAGTATACCCTTGATCTTCTGAAAGAAACAGGGATGTTGGGATGTAGACCTGCAGATTCTCCAATAGAAGCAAATCATAAGCTTTGTGGAGATGCTAGTGAAATTGTCAATAAATCTCAATATCAAAGGTCAGTTGGACGACTAATTTACCTTGCACATACAAGGCCAGACATAGCATATGTAGTAGGGATTGTTAGCAGGTACATGCATGATCCTCGCCAACCTCATTTGGATGCAGTTTATATGATATTAAGGTATCTCAAAGCTACTCTTGGAAAAGGAGTAATGTTTACTAAAAACAATCATCTTGGGGTTGAGAGCTATACAGATGCAGATTGTGCTGGATGTCTAGATGATAGACGTTCCACTTCAGGATACTGTACATTTGTGGGAGGTAACCTAGTTACTTGGCAAAGTAAAAAGCAACCAGTAGTTGCATTATCTAGTGCTGAAGCAGAATACAGAGCTATGGCTCGAGGAGTGCGGGAACTACTATGGGTTAGATTGCTGCTTATAGAATTAGGACTTGCATTACCCACTCCGATGAAGCTGCATTGTGATAATAAAGCAGTAATTGCCATTGCACATGATCCAGTTCAACATGATCGAACCAAACATATCGAGATTGATCGGCACTTTATTAAAGAGAAGATAATAAAGTGCCGATCAATAATGATATCATTAGTATTCAATTTGTAAGATCAGAAGATCAAGTTGCTGATGTGTTAACCAAGGGATTTGGAAGAAAAATGCTACATCCACTTATTGGCAAGTCGGGCATGAGTGATATATATGCATCAACTTGAGGGGGAGTGTCAAAATTGTCAGCTTAAGTTAAGCACCGTCCTTGAATATATACACTCTAGTATAGACTTATAACACCCTAGTATAGACTTTGGTGTCTTAGTTCTTCTATATATAGGATCTTCTCCTCATGTAATAATCATATGAATATATACAAATTCTTCTCAATCTCTTTTCTTCTAACTTATAACAATAGATATTTACGTGTTCTTAATCCTCACTGTTAAATGTTTTTACTCAACAACTTTTGTGTTGATAAAATTTCAAAGCAGAAGAATCTACTGGTGCTCAACACAGAGTTGAAAAGCCTCCCCCACGTTACCCTCCAATTCCTCGCAACAAGTTCGTGTCAGTGTATTTATTTGTGAGCATAGCTACTTATGTGAATCTATTCACATCAATATTTATTTCCAGTTTATTTTTGTTCTTATAATGCAGGACGACGTGGAGCAGGTACTCTTGGACTCCTCGGCGATATGATTATTCCTAAGTTCAAACTCGTGGAAGAGTTTGTTTCCGAAAAGTGGAGGATGTTGCGAAACAGTAAATAAAAAAGATTATGTATACCAATTTGCTAGCACTTTTGACTTACTTGTGATGGGTTGTTGGGTCTGGTATGCATTCGGTTTGTGGGCTTCGATGTTATAAATAGTTTACGTTTGTTTTTATAATTTCAGTCATATTGATATAAGGTAGGATAATGAAGGGATTTGTTTACTAATTGGTAGAATTTAGCTTCCTTCTTGTAGCTATGCCGACTGAGATGTGGTTATCTTGAAACTCTCGTATAGTTCAAGTCCTAATTAATAATCGCCACATATTAATCTACATAGCATTTTTTTTTAATTCTCAACTACCACAGTGGTTTTTTTTTTTACGAAAATCGTACTTGCCATTCTTATAAACCTTCAGAATCAGTTACATGAGTAATAAAATCGGGGGCATTAACATACCATTCCCGAAAATCTGACACAGAACGAGTCACTCTTGCTAATGCATGAGCCGCACCATTCGCAGATCTATGTGCAAAAGACACTAACACTTCCTCAAAGTGTTTAAACAAATCAACACAATCCCTAACAATTGTATGAAAATAAGTGTTTCCACCCGTTCCTTGACAAGCTTTAGCTAAGATTTGAGAATCTGTTTCAAAAACACACTTTGTAAACCCCTTATCCTTCAGCCACGATAACGCTTCTTTTAATTATAAAGCCTCTGCTTCTCGAGGTGGTACTAAAACTTCCTTTCTTCTACTTGCAGCCATAACAAACCTCCCCTCTGCATCTCGAACTATAATACCCATACCTATGCTATTCATGTCCTCAAACAAGGCAGCATCAATATTAACTATAATCCATCCATCTGCAGGTCTCTTCCATTGTCGACACACACTCGCACCTCTTGCATTCATACCCACCTGTATCTGCTGTTGTCGAGCTTGTTTCCATTCTGTCAACATATTCATAGCAGATGTCTTTACCCCAAAAACTGACATGTTGATTCTTTCCCGTATCCACTTATTTCTTCTGTTCCATAAACTCTAACAAACTAATTCCACCGTACCACATTGTCCTCTGTTGCAGTTATCAAATACCCTTCTTATCACATCAAAAGCACTCTCCTCAGGCAAAACATCTTGCAACCTGTCTTAAAATCCCACCTGCATCCATACTATTTTGGCAAACTCACACCCAAATAAAATATGAGTATCCGTTTCCTGGTGAATATGACACCATTGACAATATGTATTAACCTGCACTCATTTTGTAGCCAGTCTAGTTGTAGTGGGCAAGCATAAAGAACATACTCTCCATAAAAACTGAATAACTTTACCCGGTAGCTGAAAACTCCAGATTTTTCGCCAAAATTGTGCATATGGTGCATCAACCTCTCCTTGTAACAACCTGTAGCAACTTTTAACTGTAAAACACCCCTTGTCCTCAGGCAACCACAACCATTCATCCCTTTCTTGTCTACTTGATAGTGGAATTTGTTTGATCAGATTTCGATCTCTCTCATTACAGATATCCAATAACACTTCCTCATCCCATTTTTTATTTCCTACTTCCATAAAGCTACACACTTTACTCCCTGCTAACACCTCAGGCATTTCTGTAGTCATAAATCCATTCTCCAAATTTGGAAGCCATGGTACCTTCCAAATGTCTGTTTGTGTACCATCCCCTATCTTTTTCCTGCACCCTCTCCTTATTACCTCCTGTGATGCTATCAAGCTTCTCCACATCTAGTTCTTATAAAGCCATGAGCAACGTAGGATTACATTGCAGTTTGATGCATTTGATCTGTGAAATTTACAGTATTGCGTTAATGTGAGCATTTGATCTGTGAATTCTATTTACAGGATTGTGCTAATGTTAGTGTTATAGCCAAATTTCGGTTCGGGTATTTCAAGATGGATTCGGGTCAAAATATGGGTTCAATTTGGGGAATTCTAAATTAAGAATTTGGTGAAAAAAGAGAAGTCAGGTCGCGCCCTCTCTTGCTCTATAAGGAGGGCGCGCCCTAATTACTAAAAAATGATGACAATTGATTTTCCAAGAACCATTGAAGAATTCTGGGATTCCACTTAGACTGGGATTCCAGGAGTTGTTGAAGAATTCCTTCCTGTCGTATCTCAGGAGGGGGATGTCCGTCGCAGAAGGCCTCCAGGGGTTTGCCTGGGTATAAGGACCCTTCTTAAACACTAAGGGCGCGCCCTAAGGTGGAAAGATGGGGACCTTCTGGTGTGTGCTTTGGGAGCTCTGTTCCTGTATTCAATGGGCGCGCTCTCATTGGGGAAGTTCGGAGTAATCCTGCACTTTGCACTCAAAAGCTCTGGATCACCTGTCCTGCTATCTGGTGGGTGCTTCTCATTCGGGGGGCAGGGATGCGTTCTGCACTTGGGGTAAACCATGGCTATACCTGCATCCTTGAAATCAAGAAATAGCTGGTAGCGGATAGGACTAGTCCTCGACGGGGGAAGTTTCCTTATCTGTGAAGTCTTGAGATCTTGGATGAGCCTTGGGCCTTTGTGGTTAGGCCTCATAGTAGAACATTCCGGATGCTGGACCTACAATCCAAGCCCATTTGGGTTTCTTGTTCTCCAAGAACTACGTATGGATTGATCCCCTATAAATACCGGGGTACGTAGGCCGATTGAGGGGTTGGAAGTCGAGAGCTCTGAAATAGCCGCCACTAACCCTATCAATCTCAACCACCAATTACGCTCAACAATCACACACCACCGTTTTCTATGGTAAAGAACCACCGCATCAGATCTTGTTTCCGATGACGTACCTCGAATTTTGTTGTTCCCAAATTCCTCCGTCAACAAATTGGCGCTAGAAGGAGGGGAGCCAATCAAGATCTACATCTTAGGAGAAAAAGATGTCTCACAATCATGGTAGAGGTTCTCGAGAAGAAGATGGTTATGATTCTGATGACAGCTTGGGAGATAACCAAGTGCGCCATGAAGCTTATGTTCCGGAAAATATTGCTGCTCCTCCGCGACATCATGGAACTCCGGCCGCCGTCGGTGGACAGCCGCCCGTTCTTATCAGTAATTCGGCATTAATGGAATAGTTGTATGTTATGCAAGATGCCATAAATATTTTCGGGGTGAGATTGGATTCTGTGGAGGAAGAGCAAGAATTAAGGAGAAAATCTCGGAGTATCCCACGAAATCATCGCCGATCAGGGAAATCCCCTTAGATCGAGGAAGATTCTCGATGGAAGGAGGAAAATCACGAAAGGAGATTTCAGCTGGTCACTCCTCGAAGGTTAGATTATTCTGATCCTATTGTTGAACATCCTAGTGAAAATAATTCTGAGCGCAGGTTGTTGAATCCTCAAGAGAAGGCGCGCCCTCATCCTCACCGTTCAGGGCGCTCTCCTAATGAGATTCAAATCGATGAGGAGCAAATGGCTAGAGAGAGGAGGGATTTTGACAGCTTGAAGGAACGCCTTGGAGTAAGGCTTAATGATGACGATTTGAGGATGGTACTCCTCGAGCTTCAGAAGAAAGACAAATATATGGAATCAAGGCCCCATGATTCACAGCGCGTGCCCCCTGATAACAGGTCAAGGCCCCTTGGACATGAGCGAGCCCTTCCACAGAGTCATGATCCACAGCGCGCGCCCCCTGACAACAGGTCGCGGCCCCTTGGACATGAGAGAACTCTTGCTCGAAATGATAATCCGCAACGCGCGCCCCCTGTTCATAACAGGTCGCGGCCCCTTGGATTTGAACAAGCTCCTCATCGTGATAACACTGGAAGAAGAAACCGTGATAACGGTGATAGAAGAATGGATTGGTATCAGGGAAATAGGCGCGCCCTGGTTACCTCAGGTGGAAGATTCCCCCGTATCCATCAAATCCCCTCAAGCACCTCCAGTGAGTCCAGGTCGAGGACGCACTCTCACTCGGGAGGATAGTATCAGAGAGGTTCTCAAGGGAATTCACAACCTCATGGAAATCCTGAGGGTCAGCAAACTCAAACTCAAGAGGATGTTGTGATTCAACCACAAGTAGAGGTTCAAGGAGGCATTCAGACAGCGGCCCCACCGCCGCCTCCACCCCCGGGGGGTACTCAGACTGTGGGACAACCAAATATCTAGAATATTCCTGCAGTGGGAACATTCAATGTGGATGATTTAAAGAAACTCCTTGCTCACCTGGATGGAGGAAGAATATCTGCAACTGCGCCAACATCCTCTCCCTTCTCGACCGAAGTTAGAGAGGCGCAACTCCCTGCTGGGTATAGATCAATGACAAACGATTTGCGATTTCATGGAAATGCAGACCCTGTGGAATTTCTTGGACGTTTTGATATCGAGATGGATGTCTATCAAGTTACAGAATATGCTAGATGTCGATTGTTGGCGGCAACTTTTAGGGAGAGTGCTCAGCAATGGTTTCAGAAGCTTGGTCCAGGAGTAATTACATCATGGCAGGTGATGAGGAACTTGTTCTTGACTAAGTTCTAGGCCGCAGTAAAATATGCTCCCCCAGTCACAACCTTGGCCAATATCAAGCAAAGGGAAGGAGAGAGTTTGCAATCCTATTTCAAGAGATTCAACTCGGAATCCACTATGGTGAGAGGGGCAACAGATGAAACGCTCAAGAGTTTCCTAATAGCCGGATTGTCAGTAGGAACTGATTTCTGGAAACACCTTCAAGGACGGGATCCACCTACGTTGGCTGATGTGTTTGTACAAGCTGAGTCTTTCAAAATTGTGGAACAATCTTTGGCAGATAACCGAAAAACTGACAGTCAGAACAGTTCTAAGGGAAAGGCCGGTAAGAGGAAGGATAGGTCTCCTACTCCTACTCACCGTATAACAACTGGTGCAAATCGGGTGAATTTAGCCGAAGCTGGAAGGAATTGGGGTCCACCTGATACATACACTTACGATCAAAGGCCGGGTAACTATACTCCTTTAACAGCTGTTTGCACTAATCACGCAAGCGTACGTGGTCACAAGTAATATATAAGGTTAAGTCCAAATTCGTTCCCACAGGGATCAAGTTATGGTTCTTTTCAGTAAATGCACCTATTCAACAATGTATGATCTTAATTCACTGCTAAGATAATTAACAAATATGAGTTTTAATTATCTAAATTAAACTAAGATGCAAAGTAAAAACTAATTAACTAATGAGAATTAAATCTGAATTAATTATAAGAATAAAAACATAGGATCCTAACTTCATTATCTACTTCACTTAGAGTCGCAGCCTTTAATCAAAACATGTGATGCTTTTGATATCTGATCGGATAACACGAAACAAGTACACGATACCTCTCAGTATACGTATACCAAACTACCCATACATCCACAAAAGAGATAGAAGATGAATAGACACCAATTATGCTTAGACCCTATATGTCTATAGAATTTGAAAACATAACGGTTGAAGAACAAGTTATCCATAAAGATCACACAGGGCAATATAAGTATTCTCATCTCATACTACGAATCATGTTGATAAACAATCATGAACCTATGCTAGCATGGCAAGTTCTAAATCTCAAGATCCACTTTCACTTCACAAGAGATTAACAAATTAGATGTTCGCGACGCATCTAAATACATGAAACACAACCATACGAGGATATCAAGAATTCACCACACCTAAATTTTTAAGGCATACAAACTACTAAGCTACATAGATAACTCCGTTAGAATCCCATGACAACGATTAGCTCATAATTGAACCGTTCGTCACCATGGGATTAGATGCAAACATGATATTAAACAAGATATGAATAAAAGAAGTAAATATATTAATAAACAACGAGTTAAGAAAACAAATCTATAATCCAGAGTAACACAAAAGATGAAGTAGATCTAGATCCGTTGCTTGTCACGAGCGTTGAATCCTTCTCTCCTTTTCTCCCTTGCAGATCTAAGCTATGTTACAAAAATAATAACTAATAATATGTCTATCTCTATTGCAACGGTATGATGTGTTTAAATAGGCTCTAAAAGTCTTCCCCAGCAAGAAAATACAAAAACAGAATTATAATAAAATTTCTGCAAGATACGTTTCCTAAATTGATTCTGTTTTTAAGGAAAATTCGTGGCTGACTTTTCTTCAGATTTTCTGGAATGTTCCCAACGTAATTGGACCTCTGGACTACCTTATAATGATAGAGAATCTCGTTATCTTTGCGTGGACTGCTTACGAGCCTCAAACGGACATCTAGAACTCAAGATATGGCCACAACAGTGTAGACTGCGCAACCCTTCTCAGAAATTCGAATTTTAATCAATTAATTCCCCAAAAATTATAGAAGCATCCACCTTAGTCAACATTCTCGTAATTCTGCACAACTAAGCAAAACACATCAAAACCACCACAAACTTGAGTCCAAAACAATCAATTTAAGCCGATATGGAACGCTCTAAGTGGATATAAAATCCACTTATCACACCCCCAAACTTAAACCGATGCTTGTCCTCAAGCATAAACAATTACAACTAACTAACTAACTAGTACCACTTCCGTAGGTGATCACGGTTGCATTTGGCATATGCAACAAGCCCTTTAAACCCTTAGGCAGCCCCAGTGGACGAGTAAGGTCTCGTGAGGGCCTATAGCGAATGTACCCACAAAATCCATTTAACTAAACAATGCAATAATAATGCAATGCAATGCATGAATGCAACTAGAATGAAAATGCAACGATCCCCTTCAAACTAACCAAAACCAACTAGCAAGCAAATATCTCAAAGAATGCAACTAAATCCAAATAGAGCTCGACCAAGTTCCCGTTTACTAACAATACATGAACAGAAACATGCGTGTGAGCAATGCTCATCAGAAATACTCCCAAAACTAGATCAAAAATCATACATGCTCTTCGTCAAGACAATCACAGGTTTATAAATAGAATAGACTGTAAACACTTCATAACCTAGGAACACCTCCATCCTTATCCAAGGTAGACAGAAATTCATGCTTTATTACTAAATACTACGACACATATACAATCATGCTTATTTAACCGTGCAATGGATGAGACCCCGAAAGGCTTATACAATAATACCCATGTAGCGAGCGTTGGGTTAGTGGATCCCAAACTATAAAAGTCTTAGGTCACTAGGCACAAAGTCACCTACAACTTAATTGCTCGAGTATTAAAGAGCTCACCCTGGTTAATTTTGCATATAAACAATTGAAACTTTTGACTTTTTTTTCTTTCTTTTTCTGTTTTTTTTATGAAATCTGGAATGAGAATTCTCAATTCCAACCCAAGACTACTCATATAAATATGAGCCGGCTACTAGCCATTATTGACAATTATTTACATTTTAAGCATGATATCCCTGTTTTCCCCCAAACTTAGACTTAAATGTTCTAGGCCATCAAGGGAATAACGAAAATTCTAAATATAAACAAGTGATTAAATCTAAAACAACCAAACAAGCATGACCTCAACCTAGCCCAAAAGCACCCAATGAGACTGTGTAATTAGTTTTGTTTCTGAAACACATAAGTCAATTTCATAGAAACTATAAGTCAACCCTCTATTCATCATTACCACACTCAATTAGACACCTACCTACCAATCAGAATTAGCTCGTCTAAAGGGATCATGAAATATGCATGCCATGAAATGCAACTAATATGAACTCACATGGTATACGTGTTGAGTATTGAATACAGTAAAAGAATACAGAGGGGGGGTGAATGGATTCTTGAACTTTTCTTTGTTCTTGAATCTTTGCAGCAAGATATGTGTTGAATGTGTGCGATATGTAAGTACAGATAACAAAGACAAACACAACACAATATTACTTTAATCTAATATTTTATTAGATAAAGATTTTGCTACAATCTGTGAATACAAATGGTAGTATTCTCAGCTTCGTTTTTCTTAGAGAGATATTTCTTGAGATGTATCTTTAAAAACTTATCACTCTCTCTCTTTTTAGCTAAGGAAGTGAGGCTGTATCCTTATAGACATGGATACACCTACTTACTACAAATAAGGTAGGTAAACAAAATACTTTCCAGTCTGTCTATCTTATTTGAGTAAGAGTCCAAACGGTTACAGATTTGACTTTGCAAAGCCTGTTCAGATCCACTTCTTTAGCTCCTTGTCCCTTTGTCTTATCTCTCCAAGCTTCTTTGTAGGCTTACAATCTGGTTTATAGTACATAGTCAAATAAAGCGTCTTGGCTTGTTGCAGGTTTCTGACTTGTACAATTCTTCAGTATTTTGTCTCCAAGAATGTATTCGAGAAGTGGCTAAGTGATTGATTCGAGAACTCGAATTGACTTAATCGATAACTCTGAGTTCTCGAATAGTGTTATATTGACATATCGAATCACTTCTCGAATAGCTCTTTTCTCTGGGACTCCTTGAGATATCGAATAGAGCATTTTGACATATCGAATCCCTGAGATGTCGAATAGCTTCTTTAGTCCTTGAGATATCGAATAGATCATTGACTTGTTGACTCTTAGAGAACTCGAATGATGCTTTGACTTGTTGACTCCATGAGTTCTCGAATAGAGTAATAGACATATCGAATCTCTGAGATATCGAATGAGATATCGAACAGTGTATTCAGAGATATCGAATAGTGTCTTCTGAGATATCGAATCTCTGACTTCTCGAATGCTAGACTTCTCGAATAGACAAATGTACTTCTCGAATTGGTACTTAGGCAAATTCTTCTTTTCTTCAAATCCCAACTGTGATTATTTGGCAGTCTTTATCTCCTTGCTTGAGGCATGAACCTTGGAACTTCTTTCAAGCATTATTCTTGACTTTATAGTTACAGTAACACAACTAGAATTTGATGCCTATTACAAGTACAGAACAAATAGAAACTCTACAACTAGAGGTTCCCTCAGTTAAGAGGTCATGTAGGTAATGCATAGCATTACACACACTTAGGCTTGTTATTAGATGTATTCAGGCATGCCTCTGTGACTAACAATCTCCCCCAAATTGTGAGTAAGACCCTTTGTCACAATTTCATGTCTGATAACAAGCCTAACATACATAAAGATAAAACTTGACAGTACATGTATGAATTTTGATCAGCAATGTGAATAGAACTACAGGGTGAGTAATCTTACAGCCTATAATGAAGTACTAGCCATTGTCATTAGTTTCCCTTTCCATAGCTTTGGCTTGCAAATCATCATATGCTTTCTGTCTTCTTTCTTTCTCCTTCCTTGTATGCTCATCCATAGCTTTTAATATTTCTGTCATAGCATCCAGTTCCTCAAGCAAAATTGAGTCTTTGAAATCTTCAAGTACTGGTTTCAGAATGTTTACAGGATAGTGGTTGAGTAGATTCATTCTGATGTGGACCTGATCCCCATTTCTCCTCCTATACTTCACCACATAGGGGTTAAACTGAACTCTACACAATCCCTTTGCCCTTAGCTTTTCTGCTTCAATCTTCAGTCTCTCAATTTCTTTCTCCCTTGCTATCCATTTTTCAAGACACTCTTTTTTGATTTTCTCCTTATGATCTCTCTTCATCTTCACAAAATCAATTAGCTCCAGCTTCCATACTCTTTCCACTTTATCTTCTGAGCTCAACAATGCAATGATTCTTTCTATGTCATGTAGTTTGCCCCGGTGTTGACATCCTCCTTGTTTGAATTTCTCCTCCCTTCCATCAGTATATTTGATCTCAAGGCAGTTATCAACAATGGCAACATGATAGATTCTTTGAGCTTGTAAGAATTGCAGTTGGTCTTCATCAAAATCTTCATCTAGTGGTTGGAGTTTTAAGCCTGGATAGATTGTCAGAGTCCTTGACTTGGATAGCTTTGGTTTCCTTGCAGCTTGTTTGAATTTGATCCTTTTGACATGGTTGCCTGGCAGTAGCATGTGACCTTTGTTTGTGGACCATTGTAGTATTCCATTAGCAGTATGCTTTTTGAAATGTACAGATGGTTTCTTGACTTGAATCTTCTTCTCTTCTTGAGGTGGTAAAACAGTTGCAGAAGCCATGGGATTAGATTTTGGTAGGTCATTACTAACAGCATTCACCCTAGATTTAGAGTCTTGTGTTGTGGTAGATTACTGCTAGCAATGCCTAAGGCTTGCTGTTTTCCATTCTTCCTCTCATAGACTTTGCCTTGGTCATCATCCTTCTTATCCTTGCTGTCTTTCTTCTTCTTCTTATCCTCATCCCCCTTATCACTCCTGTGATGACTTCTCCTCCCATCACTCTTGTCTTCATCTTCATCATCCTTATTCCTCCAAGACTTGGCCATTTCTGGAATTACACCAGTTGCAATGAATGATCTGAGAATGTGCAGTGCCTCTATCTCTTCAGCAGTACTTTTCCCCTTTTTCTTTTGCAGTAGATCAATGATGGCAATAATGAGTCTGTGATTTCGAGAAGTGAGATCATTGGGAATGACCAATTGTTTAATCTCTTCAATTCTGGTGCCAGACTGATAGATGATGGTCCATGGCTTCTTAATCACTTCTGGCAGCCTTGAAGGTTGGCCATTCCTCAAGTCATCATACAGACTCTTATTGTTTTCATTTACATTCCTCTTCTCTATGAGCTCTATCAGTGCATCTATCTCTGAATGTTTCAAGGCATGTAGAGTTTTGTAGGTTAGATGCCAGAGTCTGGATTTTGCTACCATCATTACTTCCTTGAGCCATGAGCTATTAACTTTTCTAGGTACCACAGTGAAGTAATCGATCTGATCCTTCAAGCTCCTTAGATACAATTGAGTGTCACCAGCCTGTTCTCTTGAGACTTTCAGAAACTCCAAGAATGCATCATCATGATAAACATTTGAGTTTGCAATTTCTTGTAACTTGGCCTCAGTGACCACCTTCACTTCTACAGGCTTGGCACTTTTAGATATGGAGAGTGAAGGTTTATCAGATGGCATACTCCCTGCAACCACTGTGGTTGTGATAGTTTGCTTTTGACCACTGGAAGTAGTGATGTGCACAGTTGGTAGAGTGACAACTGGCAGAGAAGTAGGAGGCTCATCAATTTTGTCTTTTCCTTTGCCAGGCACATGAATTAGAGATTTTGAAGTTCTTTAATGAGCACCTTCAGTGATTTTGATGCCCTTTACTGGTGGTTTCTCCCCCTTTGTATTTGAGTTCCTTGATGTCCTCTTCTCCCCCTTAGGCTCGTTGTCAGGCACAGAGGCTGTAGTATTGACCTTTGGAGTTGAAGATTCTTCAGGTAGAGGGAGACCCATGTGCTTCATCATTGCAGACAACATTGATTGTGGATGCAGAAGAACATCAGCTGTGGTGGTGGCTTGAGTGTTCAACTGCTCAGTTAGAGTTTGTACCTTGTCTGTAAGATGAGTATTGGACTGAGTGAGAGTAGCTACCTCCTTTTCAAGTGCATCTACCTTACTGAATAATGCAGTAGATTTGAAGCCAGACAGGGATTGTTCTTTAAGTCTCTGCACTTCAAATCTAGAAGCTCATGCACAGGAACCTCAGTTACCAGCTTGTCTCCATATTGATTTGCAAAGAGTGTCCTAAGCATGGCATTGGCATCTGTAGTCTGATCAGATAGAATTTGAAATTTGCTTCCTAGACCTGTGACTGTATCTTTAAGGAGAGCTAGACTATTATCCATCTTGGTGCAGGTGGTGTTGCAGTGTCTGATATCTTTGACCACACTGTCTAGTTGAGGAAATTTGGCATCAAAGGCCCTCTTGATCTCTTCTACTGAAGTGGCTGTCTTGTCACTCACCTTGTTGACTTCAGTTTTGACTCCCTTGCCAAGATAGTGTGCAGCCTTGAGGAATGTAACACCCCCAGATCCGGGGTCCGGGATCCGGTGGTTACGGTTTCCAATTCTGTCCACAACAATTGAACTTTCCTTAACATAAAATAAATTACGTCTATATTACCCAACACAACAATATAAAACACACCCGTTATAGTCCCAGAGATGAAATCAGAGTAACAATCAAATTTTTATTAATCACATTATGAGTTCTTACAATCCAAAAGAATTTCAATATAAATACATACTCTTTGCCATCCATTTACATAAGTCATACTAGACCATATTCTTGGTACTGAAAGAATAAATGTATCCTACCAATAGCTTCTTCTTCAGCTCTGGTAGTCTCATCGTCCTCGCCCGCGTCGAGTGCGCCTTGTGCGAGTCATCTGGTCTAGCTGTTGTTGTGATATAATAATAAAGCAAGGGTGAGCAATAGCCCACCAACAATAATATATGACTGAACGATAATATATAACAGTTCAAAAGTATCTTTCAAACCATATACCATGCATTTACGGAAATGATGCCAGTATAATATGAACGATGAAGTTACAAGGTAACTTAAAGTATTTGTTTGTAGAAATATCTGCTACATCAAAAGTAAGCGTGATATTCTCATTGTCATTAAAAAGAGGAACTTGCATGAAAAGATTGCAATTCCAGTTATGAACACTTTTCCAGCTCTGCCAATAGTAATCATGTTGCAGGCAGTGTTGTAAAAAGCGCTAATCGGACCTAAGCGGTGGACATACCTTCTAGCGCTTAAGCGGGCGCTTAAGCGGTTTTAAAAGCGGATCATTAATCGGATTATAAATAAATATATATTTATATAAATAAATACAATACTAATTTCTTTTTTAAAAAAGATAACATTTACATATGACATATTATCAAACGTAACATAACATTGAGAAACGTAACATTTAGAAATATCAAATTATAAATTAATCACATACAATATTAGTTACAATGGACATAAAAAATACAAAAAAATATTTTTTTAAAATTTTTCCGCTTAATCCGCTTTTGACCCGCTTTTGACCCGCTTTTGACCCGATTTTGACCCGCTTTTGATCCGATTAAGCCGCCTAAACCTTTTAAACGCTTAAATATCCGATTAGTTCCAAAGCCCAGCGTTTCAGCACCGCTTCCGCCTAGGCGGCCGCTTAAGCGGCCGCTTAGAGCGCTTTTTACAACACTGGTTGCAGGAAATAAATAATTTGGATGATGAACCAATGAGGGAGTATTCACCGCGCCCGCTGTTCCAATCTTGATGATCAGTCGAGATCGTACAGCTCAAATTAGATTTACTACCGGTAGAAGGAAGAACTGTCGGCTTTACTTGTCTACCGCCTAACTAGCTCTCCCCGGCCAACGGTTGGGCCAAAGGGGATGGGCCGGCGCTACTCGGCCTCCTACACGACTCCTAGTTCAAATAGAATTCATAATTCTGAATGTAATGTTCGTCCCCCTTTCCCCAAGTATAATACTTGTTGATAAGACTCTACAAGGTAGTCGTATCTAGTTGGAAAGGAAAATTCACCAATAACTTCCAAGCTGTGGCTTGTATCGAATATCAACTTGTTCCAACAATCTTACCCCTCGAAAGATGAGAAGGTAAACAACGACTTAATAAGTCAACAACACCCGAGTTGCGAGTGAAGAGAATACTCTATGACCGGGAAGTCGACAAGATAAATAACATTTTCCAAGTAAGGTTCCCTTATTATTAGAGAGGTAGACTCAAAGAAGAATGATGTCTGAGAACCTTTCTTGATATAAGATTAATAATAATATGATTCCGAGGTATTTTCTGTAATAATCGAAGAAGATAAACCTTATTGAGGTTATTCTAAGTATGAAATAAATATTCAGAGAATATTTATTGAATTAAAAATATTTAAAGAATATTTAAGAATATTAAAGGATATCTTTAATCAGGGTATTTCTCAAAATAATCTCTGGTGAAACATCAGGAGAATATTTATTGAATAAATAAATATTTAAATGAATATTCAAAATAATATTCGTTAATTAATAGGGCCTGAAAGGAATACTTAAGATAATATTCATAATTAATTAGGAATTTAAATGAATATTCAAAAAGTTATATTCATTTAATGAATAATATTCTAAATGAATATCAAGTAATATTCATTTAGTAATCCAAGCCCTAAAGGAATATTCGAGATAATATTCGATAAATAAATCAGGCTTCAGATGAATATTTAAAATAATATTCATCAAGTAATTAATATCTTAAATGAATTTTCAAAAGTAATATTTATTTAATAAAATAATATTCTAAATGAATATCCAAATAATATTCATTTAGTAGTCTCATCTTTAGAAGAATATTCGAAATAATAATCGATAATCAATTCGACTCTGAATGAATATTGAGAAATATTATTCGTCGAATGGTTACGTTCAAATAATTATTTGAAGTAAGGATCATTAAATAAATAATCTCGAACGAATATTCAAATAATATTCGTCGCCCGAATAAGGGAAAATATTTACTTAAATATTTTCCTTCGAGGTAACCTTGATATATCAAGAAATATTGACTCCCGGTCTATAGTTGATGAATAAGATATATACACCCTTCTCTGAGGGTCTTACAATAACCGGCTTATAATTGATACGTTAGCTGTCTAATTTATAAGCCAATAAACAATCAGGGAACAAGCATAATGATATAACTTGAAAGTAGGCATGCATGCTATGGCATATGTACAACAGAAAACATATATATATATATATATATTCAATCACAACAGCCTAAAAGAAGGGAATTGAAACTTGCCTGGTAGTCGAGTACGGTAAGGGGTAGTGGTAGCGAGTCCCGGGTCAGCTTGGTGATCTATAAATAGCCAAGGCATTCGGGATTAATCACTTAACATCTTAAAAGTTAAGTTATTCTTAAATCGAAACACGTTCTCGAGTTATCTCGTTATACCCCTTTTAGTGGATTCCTTTTATCATCGATCCGACCCGACATTCGTTCGTTAATACGACATGTCATTGTACTTACACTTGGGACATAATTAAGTCATACAAGTTCTAAAGTCGATCGTTACAAATCAATATTATGCTCCGAGTTTTATCACCCGTTTTCTAAGTGTTTTACCGAAGTTATAATCAAGCGGGTTTTTAGGGGTTCGTTTGCGATTAACTTTGATTCGAACATTTTTATAAAATCGGAAAAAGATCCGTTTCACATGAGGTTTTCTCTCACACCTTCCTTTTTACCTCTAGTATTTAATTACCAAGATTCGCCACTGACTTACGTATTTTACGAGGGTTCAATTTTAATAACGAACTCGTACTTACGGTTTCGAACGTCTTTTAGTGAATCGGCCAGAATTCCTAAACCGTAAGTCCGTTTCACATGATCTTTATATCAAAACGAAGCTTATAACATGATCTATCTTGCCATGGCAGAACATGATACTGGACAGTAAATTATGGCTACTGTCAAACACGATTTCTTAAGGTTAACAAAAATTGGGCATTACGACGGCTATAAATCGGACATTCCATAAATCGTAATCAACAGCCCAAGCCACACCGGGCATACCAATCATCTTACATTCATAATACTAATCTCATAAGTCCAGGAACATCATATTATATCATCATATTCATCACATCTCTTAAATCAAACAAACTAACTACAAAATCATGTAAACATGCTTATAACAACATTATCACCAAAACTTATCCAAAACTCCATTAAAACTCAAATCAAAGACTAGGGTTCTTGAAGTTTATACCTTCCTTGGAGTAGATAAAGACATTGCTAAGCCTTGTATAGTCCATGAACATCCTTAACCAAGCTTAGATCATCCAAAAATCAAGAAAACCAAGAATTTTGTTCTTGATGTTACTATTCATCCTCCACTTTCTTGATTTTTTTGAAAATGGAAACAAAGGAGTTTGGACTTGAAATTTCTAGGAGATTAGTTTTATGAAATATAGAACTCACCTTAAAAATTTGAAGATTAAACAATGGTTGGAAGTAGGTTTTTGATTTTGGAATTAAAAAGCGCCGAATGAAAAAAAATGGAGAGTGTTTTGGTTGTTCTTGCTTGGTTGGTTTGAAATAATGCATAAAGTGATTTGTATTTGGTAATATCTCATCCAAGCTACTTTATTAAAGTGATGATGCATTGGATGATGTATTTTTTAAGGACAAGTGTTGATCATTGATTGATTTCATGCTAACTAGTAGTTAGTTTTTTGCTAAGTACTAGTTTCATCTCTAAGTATGCTAGTTGCATGAGTCATCACTTGGTTTGCTAGATATTTTCTAGTGGCTTTTGCATGACTCTTGCTTCCACTGCTTGTTTCTTTTGTCCGGTTATTGCTCGTTTCGATTGATCGTTCGGGCGAATAACTAAGTAGTTTCACCTCTAGGGTTTACCGGAAAATTTCTCGATATTCATAATACCTTCCCCAATCCTTAATATAATCCTCGTGATGACCATGTAGGATATTTAATCTCGATACGAACTTAATCCGTAATCTAGGATTCGTTCGCTTTATTGATTAATCTCGTTATAACGTTTTAGCGGTTTCTAGAACGCTTGTTTCACTGCCTTAGTGGTTTCCTACCTT
Organism: Saposhnikovia divaricata; assembly: GCA_036435485.1. Lineage (NCBI taxonomy): Eukaryota > Viridiplantae > Streptophyta > Magnoliopsida > Apiales > Apiaceae > Saposhnikovia > Saposhnikovia divaricata. The sequence goes on from CM071595.1 coordinate 125,502,282, forward strand.
CATTCTTAAATCAAATATAATAACATCCCAAAATATCAAATCCTCAAAGTTAATATCTCAATTCTTGGATTATAATAATATTTAATCCACTGTCCGGTCAAATATTATACCGAAAAAGAATTTGGAATTTCTGAATTCCGATCGTCTCTGCATTCACTTATTTCCTCCGCGTATTACTAATATGACTTCGAAACATCCATATCACGTCCCGTACATAGGGTGGCGTGAAAAGTTTTCCAACTTACAAAATCACTATTCATCCACCAAATTACTATGCACGTACAGGAAACACTATGCACGTACGGGAAACACTATGCACGGGAAATACTATGCACGTATGGGAAACACTATGCACGTATGGGAAACACTATGCACGTATGGGAAACACTATGCACGTACTCATTTCCCTTCAAGGATCCATTAGCTCCTTCCTGGATGGTAGATTATTCTTATCTAGGTCCTCAACCATCGAATTACTCTATTCTGACAATATACCAATGCATCAGGATCATTGTCCAAAGCAATATCCATTCATTACAATCATTGTTCTTTGAAACCACCATTCATTAGAGCTGGTGACCTTGTTGTCGGAATCATTGTTCCTCATTTTATCATTACTTAATAAAAAGTTTTAATTATATCCAAAATTTGGGGTTCTTACAAGGAAACCCTTGTAGGAATCATTGACAGCTTCAAACACTTCACTAGGGGACAGGGATTTTGCATTTGAACCTAGTGAAGTGATGTATTCCTCTCGAAGATATTGAAGTGCTTCACTGAGAGTTACATCATACTTTCCTTGCATCCAGGCATCTACATTGCCATCTCTCTCAGCATCATCAATAATCTTGGCCTTCTGCATCTCCACATCATCCCTATGACATAGTAGGATGGCTTCATAATCTGGATTTGAGATGTTGGAGGTGACAAGGTTCTGGGCTATTTTGACAAACTCAGGAATCTGATCCACAACATAGCTTTGGAGAGCGTCAATGGACATTTGTGGTGGAACAGACCCTGATCCTGAAGCACTGTCATGTTACACAGGCTTCAGCCATTGAGACAAAAAGTGAGAGCTAGAGCTAGGCAAGCTAGACTCTTCAGTTACAGATGCAACTTCTGTAACCGGATGAAAAGACTCTGCTACAGTTGTCTCCACAGAAGTGGGATGAGTTACAACAGTAGTTGACACAGGCACAGAGTCTCTAGTTAAAACTAGTGAATCCTCTGTGTTTGTGATGGAGTCATTAGGAGATGCCCCAGCATGCATTCCCTGACCATCTAAATGTGGTACCTGGGTGGTGAGCAAGGTGTCATGCACCAAGTCACTTGAATCCATTGGCTCATCAAGAGAAAAGAATTCTTAATGATCAATGCCTTGCTCCTCAATTGCTTGAATTGCAGGCTCCAAAGAAATATGAGTGGTAGATTCTGGAAGAGAAGTGTGTTGTAGATTAGATTTTGGCAACTCCCCCTGAGAGATAGAGGGAGTTTCAATTGTGATGTGCTCTCCACTCAGTGTTGTGCCAGCCTTATCACTCCCATGTGCTGACTCTGTACAAGTAGGTGCATTGGGGAGAATGCTTGATTCTATAGATGCACCCTGTTGAGAGGATACACCTAGTGAGCTGTTTGCCCCTGATTTTACAACTTCAGCCATTTGGGTGACTGAGGAGGTGGTTTTAGACTTCTTCTTCTTTGGCCTTAGTAAGGGTGACTCAGGTTCCTCACTTGCTATGCCTAATTCTACAGCCAAGGCTGCTTCAGATAAAATTTTTAGAGGTTCAGAAGCAACCTGTTTTCTCTTCTTTTTATTAACATCACCCTTTTGAGAGGATGATGCAGTTGTCTCTGTGTTTGGTAAAGTGTTTGGCTGAGAGGGTTGGTTAGCAGGCCCTGGGTTAGCATTTTGCTCTACTTGCTTGGGCCTAGCTAACTCAGATTTTGAGGCACATATTGGCATGTTGTTGGGGTAAGTCCTAAATAAACTCTCCATAAGGGGAGTTATTTTGAGCCTTACATCCACATCATTTCTAGTCTCCAAGCTACCAAAAATGAGTTTGGTCATGGATTTCGGATAGCCTATTCTATTTTTGTCTAACCCAGGCAATTCAATCAATTTAACATCTATGAAATTAAGTACAGATTGAATAAAGCGAGGGAAGAAAATTTCATTACCTCTCTTGGCTGAGTTCTTACCAAGTCTCCCATACAATTCTTGCATTATGATCAAACCAACATCAATCTTTCTCCCATATGCTAGAGCATATCCTATTTGTTGAACAGGTGTGCTGATTTGATCAAAGCTGGACTTCCTTGCTGTGAAGACTTGAAGAAGAGTGGCAAAGACATAGCTCCATTCCTTCCTCAAGTACTTCCTATTCAAATTTCCAAGCTTGATTCTATCTGAGTAGTTGATATAATCAAAGAAATCTTCCAATTCCTGATCAGTTGCTTGACTGTCATACACTCCTTGTTGTAACCCCAGTGCTTGATTCATATTTTCAGTAGTGATGGTGATTTCCTTGTCCTGAATCTTGCAATAGATTACGTATGAAGTTATTGCATTCTCTAGGGCCACGACCTCCACAGTAGCAGTTCTCCAAAACTGTTCTAGTAAATCTAGATACAGAGTTGTGTTAGCTGAGAGTGCATCCTTGATGTATGATTCAGCCATCCATCGAACGAAGCACTTAAAGTTTGCATTGGGTGCTTCAACATCGTTGGTTATTGCTATGAAATTGGTGTGTTTAGGAATTGTGAGTTGGGTATTTGCCATTGTTACACAGAGAGATGAGAAGAGAATGAAGGTTGAAGAAGAAATTTAGCTTTTGACGTTAGGGTTTATAGAGGTTTTGGAACTTTAGCTGCCTGAGAAATCGAATGAAATGATTTGAACAGTTGTGGAATTGTATATATGTGAGTGACTTGAGTTGTCGATTTGATATAGGTTTTGTATCGACAAGTCAGTCATTCGAGAAGTATAAAACAACTATTCGATAAGTCAAGAAAGGTTTATTCGATATCTCAAGCAGTTTGTAACTCACAGCTGGCAGTTATTTAACTCAGAAAATAATTCTAAGCTAAATAAAATATGTTTTTATGAGTGAGATGAAATTTTGAATATAAATCCAAAAAGCGATTAAGTGTCAGCGAGAAATCATCCTTTTCAAATGATTCGATAACTCAAATACAGTATTCGAGAACTCCATCATTAGAGAACTAAAATACTCTATTCGAGAACTCAAAGTGTGCTATTCGATTTCTCAAAAGACACTATTCGAGAACTCAGGAGGGTTCTTGATAGGCCTATTCGAGAACTCGAGCCATGACAAAACAATGAATCATTCGAGAAGTCTGACTTATCGAACTATACTTTTCACTCATAAAATTCAATTTTCACTATCTTTTAAAATTTACTAGAAATATTCATTGAAGAATATTCTACTAAATTAAATAGTGATTTTCTCAAAATTTCACAGAAATTTCAAGCTAAAGATGTATGATTTTCAACATATGCAGCATTGTGGAATATTTATAAATCATAATCCAGCCAATACTTACTTTAGAAATATTAAGCATTTGATAAAGTAAGTATTTACTGGTGCAACAATCTAGTTGATATATTCACTCAGCTAGAATTTGAAGAATTCAGCATTCCAATCTCACTAACCAACCTTGTGAAGGTGGCTTCATCTAATGGCTTAGTGAATATGTCAGCTAGTTGTTTCTTTGTGGGAACATAATGTAACTCAATGGTTCCATTAGTTGCATGCTCCCTTATGAAGTGATATCTGATGTCAATGTGCTTTGTCCTAGAATGATTGACAGGATTGGAAACTATAGAGATTGCACTTGTGTTGTCACACATGATTGGAATTCTTTCCAACACAAGTCCATAATCTCTAAGTTGGTTTCTGATCCAAAGCACTTGAGCACAGCAACTTCCAGCAGCTATGTACTCAGCTTCAGCTGTGGAAGTTGACACAGATTGTTGTTTCTTGCTGTACCAAGAGACTAACCTTTGTCCAAGAAACTGGCAGCTACCTGAGGTGCTTTTCCTATCCACTCTGCATCCAGCATAATCAGCATCAGAATAACCAACCAGATTGAACCCTGTGTCCTTAGGATACCATAACCCCAAGTTTGGTGTGCCCTTCAGATATCTGAAAATCCTCTTTATTGCTATCATATGTGATTGCTTTGGATTTGATTGAAACCTTGCACACAAGCATGTTGCAAACATGATGTCTGGCCTACTGGCAGTGAGGTAGAGTAGAGAACCAACCATGCCTCTGTAGATTGAGATATCTACCTTCTTGCCCTTACTATCTTCATCTAACTTGGTGGCAGTGGCCATGGGTGTCTTTGCAGGTGAGCATTCTTCTAAGTCAAATTTCTTCAATAGATCCTTGATGTATTTGGTTTGGCTTATAAAAATGCCATCCTTCCTTTGACTCACTTGCAGCCCAAGAAAGAATTTCTCACACAGCTTCTCATTTGTAGAGCCAAATATGATATCATCCACATAGATTTGAACTAAGATAATATCATCACCATGTTTCTTGTAAAACAGTGTCTTGTCTAGTGTGCCTCTAGAGAATTGATTCTCAAGTAGAAATTGTGACAATGTGTCATACCATGCCCTAGGAGCTTGCTTAAGTCCATACAATGCTTTAAGCAATCTGTAGACAAAGTGAGGGAATTGTGGATCCTCAAAGCCAGGTGGATGTTGCACATATACTTCTTCTTCCAACTCCCCATTCAGAAATGCACTCTTGACATCCATTTGATAGACCTTGAAATTAGAATGTGCAGCAAATGCCAAGAAAATTCTGATGGCCTCTAGTCTGGCAACAGGGGCAAAAGTTTCATCATAGTCAATGCCCTCCTGTTGAGAGTATCCTTTTGCAACCAACCTTGCTTTGTTTCTTATGACTACACCATTTTCATCCATCTTATTCCTTAGAACCCATTTTGTTCCAACAATGGTTCTATCCTTTAGTGCATGCACAAGTTCCCATACTTTGCTTCTTTCAAATTGGTTTAGCTCCTCTTGCATAGCAATTATCCAATCAGGATCCAACAATGCATCTTCAAGTTTCTTAGGCTCAACTTGGGATAGAAAGAAACCATAGAGACATTCATTTAGAGTTGCTCTCCTTGTTCTCACTCCTGTACTTGGATCTCCAATTATCTGATCTGCAGTATGTGATCTATCCCATTTCCTTGTATGTTCAGATTGATTTCTCAGCCTTGATGTTGCTTCATCATCCAGATCATGATCATTTACATTTCCTCCCCCTGTGAAGTTTCCACTAATCACAGGTGTGTCTTGGATGCTTGTTTCTTCATTGTTGGTTGACACAGGTTCTTCATTCACTTGAGTTTGTTGAATTGTGGGCTCAAATTCAGTTTCAATCTCCTCATCAGAATCATCTAGATTATCAAACTTCAAAGGATCTTTATCTTCATCATTGGCTTCTTCTAATCCAGGTAGTTTGCTGTCATCAAATGTCACATCTGTGCTTTCCATAACTTTCTTTTGAGTGATGACATAAACTTTGTATGCAATTCTTTCCATAGAGTAGCCAAGAAAAATTCCTTCAAATGCTTTTGCATCAAACTTTCCAACATATTCTGAGTTGTCTTTTAACACAAAGCATTTGCTTCCAAAAGTATGAACATACTTTAGGGTGGGCTTCTTTCCAGTCATCAAGTTGTAAGGTGTCTTTCCAATGTTTTTGTTGATGAGGGTTCTGTTTTGGATATATCATGCAGTGCTCACAGCCTCAGCCCAAAAACATGTAGGCATCTTTGCATAAAGTAACATTGTTCTAGCAGCCTCTATCAGAGTTCTATTCTTTCTTTCAACAACTCCATTTTGTTGTGGAGTCCTTGGAGCTGAGAATTGTTGAGAAATACCATTTTCTTTGCAGAATGCTTCAAGCATGGCATTTCTGAACTCTGTTCCATTATCACTCCTTAATGCAATCACACTTGCATTGTTGGCCTTTGCTTCCTTGTCGATTTTCTTTATATGCTCAATGATTACTTGGGGAGCCTCATCTTTTGATGCCAGAAATTCTACCCATGTATACCTTGTGAAATCATCAACCATCACCAGAGCATACTTTTTCCTTCCTAGTGACATAATATTGACAGGCCCAAACAAGTCCATATGAATTAGTTGTAGGGGCTTGGTTATTGATGTCACTGTCTTTGACTTGTGGCTTGATCTTTTCATTTTTCCCTTTTGACAAGCCTCACACACTCCTTCTTGACTGAATTCAAGTGTGGGCATGCCTCTTACTAACTCTCTTTTGACTAGAGAATTAATGCCTTTGAAGTTCAAGTGTGATAGCTTCTTATGCCACAGCCAACTATCTTCATTTGATGCTTTTGAGTAAAAGCAACAAATTTTGTCCTTGTTTTCAAAGTTCATATTGGCTGCAAACAGGCTTCCTTTCCTTACTCCAGATAGAGCAAAGTCACCAGTCTTTTTGTGGGTGATCAAACATTCATCTTTGTCAAAATTCACTTTGAAGCCTCTGTCAGTAAATTGACCAACACTCAGTAGATTGTGCTTGAGTCCCTTGACCAGTGCTACATTCTCAATGATGACATTTCCAATTTCCAACTTGCCATATCCCAGTGTGTTGCCAATGCTGTCATCTCCAAAAGCAACCATTGGGTCAGCCTTCTCCTCATACTGTGATAGCAGGGCCATATCACCAGTCATATGGTTTGAGCATCCACTGTCCAAAATCCACATGACCTTTCTTTCACTTTCTTTGCCCTGCAAACACAAAGGTATTACTTCTCCTTTGGTACCCAAACAAGTTTGGGTCCATGTGGCTTAGCAACAGTCTTATCATAAACAACATGCTTATCAATTTTCTTGATGTTAGTCTTCTTGTCACTGTTAGAAGTCTTAGAATCAGGGTTCTTAGATTTAGGTGACAGAGGCACCTTCCTAACTTTAGGAGGACTTGAAGACTTTGTTCTTGTGTAGTGTGTGTGAACATTGTGACTGATGCATCCTTCCATGAATTGTCTTCTCAAATTAAAGCAACTAGTCATTACATTCATGTTACATGGCATACAATCAAATTTATCACAGAAGGGAGAGTCTCTATGTCTTAAAGGCACAGAGCAATCATAGAACGGTTTAGCAACACTACCAGATGGTTTCTTACATGCATGAGTTAAATGATTAGTGCTAAAACAATTTTGACAAACTTTCCTAGGGGCATTGGGCACATAAGCATAGTTGTTGTCCTTGTTAATCCCTAATTTGCCATTCTTGTTTTGTTTCTTTTTAGCCACTTTCTTCTCAAACTCATTATTCCCAGCTGAAACAAACTTCACAAATTTCTCAAGTCTAGGTTTGCCTCCTACTGACTCCTTGGCTTTGGTTTTGACATTCTCTCTCTTAGAGGATGCTTGTTGTTCACTTGATTGTGCCTTATCTTCATCATCCAACATTTGCTTAATGAGTAAGGCATCCTTATCAATCTCAAGTGTTGGTGTTTTAAATATTGGGGTCTCAGCCATTTTCAAAACCTGAGGCACTTCCTCTTGAACAACAATGTCATCTTCAATGACTGCATAGCTTTTCCTCTGCTTGAGAGTGTCATAATCAAGTCCAATGGCAGCCTTAGGTCTAGCTAGATTTTTCTCATGGTAGAACTTCAATAGACTAGAGGAATTCTTGAATGTTTTCAATTTAAATTCATTTTCAGCTAGTTCATCCCTAAGAGCTTTCTCAACTTGACTAGCACATAGAACCTTATTCTTTAGATATTCGATTTCTTGTTTAAGGTTTTCTATTTGCATAGCAGTTAGTTCTAGTTCCTCATTTCTTTTGTTTAACAGTTCATTCCTAGTGGACAGTTTAGCAATCTCTTCATTAGCAGCAGTCATACTAGTATGAATATTAAACATCTCAACAGATAGTTGTTCAACCATAGATTTGTATTCAGAAGCAGACATGTCTATAGTAGTGAGGGATGGTACCTGAGAGTCTGATTCAGATGGTTCTTCCTTAGAGTTGGCCATCAAGGCATAGTTGCAGAATTCTTGTTCTTCTCCATCACTATCAGAATCATCCCAACACTTCCCTTCAGCTATGTAGGCCTTACGTGGTGCATGCTTCTTTAGCAGAGCCTCATACTTAGCTTCAAGCTCAAGAAACTCCTTATCCTTCTTCTTAGGCTTCTTGCATTCACTGGCAAAATGCCCTAGGTCATTGCATCTATAACATCTCACAGATGACCTATCCACATAGCTGGTTTTGAATTTGTTTTTGTTTGCTTTCACAGGTGCCTTGCTCTTGTTGAATGAATGATTTTGAGATCTAGACTTGAAGGGCCGATTCCTCTTAAATCTGATGTTTGGGAATTTTCTAGCCATAAAAGCATATGACGTGTTTTCCATGGCATCCAACTCTTCAAGAGTATAGAACTCATCTTCTTCCTTTTCATCAACAGGTTCAGTCACTTCTTCTTCAGTCTCTTCATCATCTACTATCTCTTCTATTCTCAGTTGACTTGTAGATGCTTCCAGGTCTTGAACGGATTTGTTGACAATCAAGGCACAGGATGTGTTTATCATTCTGCCTTGGTTGGCTTGGATAGCCCTCTTCTGAAGCAACTCAAGCTCATGAGTTTTTAAAACCCCATAGAGCACATCATATGTGACTTTGTTCAAATCTCTTTCTCTTAGAGATATGACCCTTTGCTCTAGATGGTTTGGTACAGATAGTAGAAACTTCATGTTTAATTCCTTAGTGCTGTAAACCTTCCCATTCATTTGAAGCTCAGTCACCAGTTTGTGAAATCTCTCAAACATATCAGTAATACTTTCTTTGGACTGTGCCATGAAAGCTTCATACTGTGTGACCAGTATCTGTTTCCTATTTTCTCTTACCTCCTCTGTCCCTTCACATAACACCTCGATGTGGTTCCACATGTCCTTGGCTGATGTGCATGATGCTATATTAGCAAACATCGACATATCCATGGAGTCTATGATCAGCAACATGAGATGACTGTCTAGGGCAATCTTCTCCTTCTCTGAGTCCGTCCATTTGGATGGCTCTTTTGCAACATATGATCTAGGAATGACTATTGTGCCCACTGTAGATTCAGCAATTTCTTGTTGTGGTACAAATGGACCATTCTTGAGGATGTCAGGATAGAGAGGATTGGCAGCTTTGATGAACAACAGCATTTTTATTTTCCAGAGGTTGTAATTCTCTTTGTCGAACTTAGGGACCTTCACCGTACCTGTAGTCTTTGGTGTATTCGAACTCATGATAGTTTTCTGTTTAGATTAAACAGCCTGCTCTGATACCACTTGTTGAGTATTGAATACAGTAAAAGAATACAGAGGGGGGGTGAATGGATTCTTGAACTTTTCTTTGTTCTTGAATCTTTGCAGCAAGATATGTGTTGAATGTGTGAGATATGTAAGTACAGATAACAAAGACAAACACAACACAATATCACTTTAATCTAATATTTTATTAGATAAAGATTTTGCTACAATCTGTGAATACAAATGGTAGTATTCTCAGTTTCGTTTTTCTTAGAGAGATATTTCTTGAGATGTATCTTTAAAAACTTATCACTCTCTCTCTTTTTAGCTAAGGAAGTGAGGCTGTATCCTTATAGACATGGATACACCTACTTACTACAAATAAGGTAGGTAAACAAAATACTTTCCAGTCTGTCTATCTTATTTGAGTAAGAGTCCAAACGGTTACAGATTTGACTTTGCAAAGCCTGTTCAGATCCACTTCTTTAGCTCCTTGTCCCTTTGTCTTATCTCTCCAAGCTTCTTTGTAGGCTTTCCAATCTGCTTTATAGTACATAGTCAAATAAAGCGTCTTGGCTTGTTGCAGGTTTCTGACTTGTACAATTCTTCAGTATTTTGTCTCCAAGAATGTATTCGAGAAGTGGCTAAGTGATTGATTCGAGAACTCGAATTGACTTAATCGATAACTCTGAGTTCTCGAATAGTGTTATATTGACATATCGAATCACTTCTCGAATAGCTCTTTTCTCTGGGACTCCTTGAGATATCGAATAGAGCATTTTGACATATCGAATCCCTGAGATGTCGAATAGCTTCTTTAGTCCTTGAGATATCGAATAGATCATTGACTTGTTGACTCTTAGAGAACTCGAATGATGCTTTGACTTGTTGACTCCATGAGTTCTCGAATAGAGTAATAGACATATCGAATCTCTGAGATATCGAATGAGATATCGAACAGTGTATTCAGAGATATCGAATAGTGTCTTCTGAGATATCGAATCTCTGACTTCTCGAATGCTAGACTTCTCGAATAGACAAATGTACTTCTCGAATTGGTACTTAGGCAAATTCTTCTTTTCTTCAAATCCCAACTGTGATTATTTGGCAGTCTTTATCTCCTTGCTTGAGGCATGAACCTTGGAACTTCTTTCAAGCATTATTCTTGACTTTATAGTTACAGTAACACAACTAGAATTTGATGCCTATTACAAGTACAGAACAAATAGAAACTCTACAACTAGAGGTTCCCTCAGTTAAGAGGTCATGTAGGTAATGCATAGCATTACACACACTTAGGATTGTTATTAGATGTATTCAGGCATGCCTCTGTGACTAACAATACGAAAAATAAAAACAGAATGTCTTATATGAAACAAACATAATTAATATGAACATACATGCATGAATTACTACTACTAATATGCAAAGCATGAAATCCTACATGAACACATAATACAACAACTACTAATCCCTCAACCCACCCCCAAACTTAAAATATTCAATGTCCGCATTGAATGGAAGTAAATACGAGGGATAGCAGAAAACATACCTACAAGGCACTTTACAAATCCTTCCCCATCGCAACTCAACATGCTTGTTTAGCAAAAATCCCCTCAACAACAACCAATTAAATTCAACCTCCACCGCCTAAGACAAAAATTTTACAACACTAGCACCACCTCTCCCACGCTTAGGAGCCATAAGAATCAATACCCAACTCACAAAATTCACCAAAATCCACAAAAAATGCGAATTCACAAATACCCCCAAATAATCAAGAACACACAACCCTAATAATGCAAGAACACAATTCGTAATATCAAAATAAAAGGAAGAAATATACCCCAAATACGAACCAGAGAGGTGAAGCTTGCAATTAAAAATCCCCCCAATCTTGAATCTTGAAGCCTTAAAATTGATTGTAAGAAAAATATAATTGGAATGGGGTAGGATTGGTGTGTATATATAGGGGTTTAATTGTGTAGATTTGGGAAAGAAATATAAAATAGGAGATGAATTAGGAATGATTTAGAATAAATATAGGACTAGAATTAGGATTTTAGGTGGAGAAAATAATTAGAAAAGGGATTGGAATTGAATTTTTTTTTTTTTATATATACACGGAACAAGAGACAGACCTGGATAGAGTGCATGGACAGGATTTTTTTTTTGATAAGAGGCGCTAAGGCGCGTGAACAAATTTTTTTTTTTTCAACAATTTTTTTTATGTGGGTTACACATGCACGGGAACAAGACAACAATATAGTACCTGGACAGAAAAGTTTCTACGCGGGGTCGCCAGGTGGGCGCAGTGTCGCAGGGAATTTTCTACGCAGGATTTTTTTTTTTTTGAAAGAACACTCAAAATTATTTTTTTTTTTCACTACACTTTTTTTTTTGCAACACTCTTTTTTTTTCTTTTTTTTTTCACTCATTTTTTTTTCCTACACTAATGCGTGGGTTGCCTCCCACGAAGCGCTTCTTTAACGTCAATAGCTTGACGTTACTTCCTCAACTCATGGCGGTTTCAAAAGAATAACTGAACCGTTCTCCACAGAAAGACCATTCATACGAACGTTGACCTCTTGTTTGCTTGCTTTCCACAATTCTCTTCCTTCAGACTTCAACCTAATTTTACCACCTAACGGCCTAATCCTCTTCTTTTTCTTCTTCACACCTCTAAGGTGCTTTTCCGACTCGAACGGCTGAACAAAACTTTCTTCTTCCTTATCGTCGGCTTTCCACCTTCGCAACACGTTATCATGCCCCTCTTCAAAAATCACTAGCTCATTATTCCAAAGGACATACCTCAAATGTGGTGGAAGTTTCCCAAGCTTTACATTCGAGAGCTCTCGAATTGAAGAACTGTCAATGGAATCAATGATGTGATGCTTTAGCACGTGCGTGTCCGACTTTTCGCTCAACAACTGATCAAACTTCTTTCTCTGACCCGTATCAACCATTTCCACACTGCAACATTCTTCATCCTCTGTCGGAAATTTCATAGCCTTGAAAACATTAAAGGTGACATTCTGATCTTGCACCCTCATTGTAAGCTCTCCTTTTTGCACATCGATCAAAGTATGGCCTGTAGCTAGAAAAGGCCTTCCCAAGATTATGGGAATCTTCTTGTCTTCTTCAAAATCCAAGATAACAAAATTAGCTGGGAAGATAAGCTTATCAACTTTCACCAAAACGTCCTCCACTATGCCCCTTGGATATGTGATAGATCGATCAGCCAACTGCAAAGAGATATTGGTTGGCTTTGGCTCCGGCAGACCAAGTTGCTTGAACACAGATAAAGGCATGAGATTGATGCTAGCTACCAAGTCACACAAGCACTTGCTAAAAGAAAGGTTGCCAATCGTGCAAGGGATGGTGAAACTTTCCGGATCTTTAAGTTTGGGTGGCAACTTCTGCTGTAGAACTGCACTACACTCCTCCGTTAATGCCACTGTTTCAAATTCTTCCAACCTTCTCTTTCGTGACAAAATATCCTTCATGAACTTTGCATACCTCGGCATCTGCTCCAATGCTTCAACAAAAGGAATGTTAATGGACAATTTCTTAAAGACATCCATAAACTTCTGAAACTGTTTCTCTTGACTTTTCTGCAAGCGCCCAGGATATGGAGGAGGAGGATAGATTTGATTATTCTTTGAAGATTGCTCTGGAGTAGACTTTTTAACAGGTTTCTTGCTCTTCTCACCATCAAGCTGATCAGCCACTAAATCAGATTTCTCAATTTCTGGCACTGCAGATTTTTCAACCTGCTGATTCTGAACATCTTCATCTTCCTTAACTGCTGATTTAGGATCCCTCGTGACTTTTCCAGATCTCAAAGTAACTGCATTGACCTGTTCTTTGCTTTCCCTTCTGCCTGGATTTACCTCTTTATCACTAGGAAGCGTTCCTTGTGGCCTACTATGTAAAGCACTAACAATCTGTCCTATCTGGTTTTCCAAGACCTTTTGAGAAGCTTGCAGGTTCTTCACCATCATCCTCAAATCATCCATTTCTGATTTTTCATTAGATGATTGCCCTGCATGAGCCTGGGGTTGTTGCTGCTGAAATCCAGGAGGTTGATATGATTACCTTGGAGCATAAGGCTGTTGATAGCCTTGATTGAATGGCCTTGCTTGCTGACCCTGAAACTGCTGATAGGGCTGCTGAGGTTGTTGAGCACTTTGGTTGTTGCTCCAGCTGAAGTTAAGATGATTCCTGTTGTTTGGATGATAGGGTGGCTGAAACTGGTGCAGCAGGTCTCTGAAAATTACTTACAAACTGTGCTGATTCAGAAGAGATAGCACACTGATTCGTCTCATGTGCGCCCGCACATAACTCACAAATACTAGCAACCTGCTGCATCCCATGATTTGCCAAACAATCTATTTTCCTATTCATTGCCTCTAGCTGAGCTGCTAGAGCTGAGACTGCATTAACATCAAGAACACCTGCTACCTTTCCTTGAGAAAGCCTCTGGGTTGGATTTTGATATTCATTAGCAGCCATCGTCTCAATAAGATCATATGCTTCTTCATAGCTCTTAGCCCACAGAGCTCCACCCGATGCTGCATCTAGCAAAGGTCTAGACTTTGCTCCCAACCCATTGTAAAAACCGTTGATAACCATCCAATCAGGCATGCCATGATGTGGACATCTACGAAGCATCTCTTTATACCGTTCCCAAGCCTCACACAAAGACTCTCCAGATTGCTGCTGAAACTGAGTTAGCTGGTTCCGTATTGCTGCAGTTTTTGCCATAGGGAAGAATTTAGTAAGAAACTTCTGAGCAAGGTCATCCCATGTAGTAATGGAACCAGCTGGTAGAGAGTGTAACCAGCCCTTAGCCTTATCCCTTAAAGAGAATGGGAAAAGCCTCAACTTGATAGCATCCTCCGACACACCATTAAATTTGAAAGTGTCGCAGATCTCGATAAAGTCCCGGATGTGCATGTTAGGATCCTCTATCGAAGCACCCCCAAACTGAACCGAATTCTGCACCATCTGAATTATGCTCGGCTTGATCTCAAAGTTGTTTGCTGCAATAGCTGGCCTGACAATACTAGATTGTATGTCATTGATCTTTGGCTGCGAATAGTCCTTCAAAGCCTTGACTGTTGCTGGTAAGTCTGCCATCTCTTTTGCTGCTGCAAGTTCTTCTTCTACCAGTTTACGAGTTTGCAAACGTGTTCGCATACACGTTCAAGTACCTGAAAACACCACGAAACAAACTAACTAAGTAAGAAATCCGAGTCAGTGAACGCTAACGACCACTGATGACAAGCACATAAACTAAACAAAACACCGACGATCCCCGGCAGCGGCGCCAAAAACTTGTTTGCACTAATCACGCAAGCGTACGTGGTCACAAGTAATATATATAAGGTTAAGTCCAAATTCGTTCCCAAAGGGATCAAGTTATGGTTCTTTTCAGTAAATGCACCTATTCAACAATGTATGATCTTAATTCACTGCTAAGATAATTAACAAATATGAGTTTTAATTATCTAAATTAAACTAAGATGCAAAGTAAAAACTAATTAACTAATGAGAATTAAATCTGAATTAATTATAAGAATAAAAACATGGGATCCTAACTTCATTATCTACTTCACTTAGAGTCGCAGCCTTTAATCAAAACATGTGATGCTTTTGATATCTGATCGGATAACACGAAACAAGTACACGCTACCTCTCAGTATACGTATACCAAACTACCAATACATCCACAAAAGAGATAGAAGATGAATAGACACCAATTATGCTTAGACCCTATATGTCTATAGAATTTGAAAACATAACGGTTGAAGAACAAGTTATCCATAAAGATCACACAGGGCAATATAAGTATTCTCATCTCATACTACGAATCATGTTGATAAACAATCATGAACCTATGCTAGCATGGCAAGTTCTAAATCTCAAGATCCACTTTCACTTCACAAGAGATTAACAAATTAGATGTTCGCGATGCATCTAAATACATGAAACACAACCATACGAGGATATCAAGAATTCACCACACATAAATTTTTAAGGCATACAAACTACTAAGCTACATAGATAACTCCGTTAGAGTCCCATGACAACGATTAGCTCATAATTGAACCATTCGTCACCATGGGATTAGATGCAAACATGATATTAAACAAGATATGAATAAAAGAAGTAATTATATTAATAAACAACGAGTTAAGAAAACAAATCTATAATCCAGAGTAACACAAAAGATGAAGTAGATCTAGATCCGTTGCTTGTCACGAGCGTTGAATCCTTCTCTCCTTTTCTCCCTTGCAGATCTAAGCTATGTTACAAAAATAATAACTAATAATATGTCTATCTCTATTACAACGGTATGATGTGTTTAAATAGGCTCTAAAAGTCTTTCCCAGCAAGAAAATACAAAAACAGAATTATAATAAAATTTCTGCAAGATACGTTTTCCTAAATTGATTCTGTTTTTAAGGAAAATTCGTGGCTGACTTTTCTTCAGATTTTCTGGAACGTTCCCAACTTAATTGGACCTCTGGACTACCTTAGAATGATAGAGAATCTCGTTATCTTTGCGTGGACTGCTTACGGGCCTCAAACGGACTTCTAGAACTCAAGATATGGCCATAACAGTGTAGACTGCGCAACCCTTCTCAGAAATTCGAATTTTAATCAATTAATTCCCCAAAAATTATAGAAGCATCCACCTTAGTCAACATTCTCGTAATTCTGCACAACTAAGCAAAACACATCAAAACCACCACAAACTTGAGTCCAAAACAATCAATTTAAGCTGATATGGAACGCTCCAAGTGGATATAAAATCCACTTATCAACAGCTTCTATTGAACACATCTTTGAGGTGAATAAGAACAAAGGGTTCTTCAGGAAGCCGGAACCATTGACCTCTTGGCAGAGTAAAGATAAGAAGAAGTATTGTGAATTCCATGAATCTTCAGGGCATAACACTCATGAATGTCGTCAGCTCAGGGAGGAGATTGAGGATTTGATTAAGGAGGGATACCTGACAGAATGGATTGTTAGGGAGGTGAAGAAGCATAAGGAGAATCCTAATAGAAGGGATGGAGGGCGCGCCCTCCACGGAGATGGTAAGCCCGAAGAGGAAAAGTTTGTTAAGGAAGGAAGTATTCATACTATCTTTGGAGGACACCACCTGGGTGGTGATAGCAATCATGCTATGGAAAGATATGCTAGAGAAGCAAGATACAGGCCTCTCACAAATGTGAACAGTTTGGAGCTAAGGCCGCCCAAATTGTTCAAGGGAGAATATGCAGATATTACTTTCACTGAAGAAGAATCTAGATGGGTACATCATCCACATAATGATGCTCTGGTGGTGGCAATTCTGATTGGTTCCAAGAATGTACATCGGGTTTTTGTTGACAATGGAAGTTCGGTGAATATCCTGTATTACAGCACTTATAAAAAGTTGGGACTTCTAGATAAGGATATGATTCAAGACAATGGATGGATCTATGGTTTTTCGGGCGAATCTGTGAAAGTCTTGGGAGCCATCAAGCTACCGGTAACCCTTGGGGAAGGAGTTCTTTCTGTAACTCAAATGATGGATTTTATGATTCTGAATGTGGAATCGTCGCATAATGCCTTGGTAGGGCGCCCCCTGTTGAAGGAAATGAAAGTTGTGACCTCCATTTATCATCTTGCGATGAAGTTTCCTACACCCAATGGTGTGGGGACTATATGGGGTTCTCAACATGATTCCAGAGATTGTTATCAAAAAGTAATCAAAGGGTTTAGGAGACAAGGTGGAGGGCGCGCCCTAACTGGTGACAATTCAGGAGTCATGAGCATTGCTCCTGGAGAAGTTAAAACTCATTATCTCGTCCAGGAGCCGGAAGAAGAAGTCCCTCTTTACAGGGTACGCCCAGAAGAAGATGTCCCAGTTCTTGGCGATCTTCAAGAAGGAATTTTGGAAGAAATTGAAGAAGATTCAGAGGACATAATCTCCATCAATGTCTGAGGTGAACAAGTTGAAGGAAGGCGAATGTTACTTGAAGGCTTGATGCATACCCTTGTTGAGGAAGACTTCCCTCTTAAGGAGGACGCGCCCTCCAAGGGTGAAGCACAAATCGAAGATCCTCGAAATTTTGATTCCGACCTTGATCCAAGGACACCGCAGTTGGTTGAAAAGACTAGCCCTGCAGAGGATACAATTTCAATTTTGGTAGATGAAAAGGATCCAACTAAGGTTCTGAAGATTGGATCGCAGTTGAACTCCAAGTTGAGAGGAATGCTCACCAACTTCCTTTTCAACAATCTGGATGTTTTTGCTTGGAGTCATGCTGACATGGTTGGAATTGATCCGGAGGTTATGTGTCATCGTCTGAATATAAATCCTACCAAGAAGGGAATCCACCAGAAACGTCGGCCAGTGAGTGGAGAGAGAGCCATAGCATTGAAAGAAGAGGTGGATAGACTTCTAGATGTTGAGCTGATCAAGGAGTCATATTATCCAGATTGGTTGGCTAATTCAGTCCTCGTGAAAAAACCAAATGGAAAATGGAGGACTTGTGTGGATTTCAATGATCTGAACAAGGCATGCCCGAAGGATAGCTTTCCACTCCCGAGGATTGATCAGTTGGTGGATGCCATGGCAGGACACGCTCTTTTAAGTTTCATGGATGCTTACTCGGGATACAACCAGATCCCTATGTATGAACCGGATCAAGAACACACTTCCTTTATTACGGATCGAGGATTGTATTGTTATATTGGGATGCCTTTCGGGTTGATCAATGCTGGCGCAACCTATCAGAGGTTGGTAAATATGATGTTTAAAGATTTGATTGGGAAAACCATGGAGGTATACGTGGATGACATGCTTGTTAAATCCTTAAAAGCAGAGGACCATGTAAAGCATTTGGAACAGATGTTCGAGATTTTGAGGAAGTTTAGGATGAAGTTGTGTAACACCCCCAGATCCGGGGTCAGGAATCTGGTGGTTACGGTCTTACATCCATTCATAATACTTGACTTGAGTCCATAATAAATAAATCACATGCTGTGACCCCACAATAATTACCACTCACACACACAACAGTTATAGTCCCAGAGATGAAATTGAAATAAGTCTTACATTAAAGGGTTTACGAATAAAAGTTATTACAATCCCAAAAGGATAACATCATAGGTTTAAAAGTTTTGCCGTTGATTACATTAATTATACATATAGTTAAACAGGAAACAAAAGCTGTCTAACTATGCTACCTCAGCAATGGCGGCTAGCATCTCAGCGGGTAGTCCGGTGGGTCGGGTAACCTGCTTGCGCCGAGTGCGCCTGACGCGAGCCATCTGTCCTAGCTGTTGTTGTGACATAATATAAACAAAGCAAGGGTGAGCGAAAGCCCACCAACAAATATATAACTGAACGATAATTTAAAACAGTTCAAAGCTATCTTTTAAACCATATGCCATGCATTCACGGAAATGATGCCAGTATAATATGAACGATGAAGTTACAAGGTACCTTAAAGTATTTGTTTGAAGAAATATCTGCTACATCAAATTAAGCGAGATATTATTATCGTTATTAAGAAGAGGAACTTGCAAGAAAGGGTTGCAATTCCAGTTATGACTCTTTTCCAACTCTGCCAACAGTAATCATGTTGCAGGAAATAAATGAATTTGGATGATGAACCAATGATGGAGTATTCACCGCGCCCGCTGTTCCAATCTTGATGATCAGTCGAGATCGTACAGCTCAATTTAGATTTACTACCGGTAGAAGGAAGAACTGACGGCTTTACTTGTATACCGCCTTACTAGCTCTCCCCGGCCAACGGTTGGGCCAAAGGGGATGGACCGGCGCTACTCGGCCTCTTACACGACTCCTAGTTCAAATAGAATTCATGATTCTGAATGTAACGTTCGTCCCCCTTTCCCCAAGTATAATACTTGTTGATAAGACTCCACAAGGTAGTCGTATCTAGTTGGAAAGGAAAATTTACCAATAACTCCCAAGCTATTACTTGGTAACGGATATCAACTTGTTCCAGTAATCTTACCCCTCGAAAGATGAGAAGGTAAACAACGACTTAATAAGTCAACAGCACCCGGGTTGCGGGTGAAGGGAATACTTTATGACCGGGAAGTCGACAAGATAAATAACATTTTTTTTCCAAGTAAGGTTCCCTTATTATTAAGAAGATAGACTCAAAGATGAATGATGTCTGGGAACCTTTCTTGATATAAGATTAATAATAATATGACTTCGACATATTTTCTGTAATAATCGAAGAAGATAAACCTTATCGAGATTATTCTAAGTATGGAACAAATATTCAGAGAATATTTATTGAGTTAAAATATTGAAAGAATATTTAGGAATATGAAAGAATATTTTTAATCAGAGTATTTCTCAAAATAATCCCTGAAGAAATATCAGGAGAATATTTATTGAATAAATAAATATTTAAATGAATATTCAAAACAATATTCATTACTTAATAAGACCTGAAAAGAATATTTAAGGTAATATTCATGATTAATTAGGAATTTAAATGAATATTCAAAAGTAATATTCATTTAATGAATAATATCCTAAATGAATATCAAGTAATATTCATTTAGTAATCCAAGCCTTAAGGAATATTCGAGATAATATACGATAATTAAATCAAGCTTCAGATGAATATTAAAATAATATTCATCAAGTATTTAATTTCTTAAATGAATATTCAAAAGTAATATTTATTTAATAAAATAATATTCTAAAAGAATATCCAATTAATATTCATTTAATAGTCTCATCTTTAGAAGAATATCCGAAATAATAGTCGATAGTTAATTCGACTCTGAATGAATATTGAGAAATATTAATCGTTGAATAGTTAAATTCAAATAATTATTTGAAGTAAGGATCGTTAAAATAATTAGTCTCGAACGAATATTCAAATAATATTCGTCGCCCAAATAATAGAAAATATTTACTTAAATATTTTCTCCCGAGGTAATCTCGATATATCAAGAAATATTGACTCCCGGTTTATATTTGACGGATAAAGATGTATACGCCCTTCTATGAGGGTCTTACAATAACCGGCTTATAACTGATATATAACTATCTAGCTTATAAGCCAACACTAACATTCAGGGAACAAGTATATCGATTCAACTTGAAAGTAGGCATGCATGCGATGGCATATGTATATCAGCAATCATATATATATATTTATTCAATCACAACAACAGCCTAAAAGAAGGGAATTGAAACTTGCCTGGTAGTCGAGTACGGTAAGGGGTAGTGGTAGCGGGTCCCGGTTCAGCCTGGTGATCTATAAATAGCCAAGGCATTCGGAATTAATCACTTAACATATTAAACGTTAAGTTATACTTAAATCGAAACACGTTCTCGAGTCATCTCGTTATACCCCTTTTAGTGGATTACTTATTATCACTGATCCGACCCGACATTCGTTCGTTAATACGACATGTCACTGCACTTATAATTGGGACATACTTAAGTCATATGAGTTCTAAGGTTGATCGTTACGAACCAATATTTTACTCCGAGTTTTATCGCCCGTTTTCTAAGCGTTTTACCAAAGTTATAAAAGAGTCGTCTTTTAGGGGTTCGTTCTCGTTTAACCTTGACTCGAACATTTTTAATAAATCGAAAAATGCTCTTTTTGACATACGGTTTTCTTTCACACCTTCCTTCTTACCCCTAGTATTTATTTACCAAGATTCGCCATGACGTTACATAGCTTACGAGGGTTCAATTTCAGTTACGAACCTTTGTTTACGGATTCGAACTACTTTTAGTAATTTAGTCATAAATCCTAAACCGTAAGTCCGTTTCACGTGATCTTTATATCAAAACGAAGCTTAGAGCATTACCTATCCTATCATGGCAGATAAGGTCTCTGGACAGTAGGGGTTCAACATGGAAAACGGCATACAAAACATGGTATTGTAAAATCGGGCATTATAACGGCTGTAAATCGAATATCTATCAATTTCGAATCTTCCCATAAACATAGCATCCAACCCAAACAACATATACATGACTTATATACATGAACTGAGGCCAAGCAATGCCTTTCCGTTCATCTAGCTATTTACATCATTAATCCAAAATCCATACATAATCATGCTTATAACTTTAACATAATCATAACTAAGTTATAACTATCAAAAACATGCTTAAATCTCAAACAAGGGTTAGGGTTTCAAGAGCTTTATACCTTCCTTAGATAGTGATATAGCCTTACTAAGCCTTGTATGGTCCTTAGGAGTGATTATGCTTGCTATATCAACCATGAAAAATCAAGAAAACCAAGTTAGTTCAAGAAGAACACTATTCATGCTCCTCTTGGGTGATTTATTTGAAAATGGAAATGGATGAGTTTGAAGCTAGGATTTTGAGGAGATAAGTTTTATGAAATGTAAGACTCACCTTAATTATTACAAGATCAATTGATGGTTGGAGGCTGGATTTTGGTTTTGGAATTAAGCTATAGGCCGAATGGAGTGAAATGGTGGAGAATGGAGTATTTGCTTGGTTGCTTGTGTTTGTTCTCATCTAAAATGAATTATTGAAATGTTTGTAGATAATATCTAGCATAAAGTGGCTTTTGATAAAGTGATTTGGTCATTACATGCATCACTTAATGGACAAGTGTTGATAAATTGTGGTAGGATGAGAGATTAGTCTTAACCAAGTGGTTTGATCTCTAAATATGCTAGTTACTTGTGTAACTAACTAGTTACTAGATATTATCACTTGCACATGCATGTATCTTGCTTTCTCTGCTTGATTCTGTGTCCGGTTATTGCTCGTTTCGATTGACCGTTCGTAGGAATATTCCACGGATTTCTAGTTAGGGTTTACCGGGAATCCTCTTTAATATTAATACTTTCATTCTCCATCTTTCATTCTAACTTTCCATTATATATTCCTTTAATCCATTCGTTAAATACTTAAGGCTATCAGTGTCCAGGGAACTCTCGGAGAAAATAAAAGTGCGGTTTTTCAGAATCCGACAGCTTTTACATACACTTATTTTCCCCCTGGATCACTAATACGAACTCGGAAATCCGTTCCGAATACTTCTATATAGTGTCGTCTCATATTATTATATACTCTCACCAAAACACTATTCATTCTGTATTCTTTACTTGTTCTCTTAGGGTTGTATAATTGTCCGTATTCTCTTTCGATCGTTCCTTAACCTTTTTACGGAACTACTGGATTAATCGTTATCGATCTGGATGACATGAGAGTCTTCTCTTGCTTGAAGTTGCCATATCTTATTCCCTTAGAAGATAGATTATTCTTACCTGTGTTGTCACCCTTTGGCATTCTTTAAGACATAAACATAATAAAGTCGAATTCCATTCATTCTTTCCCAAATATCAATTATTACATTGTAGCCATATCCACTATTCATTCTTACATCATTAAATACATAAAAGTTTTAATTCCACCCAAAATCTGGGTTCTTACAGTCTCCCCTCCTTAAAAGGATTCCGTCCCAGAATCAGTTTGAAAACAAGTGGGGGTACTTTTCTTGCATTGCGCCTTCAAGTTCCCGGGTGGATTCTTCTACATTGTGGTTCTGCCACAAAACTCTGACTAGCTGAATGACCTTGTTTCGGAGCACTTGTTCTTTCCGGTCTATGATTTCCACAGGTTGCTCCACATAGGTCAGGTCTGGTTGCATGTCCACTTGCTCATACTCTACAATATGCTTACCATCCGGATTATACTTCCTCAGCATCGAAACATGGAACACATTGTGCACCTGCTGTAGATTCGGGGGCAATGCGAGTTCATAAGCTAGTTCCCCAATCCGTCTCAAGATCTCAAATGGTCCAATGTATCTGGGACTCAGCTTTCCTTTCTTCCCAAATCTCATTAAACCTTTCCAAGGTGACACTTTCAAGAACACTAGGTCCCCTACCTCGTATTCCTTGCCTTTCCGAGCTAAGTCGGCATATTTCTTTTGTCGATCCTGGGCTGCTACCAACCGTCCTCTGATTAGATCTACTGCCTCTTTAGTTCGTTGGACCACTTCGGGCCCGAGCATCTTCCGCTCTCCAACTTCATCCCAATACAAGGGAGATCGACATTTTCTTCCATAAAGGGCCTCATAAGGTGGCATCCCAATGCTTGAATGATAACTGTTATTATAGGAGAACTCAACCAATGGCAAGTGATCATCCCAACTCCCCTTGAAGTCTATTGCGCAGACTCTCAACATATCCTCTAGCGTTTGGATGGTCCTTTCACTTTGCCCATCTGTCTAGGGGTGGTAGGCTGTGCTCATGTTCAGCCGGGTCCCTACACATTCTTGAAAACTTCTCCAAAACCTGGAGTTAAATCTAGGATCTCGATCGGATACTATTGCGACTGGGACTCCATGTCGCGCCACTATCTCTTTTAAGTAGATGTCCACTAGTCTATCGACCGTGTACCTTTCGTTGATCGGGAGAAAGTGAGCCGATTTCGTCAGTCGATCTACAATTACCCATATGGTGTCATGATTAGCCTTGGTCCTGGGTAAACCTACTACGAAATCCATGGCTATATGTTCCCATTTCCATTCTGGAATCTCTAAGGGATGTAGAAGTCCGCTGGGTTTCTGGTGCTCTGCCTTCACTCGTTGGCAGGTCAAGCATCTGCTTACCCACTCTGCTACGTCCTTTTTCATATTGGGCCACCAGTAATACTCCTTCAAATCCCTATACATTTTAGTGCTACCGGGGTGCACTGAGTATCTTGAGTTGTGTGCCTCATTTAAAATCTCATCCTTGAGCTCCTGAACATTTGGGATCCATATCCTGTACGTGTACCTCATGATCCCTTCCTTGTCTCTTTCGCACTTAATTTCCTCCCCGGTCATTAGCTCTTCTGTGGAGTTCTTTTCTTCCTCCATCATCCGTTCCTGGCACAGTCTAATCTTTTCTAGCAATGGAGGTTGGATTCTAATTTCCATCAACTTTTCTTGGCCCTCTCCAGGTAACTTAACCTCGATTTCCAACTTCTCAAAATCCTTCACTAGCTCTTTCTCTGAAGTTATCATCTTGAGCTTCTCTTTCCGACTAAGGGCGTCAGCCACCACATTGGCTTTGCCCGGGTGATATCGAATTTCACAGTCGTAATCCTTGATTAACTCTAACCACCTCCTCTGGCGCATGTTAAGCTCTTTCTGAGTGAAAATGTATTTGAGGCTCTTATGATCTGTGTAAATCTCGCATTTTTCCCCATACAGGTAGTGTCTCCAAATCTTTAAAGCGAAGACTATGGCTGCTAGTTCTAGATCATGCGTGGGATATCTGACTTCATAATCCTTCAATTGCCTAGACGCATATGCTATTACCTTGCCGTGCTGCATAAGCACGCATCCCAGTCCTTTATGCGAAGCATCACTGTAAATCACGAAATCTCCTTTTCCATCAGGTAATGCCAGCACTGGGGCTGTCACCAGCCTCTTCTTTAACTCTTGGAAACTCTTCTCGCATTTCTCAGTCCATTCAAATTTCTCGGTTTTACGGGTAAGTCGAGTTAATGGAGCTGCGAGTTTCGCAAAGTCTTGGACAAATCTCCTGTAATATCCGGCCAGTCCAATGAAACTCCTCACCTCGGTTGGAGTAGTTGGTCGTTCCCAGTTTGAAACTGCTTCTATCTTGGAGGGGTCAACCAACACTCCTTCTCTATTGATCACGTGCCCTAAGAATTGTACCTCATTTTTCCAAAACTCACACTTGGAGAACTTGGCATATAACTGCTCTTTCCTGAGTATTTCTAAGGTTATCCTTAAATGTTCAGCGTGTTCTGCCTCTGTCTTTGAGTAGATGAGAATATCATCAATGAAAACTATCACAAATTGGTCCAAATATTCCTTGAACACTCTATTCATTAGGTCCATGAAGGCTGCTGGGGCGTTGGTCAATCCAAATGACATAACTAAGAACTCATAATGTTCGTATCTGGTGCGGAATGCAGTCTTCGGGATATCTTCAGGTTTGATCTTCAGTTGGTGATATCCTGTTCTCAAATCAATCTTAGAGAAGTATTCAGCTCCTCTTAGCTGGTCAAACAAATCGTCTATCCTGGGCAATGGATACTTATTCCTTATGGTTAGCTTGTTCAATTCTCTGTAGTCGATGCATAACCTCATACTTCCATCCTTTTTCTTAACAAACAACACTGGTGCGCCCCAAGGCGACACACTGGGCCTTATCATGCCCTTATCCAACAATTCCTGTAATTGTTTAGCTAGCTCTTTCATTTCTACTGGGGCTAGTCGGTATGGGGCCTTCGAAACTGGCGCCGTCCCCGGGGCTAATTCGATGGCAAACTCAATTACCCTATCAGGTGGTAGTCCAGGAAGATCTTGTGGGAACACGTCCTCGAACTCATTAACTACCAGAATGTCCTGCAATCTTGGCACTTCCTTCTGAGTATCTATAACGTAGGCTAAATAAGCCTCGTTCCCTTTTCGTAACAATCTCTTGGTTTGCGCCATGGTCAGAATTTTCTGGGTCTGTCGCATCCCCTTAAACACTATTTCTTTCTTCCCTGGGGTTTTCAACTTAACCTTTTTCCCTTTACAATCTATCTGCGCATCATTGCGAGACAACCAATCCATACCCAAAATGACATCGAATTCCCCTAGCTTAAAAGGAATTAAATCGACATAGAAGGATCGTCCTCCTATTTCTAGCTTACAATCGGGGTGAATTTGATTAACCGGTACGATTTCCTGATTAGCTATTTCTACTTGTAAGGAATCCCTTAGTTGCTGGGTTTTAAGTTTCAACTTATGCGCAAAATCTCTAGATATAAAAGACTTAGTTGCCCCTGAATCAAATAAGACATTTGCACTGACTGAATTAAGAGAAAAAGTACCTGCTATCACATCTGTGTCCCTCACGGCATCTTGTACCGACATATTGAAAGTCCTAGCAGTTGGTGGCCTATTTGAGGCAACCTTGCTTGCTCCTGATGCTGCTGGTTTGCTCTTTGGGCAATCCTTCCTCATGTGCCCTCGCTGTCCACACTGGAAACAGGTTGTGCTGTTAGGGATGACCGTGGTGCAAGAGGTGGCATAATGCCCAGCTCGCCCACACTTATAACAGTTTATCTGCTTCAGGTTGCACACCCCGGAGTGCCTCTTCCCACAAGTAGCACACAATGGCAATAGAGGTCGAGAAGGGTTGGAACGGGACATTCCTGATTGATGGCCGCCCTGGCTCACACTTACACTAGCAGATGGTTTAAACCCCACATTCCTCCCTGGTAGGGAAACCGCTCCTCGATTAAACTTGGTTGGGGGTTTTCCTCCAGCGGATCTTCCGCCCATACTAACATGCTTTCTCTTTATCCCCCCTTTCTCTCTCTCTCTCTGCATCTGATCACTACCAGCCTCCACAATGGTTGCCTTCTGCACCAAGGTGGCATAATCTGTAATCTCTAAAACAGCCACCCTATTCTGGATCCACTGCTTCAGCCCTTGTTGAAACCTGTTAGCTTTCTTCTCTTCTGTGTCTACAAACTCTGGCACAAATCTCGATAGCTCAGTAAATTTTGCCTCATAGTCCGCCACGGACATATTGTTCTGTTTCAGTTCCAAAAACTTAAGTTCCATCTGGGTTTTCATGAACTTCGGAAAGTACTTCTCCAGGAATAATTGTTTGAACCTTTCCCAGGCTATGACAGCATCAGTCTCCATGTTTTTCTTGGCTTCCCACCAATAATTGGCCTCTCCCTTTAGTAGGTAAGTAGCAAAAATAGTCTTCTGAGCCTCATTGATACTCAGGATCTCAAAAGACTTTTCCATTTCTTTGACCCAGGCCCTCGCCTCAACGGGATCAGCCGATCCGTGGAACTCTGGGGGCTTAAGGGACTTAAAGGCCTTAAAGGAATTTTCCACTGAAGTGTTGTTGCTTGGTGGTGGTTGGGGGTATTGGTTCAAATTCTGCCTAAGTAGATCCATAAACTGGCCCATGGGGTTTCCGCCCTGGTTCTCCCCTTCCTGTTCTACTTCAGTTTCTCCACCCTCTATTTCCCTTTCAAATTCTTCAGAGTACAGGGGTTCATCCTCTGCTCCATACTGGGAATCTTCTTGCTCATTATAGTCCTGATCTTGTTCCTCACTACTTCCACGGTTTTCCTCGTGTTGGTTGTGACTCTCTTGGTCAGTAGATTCGCGGGGGTTAGCCCTAGTGCCCATCCGTCTTGGAGGCATTTTACTGAAAATTTGGAAAATTATACATTAGGTTCACTTACCTGTTTTAAAGGATTTTTCCTTGCACATTTCTTTACATGATTGGGTTTTAAAATCCCACAGTTTTATATCTCATGGAAACTTAATCGAAAAGTAATACATATGCTAATAAACTCGTGATCACTTCCCAACAAAATTGTAATGACTGAAATGGAAACAAATATATACCAGGTACCGAAAAGGTACAATATCCGAGTTACAACGATAGTTTAAAGTACAGCCATCCTAACAACAACAACAAGTCAAAAGTGAAATATGATGTCTATCTGTCTAGTCTGCAAAAGGGAAAACAAGTACAAGAAAACCATCCCTACAAAAGCCGGCACTACTATGTCCGTACATGACTAGACAACTAGACCACTGCATCACTACATCTGAAATCAGCCGCCACGACGAAACATCCTCCGAACCCTCCCCATGGCGATGCGGAAAACCTCCTCAGCCGCTGCTCTGTCTACCCTACCATGCCCATCAGTAGGCAACTGTCGCACCCTCACCCGAGCCCTCAGCTCGATGCGGGTCACAGCCCTATACCCAACTCTGTCACTGATAGTCCTCCTGCCCTGCACCCTCATCCGGGCGGCTCTCTCTGCTGCTAACTCACTCCTAGACTCTGCCAACCTGGCATCTGCCACAGACAACTCTCTATAAAGCCCGTTCACAATCAAGTTGTGAACACATACTGGGACTCCTCCTATCGGGGCATGATGTGGGGTGGATGGCTCAGCTGGAGCGGCAGTCTCTGCCTGCTGGGGCTCTGGGGTAAGCTCCTCAAACTCGTCGGGGTACGGGCTCACAGGTAGTGGTGGTGGGGTAGGGGTTCTCTCAACAGGGAGGAGTGGCACAAAAAGTCCAGAACTCCCTACAACACCAACTACTGGCTCATCTATATCTCCCTCAACACCCTCATCCACCGGCACCACCTGATCCGTGGTCATGTCAGTGTCATCTCCCATAGTCCTGAACTCAGTCATAACCCAATAATCATCATCCTCAACCACTAACTCAGCATCCTGTCCTGTCTGGATCCCCTCCGGGTCCTCCTCCCCCTCAGTCTCAACAACATCTGTGTCAGCATCATCCTGGACCTCCTCAGGGTCCTCCTCCTCAGACTCGATCACATCAGTATCAGCATCAACCTGGACCTCCTCAGCGTCCTCCTCCTCAGGCTCAGTATCCTCCTCAGGCAAGTGCTCATAGTATGGGTCCCTAGTCCGGAACATGTCCTCATCATGCTGTCTCGCAGCTGCCTCCTGGGCCGACAAGTCGCTCGCCTACACAAGACGAACTATGTTACTATCATGATACTTAAAAAGTTCCCGTAAGGGTTTTAGGTGAACCTGGCAAGGGTTCTTATTATATTATTGAATTTATTATTATATAACGTCGTATCATCTCTTGGGATATATAACTCTCGCTCTGATACCATCTCTGTAACACCCCCAGATCCGGGGTCAGGAATCTGGTGGTTACGGTCTTACATCCATTCATAATACTTGACTTGAGTCCATAATAAATAAATCACATGCTGTGACCCCACAATAATTACCACTCACACACACAACAGTTATAGTCCCAGAGATGAAATTGAAATAAGTCTTACATTAAAGGGTTTACGAATAAAAGTTATTACAATCCCAAAAGGATAACATCATAGGTTTAAAAGTTTTGCCGTTGATTACATTAATTATACATATAGTTAAACAGGAAACAAAAGCTGTCTAACTATGCTACCTCAGCAATGGCGGCTAGCATCTCAGCGGGTAGTCCGGTGGGTCGGGTAACCTGCTTGCGCCGAGTGCGCCTGACGCGAGCCATCTGTCCTAGCTGTTGTTGTGACATAATATAAATAAAGCAAGGGTGAGCGAAAGCCCACCAACAAATATATAACTGAACGATAATTTAAAACAGTTCAAAGCTATCTTTTAAACCATATGCCATGCATTCACGGAAATGATGCCAGTATAATATGAACGATGAAGTTACAAGGTAACTTAAAGTATTTGTTTGAAGAAATATCTGCTACATCAAAGTAAGCGAGATATTATTATCGTTATTAAGAAGAGGAACTTGCAAGAAAGGGTTGCAATTCCAGTTATGACTCTTTTCCAACTCTGCCAACAGTAATCATGTTGCAGGAAATAAATGAATTTGGATGATGAACCAATGATGGAGTATTCACCGCGCCCGCTGTTCCAATCTTGATGATCAGTCGAGATCGTATAGCTCAATTTAGATTTACTACCGGTAGAAGGAAGAACTGACAGCTTTACTTGTATACCGCCTTACTAGCTCTCCCCGGCCAACGGTTGGGCCAAAGGGGATGGACCGGCGCTACTCGGCCTCTTACACGACTCCTAGTTCAAATAGAATTCATGATTCTGAATGTAACGTTCGTCCCCCTTTCCCCAAGTATAATACTTGTTGATAAGACTCTACAAGGTAGTCGTATCTAGTTGGAAAGGAAAATTTACCAATAACTCCCAAGCTATTACTTGGTAACGGATATCAACTTGTTCCAGTAATCTTACCCCTCGAAAGATGAGAAGGTAAACAACGACTTAATAAGTCAACAGCACCCGGGTTGCGGGTGAAGGGAATACTTTATGACCGGGAAGTCGACAAGATAAATAACATTTTTTTTCCAAGTAAGGTTCCCTTATTATTAAGAAGATAGACTCAAAGATGAATGATGTCTGGGAACCTTTCTTGATATAAGATTAATAATAATATGACTTCGACATATTTTCTGTAATAATCGAAGAAGATAAACCTTATCGAGATTATTCTAAGTATGGAACAAATATTCAGAGAATATTTATTGAGTTAAAATATTGAAAGAATATTTAGGAATATGAAAGAATATTTTTAATCAGAGTATTTCTCAAAATAATCCCTGAAGAAATATCAGGAGAATATTTATTGAATAAATAAATATTTAAATGAATATTCAAAACAATATTCATTAATTAATAAGACCTGAAAAGAATATTTAAGGTAATATTCATGATTAATTAGGAATTTAAATGAATATTCAAAAGTAATATTCATTTAATGAATAATATCCTAAATGAATATCAAGTAATATTCATTTAGTAATCCAAGCCTTAAGGAATATTCGAGATAATATACGATAATTAAATCAAGCTTCAGATGAATATTAAAATAATATTCATCAAGTATTTAATTTCTTAAATGAATATTCAAAAGTAATATTTATTTAATAAAATAATATTCTAAAAGAATATCCAATTAATATTCATTTAATAGTCTCATCTTTAGAAGAATATCCGAAATAATAGTCGATAGTTAATTCGACTCTGAATGAATATTGAGAAATATTAATCGTTGAATAGTTAAATTCAAATAATTATTTGAAGTAAGGATCGTTAAAATAATTAGTCTCGAACGAATATTCAAATAATATTCGTCGCCCAAATAATAGAAAATATTTACTTAAATATTTTCTCCCGAGGTAATCTCGATATATCAAGAAATATTGACTCCCGGTTTATATTTGACGGATAAAGATGTATACGCCCTTCTATGAGGGTCTTACAATAACCGGCTTATAACTGATATATAACTATCTAGCTTATAAGCCAACACTAACATTCAGGGAACAAGTATATCGATTCAACTTGAAAGTAGGCATGCATGCGATGGCATATGTATATCAGCAATCATATATATATATTTATTCAATCACAACAACAGCCTAAAAGAAGGGAATTGAAACTTGCCTGGTAGTCGAGTACGGTAAGGGGTAGTGGTAGCGGGTCCCGGTTCAGCCTGGTGATCTATAAATAGCCAAGGCATTCGGAATTAATCACTTAACATATTAAACGTTAAGTTATACTTAAATCGAAACACGTTCTCGAGTCATCTCGTTATACCCCTTTTAGTGGATTACTTATTATCACTGATCCGACCCGACATTCGTTCGTTAATACGACATGTCACTGCACTTATAATTGGGACATACTTAAGTCATATGAGTTCTAAGGTTGATCGTTACGAACCAATATTTTACTCCGAGTTTTATCGCCCGTTTTCTAAGCGTTTTACCAAAGTTATAAAAGAGTCGTCTTTTAGGGGTTCGTTCTCGTTTAACCTTGACTCGAACATTTTTAATAAATCGAAAAATGCTCTTTTTGACATACGGTTTTCTTTCACACCTTCCTTCTTACCCCTAGTATTTATTTACCAAGATTCGCCATGACGTTACATAGCTTACGAGGGTTCAATTTCAGTTACGAACCTTTGTTTACGGATTCGAACTACTTTTAGTAATTTAGTCATAAATCCTAAACCGTAAGTCCGTTTCACGTGATCTTTATATCAAAACGAAGCTTAGAGCATTACCTATCCTATCATGGCAGATAAGGTCTCTGGACAGTAGGGGTTCAACATGGAAAACGGCATACAAAACATGGTATTGTAAAATCGGGCATTATAACGGCTGTAAATCGAATATCTATCAATTTCGAATCTTCCCATAAACATAGCATCCAACCCAAACAACATATACATGACTTATATACATGAACTGAGGCCAAGCAATGCCTTTCCGTTCATCTAGCTATTTACATCATTAATCCAAAATCCATACATAATCATGCTTATAACTTTAACATAATCATAACTAAGTTATAACTATCAAAAACATGCTTAAATCTCAAACAAGGGTTAGGGTTTCAAGAGCTTTATACCTTCCTTAGATAGTGATATAGCCTTACTAAGCCTTGTATGGTCCTTAGGAGTGATTATGCTTGCTATATCAACCATGAAAAATCAAGAAAACCAAGTTAGTTCAAGAAGAACACTATTCATGCTCCTCTTGGGTGATTTATTTGAAAATGGAAATGGATGAGTTTGAAGCTAGGATTTTGAGGAGATAAGTTTTATGAAATGTAAGACTCACCTTAATTATTACAAGATCAATTGATGGTTGGAGGTTGGATTTTGGTTTTGGAATTAAGCTATAGGCCGAATGGAGTGAAATGGTGGAGAATGGAGTATTTGCTTGGTTGCTTGTGTTTGTTCTCATCTAAAATGAATTATTGAAATGTTTGTAGATAATATCTAGCATAAAGTGGCTTTTGATAAAGTGATTTGGTCATTACATGCATCACTTAATGGACAAGTGTTGATAAATTGTGGTAGGATGAGAGATTAGTCTTAACCAAGTGGTTTGATCTCTAAATATGCTAGTTACTTGTGTAACTAACTAGTTACTAGATATTATCACTTGCACATGCATGTATCTTGCTTTCTCTGCTTGATTCTGTGTCCGGTTATTGCTCGTTTCGATTGACCGTTCGTAGGAATATTCCACGGATTTCTAGTTAGGGTTTACCGGGAATCCTCTTTAATATTAATACTTTCATTCTCCATCTTTCATTCTAACTTTCCATTATATATTCCTTTAATCCATTCGTTAAATACTTAAGGCTATCAGTGTCCAGGGAACTCTCGGAGAAAATAAAAGTGCGGTTTTTCAGAATCCGACAGCTTTTACATACACTTATTTTCCCCCTGGATCACTAATACGAACTCGGAAATCCGTTCCGAATACTTCTATATAGTGTCGTCTCATATTATTATATACTCTCACCAAAACACTATTCATTCTGTATTCTTTACTTGTTCTCTTAGGGTTGTATAATTGTCCGTATTCTCTTTCGATCGTTCCTTAACCTTTTTACGGAACTACTGGATTAATCGTTATCGATCTGGATGACATGGGAGTCTTCTCTTGCTTGAAGTTGCCATATCTTATTCCCTTAGAAGATAGATTATTCTTACCTGTGTTGTCACCCTTTGGCATTCTTCAAGACATAAACATAATAAAGTCGAATTCCATTCATTCTTTCCCAAATATCAATTATTACATTGTAGCCATATCCACTATTCATTCTTACATCATTAAATACATAAAAGTTTTAATTCCACCCAAAATCTGGGTTCTTACAAGTTGAATCCTCAAAAATGTGTCTTCGGGGTAGAGTCCGGGAAGTTTCTAGGATTTATTGTCAATCATCGTGGAATCGAGGCAAATCCAGCAAAAATTAAAGCTCTTCTTGACATGAAGTCCCCATCTAGTGTGAAGCAAGTTCAGAGTCTCACGGGAAGGATTGCTGCTCTTAATCGTTTCGTATCAAAATCATCGGATAAATGCAGAGAATTCTTCAAAGCAATTAAGGGGGCAACCAAGGATTTTGTATGGACTTCCGAATGTGAGGAAGCTTTTCAGAGAATAAAGGAGCACCTGGGAAATCCTCCACTTTTAGCTAAGCCTGTGGAAGGAGAGACGTTAATTTTATACTTGGCCGTTTCGGAACATTCCATCAGTGCGGTGTTGGTAAGAGAAGAAGTTGATCATCGGTCTCCGGTTTACTACGTGAGTAAGCGTTTGCTCGATGCAGAAACCAGATACACTAGTATGGAGAAGTTGGTATATGCCTTAGTTCTAGCATCCAGGAAGCTTCGGCCTTATTTTCAAGCTCACAAGATTGAGGTTCGTACGGCATATCCATTGAGGGGAATTCTCCATAAGCCGGAAACCTCTGGTCGAATGTTAAAATGGGCAATTGAGTTGGGACAATTTGATTTGGAATATACTCCAAGGACTGCTATCAAGGGTCAAGCTCTAGCTGATTTCATTCTTGAATTCGAGTAAGAAAATGGAGAAAAGTCGATTGTATTGGTTGAGCATGAAATTTCATTTAGGAGGGCGAGCTTATTTGAAGAAGTTCCTCAACCTTGGTGGAAGTTACAAGTAGATGGAGCTGTCAATAATGGGGGCTAGAGCAGGTGTAATCTTGTTTACCCCCGAAGGGAATCAACTCATGAGTGCCATCCACTTCAAATTTCAAGCAACCAATAATGATGCAGAGTATGAAGCCTTGATTAATGGGTTGAAAATGGCATTGGAGATGAAGGTAGTAAATCTCATTGTGTTAAGTGATTCAGAATTAGTGGTTGGACAGGTAAAGGGTAGATTTCAGTGTAGAGGTCCAAGGATAGAGCTTTACATGAGGTGCGCTCAGCGGTTGATCAAAAAGTTCCGAGAAGTACGGGTAGAATGTATTCCACGGGATGAGAATTGTAGCGCAGATGTTTTAGCCAAGTTAGGGTCCCAGAAAGATGCTATGCTGTTGGGAACAGTTCCTTTGCAAATTCAGGAAGTACCTAGTATTCCAGAGATAGAAGTCATGGAAGTGGAATCGACTCCAAATGTTACTTGGATGACTCCCATTCAAAAATATATCCGAGGAGGTATACTTCCAAGTGAGAAGCTTGAGGCAAGGCGGCTTCGGTATCAAGCAGCTAGATTTGTGGAATATGATGGAATATTATATAAGAGGGGTTTCAATCAACCACTTCTCAAGTGCATAGATGGAGATGAATGCAATTACATCCTTAGAGAGATTCATGAAGGGATTTGCGGCAATCACTCGGGGGGTGGTTCGTTAGCAATGAAGGTCTTAAGGCAAGGATATTATTGGCCTACCTTGAAGAAGGATGCTTACGAGTTTGTTAAGGCATGTGACAAGTGTCAAAGGTTTGCCAACTATTCTACCAGCCCTGTTACTACCTTGACTTCTTTAATGAGTCCATGGCCATTTGCTATGTGGGGAATAGATCTCATTGGAGAACTCCCTAAAGCTAAGGGAGGTGTGAAGTATGCTGTTGTTGCTATGGATTACTTTACCAAGTGGGCGGAAGCAATGCCCTTGGCCACCATTACTGCAAGGAAAATTCGAGATTTTGTTTTCAACTCTATTGTGTGCAAGTTTGGAATTCCATATAAACTCGTGTCGGATAATGGAAAGCAGTTCGACAGCAAAGAGTTAAGGAAGTTGTGTGATGACTTGGGGATTAAGAAAGAATTTGCAGCTGTGTATCATCCTCAAAGTAATGGGCAGACAGAGGCTATCAACAAAATAATCAAGCATACCTTGAAGACGAAGTTGGAAGAAAGCAAGGGGAATTGGCCTGAAGAACTTCCCATGGTGTTGTGGTCATACAACACAACTCCGAGAACTACTACTGGAGAGTCTCCTTTTGTGTTGTCTTATGGATGTGAGGCGATGGTTCCGGTAGAAATTGGAGCGGGATCATTCAGGAGAGATTTCTATGAGGAAGAAACCAATATGGTAAATCAAAGGCTGGGTCTGGATTTTTTGGAAGAAACAAGAACCAATTCACAGATGAGGTTGGCAACTTACCAGCAAAGGGCTGCAAGATATTATAATCGAAAGGTGAAGACCCGTCCTTTTAAGGTGGGTGATTTGGTTCTTCGGAAGGTCATGCCAAATACAAGGGTAGCTGCTCATGGAGTCTTTGGTCCCAATTGGGAAGGTCCTTACAAGATTAAATCTATCATCTGGGAAGGCACTTATCACTTAGAATACTTGGATGGTAACACGGTTCCAAGGGCATGGAATGCGGAGCATTTGAAGAAGTATTATCAATAGGGTGCGGCTTCGGCCCCCTATTTTATGAAGGCTTATATTTAAGTTATAGACTAGTATCAATAATTCTTCTCCTAGTCTAGGGGGGTAGTGTATATACGCCTTCCTTAGAGTTAGTCGAGACTTGTTGATTTTTATACTTTTCAATAACCATTCTCCTTAGCTAGGGGGGTAGTATTTTTACACCTTCCCTTGTTCTGAAGAGACTCAAGTTTAATGAAGAATTTCAAATTTTTTCAAGATTTTTAATATATTCGAAGATTGTTGAAGAATATTGGTTGTTGAAATACAAAAGGCCACGCCCTAATTCAATAGGGCGCGCCCTACGTTTACCCTGAAGAATTTATAAGTGTTTTTAAATAAGCTTATTCATTGGTACTCGAAGACATTCGATCTGGAGGCCGCGCCCTAGCGTATAAAGGCGCGCCCTCAGTTTACATACAATAAAGACTTGGAGATTTACCTTGAAGATATGCTTTAAATGTATGATAATTTAAAAGGATTTCAAAAAGGTCGCCCTAATACATTAGGGCGCGCCCTATACTTGTTGGCAAAAATACTTTGGCAATAATGATGTAGAAAACTTGAAGAAACATAACATGTTAAATATTCAAAGTTACCAGAAAACACGAGTTAAAAGAATAAATTCAAATTACAAGTTGCAGGGTTTTACAAAGGACCCGCGCCTTAAAATTCGCTTTAAAAAATTCGATAAAGTTTAGTGCTTTGGAAGGTAAGAAAAGAGGAAGGAGGTTTCAGGGCGCGTCCTTGGAGGCCGTGGGAGATGCGTCTTTTGGAGGAGATGCGGCAGCTGCAGGAACTGAGTGGATTGCACTTTCAACCTCGACATTTTTAGTTTGTTCAGTGTCCTTAGGTGAGCCATTTGTAGAAGGCGCGCCCTCGGAAGGAATATCCGATCCCAACTCCACTCTCTTCGCTGCGATGGCCTTTACATGCGTTTTCTTGAAGACCTCAACATCTTCAGCGCTTTCCTTCCCAAATTTCTCCTCCCAGTTATAGTCAGGATCGTTGGCAAGAAATCCAAGGAGATAAAACTCAAATCCCTTCTGAAAGTTTTCATCTTCGATGGATTCCCTTTGTTCTTTGAAGATTTCTCGGCCTCCAAAGCGTCTTGTTGTACTTGGAATTCCTCTCTTTCTTTCTTTAACCTCTCAACTTGGTCACAAAGATATTGGCCGTGTTCAACGGACTTTTAAAGATCCAACCTGAGGGTAGTGATAGTGGCGTCCTTGGCATCACATTCTTTCTTCCACTTGTTATCAGTTTCGATAACCATTTTAGAGATTTTCCTGTTCTCAGCTTCGAGTTTGTTCAGATGAAGTTTTCTTTGTGCACTCTCTGGGCGCGCCCTAGAGATTGGATTAGAAGTTGAGCAGATGCTTAAATCATAGATTGAGCTTCATCCTCGGCACTCATATTCTGCCATAAATCAACCTCTTTTTCCCGAATGAAGGGGGCCGCTGCTGGACCAACCAAAGTATCTACATACGAGGGCGCGCCCTCGATTCTTGGTTTCTTACCCTTGTCAAGAGGAAGATTTTGAGTCTCAGCATTCCTCTTCAAGGATTCTGTAGAGGAAGGAGGAATGATCGTCTCAAAATCCTTCTCTTGAAGAAGGCGCGCCCTAGGATCAGAGGTGCTGTCCTTGTTATCTTGTTTCTCCTTGTCATTTTTCTTTGTGGCTCCGAAACCACGAGGAATCCTAGGCGCCATATCTGCACCAGAGAAAAAGCAAAAATGTTAAATCATGAATTAGGTTTTTCATACAAAAGACAAGTTGCAATATGTATCAAGTAAAAAAGTAAAAAATGATAAGGGTGAAGCCTAAAGGTTAGGGCGCGCCCAAATTTTAGATTTTATACCTTCATCTTGATCAGAATCGGAATTTTCATTTTCATTATCGCTAGAAGAGGATATGGGGACGGCGATACCATTTCTAAATTTTCTAAATTTACAAATTGATCCAACTCTATCAGAAAGGATTCCAACCCTTTTTAGATTTTCTTCAGTGATTAGGGTTTGGAGATTGAATTTTTCTGCTGCAATTTTGAGGACGGCACTGGCTCGAGATGAGGCCGCGCCCTGAAGAGTTTTTTGAATTCTTCTATCTATTTTAGTTTAAAAAGATAAATGAAGATTGAAAGGAAAGATAAAAAGAGTGTAGGGCGCGCCCTCACTTACATGGATTTGTATTGAATTGAAGACGAACTCGAGGAACATCCCAAACAAAGAAATAAGGCTCCTTCCATCGTTTAATGTGGCTAATCCTTCCGTCAGAGAAGCCTTTATTGTTGTGAGGTTTGTTGATCACTAGATAATAATATCCAATGTTTGATTGACGGATGCTGAAGAAGTAACTAATTTCCGGCATAGAGGGTGTTTCAAATCCCAAGTCATGGTAAAGAATGAACAAACCTAAAACAAGTTTGTAGCTGTTGGGAGAAAGTTGAATTGGGGCTAGATTATACCACTCAAGGATTTCCCTTAAGTATGGATGCAACGACGTGCCCACACTAAGGGCTACAAGTCTCGGGGTTAAAACCATCCTTGGAATTCTGAAATTTCCCCCGTAGTTGAAGATATGGGGGCGATGGTGAGAGTGTGGAATGGCCCAAAGTCCTTCTTGACCATAGTATTTCATGGCCCACTCTACTTCATCATTTGTTGCAGTAGAGGACATGCTCACACAGGCCAACTTACCTCGTTTATTTCGGAGTTGATTCTTTTCTTTCTCAGTCATGTCTCCATATCTTCCCCATTCGATGTCGATTTCTTCGTCAAGAACTTCCCAGTGCTCAAATGGAGTTGGGGAGGGAGGAGGAGATGTTGGCTCGGAGTTTATTAAGGGGGAAATAGAAGAGGCTGAAGGCGCGCCCTCAGCCGAGTATGTATCTGAAGAATGAGAATCCCCAGATGTTTCCGAGATTGGAATAAAATCACTATCATCCATGGAATTATAAGAACTGTTTACTTCGGGGGGGGTTTGAGATTCTTTAGAAGGTTGAACATTCAGAGTGGTGTGGTTGAGGGAATCTTCACTAGAAAAGCTCATGGTGCCGTCTTGAAATTCTTGAATAAGGCGCGCCTTATCTTCTGAAGATGTGAATGAAAAGAGAGGCTTGGGTGAACTAGGCGGTAGAGGAGACGGCAAGGGAGAGTATATCCCAATACGTTTATTAAACTCCATAAAAGGATGGAATGGAGACGCCTCGCCCTCCAGCTGCAAAATAAAAAAGAAAAACTAAGGGCGCGCCCAAGAAAGTAGTAAAAGAGAAGGAAAGTTTTCTATAGGTCGTGGTATGAAGGTATCCTAAAGGGTTAGAATTATTGTTGTGAAGGATGAATTTCTAAGTGGAAAGTATAATCTTAAAGAAGATTAGGGCGCGCCCTATGAGTGAAGGGCACCCTAGGCCTAAGGCGCGTCCTAAAAGACTAAAGGAATTAAAATCACAAAAACATGTTTTATGGACGTTTTAATAGCAATACAAGATCAACAGCATATACATACACAGTTACATACATCGGAAAATGAAGAACATGTAAAGTCCGACAGTTAAATCGATAAATCAGACAATTAGTACGGAAAAACTACGAAATAAAAACATAAAAACGTACCTTGGAAGTTCTGGAACAAGATTAGTGGAGAAGATTTACAAGAACGGACGGGATTCGACCGGATTTTGCTCGAAAAGTTGAACTGCGGCGAGGGTAATGTTTTTAAAGTAAAAGAATGAGAAAAAAGTAAAGTATGAGGGAGAAGGGATATTTATAGGCATTTGAAGTACTAGTGGAAGACAGCTGTCAAGCACTGTCGATTGGAATTCTGAGGACGCGTCCTATGGTAGGGCGCACCCTGTGGTTGTGTTAGGGGAATTTTGGATCTTTTAAGAAAATTCCATATTTTATTTTTAATTTCATATGGAATTGGGGGGGTAGTTGTTATAGCCAAATTTCGGTTCGGGTATTTCAAGATGGATTCGGGTCAAAATACGGGTTCAATTTGGGGAATTCTAAATTAAGAATTTGGTGAAAAAAGAGAAGTTAGGCCGCGCCCTCTCTTGCTCTATAAGGAGGGCACGCCCTAATTACTAAAAAATGCTGACAATTGATTTTCCAAGAACCATTGAAGAATTCTGGGATTCCACTTAGGCTGGGATTCCAGGAGTTGTTGAAGAATTCCCTCCTGTCGTATCTCAGGAGGGGGATGTCCGTCGCAGAAGGCCTCCAGGGGTTTGCCTGGGTATAAGGACCCTTCTTAAACACTAAGGGCGCGCCCTAAGGTGGAAAGATGGGGACCTTCTGGTGTGTGCTTTGGGAGCTCTGTTCCTGTATTCAATGGGCGCGCTCTCATTGGGGAACTTCGGAGTAATCCTGCCCTTTGCACTCAAAAGCTCTGGATCACCTGTCCTGCTATCTGGTGGGTGCTTCTCATTCGGGGGACAGGGATGCGTTCTACACTTGGGGTAAACCATGGCTATACCTGCATCCTTGAAATCAAGAAATAGCTGGTAGCGGATAGGACTAGTCCTCGACGGGGGAAGTTTCCTTATCTGTGAAGTCTTGAGATCTTGGATGAGCCTTGGGCCTTTGTGGTTAGGCCTCATAGTAGAACATTCCGGATGCTGGACCTACAATCCAAGCCCATTTGGGTTTCTTGTTCTCCAAGAACTACGATTGAGGGGTTGGAAGTCGAGAGCTCTGAAATAGCCGCCACTAACCCAATCAATCTCAACCACCAATTACGCTCAACAATCACACACCACCGTTTTCTCCGGTAAAGAACCACCGCATCAGATCTTGTTTCCGGCGACGTATCTCGAATTTTGTTGTTCCCAAATTCCTCCGTCAACAGTTAGCATTTAATATGTGAATGCTATTTATAGGATTGTGTTAACGATTTACGCCTTCAGTCTTGACATGCTTTATGGATACATAATCTAGCTGAAGTAGGAGGTTGATAACTGATGAGAAGAGAACCTTGAGAGGTAAAAGGCAGCTTGATGAGTATGATTATAAGGACAATTCATATGTATGGACAACTTGGCGATGATTCAGGCCTTTATTGTTTCAAAGAATATGAGAATCTGAAATACTCAGAAAAATTACTTCATCCGTTTTGACCTCAGTCCTAAAAAACATATTCCCGGGCTAGGAAAATGGACGAAAAATAATATTACTTCGTCTTAAATGTATGGAAAATGTTTGAAGATGTTAAAAAAAAAAAAAAAAAACTCGAAATATCGTTTGTCTCGCCTCCTTGCACCGGCTTATCATTCTCAGGCCAACCTTCATATCTCTTCTCTGACTTCACTTTAAAGGCACCAAAATCCCTACTCTCTCCGTAAATTCATTCACCATCCCAGCCTCAATTTTTTAAATAGTATGGGAATGAAGAGTTAAAGAAGGAGAGAGTGGTTATATACACAGAAAAGTAATTTCTGTCCTGAAAAAGAGTGTGGTGCTTGGTATGCTGATGATGACAGAAATAGTTAAATTTGATAAGGGTTTATTTCTTAAGTTGCTTAGGAGGGTTAAATTGGTCGAATTTAAGTTGTTTGCTCTAATGACTTATTAGGGAAGGTTGGCTTTTTTAATTCCAGAAATCAAGATACATTGTAATTTTATATCTCATGCTATGTTGTGACCTTTCATGGGGGATCACCACTAGGAATATCATGCCCAAAAAGCTCTGCACTTCAACTGGTTGTGCTGTGCAATATTATACTTTATTGAGTTGATTTCAGTACGATATTCGTCGGCGGTGATTAAATCTGTATCTTCCCCCTGGAAATTGATCTGCTTCAGATCAAATAA
Source organism: Saposhnikovia divaricata (assembly GCA_036435485.1). Classification (NCBI taxonomy): domain Eukaryota; kingdom Viridiplantae; phylum Streptophyta; class Magnoliopsida; order Apiales; family Apiaceae; genus Saposhnikovia; species Saposhnikovia divaricata. The sequence goes on from CM071595.1 coordinate 125,544,190, forward strand.
TATGTCTTATGCGATATTGTTGATTAATTTGGTAGCACGGCCAGGCAATCTCCTGAATTTAAGAGATGATGCTCTCCCTTTGGCATTACACTGACGATTCGTGAAAAAGTGAACCAACACCTTTAATTGTAGAATCCAATAAGTGTCGAAGTGTAAGTTTTAACAAAAGCTTTGAAATCCCCCATAAATGTATGTAAAACATAGAAGTTAAGCAACAATTTGAGAATATTAGCTTTTTATAGAGCTTGCTCTTAGGTTTTTCATGGCCTTCTCTCCCATGACTCCAAAAACATATTGCTGCAAGGTATGGCTAAGCCGTGAAAGCAATACTTTTGAAGAAACAGTAACTGAATGCTTTTCAACTTTCCCCTCTGATCAGGATTGGCATATGCACCAACCAAAAAAAGGTTTAATATGCCAGAAAAAGCCTGCAGAGGAACCAAACCATAGTAGGAAGAGTTTGTATGTAGACTTTCTTTCCTTTTGTGCCTCATTACTATCCATTACCATATAATCTGTTAAACTTATTCTGTTGAAAATTTTCCTGCCTGTATATTGGCTATTTGGCTGTAAATTCTGGTACCATCAGACCTTGTGCCATCTTCTACAGTTATATTTTGTGTGTCAAATAAGTTGTAGAACTTGCTGCTATAAATCAAACATGGTGCTTTCCTCTTTGTGTAACTTGTCCGCTGTCTGCAACTAAGATAATATCTGGATTGACGATGCTTGACTGCCTGTGTACAATGAATATGACAATTCTCCGCGTAGCAGTCTTAAGGGCATGCCAAACCCACTTCTATATACCATTCTCAAATAAAAGAATTTGAGGGTTCTTTAAAATGAATTTTGTAACTGCGGTCCGCTGTTTCTGTCCACCTGATAAATCCACACCCCTTCGTCCTAACTATATTCAGAAAGCTATAATTTATATACTGGATGGTCTAGATTGTCTGTACGCGAAATTAGACGTTAGGAAAATTCACGATTTGCTACTCTTAAAAATGAATGAATGGACCTTAGGTGCTGGATCTGGTTTGGTAGATAAGTTCTGTTGGAACCAGATATTTCCGAGTAGGGCCTTCGATCAACCTGCAAGACAAAAGAATGCGAGGGTGTTGACCCTCGATTCACCTCCGGCGTAAGAATAAGTTTTCTGGTTGTTTAATTGAGAGGGTAAAACGTAAAGAAATTGTGAAAGAGAATACTTGAGTAGTGATAATGAATTGTCCCTTGTTGTTGCTTACTCTCTTTTATTTATAGCCTTCGGATGTGGGCCCTAGGAGATGATGAGGAGAGAACAGCCGTACCCCACGTTCTGAGGTGTCACTTGTTGACTGGACCGAAGCATCCAAGGGATCTCTATGTCTTGGATTCGGATCTCTATGTCTTGGATACTTAGCTTAGGTGTACAGTGATGGGCTTAATATAGCCTATTGGGCCGATGGGCCTCCAACATGTCCCAGGGCTTCGGTAAGAGGTATCCTCTGATTGAAGGCCGAAACCAATGGCCCATCTTCGGATTACCTTCTCGGCCGTTATAGATGACGTGGATAACAGCTATTGATGAGAAGGAGTCGCGTGGGGAGTCGCATCCATTAATGATGGCAGTTACTCCTGTCTTAAGATCTGTGCTTAAATCGTAGCCGTTGAATTTGTAACGTCCTCTATCTTCAAGGGTCGTGTCTATTAAAACCTCAAAAAACCCCTTTGTCATTTTTACTTTTCTCTTTTCACATCGGCCTTTTGGTAAAAAATCTCTTCTCAACCTTTCCTCCAAATTTAACGATTGGGAACGCAGGTTCGAACGACATCACTGCTCCAACTCCAGTTGCGGTTCATCTTCAAACAAACTATCCCCAGGAACTCAACCTCATCTCCTACTGGACAATAAGTAAGTTCTTCTCCTTTCTTTCAAGATATCTGTTAGTATGAAGGTTCGCGTTTTTATTTTGTGTAAATGCATGTATGTTTGTATGTGTATATGTAAATGTGGTAGGGTTGTTCTTTTTCGATGATAAGATGTTTCTGGGGATATGGGTTTGAACCGTTTTGGGAGTTTACTAGTTTTTGGTAGGTTTTTGTTTTTGTTTTTGGGAATTTTTGGGGTAAGAACTTTCTTCGGTGTCCCCAATACTTAAGAACACCCTTCGGTTCGCATGAATCTGGGTTTTATTCGGCCGATTGATCCAAGCCCTCTGTACTCGGTTACTGACCGAATAAGTTTTCTCCTCAAAATTTCTTCTTATTTTCCGAGTACATGGCTGACTCCTCTGTTTCCGAACGCAGAAGATGGCTCAATCAGGCGCGGTTCCTCCGTATTCGGCGATGGCGCATTTTGGCGATGAGTCAAAATTTCCAGCAGCCAATCTTCTTTCGGATATGTCCGAAGAAGATGAGGCGTACCAGGCCGAAGAAGATGACCTCGTCTACCATACCCCTGTTTCCCCTTGTCCTCATGGAAGCTTTAAAATAGGCATTTTTGAACGAGCCTTCCATTGCGGCCTTAGACTCCCTCTTCTTCCCATCATTAGGAGGTTCTTGATTCATACGAGGGTAGCTTTAGGTCAGCTGGACCCGAACAGTTTTATTCACTTCAATGCCTTTCAAACTAGATGCATAAAGGCCGAGGTCGAACCTCGATTGGTCCTCTTTCTTCATCATTATGACATAAGGAGGAACCCTAAATCGGCGGGCTTCTACACAATAGCCCGAAGGCCTGGTCGGGCAGATTGGGCTGCCACCAACTCTAGTAATCATAACATGCACACCAAGTGGTTTTTCATTAGTGGTCCGAGGTTAGATAATTACCGAGTGTGGCGAGAGATAGAACCTCGGAACGTACTGGCACCTGATATGTCTGATCAAGATAAGGCTGATTGTTACAAAATCAGCCGACCGATGGTCCCGGATAAGATTCCCCTAGCTATGAGCCGAGACAAGGGTTATCTTGACGCTATCCATTGGCGTGGTGGTAACATATCTTTTCTTTCTTCGGTAAATTTTTGTTCAAAAATGATAACTTGCTGATTTTTTGTTTTGTTGTTGCAGTGTCTTCTAAACAGGATTTGGCTCGGAGGCAGGCCGAGAAAGCGGCCAAGAAGAAGGCCGAAGAGGAAGCTAGATTGCTTCGGTGGGCTGAAGAGGAGGCCAAGAAAAAGGCCGAGGAGCAACGTTTAATTACCGACGGAACCGAGGCCGATCAGAATGATCCTAGAACGGTTTCTGAGTCTGGTCATCTAGCTGGTTCTTCGTCTGGTGGCACTGCTGATAATGTGAACAAGAGGATTCGGAATACCGAAGAGGTTATTCAATCCTACCGACCTTCTTGGTCGATCATGTCCACGGATAAGTTTGCTGCCCCTGCTCCTGCGGAAGCGAAGCAGGTTTCCGACGACTTCCTCCACGCCATGATTCTTCCTGCCGATCGATCTGTTTATGAATCTGCTGATCCCGTGTCGGCTTGTACCGAGCTGTTGGGGCACCTTACCATGGTATATTCCTTGTTACTTTTGTACTTGTATTTTTTGTACGTTTTTTCATTCGTTTCATGTTTGCTTTCTTGTTCGTTTCAGACTGCTCCTTGGGCTGCGGCCGTTCAGGACAAGGTAAAGGACATGTCCAAGCAGCTGAGGGAAGTAGAATCTCTTCGGAAGTAGAATTCCGAACTCTAGACTCGTGTCGAGAATTTGGAGATCGAACGCAAATCTTTGGAGCTGGAGAGGGATTCTCAGTCGAGGCTGGCGGCGAGGAGGACCGAGCAAGCCAAGCGGAGTCGGCGGTTGCTGAAGAAGTCCGAGAAGAAGATGATCCAGTGCGAGGACAGGAGTTATGCGGCTGGTTTCGATGAGGCAGTGGTTCGGGCTCATGAGAAGGGTTGGGACTACAAGCAGATCCTGGGCATGTTTGAAGATCCCGTTACTCGTCCCCCAGAACCCGATCTACCTCTCGAAGTCAGTTCGGGCTCCGAGCCTGAACTTTCCGATTAAGTTTTCTTCTTTTGTTTCCGATCATGTAATGTAAGCCTTCGGGCATAACTTTTTATTCGGATTGATGTAAGCCTTCGGGCATAACTCTGACCTTTTGAGATATTTATGTCGCTTTGTTTTTCAATTTATATTGTCCTTAGCGTAAAGTCACGCGTCTTCGGACAATATTGCACTTTTTATTTTGTCCTTGGCATAATTTTCATTTTTATGCGTCTTCGGACAATTTGCGTCTTCGGCCGGAGCCTAGCTCTTTTTATTTTGTCCTTAGCATAATTTTCGTTTTTATGCGTCTTCGGACAATTTGCATCTTCGGCCGGAGCCTAGCTCTTTTTATTTTGTCCTTAGCATAATTTTCGTTTTTATGCGTCTTCGGACAATTTGCATCTTCGGCCGGAGCCTAGCTCTTTTTATTTTGTCCTTAGCATAATTTTCGTTTTTATGCGTCTTCGGACAATTTGCATCTTCGGCCGGAGCCTAGCTCTTTTTATTTTGTCCTTAGCATAATTTTCGTTTTTATGCATCTTCGGACAATTTGCATCTTCGGCCGGAGCCTAGCTCTTTTTATTTTGTCCTTAGCATAATTTTCGTTTTTATGCGTCTTCGGACAATTTGCATCTTCGGCCGGAGCCTAGCTCTTTTTATTTTGTCCTTAGCATAATTTTCGTTTTTATGCGTCTTCGGACAATTTGCATCTTCGGCCGGAGCCTAGCTCTTTTTATTTTGTCCTTAGAATAATTTTCGTTTTTATGCGTCTTCGGACAATTTGCATCTTCGGCCGGAGCCTAGCTCTTTTGTCCCCAAGTATTTAAGGGATTTGTAAATAATTAAGGCTTTCTTCGGTTAATGAAAAATATTTCCTCCCTGCCTTAATTATGTCAAAATATCATAAATACTAAACCAGAAATAAGAACACATGTTTTATTCGGCCTGCCCCAAACATGGGTTCCTTATATTTACTTTATTTATAATAAGATGAAAAGGTCTTACTGGTAAAAACGACGAAGGCGGGATGCATGCCATGTATTTTTGATAGGATTCCCGTCCGAATGAGCTAGCTTGTATGTGCCTGGACGAACTACCTCTATCACCATGTAGGGACCTTCCCAATTTGGCATGAGTTTACCTTGTCTGGTCGGCATTGAAGTGGCTAATTCTCGGAGGACCAAATCTCCCACGTGGAATGATCTTTTCTTTATTCCTGAATCGTAATATTGGGCTGCCCGAAGTTGGTATCTTAAATTTCTCTGATAGGCTGCTTCCCTCTCTTCTTCAAGCAGATCCACATTCGCTCGGAGTCCGAACTCATTTGTTTCCACGTTGAATACTTGTGTCTGATAGGATTCTAGGCCGACCTCAGTTGGCATCAAAGCATCGGTGCCGAAGGCGAGTTTGAATGGGGTTTCTCCGGTCAACGATCTCGGAGTTGTTCGGTAGGCCCACAAGACATATGGTAATTCTTCGGCCCAGAGTCCTTTTGAATCTCTTAGCCTTTTCTTTATCCCGTCGAAAATGATCTTGTTAGCTGCTTCGATCGCTCCATTTCCTTGAGGATGGCCTATCGAACTGAATCTTTGCTGAATTCCGAATTCAAATAGGAATTTCCTGAATTTGCTTCCAATGAATTGTGTCCCATTGTCCGATACACATATCATCGGGATCCCGAATCTTAGAATAATTTGTTCTAGTACGAACTTTTTCGCGGCTTCTTCGGTGATGGCTGAGAGAGGTCTTGCTTCTACCCATTTGGTCATGTAATCAATGGCCACAATGCAATATTTGGCCTGTTTAGCACTAGTTGGCAGAATGCCCACAATATCTACCGCCCACATAGCAAAAGGAATCGGGTTGAGTACCGAGGTCATTTCTTCGGGTGGTTGCTTCGGAACGTTACTGAATAATTGACACTGTTTGCATTTCTTTGCGTACTCCGAAGCGTCCTCCCTTATCGTTGGCCAATAGAAACCTTGCCTTAAGATTTTGAAGGCAAGTGACCGTCCTGCGAGGTGTTCACCACAGATGCCTTCATGAATACTTTCTAATGCCATCTTTTGCTCGTCGGGGTCCAGGCATCGGAGCAAGGGCTGAGTGGCTGATCTCCTAAATAATCTGCCTTCAATGATGGAGTAACTGGCCGATCGGTATCTGATTTTATGGGCCTGTTTTTTATCAAGGGGAAGGGTGTCTTTTTCTAAGAAAGCTCTGATCGGCGTCATCCAGTTAATTCCTTGATGTATTTCCAGGCATTGTTTTTTGTCTATCGATGGTGCCTTGACTTCGGTCAGATAAATTGAACCTGTGAGATTCTGAGTTTCCGCCGAAGCTAACCTTGATAGCGCGTCGGCTCGGCTGTTGTTTTCCCTGGCTACTTGGCTTAATTCGAATGATTCGAACATTAATGAATTTTCGCGGACCTTCGTGGCATAGGCTTTTGTTCGGGGGTCTCTTTGTCCGTATTCTCCCGAAAACTGTTTGACGACTAGCATAGAGTCGCTGAAAACTCTTAGGTGCTTTACCTCCAAACTTTTTGCCAAATCTAGACCTACTAATACCGCTTCGTATTCGGCCTCGTTATTGGTTAAGGAGAAGGCGAATCTGATCGCTTGACATATCTCGAAACCTTCAGGACTAGTTAATATGAGGCCTGCACCACACTTTGATCCTGCTACCGAACCATCTAAAAAAAGTTTCCACTTTCCTGGTGAAGGTATTAATTGTTCTTCAGGAGCCAAATCTTTTGGACTAGAGAAAGAGCATTTCGTTATGAAGTCGGCAAGGGTTTGAGCTTTGATTGCGGTTCGGGGAACAAATTCCAGGTCGTATTCTCCTAATTCGACCGACCAAGCGACCACTCGGCCCGAAGCTTCTGGTCTTCGCATGATATTCTTCAGGGGTTGATCGGTTACTACTTGGATTGTTCGGCCTTGGAAGTAGTGCCGTAACTTTCTCGAGGCCATTACTAGCCCGTAGGCAAACTTTTCGGCATTGGGATACCTTGTTTCTGCATCTTTTAGGATGTGAGAGACGTAGAAGACATGATGTTGGTTCCCTTCATGCTGTTTGATCAGTACTGCCCCGAGTGTTCGGTCATTCACAGCCAGATATAGCTGAAGGGTTTCATTCGGGCTCGGTCTCATTAAGAGTGGGGTGTTTACCAGGTATTCTTTTAGTTCTTCAAAAGCCTTTTGACAACTCGGTCCCCATTCGAAGTTTTTTGTTCCCCGAAGAACCTCAAAAAACGGTAGGGCTTTTTCAGCTGATCGAGAAATGAACCTTCTCAAGGCTGCCATTCTTCCGGTCAATTTCTGAATATCCCTGATTGTCCTCGGTGCTTCCATGTCGATGACTGCTTTAATTTTTTCAGGATTCGCCTCAATTCCTCGGGCGCTGACCATATATCCTAAAAATTTTCCACTGTTAACTCCGAACGTGCATTTGTTCGGGTTAATCCTCATGTTGTTTTTCCTTAGTGCTTCGAAGCATTCTTTCAAATCTTCGGCGTGATCTCTAAACAAGGATTTGACAATCATGTCATCCACGTAGCATTCCATGTTTCGGCCTATTTGGGCTTTGAAGACTTTGTTGATCATTTTTTGAAACGTTGCCCCTGCGTTCTTTAGTCCGAAGGGCATTTTGATGTAGGCATAAGTGCCATTCGGTGTGATGAATGCTGTTTTGGGAATGTCTTCGGCGTTCATGGCGATCTGATGGTATCCGGAGAACGCATCCAAGAAGCTGAGTATTTGATGACCTGAAGTGGCATCTATCAACTGATCGATGTTCGGTAAAGGGTAATGGTCCTTCGGGCAATGCTTGTTTAGGTCGGTGTAATCGACACACATTCTCCACTTTCCGTTTGACTTTTTGACGACCACCACGTTTGCCAACCAATCGGGGTAATCTATTTCTTCAATGAACTTGGCTTCTAGAAGTTTTTCGACTTCAGATTGGATGACCTTTTGTCTTTCCATAACGAAATTTCGCTTCTTCTGCTTTACCGGTTGGGCATCGGGTTTCACGTTGAGGCAGTGTTTGGCGACCGATGGGTCTAAACCTGGCATGTCTTCGGGATTCCAGGCGAATACGTCGTGAAATTCCCGGATGACTTTGATAACTCTTGCTTTCAGCTCGGGATCTAGGTCCTTGCCTATCTGGATCATTTTGCCCGACTGGCCTACGTATAGCTCAACCTCCTCGGTCTCAGTTGCCGGTTCGGCAATCGGACTAGATAAATCGACTCCGAATTTTTCTAGGTCAATATTCAGCAATTGATGGTTGTTTCCGGTGTCCTCGTTGATCCTCTTTCTCTTCCCCGCTTCGGCCATCTCTATGTCCTTGTCTTTCTCTAGGTCCTCCAAAATTATGATCCGTGCGGCCTTCTGATCTCCTCTCATTTCTCCGACTCCGTTCTCGGTTGGAAACTTTAACTTTATATGCGGTATGGAGGAGACGGCTTGAAATGAAGATAAAGCTGGCCTCCCGAGGATTCCATTGTATGGACTGTCAACCCGAACCACTTAGAATTTTGCTTCCTTCGTTACAGTGTACGGTGCTTTTCCTAGTAAGACAGAGAGAGTGATTGTTCCTTCAATTGGTATGGGCTGATTTCCAAAACCGTACAATGGTGCTTCGTGGCAGGGTTCCAATTCTTCTCCTCCAAGATTCATTTTGCAGTATGTTCGGTGGTACAAAATGTTTACCGAACTGCCTTCGTCAATCAGCACTCTCCAAATCTTATTTTCGCCGATGATTGGGTTTATGACGAGTGGGTCTTCGTGCGGCCATATTACGTCCTCATAGTCATCTTCGGTGAAAGATATGGGTAAAGGCTGCTTCGCGATGTTTGATTGACAGAGGTTGTAGATTTTTCTGGCATACTTCTTTCGGGCTGTTTTACTGTTCCGATCAAGAATCGTGCCTCCGGAAATGGTTTTCACCTCTCCTCGGTATTTTTCCGATATTTCGGCTTCTTTCTTTTCTTTGTTGTCCAGCTCCTCCCTCATATCTCCGATGAATTGTGCTAGGTCTCCATCCCTGATCATTCTTTCTATCAGATTCTTTAGATGGAAACAATCGTTGGTGTTATGACCTTTATCACGATGGTAGTCGCAGAATTTATTTTCGTTTCTTCGGTGTTCGGGAGCCCGCATCTTGGGTGGTCGAGTGAATCCAGGCCTTCCTTTAATTTCATGAAGGATTTTTGAGATTGGATTGTTGAGAGGTGTAAACACGGCATTCTCTCTATCTCTTCTCCGTTCGGTTCCTTTATTGGGCCTTGCGTCATTTGGCCTATTTCTGGTGTCCCCCCGATCTCTTCGGTCGTCCCTTCTGTCGTCTTTTCTATCACTTTTATCATTTTTCTTATCTTTGTATCCGTTGATGGATTCCAACTTTCTTCGGATAGCTTCTCCTCGTAAATATATATCGTTCAAGGATTTTGGGGGTGCATCATACAGGGAGGATCGAAGCTTTCTTCCTTTAATGGGATCGAGTCCGGCCGAGAGGAACCCGGCAGCCTTGACTTTGTCCAAGTTCGTTACCGTCCCTGCTTCGTCTTTGAATCGGGCCAGGTATTCCCCCAACTCTTCGTTCGGTCTTTGTCTGCAATGGATCAGGGCCTCTGTATCTTTTTCTCTTCGGCACATGTGGGAGTAGTGCCTTATGAATTTCCTTTTGATTTGTACGTATGAACCAATAGACCTGGGTCTTAATGAACGATACCACATTGACGCTGGTCCTTTCAGATATGTCTTAAACATTTTGCATAGCATAACGTCACAGTGTCCCATACCGGTCATGAGCGATTCATACTTCTCGCAATGATCTTCGGGATCCCCTTTTCCGTTAAATTCGTTCATCTTCGGAAATTGTCTCCCTGGCGGAGGTCGGTATTGTTCCACGTCTATGGTCACCACAGGCTCATGGCTCATCTTTCTTTCGCCGAACATCACCTTTTCTAGCCTTCGGATTCGGTCATCCGTGCGAGGACCTTCTTCTTCAGAATCCGAGGAATAATTGTTTTTGGATCTTGCTCTCTTAGATTGCGATTCCGAATTCCAAGATTCATCTTCGTCATCTCTAGTTCTCTTTTCTTTTTCATCTTCGGCTTTTGGATTTTCGGCCTCTAGGGCCTCACGAAGCAGTTTTTCCTGTAGCTCGATCTCTTCTCTTTGGAGCTTGAGGGCTTCTAATTTCAATCGGTCAGCCGCCTTTTTCTTAGCTAGTCTTTCGGCTTTTTTCTCGTTTACTTCCTTCTGCTTTCCTTTGGTCTTCTGCTGCTCTCTCCATTTCATTAGCATTTCTTGTTGCTCTTCGGGAGTGGGCATGTCTCCTTCCTCATCGAAATTCAATATCCTTCGGGCAACAGAAGGATTTTCCTGGGATATAGGGGCGACTCTTTGGATGGTAGGGGTGATGGGACTGTCTCCAGCTACGGTGCTGGCGTCTGGTAAGGACGTGTCTTCAGCTGCCATAATTTTCGATAAACTCGAACACAATTGTTTCTCTACGTTCCCACAGACGGCGCCAAATGTTGGAACCAGATATTTCCGAGTAGGGCCTTCGGTCAACCTGCAAGACAAAAGAATGCGAGGGTGTTGACCCTCGATTCACCTCCGGCGTAAGAGTAAGTTTTCTGGTTGTTTAATTGAGAGGGTAAAACGTAAAGAAATTGTGAAAGAGAATACTTGAGTAGTGATAATGAATTGTCCCTTGTTGTTGCTTACTCTCTTTTATTTATAGCCTTCGGATGTGGGCCCTAGGAGATGATGAGGAGAGAACAGCCGTACCCCACGTTCTGAGGTGTCACTTGTTGACTGGACCGAAGCATCCAAGGGATCTCTATGTCTTGGATTCGGATCTCTATGTCTTGGATACTTAGCTTAGGTGTACAGTGATGGGCTTAATATAGCCTATTGGGCCGATGGGCTTCCAACAAGTTCTAAAAGTGCTTGACAAAAAGAAGCTAAATCTTTATGTGTAATGAATTATTATTGGTTTTTGTCAATCAAGGAAAAGAAACAAGATGAAATAAGGCATACTGAAAAGTGGGAAACTGTAAGGAGTTTCACTACTTTGTAGTGTGAGTATAATTTTTTGTGAAGTTAAGAAAAAAGTTCAGCAATTGACAATTGTACGCGTCAGTATTTTGTTCATTTACTCAGTATCCTTGATTTAATTAGTGATTACTCCTTGCACGGCTTTGATATTTACATTCTTTGGTTGATTACATACGCTGCCATTTATCCATGCAGCTGCTCTTTCAGCTTGCTTCGGGAAATAGGCACATTGCCTTCTATTTCAATTTATATTGCTTAATGATCTTCGGATACACATATTATATCTCTGCTATTTGTTGTATGCTCCATCTTCTTTGTTGCGCTCCTTAAACGTTCTTCATTTGTTTGATTGGGTGTATTGAAGAAGTTTACAAAAATACTGTCAATTTTACTGTGACATTGCCAGCATCACAGGGAAAGACTATTTAGTATAAACCAGGAAACATGACGATCAAAATTGGTTTTGTGAACAAATGTTCTTTGCACATAAGTACTAGAATTTCAAAGACTACTTATCAAGGGGCTGTTTGAAAGATTTTAAGTTATTGTATACAGTTACAAGTTTGTTTTGGTGCACAGTTTCAAGTGAACAATCTTGTAAAATAATCTGATAAAGAAAAGAGAATAATAATTACATTTCACTCAAGATCAACTTTTGTGCTGGCGCCAGGAAAGACACATATATTACTTATCAGTCGCGGTGTATTACTTATCAGTTGCGGATTGGAAGATGAAAATGGCTGTTAATACGCCAATAAGTGCTGTTACACCCAAAGCCACTGTTGGCAACGGCGAAGTGAGCCCGAAATTCTGCAATGGCATGAAATAAAATTCAGGGACTTGGCAAAGAGCTTATAAAAGAAAAAGTAGCTGCAACTGTGCTAATTTATTCAAACCATAGTGGCTTGACATACCTCTAGAAGGCCTTTGCCAGTTGATACTTCAACAGTGATAGCCACAGCAAACCCAATCATTGCAAATCGTCCTAGCCATATATCCAAGCCACCACCTTCCTTAGTTCCTTGCTCAGATCTTATAGAAAAAATTCCTGATTTCCGTTTAAGTGTCCTTTGGCACGAAGTTCCTTGAATCACTTAAAACAAAAGCAAACAGCATTGTTACTATAACAAAAAGAAGTAAACCCAAAAGGGCAAAGCTACAATTTTATAATGAAGTCTGTGATTAGCGCATAATAGGTTTATTAAGAAGCTTAAGTGTATCAAAATTTTGTGTAAGCTTAAATCTGCTTGAGTAAAGTCGGGGTACTTACAAAATAGCATCTTCATTTCATTGTTGTGATAACTAATAAATACTTCAACATAAAAATCAGAAAGAAATTCTTTTCCAAAATTAGATACATATTAATCTTTTACTACCGCAGCACAAAACTTTCAGTACGTCATCGCATATATCTTAGGTTTATTTGGTACTATTATGCAACTACTACAGTTTGGAAAATATTGGCCCTACAGTGTATCCAACTACTATAAACCTGTAAAAAGGCCCGAACTCGCATCCTAAGCATTAACATTACAGTATTACACCCATTAGTTCCGCCAACTTATTTACCATTTTCTTCGTATTCAATTCTATATACAATTTTGTCAAAATAAAATAAAATCCATACACAATTGAATATCTCATAACTGTGTATCCAAGGCTAGTTATAAATACCATAGCGAAAACATTGCTAGTGCCTTTTGCTCAATGTCGACAAAAGAAACACCTTTTACAGATCTTCTTCTCAAAATGCATATATCATATCCATATACCCCTTAAGTACGAAAGCGATTCTGTTTCTCTCAATTCCAGGTTTTGTAATAATTCAAAGACTATATCCGATAAAATGGTTGAAAATAAAACATGGACTCTTTATATATCAAATTAACATACCAACCCGTCATTGCAATTCAAGTAAGCCAAGCACGCACATTTCATAAATGTAGAAACAATTATATCAAGAACAGAAGCACATTCAAAATATACATACAAAAAGAGCAAAATTAGCAAAGAATTATTATCTTACAAAGCGGAGAACCAGTGGCAAATGAGGTTCCGATTCGACCAATATTCGAAAAGGGTATCCTACAAACTGGCTGAAATCTTGATGTACTCAAAACACAAACATCTGCACATTGATTTTTTCAGAACATTTGATCAATAAAATTGAAAAAATAGAGATTGTACAAGCTTAAAAATTGAGGATGAGAAAGAGGGGGAGGGGGTAATTTGTACCATGAACTGAAGTGCAGAGAGATGAAGATAACTGAGAGAGAGCTGCCATTTTCTTATTTTGGGTGGAGTTGGAATAAAGATTCTAGTAGATTTTCTTATTTTCTTGTGTTGTATATCTCACCTCTAATTGCCTATCCTTGATAGCCAACTGTTTGTTTTGAATTTAATGTTTTTGGGCTGTATAATTTACAATAATAATACGAATATTTATCAAGAATATTTTTTTAAAAAATTTGTTTATGATTTTATCATTTTTTCAGAATATTTATAAAAAGTTTTTTTTTTCAAAAAAAAAATTTACAGACAAGATGATATTTTCACAAATTATTTTCTTAAAAAAAATGTTTTGTAAAAAACTTTCTGACGTATTTATGAAAAAGACCCTAATAATACTAGGGAAATTCCAAATGGTACCACTGTACAATTGGCTTTTCCATTTGGTACCATCCAACATTTTTGACTTCCAAGTGGCACCACTGTACTTTTGGCTTTTCCATATGGTACCATTCAACATTTTTGACTTTCAAATGGTACCACTGTACAATTGGCTTTTCCTTATGGTACCATTCAATATTTTTGACTTCTGCGTGGTACCATTTTTCTCTGATTTGATTTTAGTGAAAGGAAAATGGTACCACGTAGAAGTAAAAAATATTGAATGGTACCATATGGAAAAACCAATTGTATAGTGATACCATTTGGAAGTAAAAAATGTTGAATGGTACCATATGGAAAAGCCAAAAGTACATTGGTGCCACTTGGAAGTCAAAAATGTTGGATGGTACCAAATGGAAAATCCAATTGTACAGTGGTACCATTTGGAATATCCCATAATACTATAGTCTACCAGAGATATTATGTATGTATAATTGCATTTTTTATTTGATGAGCACTATATTTTATCATGTAAAAATATTTACGATATATTTTAAATTTTAAGAAAGTATTTTTAAAATGTAAATAAATAAATGAAAAAATAAATTTTGGGAGTGCAAAAAGAGAGAATAACCAAAATGTACCATTTTCAAGGAAGTTGACTCTCCACTACCCCATAAATATGGCATTTCGACTGTTACAACAAATTTTTCAGGAAAATCACCTAATACGAAAAATCGTGTACCGCATTAACTATCAATATTAAACATCATATGCCACATTAGGTGTTCATACTGAACATGGTGTGCGTTGATACGGATGACGAAATGTCGAAACATCTGTTACGGTAGACAAAATGCCGTATTGGTGAGATATTTAAGATCGATATTTTAAAATAGAATTAACATGATTATGAAAATTGAAAATGAAACATTTTGAATAATGATCCTTGTAAAAATAAATTTGAAAAATTTGATAGCTCAACTATGAGCCAAATAAAATTTGTATATCAAACTTAAATATGCATTTAGTCTTCTAACCTATTATATTTGTTTAACTTTTATTTTATATATTAAATAAAAAAAATATGATAAATTAGAAAATCAATGATTTGCTGCATAGAAGTTCAATATACATTTTATAAAGTTAAAACCATATACATTCCCTAGAAAAAAGAGTTAAAATCACACATAAAGGATGTTACTTAATAAATTTACAAATTTGATGCAAGAGAAGAAAAAGAAAAAGAATATTCATATAAAGAAGCGCACAAAAGAATCTCTCTTTAAACCCGCCGGAGCTACCAAAACCAACGGTAATTGTACAACCCACCACCACACCCTCATTACAAGAAGATCTTAGTAATCTTTTTACAAAATGGCTACTACAATTAACACTTTTCAGCCAATCAGAAGCCATCCAGCACCACTCCCATTAATCAGGAACCTCTCACTTGTTTCACCATTTTTATATCTTCACACTAAATCATCATCATCATCATCATCATCATCATCATCATCATCATCATCATTATCGTTATTTCAAAGAAATGGACTTTGGGCCCGAGCTCAACATAAAATCCCAACTGAGTCTTTTATAACTTTTGCTAAAAAACAGTCTGAGCCCAACAATCCCACTAACCAGTTTCAGGTTACTTACCTTATCTTGCCTTTTTAATTTTTATTTTTTATTTTTTTGTAAGAATATTATATGCTCTAGCTGTTGAAGTTATGTAATCTTATTTTGATTTTGATCTTGATATGTTGATGTTTTATTAGTAGCTGTATGATTGAGTATATGTACTATATTTGTTTCGATATTAAATTATCTTTGGTAGACTGCACATTCATAGTTGTCGGAAATGAATTGTGTACTTTCTTTAGGAGAAGATTACTGAGATTGGTAGAGAAAAAACATGTTTAGAACCAAGCTGGGATGAATTAAATGAATTGGCGTAGGAGTGTTTGTTCTGTTAGACGAGGTTACGGATTGATGCTTCTAACTTGTAAGCTGCCGATTGTAACATATAAGCTTTACTAATATTGATTTTTGAGTATAACTCTGAGTTATTTACGCGTGGTTACTTTAGTGGAGGACTGGAGGTTTTGTGTGTGTGAGTATCTGAATTTCAGTATATGACCATAGCCAAGAATTAAAGAATACCTGTGTTCGACTGTTTGTCTAGTTTAGCTGCTGATGTTTTACTTTTATGAGCATTACTTTTCCCATGTTCTCTACATATAGGAGTAGAGGTTTCTCTCCAGTCCCTGCTGAACGAGCGTAATACACAAGGTAATGTTTGGTCTGTGGCCTTGACGTTACGTATGTGTCACGTGTAGTGCATATCTATGTGAAAACACTTTCTTCAACAAGTCCAAGTGTTTTTGAAATCGATTGATTTAATTTTTTTGGCCACCTCTCTAATTTTTAAGTGTTGTAGTAGCGAATCAATAGGCAGGCAATGTCATAGAAAACCGTGCCATGTGTGCTTCTATAGTTCTATGTATTAAGTTTGGTCAAATATAGATTGTATTGACCTGTAGCATGAACCAGGATCCACCATCATCTCAACAATGTGATCCTCTCTGCTCTGTTGATGAAACAAGTTCACAAGAGTTCGAAGTTACAAACCAACCGAAAACTGATTTCTTGAAAGCTCTTGCAATTGTTGGAGCAGCAGCAACTGCAGCATTGGCAATCAACCATTCTTGGGTGGCTGCAAACCAGGTATTTATCTCCTCTCGTGCTTTCTCCTATGTAAAACTTTATTCAGTGCTTACATATTGATTGATCTGGAAAGACCTTCAAGCACTCTGATATTGACTATGGTTCAGGATGTTGCCATGGCCTTGCTATTTGGAATAGGATACACAGGCATCATATTCGAAGAATCTCTTGCTTTTAACAAAAGTGGAGTGGGATTACTGATGGCCGTTTGTTTATGGGTTATAAGAAGCATTGGAGTAAGGATATAATTTCTTCTAATTGATGCTATCTATATATGCTTGTTAGTGTTATGTTTTTAAGCATTTTTGGTATCCGTTGTTCTAGTTCTTCAGATTTTCCAGAAATAGAGTGATTAGTTGCTGATCATTGTACTGTAGGCTATTTATGCATACATAGATATGCGTTTTCTGTCATTATCATGCAGGCACCTTCAACTGATATAGCTGTTACAGAATTAAGCCATGCATCTGGAGAAGTTAGTGAAATAGTATTCTTCTTGCTTGGTGCAATGACCATTGTGGAAATAGTAGATGCTCATCAAGGATTCAAGCTGGTTACTGATAATATTACTACTCGCAAACCACGAACTCTGCTGTGGGTGGTGAGTGATTATATTGGCTTCGTTTCCACTGTAACTGTTACACTCTTCTTATCCGACTAGATGACATTGACAACAAATCATCCAATTTTTATTTTATTTTTGTAATTTTTCATAAGTTTGTATACCCATGACATTGCCATCTAAGAAAATTATTATATGCCAACTTTTACCTTGGTTTCTTCTACTTGTTTTTGTAAAATTTTAATTTTTAGTTTTGTAGCACCCATTTCCCATTTATAGATGTTAAATCTACAGTTAAAGCCATTGTCACTGAATTTTAACACTAACTGTTGTCATTTAATAGCATCGTACTTTTTTATATGTGTATATAATTTGTACATATGGCTATATGATATCATTGTTGCAGCCTCGTGACCTACACTTATCAACTTACTGTACTTTTTCAGGTTTATATATATTTGTTGTAAACATTATTGCAGGTTGGTTTTGTGACCTTTTTCTTAAGTTCAGTTCTTGACAATCTCACCTCCACAATCGTCATGGTATCGTTATTGAGGAAATTGGTACCTCCAGGAGATTTCAGAAAGTACGTTCTAAATTTTATGATGTTACATGAATTAATTGTGTATGAGGAAAGTCCTGCATTCTAAGTGAAGTCCCATGCCCATTTTATGAGCATGTTTCATGAACTTTCCATATCAATAGAAGCATGTCACTGTAGTAATATCCAAATGAATGATGGCTTGTCCTCTATAAGTTGTTGTCTCAAGAGTCTTAAGCTGTGACAAAAGAATGCTAGCTTGTCTTTTATAAGTTGCATGTCAGGCTGCTGATCTGGTAAACATCGTTAATCTGCTTTTGAAAAATATTTTCTTCTCAAAGTTTTTTTTTGTTACTGAATTTTTCTTATTGCCTTGAGATTTTGATCCTCAGGTTGCTAGGTGGTGTTGTGGTGATAGCAGCAAATGCTGGTGGAGCATGGACTCCAATTGGTGATGTTACAACTACTATGCTCTGGATACATGGTCAAATATCCACGTTGCAGACTATGAAAGTAATCTCATCCTTTTTCATATCTAGACAAAGATTGTTTTTCCACTATGATTATATGATGCACAATGTGACAATGTCATAATTGTGTAAGGAAGGTAGAAAGTCCAATAGATAGCAACACAGACTTGCATGTGATAAAGCATTTCTGTACCTGGATTCTTCACTCAGTTATTAAGTTTGAGATGGATAATTGACTAGCATAAGTGCACATTTTGTAGAACCACATTAAGGTTTTTACTTGTGTTTAATGCTGAAGTTTATATATACAACTTAATGTGAATGAAAGCAAATTTAAAGAAAATCCTTAGACATCCGGTTGACATATTTTTGTAGTTTGAAAACAGGAGAACCATATGATATTATCCATATAAATCTAACATCCATACTCTGCAATTCTTAATTTATCTTAAGGTCCTGGTTAGAATTAAGATTTCTAATCTTACGAGATTCGTCGTGTTGTTAGGATAAATTGTCACTGCATTTTTGTATTCCTACAGGACTTGTTTATTCCATCAGTGGTTTCTCTGGCTGTGCCCTTGACTCTACTGTCCTTCACCAGGTACTCTTCTTGCAATTACAACTACATTCGGAGTCTTTGTGTAACTGTTCAGTGCTTGATTGATAAATCATTTGAAAAGTAAAGCATCTATTATGGCCTTTCAGTGATGTTAATGGGAATGGGAAGGATTCTTCAAATGTGTTGGCTTCTGAACGGATGGCTCCTCGTGGACAACTAGTTTTCTCCGTTGGGCTTGGGGCTTTAGTATTTGTTCCGGTGTTCAAAGCTTTAACTGGTTTGCCACCATACATGGGCATGCTGCTTGGACTTGGAGTTCTTTGGATCCTTACTGATGCTATTCATTATGGTGAATCTGAAAGACAACGCCTGAAAGTTCCACAGGCTTTGTCACGTATTGACACTCAAGGAGTTCTCTTTTTCCTTGGAATACTTCTATCCGTCAGCAGGTATGGCTATACCTAAAGGGTTGTAGGTCTCTTGCTAAATAATTACCTCTACAAGTATCTTTACCTCACATTACGCTGCATTATCAATGTCATTCTAAGTAACTCGGGATTGATTACAAGTTTTTAGCTCAAGTAAAGACGTTTGAATATATGATAGTTTATGGAGCTGAGCGCATTTACAAGAAGCTTATTCTGTTTATTCATATTTTATCATTGAATTCAATATAAAGGATTGGTTAAAGGTTTCTAATGGTTTATGTGTCATGTTTTTTAAAATGTTGTGTGGTTCCACTGTTTTGCTTAATTATAAATTCCTTTAGGATACTGAATTCTCAACTTTTGAGTTTGGTTTTTGTAGCCTAGAGGCGGCTGGAATTCTTCGTGAATTGGCAAATTACCTTGATGCTCATATTCCTAATGCTGAGCTGATTGCAAGTGCAATTGGAGTTGTGTCAGCAGTTATAGACAATGTTCCTCTGGTTGCAGCAACCATGGGAATGTATGACCTAACTTCGTACACCCAAGATTCTGAGTTCTGGCAGTTGGTTGCATTTTGTGCTGGCACAGGTGGTTCCATGCTGGTTATTGGTTCAGCTGCAGGAGTTGCATTTATGGGACTGGAAAAAGTTGATTTCTTTTGGTACTTGCGAAAGGTTATACCAGTTGCTAAAGTTGTTGATTTTTTTTTTTTTTTTTTTTTTTGCAATGTTGGTTTATATCAAATCAGAAATTTGGATTTTGATAGAGAATTACATCCGATCCCTTTTACAGGTGAGTGGCTTTGCTTTTGCTGGCTATGCTGCTGGAATTGCTTCATATATAGCAGTTCATAATCTTCAAGTCTCCCTCCCAGCAACAGTAGCTCAGATCCCTTTCCTTTCGGGTTCGTAGACAGCAAACTGCTCAGATGTTAAGCTTTATAAATTATAGGTGTCAAATTGAGGAAATACTATTCAAACAGCTGCTTATTGCTTCTACATAAAAGGTAGAAATCAAGTTGCTAAGAACAAGAAGAACGTACTCTGTACCATATTCTTTCAACCATATGTAGAAGCCTTGGCGAGATATAGAAAGTTGCCTCCTGCAATATCAAACAATATTTAGCCTTTAAGTAGGTTGCAGTACAATTTTCGGCAATGCTGATATTGTTGTTATTTATTAGCAATGCTCATATACAAACTTCTCTTTTTTCTCTGTGATGTGGAGATAGTTTTCTGTTAGATAAATATGGCCTTGATGTAAATGATCAAGATGTTGAACACCCCTTAGAGGGCCTGAGGCGCTTTTACTGATCAGATGGTACTGGTATAGTTACATGGCTAAATGCAAGTAAAGCTGCGATAAGATAGTTTAAGTGGTTAGGAGGATCTCTTGTAGTCGGATGTTATTCGAAAAATTGTGCTGTAGGCTGTAGACAGGAAATTTGTGAAAAATATCTATCTGCGGATTAATTCTCATCCGAATGTTTCATTATGGAGTTGTAGTGTTGTACTTGGCAAAAATGCTTATAAAGTCGACGTCACAAATATTTCAAGATATTCATTGAATGAACAACTTGTTTTTCACATGTTTGATGTGAAAAAGATTCAAGTAGTGTTCCTTGCGAACATCAATATCTAAAAAAAAACATATAAATAGCTTCCTAGTCCAAGGGGATTATACTTGTTTCTACTTTACTATTATAAAATAATAATAATTAAAAAAAATAATAATAATATAATAAATAATATTAAATATTATTAGAAAAACAGATATGTTTTCTGAATCTGTAATATATATTTTGAATAACATATTTGTAAATATTGAGTGCATTTTTGTATTATTATTATTATTATTATTATTATTATTATTATTGAATTTTAGCAACCCACCAAAAAATAATGTGAATTTTAGTTTGCTCAAGTCAAAATTAGCATCTTGATATTTGGGTTTGCTTTACTGCTGGAGACAAATTATTCTTTTTCTTGTCTAGATATTTAATAGCTATGCAATCTATACTCTTGCCGCCGACTCGTTCCGGCGGCGTTGTTTATACTTTTCCGGCCAAAATCAGGGCGACCCACTTTAGTTTATCTTCCCCTAGACAAAACCCAAATGTTTCCTTTAGTAAAACCCTCAATCTACCCACACCCTTTTGCTCTCCACTCAAAAAGATTCAATCTTTAACTCACACTACCAAGATTCTTGCTTCTGCACCCATTTCTGCCAATTATACTCCCCCTTCTGATGACCAAAAACTCGCTCAGGTAAAAATTATAACCCCCCATTTTCTTATTTGTTGAAATTTGTTGTTTCTGTGATGATTATGTCATTTTCGATAGTTTAGAATTTATATAATTTAAAGCATGTGAAGTTGGTTTGTCGAAGGTTTGAGTATAGATGTATATAAATTGTTTTAGCAATGTACTATAGTGTGCATTTAATTTAGATTATGGTAGTAACTGAAGCACATTATGTTCTTGTAGACTTGTAGTCTTTTGTTGTGCCTCGATTTCGATTCTTGAGATTTATATAAATAAAAGCATCTTGAGTCGGTTTTTCGCAGGTTGAAGTAATGATTTTAAATTAACTGTTTTAGCAATCTACTACTCCATTATGCATTAAAATTAGAGTATGGTAGTAATTGAAGCACATTCTGTTCTTATAGTTCTCTGTTGTCCCCGAATTGTTTTTTTTAAAAGTTTTTGGATGAGTTCAAGATGTTAGATTGTCGATGCAGGTTGCGAAAAGGTTGGAGAATACATCAAGATATTTTAAGAGATTGGGTAGTTTTGGATTTTGGGGGCAGTTGGTGTGTACTATTGTAGCTGCTGTGATCCTTTCATTTTCCATTGTTGTTACTGGAAAGGTCACTTCACCTGCTACATTTTATGCCACCGCGGGTGGTATTGCTGCTGGATTCATTTCAGTTTTTTGGTCTTTTGGATATATACGTCTTGCTGATAAGCTCAAGAGAACTGCCAATAATCCTGTCAAGGTAATTTATTTTCTATTTTTTAGTTGGTCGATGAACTGATAGGTGCCAAGGCAATGCTCTTGCCTATAGCAAACTTTTGTCATTTTGTGTAGTCTAATGATTTGTAAATTGAATAAACATCGATTTTACTTATTCAGTAGTTTGTTCTATCATTAATATTAGATATAATGTTCTGAAGAGGAAACATTCAGCACTTTATAATTGACTATTTATATTTGAGTTGATCATATAATAGTTCAGAATGTCTAAAGCTTTTGGATTATGTCAAATATAAAGCTACATATTGAACTCTAGCTCTCACTTGGCCACTGCCTTGGCGTTTTACAAGTTATAAGAGATATTTTAAGCCCTCTAGGTGTTCAGCTTGTATGGTAAAACCTAATTAGCAAGCTTCCTAATAATAGATTCTGCGGTATTATTCTGGTTTATGGATCAGTATTTCTGTCACAAACCAGATTCATGTTGTCCAACAATTCATGTGCATGATAGATACATATTCTACTAAACTATATTAGAAGTCAAGTTAGATTCGGTTGTATAATGTCAACGTGAAGCAGTGATTTATCTATAATAGCCTTTATTAATAGGCGAAACCCTTTTTTAATGGTACTGCTTTGTACCAAATTTGGTTTGCACCATATTTTGGTTTCACCCCTAAAATCCTATTTCTCCCTAGAATTCTATGTTGTTTTCTTAAAAAAAATAAAAATGGAAATCCTATTATAATTAAAATTCTTTTATTTGTAATTTTTTTTAATAGAATCCTAATTTTCCCCAGAATTCTATGTTGCTTTTTAAAAAAAATTAAAAATAGAAATCCTGTAATAATTATAATTCTTTTATTTATGACTTTTTTACTAGAAAAAGGCTACAATAAAAAAACACCAACAAATGCAGGGTAAAACACCCACGAATACAAGGTACAATCTAGGATTACTTGCTATAACGTTTTATAAAACATCAACGAATACATTGTCTGATCGAATAATATTTCATAGAACACCAACGAATCTATATCCTTTATTAATAAGCGAAACCCCCATTTAATGGTACTTTGGTAGCAAATTTAATTCCACCCTTATTTTGGTTTCATCCCTGGATTCCTACTTCCCCTAAATTTCATATTATTTTCTAAAAAATTGTTGGAATTTTCTTATAATTATAATTCTTTTACTATAATCTTACCGAGTTGTACAAATAACATCTATTACAACCATGTGTGTTGTGTTTTCTTCTTTGTCTTAAAATTTTTAAATAAATAACAAATAAAATATCTTATTAATAAGTGAAATATCGTTTTAATTGTACTTCCCCTAGATTCTCCCAGAACTATTGGAATTCCGATGTAATTACAATTCTTTTATTATAAACTACTTGCATAAATAACGTAATTTTCTTTCGTACTTTTAATTCTATAAAGTATTTTTTGTAATAAATTAAATAATTCTTATAAATAAATAATAAATAAATGATCAATTTAAATAAATTATACATCTAGTCTTAAATTATAAGAGGAGTTAAAATTGAGTTCGTATGCATACTCATATCTTCTTTAGTGGTGTTGTGATTCGTAAGGATGGAATTTGGCCATTTTAAGCACAGTTTGTACTCCTTTTTTGGTTGTGGTTGTATCTAATTTTATAGTTGCCCCTTATACTCAGATATAATTTTCATTTGCTATGCTAAGTCCTACAAGGTTTCAGGCTCCTCCTCGTGCTGATGTGGTGAATAGCTTGAAAAATGGAATTGTGCTGAACCTTCTTGGTATGGGTGCTGCTGTTCTTGGTATGCAAGCCACAGTAGGTTTTCTGGTTGCCAAGGCCCTGACTACCTCAAACAATCCATTTTACCAGGGTGTCTCCCCAGGGAGCAGTCCTGTTCTTGCGTTGGATGTTTTCTTGGTTCAGGTATGCATCCAGATTTCCTCGATTCTTTCTTTTAAACATCACTGCTATATGACAGTTTCAAAGTCATCTGATTTGTATATATCAATGAAGATTGTCTCCTTTAACATGCCTATCTAAAAGTTATGATACCAGCCCAATGCCATTTCCTAGGCAAACTAATTATCCAGAAGAACAGGCTTCTTTTTTGTTGCACAAATTAGGGTTATAAAGTGCCCAATGCTTTAATGCCAAATGAACAAGCTAGCACCTTTTTTATCATTACCTCAACAGTTTTCTCCAAACTGCCCCTGCATTGACATTCAAGGTTAAAGTGTTGGCTTTTAAGGTTAAATCCAACATGCTACTAATTTTCCTATACCTCACTTCATTATCTTAATATTTAATGAATTGTTGCAGACTTAGTTTCGCTGGGTTCAGTGCTACATTTTTTTTATTAGCAGTTATGATCCCGTTTAGTAAACCATGTTTTATTCATCAAGTCAGTTAGTATGTTTGACTGTAGTGCAAGGAGCTTCATAAAATTAGAGGTAGACCTGATTGCACATTTTATCTTTAAACAGTGGCGTAGCTTCATTATTTCTTGGTTGACTATAATCTGTACCGACTTTTGACAGGCATCAGCAAACACCATCCTATCTCATTTTTTGGGTCTTGTTTGCTCTTTGGAGTTGTTGCGTTCGGTTACAGTTTCACCTAATGAAAGCATTCCAGCTCCCAAGATGGCATAAGATGGTTAATGAACCAATTTGTGCTTTGAGGTAGAAACATGTTTCTAGGGCGATAAATTGGTGGTGGTGCTGTAATTGTAATATTTACCTTTTTGTATCATTATCAAGTTCTTGCAACCAATAGTTCTCGGTGTAATTCGATAAATATCAATAGGGCTCCTTTACATTCAGTTGAATACCTACTGCCAACTATGGTTTTGATTAATTTGCATTTTGCAAAATTTCATTGGTTGATTTGGTTAATTTTCCCATCAACTGTACTCTCCTTTTCATTTAAAATAAACAATTTCACATGAATACTATAGGTGATTATACAAATTTATATTAGATTGTGTTCGAGAACATGCATTACATTCCAATGATATGATTTTTTTTTTGAAATCAAAAGAACTTTCATTAAACAGAAGCATCAATCATACAAGTCTCCAACAAATGTGTAGTAGGAGACGCAAAAACATTGAAGCAATTAATCAAACAAGGCAATGAGCTACCTTATTGGCATGCTTTCGAACATGATTAACACTGACTTCCGGCATCAACCGTAACATAGCCTTACATTCATCAATTATGTGCCCTACTTCCGGTATGTTCTCCTGCTTCCCCTGAATCGTAGCAACAATAAGCATTGAATCTGTGATGGCCGGAGCACCGCCTACTAAAAACGGTACCATTTAATTTTGGGTAATACCGAAATATTGTGGGAACCATTTAATTACATTGTCAATAATATATCAATTGTTGTTATATATTAACTGACATTTATCTACACTGTTGTTACAATGGTACCATTCATCGAAAGATATTGTGGGAACATTTTTTTATGATTATTATTTATCTTAAAATAATCTTTGTGCACGAACTAACTTATGCAGGATTTTCTACCTAAATATATTTATCAGTTGGAGATAACCTGTATACGTAGACGTGCGTATGGCGGGTGAAAATCCATTTGTTGTTCTATACATAGATCTATTTATAATATCAGTGATAATAATGATATATACATTTATTATTGCATACATTTATTATTGCATATTTGTTAACGCACCCGATTAACTAGGACTTATGTAAATATTTCTATTGATAGTTTAAGTTTAATAATTGTGTGTTAAATTCAGATTTAGTATGATAAACCTTACAAGCTTATCGTTCGTTGCATTGGACATTTCTGGAGATAATTATTTGTCATGGATACAAGATGTAAAACTGCATCTTGGTTCAAAGAAATTAAGCGATACGATAAAGGCAGGAACCACAGCCACGATTGAAGAAAACTTTACCTCAATTATTTTTCTCCGACACCACATGCATGAAGATTTAAAATCTGAATACCTAGAAGTCGAGGATCCTTATGTTTTATGGGAAAATCTAAAAGATAGGTTTGACCACCAGAAACTAGTTTATCTGCCTGCAGCTGAAAATGATTGGGCTAATCTAAGACTTCAAGATTTTAAGAGTGTTCGGGAATATAGTTCTGCTTTATTCAAGATTAGTTCTAGGCTCAATATTTGCGGTGAGAAAGTTACTGAGAAAAGAAAAATCGATAAAACATTATCAACTTTTCACCCTAATAATATCAACTTAGATGAGATGTATAGGGAGCGCAAATTCACCAAGTTCGGGGATCTTCTATCAACTCTCCTTGTTGCTGAACAGAATCATGAATTGGTGATAAAGAATCATCAATCCCGTCCAACGGGATCTGCCCCTTTACCTGAAATAAATAACATGTCATTCCAGCAGAATGTACGTGAAAAAGGGCATAGAGGTGGACGAGGCCAAGGTCGATACCGTGGACGAGGTCGAGGTCACGGGCACTTTCGTCCATATAACAACTTTGGTCACCGGAAGTCGCAATCTGAACAGAGCAAAAGAGAGGTACCACAGGGAGGGAAACTGGATAATACATGCCATAAGTGTGGAATGGAAGGACACTGGGCACGTAATTGTCATATCCCAAAACATGTTGATCTATACCAATCATCTCAGAACTCAAAAGGGAAAATGGTATAAACCAATTTTGCCAATAACCTAGATGATTCCCCGATAATTACAACCGGAGGAATAAGCATTAATGGTCCGAATGAACCTAACGAAACTCCCATATGGGAGGCTGAAGATTAGTTTCATAAAAACTACTATAATATTGTGTATTATCTTATTTAAGCTATGTAGTGTGTTATGTTTTTCTATCAAATAAAAGTGTGTTTCTTAATTATGCACAGAATGATTTCTGAGGATATATGCATTAATGATTGTGGCATAAACTCATACGATTTTACAAAATCAAATCCATGCTTGAAGCATGGTAGACCGGTCAGTGCAAAAGATGTTGCACCACAAAAACAAAAAACAAAGAAAAATGCCCTTGAAGTGGCACATGCTCCAGAAGTAGCAAATACCCCTGAAGTGGTATTATCACCTGAAGAGATTCTAATCCCTAAAGACGAGGGATTAAGTAATCATGAAATTTCAATAAATCATGCGCATGATATGAAATTATGGGATCGAAGTAAAGCCATAATTGATGATGTATTTGTGTACTCTTCTAATCCTGAACCACAAAGCGTGGATGAATGTTGTCAAAGAAAAGACTGGCTAAAATAGAAAGACGCAATTCAAACTGAATTAAATTCATTGCGTAAGAGAGAAGTATTTGGACCTGTTGTCCAAACACCAATTGGTGTGAACCCTGTTGGAAATAAATGGGTATTCATAAGAAAACGAAATGAAAAGTGTAAGAACCCCAAATTTTGGATATAATTAAAACTTTTTATTAAGTAAGGATAAAACGAGGAACAATGATTCCGACAACAAGGTCACCAGCTCTAATGAATGGTGGTTTCAAAGAACAATGACTGTAATGAATGGATATTGCTTTGGACAATGATCCTGATGCATTGGTATATTGTCAGAATATAGTAATTCGATGGTTGAGGACCTAGATAAGAATAACCTACCATCCAGAAAGGAGCTAATGGATCCTTGAAGGGAAATGAGTACGTGCATAGTATTTCCCATACGTGCATAGTATTTCCCGTACGTGCATATTGTTTCCCGTACGTGCATAGTGTTTCCTGTACGTGCATAGTATTTTGGTGGATGAATAGTGATTTTGTAAGTTGGAAAACTTTTCACGCCACCCTATGTACGGAACGTGATATGGATGTTTCGAAGTCATATTAGTAATACGCGGAGGAAATAAGTGAATGCAGAGACGATCGGAATTCAGAAATTCCAAATTCTTTTCGGTATAATATTTGACCGGACAGTGGATTAAATATTATTATAATCCAAGAATTGAGATATTAACTTTGAGGATTTGATATTTTGGGATGTTATTATATTTGATTTAAGAATGAAGGTAGGAAACCACTGAGGAGTGGTTATGGCTACAATGTAATAATTGATATTTGGAAAGAATGAATGGAATTCGACTTTATTATTTCTATGTCTTAAAGAATGCTAAAGGGTAATAACATAGGTAAGAATAATCTATCTTCTAAGGGAATAAGATATGGCAATTTCAAGCAGGAGAATATTCTCATGTCATCCAGATCGGTAACGATTAATCCAGTAGTTCCGTAAAAAGGTTAAGGAACGATCGAAAGAGAATACGAACAATTATACAACCCTAAGAGAACAAGTAAAGAATACAGAATGAATAGTGTTGTGGTGGGAGTATATAATAATATGAGACGACACTATATAGAAGTATTCGGAACGGATTTCCGAGTTCGTATTAGTGATCCAGGGGGAAAATAAGTGTATGTAAAAGCTGTCGGATTCTGAAAAACCGCACTTTTATTTTCTCCGAGAGTTCCCTGGACACTGATAGCCTTAAGTATTTAACGAATGGATTTAAGGAATATAAATTGGAAAGTTAGAATGAAAGATGGAGAATGAAAGTATTAATATTAAAAAGGATTCCCGGTAAACCATAATTAGAAATCCGTGAAATATTCCTACGAACGATCAATCGAAACGGGCAATAACCGGACACAGAAACAAGCAGAGGAAGCAAGAGTCTTGTGCAAGCTACTAGTATAAAATATCTAGTAACCAAACTAGAATCAAGGAACTAGCACCCTAGAGAATGCAACTAAGTACTTAGCAAGGCAACCATGTAGTTAGGCTAGAACCACCACATTTTCAACACTTGTCATGGTAATTCCTCATCCAACACCTCATCACTTTATTAAAGCAACCAAGGATGAGATATTATGCAAAACACTTCACTTTGTGCATTATTGCAAAAGCAACCAACAAAAATATCAAACTCTCTCCAAATGTTCATCCATTCGGCCCATTTGGAAATTCCAAATCCAAAATCCAACTTCCAACCATTTGTTGATCTTGAAACTTTTATGGTGAGTTCTATATTTCAAGAAACTAATCTCCTAGAAATTTCAAGTCCTAACTCTTTTGTTTCCATTTTCAAAAAAATCATTAAAATGGAGGGTGAATAGTGTTTTCATGAAAACTAATCTTGATTTTTCTTGTTTCATGGTTGATATAGCAAGCTTAAGCACTCCTAAGGATCATGCAAAGCTTAGTGAGGCTAGTAAACACTCTAAGGAAGGTATAAAACTTGAAAACCCTTGGTGTCCTTTTAAGATCTTATGAGTTTTATGGATGATTTAGTGATTAGTATGTTATGTTATGCTTAGATCCATGATTAGTAGTTGTTATGGTTGTGATTTGGTTTATGAACCATGTAATGGTTAAGATGAGTTGTTGTTAGACTAGTCATGATGTTTATCATGTGTTTGGGTGGTTGATTTGATCTTGGTAAGATTGTGATAACGTGTAAAAACTTTGGAAAACGCGTAAACATAGCCGTTATAATGCCCGATTTTGCAATACCATGTTTTGTATGCCATTTTTCATGTCGAACCCCTACTGTCCAGAGACCTTATCTGCCATGATAGGATAGGTAATGTTCTAAGCTTTGTTTGGATATAAAGATCACGTGAAACGGACTTACGGTTTAGGATTTATGACCAAATTACTAAAAGTAGTTCGAATCCGTAAACGAAAGTTCGTAACTGTAATTGAACCCTCGTAAACTATGTAACGTCATGGCGAATCTTGGAAAATAAATACTAGAGGTAAAAAGGAAGGCGTGAAAGAAAACCGTATGTCAAAAGGATCATTTTTCGATTTATTAAAAATGTTCGAGTCGAGGTTAAACGCGAACGAACCCCTAAAAGACGACTCTTTTATAACTTCAGTAAAACACTTAGAAAACGGGCGATAAAACTCGGAGTATAATATTGGTTCGTAACGATCAACCTTAGAACTCATATGACTTAAGTATGTCCCAAGTATAAGTGCAGTGACATGTCGTATTAACGAACGAATGTCGGGTCGGATCAGTGAGAATAAGTAATCCACTAAAAGGGGTATAACGAGATAACTTGAGAACGTGTTTCGATTTAAGAATAACTTAACTTTTAATATGTTAAGTGATTAATCCCGAATGCCTTGGCTATTTATAGATCACCAAGCTGAACCGGGACCCGCTACCACTACCCCTTACCGTACTCGACTATCAGGCAAGTTTCAATTCCCTTCTTTTAGGCTGTTGTTGTGATTGAATAAATATATATATATATGATTGCTGATATACATATGCCATTGCATGCATGCCTACTTTCAAGTTGAATTGATATACTTGTTCCCTGAATGTTATTTTTGGCTTATAAGCTAGATAGTTATATATCAGTTATAAGCCGGTTATTGTAAGACCCTCATAGAAGGGCGTATACATCTTATTAATCAAAAATAGACCGGGAGTCAATATTCCTTGATATATCGAGATTACCTCGGAGAAAAATATTTAAGTAAATATTTTCTATTATTTGGGCGACGAATATTATTTGAATATTCGTTCGAGACTAATTATTTTAACGATCCTTACTTCAAATAATTATTTGAACGTAACTATTCAACGAATAATATTTCTCAATATTCATTCAGAGTCGAATTGATTATCGATTATTATTTCAAATATTCTTCTAAAGATGAGACTACTAAATGAATATTATTTGGATATTCTTTTAGAATATTATTTTATTAAATAAATATTACGTTTGAATATTCATTTAAGATATTGAATACTTGATGAATATTATTTTAATATTCATCTGAAGCTTGATTTAATTATCGAATATTATCTCGAATATTCCTTAAGGCTTGGATTACTAAATGAATATTACTTGATATTCATTTAGGATATTATTCATTAAATGAATATTACTTTTGAATATTCATTTAAATTCCTAATTAATTATGAATATTACCTTAAATATTCTTTTCAGGTCTTATTAATTAATGAATATTGTTTTGAGTATTCATTTAAATATTTATTTATTCAATAAATATTCTCCTGATATTTCTTCAGGGATTATTTTGAGAAATACTCTGATTAAAGATATTCTTTCATATTCCCAATTATTCTTTAAATATTTTAACTCAATAAATATTCTCTGAATATTTATTCCATACTTAGTATAACCCCGATAAGGTTTATCTTCTTCGATTATTACAGAAAATATTTCGGAGTCATATTATTATTAATCTTATATCAAGAAAGGTTCTCAGACATCATTCTTCTTTGAGTCTATCTCCTTAATAATAAGGGAACCTTACTTGGAAAAATGTTATTTATCTTGTCGACTTCCCGGTCATAAAGTATTCCCTTCACCCGCAACTCGGGTGCTGTTGACTTATTAAGTCGTTGCTTACCTTCTCATCTTTCGAGGGGTAAGATTACTGGAACAAGTTGATATCCGTCACCAAGTAATAGCTTGGGAGTTATTGGTAAATTTTCCTTTCCAACTAGATACGACTACTTTGTGGAGTCTTATCAACAAGTATTATACTTGGGGAAAGGGGGACGAACGTTACATTCAGAATCATGAATTCTATTTGAACTAGGAGTCGTGTAAGAGGCCGAGTAGCGCCGGTCCATCCCCTTTGGCCCAACCGTTGGCCGGGGAGAGCTAGTAAGGCGGTATACAAGTAAAGCCGTCAGTTCTTCCTTCTACCGGTAGTAAATCTAAATTGAGCTGTACGATCTCGACTGATCATCAAGATTGGAACAGCGGGCGCGGTGAATACTCCATCATTGGTTCATCATCCAAATTTATTTATTTCCTGCAACATGATTACTGTTGGCAGAGTTGGAAAAGGGTCATAACTGGAATTGCAACCTTTTCTTGCAAGTTCCTCTTCTTAATAACAATAAGAATATCTTGCTTACTTTGATGTAGCAGATATTTCTACAAACAATTACTTTAAGTTACCTTGTAACTTCATCGTTCATATTATACTGGCATCATTTCCGTAAATGCATGGCATATGGTTTGAAAGATACTTTTGAACTGTTATACATTATCGTTCAGTTATATATTATTGTTGGTGGGCTATTGCTCACCCTTGCTTTATTATTATATCACAACAACAGCTAGACCAGATGACTCGCACAAGGCGCACTCGACGCGGGCGAGGACGATGAGACTACCAGAGCTGAAGAAGAAGCTATTGGTAGGGTATATTTATTCTTTCAGTACCAAGAATAGGGTCTAGTATGACTTATGTAAATGGATGGCAAAGAGTATGTATTATATTGAAATTCTTTTGGATTGTAAGAACTCATAATGTGATTAATAAAAATTTGATTGTTACTCTGATTTCATCTCTGGGACTATAACGGGTGTGTTTTATATTGTTGTGTTGGGTTATAGAGACGTAATTTATTTTATGTTAAGGAAAGTTCAATTGTTGTGGACAGAATTGGAAACCGTAACCACCGGATCCCGGACCCCGGATCTGGGGGTGTTACAGAAGTGGTATCAGAGCGTACGTTATAAACCCCAGAGATGAGGTGACGTTAAAACAATAAATTCAATAAGATAATAAGAACTCTTGCCAAGTTCATAGTCGGACTACTTAATGTAGTGATGACATATAAAACCCTTATGGGAACTCGTAAGTATAATGATAGTAACTTAGCCCGATATCGTATCGACGAGTAAGGCGACTGACCTTGAGGCATACGAGCAACAGCGCGATGATGCTTTATATGCTGAAGATCAGCGGGTAATTCGATGGAGTACCCTACTGGAGACCCGGAAGAGGTTCCAGCGGATAAGGAAAATCCTGTTAGGATAAGGAGCTTACCCATGGGTAATGAGGGTCGCAGCCAGAATGACTGTGATGATTAAGATATGGTGCTCAGAAAAGTGAGTATAAAGAACCGAGATATTATTAAGAGATCTGATGATGCATGTTGAATTCATAGCCGGACTACCAGATGTAGTACCAGCAAGAAAGAAGGATTGGAAGAATTACTTGAGATCTTATACGGAAGAAGATGAGAATCCTTAGAGATTTTCATCTTAACAAAGAAAGAGCTAGAGGGATGTATAATTATCAAAGACATCGATTTAGGGCGAGGAGCAGAGTCCCTAGGAATAGTTGAGAAGGAGGCAGTAAGTGCCATATCATTTGATAAATGAATAAGTATGAATATTGTCAGTAATAATTCGCCATGAGAAGGCAGATGTCATAGGTTGTAATTTATGGAACCAAAGTGAGGTTAATGAGGTGGTTTTATTCAGGGAAATGTTCATGAATGAATCAGTATAAAGTAAAGACATTGGGAAGTGACAGCATGATTGGGTAAAATTATATAAGGAAGTAGTAAGCAAGACAATGATCTCAGAACTTACCGGAAGATAAGACCCGTGAGTCAAGATGAACTCGTAATGAGACTACTGCCAGAGACTGAGTATAGAGTTAATTCAACTCAGTTAAATGATGAACCAGAAACGTTAGATGCATGTGATTCAGAGGAATATTAAATTCCTTCTTCTCTTTGAATGGATTATAGTAGTACCTTAAGTTTATTCCGATGCGGAATTATAACAGATCAAGTAATACGATCAGCAGTTAAAGAGAAAAATGTGAGAAAATCTTCCTGGAGCAAAAAGGTGAAATTGGTAATGACCAAGAGCTGGCATTGCTTAATGGAAAAAGGAGACTTTGTGCTTCCAATGACGCTTCGCATAAAGGGTTAGGTAGACCGACATTTGGTAGTATTGAATATCAGGACGTTGTGACAGGTTTCAGTTTGAAATTATTGATTCCCTTCTAAGGGATGGATATAATTGATTCCTCGCCAGTGGGTAAACTTCCAATCCGATGATGATTATTTCGTTAACTATGACTGCTTATGATTCCACCTGCTTGGAGGTTCATAGAACTATTCTTCAGGTTTCGAAACTGGTCTCCTTAATGTTACCAGTAGGTGGGTAGATTGATCAAAATTTCCCTGAGTCTGGAAAGGAATTCGGTGAATTTTGGCAAACCTTTTCTTTCTGATTATCAGAGAATGTCATGGAAGAGAGTAGAAACTGGAGCAAACCCTGTGATTTGGGTAAGGATGCTGTAAAATGGGTTAGTAAACGGACCCTGAGCATTACAATCGACGGTAGTGATAAAATGATGAAGTGAGATTGGACGAAAACGGGAAATGTAAGTAAGAAACCAGCCGGACTAAGAAATTCCAGGATTGACTTAAATGAAAAGGCTGTTATGCCAGGAATGGTAAGCTTGTGTGGCACGCAGGATTGATAAGAATAGTTGAAAAGATAAAAGTGGAGGAAAGGTGACCGGAGACGGTGCCGAGTAGCTGATTAAGACTTATATGGAGTAAAGTTTTGGAAAGGTAGAAAGGTATCAAAGAAGAAGGCACTATGCCGGCAATTGCTAGAAAAGTAATGCTATTAGCCAACCCCTAAAATCATATATTTTTATGTGTGGCCAGTTGAGGCCAAGTCACAACGGATTATAAAGTGACTAGACCAGCAATGAAAAGACAAAGCAGGGTTGCTTCTAAGAAAGCACCGACTGCAAGGGCTTCTGATATAAAGGAAACATTAATGAGATCGTTTG
Source organism: Saposhnikovia divaricata (assembly GCA_036435485.1). Classification (NCBI taxonomy): domain Eukaryota; kingdom Viridiplantae; phylum Streptophyta; class Magnoliopsida; order Apiales; family Apiaceae; genus Saposhnikovia; species Saposhnikovia divaricata. Next base: position 125,578,727 of record CM071595.1, read on the forward strand.
AATCTTCTGCCGAACAACCCATGTTTTGATTGGGAATTCACTAGACCTTTTTGGGATGGGGTCACCCGTACTAAAGTGACTCCTGTGTATATGGTTGTCCAAGATTTCGAGTAAAATGGAAGTATAGTGACTTGAGATATATGATGTTAGGGTATCATGAATACCATGAATATATTATGACGGAGGAAAGTAAATAATGAAGGTATATGAAGAGGGTATAGAAAAGGTCAGAAATTGAACAGTATGCTGTAGGAATTTTGTCTGAGGCCAAATAGGCTGACAACTATCTGAAAGAAGAGGGTGGCATTAAACCACCGATCGATTATCAAATGTGAATGATTGAAAAGAGACCTTTATTAAGGATACATGATCTGATTGCCAATTATAAGATACAAGAATTCCTTGGCAGTTGAATTACGGATAGGATATCCATAAATTAAGACAAACCCTGGGGAATGCACAAGGGGTGGCATTAACCCTAATAACGACATTATGACTTCAGATGATATGAGCTGGACTTGCTAAGGCAACAATGACCGGTAAGGATTATTAAAAAGAGTTCTGGAAAGAACATAGATAGAGTTATTAGAGTATTGATCAATGACATTTTGATATACCCGGTACCCAGAAAATACCGGAGGAATGATAAGGATGGCCTATGAAACCTTACAAGGAAAAAGGTAATATTCCGAACTTCAAAAATGGAAGTTTGGTAAGGAATGTATGACATCGTAACAATAATGCCAGATGAGGCATGTATGAAACCCTGAGGAAGTATGGGTTGAACCTATAAAGGTTGAGATTATCCTAAGATAAAGAAAGAACTAAGAAAAGAAGTATCCTAAGTAGGATTTGGGAATAAACGTGATAAAGTTCCCACGGGTAGGTGGAAGCAATGACTTATGGAAATGACTGATAGTTATATTTTCTCCTTCAGCAGAGCTTAAGGGAGAATGCTTTAACCCAACAGTGATGGGAATGAGGTAGAAATGTTTGAATTGGAATATATCCAGAGAACAAGGGTTACCAGAAATTATTATTATCAGGAAAGGCCAATGAGGTGGCCGACAGTCTAAGTATAAAGGAATAATTATAAATGTTCATACCGAAGAAACAAAATGATATTTGGAAAGACCTTGAAGGTCATATTGGAGTGGAGGAAGTTACATTCCTTTTGATGATTGTGCAAGAATCAAAGGTAATAATAGTTTAAGTAAAGATTCGATTCCTGATGGAGTCTTAAGCATATTACGTACCTTAGAAGGTTCCGTTTTGAGGCAAACCAGGACCATGGTACAAAATTGATGAAGTAAACCGTTAAGTTTCCAGTCTTTTCTGGAAGATGCATAAGTGATAGTTTCATCAACCGGACCTAGCTGCGATGCTTGAAACTCTTCTGCAATTCTATCTGCTTCATGTTATATCTACATCAAGTTCAGGAAGTGTTCCTTATGGATAAGGAATAATGATTACTTTGTCTCCCTAAGGGATTTGAAACCCGTAGGGTTAACTATTAACGCACTACGTAAACAACAAGCGATGGTGATTCTTCTAAGAAAGGAGATGACAACGTAAAGATAAAGAAAGTGCTGCTATTGATAAGCTAAATGGCATGTTGATGAATGACAAGCAAGTTTGTGTTAGTGTACTTCTGCACAAACAAGATAGAGAATATGAGGTTGATAATTCGTGATGCTAAACGTATTCCCGTAGAAAGAATTAATGAGACTTGGAGGGAAGGGCGGTTGAGCCCGAGACTTATTGGGCCACCTGAGAGTTTATAAGTGTTCGGACGGCGGTATTCGAGCCAGCCTTACCCCCAAAACTTATAGCACGGTCATAACGGGTTTTCATGTGGCCAGGCTACGCCAGTAAAATGCAGATGTCAACAGATGATAGGAGTACGAGCATGTAGATATACGACCTGGTCTGACTTACGAAAGACAACCTGTGGAAAACCACGGATAGAAAAGAACAAATGATGAGAAACAAGGTTGGCAGAAGTAGATTATATGACTCTAAGTTAAAGGGATCGGGCCAGATTCATTTCGGAAAGTTTAAATTGGAATAACGTGATGATTATAGAATAAATGTGACGGAATACCGATAAAGAGGTACCAAGTGCAAAAAGGTGTCTCAATAAAGAGGTGAAGGTGAAAGTAAATAATAGAAACGAGTAAGAATCAGATAATAAGAAGGATGTGATTGATAAAGAAAAGGCTGGGAAAGCAACTATGGAACGAGAAGCAAGGAATGTTATGAATGGGTTTTCTAATGAATTCTCAGGATGACAACCTGATAGTGTCAATATTATAGCATGAAAAAGCTAGTAACATGATATGGGATGTCAGTAATAATGATGTCAAGGGAGAAATCTAAGATTTAACCTGAAAGGTTGAAGGATTTCCCGAATGTGAGTATCGCTAAGATTGAACAGGAGTATTTGTCCATAGAATAATGGACAAAGCAGCAAGATATGTTGACACGTGAGATTGCGATCAAATAGTATTGGATATAATTATGATTAATTTCTTCTTTGATAAACCTCTATAGTTCAGAGGTAAATTCTGAGTATGATATTCTACAATCATGAAAGCTTTCTATAATCCTTTAGAACTCTTTTCTCTTCTTCTCTCTTATTCATCTTCTTTATGAATTGAGAAGAACAACCCTTTTAGGAGGGGAGGTACTGATACGTGACTATCTGTCTATGTGATAGAAGTCTAAGTGGAATGCCATGACTTGTTTAATTGCTTGTCAAGTACTAAAGGTTGGCCCCCTTCTGTACTAACTATGCAATATAACAAATGTTCAATTGATCATAGTGATCTCTCAATAAATCTTTCCACTTCTCTATATTGATCGAGATTGCGAAGATTAAAGCGATCAGGAAATGCACAGTACGAGCGAGGTTACCTCCGAATTCGTAGGGTGATAGTGATACCAATGTTACTGCAGGTATCAATAAGGATAAGACTGAGTAAGAGTATAACCCGTATAGTGAGTTGTACGAAAGGTAGCAACGTTGATGGAAAAAGGATACAGTATGAATTGTAGCACTAGAAGATGTGCTGAGGAAGGGTAGAACGACTAATAATTGACCGGGAAGCTAAAGAGTGAACGACAGGCAAACGACTCTTTGCTTCCTACCTGATTCCGGGACGGAATCCTTTTAAGGAGGGGAGACTGTAAGAACCCCAAATTTTGGATATAATTAAAACTTTTTATTAAGTAAGGATAAAACGAGGAACAATGATTCCGACAACAAGGTCACCAGCTCTAATGAATGGTGGTTTCAAAGAACAATGACTGTAATGAATGGATATTGCTTTGGACAATGATCCTGATGCATTGGTATATTGTCAGAATATAGTAATTCGATGGTTGAGGACCTAGATAAGAATAACCTACCATCCAGAAAGGAGCTAATGGATCCTTGAAGGGAAATGAGTACGTGCATAGTATTTCCCATACGTGCATAGTATTTCCCGTACGTGCATATTGTTTCCCGTACGTGCATAGTGTTTCCTGTACGTGCATAGTATTTTGGTGGATGAATAGTGATTTTGTAAGTTGGAAAACTTTTCACGCCACCCTATGTACGGAACGTGATATGGATGTTTCGAAGTCATATTAGTAATACGCGGAGGAAATAAGTGAATGCAGAGACGATCGGAATTCAGAAATTCCAAATTCTTTTCGGTATAATATTTGACCGGACAGTGGATTAAATATTATTATAATCCAAGAATTGAGATATTAACTTTGAGGATTTGATATTTTGGGATGTTATTATATTTGATTTAAGAATGAAGGTAGGAAACCACTGAGGAGTGGTTATGACTACAATGTAATAATTGATATTTGGAAAGAATGAATGGAATTCGACTTTATTATTTCTATGTCTTAAAGAATGCTAAAGGGTAACAACATAGGTAAGAATAATCTATCTTCTAAGGGAATAAGATATGGCAATTTCAAGCAGGAGAATATTCTCATGTCATCCAGATCGGTAACGATTAATCCAGTAGTTCCGTAAAAAGGTTAAGGAACGATCGAAAGAGAATACGAACAATTATACAACCCTAAGAGAACAAGTAAAGAATACAGAATGAATAGTGTTGTGGTGGGAGTATATAATAATATGAGACGACACTATATAGAAGTATTCGGAACGGATTTCCGAGTTCGTATTAGTGATCCAGGGGGAAAATAAGTGTATGTAAAAGCTGTCGGATTCTGAAAAACCGCACTTTTATTTTCTCCGAGAGTTCCCTGGACACTGATAGCCTTAATTATTTAACGAATGGATTTAAGGAATATAAATTGGAAAGTTAGAATGAAAGATGGAGAATGAAAGTATTAATATTAAAAAGGATTCCCGGTAAACCCTAATTAGAAATCCGTGAAATATTCCTACGAACGATCAATCGAAACGGGCAATAACCGGACACAGAAACAAGCAGAGGAAGCAAGAGTCTTGTGCAAGCTACTAGTATAAAATATCTAGTAACCAAACTAGAATCAAGGAACTAGCACCCTAGAGAATGCAACTAAGTACTTAGCAAGGCAACCATGTAGTTAGGCTAGAACCACCACATTTTCAACACTTGTCATGGTAATTCCTCATCCAACACCTCATCACTTTATTAAAGCAACCAAGGATGAGATATTATGCAAAACACTTCACTTTGTGCATTATTGCAAAAGCAACCAACAAAAATATCAAACTCTCTCCAAATGTTCATCCATTCGGCCCATTTGGAAATTCCAAATCCAAAATCCAACTTCCAACCATTTGTTGATCTTGAAACTTTTATGGTGAGTTCTATATTTCAAGAAACTAATCTCCTAGAAATTTCAAGTCCTAACTCTTTTGTTTCCATTTTCAAAAAAATCATTAAAATGGAGGGTGAATAGTGTTTTCATGAAAACTAATCTTGATTTTTCTTGTTTCATGGTTGATATAGCAAGCTTAAGCACTCCTAAGGATCATGCAAAGCTTAGTGAGGCTAGTAAACACTCTAAGGAAGGTATAAAACTTGAAAACCCTTGGTGTCCTTTTAAGATCTTATGAGTTTTATGGATGATTTAGTGATTAGTATGTTATGTTATGCTTAGATCCATGATTAGTAGTTGTTATGGTTGTGATTTGGTTTATGAACCATGTAATGGTTAAGATGAGTTGTTGTTAGACTAGTCATGATGTTTATCATGTGTTTGGGTGGTTGATTTGATCTTGGTAAGATTGTGATAACGTGTAAAAACTTTGGAAAACGCGTAAACATAGCCGTTATAATGCCCGATTTTGCAATACCATGTTTTGTATGCCATTTTTCATGTCGAACCCCTACTGTCCAGAGACCTTATCTGCCATGATAGGATAGGTAATGTTCTAAGCTTTGTTTGGATATAAAGATCACGTGAAACGGACTTACGGTTTAGGATTTATGACCAAATTACTAAAAGTAGTTCGAATCCGTAAACGAAAGTTCGTAACTGTAATTGAACCCTCGTAAACTATGTAACGTCATGGCGAATCTTGGAAAATAAATACTAGAGGTAAAAAGGAAGGCGTGAAAGAAAACCGTATGTCAAAAGGATCATTTTTCGATTTATTAAAAATGTTCGAGTCGAGGTTAAACGCGAACGAACCCCTAAAAGACGACTCTTTTATAACTTCGGTAAAACACTTAGAAAACGGGCGATAAAACTCGGAGTATAATATTGGTTCGTAACGATCAACCTTAGAACTCATATGACTTAAGTATGTCCCAAGTATAAGTGCAGTGACATGTCGTATTAACGAACGAATGTCGGGTCGGATCAGTGAGAATAAGTAATCCACTAAAAGGGGTATAACGAGATAACTTGAGAACGTGTTTCGATTTAAGAATAACTTAACTTTTAATATGTTAAGTGATTAATCCCGAATGCCTTGGCTATTTATAGATCACCAAGCTGAACCGGGACCCGCTACCACTACCCCTTACCGTACTCGACTATCAGGCAAGTTTCAATTCCCTTCTTTTAGGCTGTTGTTGTGATTGAATAAATATATATATATATATGATTGCTGATATACATATGCCATTGCATGCATGCCTACTTTCAAGTTGAATTGATATACTTGTTCCCTGAATGTTATTTTTGGCTTATAAGCTAGATAGTTATATATCAGTTATAAGCCGGTTATTGTAAGACCCTCATAGAAGGGCGTATACATCTTATTAATCAAAAATAGACCGGGAGTCAATATTCCTTGATATATCGAGATTACCTCGGAGGAAAATATTTAAGTAAATATTTTCTATTATTTGGGCGACGAATATTATTTGAATATTCGTTCGAGACTAATTATTTTAACGATCCTTACTTCAAATAATTATTTGAACGTAACTATTCAACGAATAATATTTCTCAATATTCATTCAGAGTCGAATTGATTATCGATTATTATTTCGAATATTCTTCTAAAGATGAGACTACTAAATGAATATTATTTGGATATTCTTTTAGAATATTATTTTATTAAATAAATATTACGTTTGAATATTCATTTAAGATATTGAATACTTGATGAATATTATTTTAATATTCATCTGAAGCTTGATTTAATTATCGAATATTATCTCGAATATTCCTTAAGGCTTGGATTACTAAATGAATATTACTTGATATTCATTTAGGATATTATTCATTAAATGAATATTACTTTTGAATATTCATTTAAATTCCTAATTAATTATGAATATTACCTTAAATATTCTTTTCAGGTCTTATTAATTAATGAATATTGTTTTGAGTATTCATTTAAATATTTATTTATTCAATAAATATTCTCCTGATATTTCTTCAGGGATTATTTTGAGAAATACTCTGATTAAAGATATTCTTTCATATTCCCAATTATTCTTTAAATATTTTAACTCAATAAATATTCTCTGAATATTTATTCCATACTTAGTATAACCCCGATAAGGTTTATCTTCTTCGATTATTATAGAAAATATTTCGGAGTCATATTATTATTAATCTTATATCAAGAAAGGTTCTCAGACATCATTCTTCTTTGAGTCTATCTCCTTAATAATAAGGGAACCTTACTTGGAAAAATGTTATTTATCTTGTCGACTTCCCGGTCATAAAGTATTCCCTTCACCCGCAACTCGGGTGCTGTTGACTTATTAAGTCGTTGCTTACCTTCTCATCTTTCGAGGGGTAAGATTACTGGAACAAGTTGATATCCGTCACCAAGTAATAGCTTGGGAGTTATTGGTAAATTTTCCTTTCCAACTAGATACGACTACTTTGTGGAGTCTTATCAACATGTATTATACTTGGGGAAAGGGGGACGAACGTTACATTCAGAATCATGAATTCTATTTGAACTAGGAGTCGTGTAAGAGGCCGAGTAGCGCCGGTCCATCCCCTTTGGCCCAACCGTTGGCCGGGGAGAGCTAGTAAGGCGGTATACAAGTAAAGCCGTCAGTTCTTCCTTCTACCGGTAGTAAATCTAATTTGAGCTGTACGATCTCGACTGATCATCAAGATTGGAACAGCGGGCACGGTGAATACTCCATCATTGGTTCATCATCCAAATTTATTTATTTCCTGCAACATGATTACTGTTGGCAGAGTTGGAAAAGGGTCATAACTGGAATTGCAACCTTTTCTTGCAAGTTCCTCTTCTTAATAACAATAAGAATATCTTGCTTACTTTGATGTAGCAGATATTTCTACAAACAATTACTTTAAGTTACCTTGTAACTTCATCGTTCATATTATACTGGCATCATTTCCGTAAATGCATGGCATATGGTTTGAAAGATACTTTTGAACTGTTATACATTATCGTTCAGTTATATATTATTGTTGGTGGGCTATTGCTCACCCTTGCTTTATTATTATATCACAACAACAGCTAGACCAGATGACTCGCACAAGGCGCACTCGACGCGGGCGAGGACGATGAGACTACCAGAGCTGAAGAAGAAGCTATTGGTAGGGTATATTTATTCTTTCAGTACCAAGAATAGGGTCTAGTATGACTTATGTAAATGGATGGCAAAGAGTATGTATTATATTGAAATTCTTTTGGATTGTAAGAACTCATAATGTGATTAATAAAAATTTGATTGTTACTCTGATTTCATCTCTGGGACTATAACGGGTGTGTTTTATATTGTTGTGTTGGGTTATAGAGACGTAATTTATTTTATGTTAAGGAAAGTTCAATTGTTGTGGACAGAATTGGAAACCGTAACCACCGGATCCCGGACCCCGGATCTGGGGGTGTTACAAAAAGAATGAGATAGTGAGATACAAAACCCAACTTGTGGCTCAAGGGTTTTCTCAAAGACCTGGTATTGATTATCAAGAGACATACTCACCAGTAATGGATGGAATTACTTTTCGTTTCATATTAGGTATGACATCTAATGAAAAACTGGAAAAATGTCTTATGGTCGTCGTTACTGCATACCTATATGGTTCACTTGATAGTGAAATTTTTATGAAAATCCCAGAAGGGTTGAAAATGGATGAGTTCAAGAAACCTCGTCATATATACTCCATTAAACTTCAACGATCATTGTATGGACTGAAACAATCTGGTCGTATGTGGTATAACAGACTTAGTCATTATTTACAAAAGAATGGGTATATTAGTAATCAAATTTGTCCATGCATTTTTATCAAGAAATCACAATTTGGTTTTGTGATCATTGTTGTATATGTGGACGATTTAAAGCTTGTAGGAACAGCTACAGAGGTTGAATATGCTGTCATATATCTAAAGATAGAATTTGAAATGAAAGATCTTGGAAAGACAAAATATTGTCTTGGTATACAAGTCGAGCACTTGTCATCAGGAATTTTCCTCCACCAATCCACATATACAGAAAAAGTTTTGAGAAGATTTTACATGGATAAATCTCATCCTTTGACCACTCCAATGGTGGTTTGATCTTTAGAACCTGTTAAAGATCCATTTCGACCACAAGAAGATGATGAAGATGTTCTTGGTCCTCAAATTCCATATCTTGGTGCAATTGGTGCACTTATGTATCTTACGAATAATACAAGACCAGATATTGCATTTTCTTTGAATTTATTGGCCAGTTTTAGCTCTGCTTTGATGGACAGACATTGGAATGGGATCAAACATATATTTCGATATCTTCGTGGAACAGTTGATTGGATATGCAGATGCTGGATATTTGTGAGATCCTCATCACAAACTGGATATGTATTTGCATATTGCGGTAGAGCCATTTCCTGAAAATTCATAAAGTAATCTACAGTGGCAACCTTATCAAATCACTCAGAACTAATTGCAATTCATGAAGCCAGTGGAGAATGTGTTTGGTTGCGGTCTATCATCAAGAATATTCAAGAATCATGTGGATTACCGAACATCATGAGAAATCTCACTGTTATGTTTGAAGATAACACTGCATGTATTGATCAACTCAAGGAAGGATATATCAAAGGAGATAGAACGAAACACATTTCACCAAAATTCTTCTACACTCATGAACTTCAAAAGAATGGTGAAATTGATGTACACCAAATTCGATCATGTGACAACCTTGCAGACTTATTTACAAAATCATTACCGAATTCAACATTCAGGAAACTATGACATAACATTGGAATGCGTCGAATCAAGGACCTGTTGCAACAAAACTTCAGTGAATAATTGGTTTTCTTCCAAGGGGAGACTGTACTCTTTTTCCTTCGTCAAAGTTTTTATCCCACTGGGTTTTTCTTTGAAAAGGTTTTAATGAGGAAGTCTATGATCCATACTAAATGACAATCAAAGGGGAGTGTTGTGAAACGTGATTTCCATTTTGTCAAAAGTTAAATAGTAAGGCTAAATTTAGATTTTCATATGTTAAACAGTATAGTTAGATATAGCATGAGAAGTTTTTTCCATGTAAAAGATTTAGTTGTCCCCTGCATTACCTTTTCATTGCCTATAAATACTTTGCATCCGGGAATGAAAAACACACACCAAAGCAGAAAAGCATTTCCTACTTGCTTTCTCTCTTTCTTGCTTTTTGCTCTCTGCTCTCTTTTGCTATCTATAAATGTTTATCATATTACTATTATAGCTAGTTTATTACAACAATTCATGCATTCTTACCAAATTCATCAAGAGGAGCATCATATAGTCATAACTCATAACTAGTAGCAATAAATGAACTCTCAGTTGTCCTACCAAAAATCGTCCCTGCATGGTACCGGAAGCAAAGAAGCAAATATCCAGATATTAGTTTAATATATTTGTTATATAATAGAACTGGGAAGTGTTATAATATATATGTATTATTGTATTAAGGGTATTTTTGGTATAAGGGTATTTTCGGTACTTTATCTTATATAGGTTTACTATATAAGTATTGATACATGTATTATAAACTTTAGCTTGATTATAATAATATTTGGCTTTTCTCTTTATTCTAACATGGTATCAAGAGCTAGGTTTCGAGGGAGATGATAATCAAATTCATCGTTTGTTGAGGGATAATCGTGGGTGTTTAACCAAATCGTTAGAGAGGTAGAGTTACACTACAAAAATAAATTTATTTTGAAAATTCGTAGGAATTTTTCTGCCCAGATCAGCCAACTTCTTTTTGTAATTCCTGGAGTTTCAACCGTTGGATCGTCCTAAAATTTTGACTGAGTCTTCTTTGCATCAGTATCTAAGTTTTGAACGGTAAAGATCTTATTTGGAGTTCTGAAAGGTCAGATTTTAAGGGTTAAAACAGATTACTTCTAATTACTTCTTCACATCATTCTTGATCTTAATAGTTTGGTGTTGTTGATTGATTGATATCTGTATTACTTGATTATCGAGATATTCTAGTTGTAGTTATTTGGTTTATTTGCTTTAGATTTGGTATTGGCTTTGGATTTGGACTCAGAATTGGAATTAGATTTTGGATTTGGATTTGTTTTCGGATTCTATTTTGGATTGGAGAATTGTTTCTTTCGACTTTGGATTTGGATTCGGGTTTAGTTTCATATCTGGATTCAAATTTGTTTTCAGCAATTGTTTTGCCATGTATGTCTCATCGTCAACAGGACTTTTTCAACGGGTACTTCAGGTATGTTTTCTTCTTTATGGATTCTGGATTCGGGTGCATCTCATCATATGTCTCTGCAGGTCATCTTTCGTTTCATTTTCTGATCATACATCTTTATCCATCATGACTGCTGATGGCACTCCTATGCCATTGAAAGGTGTTGGTTCTGTTGTTACTCCAACTGTGTCACTCTTTGATGTTTATTTTATTCAGGATCTTAAGATAAATCTTGTTTCGGTTAGTTAATTACATGAGTCTGGTTACTTTGTATCTTTCTCCTACTACTTGTTATGTTACGGATCCAAGATCTTAAAAGGTTATCGGGAAAGGTCGTAAACAGGGAGGACTTTATGTTTTGGATGAACTTAATATATTTGCTGTTGGAACTCCTAGTGTTGATTTTGTCCTCTTTTCGTTTGAGTAATTCATCTTCTAAATTTTACCTATGGCATGCTCGTTTAGGTCATGTTTCTCAGTCTCGCTTAAAGTTTTTGGTTTCAATTGGAGCCTTGGGACAGTTGAAATCTCATGATATTTCTGATTGTAGCGGTTGTAAATTAGCGAAATTTGTTGCTTTACCTTTTCATAAGAGTGTTGCATATTCTCTTGCTCCATTTGATATTGTGCATTATGATGTGTGGGGACCTGCTCCCATGCTTACAAAAGGAGGATCTAGATATTATGTTTCGTTTATTGATGATTTCACTGGTTATACGTGGATTTATCTTATGAAGCGCAGGTCTGATTTTCTGGATATGTATATAGATTTTAGAGCTCATATAAAAACTCAACACAATGCTGTCATTAAATGTTTTCGTTGTGATTTGTGAGGTGAATACACTTCTAACGCTTTTTGTCGATTGCTTGCTTCGGATGGGACTATACGTCAAGTTCATGTACTGACACTCCTTAATAAAATGGTGTTGCTGAAAGAAAACATCGTCATCTTGTTGAAACAACTCGCTCATTTTTATTGTCAGCTGATGTTCCTAGTGTGTCCTAGGGTGAAGCACTTCTTACTACTGTTTATGTGATTAATAGAATTCCAACTGCTCAAAATTCAGGTGTGTCTCCTTTTGAGAAATTATATGAAGAAGTGCCTGATTATGCTTCGCTACGTGTCATTGGTTGTACCTGTTTTGTTCTCAAGCCTCAGGTTTAGCATACTAAATTGTCTGTTAAGTCTGCTTTATGTGTCTTTTTGGGCTACGATGTAACTCAGAAAGGATATCGTTGTTTTGACCCGGTTAGTCATAAATTGTATCTTTCTCGACATGTTTACTTTCTGGAGCATATTCCATTTTTCTCTATTCCTGCTAGTTCACATCATATGACGAAGGCGGATCTTATTCGTATTTATCCTTTTGGCGTGGACACTAAGGAAGCTTCAATCACAAATAATACTTTAGTTCCCGAGACATCCACATCTCCACCTGCTTCTCCAACCACTCAATTGTCATCAGAGATTTTGGATCAAACTCCCACATCTCCACCTACTTCTCCAACCACTCAATCATCACCGGAGATTTCAGATTCTCCCCCCACTCCAATGTCTCAAGAGATTTCGAGTCCTCCAGCCATTCGTAAGTCCACTCGTATACGTAAGTCCACTCAACTTCCTGATTTTGGTTTTTCATCTTATTCTCCTTCGTTTACTTCATTTGTTACTTCTGTTCACTGTCTGTCTGAGCCTGCATCATATAGAGAGGCTGTTCCTGATCATCTTTGGTAGAATGCTATGGCTGAGGAACTTACTGCTCTACACCAAACTCATACATGGGATTTAGTTCCATTACCACCAGAAAATCATGCTATTGGTTGTCGTTGGGTCTATAAAATTAAGACCAAATATGATGTATCCGTTGAGCGTTATAAGGCTCGACTTGTTGCTAAAGGCTACTCCCAAGAGTATGGCCTGGATTATGAAGAAACCTTTGCTCCTGTTGCAAAGATGACAACGGTTCGTACTTTGATTGCAGTTCTTCTTATTGTAAATGGAAAATTTTTCAGATGGATGTTAAGAATGCATTTTTGTATGGTGATCTTCACGAGGAAGTTTATATGACACCTCCTCCTGGTCTTCCGCATCAACCAGGTTATGTCTGTAAACTTTGTAAATCAATTTATGGTCTTCGATAATCATCACGTTGTTGGTTCGATAAGTTTTCTACTGTGCTTACTTCACTTGGTTTTCGTCCTAGTCATCATGATTCTGCTTTATTTGTAAGATACACGTGTGCTGGTCGTATCCTTTTGTCTTTATATGTTGATGATATGATTATTACTGGTGATGACTGTGATGGTATTGAGTCATTAAAACGGGAATTGGCTCATTGTTTTGCTATGAAAAATTTAGGTTTGCTCCGTTACTTTCTGGGAATTGAGGTTGCTAGTTCACCAAAGGGGTATCTTTTATTTCAATCTAAGTACATTGCTGATTTGCTTGACCGTGCACGTCTTACTGATAACAAGACTGTGGATACTCCTCTAGAGATGAATGCTAGATATTCTCCTTCTGATGGCCTTCCCTTAGCGGAACCTAGTTTATATCGCACGATTGTTGGTAGTCTTGTTTATCTCACTGTTACTCAACCGGATATTGCACATATTGTTCATGTAGTTAGCCAGTTTGTCACTTTTCCTACTACTGTACATTGGGTTGCAGTTCTTCGTATTCTCAATTATCTTCGCGGGACTCAATTTCAGAGTCTTTTATTTCCTTCTTCCTCATCTTTAGAGTTGCGTACTTATAGTGATGCCGATTGGGCTGGCGATCCTAAGGATCGTAAATCCACTACTGGTTTTGTATTTTTCTTGGTGATTCTCTTATTTCATGGAAGAGTAAGAAGCAGGATGTTGTTTCTCGATCATTTTCAGAAGCTGAGTATTGTGCCATAGCTTCTACTAGTTGTGATGTTGTTTGGTTACGTCGGTTGCTTGCAGATTTGGGTGTTAAGCTTACTCGTCCTACTCCGTTATATTATGATAATAAGAGTGCATTCTATATTGCTCGTAACTCCGTATTTCATGAGCGCACTAAACATATAGAAATTGATTGTCATGTGACTCGTCATCATTTGCAGCAGGGTACCATCACCTTACCTTATGTCTCTTCTGCACTTCAGATTGCTGATATTTTTACAAAGTCTCGCTCTGTTTTGCGCTTCCGTTTCTTGTCTGACAAACTCTCAATGCCCATTGCTGCAGCATCGTGAGTTTGAGGGGGGATGTTAGAATATATATGTATTATTGTATTAAGGGTATTTTTGGTATAAGGGTATTTTCGGTACTTTATCTTATATAGGTTTACTATATAAGTATTGATACATGTATTATAAACTTTGGCTTGATTATAATAATATTTGGCTTTTCTCTTTATTCTAACAGGAAGCACAACGTTAATTTACATACCATGCAATGATTAATGAAAGATCTACCCTTCAGTATAAACCTTGCAACTGAAAATGCCAAGTCTTCAGTTGGATGGTAAGGAACTGAACCTCCAAAATTAGTAAATCTACAGTAGCATTTACAAGGAATGATTTTCTGAAAATACCCACAACTACGAGCACACCCTCAAGTAAAAGGTCCAGACACGATAAGTAAGTATATATGAAAATTTACCTACCGATCCAGTTTCCAATCCACATCTTTGGTTTATGATCCGAGAGAAGTAGTCAGAGTAGAAATCATTGCAAGCATTGATCTATGTATATCGACATTGTGTCCACTTGGATTATAAGCATATAACTAAAGTATAGTAGTCATACTAAAGAAGTACATAAACGATACAAACAATCCATCCAATGTCTTTAATATAAGAAATATTAGATGTGATAATATGTACCTCTAAGATAAGAAAATAATACCTGACAAAAAAAAAAGGATAAGAAAAAAATACTATTGCTTATACATTCTACTTACTATAATTAATTAAGAGTATACAAGTTGAACAAAAGGCATGGCAACTTGACCATCTCTTCATCATCATATTTTTAAGGCTAGTGAAAAATAGGGTTAAATATCTTGTTGGTCACTGAAGTCGGCTTGATTTATCAAGATGGTCACTGAACTAAAATTGGACTCATGTAGGTCACTAATTTGAGTGTGGTACAATTCGATATGCTATATGATTTTTTTGAACAAAAATTGTTTTGTTTATATTATAATTGGTTTAATCGACTTGTAATTATGGTTTACTTAAACTCTAGTTAGCTAACCACAATTAAGTTAACGGACGTGAGACACGTAGACAAAATGGTTACCATGTCAGCAATTTTTGTTCAAAAAAATCACACAGTATATCAAATTGTACCATCTAGTCAAGTTAGTGACCTACATGAGTCTAATTTCAGTTCAGTGAACATTTTGATACATCAAGCTGACTTCAGTGACCAACAAGATATTTAACCCGTGAAAAATATATATGAAAATCGTAGAATACATGAAAAGAGCAAATCCAGTCACGTGGATAACAATTCAATTAAGATCTCACGGGGAAGGGAGACCAGAACATGAATGCTATCAACTTAAAGGCATAGAAAAAAAAAATTACTCTTGTGGTTTTTTTTTATTTTTCTTGAGTAGGGGTACGTGTGTTGGTGTAGTGGTTTGAGCTCTCGACTTCTCTAAGAGAGGTCAAGGGTTCGAATCCTGGAATGTGCGTGTGTTGTAACTATAACAAAAGCATTCCCAATTTGTCGTTTAATGTATATGTATGCACACAAAAAAGTAATTCTGAAAAATGATCTTACTCGGTGATAAAAAGGAATATAAAAATATCTTTCCTTTTCAATTTAATTTATTCTTATTTGATACAAGATTTGCTTACTCGCATCTTTTCTAGATGTATTTGTTAATATTTTCTGGATGTATTTTTATTTGAACTTCTGCATAACATTCTAAATTTTACAATTTACATAAATAAAGTTAGTACAAAAGGCATACAAGTTAATAAATGAATTTAAACAATATCAAGTCTAAGACTGAATGGATTTTCGAACCTTGAAAAGTCCATTATCTGTTCTGAAACTGATCCTAGAAAGTCCCTGAATTTATCAAGTCAAGTGTGATAAAGTTCGGATAGAATAGATAAAAGTAGAGTTTTATAATAATGAAATTTGTTCTCAATTATAATATAAAATAAAAGAGGCTTATATAGCGAACGACTTAAACAATAATAAAGGAAATTATCCTATCAAAGGAAACTATTATAGTAATGAAACTATCCAATAATAACAAACATTATAAATGTTAACATCCCCGCACAAATACACGATGGAGAATCGGGAGTTTGCCAAACAAAAAAAATGAAGCCATGTATCCAAACGAATCCAAAACCGCATCACCGAAAACAAAAGCATCCAAACGAATCCAAAAATTCGAATCACAAATCCAAACGAACCCAAGAAACAGAGTCATGAAACCAAACGAGTCCAACACTTTCAAACGAATCCAGAGCGGCGCACAAGCGTAAAACAATAGAAAAGGTAGTATCCATGTCGTCCAACAGTAAACAAAAACAAAACTCCAATCCAATCGTATCCAGTATTCCAAAATCAAAGCAAACAGAAAAATCCAATCAGAAATAATCCAAAGACAAATTGTATCCGAACCATCCATGTCGTTCACGAATCTACCAAAACAATTATGAAAACCAAGTGTATTCGAACCAAAATGAGAGCTAACAAGAAATCCAATTAGCAAGAGAAGAACCATCCATGCATGTCATCTAATAACCAATCAAAATAACTTCAAAAGTCAAACAAATATGCAACGAATGAACAAGAAAGAAAGATCCAAACGAACTGCAACCATCAAAAACATTACCAATACCGAAACCAAGGCTAAATCCAAATCAACAAACTATATCCAAATGCAATCGAACCCAATAACCAATCCAAACCAACTCTAATGTTGAGTATGGAATACACACAAGATAATACAAAGGGGGGGTGAATGTATTATCAACTTTTCTCATTTTCTTTGCTTAACAAACTGTAGTTTGATCTGTGTGTGAATGTATAGCTGAGTGTGTGTTTGTGTTTAACAGATTATATGTGCGGAAATAAAACACAAGAACACAAGTACTCACTTTAATCTAATATTGTATTAGATCAAGATTTTGCTACAATCTGGGAATACAAATGTTAGTATTCTCAGCTTCGTTTCTCAGAGAGATATTATCTATGAAATTGCGATGAAAAACTTAAGTGCTAAAGAAGTGAGGTTGTACACTTCTAGAACATGTGTACAGCCTACTTACTACAAATGTAGTGACAAACAAATACACTTTCTAACTTGTCTATCCCTATTTGGTACACGTCTGGGCAGCATGTGATTTGACCAGCTCTTTAATCTTCTCAGATCCACTACTTTAGCAACTTGTTCCCTTTAACATCTCTCTAAGCTTCTTTGTAGACATTTCATGTACACTTTACAGTATTGTGGTCCTGTAAGTGTCTTGGCTTGTTGTAGGTTTTCTGACTTGTACATCTTCAGTAATTTGTCTTCAAGAAACCATTCGAGAAATGACTAAGTACTGGATTCGAGAACTAAAATTGAATTGATCGATAACTCTGAGTTCTCGAACTAGGTTTTCTTGACATATCAAATCATTTCTCGAATGAGTCTTTTCTTCAGGTATCCTTGAGTTATCGAATAGAGCCTTTTACTTATGGAATCCATGCGATGTCGAATAGCTTCCTGAGTCCTTGAGATATCGAATGTGACTTTGACTTGTTAACCTTTTGAGAACTCGAATGGTACTTTGACTTGTTGACTTCCTGAGTTCTCGAATAGAGTACTAGACATGTCAAATCTCTGAGTTATCGAATGGAGTTTTGACTTGTTGACTCCTTGAGATATCGAACACTGTCTTTTGACATATCGAATCCATGACTTCTCGAATAGACCAAACTACTTCTCGAATCAGTACTTAGGTAAATTTTTAATCTTCAAATTCCAACTGTGTTTATTTCTACAACCTTGTTCTCCAAGCTTAAGGCATGATCTCTGGATCTTCTTTCAAGCATTATTTCATGACTTAATTCGTACAAGTACACAGCTAGAAATTTGGTGCCTATTACAAGTACTAGTACAAAAGAAACTCTACATAGAGGGTTCCCCAGTTAAAGGGTCATGTAAGTAATGCAAAGCATTACAAACAATTAGGTTTGTTATTAGATGTATACAGCCATGCCTCTGTGACTAACATCCAAATCCAAACCTAATCTAAAACAAGAATCGATTCCAAACCATATCGAAATTCATCGAACAAACTTTATCCAATCAGTCCAAATCCATATCCAAATTATAACCGAGAATCAAATTTATAATCCTAAATCAGGAGAGAGAAGAAGAAAAAAGAAAGGGTAAAGAAACAATTCTACGATCTATCCCAATAGAGAGAGAGAGAGTAAGAGAAAGAGAGAAAGAAAGAAAGAAAGAAAGAAAGAAGGTATACAGATGTGCCTAGGGCTACTCCCATCATAAACACGAGAAAGAAAAAGCGAAAGAGAAGAGAAGGGAAAAGTAAAACCAAATCAATCTTACCAACAAGCCAATACCATCAACGAGAGAGAAACAATGAGTGTGTGTGAAAGTCTCAACCAAAACAAAACGAAACCAAAATGTTTATCCAAAATTAAATTTTACCCAAGAAAAACCCAACCAACATGAAAATGAAAAAGATGAAGGAGAGAAAAATAACCGGAATGGTGGCTAAATCCATAATCAAAATATCCAAAGAACTCATATTAACTGATTCGGGGGAAAAATTATGATTAGAAACCTAAAATAATATCATCTAAGAAATTAAAAACACGTCCGATTTGAAGAAGAAAACGAGAAGAAAAAATAATCGAAGCACATGTTTTAATCCAATATGCGAAAAACATCACGTTCAACTCAATATCAACCGATCCCGAATCGGATCAACCTAGCTCTGATACCATGATAAAGTATGGAAAGAATAGATAGAAGTAAGATTGTATTATGATGAAATTTGTTCTCAATTACAATATAAGAGAGGATTATATAGCCAACAATTAAACAATAATAAAGGAAATTATCCTATCAAAGGAAACTATTATAATAATGAAACTATCCATTAATAACAAATTATATATGTTAACGAAGTGCACATGTAAATATTTCTTCAAAAAATTATTTCTACTAAGTACGTGTTGACAAAAAATTATGTTTTATATGATATAACGTGAGTGTAGACAAATAATTTATTTGCTTTCTTCTTGATTTTGTTTTTAACACAAATACACACTTTTAACGATATAACGTGAGTGTAGACAAAACATTTATTTGCCTTCTACTTGGTTTTGTTACAACCCAAATATCCATGTTGTATGGTATAACGTGGATGTAGACATCAAAAACCAAATTCAAATAAGTGAATTACTATCAAATATATTATCATCAAAAATCAACCTCAACAACATCAAAATTGAAATCAAAATTAACTTTTAAAACATTACAAATTCAAATCAATGATATTACAGCGATTACACTACAAAATAAAAATCATGACGTTATAAACCTTCCAGCCTAGCCTGATAAGATCCCATAGTCATATGACGTGAACATCCTTTATAAATCTCCCAACCAATTCGACATTGAAATTTTTTAATTATGTCGTCATCCCATTCAATGTCACACCAAACATCGGCTAAACAACTCAAAATACAATCCATATATTTGTAAACAAAAACTCCACAATCCACATCATTATTTTGCTTAGGTCGATATTTCACCAATTCAACCTTGGGAAATGTGGCTACTTTTTTGAAATTGAAACTATCCAACCGGTACAACATCACAGGAATTAATTTTTCATGTAAAGAAAAACTTCATTAAACTTAACGAATAACATAAATTTGATGACACATTTGAAAAATTCAAAGAGTAAGGATTTACCATAATGAAGAATTACCTCTTATACATATCTCTCAATTTCATTCATGGAGTATTATCTAGTAGAGGATCAAATAATGACATTTTAAACTCTTTCACGAACCACAAAAATAGGATCCAATGCTTCTCTACTACAATTAGTATAATGATGTAATCCGCATCGGTAACACTTCGCCCATCTTTTCTGCTATATACTTCAAAGTCGCTGTCAATCTCATTCCATTTGGCATTGGTTCTTTTGAAATGTTTTTTATGCATATTAGAGTAGTATCTTGCCTCCATTACTTGACTGAACCAAGAATTCATCAAATAATAACTACCCACGTCGGTTTCACCAAAAAGTTCTTTTCAATTGTAGAATGTCATAATATGCATCCACTATGCTATCCTCCAATTTTTTAAACAACGCCAAACTTGTAAGTGCTTTTTTATCCAACACTCCTACGCTTTGAACATGTTTTACTTCCCACCACTATTCATGCAACCACTTGATTTTTTGTTGCTTGATAGGTCTAAAAACTAATCCTTTTTCAAAACTATCACGTGGATCCTTGATTATATCATAAAAAATAAAGAAAAAAATTAGGTGATTTGCTAATGAATTTAACAACTCGAAAAAAATTTAACAAGTTATGTTGTACCTCTACAACCAACTCAATGGGTGCATAAGACCAACATCGATATATGGAACACTAGGACCAACATCGAGATATGGAGCACTAGGACCAACTTCAAAAGATAGTTGAATTTTGCAAGGATGGTCATAACCTTCATCTTCTTCGAGTTAACGAATTTTTTCAAGGATAGCCTTAAATATGTTCTCATCTTCGATTTTTCTTACTTTCTCTTAGGGAAACAACTTTTAAAATCGGATCTTTCATATGACGGTCCAAATGTTTCTAGCATTAAATCATCATATGCATCCACAAAAGTTGGCAAAATTTGATCATTGAAAATTGAGGGCATATCATGCATGCAAAGTTCACTCATGTCTCGAACGTTTTGCGTAATCCATAAAACATGCATAATAATTCAATGAGATCCTAACTAGAGCAAAATTGTACGGTAAATTAGATTATTACTATACACTAAACTTTTATTAAAAAAACATACCAAATTCAAGGCTTTAGGATTGTTAAGCTTGTCTCTCGGTTGTTGAAAATTTTAGGATCCTTTGCTCGCCTTTTTGGGGGCACGATCTTCAACTTTGTAATCGTATAATACCAATTCATATATTCTTGTCTAGGAATGGTATGACTCGGAGGATTCAAAATACCTACAACATTTACAACAAATTCATTCCAAGCAGTTACATAACGACGATATATAACGGGATGTTGCCTTATGTATGAAAAATCAGAGCGAAGCCTTACATTTGTCATATCAATCGGCTATGAAGATGGAATATTTTGTGGCAAATCTAATTACTTCATCACCCTTTCTGAAATTTGATATTCAACAGATTAAAAACACACAACTGCCACATGTGCTATTCCAACCATACAGGCATCTTTATAATCATCGATATTCCAGTAAAAGTGGGAGTAAGGCCTCCATTTTACCCATGTCATATCAAAATTGTCGAACATTTCTCTATAAAGATCAATATTGTAATGAGCATTCAAAAACTTCGATTTAACCGACCATGCTAAGGTCCTCGGCCGTTTAGACCTTTGGCTATCTGAGGTTGTCCTGGGCGCAACCTCTTGCGTGCCCATAACATCAATAGAGTTATGCATCCATCAATATTTTTGCAATCCTTTTTACTTGTCAAGGCCAATTGCCTATAGAGATAAGCTAGAACTCCTATACCCCAAGCATATCCGACAATTTTTTTGGAATCAAGTAACAGATGAATGAATCTGGGATGAACAACACCATTTGTGTTTTGATGGAATAATATCGCTCCACATAAATAAAGTACATATGCCTTCGTGTAAAGATCCAAAATTTCAAGGCTCTCTGATGGACATACATGATACAGCTCCTTCAAGAAATTTAATTTCGTGCCATCTCTTTTATCCCAAACATCTTTTCTTTTTTCAAGTAAAAAATTCCGATCGGGCCAATTATGCAACCAAGTATGTTCCACGGCAATATCCTCAAGATTAGTAACTGCTTTTCCAATGACAAAAAGGCCTATCAACATGTACACGTCTTCAACGGTAACTATAATCTCCCCAAAAGTGAAATGAAATGTGTTGATCTCGGGCCTCTAATGCTCCGCCAATGTCAAAATCAAGGACACATTTTTTTTTTGCATCACTGCCCGAGAATTGACAAACATGCCAAAACCCCAATACTGTAGTAGATGAATCTAATATGGCTTCAATCTCCATTGATCAAGTAAAGAAGTCGATTCACGAAGTTGTAATATATCCCGAGAATGATTCACCTTCCATATCGCAATGCTAATATGATTTTTTGGTCGATGAGCAACTACCGGATTGATAGGGCCACAATCAATGTCCGACATATCTGAAAATCAATAAAAAAATTACAGAAGCATATAGCTTCATAATACATCAACATTATAAGGAAAAGTAGGAGCAAAAGAATAAATCTCGATGAAAAACTTGTACACAAATTTTCTCTAATCCACAATTTATACTTTAGTCTCTTTGCTTTTATGGGTTGTGATCCATAATTTTTCTCCGACACGGGAAACCCTAAGGGTAGCAAGTCTTCCACGCTTAAATCACCCTAATTCTATTTTTTACTATTTTTATCTCATACATTAAGTTTCTCAAATCTATCCTGCATCAGATGGTCATCAATTAATCATCAACTTCTGCCAAAATTGATAAATCTGATATTAAATTGAATAATTACCTTTTAGCATTGTCAAAATAATTCATCAATTCATCGATTTATATGATGAAATTGTGCAACAAAAAAGAGTAGCAGAATGGTAAATCAAAGATAAACCACAACTCATTTTGTCTAACATGACAACAAAATGATCCTCTCTTTTAAGTTTTTTGCGAACATGGGTAATATGTTTGAAAGAATCTCAAGTAACAGGCAGTCATCAGAGTAGCTAAAGTGGTTATGACTTCCTTTGGTAAAATAATAAATGTTCCCCAAGTATTAATTAACGCCTACAACTTCTTTACAATGTAATATTTACTTCTTTATGTTGATTATGTATTTCGTATTTCTTTTTATTATTCCACAGTGGCCCTTGTTACACAATTCATACGGTCTAAGTTGTTACATTCCTGGATACTGGGAATTTGGGCCCTCGCTCGAGGGTATAAGACTAGAATTGCTGCATTCTGGTTCTCGTTCACGGCATGCTAGTAGATGTAAACAAAATACAAGACTATTTTTAACATTCATCAACCAATATAATAACAAATTCAAACTCCTTCCAATATATACAACATACAAGACATAGTCCTTTTACTCGAGGCAAAGTATGGCCAAAAACGAAAGAAACAAAGCAAATCTTAGCTGATAAATTCAGTAAAAAGTGAAAAGACGACACACCTTCCCATGGTTTTCATTTATCCTCTTTTCTTTCGTAGCCTCTGCTCCATCGCCAACATAAACCTCATCACTAGTACCAATCTTAACAACCTCTTCATCCGCTGACGGGAACCAAATTACTAATTTTCTTATTGAAATTCACATCATCAACATCCCCTTTTGGTTTCTTGAAGAAAACCCCACTATCAACAACACGTTCATCTACCCAATGATACCATTTTAAATCACCTCCTGATTTGTTGTTGATTTTATTCATTTTTTTTTTGTTTCCCCCTCTATTTCCCTTGAAAAAAACTTTTGATTTTTTCTCATCAAAACCAACAAACGACATAGTTTGGTATCATCTGCCGACCTTTCACTCCCCTCTTGTTCACATACATCCTTCTGTGCCATCTCCTTACGATGCTGTTTGTTTCACCTTGCACCATCTGACCAATCAAACCAACAAAAAAGTTATTTTATCTAATCAAACAAATAAAAAAAAAAGGGGATCGAGGAAACACTAATTAGTTTATAATGCATGGAATGATCGAGGAACATTTATATTTCAAAGCTCCATCAGTAAGAATTAT
Source organism: Saposhnikovia divaricata (assembly GCA_036435485.1). Lineage (NCBI taxonomy): Eukaryota > Viridiplantae > Streptophyta > Magnoliopsida > Apiales > Apiaceae > Saposhnikovia > Saposhnikovia divaricata. Next base: position 125,602,812 of record CM071595.1, read on the forward strand.
TAGCACTATGGTACTAAGCAGTAAGTTATTACCTTTAGTATTTAGGAGTAAAAGATAATCAAGTTCTAAGTGGTACAACTCCAGCTAGATCAAATTACGTCAATTGCGAGTCTATGTACTTTCAGGTTATGCCTGTGAATAACACTGGAAGTCTTCTCTCTTAATAATTGTAAGTGCAACCATCTATTCTATCTCCAGGGTTTTCTCCCTCTGATTCTCCCCATCTCTATAATCTCTAACTGTTTTTCGTCTTTCTCTAATCTCATTCCATCCAGAAGCAAATGTCCTAAAAATTGGGATCAGAGTGTAGAAATTCAGCAACTACGTGCTTTCTTTGCCAACTCTAGTTGTCATCCTAGCACCAGGAACCTCTAATTCTCACCCAAATTTCACAGATCTGCTTCTGAATAAACTGAATTCACTTTCCCCCTTTCTAGGAATCATACACTTATGGTTTTTATTGAACTTTCAAAAATTATTGTAAAGTTCTCAACTCTCTTCAATTTCTAAAAATGGTTGAAAGTTCGCACCTTGTGCACTGATTTACACTGATTTACTACTCAAGATAGAAAATGGTCATGTTGTTAAGGAATCATATAGAAGAAAGTACGACTTTGAAACAATCAACAAGAAGTGCAATGAAGGAACCTAAAGGTTCCCATTAAATCTCAATGGAACAATCATTAGAATATAATTTTGTGTTGAGTATCAACATTCTGGGCACTTTTCAATGATATTCTAATTTCAAGTGCCAAGACGAATTTAATGTGTCTAATTTACCCTTCCGAATAAGGAATTATCTTCAAATCTCATATCTATAAGGATACAACATTGAACATACATACTCTTTTAACCTTTCAAATTCAGTATCTCCACTCCTAAGACTATACTTAAAAACATGGCCTAAGAATTCACCATTAATACAATCATAAGGAAAAGGCATATTTATCCGAATATCGGACTGAATACTATTCTGATTAGGAATCAGCTATTTGTTGTAACTAACAATCTCTTCGATCTTAATGTTATTAAAATCAAATATGATTGTAAAAGTTGACTCAGGCCAAACATACTATGAACCTGTGGCTTAGACTTTGCTACACTTCCAATATATACAACATACATACAAGACATAATCATTTTACTCAAGGCAAAATCTGACAAAAAATGAAGGAAACAAAGCAAATCTTAGCTGATAAATTCAAGAAAAAGTGAAAAAGACGACATACCTTCCCATGGATTTTGACAGGATTTGATTTGATTTGATTGGGGAGTATATTGTACGCGTGATTTGATTTGATTGGGGAGTATATCGTACGAGTGTATCTCAAGTAACAAGCAATCATCGTAGTAGCTAAAGTAGTTATGACTTCCTTTGGTGAAATAAGACCTTTTCTCTCGATCATTATTTCACGAACAGGTCTTATTTCACCAAAGGAAGTCATAACCATTTTAGCTACTCTGATTACTGCCTGTTACTTGAAATTCTTTCGAACATATTACCCATGTTTGGAAAAAACTTAAAAGAGATGATTATTTTGTTGTCATGTTCGACAAAATGAGTTGTGATTTATCTTTTGAACATAGTTGTGTGACATGATTTTGCCTTTGGTTCGATTCTCGCTCATCTAGAGATTTATTGAGAACTGATACTCATTATAAGACATATAAGCTTACTTAATCAGAAAAAATATTTTTTTGATAAATCGATCAATCAAAATCAAAACTCTTACATAAAGGAGAAAGTGGGAATGATGAAATGGCTTATTCGATTATGTTTGAATGTATTTTTCAATTTAACTAATTTTTTTTGAATTCCAAGTGTGAAAAATCAAAATTACTTTTTTTTTAATTTCGAGGTTTTAGGAAAACTACCATCGTTAATTTGGAATTTGTAGAAAAGTTTTTTTTTTCACAATTCCAAATGTAATAAGTTAATTACCACGTTAATTTTTTTTTTCAAGAAAATATTAGTTAAAAAACTAATATTCATCGAAACATTTCCAAACTTCTTGGTCAAGAAAGGTTTTTCTTAAATTAATTTTGTGAAATCTCCTAAATTGTAAAATATAGACTATTCTAACTTTTACCCAATGAGTGTTGGCATAAGTAAAATTCCAATCCCAAGTTTACAATATTAATATTAACTAGCATAAAAACTCGTGCAAGGCACGGCTCGCTAGCTTAAATTATGTTTTTAAATTAAATCTTGTATGATCAATATCATTTGAAACATAAAATTAATTTTCATAGAGTTTTGCTTGTTAATGGTATATGTGGCTATTGCGTACTTACTTAAATATGTTTAAGTTTGTAATTTGGAAACTAATATAAGTAGTACTGAAAGCAGTCATGTTAGTTTTTAATTTTATTCTGGATCATTGAAAAGATTCTGAATGTTCGATATGTGTTGTTTAATTAAAATGAGTTTTCAGAACAGTAATAATCCTAAACTTTTTTTCAATTCTTTAAAAATGAAACATCCATTTAGCTAGATCATCAACAATATCCAAGGTAAAAACTAAATTGCCAATAAGATGTTGCATTCTAAATTATCAATTAAACTATATATTATAATTTAATAATTTTAGTATGCATTATATATGATTTTGTTTTGAATATTTCATTCTATCGTCAATATTAATTTTGTACACATATTTAAATAATTTTTACATACAATATAAAATTTTATTCTTTTTGCTACTAAATTATGAAATACAATTATTTTTAAATGACATGGATTTGACTAACCGATGATAATATTAATTTTCATAAAATATTATTAACTATCATAACTTAAGTCTCATATTTTGTTACACAATACAAATTTTATATAATCTTCGTCCTCTATGATATATAAGTTCTACGAATCATATATTATACATGATCATGTATATATTTTTTTTTGAGTTACCTTTATAAATAACACAACATATACTATATATGATCCTTTTTTTTCTTCAAATGTCATATTTAAAATAAAAATTAGTTAATTTGTACATAAAATGTACTGTGTCATTTTTAGGATTCGTCTTTTCAAGGCCAAATATTTTTACTACCCAAAGAATTTGACTGATAAATTATTGTATCTTGTATAATAATATACAATTTTCATATTACGTTAACACCTCAATATTTTCATTCTAAAATATTGTTGGATAATATCCATAATTTAAATTATAACATCATTTTATAACCCAATTATATATTTTATGTATTTCTTTAATCAATAAATGTAAACCAACAAAAAGTCCAAAACTCATTTAAAACCCAATAATATTTAATCAATATTATTTCATATATCATGCACATACATATTGTGTGTATGATCTAAAACACATGTGTGTAGTCTATTGGTATGCAGATGCACAAGTTAACTTGATAGTTCAAGTTTGATTCTTACTAAAAATGAATTTTTTATATATAAACAACAATAAATGGGTAAATTAGTCATTTTAAATCATGAATTAAATATCTCATGAATTTTATTTTTGTTGGTAAATTAGCTTTACAATTAATTAATTTTACATATTTATTTTGTAAGTTGTTTCAACGAAGAAGTTGTATTTTTTCATTTAAAAAAAGTAGTATTAACTATTTCTCATTCAAGTCGCACACATTCATTCACATATTATGTGTATGATTTATGACACAAATAAGTGGTTAACCTAGTGGTATGATTGTATCCAAATTTGTTGGATGACCCAAATTCAATTCTGAACAACCACAACTTCTTAAAAATATTGAAAGTAGAGGAATAAATTAGTAATTTCAGGAGATGAAGGATAAGTTGGACATTTCAAATGCCTTAAAAAGTCTCACAAATTTTATATTGTGTTGATATATTACATATATAATAGATAGATGTTGTTCAATGATATATTAATCTTCATTTTTTATTTTAATTTTTGTGTATAGCAACCCAAATGAATTTTACAAAATTGGGTAGTCTACATTCAACGGTATTTGCAAGTAAACTTTCTTATATTTTATTTGTATTGATTAATTTTTAATAGTATTATACAAGACAAGGATATTTATACTATCAATCAATACTCTTATATAAAAAGAAGTTTCTAAATTATCATCTTAATGTTTTCCTTAAATATAATTTATAAAACAAAAAAGAATAATTAGATGACATAAATTAAATTTACTTTTATAAATATTTAATAAAAAATTTATATTATCACAAAATGGATTAATAGCATATATACTTTGTTTAGTAGGTTCATTCGATAAAACGAGTTACCTATTAAATTTTGGAACAACGAAAGAGCGACTCACAGAGAGAAACATGTTCAACAAAAAAAAAGAATCTACTAAAACAAACAAGCAACTCATTGGGAGAAACATGTTTTGCTAGAATTTATTATTGATGCTATGGTTTTTATTTATATATTTTAAAATATAAGTTGATTTGTAAATTTGAAAAAGATAAATATTATAATATTGAAGATAATGTAAGGAATTAAGACTCTTCATACAGTACTACTCCCTCCGTCCCAAATTGTAAGAGCTGGTTTGACTTTCACGGAGATTAAGAAAATTCTATTTGACTTGCTAGGTGGTAACATATGGTTGGTTGGTTGTGAAAGTTGGTGTAAGTGGGTGTATAAAAAATGGGTAAAGTAGGATAGTAGTGGGTGTAATAGTGTTTATTTAATAAAGAAAGAGTATAAAATAGAGAAGTTGTGGGTGTAATAATGAAAAGTAGTATTCAAAAATAGTAAGTTTAGTAGGTTCATTCTTTTTGGGACGTCCCAAAAAGGAATAAGGGTCTTATAAAATGGGACGGAGAGAGTATTAATATAGTATTTTCGTTAAAACATGTTACCTATAAAATTTGGAACCAACAAAAGAACGACTTGGGAAAAACATGTTCAACGAAGGAACGATTTACTAGGAGAAGTGAACGGAAGAAATATATTTTGTTGGAATGTAATACTGATTTGATGCATTTTATTTATACATTTTAAAATATAAATTGATATTGAAAATTTGAGAAAAATAAATAATGATGATCAAAATAATAATAACGAAGATAATGTTACAAATTCTGACTTCTCATTTACTTATATAGTATTTTTATTTTTTGTACTTTAAATTATTTTTAAATAAAAATTTAATTATTTATTTTTTAAAAATCTAAAAAAATATAATAAAATGGCAGAGAAACGCGACTTAATTAACTAACTAATTAACTAATACTCCTTCTGTCCTTCTAATTTTTTTACACTTTTCTTTTTGGGACGTCCCACCAATTCTTTACATTACTAAAAAAAGTAATTTTTAATAATAAAATACATTATTACATCCACTACTTCACTCCACTTTTTCAACACTTTACACTATTACACCTACTATTTTATTTATTTTAACAATAAAATCAATATTACATTCACTATTTTATTTATTTTAACAATATTACATTCACTATCCTCGACGTGTCCAAACTAAATGTAAAGATTTGAAGTCTAATCGACTTTTGTCAGAAAGAACATAAAACAACGTCATCAGGTACTGTAATAAGTGTATGGTACATTTACTTCATATTTTTGTTTTCAAATGAAAATATGTAGTTCTATACTTTCCCTTCTAGAAAATTTGTGAACGTAATTATTTTTGTATATTTTGAAATACGAGCAGATATTGGACAAAAAATAATTTTTATAATCCTTTTTTATATTTATAATGGAATCATTACAATTCTAAAAGTATAATTTAATTTTTTTTATATATATGGAATCATTACAATTCTCTATGGAAGCTTATATATTGAGCAAAAAAAAATGTCAGTCCTTTTTTTTTTTGAAAAAAGAACAAATGTGAATCCTAATATAGATAATTGGTAACCAAATTTACACTACATCTATCGGTAGTCAACATTTTTATATGTCAACTATGAACTGACCGCATATTAATTTGCTTATAATTTAGATCACTCCAACATCTCATATGCTTCCTATATAGACATTCATAAAATTTTAAAGTTAAATGAAAATAAAAATTGAAGAAACTACTAAAATTATAATTGGAGTATATAATATAATTGCAATATTGGAGTATACAAACACCTCAATTTGTATTTATTAAACTAATCGGAGAATATAATAGCAAACAAGTCATGCAATTGACATGATAATTGTAAATTATCTCAAACTCAGGTTATTGCTATGGATCGTTCCGCCATTATAATGAATAGAAACACTTATGTAGTCCTGGCAAAGCACGGATTTCAATATTTAAAAAATATATTAATAAATTTGTATTTCTTTTGCTAAATGTTACTCTTCGTTTTGTTAAAAAATTTCAATGTGTTGAGATACTTGATCCAGCTCACACAAATGACGATCCAGTCCATCAATCATTTAGCAATCATTCAGTCTGTACATCCACGTCAGCAACACAACTTGCAACTTGTACATATTAGATTGGTTGTATTTATAGTTAGTTACAGACTTGTATTCAGAGTTAGTTAGTCATCTTGTAGCTTAGTTCTTCTTCTTTTGCTCTGTAACAAAACTGAGTTCATCAATGGCAGATCAAAGCTTTACATTTCATTACGCTTAATCACTACTAATAACATGGTATCAGAGCGGAGTATGATCCTGATAATCTTCGTCATACCGATCTTGTTGTTTTCTCGTCATTGATCTCGTTTAGTAAGATCTTTCTCATCTTCTTGATCTTCATTACTGTTATCTTGATTTCTTTGCTTAAGAATGTGTTCTATAGATGTAAAGATTGTTATCGTTGTCTTTCTGGTTAACCTTTGGTGATAATCTTGTTGAGATTGTTAATTCTAATCAAATTCACGATTCAAGTTGCGATTTCTTGTTTTTCTTCTAATCGCTCATTGTTAACGATTCTGATTGTTAATCGCTCATTGTTTCCTGTGATTGATTCTCTAAATCTCTCTGAATCTCTCTAAATCTCTCTAAACATATCAGAATCATTTCTAAACTAACAACATGACAACGATAGAACTCACACAAGATCCGTCCAGCGTCTATTTTCTACATCCTTCGGATAATACTGGTATGAAGCTTGTTACTACACCTTTTAATGGAACTTGTTATGGAAATTGGAAACGATCTATGGTTATAGGACTCATAGCTAAGAACAAAATGTGTTTCATTGATGGAACACTCTCTAAACCAGAAATTACAAATGCCACTTACAAATCTTGGTCAAGATGCAATAGTATGATAACAGGCTGGATTATTATTGCTTTAGAACCACAAATTGCTGCTAGCATACTTTATGTTGATACTGCTAGAGCTATTTGGATTGATCTTGAGGAGCGTTTTGGTCAAGCTTCTTCAGCATAGTTATATGCTTTGGAACAAGAAGTTTCACATATTTCACAGGACAATGCCTCTATTTCTGATTATTACACTCAATTGAAGAAACTCTGGGATGAAATTGATAATTTAAAGCCTTTGCCTATTTGTTCATGTGCAAATTGTACTTGTGAGATTACTCAGAAAGTTCTTAAACTACAGCAAGATCAGAGATTAATGATATTTCTTATGAAAATGTCTAATGAGTATGCTAATGTTCGTTCTCATATCTTGATGATGGATTCTCTTCCAAATCTGCCACAAGTTTACAGAATGTTGCTTCAGGAACAAAGGCATAAGGAAATTTCCAAGTTTCCTAATGCTCATGAACAGATTGCTTTTGCTGTTAATCGAAATCAAAGTTATACTCCTCAGAGATTTGACAGGAATACTTCAGGAAGAACCTACTCTAATTTCACTGGTAATACTGGTTTTCAGCAGAGGAAAGTGTCATATTTTTGTGATCATTGTAAAATCCCAGGTCATAGCAAGGAAAGGTGCTTTAAGCTCAATGGTTATCCACCAGGTTTTAAACCTGTCTCAATGAAAATTGCTAATTGTGTTACTACTGAATCTGATGAAGACAATCAATCTCATAATGTGAAAGAAGCTGCTGCTGACACAGTTGTTCAATCCTCACCTTCTTTTTCTCTGGAGCAATATAACCAACTGATGTCTCTCTTGTCTCAAAACAATCTGACTGATCAGGATTCTTCATTCTCTGGAAATGCTCTTTTGGCAGGTACTCATTGTCTTTTATCCTCTACTAATACAAACAGTTGGGTAATTGATAGCGGGGCATCTGATCATATTTGTTCTTCATTACAATTTTTCCATGATTTCAAACAAATGCAGACTGATAATAGTTTTATTACCATACCTGATGGTACCAAAGTAAGAGTTACACATGTTTGAAATATTAGACTTACTAATTCTCTTGAGCTTAAAGATGTGTTATTTGCTCCTTCCTTCAAGTTTAATTTGATTTCTGTCAACAAACTTGTTAAAGATACTACTTATTCAGTAAATTTTACTTCTGATTCTTGTATCATTCAGGAGCCTTCAATGAATCTTCATCTACTTCTTGGTAAATCTTTTCAAGGCTTATATTTTGCTGATGAAGAACTCTTTCCTGGTTTACCAAATCAATCTTCTGTTTCTCCTAAGGCATCTTTGCCATTTGTTGCTTCTCATTCTGCTGCAACTGCTTCTGTTAGTTCTAAGCTAGATGAAGCAAAATTACTTCATCTTAGATTAGGACATGTACCATATTATAAACTCAATTCTGTTGTTAGCAATGTTGATCCTCAAGTTCTTGGTGATTGTATTTGTACTATTTGCCCTGCAGCAAGGCAACATAGATTGTTTTTTCATTCTAGTCAAATAAAAACCAAAAAGATATTTGAACTTTTGCATATTGATGTTTGGGGGCCCTATAACACTACCACACACAATGGTTGTAAATATTTTCTCACCATGGTAGATGATTATAGTAGAGCCACCTGGGTTCATCTTATGAATTCTAAACTTGATTATGTTTCCATTATTCATTCATTTCTTCTCTTTGTTAACAATCAATTCAAGTCCAATGTTAAAATCATTCGAACAGATAATGCTTTGGAACTTTGTCATGGCAAAATTTTGAAAGTTTATGATTCTTTTGGAATACTACATCAAACAAGCTGTTCAGATACACCCCAGCAGAATGGGGTGGTTGAACGAAAACATAAACATCTTATGGAAACTGCTCGTGCCCTATTTTTTCAATCCAACTTACCTTCAAAATTTTGGGGTGATTGTGTTCAGTGTGCTGCATTTCTTATCAGTAGAATTCCAGTTAAACAGTTTGATAATATTACACCATATGAAAAACTTTTTGGTCATAAGCCAGATTATTCCTATCTTAGGTGTTTTGGATGTCTGTGTTTTGCATCTACTTCTAGACAACACAGAACAAAATTTGAACCACGGGCCCATCCTTGTGTTTTTCGTGGTTATCCAGCAGCAACAAAAGGATACAAGGTTCTCAATTTAGTGACACATAAGGTCATTGTGTCCAGGGATGTTAAATTTCATGAAAAAATTTTCCTTTTCACATGTCTACATTACCATCTGTTCCTACTACTCAATTTTTTCTACCTACACATACACAGTATGATTCTTTTCATCATATCTTTATTCCTGATGTATTTCAACAGAGTGTTCCTCCTCTTACTTCTACACAGAATGTTCCTCCTCTCACTTCATCACATTCTTTAGAAAATACATCAAATTCTTCATCATCTACTCCTACTGGTTTTATTCCTATCAGACGATCTAGTAGAGAGGTTAGCAAACCTTCACGACTTAAAGATTATGTTTGTAATCTTGTTTCCTTTGAGTCACTTCCACAAGATCATAAAACACTACCGGTGCACACTTCATCTATCAAAGAACCTAATTCTTTTGCAGAAGCCTCAACTGATCCTAAATAGATTAATGCAATGCAATTAGAATTACAAGCTCTTGAATATAATAATACTTGGGATGTTGTCACTCTCCCACCTGGAAAGAAAGCCATTGGTTGTAAATGGGTTTTTAGAACAAAATTAAAGGCAGATGGTTCTATTGAACGTTACAAGGCTAGATTGGTTGCTAAGGGATTTAATCAGAAGTATGGCATTGACTATCAAGAAACATTTTCACCAGTGGTCAAGATGGCAACAATTCGAAGCATTTTATCTCTAGCTGCTAGTAAAAAATGGAAAAAATTTCAGCTTGATGTAAATAATGCTTTCTTACATGGTGAATTACATGAAGAAGTATACATGGCCATGCCTGAAGGTGTTCCTAATCCAGAAAACAAGGTATGCAGACTTAAGAAGTCGATTTATGGTTTAAAGCAGGCCAGTAGAGAATGGTTTGCCAATTTACTTAATGAGTTGAAATGTCAAGGTTATGTTCAGTCCAAGAATGATTACTCTTTGTTTACTAGGAAGAAAGGAACTGATATTACAATTGCAGCTGTCTATGTTGATGACATTATTATAACAGGCAATAATCTTGACACCATCACTGCATTCAAAGCACATCTTCACAAGTGTTTTGGTATTAAAGATCTTGGTTATTTACACTTCTTCTTAGGATTTGAAGTTGGTTACACAGAAGATGGCATAGTTCTTACTCAAGCAAAATTTACAAGGGAGCTACTTATTGATTCTGGTATCTCATCTTTCAAAAAGGTTGTTACACCTCTGCCATTGAATTTGAAACTACACTCAGATACAAGTGAATTTTATCATGATCCAGTGTTGTTTCGTTTTCTTGTTGGTAAACTGAATTTTCTCACCAATACACGACCAGACCTATCTTATTCAGTTCAAACATTAAGTCAGTTTATGCATTCCCCACGGTTACATCATTTTCAAGCATTAGAACATGTTTTACATTATGTTGCTGGAACAATTGGTCAAGGCATTGTACTTTAAGGGAATACTTCTTTGACATTGTGTGCATATTCTGACTCTGATTGGGCAGCTTGTCCTAACACTAGACGATCTGTTTCTGGCTACTTGCTCTTACTTGGTTCTTCTCCTATTAGTTGGAAATTGAAGAAACAAACTACTGTCTCAAAGTCTTCATCAGAAGCTGAATATCGTGCTATGGCAGCTGCTGCTTCTGAGGTTGCTTGGTTAGTTCGACTACTTGCAGATATTGGTGTTACTGATCTTGAACCTGTTACACTATACTTGGATAACCAGTCTGCTATGCATATTGCCAAGAACCCAGTTTTTCATGAGCGCACTAAACACATTGATATAGACTGTCATTTTACTCGTGACAAAGTTCTTGAGGGTCTTATACAATTGTCATATTTGCCAACTACTGAACAACTTGCTGATGTTTTCACCAAGGTTTTGCCTTCTCCTCAGTTCAACAATCTGAAGTCCAAGCTTGGTATGAGTTTACCCATCCCCAGCTTGAGAAGGGTGTTGAGATACTTGATCCAGCCCACACAAATGACGATCCAGTCCATCAATCATTTAGCAATCATTCAGTCTGTACATCCACGTCAGCAACACAACTTGCAACTTGTACATATTAGATTGGTTGTATTTATAGTTAGTTACAGACTTGTATTCAGAGTTAGTTAGTCATCTTGAAGCTTAGCTCTTCTTCTTTTGCTCTGTAACAAAACTGAGTTCATCAATGGCAGATCAAAGCTTTACATTTCATTACGCTTAATCACTACTAATAACACAATGACATAACACTTTTATTATTCTTTTGTTAAATCACTCGTTTAAAATTTTAATTCTTGACCGGATACTAGTTGGCCCCAGGTACTCACTCAAGGTGTATATGCACTTTGCATATAGAATCAGAAGTTACATATCTCAATTCACATGCACTGCCCATATACTTTATTCTAATCTTCTTCTCTTAAATTATTTTCTTCGCCTGTTTAAAGTCATAATTGTCAGTCTACCTAGTGAACCCGGTATAGTGTATTATTATTGAAACCTTGCCTGGTTGTAAAGCTGTGTCGCTTATGTCCATTCAATAAGCTTATGAAGTTATGTGTATCGAGTTTGAGAAGTAAACTCTTGACACGATAAGGAAGATCGGGCTTGTGTACCATGTTCTGGTGATACGACATCATTGGTGGGTTTCAATGTTATATCAATATGATGTTATAGATTGTGTACCATGTCCTGGTGTTAACTCATCATTGTTGGATTTCAACCTAAAATTATAGACTTGGGTGATCCAAGATATATATGGGTAAGATAATAATTGTATGTGTAGACAATTATTATATATGGATGGTATGTCTTGATCACTAAGTTGGATAATTAAGTGCCAAGAATTGGAAGACTTGTATAACAAGTATGGAAAGACTTATAGAACAAGTATGGTAAGTTTTGGTGGCTAAGTTTTGGATGGCTATATATACTTGTTTGATGTGTGAATACTTAAGAGATGTAGTTTTAATTATTATTTGGGAGATGCTTGAGTATTGTTGACTCAAGTATCGGGATTGGGACACCGTTAAGGTATTATTGTTTTGATTTATTATTGATAATTGTTTTGATTAATAATACGGGTTGGGACATGGATGTTTCCACGTTAAATAATGTTTGTGTTCTTGTTTTACTTTTACTTATTGTTGATAGAAGTAGAAGTGATACTTGAATGAATCATATATCCTGTTGATACGCCATAATGTAAGGCATGTTTAGAAACACATTATGTAATTATGTAAGACGCTTCTTGTTTCTAGGTTTGGTATAAATATGAAAATTTATAAGTAATACTTCATATATAGACGTGTCTTCTAAACATATTGGTATTTCTAGCGCAATACTTCGACCTCATTTGTTAACGGGTTAATGAGCCTAACTGAACTGGATCAGTCGTTAATTCTTCGTCCAGCTTATTTGCAAAGAATTTTACTTATCAGGACGAGTCCAATTTCGTCTGAACGAGTCCCTCTAAAATAATTACCATCCATATGTACAAAATGATGTAATTTAATAATAAGAAGGGTTTGTCTAGTGTGTGTCCAAGGGCACATGCTAAGAATCCGTGCTTGATGAGTTGTCAAATTTTGATTGGTGGATATTTATGTGAATGCAGGGGGGTCCATCATTATTAATGAAATTCTCACCAATCAAAATTTGACAACTAAGCTAGCACGGATTCTTAGCATGTGCCCTTGTGCACACACTAGAAAAATCGTAATAAGAAATATGTGTCAATATGCATCTTTTTCTCTTAGATAAACAAATAAATTATTCAAATCACGTGCATTAAATTCGAATAAGCCATGTTCATTTTTTATCCAAATATTTAAACTTATTTGAGAAAGAAAATGTTAAAAAATTTATCATATTAAATTTAAAATTTAATTCTATTATTCAGATAAAATAAGAATTAGCTAAACAAACAATATCATTCGTTCAGCATTCAGATTATTTACTCGTCCAGAATTTCAATTATTCAATAAATATTATTGAGATTTAACAAATGACACATATATAGACTCTTCTGAGCATATTGGTATGTGTAGCGCAATATAATGATACGTGTGCTTTGCCTTCCGATAGTTTAGTAACAATAATTTAAATTTTAGTCATTTGGGCCCTTCATGTATAAATGTTTTAATTTTAAATCCATAATCAGGATCAAACCAAGATTACCACCACATATATGTTTTTGATCGTATATGATTTGTGATGTGCGTGGGGACAATTTTTCGTTAATATGATGTGTACAAATAAAAATTACTAGCTTAAATCCCGTGCGATGCACGGATTTTTCTATTTTAATATTATATAAATTTTTTCATTTATTTAAATTAATTTTTTAAAAGATGAATTTTGGAGACTTACATTATTATATCAGATAATTTGATAATAATTATACAAATGTTATCCGTGATATTTCTAGAAGTGGAAGGATTTTAGTTAGAAAATATAGAAAAGATGATAGGTTTTAGTTGAAAAGGGTAATGGATTAATTATTGGTAATTATAAAATTATTATATTTATTAAATAGAATGCATGTGATATGATTAGAAAAAGATAGGATTTAGTTAGAGAAAATTAAAAAAGGAAACATGTTATAGGTGAAAAATATAATTGATTAGTTTATAGCAATTATAATTTAATTACCTTATTTACTAAATACAATTGTACGAAATATTTTTAGAAAAGGTGAAATTAATATTGTCCGTGATATATCTATTAAAAGAAGGATTTTAGTTAAAAAATATATAGGAAAGATGATACGTTTTAGTTGAAAAAGGTAATCGGTTAATTATTAATATTAAAATATTATTAGCTTATTTTATTAAATAAAACCTCCCTTGATATAATTGGAAAAAGAGAGATTTTAGTTAGAGAAAATAGAAAGGTAACGTGAAAATTAAAAAAATGACATGATTTATGTGAAAAAGGTAATTGATTAGCTTATATAATTATAATTTAATTATGTCATTTTACTAAATAAAATTGCTCATGGTTTTTAGAAAATGAGAAATTAATGTTGTCCGTGATATTTCTAGAAAAAAAGGGAGTTTAATTAGAAAAAATAGAAAAGATGATACATTTTAGCAGAAAAGGTAATCGGTTAATTATTAGTATTATAATATTATTATTTTATTTTATTAAATAGAAACATCTGTGATATAATTGGAAAAAGAGATATTTTAATAAGAGAAAAGAAAAAAGGTACCGTGTTTTGGTTGAAAAAGGTAACCATTCATGATATAATTGGAAAAAGAGAGATGTTAATTAGAGAAAAAAGAAAAGGTAACGTGTTTTGGGTGAAAAGGGTAATTGATTAGTTAATAGTAATTATAATATAATTACGTTATTTTATTAAACGAAACTGGTCTTACTATTTTTTAAAAAAAGAGATATTTTAGTTAAATAAAATGTGAAAGATATTCTATTTTACTTGAAAAAGAAAATTATTTAGTTATTGAAAAATAGAAAAGGTAATATGTCTAACTTGAAAAAGAGAATTGATTAATAAAGGAGAAATTTTAGTTAGATAAAATATAAAGGGATATTATATTTTATCAGAAAAAGGAAATTATTTAGTTTTTGAAAAAGAGAAAAGATAATATGTTTAACCTCAAGAAGGAAATTTATTAGTTAGTAGAAAAGGTAATATGTCAACTTAAAGTAATATGAAAAAGGCAATTGACTCATTACCATTAATTTTATTATGTTAATCGTTTAATTACCATTAATTGTAACATATTTTAATTTGAAAAGAAATATTAATGATGGAAAGATATGATACGATTGATGTTTTTAGGTGAAAATATTAATGATTGAAAGATATTAGGTGTTTATAAAAGGTAATATGTTCAACTAAAAGTAATATAAAAAAAACAATTGACTAATTACCATTAATTTTATTATGTTAATCGTTTAATTACCATTAATTATAACGTATTTTAATTCGAAAAAAAATAGTAATGATGGAAAGATATGATACGATTGATGTTTTTAGGTGTTTATAAAAGGTAATATCTCGACTAATTACCAAAATTGTATTATGTTATTATTTATTTTAGGTGTATTTATTTTCTTTATAATGAAGGGTTAATAAGTAAATTCGCTTAGTACCAAAAAACTAGTACTAAAACTTTTAATGTTTCGGAATTTATATAATAGTACTAGCTTATAACCCGTGCGAAGCACGGGTTTCTTTTAATAGGTTATAAAATTTATTTAACATTATAATTATGTTTTTATATAATCCTTATTTTTAATAATTTTTTAATTTTAATTTAATATAAATTTATATAATGAAATGCATGATTTAAACTTTATTTTGTAAAATTCTAAATTAAAAATTTCGTTGACGGGTTCGAACTTTGAATTTTTAGTTAATTAATTTAATAATATAATATATCTTATTATTAGATCTAACGATTGTTATTTATTAATAAAAATATGATTTGTATATAGTGAGATATTTTTGGATGTATATTAGTGATCGCAAGATTAATTTTAAATTAAAAAGTACTCCATGTTTTAATTACAAAAATTACTACTAAAAATAATTACGGAAAGATATGGTGTGATATTTTGGATATATATTAATTATTGCAATATTAGTTTTAAATTAAATGGTAAAGTGTTTTAATTAGAAGTAAAATCTTTATAAAAAATGAATAATTGAGTTGTTGGAGCAGAAAAAAGAGTCCAAGTAGAAGTGGATGAAGGAATTTTAATCAGAATATAATTACGTTAACATTAGTAATTAGTTTTTTGAGTTGTTTTTGTAATTTAATTATTTATTTTAATAATTAATTATTTATTTTAATAATTAGGATAACCAAACCGAAAACCAAAACTTAGGATAACCAAACCGAAAACCAAAACTTTCAATGTTTCGGCTTTAATATAATAGTACTAGCTTATAACCCGTGCGAAGCACGGGTTTCTTTTGATAGGTTATAAAATTTATTTAACATTATAATTATGTTTTTATATAATCCTTATTTTTAATAATTTTTTAATTTTAATTTAATATAAATTTATATAATGAAATGCATGGTTTAAATTTTATTTTGTAAAATTCTAAATTAAAAATGTCGTTGACGGGTTCGAACTTTGAATTTTTAGTAAATTAATTTAATCATATAATATATCTTATTATTAGATCTAACGATTGTTATTTATTAATAAAAATAATGATTTGTATATATGGTGAGATATTTTTGGGTGTATATCAGTGATCGCAAGATTAATTTTAAATTAAAAAGTACCCCATGTTTTAATTACAAAAATTACTACTAAAAATAATTACGGAAGGATATGGTGTGATATTTTGGATATATATTAATTATTGTAATATTAGTTTTAAATTAAATGGTAAAGTGTTTTAATTAGAAGTAAAATCTTTAGAAAAAATGAATAATTGAGTTGTTGGAGCAGAAAAAAGAGTCCAAGTAGAAGTGGATGAAGGAATTTTAATCAGAATATAATTACGTTAACATTAGTAATTAGCTTTTTGAGTTGTTTTTGTAATTTAATTATTTATTTTAATAATTAGGATAACCAAACCGAAAACCAAAACTTAGGATAACCAAACCGAAAACCAAAACTTTCAATGTTTCGACTTTAATATAATAGTAAATGGTAAAGTGTTTCAATTAGAAGTAAAATCTTTAGAAAAAATGAATAATTGAGTTGTTGGAGCAAAAAAAAGAGTCCAAGTAGAAGTGGATGAAGGAATTTTAATCAGAATATAATTACGTTAACATTAGTAATTAGTTTTTTGAGTTGTTTTTGTAATTTAATTATTTATTTTAATAATTAGGATAACCAAACCGAAAACCAAAACTTAGGATAACCAAACCGAAAACCAAAACTTTCAATGTTTCGGCTTTAATATAATAGTTGCGAAGCACGGTTTCTTTTCTTTTGATAGGTTATAAAATTTATTTACATTATAATTATGTTTTTATATAATCCTTATTTTTAATAATTTTTTAATTTTAATTTAATATAAAAATAATTACGGAACGATATGGTGTGATATTTTGGATATATATTAATTATTTTAATATTAGTTTTAAATTAAATGGTAAAGTGTTTTAATTAGAAGTAAAATCTTTAGAAAAAATGAATAATTGAGTTGTTGGAGCAGAAAAAAGAGTCCAAGTAGAAGTGGATGAAGGAATTTTAATCAGAATATAATTACGTTAACATTAGTAATTAGCTTTTTCAGTTGTTTTTGTAATTTAATTATTTATTTTAATAATTAGGATAACTAAAGAAAACCAAAACTTAGGATAACCAAACCGAAGACCAAAAGTTTTGGCTTTAATATAATAGTATAGATTTCTCCGCACGATCTAAGTTACAAAAACCTCATTTAGTACCACATGATCAGGTTAATCAGGGTAACCTCACTTAGTACCACATGATCAGGTTAATCAAGGGTTTTTTTCTTGTCAATTAGTAAAGATCCTAAAACCCCAAACGGCAAGAAAATTCTTCTTGCTTAAATGAAAAACCTAACCCCTTGACAAAACTAAGGCGGCAGGAATCCCAGAGTACAAAGGTCTTAGAAGTACAACAATATTCATCAATGCGTTCTAGAACTCAACAAAATTCATCATGCGTTCTAGAACTAAGACTCCATTAACATAAGGCAAGCAACAAAAACTAATAGTATACATATAGGCAAGTGATCCCTCATTAATGTCTGGTACAAAACATAATCTCCAAGTGAAGCAATTTTTTTGAATATAATAATTACACAAACTCACAGAACCTTCTCGCATCCTCGAAAGTTTAGGTGACCTTTAGTAATCGTCTAGAATTTAAGAAATAGCTAGCAATCAAGTTTTCCTGGCTATACATATACTATTTTATACAATATAAATCTGTTTTGAAGCACATGCCCACCTAAGAAATCTTCATACAAAGGACATATGTCTTCCCATGTCCACTTTAAGGTTCATCCAATGTCCATCTATAACACTTATACATCATCTATTGTATTATTCTGGAAAGTTATCTCATTTTTATGGGTTTATCACTTGGGTATTGATAACTCCAAGACCCGATCTAGTGCCTCCTCCGCCGTTCCCACGCCCGGTAAGAGGTGAAGCTGGTGGTTGGGCGTCTGCAAAACAACACCGGAGGGGGGTTTGAGCCCCGCGGCGCCTCCGGCGTGAGAATAAGTGACGGCTTTGGAGAGTAAAGATAAGGACTAGAGTATCTAATTATGGAGGGTGTGTGTATATGAGTGTGTATGTAAAAGAGAATGTAACCCCCTCACCTTTTTCTCCTTGTCTTATTTATAGGCCAAGGATTAGGGTTTAGGGGTTGGTACCTGCAATCATGAGCGTTGGATCCTAGGTAGGTGGGACACTTGTCCTTCTCTGATAATTCCCACCTGTCCAGGTAATATCTGTGGCGGCGTGTGCCCTGGGCGTGTCAGCACGTGGTCTGATGGGGACATGATTGTGCCAATACTAGGATTTCCTTATCTGTCGCTGTCATGTAGGACCCTAGTCATGACTCGTGTCCCCCGTGCTCTTATGCTCTCTGTGGCTGAGTCGCCCATTAGACCGGTCCAGGCCCAGTCCGGGCTTCCTATAGGCCGGACTCCTGGACTCCTGGTACCTTGGGCCGAGTCCAGTTGGGGTTGGTTATGGCCCATCATTTGCCCCCCACTCCCTTATATGGATTTTCCGTATGGGGGAGTGAGAGTTCGGGAGTGGCAGTGTAGATGTTTTCTTAGTTGATCGTTTGTGATAGAGAAAAAGTTTTTTGGTTGGATGTTGCCTCCTAATCCGAATTGTTTCTAGGTTGAGACAATTCGGATTGAAGTAGCTTGAAAAAGTTTTTTGGTTGGATGTTGCCTCCTAATCCGAATTGTTTCTAGGTTGAGACAATTCGGATTGAAGTAGCTTGAAAAAGTTTTTTGTTTGGATGTTGCCTCCTAATCCGAATTGTTTCTAGGTTGAGACAATTCGGATTGAAGTAGCTTGAAAAAGTTTTTTGGTTGGATGTTGCCTCCTAATCCGAATTGTTTCTAGGTTGAGACAATTCGGATTGAAGTAGCTTGAAAAAGTTTTTTGTTTGGATGTTGCCTCCTAATCCGAATTGTTTCTAGGTTGAGACAATTCGGATTGAAGTAGCTTGAAAAAGTTTTTTGGTTGGATGTTGCCTCCTTAATCCGAATTGTTTCTAGGTTGAGACAATTCGGATTGAAGTAGCTTGAAAAAGTTTTTTGTTTGGATGTTGCCTCCTAATCCGAATTGTTTCTAGGTTGATACAATTCGGATTGAAGTAGCTTGAAAAAGTTTTTTGGTTGGATGTTGCCTCCTAATCCGAATTGTTTCTAGGTTGAGACAATTCGGATTGAAGTAGCTTGCATGAAGAGGTAGTTCGGGTTGGAGTGTACCGTGGTAATTCAAGCGAATTTGGGGGTTTTTTGATTTGTCAATTTCGAAGTCGCCTTACTCCATTTTTCCTAAAAAGGCGTGCGACAGCTGCGTGTCATTAAAGCGGTTGTCTTTTCACCCTTTTCAATTATTCTCCAGCCTATCAGAACGTGCCACGTGGGCCACTCTGCCGTTTCCTTTCACAAATTATATATAACTCCTTTTGAGTTGCAATTGTACTTCCATTCTTATAAATCAAAGCAAACGAAAAAAACCCCCTTTCTTCTCTAACATATCTTGTGTTCACTTCACCGGAATCCATCGCCCCTGGTCCGCGTTCTCAATTATCTCTGAACTCCGTTTCATCCCCTTGGGAAAGCTTTTATTTGTAAGTGTTCTTCTCTCTCCCTTTTTCTTTGCTATTTCCCTTTCTTTTGCATGTGTTCATGACTCGTCTTTGTTTCGCTTGCAACTGTTCATCTTTCTGATTTTGTGTTCTTCATGTATTCCTTGGCTTCTATTTGTTGAGTGCGAGTTCACAATGTCTTTTGCTGTCTACTCGATTTTGCTTGTCCCCTTTTTCGCAATTGAGGTTTTTTGTGTTTATGTTAGATCTGGGCTAAGGGGTTTTTTACTTGTTATTCTCTGCGTTCTTGGTTCTTGTACCTGTATGTGGGCGTTTGTGTTTGTGTTTAGATCTTGGTGAGATGTGTTTTCCTTTTGTATCGCGTTTTTAGGTTTCATTTATGTGTGTAGTCCGGACTGTTATTTCTGTTTGCTACGGGACGGTTCACTAGACCCGGACTATATATTGGTAGAGAATCACGCTAACCCGGACTAGATTGACTTGTTAGAGTAAATCCTTGCCCGGATTAGGTGTAATAAAATATTGTAGAACGGAAATTTGTAGATGAATTTGTAATAGGGTTAAAAGGAAAAGACTTAACTTTGGTAATTTCCTC
The DNA here is from genome assembly GCA_036435485.1 of Saposhnikovia divaricata. Lineage (NCBI taxonomy): Eukaryota > Viridiplantae > Streptophyta > Magnoliopsida > Apiales > Apiaceae > Saposhnikovia > Saposhnikovia divaricata. The sequence goes on from CM071595.1 coordinate 125,623,526, forward strand.
AGGTTTTATGGTTCGTTACAAAAGCCGGGCAAGGAAATCGAAGCCTCCTTCGGATATTTTTGTTATTAGCTCCGACAGTAGCACCGGTAGCACTAGCTCTGTAAATCAACCTTCTCCACTATTAGATTTAGAGTGGTGTCTGATGGCCAGGAAGAGGAAGAGTGGCAAACCAGTGCTCTCCCAGCTCTGCATTAAAGATCGGGGTCCCGGGCAAGCTTGCATGACTCCCGATGGATTTTGGGTAGACAGCAAGTACTTCTTTGTTCGGAAGTATGAGGTGGAAGAGGCACTTTTTTACAAAGACCTTAGCTTCCAATATAAACATAGGCAACCAAGTGGGGTGCCCGGCCCCTACGACAAAGCCCTCTTAGATGCTACCTTTTCTGGGACTGTGGTAAGTGAGGCCCCTTATCCTCTATCTCCAACCTATGCTGAATACTCTAAGTCCGATATGGACGATGCAATCCGGTCCGTGTTCCATCTTGGGCCTAAAATTGAGTGGAGGTGGCCTCGTCCGGGCGAGAGGATTTACCACAGACCGGGGGATGGGTACGTAGGTGTCTGGCTAGAGCATCTTCGATCTGGTTGGAATCCGGAGTGCCATATCTTTATTAAACACCTCTGTAAATATGAATACAAGATACCTTTGATGCAATTGACTCCCAACGCCGTGAAATGGATATCATGGTTTTTGGCCGCTTGCAATCAGAGTGGGTTCTTTCCTAGCTTTAAGCTGTTCCACAACCTTTTCACCCTTATCCATTCGAGCAAGAACCCCTTCTATGAGTTTAGGTTCCGGGGTGATGAGTGCGGCTATTCATCCGGGTCCGCCAAGCCGGTCATCCACCAATCTTCTTTGAAGGGTTGGAACCGGGAATGGATCTTTTTAAAGGGTGTGGACCTTGAGTTTATGCCCCTCTTTGCTGAACGCGTTAAAAACATTCCCGCGAAAGAGACATTTGAATTTGAGGGAGCCGCTTTCGATAAAATGCACCGGTTCTGTGAGTGTATCGGTTATCAGATGACCCGGGACACTTTCATGGATCACGAGAAAATGTACCATCTTGGATGTAAGTTGCTCCCTTTCATTATTTCCTACTATTTTTGTGTTGTGTATTGACTCTATTTCTTTTTCTTCCTTCAGGTTTACCTTTTTACGATCCCAGATTAACCGAGAGAATGTCTAAGAACGATGCCACAAGGGCTCTTGCCTCTAAGCTGAAGAAAATAACTGGTATCCACCAAACCAAAGTCCCCATCAACCGAGTCCCCACTGATTCCGAGACCGGTACTGGTGGTTCTAATATTCCCAAGGATGTGGGTGGCGAGTCTCTGGTCCAGGGTACGGTGGGCGGTCAATCTCCACCCGACCAAGCCCAAACTCACTCACCTCCTGCCAAAAGAGCGAAGCTATTCCAAGGGGATGAGGACTTCGAACCTGGATCTCTTCAAGGTGTGAATGCTGGGGCTGCTCCTTCTGCAGGCACTGATGCCACCCCCCCAGAAGAGGCTGGGACTAGTAAGAAAAAGGGGTTCCAAGTTGGTAACTTCAGCATAAGGCAGATAGCTGAAATGGCTGGTTCTATTGCCGAGGAAAAAGACTGGAAGGTCATGGAGCGTCTTTCAAAGACCGAAATTTTGAAGAGGAACTTTGTCACTTGGGCTCAGGTAACTTGTTTTGCTCCTTGAATCATTTCTGCTTCCTGTTGTAAATTTTTACTAACCTTTAATATGTTACTCAGTCCGGGATCATGCTTGCCGGGGCTGCGGCCAATGCCCATGTTGAGGAGGAAAAAATTAAAGAGTTGTCTGAGAAGCTGGATGCCGCAAAGAAAGAGTGCACCGAAAAGGATTCAAAGATTACTGATCTAGAGCGGTCTTTGACTGAAAGTTCCAAGAAAGATGTGCGGATCCGCGAGTTGGAGGGCAAGGTTTCTGATTTGGAGGGTGGGTTTAAGTCTGCTACAGATCGGGCTAACAAAGCTGAGATGGAGTCCGGGGAGTTGAGGAAGCGGGTGACCGAATTGGAGGCCGAACTGGGTGTTCGTAAACCGGCGGAGGAAGTTATCACTGAATACAAGAACTCCGAAAGCTATACTGAGTCCGTCGCTGAATCTTTCGCGGAGAAACTCTACCGGTGTTGGCTTGTTTCGGAGAGGCTAATAAAAACTGATCCCGAGTCTTCTTGGGATAAGTTTACTGATCTCTATGTCGCCGCCGAAGAGGCTCATGACCGGGACGGCTCAGAACCCGAACCTTATGTTGGTCCTAATCCGAACATTCCTGCCATCCCTCCTACGGATCCAACTCCTGCAAATCCTTCTCTTGCCCTCGAGAATCCAGATGGTCGCACCGCTTGAACTTTCAATCTTTTGAATTCCTGCTATGTAATTTTATCATTTGCTATTCTGAACTTATGTGTTGTAACTCTGAATTTTGCGCCTTATGTGCGCTCCGAACTTGTGAATGTTCCTTTCTAATTGTTCCTGTTTGCATATTTCCCTTTGTGTATTTGTTTGTTATTGTAGTTACCCTCAGTCCGGATTGTTATGCCAAAGCAATGACCCGGACTAGAGTGGTTGCCATCGGCTAAGTCCAAAGATTGAAGATTTGGGTTACTTAGGAAACTTTGTAATGTATCCTTCTAGTTCAAGGCCGAAACTCTTGAATTACTTAGGGAAATTTGCATGTGGCTCTTTCGCAATTCGGAGTCCTTTGAAGTGAGTGGATCCGGACTGTGATGAAAAATTTTAAATACTTCTCTCCAGTTCAAGGCAGAAGTCCTTGAGTTACTTAGAGAAGTTTTAATGTAGTTTGGCCCTTAGTCCGGATTTCTTCCAACTGGTTGGATTCGGACTGTGGTGAAAAATTTGTACTTTTCTTACCTGATTCTTGACAGGATTTATTGTGATGCTTCGTTACTTGTATTTTCAACGATCAATCGTCTTGATTCTCACGTTGTCAACTGATATTAACTCCGTTCCAATTTCCAAGTATGACTGAGAATTTGAATCGCTTGGGCTACTCTCATTCCCATCTTTATAAATACTGGCCCCTGTATGTTTTCTTTTACCACATTCTCCTCAGAAACACTTGAAGTTCTCCTTTATTCTCTCTTTCTTCGTAATGGATCCCAAAAATTTGGTTTATGATTACGATAACAACAAAGTTATCGTGGACGGTATGGTCTTTGACGGACCAACCACCATGGCGGAAATTGGCATAGTAATGAAAAGGATCGAGGAGGCGCTCGCCCTTCGGAAGATGGTCGCCGATGAGACCAAGGGGAAGGCTGGCCAGGGTGGGGAGGGTTCCGGCGGTCCTGGTTCTGCTTCTGGCGGGACAGCCGTTTAGTTGTAATAATATTGTACCCCCCACCTTATGATAAATAAAAATGGCTTGAAAAACAGCCATAAATATTTTATTATGATTCCGTTGTCGTAGTTTTTGCTGTTGTTCTTGTGTCGTTTCTCTTTCCTGTTGCTTGTATCTCGATTGTCTTTCTTTCCTCCAAAATTCTTAGACTTTGGTTTGGTTTAAAATTTTTCTTTTGCATTTGCCTCCAGTTCGGACTCTTTTCGTAGAAAGTGGTCCGGACCAGAGTGATCGTTTTTAGCTAAGTCCAAAGTTTGAAAACTTTGGGTTACTTAGAAGATTTTTATCATGTTTGCCCCCAGTCCGGACTCTTTTCGTAGGAAGTGGTCCGGACCAGAGTGATCGTTTTTGGCTAAGTCCAAAGTTTGAAAACTTTTAGGTTACTTAGAAAATTTTTTGTGTTTGCCCCCAGTCCGGATACTTTTCATAGGAAGTGGACCGGACTAGAGTGATCGTTTTTGGCTAAGTCCAAAGTTTGAAAACTTTGGGTTACTTAGAAAAATTTTATGTTTGCCCCCAGTCCGGATACTTTTCATAGAAAGTGTACCGGACTAGAGTGATCGTTTTTGGCTAAGTCCAAAGTTTGAAAACTTTGGGTTACTTAGAAAAATTTTATGTTTGCCCCCAGTCCGGATACTTTTCATAGAAAGTGGACCGGACTAGAGTGATCGTTTTTGGCTAAGTCCAAAGTTTGAAAACTTTGGGTTACTTAGAAAAAAATTTTTTGTGTTTGCCCCCAGTCCGGATACTTTTCATAGAAAGTGGACCGGACTAGAGTGATCGTTTTTGGCTAAGTCCAAAGTTTGAAAACTTTGGGTTACTTAGAAAAATTTTATGTTTGCCCCCAGTCCGGATACTTTTCATAGAAAGTGTACCGGACTAGAGTGATCGTTTTTGGCTAAGTCCAAAGTTTGAAAACTTTGGGTTACTTAGAAAAATTTTATGTTTGCCCCCAGTCCGGATACTTTTCATAGAAAGTGGACCGGACTAGAGTGATCGTTTTTGGCTAAGTCCAAAGTTTGAAAACTTTGGGTTACTTAGAAAAATTTTATGTTTGCCCCCAGTCCGGATACTTTTCATAGAAAGTGGACTGGACTAGAGTGATTGTTTTTGCCTAAGTCCAAAGTTTGAAAACTTTGGGTTACTTAGAAAAATTTTATGTTTGCCCCCAGTCCGGATACTTTTCATAGAAAGTGGACCGGACTAGAGTGATTGTTTTTGCCCCGGCTCCGACTTTGCGTATGGCTCCCGATCGGGGACTTGTGTGTGTTGGTGATATACTAATTTGACAGTAACGGATGAAAGTTGTGAGGCTAGGTCCGATTTCATTAGACTTGATATTCAAATTACAAAGTATTTATTCTTGCTTCATTACAGAGACTAATCTATCTGTTGAAGACTTTTTGGGCTCAGAAGCAGCTCCTTGATTGGTTTTCCGGTCCTAGGCCTTTCGTTCACTGGTAGAATTTCCGAAGTCGGATGCCGTGCCAGGTGTTGGGAACCTCCGAATCATCCATGTTGCATAGCTTATAAGTTCCAGGACGAAGAATCTCCTTGACCCTATAGGGTCCTTCCCATTTAGGCATTAGCTTTCCAGTGTTTGTTGGTTCAGAGGCTTCGGTGTCTCGAAGGACTAGGTCTCCCACTTGAAAGTGTTTGACCCTGGCCTTCTTTCCAAAGTATTCTCTGGTCTTCTCTTTGTATTTTTCCATTCTTGCCACCGCTTCATCCCGAACCTCATCTATCAAATCCAAGTTTATTCGAAGCCCTTCTTCATTTGCAATTTCTTCAAAGTTGATTACCCTGTGAGAAGGTGATCCTACTTCAACTGGTAACATTGCTTCAGACCCATAAGCTAGCTTGAAAGGTGTCTCTCCCGTGCTTGTCCGCGGGCTAGTCCGGTAAGCCCATAACACGTTTGGTAACTCTTCGGGCCACTTGTTTTTGCTTTCCTGAAGCCTTTTTTCTATTCCCCTCAGTAAGATTCGATTTGTTACCTCAACCTGACCATTACCTTGTGGGTATGCCACCGAGGATCTCTTGTGTTTGATGCCCCTCTCCTTCAAGTAATTTTCAAAGTCTGAACCGACGAATTGAGGTCCATTGTCCGAGACTAACACTTGGGGAATCCCGAATCTCATCAGTATGTTATCCATGAATCGAATACAATCTTGCTGATTTATTGTTCTCATAGCTTTTGCTTCTGCCCACTTTGTCATGTAATCAATAGCCACCAACAAGTACCTCAAATCCCCTTTAGCCCGGGGAAAAGGGCCCATGATATCGATTCCCCAGACTGCGAACGGTATGGGAGAGAGGACCGAAGAGGGTAGAACCGGGCTCTGCCTCTGGACGTTGCCGAATGTCTGACAATTCTTACACTTTCTGACAAACTCTACTGCATCTTTGTGAATCGTTGGCCAATAGTATCCCTGCCTTATTATTTTGTATGCTAAGGCCTTTGCTGATAGGTGGTCTCCGCAAATTCCTTCATGCACTTCTTGCAAACAGTATGCCGCTTCGGCAGGTCCTACGCATTTCAAGATCGGGCTAGAGAACGTTCTACGATAAAGTTGTCCTTCTTCGACGAAAAATTTTGCGGCTTTGGCTTTGAGTCTCTGGGCTTTGTTTTTATCTTCTGGCAACTCTCCTTTTTCTAGATATGACATTATAGGGGTCATCCAGCCGGGCTGATTATCTATCTCCATTAATTCACCATTTTCAATGGTAGGCCTCTCTATTTCTTCGAAGTAGACCGAGCTGTCTAGCTCTGCATCATTTCGGATTAGTTTTGATAGTAGATCGGCCTCCGTGTTTTCTTCTCTATTAATCTGCATCATCTCAAAATTTGGAATTGTAGTTAAGTAACTTTTTACCAAAGCTTGGTATTGAGCTAGCCTTGGATCCTTAGCGATATATTCTCCTTTCGTTTGCTTGACCACAATTTGAGAATCACTATAAACCTTCAAGTCTTGGATTTTCAATGATCTGGCCAATCGGAGTCCGGCCAAAAGTGCCTCATATTCTGCTTGATTGTTAGTAGCCAAAAACTTGAAGGTTATCGCTTGTTGTATCTGGAAGCCGCAGGGGCTTTTCAGGATCAAGCCTGCTCCAGCCCTTTCACTTGTTGCAGATCCATCGACATATAAAGTCCAAACCTCCGGATTAAATTCACCTTCTACCCTCGTATCTCTTACCATGAGACCAGATCGATGTTCAGGAAAAGAGCATTCCACGACAAAATCGGCCAACACCTGAGCCTTTATTGCTGTCCGGGGTACAAATGTGAGTTGGAACTGACTGAGCTCCACAGCCCAATTAACGAGTCTACCAGATACATCTGGCTTGTGAATTATTCTTCTCAAGGGCTGGTCAGTAATAACTTTAATTTCTCTCCCTTGAAAATAATGCCTTAGCTTTCTGGAGGCAGTTACCAGGGCGAAAGCAAACTTTTCCAAGTTGGGATATCTGGTTTCTGCATCTTTTAGAACCTGGCTAACATAGTAGACCGGCTTTTGCTGCCCTTCATGTTCCCGGATTAGTGCCGCCCCCACCGCCGAAGGACTTGCGGCCAGATAAAGGGATAGCGCTTCTCCGGGTTCAGCTTTGGATAAGATTGGCGGGGACGATAGGTATGCCTTTATAGAATCGAAAGACCTTTGACAATCCGGGCTCCAGTTTATCTCTTTTTTATTCTTCGCCCCTTTTAGCAGCTCGAAGAATGGTAAACACCGCTCGGCTAGCTTAGGAATAAATCTCCTCAGAGCCGCTAGCGAGCCAGCCAATTTTTGTATCTCCTTCTGAGTCCGGGGTGGTTCCATTTCTATTATAGCTTTGATCTTTTCAGGATTCGCTTCGATTCCTCTCTGACTAACCATGAAGCCTAGAAATTTTCCTGCTTCCACCCCGAATGTGCACTTCTCCGGATTCAGCTTCATCTCATGCTTCCTCAGATTGTCAAAACATTCTTGCAAATCCCGGATGTGCTCCTGCACTGTTTGTGATTTAGCTATCATATCATCTACGTAGGATTCAAGGTTCCGACCCAACTGATCTTTAAACACTTCGACCATTGCTCTTTGGTAGGTTGATCCGGCGTTCATCAATCCGAAAGGCATGTATTTGTACGCATAGACAGCTCTATGAGTTATGAAAGCAGTTTTTGCAATGTCCGCCGGATTCATTTTAATCTGGTTGTAGCCAGAGAATGCGTCCATGAAACTGAACATCTCGTGACCTGCCGTGGCATCAATAAGTTGATCGATGCTTGGGAGAGGATAGGGGTCCTTAGGACATGCTGCGTTGAGGTCTGTGTAGTCCACACACATTCTCCACTTCCCATTAGGCTTCTTGACCAAGACTACATTGGCTAGCCATTCTGGATACTTTACCTCACAAATTATTCCCGCTTTGAGAAGTTTTTCAACCTCCTCATCGATTGCTTTTTGTCTATCCGGAGCAAAATTCCTCCTTTTTTGTTTCACTGGTCTTTTGTCAGGATTAACATCAAGGCTATGCATGGCTACAGATTCTTTGAGTCCAGGCATGTCCTCCGGGCTCCACGCAAAAACGTCCGCATAACCTCTGAGCAGCTGTATAAGTTTCTGCCTGAATTCTGGATCTAGTCCAGATCCTATCTTTATTCTTCTGTCCGGACTACCTTCCTCCAGCTCGATCATCTCGGTTTCAACTGCGGGCTCTACCTTTCCGAGATCTTTCTTTGAGATGTACTGCTGAACCCGGGCTTGTGTATTGGACTCTAGATAACTTCGGGCTTTCGCAATTAGTTCTTCCTTGGTTTGAGCTTCGATACTTTCAATATTTTGAACTTCATGTCCGGGTTCCTTCTTGAAGTGGGCTCTGTGCTTCTTTCGGCTCAAGTTCTTTTGGTATAAGGTTGCTTTTCTTTTATTTTCTGGGTCTGTTTCAGCCATGATCAAAGCTTGACCGTAGCAGCGACCGGCAGTTTCCGAATCGCCCTTGACTTCCCCGATTCCAGATGGAGTGGGGAACTTAAACTTCAAATGTGGGGTAGAGGTTATCGCTCGGAGCTTGGTTAATGCTGGACGGCCAAGTATCATGTTGTACGAGGATGGGGTGTTGATCACATAAAATTTCACAATGTGAGTGACTTGCTTTGGGTAGGTTCCGAACTGAACAGGTAGATACAAAGTTCCTTGGATCGGTACTAAGTTGTTTCCAAACCCGAAGAGTGGGTCCTCTCTGCATTCGTTCATTCTTATACTGCCCAGTTGCATTCTATCGAATGTATGTTTGAAGATGATGTTGACTGAGGATCCGTTATCGACCAGAATTCTCTTGACCTCATTTTCGGCGACATCTAGGCTGACCACCAAAGCCTCATTATGGTTTGGATCAATTCCTTCGAAATCTGCGTTGCTGAAAGTTATTATTTGCTCGGGGAAAGATTGAATCATCATTACCTCATCTCCTGAGTCCGGACTAGGGGGAGGAGAATTGGAGCCTCCCATGACCACGTTGACAACATGCTTTTTTCCTGCTCCGGATGCCTCCCCTTTTTCCATGGTCTTCCGAGCTATGTATTGCCCCATGTTTCCTTTTTTGATTTGTTCTTCAATAAAGTATTTGAGGGAGAGGCAGTTTTCTGTGGTATGACCGTGTGTGCCGTGGTAATCACATTGTTTGTGAGTAGGTCGATTTTCTGGGGCAGTAATCATTGGTTTAGGTGGGTAGAAGTATGGCTTATCCCGAACCTCTTTTAGTATATCAGAACGAGTTCGGCTGAGTGGAGTCCACTGAGGTTCAGGTTTTGGATCGGGTTTGGGCGGTTTTTGAGGCTTCGAATCTAATTTGGCCGTCACCGTTACCGGATCGGTAGCCCTTCCCGAGGCGGGTGGTTGGGAAGTTTGGATGTAATTAGCCTGTCTGTTCGGTTTAAACCTTTTTTCGGACTGATACCCGCCCCGAGAGCGGTCATCTTGAGTAATCCGGGAAAAAACATTCCCTTGTCGAGTCATCCTCATGGCTTGGAGAACATCGCTTTCTTTGATGAATCGAGCAGCCATAGAGTATGCTGCAGCCAAACTTTCGGGCTCTTTGTTGATTAGCTCATAAACATATCTTTCATTCTGGTCAGGGTCTAGGTTTCTTCGGAAAATACTGAGAGCTTCGCGCTCATCCAATCGTGAGATTTTGTTGATTGCCTCCTGAAAGCGTTTCATGAAATCCGAAAGGGATTCATTATCATACTGTCGAATGGTTTCCAAATGACACATGTGTAACTCGTGTGTCCTGTTTGCTCTGAACCTTTTCAGAAAAGATTCTCGAAACTGCTTCCATGAGTGAATGCTTCGGGAGGGGATGCGGCTGAACCATCTCTGTGCTCCTCCCTTCAGGGTTGATGCAAAGAATCTGCACTTGGTGATGTCATTATAGTAGTATATCAGTGCAATCTGCTCAAAGTAATTAATGTGTTCTTCCGGGTCTCCCAGTCCGTCAAATGAATCGAAATTGTAGTGTTTCAAGTTTTTCTGCCTTGGAATAGCTTCCAAGGAACGGCTGAAGGGCGTCAAAGTTCCCTCGATTTCAAGTCCAGAGTCTTGGCCTACTTTTTTCTGTAACTCGTGAATCATTTGCATGAGATTGTCTTCAGGCTCTTCTTCATCTGAGATAAGTTCAGGACTGATATCTCTCATGGCCCTTTTAGATCCGGACCGCCTCAATACCCGGTCCTCTTCCTCCTGGATCCTTTTCTGGATTTTGAGTTCAAGCTTTGCTTCTTCCTCTTGCCTGATCTTTTCTTTGAGTTCGGCCAGCTTTTTGAGCTTTTCTGCTTCATGATTTTTGCTTTGGGCTTTGTTGGCGGTTTGTTTTCCTTGGTTTCCAATTCGGTCGAAGACTGATCTTCTGGACCGGTGAGAGTGTTCAGAGCCTTGTGAATTTTCAGCTTGTTCTGGTTCGGGAGGAGGTGCTATCCGGCTTGCTCGATATGCCCGGATTGCATCCGCCAACTCGTCCCGAGTAAGATCTTGCATGTGTGCCGCGGCTAGAGGTACATCTGTATATTTGTATTGGTTGAGCTCAATGTCAATTCGGGCATCTCCAGGACCGATCCCTACCCTTCCCAAAGCTGGAGCTGTTTCTGCCGGAACCAAGGGCAAGTCGGGGGTGGGATTCGGATCCTGGTCTCGATTATTGTTTCTTTGAGTAGATTTGCTTCCTCTCGGCATGATTTCAAACTCACAAAATAATTCACAAAATATTGATTGTAACAGAATGGGACTGAGTTTCAAGTAAAGCGGGGTGTGTATGAGCTAAATGTTCAGATATAAACACAGGTAAACAGGTATAGGCAGACAAGCAGGTGACTATGAGCACAGATCTGTATGTCAGCTATACTTATAGGCCAAAGATCGCAACTTTTACCAATATCTAGGCTATCAAAGCTAAATAATGTTGAACACGTATACACACGGCAAAGAAACGTGCAAAGGTGACATCTTTGGTGAAGGTTTAAGGGTTGTATTAGATCTTACTGATTTTAACTAGGACTCTTTTTCAAGAGCTTGTTGATGTAGTCGAGTCCAGTGGCACCGAGACCAAAGGACGGAGCTCCCCTCCTTCTAGCGCCAATGATAACTCCAAGACCCGATCTAGTGCCTCCTCCGCCGTTCCCACGCCCGGTAAGAGGTGAAGCTGGTGGTTGGGCGTCTGCAAAACAACACCGGAGGGGGGTTTGAGCCCCGCGGCGCCTCCGGCGTGAGAATAAGTGACGGCTTTGGAGAGTAAAGATAAGGACTAGAGTATCTAATTATGGAGGGTGTGTGTATATGAGTGTGTATGTAAAAGAGAATGTAACCCCCTCACCTTTTTCTCCTTGTCTTATTTATAGGCCAAGGATTAGGGTTTAGGGGTTGGTACCTGCAATCATGAGCGTTGGATCCTAGGTAGGTGGGACACTTGTCCTTCTCTGATAATTCCCACCTGTCCAGGTAATATCTGTGGCGGCGTGTGCCCTGGGCGTGTCAGCACGTGGTCTGATGGGGACATGATTGTGCCAATACTAGGATTTCCTTATCTGTCGCTGTCATGTAGGACCCTAGTCATGACTCGTGTCCCCCGTGCTCTTATGCTCTCTGTGGCTGAGTCGCCCATTAGACCGGTCCAGGCCCAGTCCGGGCTTCCTATAGGCCGGACTCCTGGACTCCTGGTACCTTGGGCCGAGTCCAGTTGGGGTTGGTTATGGCCCATCAGGTATAACTCTGTCATTACCAATCAATTTTCCACCCACCTGCACAAATTACACTGAGAACCACCACCTGGGCAGACCGTTTCCTTGCACGTCCATACTTGATAGAAGATCAAGTTTATACATAACCCATGCAAGAAGAAGCCAATATCCTTACATATAATATATGTGAGATTGTGAGTAACTCAGCCCAGATTTTTGGATGCTTCAACTAGATTGTTCTGTAATTTCTTGATTAATGATTTTCAATAAAGATTCAGTACTATCATATAATCTGCTAATCAATATACTACTTCATAGACTACTACCATCTTATGAACAATCAAACTAACAATTAACATAATCTGAAATTTTGAAGGGTTTTAGCACACAGAATTATTTACTATAATTTTAGCATTAGATTTTATTAGGTCAAACATAAAATGCATGCTTGTGTAAATACCAACAATTTTCTTCCTTGCATGGTATTAGTATCTAACTCAATCCTCTTCCACAAAATACTTGAACCGCTGCATCCTTGCTTCTTAAGCCCTTATTTGACAAATTATAACATTCACAATCTAAGCTCCCTTGATGAGGATGTGGTGAGTGGCAGCACAAGCATTGGTAATTACAACAAATGGCAAATTCTAGGGTTTCTTAATGGTTTACCACTAAGAAATTTTTAAGTTGTTTAGGTAAAAACTACACATCACTTATCCAAACCATCAGAAATGTAGCAAAACAATCAAGCTATCTATTTTACTATATTTTTGAGGTAAACACTTTCACAACCAATTTTTAATAGCTAAATGTCATTTCAGTAGTTCAGTAGCAGCATGAAAGCATTATTACTGGACAATACTCCTCTAGATGGCCAGAATAGTAATGCAGTAACATAAGCACAGTGATTACCATGATGCCCTTTCGGAATATGAATCTCACTCATGACTGGGAAGAAAAGAGTACATTACATTAGATCTACTGAGTCTTCTTTTCCTTGCTTCTAGGGAATGGAATCTTGCTCAAAATAATATCATCTAATTTCCTGTATTGTGCTTGAAAAACACTGTGTACTATACTCAGCTTATCATCAATTTGATCTTGGCGCTTCTCGTACAACACTGGCACTGATAGACTAAGAAGAACTCCTGAAGCATCATACAGGCAAAAACAAACTAAAGTCAAAAACTCTAAGGTAAGTATTGTGGAGACAACAGAAGAAGGGCTCACCAACGTAGATCAGAGTAAGGAAGTCAAAAAGACCACCAATGACAGAAATTATCCACAAGCTAAAGACAACCTGATCAACCAATCCACAGCATCTTGATGAGTTACCAATAAATTAGCACAAATTGAGAAATACTTTATCTTTTATGTAGATAAGAACGAGATTATACACCTGAAGAAGAACTTTTAAGTCTCCTCCAATAGCTATATCACGTGCAATTGACAAAGCACGATTACCCCACTCACACATTACTTCTGCAACCTCTAAAAAGGTTTCTTCAGAGACATCCAGATCAGGAAGAGGAGGCAAAGGCCTAAGTTCCATGATTATAAAAATATTACCAATCAAGCTAAAAAATACACATAATCGAGAACAATCCTTCCCCTTGATTAAGGCATTTAAGCATCAACAAATGAAAGCACACACAGACACACACACATATTGTCATCAAAAACCTTTACATATAAAACTTTATTATCATACATTTAGATTAATAAAGAAACCTCAAAAACGGAAAATAATATCCGACTGACATCAGAATAGTGTCACTCCATAATACACACCGATTGTACCAGATATGTGGCAGGGAGACAATTATCCTATGAAATTTACTCACCTGTTGAGAATGGATGCAGATTTAGCCCAGAAGAAAAGGATGGTAACAAGAAGCAACAGCACATTGGCGACAAATTGTAAGAGATTATATCCTGCTATCTTGAAAAGTATCCAAAAAACGGTGGAAGACACAAGAACAACAAGCGATCCAATCCAATTCTTCCACAACAACACATCAGCAACTGCAACCGATCTTAATAATATCAGTCAAAACATCACCGAAATAACAAAAAAAGGTACACAAATATTACACAAACCTATAGTATAAAACAATCGGCTCCAATCAAATTCTTAAAAATAGATATCAAAACAAGTAACTCGATCTCACGAAAAAAGTACATTACACAAAACAAGAATGAGCATATAATTGAAAATCATAACACAATCTATTAATTTCATCGTTTACATTCCACAGACAAATATGTATACAAGGACAATCAGTACACAAAATACACATCAACAACCGCAGACATAACATAAACACTGGAAATGCAAATTAAAGAATGAATAACATTACACAACAGTTTGCGATCGAATGTTCAAAATGTACACATGAAAAAACAAGAAACAGAACAATGCAACTCGATCTCACAGAAGCACTACATTATATGAAAACAGAATGAGTAAAATGCATCCAAGCACAATTAAGAAATATACATACACACAATTTATATTTTAGGGTAAACAAAATGTAATTGGATCTCAAACAAACAATAAATAATACGAAACAGGATCAATAAACCGATGAGATATATATGTACACACAGAGAGAGAGAGAGAGGGGGAGAGAGAGAGAGAGGGAGAGAGAGGGGGGGGGAACCTGCGTCACCACCGAGAGCGAGATGGATAGAAGATCGAGGAGAATCTCCCATGGCGTAAGGGAACTCTAGGGTTTTACTTGTCTTCTTGATTAAAATTATTAGATTCAAAATCCAACAAAACACACACAGATTGTCTTCTTCTTTCTTTATGAAAAAGGGAATCAAATCAGGCAACGTGCTCCCTACGTGAAAAACATAAAAAGATAAATGCGCCTTAATTCCTTTTATGAAAAGGCACTGAAAATGTTTTGCTTATGAATTTTTTATTTATTGAATAAAAGTATATTTATAGAAATAAAAATAAGAAACATATTTTGCTAACATATTTTTTCTAACGAAAAAATTAGAATTTGAAAAATAATTTTCATGTAGGTGTACTAAATGTTAATAATGTGGTTCGTGGATGACTTGCCCCTTACAGAAAAAATCCTATTCTCTCTAAGAATCGTCGCCTTTCGTGTATTTTTTTCTCAAGCTAATCGAGGAGCTTTCATTGAATTTTCTCCGGTGAAAAGTCTCAATCCTTTAATTTTTTTTCGTCTTTTGTTGATTTTTTTTCAACAAAATCTAATTCTTTTGGGTGTTTGTGTGTCTCTTCTTTTGGAGTGTGTGTTTTGTCTCTCTCCTTTTGGGTATTTTGTTATGTTACTCCCTCCGTCTCACTATGTGCTTCCTGTTTTGACTTTTTACACTATTCATTATAAGCGGTTGACTATTAATTTACGCATAATCTATAAGACTAAATATAGTCATGAGTGATCTTGTTGGATTCGTATTTTTGAGTACTTTAATAAAATGAAGTTTTTATATTTAATACTAATACAAAATTGAAGATATTAACGATTAAAAGTATGCGTTGACAAACGTGTCAAGAAGAAACAGGAAACATATTATGAGACGGAGGGAGTATTAATTAGTTATGTTTGGGTTTATCTGGTGTTGGATCTATTGAAAATGTTTTTGTTGATGTTTTTGGAGATCTGGAAAGCCTGCATCGAAAATGGGGTGGTAGCAAATATTGCAAGAGCTCACCTTTCACAACCAAAGATTGTTCATCCTTTGAGGATTTTTACTTTCGGCATGTCTATAACTGGTATCCGACATGTAGATAGCTGGGATGCGTTCCTCTAACCTCAGTTTATTCAATTGGGGCTTCTGAATATTATACTAATAACAGTTGTTATGTGAAAATGTCAATTTTGATGCTGCTGCTTTCAGGATTGTTGGTGCAGTTTGGATCGCTTCGGATGTCTTAGAGTCCATTTTTAGTTTCAAGAATTTTAAATTCAGTGTATTAAACGATCAGGAAAAAAATCAGCTAATTGTTTTTAGTTGTTTTACAACCCGGTTGTATTGGCAGTCGGGGGTTTGTCCTGACTGTATTCTGATTTATTGATTCTGATTTATTGAATGAAAATCGTTTTATTTTCTGACAAAAAAATGTTAATAATGTGTGTGGTTCATGTATAGTCAATGGCAATTTGAATAAATAAATCGATTTTGAATCGTATCAATCACGGATTCGATTAATTTTTATTAATAATATATTATGATAACGTTGTTAGAATAAATCATGTATATATACAACATAATAATATACATGAATCTTCTGATCAAGAATATGAGTATAATTAATAGCGGAAGTGTACCTGAATCGAAAGAGGCCATTAATAATCTTGAGAGAGTCCGAAGAGCGCAAGTACTTGAGGGCTTTGATCTTCACTATTCTCCTCTATATGTGAGGATGGGGTGTGTGTATTTTCTGAATATTATGAGACGCGTATCTTTTCTTCTCGCATAAGATTCATTATATAGAGGGAATAATGGGAACAATCCTAATGGGCTAAACCCATAACCGTCCATCATAGTTATGGGCTTGGGTGCTTAAGTCATTATTAATATCTATCCAAATATATATAGATATTGGATGTAATAATTAAATATATATATATATATATATATATATATATATTAAATGCTATTTATATATTTAATTATTAATTAGGCTCAAGTCTTGTTTAGATGATTAATAATAAAACCCGATTGGCCATAAATAATGGATTGGATCCCGTCGAATCCAACATTCTCCCATTTGGCCGAGGGTCAGTATATTATCGACATACATATAACAAGACTTCATTATTGAGCTTTACATCCCTTAAGATAGGCTAAATCTTACATCATACAAGAACAGAATTAAAGGTAGTATCATACTCATGTACAAATATGAAACTGTCCTCTAGTTATAATCCAAGTATAAATATAAAACTTAACAAAGATACTAGCTTAAGTCATGAACAACATAATATTTCATAATCAATAGCAAATCAATATGTCCATGAGGTCCTTACATAATTGTTTGTTCCATCAATTTCGAATATGCACAATAATAGAAGTAACAAACTAAATACTTTGTCCAAAAACCATAACATAAGGTGATCACAATACCAGTGTCTTACAATAAAATCCATGAATTAATAAGAAAGATTATCAACCAAACCCATGCTAGTAACATGTTCTCGAAAGAGATTGGGCGGTAAATCTTTTGTCAATGGATCCGCCAACATAGCAAATGTACTAATTTGCTCAATAGACACTTGTTGTTTTTGAACTCTTTCTCGCACTACAAGATACTTTATATCTATGTGTTTTGTCGCATCACTTATCTTGTAGTCTTTGATTTTGAGGACATTGTTTCAAGCTAAATTTGTCACCCTTGATAACAAGAGCAAGGCTTGGAGAACAATTTTGCATGTTAAAATGTTTGAGAACTTTATCAATATAAGCTCTTTGTGATAAACCCAAAATTCCATGAGATCTATTTCTATGAATTTCAATGCCCAAGATATAAGATGCTTCCCCCAGATCCTTCATATTAAAATTCTTATGAAGGAATCTCTTTGTCTCATGCATTAAATTCATATCACTACTAACGAGTAGAATATCGTCCACATATAGTACTAAAATAAGGTACTTGCTCCCACTCACTTTTAGATATATGCATTGGTCGACAAAATTTTCTTTAAACCCAAATTTTTAATCACATCATCGAGAGATCAGTGTAGTGGCTTGAGCCTTAGTGGAAGCCTTGAATTGTTCCTCAATGTTCGCAAGGTACTCCTTTGCATTATCAGATTCGGGAATTGCTCCACGAATTGCACTAGTAATGGAGCCCTTAAGAATCATTAAGGAAACACGATTGCTATGCTCCCATTTTACATAATCAGCCTTTTGCTCAGCAGAGCTTTCGACCGTAATGGCAGCAGGTTTTGCAACCCTTATGGCATAATCAAGGGTATTAACTCCCAACGTAAGACCAATTTGCTCTTTCCACTTCTTAAAATTAGAGCCACTTAATGGTTCAATGTGTGAAAAGTAGTTGGTAAGTGAAACAGGACCACATTCTGAATCAAGGTTAATCACATTCATGCACATAAGTATAATAAGTACAATAAATATAATCCACATGATGAAAAATAGTTAGTTCACCAAGTAACACATAAGTTAAATAAACTGAGGGATAAACAGTTTATCTAAATACGAAAAATAAAATACACAAAAATTTTTCCTACATTAAAATTAATTAAATATTAATATCTTCTGTTGGGCCGATAATTAATATAAAATTAATTTTACCATTAAACATAAGATTACAAATAGTAAAATATTAAATTATGTCACCGTTGGGCAGAAAATAATTTAAATCCTACAATTTGAACTTTAAAAATCTCGTTTTACAAATTAATATACAAAATCTTCCGTTGGGCCGATTCAAACATTAATTTGTACACGTACATCAGGTGATTTATCATTCTCTTAAATAAATAAAGTAAAATACTTTCGTTGGTCCATCCAATACTTTAATAATTAAGAAATCACTGCATTAGTCCGAATATTTAATTAATAATTTTCAAGAGGGACTAATACTTTAATTAAGAATCATAAGTATCCCTTTTAGACATAAGTTCAGTACATATAATTCATATGCCGTGCATTGAATCGCAGATAGCATATACCATATCATATTTCTCATGATACAATCATAGAAATCAAATAAAGCATAAATCAGAAAATTCGAAATTAAATAGGAAAATCATAAATCGTTGTTTACAGGCAGTATACGACGTCAAACGGCTTACAGATGCAAACCTGACTTTGTCAGTCTTGCTCAGTGGCCCGATTCCAATCAAAAAAACATATATTTTATGCAAAAATCGACACAGTACGCAAATTTCACTAAACCTGAATCGATTTTTCAGAAATCGTATCGTATACAATCTTCAAAATAAGAACAAACATGTATCATATAAATATAGCAATATATACAACAACCAAATTCATTCACACGGTTTTTAACAAACCCAATACGTATAATATTTCAATCTAATATACAGTATCATTCATGATCATTATATAAATTAAAATTTGTTAACTCAAAGAATCAATCGATGAGTAGGCTCGGATACCAATTGTTAGAATAAATCATGTATATATACAACATAATAATATACATGAATCTTCTGATCAAGAATATGAGTATAATTAATAGCGGAAGTGTACCTGAATCGAAAGAGGCCATTAATAATCTTGAGAGAGTCCGAAGAGCGCAAGTACTTGAGGGATTTGATCTTCACTATTCTCCCTTATATGTAAGGATGGGGTGTGTGTATTTTCTGAATATTATGAGACACGTATCTTTTCTTCTCGCATAAGATTCATTATATAGAGGGAATAATGAAACCAACCCTAATGGGCTAAACCCATAACCGTCCATCAAAGTTATGGGCTTGGGTACTTAAGTCATTATTAATATATATCCAAATATTTATAGATATTGGATGTAATAATTTAATATATATATATATATATTAAATGCTATTTATATATTTAATTATTAATTAGGCTCAAGCCTTATTTAGATGATTAATAATTAAACCCGATGGGCCATAAATAATGGATTGGATCCCGTCGAATCCAACAAACGTTTGGATCGGATTTAATTCAGTATGTGTCTAATTTGAATTTAGTGTCGGATATGGGTTTTCATTTTGGGTACACGAAAGTACACAAAATATTATATATATAATTTTTATTTCGTACTTTCATTTTGGGTACACGAAAAGTACATGAAAGTACACGAAATATTATATTACAATTTTTTATATTTTTATTTCGTGTACTTTTGTTTCGTTTCGTGTTTACACGAAATATTTCGTTTCGGATTCGGGTTGGATAGTCAAGTACACGAAATGATTTCGGGTCGGTTTCGATTTTAGCTCTCAGTACACGAAAACACGAAACGAAAGTACACGAAATGTTGCTAATATTTGACATAAAGTTTTGAGATTTTCAACAGTACCTTAATATTGCTAATATAAAATAATATACTTCTTCAAAAAAATGTTGATTACATACTTATGTTATATTTGACATAAAGTTGTTTTAAATTTGTATTTTGCTTATAAAATTGTTTATTTATTGAATAAAACGTGTTTAATGCATATGAATTATGTGCTATGATCTATTAAAATTAGTGAAAATGACCAGAATACCGATTCTGGAGCACCCGTGGCCCGAAATACTGGTATGCGGAGATGATGGCCCTATCTACCCACGGAACACGCATCTCTCACATGCGTGTTCGCTCTTCACTACTCATCCCTTTTCCCGCAGTCGTCTCTCCTTCGTCGGCGATCTCCCTCCCTCTCGATCTCGCACCTCTCTCTCTCCGTACCTATCACCACCACCACGTCTATCTCTCTCCATTGCCAACATCTCTCCCATTTTCTGGCCCCGGAGGGGCAATTTGAAGCTCATCGGAAAATAACATCGAAATTTAGGGTTCCGTTTGGGCGTATACAATCCGGTATTATAATGGTTTAAAAATTAGTATAGCTTTGTAGAGAATCGAAAGGCGATTCGATTGCTATATAGAACGTGACTGTAAATTGTTGGAGGGTGCTGAACGGAGCTCGCCAGATTTTCGCCAAAAATCGCCAGAAAGGGAGCTGAAGGAGACGGCGGTTGCGCATTCTCAAGATGCGTGTTCGACGCATCTCTTAGGGGAGATTCTAATTTGTGAAGTAAACGCCTCTACAATATGCGTGTACAGTACATGCATCTCTCAGATGCGTATACGGTGGGTATTTAGGACCGCCCATTCCGCATATGAGTATTCTGGGCAAATGATCTTCCAAAATGGGTATTAAGGACCACCACCCTTAAAATTATAATAACAATTTAATTTATAATTTTTTTGATTTGAATTTATATCGGATCTAATAGGTCAAATTATATTCGATATGGATAATTTATTATGCGACGGTTTTTTGTCATAATTGAATTTAATATTTTGGATTATTTTTTATTAAATATTCGATTTAAATATTTTTCAGATTGGATCAAATTAGTTTTTGAATTATTATTGGATTGTCTAATTGAAATGTAAAATCAAATTCGGTTCAATAAATTTCAGTTCGATTTTACGAGTTTAGGCCCATTTTACGAGGTCTCTTAACCAACACAAAAATTTCTTAAATTATTTTTCTTTTCGAATTTAGATAAATTACAATTAATTGCATTTTTGAAATAAAATGAAATAGTTAGAAGCATTCGATGTTAAAGTAAAGAGGAAAAAGAACAATCCATTTATAAGATGTTATCACTAAATTTTTTTATAACATCTATACTTAATAATAATAAATAAATAAATGTATATTTTGGTTAATTTTGTTTAATCATAAAAAAAGATCATTATTTCATCAATAAATAAATGATAAATTCAACTAAATTTCCTAGAAATTCCGTTAATAACATATTAAATTTAAAAATCGATATCATTAATTTTAAACACTACATGTCATTAATTATATTAATATCAATTTTATTATGAAAATTAATTAATATCGGAATGAAATATATATTAAATTAAATAAGTTTTTTTTAAAAAAATTTAATATAATAAAAACATTTGTGAATCGTATCGATTATAAACTAGTTTTATTAAAGTTTGTTAACATGAATGGTGCAGGACGTAAGAGTCAATATTTGGTGCCCTCAAAAAAAAGAGAGTCAATATTTGAAAGTCACGTCAAATATAGGGTATGTTTGGGAAAATTTAAAATAAGTTTTAATGGACTTATTTTTAGGTAAAAATTTCATATTTTGATAATTTTTTTTTATACAAATATTTAATGTATGTTTGAGATTCTATAAATTGTAAAAAAAGTTAACTTTTTTCAGAAAAAAATTAGAAATCTCTAACTTTACTTAAAATAAATTGACTTATTTTGAAAATAAGTTCCGCAAACACCCCATAATTTGTGTAGAAAAGACAATTATTTGATGGTACACTTGAGCATTTTTCCAAAAAAATTTAGGATTTACACATTTCCACGACTAATTTATGCAGACTGTAGGGTGCCACTAATACTTGACATTTGACGAGGATCGTACCGGTTGTACGCAGATTCATAGAACCTGAGGTATTGACAGATTTTAATTTACCAACTTCTGATAGCAACTCATTCCAATTTTCCAACCAACAAGAAAGAACACTCTTATCGGTTTCTTGCAGTACATATGAATTTGCACTAAAGTCTAAGGCCCTGTTTGGGGTTTCGTTGGCCCTGTTTGGGGTTTCATTTTTGAAGTAATTTATGGCTTATAAGGTCATAAGAACTTACGAGGGATGTTTGCCTATTTAAATTTTTGCTCAACTTATAACTTATATGTTGATAAGTTGAATGTTAGAAAATCCTAATATTCAACTTAGGGCCTGTTTGGGAACTCATTTTTGTAGCCGACTTATGGCTTATAAGTCCATAAATCCTTATGAGGAGTGTTTGTCAAAATAAGTTTTAGCTCAACTTATGCTTATAACTTATTTCTCGATACACATAATATATAATATCCTTTAAATCCTCAAAATCATATATCTTTTGACCCGTTCATTAGAAAATTGATATGTATATCTCAAATTTTTCTACTCATCGAGATCTATCCATTGACATCCATTGTTACATATAAAAAAAGAAATATTTTGAAAATTATAAAAGAAAGTTAACTTATAAGTTCTAATTTACCCAAACAGTCTACTGATTATAAGTTCTGATTTACTAAACACTCTACTGACTTATAGTGCCTGTTTGGCATTTCATTTGGTTGGAAACTTATGGCTTATAAGGCCATAAGTCCTTATGGGGGGTGTTTGTCAACATAAGTTTTAGCTAAACTTATGACTTATAAGTTCATAAGTTGAATGTTAGGAATTCTTAACTTTCAACTTATAACTTATAACTTATTCTCGATATACGTAATATATAATATCCTTCAAATCTTCAAAATAATATATCTCTCGATCCATTTATTAGAAAATTGATATGTATATATCAAATTTCCCTATTCATCGAGATCTATCCATTGATATCCATTGTTATATATAAAAAAAACAAATATTTTGAAAATTATAAAAAAAAATTAACCTATAAGTTCTGATTTACCCAAACTATCTATTGATTATAAGTTCTGATTTACCAAACACTCTAATCTCTACTTTACTTATCACTTATATGACATAAGTGCTTATAAGTAATAAGCTACTCATTTTAAGGTAAGCCAAACGGCCCCATAATCTCTGCTCTATTTATTACTTATATGACATAAGTGCTTATAAGCCAAAAGCTACTCATTTTAACATACCGTAAACACCCACTTATTCTTATAACTTATTTCTCGATACACGCAATATATAATATCCTTTAAATCTTCAAAATCGTATATTTTTTGATCCGTTCATTAGAAAATTGATATGTATATATCAAATTACTCTACTCATCGAGATCTATCTATTGACATCCATTGATATATATTAAAAAACAAATTTTTGAAAATAATAAAAAAAAGTTAACTTATAAGTTCTGATTTACCAAACACTCTATTAATTTATAAGTTCTAATTTACCAAACACTTTAGTGACTTATAAGTTCTGCTCTACTTATCACTTATATGACATTTATGCTTATAAGTCATAAGCTACTCTTATTAACTGTATGTTTGGGGTATCTTAAAATAAGTAATTTATGACTTATAAGCACTTATGTCATATAAGTGATAAGTAGAGTAGTAAGTAGAGTGTTTGGTAAATCAGAACTTATAATTAGTAGACTGTTTGGGTAAATCAGAACTTATAAGTTAACTTTTTTTTGTAATTTTCAAAATATTTGTTTTTTTATATATAACAATGGATATCAATGGATAGATTTCGATGAATAGGGAAATTTGATATATACATATCAATTTTCTAATGAATGGATCAAGAGATATATGATTTTGAAGATTTGAAGGATATTATATATTGCGTATATCGAGAATAAGTTATAAGTTATAAGTCGAAAGTTAAGGATTCTTAACATTTAACTTATGGGTTTATAAGTTATAAGTTGAGCTAAAACTTATTTTGTCAAACACCCCCCATAAGTGCTTATGAACTTATAAGCCATAAGCTCACAGTGATATGAGATACCAAACAGGCCCTAAGATACCCCAAATACCCACTAAGTCCTATATGTATGTTCCAGTATAACGAGGCAATGAGATAAAAATATCTACGATAATTTAACCTCCACCCCGTAGGTTGTTTCCGTTAAAATCTCCAAACAAACGTCGAAAATTGTTGTTAACTATGAATATTTTGAAAATCTCAAAAATTAAAATGTCGTTCGACAATTTGCAGGAAGGGCTGGAAAAACAACTCATGATACTCTGCAGGAGCTTAATGTTAATGTAGACCGAAGTTTTATTACAGATTCACAGTAATAAATAAAGAAAAGACAAACTGTAGTTTACTATAGTGACATGAATAAAACACGCTTTGTTTGGGAAGTTGTTACATTACATAACATGTATGACTGACTGGCTCCTATATTTATTGATCAAGTTTGCTTCCAGCAACGTCTACAACGAATCGGTACCTGACATCGTTGTTCTCCAACCTCTTAAAAGCAGTGTTTATGTAATCCATCTTCACAGCTTCAATTGTTGAAGTTATCTCCTTTTCGTTGCAGAAATTTAGCATTTCTTCTGTTTCTTTCATGCTTCCGATGAAGCTTCCTGTGATGACCTTCCTCCCTTCATAAAAACATATTCCAAGAATATGTACAGAAAACTGTAAGAATGATATATATCAACAAAACCACTGAAACATTTTACACACACACACACACACAGGAATTTATAGAAGATATCGGTATGTGTGAGTGAGTTACCAAGCATGACCATTGGAGAGATGAACTGTAACGGAGTGTTAATAACACCTGTCAAGATCAACTTCCCATCAAGTTTCAGCAACGACAGATAAGGTTCGAGTGGGTGAAAAACCGGCACTGTATCAATAATATAATCCAGTGAATCCGCAGCCTCTTGCATCTGAGTAGCATCTGAGCTGATGAGGTAAGCATCAGCCTTAAGATGATCCATTGCCTCTTCTTTCTTCTTAGGGGAAGAGCTTATTACGGTCACATGATGCCCCATTGCCTTTGATAACTTTACTCCCATGTGTCCGACTCCTCCAAGCCCCAATATACCACCTCTCAGTCCACTGATCTGTTTTAATCCAAAATGAGTCAGCGGACTATAAACTGTCACACCAGCACATAATAGAGGTGCTGCCTGCTCTTGTGCCATCCCTTCCGGGATCTTCACCACAAACCTGAAATACGTTGAGAATTCATATAGTAAGCTATACGAAAACCTTAAATCGACTGACATCAATAGTGCTTGTTTAAGCCTGAAGGAACTGAATTAGTCTGGGTTAATCTGGCCATAATCCCAAACTAGCTAGTTCCTGGGTATCAAGTCTACCAACAATAACGAGCCGGTGGTGACTGGCCAACATGACCAAAGTCAATATTCTTTGTACACAATTTCAGAACATTGATGCCTTTGTATTGGTTTCAGCTCATCTTGTGATGGTCCAAAAGTAAAAGAAGCTAAATAACTTGAACACCAAAAAAATAATTGATAGTTTATTTAGGGTGCAACTGTGCAAGAAAAACCGTTTGATTACTTTTGATCGACAACCATGGCACGGGAGAATCCTCCTTGAGTAGGCTTGCCATCGGTATACACATCATTGTAGGACCAAATCCTCTTGTTGCAGTATTGTTCAACGTCTGCTGTGCAAGGGCCACAAGTTTTGCAGCTTCCAACAATTGTGCCAACGCCAACACATTCTCCTACCTTGAATTTGCTCACATCTGATCCCACCTCCAAAACCTCACCAACTACTTCATGCCTTAAACAATACCAAAAAAAATATAACAAAGAATCACTGAATGAGTACCCAAAAGAAAAATGAGTACCGAAACTAGAGTTTCTCCTTGATCACATATACGTCTCAACGTTAGAGTCTACTTTTGAACTAATATTAGTACAAGTGATCTTCCCTATATAATAATCAAAATATCAATTTTTTCTAAATAAAAACATACCCTGGAACCATGGGGTAATTGGACGCACCAAGATCGTTCTTGATCTGATGAATATCAGTATGGCAAATTCCACAACAAATGACCCTTATGTAAACATCTTCAGGGCCCGTGTCTCTGTAAACACACACACATGCATGTTTAAGAACTACATGAAATGCATAAAAACGAAGGAACATAGAAGAGAGGTCACCTGAGGATGTAAGAGTATGGTGAGAGAAGACCAGATGGATCTCTTGCTGCCCATCCTATACTTGTTCTCTCCACTCCCAAGCTAAGCTCTCCCATTTCTTTGTGAACAAACTATTATATATGGCTATAGTTTTCCTGGTTTTATCTTATATAGGGAAGAGTAGTAGTGAACTAGTGAAGAATGAATCTTATATAGGGAAGAGTAGTAGTGAACCAGTGAAGAATGAATACTATGGACAGATTTATGTATACCTACTTCTGAGGAAAAATGGTTATAGTAAATAACAAGTCTAGGTGCGTGGCATGGAAATTTGACATTGAAAATGAGACAATCCTCATGGCTTAAGGCTGTTGGCTGGCTTGTAGTAGGTGAGATGATTATTATACATCATTGTTGCCCAACGTTCCATTTTATATTATTGGCCTTTTTGTTCATTTGAATGGAGTTGTAACTTGTAAGTATTTCTATTAACACCACGTACTTATCTCTATCTTGAAATTACCAGTCCTTATGATCCAGCATTTTCACTATATTTTTTTCTTTAAGAGTACATACTTTGTCAACATTGTCCCAACTTTGAAACAAAATGGTTTCATTTTACTATTGATATGGCGACTTCATGAAAAGCACCAGAAGAGTATGCTCCTACTAAAACAAGTTTAAATACTGAATCATTGAAATCAAAAGAAGTTGTAGAAGCTTCTTATAAATTTTGAATAGTATTGAACTATGTTCGAAAATACAGACACTAGCATAAAGCTTGTTAAAATCATCCTGCCCTCTTCAAATTTCAATGGATAAACCTTGCAAAACCAAGCTGATGGCACACCCACATTCCACAACCTCAAAATTTAGTGTTCATGTTCTATCTTCTTTGTATGATGTATAATAACGAAAATTAAATGGATACCTTCGAAAAGGAACTTTGAACAATCAATTTATAATAGCTCAAGAATTCAAGATATCCCAGCTTCTTTGCATGTGATACGGAAGAGGGGCATCCAAATTCAGGCTTTCAAGATTTGCAAGATTACGAGGTGAACATCTTTGGGCGCAATCGACAGCGAGAGACACATTTGGTAACGTCATCTCCTTGCAATGTAGATGTAGCTTAGGCCGCTTATCGGATACACTTCCATGCTCCAAATCAAGACCAAATGGTAGTTTCTTCCCCTTCACAAGCTTTTCGTCCAGGTTTTCTTCAAGATCGGAGAAAGGGAAATATTTCCGGTGAGCTTGCCAACCATACTTGTAGTCTCCGACAATTGGAGTCCCCAGTACCTCAGCACAGTGAACACGGAGCTTTACCAGCAAAGGAGGAGAAAAGTGAGTCACAAATTATGATAGATATGCCAGCCTTCATATTAAAAATTGCTGACACAAGTACAGAGTATAGATCTGTGAATGCTACCTGATGCTTTCGACCAGTGCGAGGGCACAACTCCAACCATGTGTAACCTGCAGGTTTACCAATGTATCAAAAGCATAAATTTGAAAAATATAAAGAACAAGTCCAAGGCAGGGTTTTCTAATATTGATTTTCCCACTTTTACAACATCCATTGACCAAAAATTGTTTAGGGAGAAAAAAGAATCAATTTTCCGGCTACATCTTAATTTTTTAAGATTGAACAATCAGCATCATTGTTATTTCATCCATCAAAGTTTTAAAGGGATATCAGGTGAAGCAAGAATCTGTAAAAACAAACATATATTGGAAAATTTTGGATTTGCAATTATGTTGACATGCAGAATTCAAACAGCAAAGTCACTTGAAAGTCTGCCACTTAAATTTGTTAGTTCCAGAATTTGAGCATGTAGCACGGTTCAGAGCATACCATGGCTAGAAGATCCAATAACTCGATACTCTGTTATAGCATGCTGAGATGGCATATTATCTGCATTATCAACGACTGTGATCCGTTCAGATTTACCATCATCCATAACCACCTAAATTAAAAAGAGAATTTCACGTCAACAATTGAAAAACAGATACTTCAAAGATTGAAACACGGCGAAACAAGTACATCATCCCAGGCACGATGCAATAACCTCTTTTTTATTTGACAGTTCTCATAACTTCAAACTCTTATTTGACACAGTTTTCATAACTTCAAACTCCTTTTTAAAAATCGGAGTGAGGCAATTATTATTCAATAAAAGTCTAAGCTCTTCAACTGTATGAACTTTCATAAGATAAGCCAAATGATATTAACATATCTGGCATCAAAACTCTTAAATACTTGTCGCTACATAAGTAGACCTTCACAATCTTAGATGATGTATTAATTGTGTGCTCTCTACGAGAAAATGATTCTACAGTCTTCAAAATGTATGGCATTCTCTCAAGGATTGATGCTACAGAGGTAAGAGGATTAAGCTAGGTAGTTCAAGAATGAGGAAAACGAAGCATCTATCAAGATTTGATCGGAACAAAGATAATCTGACCTTCCCCAAAGGCAGTGATATATTTCCTTGTCGACGTCTTGGAGATCCAAAGACAAGTGCCCAATACTTCCTCTGCAGTATTTCCTTTTTTTCCTCCAGATCCTTTTGAAAATATATTTTTAAATACACATATACTAATTCTACAGAAAAAAAAAATGCATACAACAAAACAAACAAAAGGTAAAGGAGGCTACACACCTCAGTTGAAGCTCCAAAAGTCTTCTCGCGGAAGATTGAATGCAGAATAGTAGTACTTAATTGTGTCCTCCCCATCACCAAAATACCACTACTATCTCTATCAAGTCTGTGCACCTAATAACCGCCAAGCTTGTCCATGACAAGATAAGCAAATATGAAAATAGCACTAGACAGGAACATCTTCAACAACTGAGGCGAAATTACAAACTAAAAGATGTATTGTGCTCTACATCTTTCATATCGGATGAGTAACTGGTAACTACTTGCTACAATATTAAATGAAGAAAACTAAACTAGGAACCACAGGGACTACAAGGAAGAAACACCCTTCAAGACCTTAAATAAATGATACTTGTGATGTTGTGCAAACCCCAATTTGTGTTAAATTTTTTTATTTTTTGTTTCTTCTTTCTTCCAGTTTTAGTCTTCCTGTAATAGCACAGTCCATAGAGCTATGGCAAGTTTTATTCTGACAACTGGTATAATTTAGATTACATGGTGGCATGGAGTCATCATTTTCTATTTCTGAGTATAATGATCATATTCACAATTTTCAGTCGCATTGTGAAAACTTTATGTTGCAAGACAACCCCAATACCTATTTATTGGAATTCAAGTTTCGAGTGTAGAACTAGGTCATCATTAATTAGTTACACAAATAACCACATGCATGAAATGCAGCATTTTTAGAAATTTCCAATAGTTTTCCTTGATTTTAGGTTTCTTCATTCAGTTATATAGTTCTATGTTTGACAACCAGTTGAGGGAAATATAGTGAAATCACCTTTTCTAGCCTTTCAGATTCGGCAATTTAGAGGTTTATAGTAGTTTCTTTGATTTGTCAAATTTGCTTTATTAAATATCTATCTTCCACTCCTTGTATATTTTTTTTTCTGATGGAATTGCGATTTAGCAGAATATTAGTAGAATGAGGGTTTCTTCTGGAGATGCAGTTTGGTAGGATCAATCTATATCTTCCACTCCTTGTATATTTTTTTTTCTGATGGAATTGCGATTTAGCAGAATATTAGTAGAATGAGGGTTTCTTCTGGAGATGCAGTTTGGTAGGATCAATGTTGGGCTAGATAGTTTTCATAAAGATTCAGCATCCCAAAGGTGAAGATCAACAAAAATCCGGGTTCTGAATATTAATAGAAAGTATATATAATAACCTAGATTGGCTAACAATAGGCTGCCAATTGAAGCTCGAAACCTGACTAAATAATTAAAACATGAAGTTTTAAAACTAATATAAACCTCTAAATTGCCAAATGAAACTCTGAAACTGACTTGATGACCAACGAGAAAAAAAGAAACTATTGGAAACCTATAAAATCCTGCATCACAATCCCAATAACTATTAAAACATGGATTTAACTTTCAAGTCTACGATGAAAAATCATATATTAGATATACAAAAGAACACGTGCAAAGGAGATTAGTCAGATAAGATCTGGGTAATGCTTACTGCAGAGGCAGTTATCATACGAATTCTTACAAAGGCGCTTATTCATTAACCTTAAAAAAAACAAATTAAGAACTAAGAGTGTTTCTACTCACCAACCTCGGTGATTCTGAGCTATCATGCTTTAGATAAGTACTGGCCAGTTCATCCAGACTTCTCTTTATGCCAGCACCTCCCTGTCAAATGGTGAGTCTATACAGTTGAATATTCTGCTGGCAATAAAACAGAATGCAAATAATGTCTTGCACAAAATGATTACAGCACTAAAGCTTACTTGAACAGGCATTCCGTGGGGTTTATTGACAACAATGATGGCTGAATCCTACAAAGTGTTTAAAAAACAGAGGTATCCCCTGTTACATACGGAACAAAAGAATGGCGAAAACTTAATAAAGTTGTGAAATGCATCAATACCTTGTACAATTCAATGCTATGTAAGAACTTCTGTTCTTCCTCACTGAAACGGGACTCAATCTTTTTAGTTTTCTCAGTTTTTTCCGAATGCAATTCTTGGACAGTGTTGGGAAGAAATATCCTATCTCCGTATTGCATAGCATCCTTCGCTCCCACCTTCCAATTTAATAAAAATAGAACAATAAAAAAAACTTAATACAACAACAGTTCATCAATATAATAATTTACACGCTACTCAATAATCAGAATTACCCGTTTGACTCGACGTTCTTGAGCTAGACCACCTACATCAGAACTCGAGACATCATCACATTCTCTCCGAACCTATTTCAATTCAATAAACCAAAACTTAACCTCCGCAATCAACAATAAAAACAAAGATAAATTTGCAGACAGTTTTCGACATTTTATCGAAACTAACTATTCAACTTGAATCTAACTTGTAATGTAATACAACAACTCCACAAAAATGTATATATCAATACCTGCCTCAATCGAAACAGTTTCTGGACAAGAGACCTAGGCAACTGAGGGCAACACTTAATAATCCACTTAAACGCCGTCGTTTCAGCTCTGTCTTCCGGAGAATTGTTCGTGTAAATCTGTTTTCCTAATGAAGAACCATTGATAGTGTGAGTATACGGCGGTAAAGTCAACCACTTTCCTTGACTTTTAGTGCAGTGAGTACGGAGGAAGTGTGGATAGTGAGTTGGAGGTATAGAAATGGTGGGGGATAGTGACGGTCGGAGAAAGAGTCGCCGGAGATATGAGCGTGGCCCCATTATTAAAGAGGATATTTAGGGTTTTTCAGGGTTCAGTAAAGATGGATGGAAAATGGCTGTAGGGCTGTGTTCTAAAAATCGAAAATTGGTTCGACTAGTAACGAGTGTTTGGATTAATCGGAGAGTACACCAAAACACGCAAAAATCAGATATATTAAAATTTAATTTTAATCTAACTAAAACCTCTATAAATTAATAGTATAGGGACCAACAAATTTTATTAATTTAACGAAATTATTAATTAATCGAGATTAAATTTACATTATCGCTATTATGTAGGGACCAAAAAATTATTTTGAAAATATTAATTTATAGTGGATTATTAATTTATCGAGGTTTTACTGTACACTTATTATATCCTACTATACTTAGACCTGGCAAATCGGGTAAATGGATCGGTTTCGGATCGGATCTTGTAACACCCCCAGATCCGGGGTCCGGGATCCAGTCGTTACGGTCTCCATTACTGTTCACAATACTTGAACTTACTTCAACTCAAAATAAATTACATCTTTATGACCCAACACAACAATATAAAACACACGCGTTATAGTCCCAGAGATGAAATCAGAGTAACTACCAAATTTTATTAAGCACAATATGAGTTCTTACAATCCAAAAGAAGTTCAATATGAATACATACTCTTTGCCATCCATTTGCATAAGTCAGACTAGACCATATACTTGGTACTGAAAGAATAAATATATCCTACCAATAGCTTTCTCTTCGGCTCTGGTAGTCTCATCGTCCTCGCCAGCGTCGAGTGCGCTTTGTGCGAGGCATCTGGTCTAGCTGTTGTTGTAATATAATAATAAAGCAAGGGTGAGCAATAGCCCACCAACCAATAATATTTAACTGAACGATAATATATAACAGTTCAAAAGTATCTTTCAAACCATATGCCATGCATTTACGGAAATGATGGCAGCATAATATGAACGATAAAGTTACAAGGTAACTCAAAATGTAAATATATGTGGGAATATCTGCTATGTCGAAAATAAGCAAGATATTATCATTTATCATATAAAGAGGAACTTGCAAGAAAAATATTGCAATTCCAGTTATTAACATTTTTCGAAGTCCTACAACCTGAAAGAAGTCTCTTCGATACGTGTTGCGGAAGACACCGTCAACCTGAAAGAAGTCTCTTCGATACGTGTTGTAGGGAATTCCCAATTTGGGAGATGAAGCTATACTGGAGTTATCACGCGCTAGCTGTCCCACTCCCTGATGATCTGTCGGGGATGGTACAGCCCAATATAGTTTACTACCGGTAGAAGGAAGTCAGTGCTCCACTTGTCGATTGCCTTTAATAGTAACTCCCTGGCCAATGGTTAGGCCTTGTGACGGACCGCGCAACTCGGCCTCTTACACACGACTCCTAGTTCGAATAAATCCACGGCATTGAAACGTAGAGTTTGTCCTCCCTTCCCCAAGTGAAATACTTGTTGATAAGACTCCACAAAGTAGTCGTATCTAGTTGGAAAGGAAAATTCACCAACATTTCCCAAGCTTTTGCTTGTTAATGGATATCAACTTGTTCCAACAATCTTACCCCTCGAATGATGAGAAGGTACACAGAGACTTAATGAGTCCATAGCAACCAAGTTGCGAGTGAAAAGGATAAATTATGAGATTTATGACCGGGAAGTCTACAAGATAAATAACATTGCTCAAGTAGGTTCCCCTATAACATGGAAGTTTGAGCGAGCATTTAAATCCTTTAAGATAGATTTAAATGAAAAATAAAGAGTTGGGAACCTTTCCTTGATAAGATAGTCGTAAAAAGACTCCGAAATATTTTACATAATAACTGGAGGTGAAAGATAATCTCCGAATAATATAAATCATTTTAAAAAGAATTTAAAAGAATTAAATAAATATTCCAAGAATATTCATTAACTCGATAATAATTACGGAATATCATTAAATCATAATATTGCTCGTAAGTAATCCTCGAATGAATATATAGAATTATTTGCTAAATAAAACCCTCCTTAAATGAATATTCAAAATAATATTCATTAAATAATTAAACTCCAATAAATATTTAAAATAATATTCGATAAATAAGTCAAACCTTAAATGAATATTTGAAAATAATATTCATTTAATATTTAATCTTCTAAATGAATATCCAAATAACATTCATTTAATAAATAATCTTCTAAATGAATATCCAAATAACATTCATTTAATAAATAATCTTCTAAATGAATATCCATATAATATTCATTTAATAAATAATCTTCTAAATGAATATCCAAATAATATTCATTTAGTAATCAAAACTTTAAAGGAATAATCGAAATAATATTCCCTAAGTAAATAGAACTTCCAATGAATATTTTAAAATAATATTCATCAAGTACATAAAACCTTAAATGAATATTCGAAACTAACATTCATTTAATATCTCTCGACTGAGATAATACTCGAATAACATTCCTCGAAATATTTCCAAGTAATTGATACTTTATGGAATATAAATAACGTTTAACAATAACATTCCTCAGATAAATAATAATCTGTCGTTGGAATCCCTCCGGGTTTCCATGACTATCTATATCTCCAAATACCGACTCCCGGTCTATATTTAGAATGAATATCATATGCCCTTCGCTAAGGGTCTTACCAAAACAATCCGGCTTATCACTGATAATTCGTATCTAGTCTATAAGCCAATATCAATTCAGGGAACAAGTATCACAAAAACCAGAGTCACAATATAATTGGAAACAGGCATGCATTCGATGGCTTATGTAAAACAGAAATCATATACATATATTACACAACAACAGGTTCAAAGTTTTGAACACATGCCTGTTAATCGGGTGTGGGTAGAGATAGCATGTCCTGAGTCTGCTCGATGATCTATAAACAATCAGAACATTCGAGATTAACCACTTAACACCTTTTAAAAGTCTAAGTATAAACTTCAATTAAGTCGAAACACGTTTTCGAATTATCTCGTTATACACCTTTTAGTGTAACTCTATTTATCACCGATACGATCCGACATTCGTTCGTTATTAAGACATGTCATCATACCCACACTTGGTATATACTTAAGTCGTATAAGTTCTAAAGTCGATTGATTACGAACCGAGATTATACCTCGAGTTTTATCGTTCGTTTTCTAAATGTTTTACCAAAGTTATAACCAAACGGGTTTTTAGGGGTTCGTTCGCGTTTAATTTCGATTCAAACATTTTTATAAAATCGGAAAACGATCCGTTTGATATGTGGTTTTCTTTCATACCTTCCTTATGACCCCTAGTATTTATTTACCAAGATTCGCCACCGAGTAACATGATTTACGAGGGTTCAATTGAAGTTACGAACTTTTACTTACGGTTTCGAACCAATTTTAGTAATTTGACCATAACTCCTAAACCGTAAGTCGGAATGTTTCGATTCTCACGCCAAAACGATCTATGGCTCGAGATATACTAGGACCAGTCATAATATTATCAAGGTCGGGAATTATATTTACTGTCATGCTTGGTTTTTAAGTGTTAACAAAAATTCGGCATTACGACGGCTTAAATCGGACGTTCTAAAAATCGTAGCAACACAACCAAGCCACACCGGGCATCAACACAATTTATAAACATGATTCTCATATCCACAAGTCCAGAAATATCATACTTCACCATCATATTCATTATATCTCTTAGATCAATAAAGCTAATTACATAATCATGCTTATAATACACCATTTCATAACTAATCTCAAAATCATCCAATAATCATCAAAACTTAAACTAAGAGCTAGGGTTTCTTGAGATGATTACCTTCCTTGGAGTATGTACTAGCCTTACTAAGCTTGATCTAGTCCTTGTATAGCCTTAACAAAGCTTGGATCAACCAAAGAAAACAAGAAATCAAAGATTAGTTCTTGGAAGTTACTATTCACCCTAAACTTGTAAAAATCATAGAAAATTGAAAAATAAGAATTTAGCTCTCAAATTTTTACCACATCTTGGGCTCTTCATAAGATTTGTTTTGAGTCCTAGATCATCAGATTTGAATCTTCCTAGCTAGGGTTTTGAGCCTTCTTTTTCTGCTGGATAGAAACTGGGCAGATTTGTTTCCCCAACTTTGAGCATGGATTTGACTAGGCTATACTACTTTGTTGGCCATGACATTTTGAGCGAATATTACCCATGGAGTGGAGAGGCTATGGTTAAAATTTGGTGATTTTATCATGGACATAAATGGAGATATGAATTTTTCTTTCCTTGATGTTCCTGCTGGGCAGTTTGAGAGAAAGTGATGAAGTTGGTTGTTTTTCCTTTTTGCTTGCTTGGTTTCTTGCATAAGGTGAATAATTGAGATAATATCTTGCTAAAGCTACTTTATTAAAGTGCTTTGGTCATTGCATGCATCACCTTGAGCCATGTGTCTTGATCTTGTGGTGTAGATGATGTAATCTTGTAAATAGTTTGGTTTGGTTGCTAATGATGCTAGTTACTCGGTCTTATCCACTTGCACATGCATATATCTTGATCCCCTGCTTGTTTCTTTGTCCGGTTATTGCTTAATTCATTGATCGTTTGGAGGAATAACTCATTCATTTCTAGTTAGGGTTTTACCGGAATCCGTCTTAATATTTATACTATCATCCTCCATTCTCTTTAATAATTCATGAACCTATTTTCCTTAAATCCCTTCAATAATACTTAATAAAAAGTTTTAATTCTACCGAAAATATGGGTTCTTACAGATCTGCTTCGGATCGGATCCACTTTCGGTTATGATATATTTAGAGCCCGTTTGGTTTGGATCGGATATGATTCGGTTCGAATCCACTTTCGGTTAAGGTATATTTTTGAGATTGTTCGGTTCGGATCTAATTCGGTTCGGGTCAAACTCGGATTAAAATCGGATAAATTTTGGATTAAGATCGGATCGAATTGGATTCGATTCTTTTTCAGATATTTACAATTTCGGATCAGATTCTGTTTGGATGTAGGAAAATTCGGTTCGGGTCGCATCTGTCAAGATATATCTAATTTAGTGATTTTCCCAAATTTTTAAAAAATAAAAATTATTTTGGTTTGAGATCTTAGTAATAAACAACTAAATTGACTAATACTAGTAACTATTGCTTTTGTCACGGACTGTTGTTTCGATTTTTTTAAAAATAATTCTCGACGATCCAACCGTACGGATGTTAAATAAATCTAATTTATTGATGTTCCCAAATTTTCAAAAAATTAAAAATTATTTTGTTTTGAGATTTAGCAATAAACAACTAAATTGATGGGTACTACTTACTAGTAACTAGTGCTTTGTCACAGATCATTCTTCCTTTTTTTTTAAAAAATAATTCTCGATGATCTAACCGTACGGATGTTAAGATATATCTAATTTAATGATGTTACCAAATTTTCAAAAAATAAAAAATTATTTTGGTTTGAGATCTTAGCAATAAACAACTAAATTGACTAGTACTAATAACTAGTACTTTGTCACGAACTTTGGTTTCAAATTTTTTTTACAAATAATTCTCGATGATCCAATCGTACAGATGTTAAAATATATCTAATTTATTGATGTTCCCAAATTTTCAAAAAATAAAAAATTATTTTGGTTTGAGATATTAGCAATAAATAACTAAATTGACTAGTACTAGTAATTAGTGTTTTGTCACGGACTGTTGTTTCAATTGTTTTAAAAATAATTCTCGACGATCCAACCGTATAGATGTTAAGATATATATAATTTATTGATGCTCCAAAATTTTCAAAAAGTAAAGAATTATTTTGGTTTAAATTTCAGCAATAAACAACTAAATTGACCAATACTAGTAACTAGTGCTTTATCACGGAATTTTGTTTTGATTTTTTAAAAAATAATTCTCGACGATCCAACCGTACTAATGTTAAGATATATCCAATTTATTGATGTTCCCAAATTTTAAAAAAATAAAAAATTATTTTGTTTTGAGATCTTAGCAATAAACAACTAAATTGACTAGTACTAGTAACTAGTGTTTTTGTCACGGACTGTTGTTTCGATTTTTTTAAAACTAATTCTCGACGATCCAACTGTACGGATGTTAAAATAAATCTAATTTATTGATGTTCCCAAATTTTAAAAAAATAAAGAATTATTTTGGTTTGAGATCTTAGCAATAAACAACTAAATTGACTAGTACTAATAACTAGTACTCTGTCACGAACTTTTGTTTCGATTTTTTTAAAAATAATTTTCGACAATTCAACCTTAACCTTACGGATGCTAACAATAATCAAATAAATTTACAACACACATTTATTTAAAATAAAAGTAAATAATACTCCATCCGTCCCATAATTTTTGGCTGAGTTACCTTTTTTAGTTGTCCCAAAATATTGGCTGAGTTTCTCTTTTTATACTTTAAATTCCACTATTACCCTCAGTTAATGTGAGGATGCAGCCTAGTTATTTGATCCAGTACATCTGACGCATGCAACAATTAAACCTACCATAATTACACTACTTTTATGTTCCCAATATTTAAGTTAGACCTGGAATAGAATTTTCTTCTCATTAGATTTTCTTTTATAAATACAAAAATAAATTCAAAAGTTTACATTCATTTATAGACCTATTAAAAAAATCAAAAAAAATCTATCCTAAAATTTACATTAATTTATATCCATATATGTATTTTATATTTGGATTCCTAAATAACAATTTGACTTGTTTGAAACAAAATTAAACGTAAGATAAGAATAATATTTTTCATAAATTTTTAAAATTTATAAATAAATTAAGTTAAAAATACATATAATTAAAATATTTCATCAAAAAATCACTATTTATATATAATTACAACTTCTAAAACTCAATGAAAAAAAGTAATTTAAAAAAAAACTAAATGAAAAATTGTTTCTTGGTGTAAAATTTTCCTGGTAACACTTCCCTCTCAATTTTCACTACATACTTAAAATTCCCTCCAAACTCCCCTCCTATTTTTTCACTTCCATTTTTTTGTACACACGCCAAAAATTCCCTCCATTAACAATGATATTTGGAAGAAATTTTACTTAAAATTCAAACTCCCTCCAGATTACTTTTTTTGTCTATATAATGAGATATTGTTTTTACATTGTTACAGCATGAAGTATTGCTTTTACACTGTACATCATACATATAGTCTTGTTTTTTTTAATTTTGTCATGGAAAATGATAGAGAAGAAGAAGAATCTAATGGTTCCAAAAATATGACGGTGGAGTAGAAGAGAGTAGTTTTTGAGTATTTGTTGAAAAACTCAACTAATATGAAGGTGAAAAAGGGTTTTAAGACCATTGCAGCAGAAAAATTCTCCACTTCAACTCGAACTATTACAAGGATATGGTCACTTGGAAAACGTAACATTGCTAATGGGATTGATTTTGCAAGCAGGTCAGCAGGAAATGCAGGAAGAAAAAGAATACAGATTGATGTAAACTTGGTGAAAAATGTACCTTTAAAAAGAAGAACTAACATCCGCTCTTTAGCCAGTGCTAATGTGCTATCAACATATCAAAGTCTACTGTGCATCGTCGGGTCAATGATGGATTCTTTCGTCCACACTCAAATCCCATCAAACCAATTTTAACTGAGGACAACAAGAAAGCTCGTTTAAGGTTTTGTCTCTCTATGCTCACTCATGATCTTAATTCCAATATTTCATTATTTTCAAGTATGATGAATTACATTCACATAGATGAAAAATGGTTTACTATGACAAAAAAATGTCAAAGGTATTATCTTCTTCCGGATGAGGCTCCTCCTTTACGTTCATGTAAAAGCTCAACTTTTATTGAAAAAATAATGTTTTATGTGCCGTTGCCCGTCCAAGATTTGATGTATCTCGCAACATGATGTTTAAAGGAAAGATTGGCATTTACCCATTAGTTACAAAAAGGGCCGGCCAAGAGAAGAAGCAAAAATAGACCCGCAGGCACGTTAGAGACTAAACCAATAAATCCCATAACCAAAGTTGTGATAAGAAATAAACTGATACAGGATTTGCTTCTTGATATTAGATTTAAATGGCCGGGAGGAAATGAAGCTGGTATAATTTTTGTCCAACAGGATAATGCAAAGCCTCATATTAGTGTCAATGATCCGGAATTTGTTGAAGCGGCTAAGAAAGATGGATTTGATATACGTTTATGTTTTCAACCTCCTAATAGTCCTGACTTAAATGTGTTAGACCTTGGTTTTTTTTAGAGCAATACAAACTTTGCAGCATGAAGAAGCACCTACAACCATAGATGGACTTGTTGAAGTTGTTGAAAAAGCTTTTGAAGAACTGCACCATGACAAGCTTAACAGAATTTTTTTAACTTTACAACTAAATGATGGAAATTATGAAGGCAGGTGGTGGGAACCATTTTAAGCAACCTCATTTTGATGATAATCAATGTCCAAGTGGAACAATTCCTCTCCAGTTGACATGCCCAGAAGAAATAATCAACTTTGCTAACGAGGAATTGTCAAGAGTGTAAGAGGGTGTATGTGTATTGTGTTTAAAAAAAAATGAAGATTATTGTGATTTTTCAGGTTTATAAATGATATTGTTATTTTTAATTGTGTAATTTACATACTGTTAAAAAAAAGACTTTCTGAACTATTTAGTGGTTGAAAAAAAAACACTCCATAACAAAATTTATTAATTTTAGATAAATTTATTTTGTAAGTTTTAAACAAAAAAAATGAGTAGTGTAAAAAATTTATGAATTATTCTGTAAGTTTTAAAAAAAATTATGTAAAGCGCGTAAAATATTTACTATCACAAATTTAATTAAAATATAAAAGAATAAATCACATCATTTTATTATAAAAATAAATAAAGAATTGATTTTAATATTATTCATCTTGTTGTTTTAAACAAAACTAATTAACAATTTAATGTTTAAAAAAACAGAACTACATCAAAAATATTAATGTGTCATAATTTTAAAATGAGTTAGTTATATCTAAATTATTCAGATATACAAAATGAGCAAGAAAAAAACACTGCAACACAAATTTATTTAAAACAACAAGAACAAAATATGTCTATCGAGAGACATTTTCTTCATTTTTTGTAATGCACATTGATGATCAATAGGGAAGCATCTGATTTTATCATCTTATCATCCACTTCATCACCATTTAGTAGCAACCTAAAAAAAATTAAAATACAATTATGTTTCATAACAAAATTTTGATAAATTGCTTAATATTTTTCTAACAAAAAAAGTAAGAAAAGCTTACAGCCACAGCAAGATGGAATGAATATGCTTAACAATTTCATTATGAATTGTTGTTTCTCGATAGACATATTTTCTGGTGGCTCAGGTTCATTAGCATCAAGAACTTTAGGTACCTGTTGTGGTTCATTAAGATCAAAAAATGTTTTTCTCTTTGGCTCCATTTGAATGTGTGTATAAAAAAATAGCGGTTATTTTTGGATGTAAATGAGGATGTAGGTGACTGATTGAGAGACACCTTATATAGGATAGTTAGGGTAAATGTCACACCAATTTTCCACAGTCAAATATAAGTTCCCGAGTAAATATCTTGAAATATGTAGTGGACTAAGAAAAAGAGGAACACCTAATTGATGACATGCATAGATTTAAGTTAAATGTTGAAGGGTATTACAGTCTCAATTTAAATATAATGCAACTTTCTTAATATATGTGCAAAAGTCAAATCAGCCAAAAATTATGGGACGGAGGGAGTAATTAAATTTAGAATATTATTAAAAGAATTAAAAAATATTACTAAAAGAATTAAAAAAGATTATTATTAATTACAATTACAAACACTAAAATATCAAAAATATAGAAATACGGTAAAAAATATTAAGTGATAACCAATTTTTTGGAAAAAATCATTTTGAATCTAGTATATATCTCTTTGACTGGAATTTGGGGTTATATACACGAATTGACTAATACACGTAACACGATCAAGATATACATGAACAAAATCGCGGGTAAGCATTAAACCCACATGGCGGGTAAATAGTTCCCGGTATTCCTCTTCTCAGCTCAAAGTTCGGGATCACGATACACACAAAGAAAATGTAATCACCTTCGCAGTTCACTTCACACGTAATATCTATATCCCTCTTTTTTAGTTTCAAATTTTTTTCAGACCCAAATTGAGTTACTCTACTATTATAGGTGTTTTTGTATTTACCAAACGGACGTTAATTTTCAAAGCCCTCTGATTAAATATTTAATTTGTAACCCTAGATTTGGGGATATTTAAAATTTTGGGGTTCAATGTGTGTGTACGCGTAGTAATTGCTTTCCATCTACGTTTTTGTTAATTTTGGGGTTTTTAATTATTTTGAATATTTTATGTTTTCTTACTAATTTATGATGTGTTTGTGTAATTGTATCCGTTTTCGTAATATGGTTATGTTTTGGTATCTGAAGTTTGTTTTTTTTTTTTGCTGCAGATGGTTAAACTTTGTGATAGTGAAGTTGAAGAGCACGAGGTTCATATTAATAATGCTTCTGTGCAATCACAAACCATACAAAAACCTGTCGGGAGATGGAGTAATTGCTGGAATTCGTTTGTGTTTATAGACGGAACAGATTTTGATCCAAAGTTGAGGAGGGTACAATGCAAGCACTGTAAGAAAGCAACTTATCGTGGTTATTCGGCTAACGGTACGAGTAACATGAATAAACATCTGAAAAAATGTAAACCGTATCTTGAGTTTCTGAAAAAAAATGGTGAGATTCCACAATTTATGCAAACTCGCTTCAGGGAATTATTGTCAAGGGCAATTATAAGACATGGATATACTTTTTCATGGGTTGAACATGAAGGAAATAGGGAAATTCATGCATATCTTAATCATGAGGTTCAATCTATTACTAGGAACACAGCCAAAGCAGATTGCTTAAAATTGCATAAGACTTTAAAA
Organism: Saposhnikovia divaricata; assembly: GCA_036435485.1. Taxonomy (NCBI): domain Eukaryota; kingdom Viridiplantae; phylum Streptophyta; class Magnoliopsida; order Apiales; family Apiaceae; genus Saposhnikovia; species Saposhnikovia divaricata. The sequence goes on from CM071595.1 coordinate 125,665,679, forward strand.
TGTCAACTAATGAAGATTCTTCAAAATGTGCCTGGTAGGATATGCTTAACTTCTGATATGTGGACTTCGTGTCAAACTGAAGGTTATTTGTGCTTAAATGCCCATTATGTGGATGCTAAATGGAGATTAAATAGTAAGGTTCTAAATTTTATTCATATTGAATCTCCACACACCGTATATGCTATGTATAGTCATGTCTATGCGTTAATTCGAGATTGGGGCATTAAACATAAAAATTTTTCAATCACATTGGATAATGCTTCAAGTAATGATAAAATGCAAGAGTACTTGAAAGACTCTCTTAATTGTCAAGATTCATTGTTATGTAGTGGTCAATTTTTTCATATCCGTTGTGCTGCCCATGTCCTTAACCTCATTGTTAAAGATGAGATTAAGATAATTGATCATAGTGTTGAAAAGATTAGGAAAAGTGTCAAGTATGTGAAGTGGTCAGAAACTAGAAAACAATCATTTGAGGCGGCAGTAAATAATGCTAGGATTACTGAGACAAAGGGATTGTGGTTAGATGTTCCAACTAGGTGGAATTCTTCTTTTCTGATGCTTGATAGGGCTCTCTTATATCGTAGAGCATTTCTTTTCTGATTAACATCTTGCAAATTCTTACATTAAAGATATCTCTTATGCAATTTTTTTTTATATTTTATACTTTAAAATTTAGGCTAACATAGTTTTTAGTATTTCATAATTATATTTGATTTTTTTATTAGATTACATACGATATAATTGAAACATATAGATAATATATTCGTGTAACAATTTATTGTTTTTTTTTATTTTTTGATTATGTAATTTAAGGGTTATTTTAAAATTTTTATATCTTTTGTTATGGTGTTTTTAATTTTTAAAGGTATTTTTAAACTTTTTTGGAAATATGCGTGGTATTAAACTTTTTTATTTTTCTTGAATATTGAAAATAAAATCATGTTAATTTTATATTTTCGCCATGTGTGATTTTTATTATGTGTTTTTGTTTAGAGTAATCTTAGGGGTTCTTGTTGTATCATATAATATAAATTTATTTTGTGGGGTTTGGACTGTTTTTTAATTTAAAATATGTTCATTTATTGATTTGTGTTCACTTTTTTTAATTTAAAATTCTTCTTTGCAAAGTAAGAATTTGCTTATTTGTTGATTTGAGCTAACATTTTTTAATTTATATTTTTAACATATTCGTTGTCAAACCTAAAAACAAAATCTTTAATGTTTTTTATTAAAATATTTTTTTCTTAAAGCACTTTTATTTGGTAAACGATTTTTTGTTGTAAATTATATTTTAAAGTTTATCCTAAAATATATTTTAATATTTTATACTTTTTGGGGTGTTTTCTTCTATTTTATTAGAATATATATAATATACTTTAGACGTGATATATATATATATATATATATATATATATATATATATATATATATATATATGTATATGTATATATATATATATATATGATTATGTAATTGTGAACACACATACATTTGTACCTTTTTTAAAGAAAATTTGTACTATCTTTTGATGTTTTTTTGTTGATTTATATTTGTTTTAAGTGCATTATATTAAAGTTTATTGTTGATTTTAGTTTTTTAAATTTAGATATTTCTTTTTGAATTTGCGTTTATTTTGTAGATTATATTTTGTTGAATTTTGGTGTTATTTACAGTTATGACATGTTTCTTGATTAGTTTTTAAATATCTTGTTTTGCCATATATTTTCTTAAAAAAAAATTATTTTGTAATTTTGTTTTTAAAAAAAATTATGTTTTGAATTGAAATTCTGTTAGTATACTTTGTTTACTTGTTTTATATATAAATAATGTATTTGTGACTTATATTTAATTATAGTTTTCGCTATTTTAATTTGTTGTTTTTTAATTTGAGACATATTTATTTCCTATAACTTGAATTTACTGTATTATCCATGTGTATTATCCATGACGACCAGACGACGATCACGGGAACCTCCTTACGCCAATTATATATTGTTTTATATTTAAATGTAAATTCTTGCTTTTAAAAAAATTATGTTTAGAATTGAAATTCTGTTGGTATACTTTGTTTACTTGTTTATTATATATAAATAATGAATTTATGACTTATTTTTAATTATAGTTTTTGCTATTTTAATTTGTTTGTTTTTTAATTTGTGACATATTTCTTTCCTATAACTTGAATTTACTGTATTATCCATGACGACCAGACGACGACCACGAGAACCTCCTTACGTCAATTATATATTGGATATAATTATATATTATATAATAAGAGTAAAATGGATAATAAACGAGTACTACCATAGATTAAAGGTTCGACTCTTAAAAACAACATAAATTTTAAAAATTAAATTTGAGGTCATTAATAAAAAATTTAATTAATAAGCACATTAAGTTTATACTTTAAATTTATTTATGCCTCGCGCATATTTATAAAGGAGTGTGCTGTTCTTATTAGCATATTAGCTGCAGGAATTGGTGCTTCTGTTCATGATATCCATGCAACTGGTATTTATATTTGTGGAACTAATGGTACTACCAATAGCATTGTTCCAATAGCCGAGTGATCCAGTCGCATTTAGGAATGTTCGCGGTGCGGTTTTTTCCTCAAACCGCAAACTAAATCGCGCATGCGGTTTGAACAAATTTTCAAACCGCGACCGCACCACGTAAAATTAAAACCACATAAACCGCACCACGAATAATACTGGCGGTGCGACCGGTTTATCTATTTCAAATTTATTTTTTTGCTAAATATGTATTTCAAATTTTAATAATATAGTATCTTAAAAATAAACAAATCTTGAAATTCATGATAATAAATTTCTAAATCAAAATAAAATATAAGTTTAAAATTTGAAATACATCTTAAATCATCTCTAAGTTCTCAGTGACAATACTTAAAAAAAAAAAACTAAATCAAACTTTTGTGTGGACTTCATAGTTATTTAGAGTATTCAGTTCAAAAATGTGCAATTAGACTTAGAGTATTCAGTTCATTTACTGTGCAATTAGACTTATAAGATGTCTGATGTTTTGATAAAACTAGTCAGGTACACTTCACTTTAAAATGAACTGTGCTTTACAACTGTTAAAATTTGAGTGGCAAACTTCAGTTCTCAGAATAAGATGAAAGCACTTCAAAATTTCTCAATCTTAGTGAATAGAGTGATAAATGGTTCAGGGTAAAAAATTCATAAATATGTATATAGTTATAAATATATTAATATTATATAATATGCAGTGCGGTGCGGTCTAAATTGCGAGAATGAATCCACAAACCACAAATCACACCGCACTGCGCGGTTTGGCTAAAATGCAAACCACGACCGCACCACGAAAAATTTAAACCACGCGGAGCGGTGCGGTGTGGTACGGGATGGGCAATTTATGCGATTTGTGCGGTTTGATGAACATCCCTAGTCGCATTCTTTAGTTTGTTCCTAGTTACGATATTTTTGTCCGTGTGAGAAGTTACACCAGGCTTTGTATCGGCTCTTGATTATTATAAGTAAAGAGTCAATTAAGATTAAACATAAAACTATAAACTTCTCTATAACCATAATAGATTATAAAGTTAAATAGGATGTCTTCATTGATTATAGTAACTAGCTTAAAACCCGTGCGAGTCACGTATTTTCTTTAATATTATATGATTTTTTTGATAATTTAAATGAATTTTTAAAGATATTTTGTAAGTTAAATTTTTAAATGATATGCTTGGATAATAATTATATATATATATATATATTGACTGTAATCTATACAATTATATTAAAAAAGAAATATTGAAAGTTTGTCGGTTTGGTTTTTGGTTTAATTATTTTAATTAATAAAATAAATAACTACAATAATTAATGGTAATTAGTCGATTGTATTTTTCACATTTACTTTTATTTAAAGATATTACATTTTATAAAAATATTAAAACATCAATCGTACCATATCTTCCGATCATTAATATTTTACTTCTAACTAAAACACGTTACTTTTTTGATTTAAAACTAATCTTACAATCATTAATATATACCCAAAAATATCAAAACATATTTTTCAATTATTAATAAAATATATTAAAAATCTGTATAGTTATTTATAATAAGAAAACATTAGTATAATCCGTAAACATGAGTATATTAAATTATATTGAATTAAAATTTAAAAATTATTCAAAATAATGATTATATACAAACATAATTTTAATTATAGACTTATACATTATATCCTTATACATAACAAGAGTAAGAGATTTTTTATCCATAATTTTTTGTTCTTAATTTTGGTCACTGTACCGCCAAAATAATTTCAAAAGTCGAATCTAATAAAATAGACGATCAAGATTAAATTATATTTAAAAAAATTATAATCTGAAACGGATATATATTTAAAAAAATTTGTGTTAGAAAAATATTGTATTATAATTGAATTTTAAAAAGAAAATTATAAGCTAAATAGAATACTAAAAGAAGGTAGTATTAGAATTGAATTTTATTTATTTATATTAAAAAATTCATATTTACTATCTGGGCTCTATCTCGAGATCTAAAAATCGGATTTGGATGATTTTATAGCCCACTCAAAGCTCATAAAATTATTATCAATTTAGTGATGATTTAACAATTATTATCCAAATGAAAACACTCAAAATCTCAAGATTAAATATAATTACGAACTTTTATATTAATCCTATCCAGCGTAAAATACCTACATTGATAATTCTATTCAATGTAGAAAACCTAATTATATACTCCCTTGTTAGCTTAGGGGAATTGCACAATTCGAGATTCACAAACACCAATACAAAGCACCTACAATCAATCGATTAGTTGACAAGATCCACCAAAGCGAGGTCAAACACTATTCAAGTACCACTTTTACTTCTATCAAATCAATAAGCAAAAGCAAAACAAGAATACGCACAATATTTGACGTGAAAACACCCACGCCCCAAACTTGTATTATTAATCCAATCAATAATACATCAAAACAATAACACCACAATGGTGTCCCAAACCCGATATTTGAGCCAACAATGCTCAAGCATCTCCCAAACAATACTTAAGACTACATCTCTTAAGCTTTCACATATCAAACAAATACAATATGACTATGTATATATAGTCATCCAAAACTTAGCCACCAAGACTTACCATACTTGTTCTACAAGTCTTACCATACTTGTTCTACAAGTCTTACCATACTTTTTATACAAGCTTTCTAATTCTTGGCACCTAATTACCCAACTTAGTGATCAAGACATACCATGTATAATAATTGTCTACACATACAATTATTATCTTACCCATATATATCTTGGACCACCCAAGCCCATAACATCATATTGGGTTGAAACCCAACAATCCTCCCCTTCAACCCAATACCCATATCGGATTGAACGGTAATCATCAAGCCATCGACGTCCATTCGCCAATGCCTCCCCTCGAACAAGAATCTCGTCCTCTTGCTCTTCCAATCTTTGAATGTCGCTAAAACCCGTATAGTGACCCTCCAAACCATCCAAACCATCATTCTTCACCATAACGATGTATCCATCTACAAAATAACGTGCATCAACCACCACGAGTGCTCTTCTACATGTTGAGTCACCTAATCCTTACTTTCACAATCCTTCGGTCTTTAGAAGAACATCCGTAGTATCACCCAAATAGTTCACCTGGTTGATCAAGCCATTGAAACAATTGCGATGACCTCTTCCATCTTCTTCCATCTCGAGTTCGAACACAGGATTGATCCACGGTGCAAGTCAACCTTTAAACCACATGTAACTTTGTCTCTTCCCGCTTTAGTAGCAATATCCTTGTCAGCAAATCCTTCATCATGCTTTGCCATACCAATTGAACCTCGAACTTTCCCCCAACCTCAAACATTATGAACCCGAACCTTGGCTCTTGATACAACTTGTTAGGTTAGGGGACTTACACAATTCCAGATTCACAAACACCAATATAGAGCACCTACAATAAATCGATTAGTTGACAAGATCCACCAAAGCGCGGTCAAACACTATTCAAGTGTCACTTATACTTCTATCAAATCAATAAGTAAAAGCAAAACAAGAACACACACAATATTTGATGTAGAAACACCCACGCCCCAAACTTGTATTATTAATCCAATCAATAATCAATAATACATCAAAAAAATAACACCACAATGATGTCCCAAACCCGATATTTGAGCCAACAATGCTCAAGCATCTCCCAAACAATACTTAAGACTACATCTCTTAAGCTTTCACATATCAAACAAATACAATATGACTATGGATATATAGTCATCTAAAACTTAGCTACCAAGACTTACCATACTTGTTCTACAAGTCTTACCATACTTGTTATACAAGCCTTCCAATTCTTGGCACGTAATTGCTCAACTTAGTGATCAAGACATACCATATATAATAATTGTCTACACATACAATTATTATCTTACCCATATATATATTGGACCATCCAAGCCCATAACGTCATATTAAGTTGAAACCCAACATCCCTCAGTCCAAAGCAATTGTTTACGTTTCTAAGAGAGTGTCCGGCTTGCATTTTAAGATACATATAAAGTATAGTTTTAAAACTTATTTTTAAAATTTTCTTTTTGTTTTGAATAAAAATATAAACATTGTAATTTTATTCAAAATCATAAAATTGTAAAAATAAGTTACGAAACTATATTTTATATGCACCTTAAAATACGTATCAGACACTCTTTCAGAAATGTAAATAAATGGATGGGACGGAAGGAGTATGATTTAAATCATTAACATTCATTTTTTGGTATTTCAATATAAATACATATTTTAGTTTACATGTCAAATATAAAATATTTTTTATGTTAAATTCAACGTTTTTCATCTTTTTATTTTAAGATCTAACGGTTCTTATTTACTTTGTCGTAGTGAGGACCAGACTATCGACTACCAAAATTTTGGACAAAATCCCTCTTACACTTATTATTAAAACTATATTTATTTGTTATTGCAACTATCTTCAAAAAATAAGAAGGTTATTTTGATAATTAAAACGAAATATAAGCAGATTTCCTAAATTGAAAAGAATTTTCAATGTAAAAAAGCATCAATTTTTTCTTCTTTTATTTCTTGGTAATTTTAATTGGAAAATAATTATTAAACCATCACTAAACTAAAGATTATTTTATTAATTTCACGTGAACGGTAAAATCATCCAAATCAAATTTTAAAAATTTAAGATAAAACACATTGTAAATTGAACGAGAAAAATCCAAAATATATCAATTTTTAAACAACAAATTGATATGTAAACTATTAACAAATAAATATTAAAAAATATATTTACAAATATTAGAGAAAATCCATGCATTACACGGGTTATAAGCTAGTCTATTCCTATGGTATGGTTTGGTCATTAGGGATAAATCTGTCATTTAAAAAAATTATATTTTATATTCTTAAATAAGATCAAACAAAAATTAAAAATATTCTTAAATTGTACACCTTATTTCAAAAATTATGAATAGGGTTTTTAGACATTATCTAATTAGTGTAAGGGAGTCTGTGGTTTGATGATGTCTCCTTTAAGAAGTATTAATAATAATTATATTTTTAAATAATATTACGTAGAAATTAAAAATATTGTTAAATTGTACACCTTATTTCAAAAATTATGAATAGGATTTATAAGTTTTAATTTGAAATTTTTCAAAGAAAATTCAAAATTAAATATAAAGAGTATAATAAACTTCTTAAGTGAAAGAAGTATAAAAAAATAATAACTGTTGGGATTTATGGGTGATAGCATAGAGAAACTTAACTAGATTTCCCTGTACTTAGTTTTTCACTAAGTAAAACATACTGTCACAGCCAGAGTATGTTCTTTTAATCAAATAAATTGCTGTCATGTAATAACTGTATGTCTTGGAAGAAGTTCATGCATTTGTTCAAGCCTCAAGGGATACATCAAGAAGACAGCAAGAATAAATGTACTGTCACAACATTGACAGTAAGGTTACAAGAAGACAACATGTTGCAAGTCACGACAGAAAGCTACATCTGACAGCAACATTGGCTGAAACATGAGACAGCAACATTCTCACAACTTGACAGCAAGTCTGGTGTTCCGACAGCAACATTGGCGGGAACTCGTACTGTCAAATATCTGAATATTCTCCTGACAGCAGACTTGGCGGTTAAGGTTACTGTCCAGATGAATTATTTGATTTGGGGATTTTTCTCAGTCAAACCCGTGAAAGTTTAGATGTTCAAGAAACAGATTTGCTGCAACACTCCATCTATTGTAGCAGACCTGCAAAGATTACGACAGAAGCTTGAGAGTTCACAAGACAGAGCTCGTCAATTCAAAGAGTATGACAAATCTACATCTACTAGAATTGTATTAGCTAAAATAAGAAAGAATCTTGGTTGCTTTATATGTATTGTTAACTCTGTCTGTATAGCAATTTAGGAAAGTCACATGGGTGTGCAATTGTAAGGAGCTGCCACTTGAAAACGACAGCAGCTCCACAACCCATGTGATAGAGACAATAGAGTATCCTAGTCTATTTAGAGATATGTCTCTAATTCTTTCTATGTACACAACACACGCAGAAATCTTGTAATCTCTCAAGAAACCAAAGCTGGAGAAACACACCATTTCTTTAGGTTGTAACAACACTTCACAAGATAAATAAAACATTTTTTTGTGAGAAATCTTGATCTACATGCGTTTGCATATTACTACTGATAAGTTGAAATCTTTATTATCGTTGTTGTTTTAAAGATTGTGATTTATCAGTATTGCATTCAACCCCCCTTCTACAATACTCCGGGACCAACAACTGGTATCAGAGCAATAGATTGACATACAAATCTGAGATCATGACTAGTGTTCAGAAGTCAAGTGGTATCAAGATTCCAGTATTTGATAAAGAAAACTACAACTTTTGGAAAAGAAAGATCGTGTTATTTATCAAAGCTGCCCATCAACTGTACATGGGAATCCTTGAGAACGGACCCTTCATTCCTCAGAAGGAAGTAGCTGCTGCTACTGTCAACGATGAAGTCATTCCAGCCCACTGGGTTGTTAAGAGACCATCAAAGTACACAGAATCTGAAAAAGAGAAAGTAGCCTTGGATGACTACTTACAACTTATATTGCTTGACTCTCTCACCTTGGATAAAGCCATGTGTGGTAATGTCATGGGATGCTCATCTGCTAAAGAGATGTGGAGTAAGATAGAGTTGTTGTGTGAAGGAAGTGAAGTGGTCAGAGAAAATCAAAGGAAAATTCTTGTGTCACAATATGAAGCTTTTATGGCCAAGTCTGGTGAAGAACTTACTCACATGTTTGAAAGATTCAGTAAGCTAATAGCTGAGTTACAAATTCATGGAAAGTTCTATGGCAGAAAAGAGATTAACATCAAATTTTTACTCACTCTCCCTGAGCATCTTGAGCACAAAGTCACATCCATAAGAGAAGGAATAAACTTGAATGATGTTTCTCTTGAAACTCTTTATGGTGTGCTCAAGTCATATGAACTCGAACTCTTTCAAAAGAGAGCTATTCAAACTAGAGCCAAAGGAAAGATGACAAACATGTCAGGAGCCCTTGTAACTTATGAACCAAAAGTATCTCTACCAAGTGAACCTTTACAAAGTTCACAACCAACACAAGTGCCATCTTTGAAGATTGAAGAGGTGTTGGATGATGAGGAGAAGGTGGTTCTATAGCTCAAAGATGTTGAAGATGAAGACTTCTACACAGTAGAAGAGATTGAAACATGGATAATCCAACCATGGCTTATATGGCTAAGAGATTCAAGAATATAAAGTTCAGAAGAGACAAGTCATATAAGCCACAGGGTCAAACATCTAAGTTCAACAAGGGAGGTTTTTCAAAGGGTGTTGGTAGTGCCGCAAGAGGTGGATACAAGATAGGGATGGTGGATAGGTCGAAGTTCAGATGTTACAACTGCAATGAGCTAGGTCATTTTGCTACTGAGTGCAGAAGGCCAAAACAGAATCAAAGATTTGAAAAAGGATATGGACGTCAGTTTAAGAAGAATCAAGGAATAGCCTATGTGGCTGAAGGAAAATGCTGGGATGATTCTGATGATGAGGAGGAAGAAAAGTTTGTAAACTTAGCCCTCATGGCTAAATATGATGATGAAGCATCAAGTTCCTCAATTCAGGTACCATCTCTCGTTTTACTTGATATGTCTAAAACTGAGTATAAGCAAACCATTAAAGAATTAAGTGCTGAGATGTTTAATATTCATGTTAGTTTATCTGCTGCTCATGAAGAAATTGTTAAGTTAACTAAACAGAATGAAACACTCAAATCTGAGAATGAAATGCTTTTGCTTAAAACCAGTCCACTGGATTCACTAGCTCAAGAGAATGCAAGATTGAAAAACGATATTGTCTGTGCTAAGGAGATAGAAGAATTCTTAAGAAATCAAATTTCTGAAAATGAGTTTAAGCTCAAGGCTTTTAGAAATTCTTCTAGGTTAGTTCAGGAATATCATGAGAATCACACTGAGAATCAAAAGGTAGGAATAGGTTTCGACTATGGTAGGAGGCCTGGAAAGGCAATTGTGCTTGATGATTGTTAAGATGGTGATGATGTCAAACCTCATATTCTCAAGAGAGTTTACAAACTGATTTTCAAAACTGTTCAAACTGATTTTAATGAGAACTCCTTGCTCATCAAACAAGAGCTGCTTGATGAAGATGAGTGTGTTGACAACACACCTGATGAAGGGAAAGATACTGTCAAGTCTCCCGTGACAAAAACTTTGTCAAGCAATCAGATAGAATGTTCTAAAAAAGCTGTCAACAAGGATAAAATAGAAACTTCCAAAGATACTGTCAAGAGAGTACCCAAGACAGAAACCACCAAACCTACTGTAAAGACAACAGGTACGAAAGGTACTGTCAAAGGTAACTCGACGGCAGCTTCAGAACATACTATCAACACAAATGTCTACAAGCCTAAGAATAGGAATGACACGTTAGGAATTGACAAGAAAAATGGTTATGCTTATGTTAAGGATGCTCCTAGGAAGCTTTGCAATAACTGTGGCTCATCTCAACATTTAACACATGTTTGTTAGAAACCTATTCAGAACAAGGTTAATGTGACCAAGGTTAATGGTAACTTACATAGAACCCCCATTATGCAAAGAGAAATGGATGTCTGTAATAACATTGACTGCATGCCATGCAAAATCATTGTCATGAATACATGTTTTAATTTGCCTATTCTGTCTACTGAAAAATGTTCCCATATACAAACTGCTGAGACTTCTAAGCCTGCCTATGTTGGTAAAAAGGCAGCATCCACTAAGAGAAAGACCAAGTCTAACTCTAAAACTGAGTGGACAACAAAAGAAGTCAAACAGAAGGGTTCAAGTGTTGATTCAAATATGAAAAATGATGATATGAAAAATGATGTTGTAACTGCTGGACCCAACAAGGTTTGGGTACCAGATGCAAATTAAAATCATCTATTTTGCAGGGCAAGAAAAAGAAGCAGGTCATGTGGATCATCGAAAGTGGATGTTCCAGGCACATGACAGGTGATAAAGCCCTGTTATCATATTATGTGGAGAAAGCTGGCCCAATCATAACCTTTGGAGACAACAACAAAGGTTACACTGTGGGATATGGCTGTTTGGAAATTGGAAATGTTGTCATTGAAGATATTGCTCTTGTAGATGGATTGAAGCACAACCTACTCAGTGTCAGCCAATTCAGTGACAAAGGATTCAAGGTTGATTTTGATATGATGGTTTGCAATATCTATCACAAGAAGAATGGAAGCCTTTCTTTGAAAGGAGTCAGAAAAGGAAGCTTATTTGTTGCAGACCTGAATTCTGCTAAGAAAGACAAGATTTACTATTTTTACAGTAAAGCAACTGTTGGTGAAAGCATGCTTTGGCACAAGAAGCTCTCCCATCTCAATTTCAAGAATATGAATATTCTAATGAATAAGGAATTGGTGAGAGGACTACCTCAACAGGAATTCTGTCAAGAAGGACTATGTGAGGATTGTCAAATGGGAAAATGGAAAAGATCTGTGCACAAGTCAAAGCAAGTAAACACCAATACTGAGCCACTCAAATTGATTCATATGGATCTATTTGGCCCAGTAAATGTTCAATCTCTTGCCAGAAAGAGATATGCCCTGGTAATTGTGGATGACTACTCAAGGTACACTTGGGTAAAATTCTTGGAGACCAAGGATGAAGCTCCTCAAGAAATCATTGATCACATAAGAGTTCTTGATAGAACCCCAAAAGTAAAAGTTCAAATTCTGAGGAGTGACAATGGTACTGAGTTCAGAAATGTCACTCTTGGAGGTTTCTACAAGGATGAAGGCATTGTGCAACAATTCTCCACTGCCAGGACACCACAACAAAATGGAGTTGTATAAAGGAAAAACAAAACTCTCATTGAAGTTGCTAGGACTATGTTGAGTGATTCAAAACTACCAACATACTTCTGGACAGAACTATGAGCACAACTTGCTACACACAGAACAAAACCTTAATCAACAAGACTCATGGGAATACTCCGTACTATCTGTTAATAGGAAAGAAACCTACTGTCAAATATTTTCATGTATTTGGAAGTAAGTGTTTTATGATGATTTACAACCATGAAAGGAAAGGAAAGTTTGATGCTAAAGCTTATGAAGGCATTTTTATGGGATATGGATTAGAAAGGACTGCCTACAAAGTCTATGTCATTGATCATAAAGTCATTGAAGAAAGTGTTAATGTCACATTTGATGAAACCAAGTTTCCAGGATTGCAAGAGGATGATCAAATGGAGCCTCTTAGATTTGAAAATCAAGGGTACTTGGAAGAAGAAGAAATTGTTGCTGAAGAACCTACTTGTAATCAGACTATTGAGTTTGAAAGAGATGTTGTCAACACCAATGATGCTGCTCAAACTCCAGCTCAATCTCAAACTATAATAGCTAATCATCAGAATGAGAATGACTCTGGAGATGTTGAAGAGCATGAAGGAGAAAACATCACTGGTGGAGAATCAACCCCTCAAGAAGGAGCTGATCAAGCAGATCAAGAAAGAAGCTTGCCTAGAACCACCAAGTGGAACATAGATCACACCAGCAATTTAATTATTGGTGATCCCACTACTGGTATAAGGACAAGAAGAAATGTTTCTGCTGACAGCATGTTTTCTTATTTTCTATCTCAAATTGAGCCAAAGACAATTGATGAAGCATTGTTAGATTCTGATTGGCTGATAGCTATGCAAGAAGAGCTTAACCAATTTGAGAGGAACAATGTATGGAAGCTAGTCCCTAGACCAAAAGGGAAGTCAGTTGTTGACACAAAGTGGGTTTTCAGAAACAAATTGGATGAAAGTGGAAATGTGACAAGAAACAAGGCAAGGCTAGTAGTTAAAGGTTATTGCCAACAGGAAGGGATAGACTATGATGAGACATTGCACCTGTTGCCAGACTTGAAGCTATCAGAATATTTCTAGCCTATGCTGCACACTGTAACTTCAAGGTGTTCCAAATGGATGTGAAAAGTGCCTTTCTTAATGGAGAACTAGAGGAGGAAGTGTATGTTGAACAGCCAGCTGGTTTTGAGGATGTTGAGTTGTATGACTTTGTCTACAAGTTGTTCAAAGCACTTTATGGATTGAAGCAAGCCCCCAGAGCTTGGTATGAAACTCTCTCTACATTTCTCATTGAGAATCAATTCACAAGAGGTATAGTAGATAAGACACTGTTCTATAAGCACCATGGCAAGGACATCATTCTGGTACAGATTTATGTTGATGACATAATCTTTGGTTCTACAAATGAGAAGATGTGTGAAAAGTTTTCATCTCTTATGAGGAACAAATATGAGATGAGCATGATGGGAGAACTGTCATTTTTCCTAGGTCTACAAATTCATCAAAAGGATGATGGAATCTTCATAAGCCAATCAAAATATGTCAAGGAACTTCTCAAAAAGTTCAACTTGGAAGATGCATCACCTGCCAAGACACCTATCTCTACTGCAACCAAACTGGATTTGGATCCTAAAGGAAAGAAAGTGGGCTCTAGCACTTACAGAGGCATGGTTGGTTCTTTGTTATATCTAACTACCAGCAGACCAGACATTATGTTTGCTACATGTCTTTGTGCAAGGTTTCAGGCTGATCCAAAAGAGTCACACTTGATAGCAATCAAAAGAATCTTTAGATATCTAAAAGACACCCCAAATTTAGGCCTTTGGTATCCTAAAGATACTGGATTTGATTTGATAGGTAATTCTGATTCAGACTATGCTGAATGCAAAATTGACAGAAAGAGCACAACAGGAAGCTATCAATTTCTTGGTGGAAGATTAGTGTCATGATTTAGCAAGAAGCAGCATTTTGTATCTACTTCAACTGCAGAAGCTGAATACATTGCAGCTGGAAATTGCTGTGCACAAATTCTTTGGATGAAAAATCAGTTATTGGATTATGGTCTAGAGTTATCCAATATTCCTATTTATTGTGATAACACTAGTTCCATAGCCATCTCAGACAATCCAGTTCAACACTCCAGGACAAAGCACATTGATATCGGACATCATTTCATAAGAGAGCATGTTAAAAAAGGAACTGTGAAGTTGGTTCATGTCCCCACAGAAAAGAAATTTGCAGATATCTTCACGAAGCCATTGGATGAAGCAACCTTCAACAGGTTGGTAAGTGAATTGGGAATGCTAAATCTGGTATGTTAACTTACTAGTTTTTACATTTTCAATGTGTTAAAATGCAGCTCATGACAGTAGCCTTCAATGTTGCTATCATGAGAAGTTACTGTCTTATGTGCTACTTGTTTATTGACAGCATGTCTGCTATGACTATGCTAAAATTAAAATTACATGCCTGTTTTAACTTATGTAATGAGTAGTCACGTGACATTAACTTAAATCACACGCGTGCCAGTGATAATTAGTCATGTCATTTGAAATGACCCGGGGTAATTGTCAGTCCTTTTTCTTTTAAAGTTAAACACTTTATTAAAAGGAAGCGTGTGGGAAACTGTAGCGTCACTTAATGTGTTATAAGTAAGACCGAGGCCAAACCCCTATCTCTCATTACACACTTAAGGGACCTAGAGAATGAGTAAGAGGAAAGCTTCAGAGATGTCAACTTCCGAGAGCCCCATCTCGAGGAAGGACGAAAAAGTACCAGAGAAGAAGGAAGAGACTGCTGCTGATGAGAACCCTTGGGATCCATGGGTTAATAAGTTTCAAGCTTATCCGGACATGAAGGGGATCACCAAGGAGGAGGACGTGGAAAAGGTCATCACGGACTTGCGAGTGGAAGCTCTTGTGGAGCTTAATAAACATTAATGTTTAGTTCTTAAGAAATTTTCATATATTGTTTTAAGTTTTTTTAATGAAAAGTTCAACACTTCGTATTCCCAGTGTTCTTGCTTGTCTCTTTACTTTATCTTCACATCTTGGTTATCTGTTGATGAATGCATGTATGCATGTGTGTATGTGTGTGTATATATGGATGTGTGCTTGTTAACGAATATTTGCTCAAATCGATTAAAATGCTAATTTGTAATTTTATTTTTAAGCAATGGGCAAAATCGATTAAAATTCGTAACAAAAATTATTTCCGCACAAGTTGCTGTCAATAAGAGTAGTTGCTGTCGTGATGTGTCTTGACAACAAGTTTCTTAACAGTAGGGAAAAAGTTTCTGTCATGAAATTTAAAGGATATTGTATAATTGCTTAATGGTGACAACACGTTCTTGCGCCAATGTAACTTTCAAGCAAAATCTGCTGTCACCCCCTCAAAAGTACTGACGAATTTGTTACAGCGCATAGGTTACTGTCAAGTTAGTGGACCGATTTAATTGGGATATTACCTCCACGATTTACAGCCATTAAAAAGTAACTACCCACGACACCACGTGACTGATTAATGGGCTAAGACAAAGTTACTTTTCCCTTTTTTCAGTAAAACATTTACTATTCTCATATAAGCAACTGTCAAACACACAAACACATAACTCTCAACGGAACCTCTCTCTCTCTCTCTCTCTCTCTCTCTCTCTCAAAAGCCTAAATCTCTCTCTTAAATCTCAAAGCAAAAATGGCACCTAAACAATCCTCTTTTCAAACAAACTTTGCTGGTATTCTCACTGCTGGAGATGCTGGTGAAGGATTCAAAGGACTTGTATCCTTCATGAACAAGTCCTATCTTGGTCATGCTATAACCTCTACCCCATCTTTGGACCTAGACTGACTTGAACAATTTTGGCAAACTGCTGTTGTTCAAGGAGGTGCAGGTAAGGAAGCCATACAATTCAAAATCAAATGAGCTACCTGCATTCTCACTGTAAAGGGCATCAACGAAGCCCTGGGAACTGGACTGCAAGCAAAAGAATCATACCAGGAGCTTGCAAGTGATGAAATCCTAAAGAAGTTCTTCTTGAAAATTGGGTATTCTGGCTCTGTTCTTGAAGAAGGTACTTCAAGTTGGTACCCAACTGGTGAAATGGACATGAAGTATTTAATGAAAGAATGGAGCATGATTCTTAATGTCATGGTGAAGGTTTTCTCAACAAAAACCACTGGTTGGAATGGCATTCCCTCCTACATCTAGAAACTCACTCACTCT
Source organism: Saposhnikovia divaricata (assembly GCA_036435485.1). Taxonomy (NCBI): domain Eukaryota; kingdom Viridiplantae; phylum Streptophyta; class Magnoliopsida; order Apiales; family Apiaceae; genus Saposhnikovia; species Saposhnikovia divaricata. The sequence goes on from CM071595.1 coordinate 125,682,339, forward strand.
CTAGTCCATGGGTACAAAGTGGATGTTGGAAAGCTGCTTATGAGTCAACTCAAGTCAGCTCTAAGCAAAAAGGTACATGTCTATCCTCACTTTCTTAAAATGTGTATAAATTTATTATGAGGTGTTGATGAAAATGCATCTCTCACAGTGGAGTGCAATGTTTTGAAAAGAAATACAAACACAACACTCAATTCACAGAATTTAAATACATATATTCCAATATGCTTCACAAAGCACATGGCTAATCAAGAGCCCAATCTTGATTTTGAATTACCCTCTGGGTATGTTATTTTTTCCCTTGAGAATGAAGGTGAATTAGACCCAAATTCAGTCAACCCACATTCTACTCAATTCATTCCAATCAGACCTTCCAGACAACCAAAAGCCACAAAAATAGCCCTGCAAGAATCCAAGAAAAGACCCTTGGAAACTGGTGTTGATGGTAGTTCTGAGAATGTTGAGGGAGAAACTGCAATAGATGCAGTAAATAAGGATGTTAGTCAAAGTGAACCTACAGTGGTTCCTCTTGAGCCTAAGAAGAAGAGAGCTAAGAGGGGCAAAGCCACTGTCAGCCACCCTACAGTCTCACAAAAGGTTGTGGAGGATAAAAGGGAATAAAAAACATCCCTAGGTGCTTCTTCTCAACAAGAAGTATCTATTGAAACTGGCCTGTCTACCAAGGCAACCTGTAAAGAGTCTGCACATCCTCATGTACTCACTCATGAGGAGCCTACACTTGCAGATATGCACATGGAGTTACGGCACAGTGAGGGTCATGAAACTTTTACTCTTGAAGTTCCACAAGTTGCCCCTGTGGAACAGCCAGAAATCTCTTCTATACCATCACCTTCTTTATTCTCTAATCCATCAATTGTTTCTTCTCAACAACCTAGAGAGGGGGACAGTCCCAACCCTTCAGGTTTTGATCATCCATCTCATGTCATGGATGAGCCCCCATCAAGTGGTCCACAAGAACCCATTTCTCAAAGTGAAATGGATACCACTCCCTCAAACACTGAGCTAGACCAAGGTGGCAATCTGCCAAAAAATGAAATAGCTAAAATCTTGGTCGAACTCCAACAAGCAACTGACCCAAGGGAAGTTGCTGTCACAGCCTCAGCTGCTGTCAAAGACACCATAAAAGTTGTTGTCACCCACCTGTTGATAGTAACATTTTGCGTAAAGATGCTGTCACCTCTACATAGCTTGATCAGGATTCAGTACTTGTTGAAAATGCTTCTGATGATGATCAAATAACTATCTCTGCTTTAAAGGTAAAATCTAAACTTTCTACTTCTTCAACTAAAATGCATGTAAGTACTGCTCATACCCATGCATCTAGGATGAGTGAGGGATAGAAAAAGAAAAGAGAGATAAAAGAAAAGAGAGGTAAGAATAAAAATGAGAGGCAGGCAAATGAGCTGGCAAAAGGAGAGGGACTTGAGCATGTCCAGAGTGAAATTGAGGGAACCCCACACAAAAAGGCACTAGGCCTTGAGAGTCATTCTATGAGGAGTGATGAGATCACTTAGAAAAACAATGAGAGTGTGAGAAACCCCATAGCCTCCTTGCCCCAGTCTTTTCCTTTACCATCAAAAAGGTTAAGGTCTGGTGGTCCTCCTAAAGAAGCTGATTCAAGGTTGAAATCCCTTGAGGGCAGATGTGCATCCATGGAAGCTAAACTTGATGCTCTATCCACCATGGTAGCTACTGGTTTTACTGAGATTCAACAAACTTGTAAGAACCCAAATTTTGGATATAATTAAAACTTTTTATTATGTACTGAGGCAATGGTGAATAGTGATTACGACTACGATGTAACGATTGAGATAATGAATGAAAGGAATAGATTTGGATTCAAATGTTTATATGCCATGAAGAATACTATTGGTTGACACTTTAGATAAGAATTATCTATCTCCTAGGGAATTAAGATTTGATAATTCTAAAGAAGAAGATTATTCTTATGTCATCCAAATCGATATCTGTTATTGGTCCAGTGGTTCCGTAAAAAGGTTAAGGAACGATCGAAAGAGATCAGGGACAATTGTACAACCCTAAGAGAATAAGTAAAGAAAAAGGATGAATAGTTATTTTGGTGGATGTAGGAATATTATTAGACGACGCTATATAGAAGTACCCGGAATGAAATTCTGAGTTCATATTATTGATCCAGGGGGAAAAAGAGTGTATGTAAATGCTGTCGGATTCTGAAAAATAGCACTTTTATTTTCCCCGAGATTTCCCAGGACACTGAAAGACTTAAGGAATTATTGAAGGGATTTAAGGAAAATAAGTTCAAGAATTATTAAAGAGAATGGAGGATGATAGTATAAATATTAAGATGGTTTCCGGTAAAATCCTAACTAGAAACGAATGAGTTATTCCTCCAAACGATCAATGAATTGAGCAATAAACGGGCAAAGAAACAAGCAGATAAGCAAGATGCAAGCATATTCAAGTGGATGGGATAAAGTAACCAAGTAGTTACCAAAGGAACTAGAACAATTAGAAACTAAACCAAGTACTTAGTTCAAAACCATAAGAATTCAACACATGTCCCTTGCAAATGCATCATCCATGACACAAGCACTTTAATAAAGTGGCTTTATGCAAGATATTTCCTAAACACAGCAATAATACACTTTAGAGTGGATGAGAGCAAAAGAGAAGCTAGCGAAACAAAAAGCAAACCAAGAACAACTAATCTCTCCAAAACTGCCAACCATGAACCAAGCTCAAAGAAAAATTCATATCTCCCAATCTAGAGCTTCTAAAATCACCAAATTTTAATCATAGCTTCTCCGCTCCATGGGAAACATTCGTTCAAAATTTCATGGCAATCTAATGAGTGTATCCTAGTCAAATACCTTCCCTAAATTGAAGAAACCAAACCGCCTGTTCTTGACAGTTTTCTGTAACGATTTTCAAACAGCCATATCTCCTTCATTACTCAATGGAATTTGGTGTTCTTTAGCTTGTTGAAAATCTGGTTAGATGCTCTAAAACTCTCCTTTAGAAGCCTTGTCCATAAAATCATGGTAAGGGCCTTGTTTTTGCAGAACTTTGAACTGATGAATAATAACCTTCATGAACTAACTTTGATTTCTTGTTTTGTTTGGATGATCTAAGCAATCCTAAGGCTATACAAGGACAAACCAAGGCTTAGTCATGTATTAGGATACTCCAGGGAAGGTATAACTCTTAAGAAACCCTAGAACTTATTTTGTGTTTTTGTGATTATTGGATTAGTTTTGATGATGATGTGGTTTTAAGCATATAAACATGATTATGTAGTTGATTTAGTTGATTTAGCCATATAATGATTAAGAGGATGAGTTGAGATGTTCCTGGACTTATGAGGTGTATATCATGAATGTAAGATGTTTGGTTTTCCCGGTGTGGCTTGGTTGTGTTATGATTTTTAGAATGTTCGATTTATAGCCGTCGTAATGCCGAATTTTTGCTAACACTTAGAAATCGAGCATGACAGTTAATATAATTTCCTGAACTTGGTAATATTATGACAGGTCCTTGTAGATCTCGAGCCATAGATCGTTTTGACGCGAGAATTGAAACATTCCGACTTACGGTTTAGGAGTTATGGTCAAATTACGAAAAGTAGTTCGAAACCGTAAACGAGAATTCGTAACTGAAATTGAACCCTCGTAAAATACGTAAGTCAGTGGCGAATCTTGGTAATTAAATACTAGAGGTAAAAATGAAGGTGTGAGAGAAAACCTCATGTAAAACGGATCGTTTTCCGATTTTATAAAAATGTTTAAATCAAAGTTCAACGTGAGCGAACCCCTTAAAAGTATAACTTTGATTATAACTTAGAAAACGAACGATAAAACTCGAAGTATAATCTCGGTTCGTAATCGATCGACTTTAGAAATTATACGACTTAAGCATATACCGAGTGTGGGTACGATGACATGTCTTAATAACGAACAAATGTCGGATCGTATCAGTAATAAAAAGAGTTACACTAAAAGGTGTATAACGAGATAATTCGAAAACGTGTTTCGATTTAAGTGAAGTTATACTTAGACTTTTAAAACGTGTTAAGTGGTTAATCTCGAATATTCTGATTGTTTATAGATCATCGAGCAGACCCAGGACACGCTATCTCCACCCACACCCGATTACCAGGCAAGTGTTCAAACCTTTGAACCTGTTGTTGTGATAATATATGTATATGATTTCTGTTTTACACATGCCATCGCATGCATGCCTGTTTCCAATTATATTGTGACTCTGGTTGTTGTGATACTTGTTCCCTGAATTGATATTGGCTTATTGACTAGATACGAATTATCAATGATAAGCTCGATTGTTTTGGTAAGACCCTTAGCGAAGGGCATATGATATTCATTCTAAATATAGACCGGGAGTAAGTATTTTGAGATATAGATAGTAGTGGAAACCCGGAGGGATTCCAACGACAGATTATTATTTATCTGAGGAATGTTATTATTAAACGTTATTTATATTCCCATACATTATCAATTACTTGGAAATATTTCGAGGAATGTTATTTGAATATTATCTCAGTCGAGGGATATTAAATGAATGTTAGTTTCGAATATTCATTTAGAGTTGATTATTTAATAAATATTATTTTGATATTCATTAGAATGTTATTTATTAAATGAATATTACTTTCGAATATTCATTTAAGGTTTTATGTACTTGATGAATATTATTTTAAAATATTCATTGGAAGTTCTATTTACTTAAGGAATATTATTTCGGTTATTCCTTTAAGGTTTTGATTACTAAATGAATATTATTTGGATATTCTTTTATAAGATTATTTATTAAATGAATATCATTTTCAAATTTTCATTTAAGGTTTGATTTATTAAATGAATATCACTTGGATATTCATTTAAATTATTATTAATTTTTAAATGAATATTATTTTTGAATATTAATTTGAAGTCTTGTTTACTTAACGAATATTATTCCAAACATTCCTTTCAAAATTAATTATTAAATGAATATTATTTTTAATATTCATTTAAGTAATTATTTATTCAATAAATATTTTCTGCATATTTCTTCAAGGATTATTTTAAGAAATACTCTGATTAAAAATATTCTTTCATTCATTAAATACTTCCGACTCAATAAATATTCTATAAATATTTATTCAATACTTGGAAACAACTTCAATGTTGTTTATTCTTCTTCAAATATTATCTTCGACCTTCGATCATTCTGAAAATTCTTCGAAGTCATACGATTAATATTATATTAAGAAAGGTCCTCAAGATTCCATTCTTCACTCGAGTCTATCTCTTAAATTATAAGGGAACCTTACTTAAGAAAGGTTATTTATCTTGTTGACTTCCCGGTCATAATTTATCCTTTTCATTCGCAACTTGGTTGCTATGGACTCATTAAGTCTGTGTGTACCTTCTCATCATTCGAGGGGTAAGATTGTTGGAACAAGTTGATATCCATTAACAAGCAAAAGCTTGGGAAATGTTGGTGAATTTTCCTTTCCAACTAGATACGACTACTTTATGGAGTCTTATCAACAAGTATTTCACTTGGGGAAGGGAGGACAAACTCTATGTTTCAATGCTGTGGATTTATTCGAACTAGGAGTCGTGTGTAAGAGGCCGAGTCACGCGGTCCATCACAAGGCCTAACCATTGACCATGGAGTTACTATTAAAGGCAATCGACAAGTGGAGCCGTCAGTTCTTCCTTCTACCGGTAGTAAACTATATTGGGTCGTACCATCCCCGACTGATCATCAGGGAGTGGGACAGCTGGCCCGTGATAACTATAACGCCTTAGAAATTTTCAGAATTTTTAATTACTGAAATTATTTATTTTATATTAAATGTGAATTATGTGGCGTATAAATTTGTGGAGGAGGTGAAGTATTTGTGGAATAATATTTAGAGGCCTAGTTGATGTTTTGTATGTGTTGTGTAAGCCCGGCTATTTTTATTATATTTTTGGGAATTTATTTCTTATTTAATTGTGTTATAATTATCTTCTGTGAATTTTATTAAATCTTCGGGATTAGCAGAAATCCTGAAATCTTCTTCATTAATAACTTTATTAGTTTATACGACTTTTAAAAATATTTGGTGAATTATTTTTGGGTTTCAAGGATTTTAAAATGATTTTACGAATTATTTTCCAATTTAAAGATTTAATCTTGTAAAATTCATATTTAATTCGTTTTAAATCCTAAAAATATTTTAAAAATATGTGGGAGATCGTAATTTTACATTCTTCGTTTCAAAATTTTAAAATTTAATGTCCTACCCATTTTTATATTTGATTTCAATTTTTAGGAGAGGTTTTATTTATTTTCAGTAAGTATAATTAATTAAATCATTGTATTTTCCAATTTCCCCAAAAACTTCTTAAACTCAATCCCTAATTCTTAATTTGGAGACAATCTCATTTCCTAGATCTCTCCAGAAAGCTCTCGACTTCTCCTCTCTAATTTCTCTCATATCTTTCTTTTTCCTCACAATTTCCGACTTACGATTGGGCCTTTGTTCGGTTCTAAGCTAGTAAACGTCCTCTAGCTCCTCTCCTCTGTCGTTCTCTATTTCCAGTCGATTGAAAGGGTGGGTGTTGCAGTTGGTATATGTAATTACCGTACCTCTGAGTGTGTGTGTATGTAAAGAAAAGTGTGTGTGTGCGTGTTCGTGGTGGGAGTTACATGCGATGGGTATGTGTGCTATCATCTGTGCGTGTGTGCGTCGTCAAGTGTGTGTGTTCAGCAGAGAGGGTGAGTAAGTCGTGGTGGGTGTGTTGAGTTTTGCCGATTGGAAGCCTACCGTGTGTGTGTGTGTAATTGAAGCGTGCGTGTGTAAGTAGTGATGGTGTGTGTGGTTGGCTTAAATGCCGATTGTGGTTAACCCCCTCCCCTGTTCTTTCACCGAGTTCTTGACATATATATGTGTGGACTGTCTCCATATGTGAGCTGCGTTGGTACTGTTTTGTGTATGTGGTGCAAGTCCTGTTCGATACCTATGAAATGCCCCTGTGATACTTATGAAGTGTTGCTTGGTTGATTGTGGTCATATGTGTAATACTGTGATACAATGAAACTCGAAAGTTTCTTAAATTTCCCCGAATTATGAGTTGAATTGATTTATTCAGGAGATGATTAATTGTGGAATATCGATTGTAGTTTATTGTTGGCAGAGTTTCGAGTCGGAAACCCAATTTCGGGTACCACCGGGACTTTACCCCATCGACAATGATATTGATAATAAATTGAGTCGATGGTATTTGGCGATGATGATGATTTTCTGAGCCAAAATTTAAATTTTTATAATTACGTTATAATTTTTAATTTCTTGTTTTAAATTCTAAATTTATATAATTGTTTAGTAAGATGAACTAGTTGGATTGTTGGACTGTGGTTATATTACTGGTGATGATTGTGTTGGTTGTGTCGGCTGTATTCCTACTGGCAGTCACCCGTATAAAGGGGATGCCGTCAAAATTTTTCTAAAAATCTTAATTTATTTCTTGAAAATGAGTATGTATAATTATACAACTTGCATAAGTTATGAGTCGGGCTTCATATTTTTAAAACTGATTGATTATGTGGTAATGTACCATTTATGATTAAATATTTTGCCAGTGGCTTGTATAATGTTGGTATATAATTAAATAAATGTAAATTAGGAGATTATTCGCGGGGGGTAGCCTAAGTAAATTTTTATATTGATTAGCGAATATTGTGTAGAATTCTAAAATAGTGTTATATTGTGTGTAGATCCCGCGGATAAAGGGAAAGCTAAGGCTGAGGACGTAAAGACTCTTCGTATCTTGTGATTTCCTGGTTAAGGCAAGTAAATTACTTCACTTATCTTTCAAGTGAATTATGATTATTATAACTTGATTTATATGCTTGTTCGAATTATCCTTGATATAATTGTTCCATTAGTTTCCCTTAATTTCGAATATTAAATTGTTATACCCCAAATCGATTATAATGATTTCGTTGATTCTTTTAGTGGCTTGACTTACATCCATACCCCCTGTATATATATCAAACTTGTCGATACCTCGGTCAGAAATTACCCGACCTTATTTCATTTTCCGAGATTTGAGATGTTGACAAAGTGTCCAGGGTGTTTGGCAGTTGAGGTGGTCGATTGTTCCGACACCTGATGTCTAATTCTAGGATTGGACTGTTAATTTTTTTTTTTAAAATGTGGACCGTAAGGGTCGGACCAGATTCGTGGTCAGAAATTATTAAGGCCAATGTGTGCCGTGGATCCATTAAGGACATTGCTGTGTGCGTTTGTCCGGGGTTAGTGCGTGACTGATCAGCAGCCTAACCTTATAATTGTTTTTATCTATAAAATGCATGATAGTCCAATCCTCTTCTATTTTATGATTCAGACAAGAGATGTATCATACAGTTGAGCTTATTTATTGTTGATTGTTAATTCTTGATAGACTTGTAAACGTTTCAGTTTGTTTATGCTTTTGACTATATATATACTTGCTGAGCATTTTAGCTCACCTGCTTGCTAATTCTGTTTCCTCAGCTAAGCACGAAGATGTCTAGAAGGAGTGGACCGTCTGGTTGGGGTAGCCATAGAGGCAGCCAGAGAGTCGAGGTGGTGGGATGGGTAGTGAGCTTGTAACCCTGTTTCATATCATTTCTGCATTAGTAGACAGATTATTTATCTTATGGAATTGTATATTATTTTATTCAGTATGGAATTGTAATAGTTAATTAGTAGTTGTTTCATACTGTGGCCTGTGAGCGGTCTTGGTTGGTGTAGTTATATTTCTCTATGGGTTGTTGTTATCAGGCAAGTGAACTGTTTTGGTATTAGTTGGTTGGTTTGGACAGGTAAATAGTCATATTTACGAACACATCATGCCGAATTTTCTAGAATTTCTTCTATATTAATGTTTAATTAATTATAAAGCATATAATCTTAATATTGGCTAGTGAGGGTGTTACAAGTTGGTATCAGAGCTACAGGTCACAGTCACTGAAACAATTAGGTGGGAAAGTCGGGGTAGAGTTATAAGAAAGGTTAGGATTGTTTCGTGAGAGATAGGGTGTCTAACTATAAGATATATATATATACTACAGGCACCTATTTCTGGTTCCGATTTAGACCCGGACGAGGATCCGGAAGGAGGGGCTTCCGTACCGCAGCAGGTTTCCCCAGGGGCTATGCAGCCATACGTAGGATCGCAGGGCTCGGTGAATGGGCCAGCTTATCAGTACACTTCTCAGCCTGTTCCATACCATGTGTACGAGCGAGTGGCCAGAGAGAGGGACTATCTCTTAGGGCAGGTGACAGAGTTGAGGGCTATGAGGTCTAGGGAGGAGGATCTGGCTAGAGAGCGAGATAGAGCGGTAGCTGAGTTGGAGGATGTTCGGAGGCGTGTACGAGCTATTAGGCATGTTATCACTAGGCGGGGACGGATTAGGTCCCGAGATGAGCCGGCGTTCGTGACACAGCAGGTGACTCTAGGCCTGGTGAAGGCGGAGCTGGAGAGCATTCTTGGATCGGCTTGGCGGGGAGAGTCTGATGATGATGACGATCAGTGATGGCTAGGGTAGTATGATGATGTATGTAGTATATAGAGGCATGTTATGGTAGTAGTAGTATATCAGGATTTGCAGTACGACCAGTTTTGTTGTAGATATCTGTTGTACTTTGACTAGATGCTAGCAGTCTCCTCTTTCAGTATTATGTTGCACCCCTATCGAAGCGTTGTTCTTACGCTTGTATCGGATCTATATATATATCATTATCACTTTTGCAGAATTGTTGTTAGATTTCCTTTATACATTGTTGATTACTTTTGCGCACCATATTTACTTTTCCGCACTATATTTCTTTTTAGTACCCATTTATTTTCGTATCATATTTATTTTCCAGCATTGGATTTATTTTCAGCATTGCTTCTTTTTCTAGTACTGCCTTTACCTTCAACATCATATTTAATTTCAGCATTTTGTTTATTGTTCTGTTAATGCATCTATCAGATATTTATGAATACCTTGCATAGTTTTGATTCTTGTAAACCAATTTCTGACCCGAGTAATGACTGGGAACCTTGAATTATATTTCAAAAGTATATTCATTTTTGGCTTAAATTAGATTCTTTTGATTTAGTTGCTCTTGAATTTGAACCTAATGATTGTCCGTTGATTTCAGAAATATGCCTTCAAGAAAGAAGAAACAAAATACCCGAACCACCAATCAGGGTGAGCAAGCCAACCCACCCCCTGTAGGTCAAATGGACCCCGCTTTGGCTCAAATATTACAGACTCTTGTTCAGCAGACTGCTACTCTAGCACAGCAACAGCAACAATTACAGCAGCAGTTGTTGGCTCAACAGCAACAACAGCAGCAACAGCAACAACCACCTGTTCCTCCGGTGGTCACTTTTAAGTCCTTCCAGGCAGTTAAACCTCCCGAATTTAAAGGAACGGCGGACCCAGTAGAGGCGAGATCTTGGCTGAAAGAGATGGAAAAAGCTATTGAACTGGTGGGGGTCCCAACAAATAAACAGACCGAATATGTAAGTTATTTCCTGAAGAATGAAGCCACTTATTGGTGGGAGTCGGTAAAGATGTTGGAAGCTACAGAAGTGATTCCTTGGGAAAGGTTTACAGAGTTGTTCTTAGAAAAGTATTTCCCAGACTACATGAAAGATCAGATGGAGATGAAGTTTTTGGAGTTGAAACAGGGAAGTATGTCAGTAACGGAGTATGAAACAAAGTTTAATGAACTAGCTAGGTTTGCTTCGGCTTATGTGGACACGGAGAGGAAGAAGGCAAAGAGGTTTCAACAAGGATTGAAACCATGGATTCGTAGTAAGCTAGCAGTTTTGGAACTGGATACCTATGCAGCTGTGGTGCAGAAGGCCATGATAGCCGAAGGAGAAAGTGAATTGTATTTTAAGGAAAAAGAAGGAAAGAAAAGAAAAGCTGGGTCAATAGAAGGACGACAAGTGCAAGGTAGCTCTCAGAGTGTGCCCAACAAAACGCCAGGGTTTCAGTCAGGAAAGAATGGGAACTCTAAGAAGCCGGGATCGGGGAATGGAGGGCAAGGGAATAGACTCCAAGATTCGAGTCAGCAGAAACTGGTTAGGCCACCCTTAGCCGAGTGCAAGACTTGTGGAAAGAGGCATCCAGGAGTGTGTGCAAAGTTGGAGGTAACGTGCTACAAGTGTAATCAGAAGGGTCACTATGCTCGAGAGTGCAAGGTAGGGATTGTATGCCACCGTTGTGGGAAACCAGGGCATGTAATGAGAGATTGCAAAGTACCTGTTGTGAAACCTCTGGCCCTGGCTAACCCAATGCTTCAAGCGATTGAGGCACCCCCAACAGCAAATGTCAGACCAGTGGCGAGGACTTTCAATATGACTCTGAATGAAGCTATTAAGAATTCTGATGTGGTAGTAGGTACGCTCCCTGTAAATTTTGTTCAAGCTAAAGTATTAATTGATTCCGGGGCTACAAAATCCTTTATATCCAAAGAATTTGTTCAAAGGTTAAAATGTGAGGTATGCATGTTACGTGAGGCTATAGTTATAGAAATAGCTAATTCAGAATGAATTCCGGTTACTCAAGTATGTCCTCGTTGTAAGATCGATATCTCAGGGCATTGCTTTTACGCTAATTTGATACCCTTCCAGTTAGGTGAATTTGATGTCATTCTAGGAATGGATTGGTTAACAGAGAATAATGCACAGATTGACTGTAAGAACAAAAAGGTGATACTTAAGCTCTCCGATAATATAGAAGTTACCTTTAGGGGTCAGAGACAGACTAGAAGATTTTTAACGATCATACAAACTAAGAGGCTGTTGAGGCAGGGATGCGAGGGCTATATGGCTTATGTCATGGATACCAAGCAAGAGGTAACTAAGATAGAGGAAATACCAGTGGTGAATGAGTTTCTCGATGTTTTTCCAGATGAACTTCCCGGGTTGCCTCCGGATAGAGAAATAGAATTTACCATCGATTTAGCCCCAGGAACCGAACCCGTGTCAAAGGCTCCCTATCGAATGGCACCTGTGGAGATGAAAGAATTGGCTATCCAGTTGCAAGATCTTTTGGAGAAGGGTATTATTAGGCCTAGTGTTTCACCGTGGGGAGCTCCGGTATTATTTGTAAAGAAGAAGGATGGAAGTATGAGATTGTGTGTCGATTATCGGGAACTAAATAAGTTGACCATTAAGAATAAGTACCCTTTGCCAAGAATTGACGATTTATTCGATCAGCTGAAAGGAGCAACTTGTTTCTCGAAAATTGATTTGCGATCAGGATATTTCCAATTAAAGATTAGACCGGAAGACGTTCCAAAAACAGCGTTTCGGACTAGGTATGGGCACTACGAGTTCTTAGTGATGGCCTTTGGACTAACTAATGCACCAGCAGCGTTCATGGACCTAATGAATAGAGTCTTCAAGAAATATTTGGATAAGTTTGTGATTGTGTTTATAGATGATATTTTGATATACTCAAAGACCGAAGAAGAACATGCAGGACATTTGAGGATAGCTCTAGAAACGTTGAGAAAAGAGAAATTGTATGCAAAGTTTTCTAAGTGTGAGTTCTGGTTGAAAGAGGTGCAGTTTTTAGGGTATGTCATCAGCAGTGAAGGGATTAAAGTGGATCCTGCTAAGATTGAAGCTGTGATGAATTGGGAGAGACCTAAAACACCTACAGAAGTTCGAAGTTTCTTAGGATTGGCGGGATATTATCGAAGATTTGTTCAAGACTTTGCGAAGATAGCCACCCCACTAACAAAGTTGACAAGGAAGAATGAAAAGTTTGTGTGGAGTGAGAGATGTGAAGAAAGTTTCCAGGAATTGAAGAAGAGATTGGTGACTGCACCTGTATTGACACTTCCAGACGAAAAAGGAAATTTTGTGATCTACAGTGATGCATCTCATAAAGGATTAGGATGTGTACTAATGCAGCACGGTAAGGTAATTGCTTACGCTTTGAGACAATTGAAACCTCACGAGCAGAAATATCCTACTCATGACTTAGAATTAGCCGCGATTATTTTCGCCTTGAAGATTTGGAGACATTATTTGTATGGGGAAAAGTGTGAAATTTATACGGACCACAAAAGTTTAAAGTATATTTTCACCCAAAAGGAGCTGAATATGAGACAGAGAAGATGGTTAGAATTACTCAAGGACTATGATTGTACCATTAACTATCACCCTGGGAAGGCGAACGTGGTGGCGGATGCTTTAAGTAGGAAGAAGAAAATCAATATGTTGACAATGCCTGAGGAAATATACAAAGAGTTTGAAAGATTGGAGATAGAGGTGTGTATGCCTGCAAGTAGTACAGGTACGGTGTACACTATGACATTTCAGCCAGAATTGTTAGAAAAGATTCGCAGATGCCAGGAGGAAGTTATGAGCGGGGATGTGAACAAGTTAACAGGTGAGGAAATATGCACACAAGTAGATGACAGTGGGATATTGAGATTTTCTTCACGTATCTGGATACCCAATGTGACAGAGTTGAAGAATAAGATTCTACAGGAAGCCCACAGTTCGAAATATTCGATTCATCCAGGAAGTACGAAAATGTATCGAGACTTGAAAAGAAACTTCTGGTGGCCGGATATGAAGAGAGATATTGCCGAATGGGTGAGTAAATGTTTGACCTGTCAGAAAGTAAAAGCAGAACATCAAAGGCCAAGTGGGATGCTACAACCATTAGAGATTCCCGAGTGGAAATGGGAACATATTGCGATGGATTTTGTGGTTGGATTGCCAAGGACGAGAGCTAATCATGATGCTATCTGGGTAATTGTTGATCGATTAACGAAATCTGCACACTTCCTTCCGATAAATGAGAGGTTTTCATTAGACAAATTCGTTCACATATACATAAAAGAAATTGTGGTGCGACACGGAGTTCTAGTATCAATAGTCTCAGATCGAGATCCAAGATTCAATTCGAGATTCTGGAGAAGTTTTCAAGAATGTTTGGGCATTGAATTAAAAATGAGTACTGCTTATCATCCTCAGACTGACGGTCAGAGTGAAAGAACGATTCAAAAAATTGAAGATATGCTCCGAGTCTGTGCACTAGATTTCGCAGGAAGTTGGGATGAACACTTGCCATTAGTGGAATTCTCATACAACAACAGTTTTCATGCTAGCATTGGTATGCCACCATATGAAGCATTATATGGGCGAAAGTGTCGATCTCCACTATACTGGGAAGAAGTTGGCGAGCGAAAGATACTCGGACCAGAGTTAGTGCAGCAAACCAAGGAAGTAGTTCAACTTATCCAGAAACGATTAGTGGCAGCTCAGAACCGACAGAAAAAGTATGCTGATTTGGCTAGAAAGAATATGGAATTCGAAGAAGGAGAACAAGTTTTGTTGAAAGTATCTCCGTGGAAGGGGTTGGTAAGATTTGGTAAGAAAGGAAAACTAAGTCCAAGATTTATTGGGCCTTTTGAGGTTTTGAAGAAGGTTGGAAAAGTTGCCTATGAGTCAGCCCTACCGCCTCACATGCAGCATATTCACAACGTGTTCCATGTATCGATGCTTAAGAAGTACCATCTGGACTCTAAACATGTCATTGAATATGAGCCGATAGAGATTCAACCAGATTTATCTTATGTAGAACAACCCATCAAGATATTAGATCGTAAAGAGAAAGTTCTACGAACTAAGACGATACCTATAGTGAAAGTTTTGTGGAGAAACCCCAGAGTGGAAGAATCAACTTGGGAGCTTGAAAGCGACATGCTTAAGAATTATCCTCACTTATTCACTTAGGTGAGATTCTGGGGACAGAATCCTTTTAAGGGGGGAAGGGTATAACGCCTTAGAAATTTTCAGAATTTTTAATTACTGAAATTATTTATTTTATATTAAATGTGAATTATGTGGCGTATAAATTTGTGGAGGAGGTGAAGTATTTGTGGAATAATATTTAGAGGCCTAGTTGATGTTTTGTATGTGTTGTGTAAGCCCGGCTATTTTTATTATATTTTTGGGAATTTATTTCTTATTTAATTGTGTTATAATTATCTTCTTTGAATTTTATTAAATCTTCGGGATTAGCAGAAATCCTGAAATCTTCTTCATTAATAACTTTATTAGTTTATATGACTTTTAAAAATATTTGGTGAATTATTTTTGGGTTTCAAGGATTTTAAAATGATTTTACGAATTATTTTCCAATTTAAGGATTTAATCTTGTAAAATTCATATTTAATTCGTTTTAAATCCTAAAAATATTTTAAAAATATGTGGGTGATCGTAATTTTACATTCTTCGTTTCAAAATTTTAAAATTTAATGTCCTACCCATTTTTATATTTGATTTCGATTTTTAGGAGAGGTTTTATTTATTTTCAGTAAGTATAATTAATTAAATCATTGTATTTTCCAATTTCCCCAAAAACTTCTTAAACTCAATCCCTAATTCTTAATTTGGGGACAATCTCATTTCCTAGATCTCTCCAGAAAGCTCTCGACTTCTCCTCTCTAATTTCTCTCATATCTTTCTTTTTCCTCACAATTTCCGACTTACGATTGGGCCTTTGTTCGGTTGTAAGCTAGTAAACGTCCTCTAGCTCCTCTCCTCTGTCGTTCTCTGTTTCCAGTCGATTGAAAGGGTGGGTGTTGCAGTTGGTATATGTAATTACCGTACCTCTGAGTGTGTGTGTATGTAAAGAAAAGTGTGTGTGCGTGTTCGTGGTGGGAGTTACCTGCGATGGGTATGTGTGCTATCATCTGTGCGTGTGTGCGTCGTCAAGTGTGTGTGTGTTCAGCAGAGAGGGTGAGTAAGTCGTGGTGGGTGTGTTGAGTTTTTCCGATAGGAAGCCTACCGTGTGTGTGTGTAATTGAAGCGTGCGTGTGTAAGTAGTGATGGTGTGTGTGGTTGGCTTAAATGCCGATTGTGGTTAACCCCCTCCCCTGTTCTTTCACCGAGTTCATGACATATATATGTGTGGACTGTGTCCATATGTGAGCTGCGTTGGTACTGTTTTGTGTATGTGGTGCGAGTCCTGTTCGATACCTATGAAATGCCCCTGTGATACTTATGAAGTGTTGCTTGGTTGATTGTGGTCATATGTGTAATACTGTGATACAATGAAACTCGAAAGTTTCTTAAATTTCCCCGAATTATGAGTTGAATTGATTTATTCAGGAGATGATTAATTGTGGAATATCGATTGTAGTTTATTGTTGGCAGAGTTTCGAGTCGGAAACCCAATTTCGGGTACCACCGGGACTTTACCCCATCGACAATGATATTGATAATAAATTGAGTCGATGGTATTTGGCGATGATGATGATTTTCTGAGCCAAAATTTAAATTTTTATAATTACGTTATAATTTTTAATTTCTTGTTTTAAATTCTAAATTTATATAATTGTTTAGTAAGATGAACTAGTTGGATTGTTGGACTGTGGTTATATTACTGGTGATGATTGTGTTGGTTGTGTCGGCTGTATTCCTACTGGCAGTCACCCGTATAAAGGGGATGCCGTCAAAATTTTTCTAAAAATCTTAATTTATTTCTTGAAAATGAGTATGTATAATTATACAACTTGCATAAGTTATGAGTCGGGCTTCATATTTTTAAAACTGATTGATTATGTGGTAATGTACCATTTATGATTAAATATTTTGCCAGTGGCTTGTATAATGTTGGTATATAATTAAATAAATGTAAATTAGGAGATTATTCGCGGGGGGTAGCCTAAGTAAATTTTTATATTGATTAGCGAATATTGTGTAGAATTCTAAAATAGTGTTATATTGTGTGTAGATCCCGCGAATAAAGGGAAAGCTAAGGCTGAGGACGTAAAGACTCTTCGTATCTTGTGATTTCCTGGTTAAGGCAAGTAAATTACTTCACTTATCTTTCAAGTGAATTATGATTATTATAACTTGATTTATATGCTTGTTCGAATTATCCTTGATATAATTGTTCCATTAGTTTCCCTTAATTTCGAATACTAAATTGTTATACCCCAAATCGATTATATTGATTTCGTTGATTCTTTTAGTGGCTTGACTTACATCCATACCCCCTGTATATATATCAAACTTGTCGATACCTCGGTCAGAAATTACCCGACCTTATTTCATTTTCCGAGATTTGAGATGTTGACCTGGAATGAAAGTGTCCAGGGTGTTTGGCAGTTGAGGTGGTCGATTGTTCCGACACCTGATGTCTAATTCTAGGATTGGACAGTTAGTTTTTTTTAAAATGTGGACCGTAAGGGTCGGACCAGATTCGTGGTCAGAAATTATTAAGGCCAATGTGTGTCGTGGATCCATTAAGGACATTACTGTGTGCGTTTGTCCGGGGTTAGTGCGTGACTGATCAGCAGCCTAACCTTATGGAATTGGGGTAGCCATAGAGGCAGTCAGAGAGTCGAGGTGGTGGGATGAGTAGTGAGCTTGTAACCCTGTTTCATATCATTTCTGCATTAGTAGACAGATTATTTATCTTATGGAATTGTATATTATTTTATTCAGTATGGAATTGTAATAGTTAATTAGTAGTTGTTTCATACTGTGGCCTGTGAGCAGTCTTGGTTGGTGTAGTTATATTTCTCTATGGGTTGTTGTTATCAGGCAAGTGAACTGTTTTGGTATTAGTTGGTTGGTTTGGACAGGTGGATAGTCATATTTACGAACACATCATGCCGAATTTTCTAGAATTTCTTCTATATTAATGTTTAATTAATTATAAAGCATATAATCTTAATATTGGCTAGTGAGGGTGTTACAATAACTCCAGTATTGGTTCATCTCACAAATTGGGAATTCCCTGCAACACGTATCGAAGAGACTTCATTCAGGTTGACGGTGTCTTCCGCAACACGTATCGAAGAGACTTCTTTCAGGTTGTAGGACTTCGAAAAATGTTAATAACTGGAATTGCAATATTTTCCTTGCAAGTTCCTCTTTATATGATAAATGATAATATCTTTCTTATTTTGACTTAGCAGATATTTCCACGAAATAAATACTTTAAGTTACCTTGTAACTTCATCGTTCATATTATACTGGCATCATTTCCGTAAATGCATGGTATATGGTTTGAAAGATACTTTTGAACTGTTATATATTATCGTTCAGTTATATATTATTGTTGGTGGGCTATTGCTCACCCTTGCTTTATTATTATATCACAACAACAGCTAGACCAGATGACTCGCACAAGGCGCACTCGACGCGGGCGAGGACGATGAGACTACCAGAGCTGAAGAAGAAGCTATTGGTAGGATAGATTCATTCTTTCAGTACCAAGTATATGGTCTAGTATGACTTATGCAAATGGATGGCAAAGAGAATGTATTCATATTGTAACTCTTTTGGGTTGTAAGAACTCATAATTTGTTTAATAAAATTTGGTTGTTACTCTGATTTCATCTCTGGGACTATAACGGGTGTGTTTTATATTGTTGTGTTGGGTCATAAAGATGTAATTTATTTTATGTTGAGGTAAGTTCAAGTGTTGTGGACAGAATTGGAGACCGTAACGACCGGATCCCGGACCCCGGATCTGGGGGTGTTACAGAAATGGTATCAGAGCGTACGTTATAAACCCCAGAGATGAGGCGACGTTAAAACAATAAATTCACTAAGATAATAAGAACTCTTGCCAAGTTCATAGTTGGACTACTTAATGTAGTGATGACATATAAAACCCTTATGGGAACTCTTAAGTATCATGATAGTAACTTAGCTCGATATCGTATCGACGAGTAAGGCGACAGACCTTGAGGCATACGAGCAGCAACGCGATGATGCTTATATGCTGAAGATCAGCGGGTAATTTGATGGAGTACCCTATTGGAGACCCGGAAGAGGTTCCAGCAGATAAGGAAAATCCTGTTAGGATAAGGAGCTTACCCTTGAGGAATGAGGGCCGCATCCAGAAAGACTGTGATGATTAAGGTATGGTGCTCAGAAAAGTGAGCATAAAGAACTGAGCTATTAGAAAGAGAACTGAAGATTCATGTTGGATTAGTAGCCGGACTACTGGATGTAGTACCAGCAAGTAAGACGGATTGAAAGGATCACTTGAGATCTTATACGGGAATAGACGAGAATCCTTAGAGACTTTCATATTAACGAAGAAAGAGCTAGAGGGATGTATGATTATCAAAGACATCGATTTAGGGCGAGGAGCAGAGTCCCTAGGGATAGTTGAGAAGGAGGCAGTAAGTGCCACATCATTTGATAAATGAATTAGTATGATATTGTCAGTAATAATTCGCCATAAAATGGTAGATGTCATAGGTTATAATTTATGAAACCAAATGGAGGTTAATGAGGTGGTTTTATTAAGGGAAATGTTCATTTTATGAATGAATCAGTTAGAAAGTAAAGACATTGGGAAGTGACAGCATGATTGGATAAAGTTATATAAGGAAGTAGTAAGCAAGACAATGATCTCAGAACCTACCGGAAGATAAGACCAGTGAGCCAAGATAAACTCATAATGAGACTACTGTCAGGGAATGAGTATAGAGTTATTTCAACTCAGTGAAATAATGAACCAGAAACGTTAGATGCATGTGATTCAGAGGAATATTAAATTCTTTCTTTTCTTTGAATGGATTATTGTAGTTACCTTAAGTTTACTCCGATGCAGAATTATAATGGATCGAGTAATACAATCACCAGTTGAAGAGGAAAAAAAATGTGTGAGAAAATCTTCCTGGAGCTAAAAGATGAAATTGGTAATGACCAAGAGTTGGCATTGTTTAATGGAAAAAGGGAGACTTTGTGCTTCCAACGATGCTTCGCATAAAAGATTAGGATGTGTGCTTGCGCAGTACGACAAAGTACATGCGGATGCATTCGGACAGCACGGTTCACCAGGTTCGGATGGCCTTAGTAGTGCCAATTTTTGTGGAACAACCAACTCCGACGGTAATGTTCCTTCTGAGACTAGTGGTTAGGTACACTAACATTTGGTAATATTGAATGTCAGGACGTATAGGTATCAGGATATTGTGTCAGGTTTCAGTTTGAAACTGTTGATTCCCTTCTAAGGGATGTATATAATTGGTTCCTCTCCAGTGGTTAAACTTCCAATCTAACGATGATTATTTCGTAAATTATGACTGCTTATGGTTCTACCTGCTTGGAGGTTCATAGAACCATTCTTCAGGTTTCGAAACTGGTCTCCTTAATGTTACCAGTAGGTGGATAGATTGACCAAAATTTCCCTGATTCTAGAAAGAAATCCGGAGAATTTTGGCACAAACATTGTCTTTCTGATTATCAGAGAGCATCATTGAAAAGAATGGAAACTGGAGTGAACCCTGTGGATTGGGTAAGGTTGCTGTCATATGGGTTAGTAGACGGACCCTGAGTATTACAATCGATGGTAGAGATAAAATGATGAATTGAGATTGGACAGAAACAGGAAATTTAAGTAAGAAACCAGCCGGACTAAGAAACTCCGGGATTGACTTAAGTGAAAAGGCTGTTATGCCAGGAATGGTAAGCTTGCATGGCACGCGGGATTGATAGAATACTTGAAAAGATAAAAATAGAGGAAAGGTGACCTGAGACGGCGCTGAGTAGCCGATTAAGACTTATATGAAGTAAAGTTTTGGAAAGGTAGAAAGGTATCAAAGAAGAAGACACTATGCCGGCGATTGCTAGAAAAGTAATGCTAATTAGCCAACCCCTAAAATCATATTTTTTATTTTAGTGTGGCAAGTTGAGGCCAAGTCATAACGGATTATCAAGTGACTAGACCAGCAATGAAAGGATAAAGCAGGGTTGTTTCTAAGTAAGCACCGACTGCAAGGGCTTCTGATATAAAGGAAATATTAATGAGATTGTAGGAATCTTCTACTGAACCCTTGGCAACCCATTTTTGGATTGGGAATTTACTAGACTTTTGAAATGGGGTCACCCGTACTAAAGTGATTCATGTGTATATGATTGTCCAAGACTACGAGTAAAAATAGAAGTATAATGACTTGGGAGGTATGATGTTAGGGTATCATGAATACCATGAGTATATTATGACTAAGGAAAGTAAACAACGAAGGTTTATGAAGAGAGTATAGAAATGGTCAGAGATGGATCAGTATGCTGTAGGAATTTTGCCTAAGGCAATTACCTTTGAGAAGAACGATAAGTACTATGAGATTCACGTTGAACTCGACCAATATCTTCCAAAACATCCTTGCTACCATTACCAAGTTTTGTAAAGAAAGCAGATAGACATACGTTGTCTTTTGGAAGGTCAAATAGGCTGACAACTATCTGAAAGAAGAGGTTAGCATTAAGCCACCGACCGATTATAAAATGAAAATGATTGAAAAGAGACCCTTATTAAGGATACATGATCTGATTGCCAATTATAGGATGCAAGAATTCCTTGGAAGTTGAATTAAGGATAGGATATCCATAAATTAAGACAAACCCTGGGGAATGCACAAGGGATGGCATTAACCCTAATAAAGACATTGTGAATTCAAATGATATGAGTTGGATTTGTTATGGCAACAATGACCCGTAAGGATTATTAAAATGAGTTCTGGAAAGAACATAGACAGAATTATTAGAGTATTGATCAATGACGTTTTGTTATACCCTGTACCTAGAAAATACAGGAGGAATGATAAGGGTGACCTAAGAAACCTTACAAGGAAAAAAGTAATATTCCGAACTTCAAAATGGAAGTTTGGTAAGGAATGTATGACATAGTAACAGTAATGCCAGATGAGGTATGTATGAAACCCTGAGGAAGTATGGATTGAACCTATAAAGGTTGAGATTATCCTAAGATAAAGAAAGAACTAAGAAAAGAAGTATCCTAAGTAGGATTGGGAGTAATCGTGATAAAGTTCCCACGGGTAGGTGGAAGCAATGACTTATGAAAAAAGACTGATAGTTATATTTTTCTCCTTCAGCAGAGCTTAAGGGAGAATGCTTTCACCCAACATTGATGAGAATGAGGTAGAAAAATTTGAGTTGGAATGTATCCAGATAACATGGATTACAAGAAATTATTATTATCAGGAAAGGCCAATGAGGTGGCCGACAGTCTAAGTACAGAGGAATAATTACAAATGTTCATACCAAAGAAACAGAATGATATTTGGAAGGACCTTGAAGGTCATATCGGAGTGGAGGAAATTACATTCCTTCTGATGACTGTGCAAGAGTCGACAGTAATAATAGTTTAATTAAAGATTCGATTCCCGATATCGTCTTAAGCGAACTACACACCTTAGAAGGTCCCGTTTTGAGGCAAACCAGGACCATGATACAAAATTGACGAAGTAAACCATTAAGATTCCAATCTTTTATGGAAGATGCATGAGTGATAGTTTCATCAACCGGACATAGCTGCGATGCTTGAAGCTCTTCTGCAATTTTATCTACTTCATGTGATATCTACATCAAGTTCAGGAAGTGCTCCTTATGGATAAGGAATAGTGATTACTCTGTCTCCCTAAAGGATTTGAAACCTGTATGGTTAGCTATTAACGCACTATTTAAACAACAAGCGATGGCGATTCTTCTAAGAAAGTAGATGACAACGTAAAGATAAAGAAAGTGCTGCTATTGATAAGCTAAATGGCGTGTTGATGAATGACAAGCAAGTTTGTGTTAGTGTACTTCTGCGCAAACAAGATAGAGAATAGGAGGTTGATGCTTCATGATGCTAAAGGCATTCCCGTGGAAAGAAGTAATGAGACTTGGAGAGTAGGAGGGCAGATGAGCCCGAGAATTATTGGGCCACCTGAGAGTTTAAAAGTGTTCGGAAGGTGGCTCTCGAGCCAGTTTTACCCCCCAAAACTCATAGTATGATCGTAACGTGTTTCATGTGGCAAGGCTACGCCAATAAAATGCAGATGCTCGATAGATGATAAGAGCACGAGCAGGTAGATATACGACCTGGTCTGACTTACGAAAGACAACCTATGGAAAACCACGGGTAGAAAAAAAAGTGATGAGAAACAAGGTTGGCAGAAGTAGATTATATCGGATCTAAGTTAAAGGGATCGGCCAGATTCATTTCGGAGAGTTTAAATTGGAATAATGGGATGATTATAGAGTAAATGTGACGGGAAACCAATAAGGAGGTACCAAGTGCAAAAGATGTCTCAATAAGGAGATGAAGGTGGAAGTAAATAACAGAAGTAAATAAGAATCAGATAATAAGAAGGATGTGATTGATAAAGAAAAGACTGGGAAAGCAATTATGGAATGTGAAGCAAGGAATGTTATGAATGGATTAATAAAAGGGTTTTCTGATGAATTCTCGGGATGACAACCTGATAGTGTTAATATTATAGATATGAATAAGCTAGTAGCGTGACATGGAATGTCAGTAACAATGGTGTCAAGCGAGAAACTAAGATTTAACCTGAGAGGTTCAAAGATTTTCCAAAAGTAAGTGTGCTAAGGTTGAACCAGAGTATAGGTCCATATAATAGTGGACAAAGCAGCAAGATATGTTGACACATGAGGTTGCGATCAAATAGTATTGGATATAATTATGATTATTTTTTTCTTTGATGAACCTCTATAGTTCAGAGGTAAATTCTGAGTATGATATTTTACAATCATAAAAACCTTCTATAATCCTTTAGAACTCTTTTCTTTTCTTCTCTCTTATTCATCTTCTTTATGAATTGAGAAGAACAACCCTTTAAGGAGGGGAGGTACTGCTACGTGACTATCTATCTATGTGATAGAAGTCTAAGTGGAATACCATAACTTGTTTAATTGCTTGTCAAGTACTAAAGGCTGGCCCCCTTCTGTACTAACTCTGCAATATAACAAATGTTCATTGATCATAGTGATCTCTCAATAAATCTTTCCACTTCTCTATATTGATTGAGATTATGAAGATTAAAGCGATCAGGAAATGCACAGTGCGAGTGAGGTTATCTCCGAATTCGCAGGCTGATAGTGATACCAATGTTACTGCAGGTATCAATAAGGATAAGACTGGGTAAGAACATAACCCGGATAATGTGTTGTACGAAAAGTAGCAAAGTTGATGGAAAAAAAGGATAAAGTACGTATTGTAGCACCAGTAGATGTGCTGAGTAAGGGCAGAACGACTAAGAATTGACCCAGAAGCTGAAAGGTGAAACGATAGACAAACGACTCTTTGCTTCCTACCTGATTCCGGGACGGAATCCTTTTAAGGAGGGGAGACTGTAAGAACCCAAATTTTGGATATAATTAAAACTTTTTATTATGTACTGAGGCAATGGTGAATAGTGATTACGACTACGATGTAACGATTGAGATAATGAATGAAAGGAATAAATTTGGATTCAAATGTTTATATGCCATGAAGAATACTATTGGTTGACACTTTAGATAAGAATTATCTATCTCCTAGGGAATTAAGATTTGATAATTCTAAAGAAGCAGATTATCTTTATGTCATCCAAATCGATATCTGTTATTGGTCCAGTGGTTCCGTAAAAAGGTTAAGGAACGATCGAAAGAGATCAGGGACAATTGTACAACCCTAAGAGAATAAGTAAAGAAAAAGGATGAATAGTGATTTTGGTGGACGTAGGAATATTATTAGACGACGCTATATAGAAGTACCCGGAATGAAATTCTGAGTTCATATTATTGATCCAGGGGGAAAAAGAGTGTATGTAAAAGCTGTCGGATTCTGAAAAATAGCACTTTTATTTTCCCCGAGATTTCCCAGGACACTGAAAGACTTAAGGAATTATTGAAGGGATTTAAGGAAAATAAGTTCAAGAATTATTAAAGAGAATGGAGGATGATAGTATAAATATTAAGACGGTTTCCGGTAAAACCCTAACTAGAAACGAATGAGTTATTCCTCCAAACGATCAATGAATTGAGCAATAAACGGACAAAGAAACAAGCAGAGAAGCAAGATGCAAGCATATTCAAGTGGATGGGATAAAGTAACCAAGTAGTTACCAAAGGAACTAGAACAATTAATAACTAAACCAAGTACTTAGTTCAAAACCATAAGAATTCAACACATGTCCCTTGCAAATGCATCATCCATGACACAAGCACTTTAATAAAGTGGCTTTATGCAAGATATTTCCTAAACACAGCAATAATACACTTTAGAGTGGATGAGAGCAAAAGAGAAGCTAGCGAAACAAAAAGCAAACCAAGAACAACTAATCTCTCCAAAACTGCCAACCATGAACCAAGCTCAAAGAAAAATTCATATCTCCCAATCTAGAGCTTCTAAAATCACCAAATTTTAATCATAGCTTCTCCGCTCCATGGGAAACATTCGTTCAAAATTTCATGGCAATCTAATGAGTGTATCCTAGTCAAATACCTTCCCTAAATTGAAGAAACCAAACCGCCTGTTCTTGACAGTTTTCTGTAACGATTTTCAAACAGCCATATCTCCTTCATTACTCAATGGAATTTGGTGTTCTTTAGCTTGTTGAAAATCTGGTTAGATGCTCTAAAACTCTCCTTTAGAAGCCTTGTCCATAAAATCATGGTAAGGGCCTTGTTTTTGCAGATCTTTGAACTGATGAATAATAACCTTCATGAACTAACTTTGATTTCTTGTTTTGTTTGGATGATCTAAGCAATCCTAAGGCTATACAAGGACAAACCAAGGCTTAGTCATGTATTAGGATACTCCAGGGAAGGTATAACTCTTAAGAAACCCTAGAACTTATTTTGAGTTTTTGTGATTATTGGATTAGTTTTGATGATGATGTGGTTTTAAGCATATAAACATGATTATGTAGTTGATTTAGTTGATTTATCCATATAATGATTAAGAGGATGAGTTGAGAAGTTCCTGGACTTATGAGGTGTATATCATGAATGTAAGATGTTTGGTTTGCCCGGTGTGGCTTGGTTGTGTTGTTATGATTTTTAGAACGTTCGATTTATAGCCGTCGTAATGCCGAATTTTTGCTAATACTTAGAAACCGAGCATGACAGTTAATATAATTTCCTGAAATTGGTAAGATTATGACAGGTCCTTGTAGATCTCGAGCCATAGATCGTTTTGGCGTGAGAATCGAAACATTCTGACTTACGATTTAGGAGTTATGGTCAAATTACGAAAAGTAGTTCGAAATCGTAAACGAGAATTCGTAACTGAAATTGAACCCTCGTAAAATACGTAAGTCAGTGGCGAATCTTGGTAATTAAATACTAGAGGTAAAAAGGAAGGTGTGAGAGAAAACCTCATGTAAAACGGATCGGTTTCTGATTTTATAAAAATGTTTGAATCGAAGTTGAACGCGAACGAACCACTTAAAAGTATAACTTTGGTTATAACTTAGAAAACGAACGATAAAACTCGAAGTATAATCTCGGTTCGTAATCGATCGACTTTAGAACTTATACGACTTAAGCATATACCGAGTGTGGGTACGATGACATGTCGTAATAACGAACAAATGTCGGATCGTATCAGTAATAAAAAGAGTTACACTAAAAGGTGTATAACGAGATAATTCGAAAACGTGTTTCGATTTAAGTGAAGTTATACTTAGACTTTTAAAACGTGTTAAGTGGTTAATCTCGAATGTTCTGATTGTTTATAGATCATCGAGTAGACCCAGGACACGCTATCTCCACCCACACCCGATTACCAGGCAAGTGTTCAAACCTTTGAACCTGTTGTTGTGATAATATATGTATATGATTTCTGTTTTACACATGCCATCGCATGCATGCCTGTTTCCAATTATATTTTGACTCTGGTTGTTGTGATACTTGTTCCCTGAATTGATATTGGCTTATAGACTAGATACGAATTATCAGTGATAAGCCGGATTGTTTTGGTAAGACCCTTAGCGAAGGGCATATGATATTCATTCTAAATATAGACCGGGAGTCGGTATTTTGAGATATAGATAGTCGTGGAAACCCGGAGGGATTCCAACGACATATTATTATTTATCTGAGGAATGTTATTATTAAACGTTATTTATATTCCCATAAAGTATCAATTACTTGGAAATATTTCGAGGAATGTTATTCGAATATTATCTCAGTCGAGGGATATTAAATGAATGTTAGTTTCGAATATTCATTTAGAGTTGATTATTTAATAAATATTATTTTGATATTCATTAGAATGTTATTTATTAAATGAATATTAATTTCGAATATTCATTTAAGGTTTTATGTACTTGATGAATATTATTTTAAAATATTCATTGGAAGTTCTATTTACTTAAGGAATATTATTTCGATTATTCCTTTAAGGTTTTGATTACTAAATGAATATTATTTGGTTATTCTTTTAGAAGATTATTTATTAAATGAATATCATTTTCAAATATTCATTCAAGGTTTGATTTATTAAATAAATATCACTTGAATATTCATTTAAATTATTATTAATTTTTAAATGAATATTATTTTTGAATATTAATTTGAAGTCTTATTTACTTAACGAATATTATTCCAAACATTCCTTTCAAAATTAATTATTAAATGAATATTATTTTTAATATTCATTTAAGTAATTATTTATTCAATAAATATTTTCTGCATATTTCTTCAAGGATTATTTTGAGAAATACTCTGATTAAAAATATTCTTTCATTCATTAAATACTTCCGACTCAATAAATATTCTATAAATATTTATTCAATACTTGGAAACAACTTCAATGTTGTTTATTCTTCTTCAAATATTATCTTCGACCTTCGATCATTCTGAAAATTCTTCGGAGTCATACGATTAATATTATATTAAGTAGGGTCCTCAAGATTCCATTCTTCACTCGAGTCTATCCCTTAAATTATAAGGGAACCTTACTTGAGAAAGGTTATTTATCTTGTTGACTTCCCGGTCATAATTTATCCTTTTCACTCGCAACTTGGTTGCTATGGACTCATTAAGTCTGTGTGTACCTTCTCATCATTCGAGGGGTAAGATTGTTGGAACAAGTTGATATCCATTAACAAGCAAAAACTTGGGAAAGGTTGGTGAATTTTCCTTTCAAACTAGATACGACTACTTTGTGGAGTCTTATCAACAAGTATTTCACTTGGGGAAATGAGGACAAACTCTACGTTTCAATGCTATGGATTTATTTGAACTAGGAGTCATGTGTAAGAGGCCGAGTCGCGCGGTCCACCACAAGGCCTAACCATTGGCCATGGATTTAATATTAAAGGCAATCGACAAGTGGAGCCGTCAGTTCTTCCTTCTACCGGTAGTAAACTATATTGGACCGTACCATCCCCGACTGATCATCAGGGAGTGGGACAGCTGGCGCGTGATAACTCCAGTATTGGTTCATCTCCCAAATTGGGAATTCCCTACAACACGTATCGAAGAGACTTCTTTCAGGTTGACGGTGTCTTCCGCAACACGTATCGAAGAGACTTCTTTCAGGTTGTAGGACTTCGAAAAATGTTAATAACTGGAATTGCAATATTTTCCTTGCAAGTTCCTCTTTATATGATAAATGATAATATCTTGCTTATTTTGACTTAGCAGATATTTCCACAAAATAAATACTTTAAGTTACCTTGTAACTTCATCGTTCATATTATACTGGCATCATTTCCGTAAATGCATGGCATATGGTTTGAAAGATATTTTGAACTGTTATATATTATCGTTCAGTTATATATTATTGTTGGTGGGCTATTGCTCACCCTTGCTTTATTATTATATCACAACAACAGCTAGACCAGATGACTCGCACAAGGCGCACTCGACGCGGGCGAGGACGATGAGACTACCAGAGCTGAAGAAGAAGCTATTGGTAGGATAGATTCATTCTTTCAGTACCAAGTATATGGTCTAGTATGACTTATTCAAATGGATGGCAAAGAGTATGTATTCATATTGTAACTCTTTTGGGTTGTAAGAACTCATAATGTGTTTAATAAAATTTGGTTGTTACTCTGATTTCATCTCTGGGACTATAACGGGTGTGTTTTATATTGTTGTGTTGGGTCATAAAGATGTAATTTATTTTATGTTGAGGTAAGGTCAAGTGTTGTGGACAGAATTGGAGACCGTAACGACCGGATCCCGGACCTCGGATCTGGGGGTGGTACAAAACTCTTCTATCATTTTCTGCTACTCTTAGTGTTGTCAACTTGACTAAGGAGGAGAAAGTGGTAGATCAGAATAAGGAGAAATTAGAAGATCATAATACAGCTAAGGGGGAGTCAAGAAGTGAGGGGGAGCAAGTGCAAATGGAAGAAGATGGAGATGAGAGTGAGGGGGAGCAAGAGGAAGAAGAAAAAAACTTTGGTGAAGAACTGAAGGGCACTGGAGATGGTGACTTGATTGAAGGTAAAATGGATGGTGAGGCAGTATTGTTATCTAAAGAAGTGTTGGAGCAATTAAAGGAGACTCAAAAGTCTGAAAGAACAGTACTGCCAGCTCTGAAAACCAATGAACCAAATCCTAAAATCATAGAAACTCCATTACAGCAACTGCAAAAAGAATGGAGAGAAAAGGAAAAACAAAATGCTCTGGGTAAAGGTAAAGGCAAAATGCCTGAGTATGTGAACATGACTACTAGAACTACTTGGTCAGATGGAAGTGAATATGCCCCTGAAGATGCAGAATTGATGATGGTTGACTACATGGAGAGTACTTTGAACAACAAAGATGAAGAATTCAATAAGTTGGTGGATGAATCAATTAGTGAAGCAGGGGGAGCTTTTACAAAATTGGCACCAGCACTGAAGAACAAAGTGATAAGTATCTCCGTGAGAGTTAACTTGGAGAAAAGGTGGGCTGTTCAAGTTTATCTGAAGACTGGATTAACCATATTCATCACAATGTAACTTTTACAAAGTTTGCAGGCTAGAGTACTCCAAATCCTTGGAACAAAAGTGGTAGGCAACTCAATAACCTTCAATGACAGTCTATTAGCACAAATCAAGAGGATGATTGAAGACAAACTCCCTGAGGTGATTCATAATCCCTATGGTGTGTGCCATAGAAAGGTTACAAAAGCAGGAGCAAGAAGACTGTGTTTGCTACCCTTGGATAAAAGTTTAAGATTAAGCACTGTGTCAGTCATGACAGTGATGAAGAAAATTCTCAAATAAGGTATCAACATTGAAAAGGTCAAAGCTGTCAAAGATATCCACAAGCTATTGGTAAAAAGAGATGAGAATATTAACTCAATAATAAAGAAGCAGATCTCTGATGCCAATGCCAAAAGAGGTGAAAAAGGAGGAAGCTGCACCTATGATGATACCTTGAGTGATGATGAGGATGATATTGGAGGAAGTGGTGGATCTGGAGAAAATAGGAGTTCTGGAAAAGAAGCCTCTGGGAATATTGAAGTACAAACTCAGAAGAATGCAACCCAAGAAGAGCAAGAAACTCCCAGTACTGAAAAGAAAGATGCTGCCAATAATGAAGGGGAGCTAGAAATTCATGAAGCCTTGGGGGCAAGTATCTTGAGATTTGTAGTTGAATGCTTCGATCTTGAAAAAGATACTGTCAACAAGGATGCTATCAAAAAGGCTAAAGACACTGCCATGAAAGATGTTGTCACAAAGGACAGTATCAAAAGCCAAGAAAAGGAAGCTGTCAAAGATGTTGTCATGAAAGATGCTGTCAAGAGTCAAAATGAAGAATCTGTCAAGTTACGAAGGCTTGTTAAAAATTTCAAATCAAACAGGACTAATACTAGAGCACAAGCCTGGCGTGCAATCAAGAGAAAAGGAAAGACAGTTGCAGCAACAAAGAAAAAGAAGCATGGAGTAGCTTTGATAGAGAAGCCCATTGATAGAAGAAAGATAAATAGTTTTGAACTATACAAGAGAAAGATCGATGGGATTATCACATTTGTCTCAGTGGAATTGGATTTAGTCAGTAAGAATGTATCCAAGTACGTTCTCAGAACTGATGAAAAAATATTCATGCATGTGGAACCAGATTTCACAATGGAGATAGAATCACATGTGATAGGCAGGCATGACATCTCATACAAATCTGTGAAGGAGAGATGAAGAATTAATTTCTTTGTTCTGGAAAGGATGATTACTCTCATGGAAACAGACAAGAATGTTTCCAGCAATATCTTGGAGCATGTCAGGAAATACTATGCTGAAAGATATGCAGAATTCCATGAGAAGTATGGTGACTGGAGAGCTCATGATGATGCAGACCTGGAAGTTAGCTCAGATGGTGAACCTATGCCTAAAGTGGACTATATAGAAGTCCTTCGTCCTTACACAAAGGCAGGCATGGCTGCATATGAGGCAGAACAAGCATTCCAGGCTACTAGAGCAAAGTCATCCAAACCTAGCAAACCTGCCAAAAAAAATACTAAGACCTAGAAGCTCAACTGAAAGAAAGTTGCGAGAAAATCAACAAGAAAAACAGTGAGGAAGCGGGTTATCAACCCTGTATACTAGATGATCCTCTCAGAATCATAGATGAAAAAAGAATAAATCTATGTTGATAGTTTTCACAAATTGAGGACCAGTGTACTAAAGAATCTCTACTAGAAAGTTGTTGGATCATTTCATAAGCTCGAAATGCTAGTTGCTTGGGAACTAGAAGAAATATTTGATCAAAGGAGAGATGAAGATCCAAAACTAGACAGAAAGAGGAGAGTATCTCTTAATGCTTTCCCTGGAAGGAGATTCAAGATCATCCAAGGAATCTTAAAGTTCAGAACATATACTTATGACTTTGAAACTTGGTTTGATCTAAAGGATGCTAAAGTACTTACTTCTCGAGCAATTCAAGAGTACATTGAAGACATTGAAGATGATGCTAGATCTCCTGAAGAAAAGGCTTTAGTAGAAGACCTCAAGAAGGCAAAACAAGAAGCTCTCAAAAGAGAGGGAAGAATCTAGACAACTGAAGACTACTCAAATCAAGTTAAGTAAAATTTCTTATCTGCTCAACATATAGGAGTAATTGATTTGCAGTTAGAACATCAGTGTTATATTCTGGATTCTTTAACATTCATCAGAAATGGTATTTTAGGTATTTTGATCTATGTTAGTTTTTCAACTAAGTAGAACATACTGTCACAGCCAGAGTATGTTCTTGTAATCAAATAAATTGCTGTCATGTAATAACTGTATGTCTTGGAAGAAGTTCATGCATTTGTTCAAGCCTCAAGGGATACATCAAGAAGATAGCAAGAATAAATGTACTGTCACAACATTGACAGTAAGGTTACAAGAAGACAACATGTTACAAGTCACGACAGAAAGCTACATCTGACAGCAACATTGGCTGAAGCATGGGACATCAACATTCTCACAACTTGACAGCAAGTCTGGAGTTCCGACAACAACATTAGCGGGAGCTCGTACTGTCAAATATCTGAATATTCTCCTGACAGCAGACTTAGCGGTTAAGGTTACTGTCCAGATGAATTATTTGATTTTGGGATTTTTCTCAGTCAAACCCGTGAAAGTTTAGATGTTCAAGAAATAGATTTGCTGCAACACTCCATCGATTATAGTAGACCTGCAAAGACTACGACAGAAGCTTGAGAGTTCACAAGAGAAAGCTCGTCAATTCAAAGAGTATGACAAATCTACATCTACTAGAATTGTATTAGCTAAAATAAGAAAGAATCTAGGTTGCTTTACATGTGTTGTTAACTCTGTCTGTATAGCAATTTGGGAAAGTCACATGGGTGTGCAGTTGTAATGAGCTGCCACTTGAAAACGACAGTAGCTCCACAACCCATGTGATAGAGACAATAGAGTATCCTAGCCTATTTAGAGATATGTCTCTAATTCTTTCTATGTACACAACACACGCAGAAATCTTGTAATCTTTCAAGAAATCGAAGCTGGAGAAACACACCATTGCTCTAGGTTGTAGTAACACTTCACAAGATAAATAAAACATTTATTTTATGAGAAATCTTGATCTACTTGCGTTTGCATATTATTACTGATAAATTGAAATCTTTATTATCGTTGTTGTTTTAAAGATTGTGATTTATCAGTATTGCATTCAACCCCCGCTTCTGCAATACTCCGGGACCAACAGTAACATTTATTAATTTTTAAATTGGATAAACATGAAATTTCAGGTAAAAAATTTAATAACAATTAAAATAATAAAAATAAATGTTAATAAAATAAGTATAATTAATTTAATGAAATTTGAAAATATTATTTTACGATTCTCCAAAAGAAAATTGTTGAAATATTAAAAAAATTATAAGAAAAATTCATAAATCATATTTACAAAGTATCCGTGCGAAGTATAAAACTAGTAAGCAAATATGGGTATAATTATTAATAGTTTGATTCAATAGTTGAACCGTTAAAAAAATAATGACCGTTAGATATTTAGTAAATAGATCATCACCATTAGATTTAATAATAATTATTAAGGAATATTTTATACCTGACTTAAAATCATGTAAGGTGTGCAAAATTTTATAAATTTTATCCTTTAAGAATACATTTAATTTAACATGATATTTTATTTATGGTTTACAATATGAATGTAACGGCTCAGATTTTATATCATTTTTTGATTAATAATTTTGTGTACCAACTAATTTTTGCGTAATCTTTTAATCTGTACGTTTTAATTTTAATTTCGTAAAAACTATTGAAAATATAAATTTGAAGTCGCATAGATAGAGAAATTTTCTACCGTATCAGGTAGATTCTCTTTACCCTTTTATATTTAAATCACTCTTCTAAAAATTCAAGTTTCGGGCAAAAAAAATTTACATTAAGATTTTATTTTATTAGTTCTAAAGAATACATGTCATTTATTAAATAACTATTATTATTGCAAATATTTTATTAATTAATATTATAAAGTTAAATTATATCCATAATAAATTATAATACTTTATTTATTTAATCATATAATTTTAAAATTATTTAAAAGTAACACGTACTTTGCACGGCCTATAAGCTACACTACACCATATATCATCTTTACCAACACTCGGAAATGATGTTGCCACGAAAAATGTTGGCTTAGATGTCTAAAAATCAATTAAAATGGATGTATGCCAACACATAACCGGATGTTGCCATTCATGTTGCCTTAGATGCAATTTTTCCCTCAATGGCAACACTTATATGGGTGTTGGCTTATACACCAAAAAAATGGGGAAAAAAGCCCGCTCATTACAAAATTACAACCCGCTCAAATACACCGTCTGAAAATTAAAAGCCCGCTCACTAAAAAATTACAGCCCGCTCAAACCTCAAATACTCCGTCTAAAGATTACACCAAAACACTCTCTCACTCAAATACTCTCTCCCTCAAACTTTCTCTCTCTCAAAACTGACTATTGCTATTGCTTTTTCACAGGGGTTCGAAGTTTATCTCCGGTTCGAAGCTCATCTCCGGTCGAAGCTCATCTCCGATATGCAGTTCATCTCCATCTAATTAGTTAATGATATGTTTGTTTCTCGGTCTAATTAATTCATCTAATTACTTCCATTCATAGTTTATAGTTTACGTACCCTAGTTTTTGGGGGGTTTTTTATTTTGTTAATTTTTGGGATTACAAACCCTAGTTTTTGGGGTTTTTTCTCATCTGGTTTTGTGAATTTGAATTTGGCTTTCTCTCTAATGGCTAAGAAAGGGTCCTTCAGAGTAGCTTTGAATTCCTCTGACTTCTCTTGAAGAGCACTAGTAAACACGATGTCGGTGAATCTGAATTGAATCGATTGGGTCTTGTAGAGCAGAAGAATGTTATTTCAAAAATGACAGAAGGTATAGAGAGGCTACCAACTAGTTTTACTTCATTTACCACTAATGCAGCCAAGAAAACTGTCAATGGTATGTTACTTTCTTGTTCTCCTTCAGATTAAGACTTATCAGTCCCATGTTTTAATGAGAATGGATCTGTTTTAGTTAATCCGCATGATTCCTTTTTTACTAAAGCCTCAATGAACTGGAAAAATTGTTGTATTGCTATTATTAATTCTAAAGTTAAATTGAAATTCTGTGAGATTCAGAGCTTGGCAATAGGGGAAGTTTAAATGTTTGGGTCTGTTAGATGCACTTAACACCTTTAAGGTTGATGTTGTTTAAATTAAATTGTGTAGATGCTCTGAAGGACTGTAATGTTGAATTGACTGTAATGTTGTGCTCTATATTAGTTTTAATTCTTCTGAAGTTGATCCAGATATGTCTAGTGATGCTTATAACATGCATACACATATATAGTCTATACCATAGCTATAAAAGAAGCCTCAGGAGCTACGAAACCAGCCTTGCAAAATGCCTTATAACAATTGTCTACATGTTATGTTTGCTTCATAAAGTCATCATTAAAAAATTTATACTGTCTAGCATGGCTTCTTGGGAACTGGGAAGGATCCTACCTTAGTTCTCTACACAAACGCGCACACACTGGGAAAGGTAAAATTACCTATGAAATTTTTATTGATTTACACCCAACACCAAATTTTGATAGTTGCTCAAAGACCCCAAAATTATGTCCGACTATTCAAGAATGAGGGGTGCTTGATAATATATTTCGAAGGATGTTCAATAATTTATTTATTTTGCCAGAAGTTGATGAGTTTTATTGTATTAGTAGTATCCTCGTGACATTTAATTTACTATATTATTAACTCTTAATATTTTGCAGTTATATTTTAACTCTTTGAGTTCGACACTAGCGGGGAGTGATTCAAGTGCCTCTCCCAAGGGCGAGTTTATGGCTCCTCATATTCTTGCTATGTCGGCCACCCCAATTCCAAGGACACTTGCTCTGGCCTTGTATGGTGATATGTCCTTGACCCAAGTATGTATAAATTTGTATTATAACGTATAAATCTCAAAGAAACATGTATGCTGTTAAAGCAAAAAGACATAATGTTGGCTCAAACTGTTTGCGGTGTTATTATTGATCTTAAATATATTGATCTGTGTAGCAAAACATGTATATTGGAACGTTGCTGTTACTAGAAACTTTATTAACTTAACCAACATAGTTTATTTAATAATATGTTACCTACAAAGCCGCAAAATTACCGATATGCTGAGGTATAAATAAATCTCTGTATCTGCTACTTTTAAGGTTGAAAATTAGTATCTAGCACATAGCCCATGTCGGTGATTTTAGAAAACAAAACTCCATATTAGCAATCATGTCTTTCTCTTTTCAGTTCTGATTTCATGCTTGTTTCATATAATACCACTTCTCATTTTCGTAGTTTTTTTAGTTTACTATTATCTTGAGCAGTCCAGAAGTCACGGGACACCATTTATAATAATTTGCTAATTTTTCTTATAGACGGATTAGTGGACCAATTCGGCGAGCAAAGGGCGGATGGACCCCAGAGGAGGTAACAATTTCTGTTTGTTAGACTATAATACTAAGAAATGGGAGTTTACTTAAATTTTATAGCAAAATTAATGGTCATATAACTTATTGAATTCTTTACAGGATGATACATTGAAGAGAGCTGTTACAATTTACAAAGGAAAGTGTTGGAAGAAAATATGTTAGTCAGTTCCCCTTTCGTACCTATAGTGATTTTCTTGTACATTCAGTTTGAAGGTTAAATTACGCGTTGTAACTATATGTTTCAAACTAAATTAATTTAGTATGCCCAGAACCTTTTACCTCCATTTGCTATTCAACAGTCTTATTATACTTTCGCCATATGCATAAAAGCTTTCTTCTGGTTATTCATAATAATATGTTAATTTCAACTTTGAACATCAGTTTCAGTTAACACAGATGTAGTAGGATGAGAGAGACCCCTACACCTTAATCTAATTTATCTGCATCTTTTCTTTTGATTATGTTGACCCACCAAACAAGCACCAACAGAAATCTCGTTGGCCACGGCACTGGGCGCCTCTTTACCAGTTTACCTGTCCAACTGGTTAGTTTAGATATCAAAAAAATTAGAATAGAGGAGGAGAAATAGTTGTATGTTACTCCTGGAAGACATTTGTCATAATAGCTAGAGTATTGAGTCTCTAATACTAGTATTAGCCAGCCAGGAATTCAAGTGAGTCAAGTCAGTTTATTCTTTGTCTACAGGTACTAAAACCCTAAGTTACAATGTACGGTACATAATTGAATATGTACAAATCATATCTTCTTCTTTGAGGAAGATATGTATGAATATCTATCTCTATATTCTTTCTAGAATCCGAACTTTGAGCTCTCATCTTTCTAGGTTTCTTCCTCTGCCGTCAATATGTATCTCCTCTCTCTTCCTCTGTTTTGCTTCTTTTTAGTTCTCTGCAATTCTCGCCTCTGATCTGTCATTTACTTACTCGAATTATAAATCTCTATATCTATCTAAATCTGTTCTTGACACCTGTTAATATACATTTACTTTTTTCAAATAGTGAAGATCTGAATATACAAGTCGAAGCCGAAATTCTTATAATTAACAAAATTTCTGAGTGATGTGATTTGTTTTAGTGGTCTGGGAATCACATTGTATCTAGAGACCAACAATAACTTATTAGCTGTCTCTTTTTAATTCTCTGTCCCTGTCTCTTGAGTGAAACAGAACAGTAAAAACAGGTTGAAATTTCCAATAGATCTTTTCTGTTATTTTTTAAAATAATAAAACCTATAGGTAACAGCAATGGAATATGGATGGAGAAGTGATCTGCCTTCACAATGTCAAAACAATCTAAAGCTCTCTACATGCTCTCATCTCCCCGTCATGTTTGTTATTTGCATTTTCCCAAAAGATTTAGTAGTGCTAAAATATCCCATGCAGCTGCCGCAAAGATCTTTAATGCAACAGATTATGTTAGATGAACTAAAAGCAGGAGGGAAAATATATTTGGTGTATCCGTTAATTGAGCTCTCTGAGCAGCTGCTTCAGCTGATTTCGAAACTATATCTAGTAAGTTCTATCTTTAACACACACAAGACTTATTTTCAAATCTTATTTTTGTAAGCTCTATGAGTAGTTTTTTTATTGTATAAGAACACATGACCAAGGGATCACTTAAAGATCATCTTTCAGATATGTAATTCATAAATCACTGAGTGTACGTGGCTTTGGCATTTCCATTTTCCATAGATCATAGAGTTAGAATTGACGATAAGAGTCATTGGTCACAGAACTTTAATATAGGTCACTCATGTTATGAATTGTCCATCACATACAACTGCAGCAACAATTTGAGCAAATTTAGTTGGGCAGCGATCAAAATCCCATGTGTACATTGGATGCATTAAATCTGGTCCACTCCTTGATCAAAATCCCATGTGTACATTGGATGCATTAAATTTGAGCAAATTTACTTATGTGACTTCACTTTCTTCTCTTGCAGATGTTACAGATTGCTTGCTTACACAGATTGCTTGCTGCATATTTAGGAATATACATGCTTCCAAATATTTTCCAAGAAAAAGGGATGGTCTTTGTATCCGTTGTGTAGTTGCTAATGTTCTATAGTTGTTAGGTATACTTTAGATTTATATTGCTACTTCATATTTTTTGTAAGTTGTTGATATTTGGAATTTATTTCAATTTTAACGAAGTAATTTTAGTTTCTAGTTTTTTTTTAGAATTTGGATTGGCATTGTCAATTTTATTGTATTGTATTCATCTAACAAAAAAATGGTGTTGCTAAAATATGAAAAGCGTTGTAACAAAAAAAAATCTGTTATTGCTATAATAGTTGGGATAACAAAAAAAAAGGTATTGCTATAATATGAAAAGCATTGTAACAAATATATGTTGCCAAAGAAATAATGATGTTGCTAAATACTGAACAAAGTGTTGCCAAAAAATAAAGTATTAGATGAACCAATGTTGCAATAGGAAAAAATCGATGTTGTAATAGGTCTATTACAACATCCCCTTTAGTGTTGTTATACACCCGAAAGTGTTGGCATAGATGACTAATGCAACATCTATAGCGATGTGGCCGTAGGGTGGCAAAAGTGTTGGCTTACCCACCTAAGGCCACACGAGCAGATCCAACACCACTGAAATTGGAAAAAGTGTAGCCTTAGACCAATTCTGTGCTTATGGCAACACTTTTCAGGCTTTTTTACACTTTTTTCAGGTGTTGCTAAAGAGCATATATGGTGTAATGGCTAGTATATATTCATTTTTAAGTTTGTGCATTGCGTGTACGTTCTAAATATTAATAAATTGTTAAGATTTGACAAATTACTTACAGTAGATGTATGATTAAATGTCACTAAAAATCTGTGTTTAGATGTACTATGTCCCAAATCTTTTATCTTGTTTGAGTTTTTATGATCAGAAGACCAAATTTTGACTAACATTTACGCATAATTCTTTTATTATTTGCAAAATTTGAAAAAACATATTAAAGTAGATTAAATATAATTTCTAATGATATAACTTTTATTATAATTTTCATTTATTATATATGTAATGTTTGGTCAAAATTTGGTGAATTTGACCTTTAAAAGTCAAACATGACAAAAGATTTTGGACGGATGGAGTAATTCATATTTCAGTTTATTGAGTATTATATTTAGTTACTTTCATGTGAACTTAAATTTATTTGTAATATAAATTTAATATTTAAAATTTGATAGAAGGATTTGCTTATTAACTAAATACATAAATAATTAAAATATAAGTTACCGTCTTATAAAATATGATTTTGGTTTGTATATACTAGAAATTTTCTCAACGTATTATTTAATATCATTGCTCATATTATAATTCCAACAATAATATTACATGCTATTAATTTGATATTTTTTTAAAAAAAACTTTTATTATAGACATTTAAAAATTGTAATTCGATATTCAAGTATTAAGTATTTAAGTATTCTACTGATAACCTCAAATTTCATAAAATTTCACTAGAATGTTAAGGGATGTCTTCTTAGGGTTTTAGGGTTCAACAACCAAATTGAAATCATCTATTCTCTTTTTCACAATTTCATGTGGAACTAGGGAATGTGGCATTGTTGTTGGTGGTGTGAGTAAGTTGTCACAAGGGATGGAGGCGGTTACTTAATGTTTATTCTTCCTTGCATGTACATATCAGCCTCTTCGGGGTGAGATGAGGGAGGAGGACTGAAATTTTTGGAGGGATTTAAAAATCTTGACAAAGTAGGATTTAGTTACCGAAATATTATGGTATAGAAGAAAAGTTATGTCTGAATTGATAGTACAATTAATATTATGGTATAGAAGAAAATATACATATTTTGAATATTTACCCTTCTAACTAAAATAATTTTCTATCTATCAATTAAGAAGCAAGACAACTAACACACATACATGTACGTCACATGGAGGGACGAAGCGACCTCAGCAGGGGTCAATTCGAACTATAAATCATATATTTGGCATAAAATTACAATATATAATTAGTTAAAGCAGTGCCATGCACTCTTTCAAATTTTGAAATTCATTTATTATTGTATCAACATTAATATTACCCCCTATGAATTCTTTACCTTTAAGAATGAGATTTTTGACACGCATTTTAGGTGCATTATAATAATATTTTCATAATTTATTTTTAATTTTTTTTGTATAGAAATATAATATATATATTTTTATACAAAAAAAAATTATGGAACTATTTTTAAAATATATCTTAAAATGTACATAAAAAGAAAGGTAAAGAATTGGTTGGGACGAGGGAGTAACTATTATCTTTAATGTAAACGATCATACAGTTATCAAAAAAGTCAGTCATCCATATCTTGTTACATATCTTGATTTTGTTAATATTCATATAAAAAAAAAGCATGTTCTGTAGCAAATACAATTCTATAAAATCATTATAAAAACCCAAATTCAGAGAAGTGAGAACTACAAATCACTACTCAAAGTAATTATATTAATAGCATTTGAATAATACAAAGTACATTTTATGAGTTAAAGACCAGACAAATCGAGCTAGTATCAGCAACTGACTTTAATTGTAGTCCCGACAAATTTAATTCATTAATTCCTTCTTATCTTAAATTGATGAGGTGATTGGATTTGCACAAAGTACTAAAAATAAAAAATTAAGTGGCCTAAAACATTTACTTAAAAATTTAAATTGGGAAGTGATGGTAAAAATTTAAAATTATATGATTTTTGATAATAAAATAATATATAATATATAAAATATGTAGATATTATGGTACTCAGGGTGGCCTGTTGGAATTTAATCTTAAACTTAATATTTATTTTAAATAAAATAGATATTGTCCAGGTGTGTGATGCTGTCCAGACGAGTGGTACTGGTTTTGCCCGAGTCATGCGTTTGTTTCAGTATTTCTAGGATTGTTAGACGTAGTTGAAGTAGTGGAGTTTAGATAGGGGTGTAGTGATTTAGTTGCTATTTTTTAGCTAGTCCTTGCTTTATATTTTCCTGTACGTTGCAAGTTTATTATTATTAAGAAGTATCAGTTTCTTACTTCATTTTAAGCTATACAAAGTGTGTGTTCGTGTGTCTCTACAAACCAAGTAATATACATATATTAATTAAGTTTCAACACTGGTATCAGAGCTTGGGGGGTGGGATCAAGGCTTAACAACCTTCCCACCGATCCTTGAGTTAGTAAGCAAAACAGCAACCATGAAGGAAGTAGCAGTATGGTGCAGCGATGGAAATGGCGAGACCAGGGAAAAGAAGATGAACTTTGTTGCTGTGCAGCGTTGGAGTGATGCTTCATTGCTGGGCAGCGAAGATTTATAAGTCCATTCCTGGAGGAAACATTAGTGGAGTAAAAGGTGGTTGATGGAGGACAAAGGGCTATAATGGATGGTCAATATTACAGCAAGATGAAGAAATAATGGCACAATTGGTCGAGGGAGAACCTCTTTTTTTTAGAATTATGTATGATTACGTGCACGTTGGAGAGAAGTGCTCCAAAAATGTCTTTTTGATGAGAAGTGCATCACATTGATGTTGGAGAGAAGTGCTCCAAAAATGTGTTTTTGATGAGAAGTGCATCAACATTGTTGGTGGTGAGAAGTGCATCACAAGACGAAGAGAAGTGCTTCGTAAGTTTAAGATTAAGGGGGTGATTGTTGGAATTTAATCTTAAACTTAATATTTATTTTAAATAAAATAGATATTGTCCAGGGTGTGATGCTGTCCAGACCAGTGGTACTGGTCACTGGTTTTGCCCGAGTCATGCGTTTGTTTCAGTATTTCTAGGATTGTTAGACGTAGTTGAAGTGGTGGAGTTTAGATAGGGGTGTAGTGGTTTACTTGCTATTTTTTAGCTAGTCCTTGCTTTATATTTTCCTGTACGTTGCAAGTTTATTATTATTAAGAAGTATCAGTTTCTTACTTCATTTTAAGCTATACAAAATGTGTGTTCGTGTGTCTCTACAAACCCAGTAATATACATATATTAATTAAGTTTCAACATGACCATTCCCCCTTTAGTACGTCGTCCATGATCACATGCATACACATGCAAACCTGTACATAATGGCTCGGGAATAATGATGATCTCCTAATTCATACATAATACTATACATTAGGCTAGAAATCGATGGTTATCCATATACATATTTACAATTGTTGAAAGCGATTTGTTCGATCTCCTTTGTGTCCAGTTTTAGAACTTGGTCCCTTGTTTGCTTGCATTGTCAGTTGAGACTAGTTTTGACGTTGGAAGGGCATTTGAATTTTACTGTCCTTTCTCCCTAGAATTAGATCCAGATTGCTTGCTTTTAACATAGTTGAGCTTTTTATCGATGGTGGAAGGGCATTAGAGTCCTTGTATCCTTTTTCCTTAGAACTAGATTCCGATTTCTTACTTTTT
Organism: Saposhnikovia divaricata; assembly: GCA_036435485.1. Lineage (NCBI taxonomy): Eukaryota > Viridiplantae > Streptophyta > Magnoliopsida > Apiales > Apiaceae > Saposhnikovia > Saposhnikovia divaricata. The sequence continues at coordinate 125,725,011 of CM071595.1, forward strand.
TTCATCGGAGTCTTTGTGTTCATTATCCTTAGAACTAGATCCAGATTTCTTGTTTTCCTCATCGGAATCCTTGTGTTCTTTGTCCTTAGAACTAGATCCAGATTTCTTGCTTGCCTCATCTGAGTCCTTTTGTTCTTTGTCCTTAGAACTAGATCCAGATTTCTTGCTTTCCTCATGAGAGTCCTTATGTTCTTTGTCCTTAGAACTAGATCTAGATTTATCGGAATCCTTTTGTGCCTTGTCCTTAGAATCAGATTCAGGTTTCTTGCTTTCATCATCGGAGCCCTTTTGTTCTTTGTCCTTAGAACTACTTCCAGATTTCTTACTTTCATCATCGGAGTCCTTCTTTCCTTTTTCTTTTGAATCAGATCCAGATTTCTTACTTTCATCATCGGAGTCCTTCTGTCCTTTATGTTTAGAACTAGGTCCCAATTGCTTGCTTTCATCATCGCCTAAGCTTTTTATTGACGGTGGAAGGGCATCGGAGTCCTTGGATCCTTTGTCCTTGGAATTTGATAAAGATTGCTTGCTTCCATCACCGGTTGAGCTTGGTTTTGACGGTGGTTGGGTATCGGAGTCCTTGTCATTATCGGGTGTTGTAATAACCCTAACTTCAGTAATGCTACAGTGGTCACATGAATAGTAAATTTCGAGGATTTAGAGAAATGGTATATAGGTACCCTATAATGGAAACATAAAATGAATAAACAGAAACCATATTAGTATTGTACAATGGAAATAAGTGACTCGAAATGACGTTAGATTTCAGAAATTCCTGAAGCATGGATTTTGAGGATTTTGATTTCGAATAAGCTTCTATTGGACATTAAGGAGCATGGAAATATTATAAGAATTATATATTGAGGGATTAGTGAATTTAGATTTGAGCCAGGGGATTATTAAGTTAAGAAAATACCAATGGAATTTGGATTGTTAAATGATTTCAAAAACCACTGAGATAATGAGGTTTACTCGAAACGAATTACAATTAGACGAGTATGGAAACCAAACAACCAAGATTAATAATATAACAAGGATACTTATTCCATTATCATATACTAATATTCCTAGGATTTAACTTAGAAAAGAAAACCAAGAAAAAGGGATTATGAGGTCACCTACATTACATCACTTTCCACTAACTAAATTTAAGGGTAATTTAGTCTTTAACCAAGGAAATTATCCACTAAACTCTAGATTATTCAAGAGATGAAGAGAAGTTGAGATAAGATCAAGAAAAGCAACAAAAATCTCTCCCTTTCCCCTTCATTTCCATTCGGCCATTCCTAGAAAACAAGAAAAAAAAGAAAAAAATCAAAAATCAAAACCCTAGCTAGCTTTAACATAAAATCAAGAGATAATTCATGGAGCTTCTTGGAGGATAGAAAGAGAGATTCACAAAGTTTCAAGGCCAACCAACATCATCTAACAAGGTAATAAAATCTCCAAAGTTGATGATGAATAGTGATGAATAGTAGTTTTCTAAGAACTAACTTGATTTTCATGGTTCTTTTAGTTGATTCAAGCCATTGTAAGGTTGTTTAAGGGCTAGCTAAGGATTATTAAGTGTTGATAAAGCTTCAAGAAGGTATAAACATGCTTGGCCTTTTATATTTATGGTAGATATTGAAGTGGTTGGTAGTTAAGTGGTGTTAATGTAATGTTTATGATGATTATGTGTTATAAGTGGTTTGTTTTGATGTGAAAATTGTGTTGTGGACTTGTAACCATGGCTGGTGAAGAATACCACATGGTGTAGGTGATGATTATGGTGTTTGATAATTGATTTGGAGGAGTTGGATTTATGGAAAGTACGAAATTATAGCCGTTATAATGCCCGATTTTCGTTAGGATGTAAATTGCCCTGTTTTGGACCCTCTGCATCCGTACGGTACCCTACTGTCCAGGTTCCTATTTAACTATGAAATGATAGAGCTTAGTTCATAGATCGTTTTGATATAAGGTGCGTTAAAATCTGATGAACGGTTTAGGAGAAAAGTCAGTTTTAGTGAAAGCGGTTCAGAAACCGAGAAACTGTAAATGTATCAAACTTGAGGTTACAATTACCATACTTTAACATTGTTAAAAGTCACGAAATTTTGGGATATGGTAGTAGTGTGGTCAAAGAACTATTTCCAGTTGACCTTACATTAAAATTCGAAATCCATATTTTCTGAGAATTTTTACAGTTAAGTGTGGTCGTTAAGGAAAAAGGTGAAAACCCCTGAAACTTCGATTTAGGTTATAAACGGTTAAGTTCTTGAGCCTTTGGGATAATAATAATACGTTAAACATATATTAAAGTTTCAAAAGGTAATGTTATACAAGAGTGTAGTGAGTAAGAGATGTGGTTCTAACGATGGTCCTTTTGTGTTTATAGAAACTCCGGAAGAGGGACGAGCCATACCGTCAGGATATCGAAACCGAGGCAAGATTTCTTCTATCCCTATTTGTAAAACTACTTATCTTCATAAAGAAACTTGATTTTGTGAAATATATATGTGATGCTATTATTACTATATTGAAAAGAAAGATATCTGAAGATGTATATGAATATGGATATGAGTATAAGATGTATATGAATATGAATGAGAGTATGAGATGGATATGTATAAAGATGATTATGCATGAATTGAACATGCCTTATGATTAAGAGAATGGTATCAGTTCTTATCGAGGGTTATATGGTTATAATATTATATTAAAAATGTTCTTATTGAGTATCAGTGGTTTAATAAACATTATTTGATTTCTGAATTTGAAAGAGAGGTCTGAATCATAAGCAAAGCCTTATGATATATATATATATATATATATTTTATAGAAGTAATGTGTGAGAATGGAAATGATATGAGAGAATGATATGTGAAAACGAAAGTGAGAAAATGGAAATGTGGAATGATATTTTAAAAAGAGAATAATGATGTGATAAAGAGGGGGATTGCAACAGACTTGCGTAAGTGGCTGTGTCAGGGCTGTGTGCGATACAGTCCAGCATTTATTATTTTTATTACGGCACGAAGATGCCAAGGGAGGATGTTAGCAGGTGGCCTTCCTCCAGGAATGATTTTCATTCCTTCTACCGGTAGTAAAAAGAGAGCAGATACGATTAGGCGACTGATCATCGTCCTAACGTATCAGGCGACAGCAGATATCCCCAATGTTTTTGAAAAGAAAGTGTAGACAATGGTTTTCAGATTTCTATACTGAAAACAGAATAATGATATGAGATGATGGAATGATAGTTACAGATGAAGAAAAACTGATATTATATTATTTCAGATTTCTATACTGAAAACAGAATAATGATATGAGATGATGGAATGATAGTTACAGATGAAGAAAAACTGATATTATATTATTTCAGATTTCTATACTGAAAACAGAATAATGATATGAGATGATGGAATGATAGTTACAGATGAAGAAAAACTGATATTATATTATTTCAGATTTCTATACTGAAAACAGAATAATGATATGAGATGATGGAATGATAGTTACAGATGAAGAAAAACTGATATTATATTATTTCAGATTTCTATACTGAAAACAGAATAATGATATGAGATGATGGAATGATAGTTACAGATGAAGAAAAACTGATATTATATTATTTCAGATTTCTATACTGAAAACAGAGTAATGATATGAGATGATGGTATTATGGATACAGATGAAGAAAAACTGATATTATATTAATATAGATTACTTTCTTATAATAGTGAGTGGATGATGTATTATTAAATAAGAGCTTTACTCTTCCTTAAGGATTTTATTTGTTTCCTGCTATTACATATGCCTATACATATATGTATACTTGTTCACATTCTAAATTTTAGTTACAGAATGATCTTGCTGAGCTATTATAGCTCACTCTTGCTATTTATGTATATAGCAGCTAGGTCCCATGCCGATACTACGTACCACACCCCGCAAGAGGGTAAGGGAAAGGCGACCTTTTGAGCGAGTGCTGGCGACCATCCCCGAGGTAGTGACAAGCGAAGGGGCTTAGTATACTTATGTAAATTAAGTGTGTAAGTTGTAATAAACTTTAGTTGTTGAAGTGCTTCCTGTAGAAGCTTTGTTCAACAATGTACTTAGTAAATTCTGGGCTTGTAATAACTGTTAACTTTAAAACTTTTAAATATTGTGGTTGTTGTTCTATGAGCATATGACTGGTGTGTGTATTAGTGTGGGGTCAACTGCTGATTTATTTATTTATTTAAAAAAAAAAAACTACAGAGATATTGATATTGATCGGAAATTGGACCTTGACGGCCCGGATCCTTGACCCCGGATCCCGGGGCGTCACAGATGGTATCAGAGCTAAGAGTCATATGCTCATAAACAAAAGTGATAATAATAAATGTATCAGTTATAATATAAATTGTGAACTTCCATCAAGTTCAGGGGTGGTATATCGCAGGTAGTATTTACTTTAAGCATATATTATAATTTATTAGACTGTTACTAATAGAATTTTATGTTTTATTATAGGGAGCGGAGATGGGTGAGCCGAGTCAGGACCCCCAGTGGCTAGGGAGGTCAGAGCAGGAGCTATTAGATCTTCAGCTGGCCGGGGTAGAGGTCCCCGAGTATGCAGTTGAGGACCTCAGGGAGAGACGCCGGGCGGCGGCTAGAGAGCGATTAGAGAGAGATGAGGCAGAGGAGCAGAGACGGAGAGATGCTGTGGCCCTAGTGCCATATATGGGTAGACCTTCTACAGGATCTGACGAGGCAGGTCCTTCCAGAGTGAGATCGGAGATCCCTGAGGAGGAGAGGCCACTGCGTAAGAGGCCTAGGTTGTCAGTTATACCTGAGGAGCCGATTGAGTGGAGGGATATTCAGATGATTCCCACTCCTGTCCGACCCATCCCGGTGCCGTCACCAGTTCCATCCCCTCTACCTAGTCCTGACCCTATAGATGATCCTTTTGAGCAGTTTACCCCTCCAGGGCATTTTGGTTTCTTTGAGGAGGAGGAGGATCCTTCAGAGGATGCTGAGACAGAGTCGGTTCCTCCATCCCCACCCTTTGCACCACCACCACCTCCACCTGTGGATGCACCTCCCCTAGCTGTACCCCCTCAGGAGGCACCCTTACCGGCGGGTGACTCACTTTCAGCTACCTTATTGACCGAGTACTTTGCTCTTCAGGGACAGTTGGAGGAGTCCCGCAGGACTATAGACACCCTTCTACAGAGGTTAGAGAGAGGGAGAGGAGGGGTTATCCCGGATGGGATATCTCTGGGGATGATCAGTATTGAGCTACGAGCATTAGGAGATATTAGGAGGTTGTTGGGTGATAGGGGAGACCCGGCATGGAGGGCCCAGATAGTTGATACGGTTACTACCATGGTGGTCCAGATACGGGATGTTGTCAGGGCAGGGGTGTGAGCCGGGATAGTAGTTCGTCACTAATCAGACTAGTCATCTTGCTGATGTCATTTTGGGGATTAGTTTAGTTGTCCACTGTTTTAATCCCAGTCTGATTAGAGGACAGTTAGTAGTACTTTTGGTGATATCGGATTAGTATGTACGGCTATGTTTTGGGTTTCGAACCTTGTATTAGATGATGTATATTATTAGCAGTAAAAGATGTTGTACCCAAATTGTAAAATATTTATGTACATTAATGAAGTTTGTGCATTTCTATCTAAATTTTTTGCTGCATATTTTTGTATAATAAATGTTGAGACTCAGAAATATTGATGTATAAAAGGTGATTGACTTAATGAAAAGGCTATCGTGTTAAGGGCGATACACTTACCTACTAAAGTTATGGTATAACTAGATGTAAATCGCATGATAAAGATATTGTGATATGCAAATGAGCTAATTAATGATATAATTGTGTATATAGAAATGATGTATATAGTAACCCAAATTCGGGTAATTAATAAGGACTAATGTTATGTACAGAACTATGCCGCCTAGACGTGACAGTAGAGCGAATGCAAGGGAAAATGAGAGAGACGAAAGAAGTCGAAATATCGAAGGTACTAGACTGAACGAAAATGCTCATAATGAAGAAAATCATGAAGAAGGAGAAGAGGAATCAACTGGCCAACAAAGGAATCCGGGAGGTGATCCCTTTGCCCAATTCATGGACTTATTAAGGCAGAATTTAGCAAATCCACAGAATCCTCAACCACCACCTGTTCTCCCCAACCAGGCAGCTAGTTCCTTTCGTGCCTTTAAGTCATTAAAGCCCCCAGAATTCGAGGGAACCACTAACCCAGTAGTAGCCAGGGCATGGCTAAAAGAAATGGAGAAAGCTTTCGAAATACTGAGGATAGAGGAAGATCAGAAAACAGTTTTTGCAGCCTATCTCCTAAAGGGAGAGGCAAATTACTGGTGGGAAGCTAGGAAGAACCTAGAGGAAGCGGGAGTGATAACCTGGGAGCGTTTCACTAGGGTGTTCCTAGAAAAGTATTCTCCTAGGTATCTAGAAAACCAAATGGAATTAAAGTTTCTGGAGTTAAAACAGGATAACCTAACAGTGGCAGAGTATGAAAATAAATTCTCAGAACTGTCGAGGTTTGTTCCCGAGTTTGTGCGTACTGAAGAACAACGTGCAAAAAGGTTTCAACAAGGGTTAAAACCCTGGTTACGAACGAGAGTGGCCCCATTTGAGTTAACTGATTATGCTGCAGTGGTTCAAAAGGCATCAATTATAGAGGCCGAGAGTGAGCAGGCTCAAATAGGTCGAGAGAATAAGAAAAGAAGATTTGAGGGCCCAAAAGGAGGTTCAAGTGAGGGAAGCTACTTTAACAAAGGAGGTAAAGGACAAAAATCTCAATTTGTGGGAAAGTCGGGGGGTAACAAGACTACTAGTGAGACGGTGAGTCAGGGTGGAAAATCTTCGGGAACATTTCAGTCCAATCAATCACGACCACCAGTACCAGATTGTGGGACGTGTGGTAAGAAACATATAGGAGTCTGTAGAGTGCTGGGAGTAACTTGTTTTAAGTGTGGACAAAAAGGACACTACTTTAACCAGTGCCCATCAACTGATGCAAACCCTAAAAGAGATGTTAAGTGTTACCAGTGTGGGAAACTAGGACACTTTGCTAGAGATTGCCGTTCAGGTGGGTCATACGCATCAGGACAGAGTGGGGCTGCTTCAAATAGGCCTACTGCTAGAGTGTACAACATGACCTTAGGGGAAGCGTTGACACAACCAGATGCGGATACAGGTACTTGCTTTTTCGATTTAAATTTTGTGTGTAAGTCTTTGGTTAAGGATCGACTTAATCAATTAATGGAATAAATAAGTTAATAAAATAGATAAGGAAAATCAGTATCTGTTAAGGGCTAGGAAACGTTATGAAAAGAAAAGTAGGAGTGTTTTGGGAAAACACAAGCTCGTGGAGACGAACAGGAAATATATATTATAGGTAGTATTTTCTTACAATTGTTTTAAAGAATATTATTAGAGCTTATTTTCTGGAAAATTTTACAGAGAGGAGCTATAGGAATATTGAGGAATTAATATTTATGTCATGATAGAGATCAGAAGATGGTCAAACCATAAGTGAGATACACTACCATTCAGAAAAGGTCAATGTAGTGGCGAATATCTTCGTCAAAAGAGGAAGGAGAGACGAGATAACCTGGAATGACTTGAAACAGGAGAAGATTTGTGAGGAAAAGACAGTAAAAGGACTGCTATTGATAAACTAAATGGCATGTTGATGAATGACAAGGAAGTTATGTTAGTATATTTCTGCGCAAACAAGATAGATAGATTATAGAAGGAAAAAGGATAAAGGAAATAGTGTGGAAGTTAGAAGGTGTGAAGGAGAAAGATACTTATGGACATTTCCAACATGATTCCGGGACGGAATCCTTTTAAGGGGGGAAGGATGTAATAACCCTAACTTCAGTAATGCTACAGTGGTCACATGAATAGTAAATTTCGAGGATTTAGAGAAATGGTATATAGGTACCCTATAATGGAAACATAAAATGAATAAACAGAAACCATATTAGTATTGTACAATGGAAATAAGTGACTCGAAATGACGTTAGATTTCAGAAATTCCTGAAGCATGGATTTTGAGGATTTTGATTTCGAATAAGCTTCTATTGGACATTAAGGAGCATGGAAATATTATAAGAATTATATATTGAGGGATTAGTGAATTTAGATTTGAGCCAGGGGATTATTAAGTTAAGAAAATACCAATGGAATTTGGATTGTTAAATGATTTCAAAAACCACTGAGATAATGAGGTTTACTCGAAACGAATTACAATTAGACGAGTATGGAAACCAAACAACCAAGATTAATAATATAACAAGGATACTTATTCCATTATCATATACTAATATTCCTAGGATTTAACTTAGAAAAGAAAACCAAGAAAAAGGGATTATGAGGTCACCTACATTACATCACTTTCCACTAACTAAATTTAAGGGTAATTTAGTCTTTAACCAAGGAAATTATCCACTAAACTCTAGATTATTCAAGAGATGAAGAGAAGTTGAGATAAGATCAAGAAAAGCAACAAAAATCTCTCCCTTTCCCCTTCATTTCCATTCGGCCATTCCTAGAAAACAAGAAAAAAAAGAAAAAAATCAAAAATCAAAACCCTAGCTAGCTTTAACATAAAATCAAGAGATAATTCATGGAGCTTCTTGGAGGATAGAAAGAGAGATTCACAAAGTTTCAAGGCCAACCAACATCATCTAACAAGGTAATAAAATCTCCAAAGTTGATGATGAATAGTAGTTTTCTAAGAACTAACTTGATTTTCATGGTTCTTTTAGTTGATTCAAGCCATTGTAAGGTTGTTTAAGGGCTAGCTAAGGATTATTAAGTGTTGATAAAGCTTCAAGAAGGTATAAACATGCTTGGCCTTTTATATTTATGGTAGATATTGAAGTGGTTGGTAGTTAAGTGGTGTTAATGTAATGTTTATGATGATTATGTGTTATAAGTGGTTTGTTTTGATGTGAAAATTGTGTTGTGGACTTGTAACCATGGCTGGTGAAGAATACCACATGGTGTAGGTGATGATTATGGTGTTTGATAATTGATTTGGAGGAGTTGGATTTATGGAAAGTACGAAATTATAGCCGTTATAATGCCCGATTTTCGTTAGGATGTAAATTGCCCTGTTTTGGACCCTCTGCATCCGTACGGTACCCTACTGTCCAGGTTCCTATTTAACTATGAAATGATAGAGCTTAGTTCATAGATCGTTTTGATATAAGGTGCGTTAAAATCTGATGAACGGTTTAGGAGAAAAGTCAGTTTTAGTGAAAGCGGTTCAGAAACCGAGAAACTGTAAATGTATCAAACTTGAGGTTACAATTACCATACTTTAACATTGTTAAAAGTCACGAAATTTTGGGATATGGTAGTAGTGTGGTCAAAGAACTATTTCCAATTGACCTTACATTAAAATTCGAAATCCATATTTTCTGAGAATTTTTACAGTTAAGTGTGGTCGTTAAGGAAAAAGGTGAAAACCCCTGAAACTTCGATTTAGGTTATAAACGGTTAAGTTCTTGAGCCTTTGGGATAATAATAATACGTTAAACATATATTAAAGTTTCAAAAGGTAATGTTATACAAGAGTGTAGTGAGTAAGAGATGTGGTTCTAACGATGGTCCTTTTGTGTTTATAGAAACTCCGGAAGAGGGACGAGCCATACCGTCAGGATATCGAAACCGAGGCAAGATTTCTTCTATCCCTATTTGTAAAACTACTTATCTTCATAAAGAAACTTGATTTTGTGAAATATATATGTGATGCTATTATTACTATATTGAAAAGAAAGATATCTGAAGATGTATATGAATATGGATATGAGTATAAGATGTATATGAATATGAATGAGAGTATGAGATGGATATGTATAAAGATGATTATGCATGAATTGAACATGCCTTATGATTAAGAGAATGGTATCAGTTCTTATCGAGGGTTATATGGTTATAATATTATATTAAAAATGTTCTTATTGAGTATCAGTGGTTTAATAAACATTATTTGATTTCTGAATTTGAAAGAGAGGTCTGAATCATAAGCAAAGCCTTATGATATATATATATATATATATTTTATAGAAGTAATGTGTGAGAATGGAAATGATATGAGAGAATGATATGTGAAAACGAAAGTGAGAAAATGGAAATGTGGAATGATATTTTAAAAAGAGAATAATGATGTGATAAAGAGGGGGATTGCAACAGACTTGCGTAAGTGGCTGTGTCAGGGCTGTGTGCGATACAGTCCAGCATTTATTATTTTTATTACGGCACGAAGATGCCAAGGGAGGATGTTAGCAGGTGGCCTTCCTCCAGGAATGATTTTCATTCCTTCTACCGGTAGTAAAAAGAGAGCAGATACGATTAGGCGACTGATCATCGTCCTAACGTATCAGGCGACAGCAGATATCCCCAATGTTTTTGAAAAGAAAGTGTAGACAATGGTTTTCAGATTTCTATACTGAAAACAGAATAATGATATGAGATGATGGAATGATAGTTACAGATGAAGAAAAACTGATATTATATTATTTCAGATTTCTATACTGAAAACAGAATAATGATATGAGATGATGGAATGATAGTTACAGATGAAGAAAAACTGATATTATATTATTTCAGATTTCTATACTGAAAACAGAATAATGATATGAGATGATGGAATGATAGTTACAGATGAAGAAAAACTGATATTATATTATTTCAGATTTCTATACTGAAAACAGAATAATGATATGAGATGATGGAATGATAGTTACAGATGAAGAAAAACTGATATTATATTATTTCAGATTTCTATACTGAAAACAGAATAATGATATGAGATGATGGAATGATAGTTACAGATGAAGAAAAACTGATATTATATTATTTCAGATTTCTATACTGAAAACAGAGTAATGATATGAGATGATGGTATTATGGATACAGATGAAGAAAAACTGATATTATATTAATATAGATTACTTTCTTATAATAGTGAGTGGATGATGTATTATTAAATAAGAGCTTTACTCTTCCTTAAGGATTTTATTTGTTTCCTGCTATTACATATGCCTATACATATATGTATACTTGTTCACATTCTAAATTTTAGTTACAGAATGATCTTGCTGAGCTATTATAGCTCACTCTTGCTATTTATGTATATAGCAGCTAGGTCCCATGCCGATACTACGTACCACACCCCGCAAGAGGGTAAGGGAAAGGCGACCTTTTGAGCGAGTGCTGGCGACCATCCCCGAGGTAGTGACAAGCGAAGGGGCTTAGTATACTTATATAAATTAAGTGTGTAAGTTGTAATAAACTTTAGTTGTTGAAGTGCTTCCTGTAGAAGCTTTGTTCAACAATGTACTTAGTAAATTCTGGGCTTGTAATAACTGTTAACTTTAAAACTTTTAAATATTGTGGTTGTTGTTCTATGAGCATATGACTGGTGTGTGTATTAGTGTGGGGTCAATTGCTGATTTATTTATTTATTTAAAAAAAAAACTACAGAGATATTGATATTGATCGGAAATTGGACCTTGACGGCCCGGATCCTTGACCCCGGATCCCGGGGCGTCACAGGTGTGCTTACTTTTGAGGGTAGAAAGATTTCGTCACCCTTGTAAACCCCTTTAGTGTTTGGTCTCAGCGAGTTCATACTTTCCTCAACACTTGAAATTTTTTCCAACGGAGAAAACACCTTCACTCTGGCGGCTCCCACAAATGGAGATCTCGGGATCAAAAGAAAAAAATTAAGAAGAAAATAAACGAAGTATATGTTCCTAGTTGACGTCATGTTTAACAAATGCGAGACTTGCAGGTAACTTGAGAATACGTGAAGAATGTCTAGGAATTGATTTGATTGTTGTAAATATTGTACGGATGATAGCTCGGTTATGTGTACACATACAATATATTTAGAAAGTTAACCAGTGGCCTAAACTTTGCTAATGCTTATGGACATTAATGTTGGTTATTTGAATACCAGTGGCCTAAACCAACATAATGTTGGTTATTTGAATACACACGATAACTTTAGAAAGTCTATTAATGACCTACATTAACCACTTAATAATATTGAGCCAGAATTTGAGGTTGATATTGGGAAAAACGAAAAATTGCTACAGTTCCCGAAACCGTTCCCAAACACAAATGAAATGATGTCATGTATCATTCGGGAACACTTTTGAAATTTTTTTGGGGCACGTAACATTACTCTGGAAAAAAATAATAGTCCTCATGTTCATGTACATTAAATTTCTACTGCTCCAGTACGTATTTCTTTTTATTATAAAGTTTTTGCCAAACCAATATTGTATATGATTAATGGGGTTTAGATATTGGACATGATCAAGCAGGCAAGTAGCTAGCTTAGGTAAAGACTTTGCCGAAGAAACATCTGCAACGATGAAGATATTGCTATGACAGATGTATTTATAAGACTCCGAATGTGCTTCGTTTCCTTGTTTGTTAGTTGTTGTTATCGATTCAATTTAATTAATTATCGAATCTTTTAATTATTCATCAAGGCTCAGTATCTTCTAAGTCATAGGGGTTGAGTTGGCACAGTGGTTAAGTGCCCAATCCATGAACCGAGAGGTCATGGGTTCGACTCCTGCCGGGGGTCAAAAAAAACCGGAAACAGCCTCTCTACCCTTGGGTAGAGGCATGGCTGCGTACAACCTACCCCCCTCAGACCCTGCTCATGCGGGATATACTGAGTACGTTGAGTTGAGTTTTGAGTTTGCTCAGTATCTTCTAAATCAGCCACCTCAGTATCGGGGGGCATCTCCTGTAAGTAACAAATAAATTGTTGAAAGAAGTGATGCAAGAGCTGAAAAATTAAGTTGTTACCCGCTGCTGATGGTTAGAGGGAATCGTAAAAGGAACTCTCACCCACGACTGGTTCATATGCTGCTGGTCTTCCGGCTGAAGATGCAGATTCACGGCCAATATTCATTAGAAATGTTCATTTTTTTGCTACAAGGATAGTCTTTCTCGACACTCCAACAAGTTTGGGGATGTTTTAAAAGTAAATATCGTAACAGATGAAGCGACCGGGCAACCAAAAGGGTTAGCTAATGAAGAATTTACAAGTAGAGAAGAGGCAGAACTGCATTGTCACTTAATGGCTGCTCCTTGTCTTCCTTGTCCTCCAAAAGGGTTGAAGCACATAAAGAGAGGCAAGGTAGGAGGAAAACAAGGTGCTAGTCAAGACTCTAGATGACTTCTTCTGTGCTAACTGCTAAAAGGAGCACTCAAGTTTTATGACCAAATTATAGTCGATAACGAACCAGAGCAGAAGCACGGTGATCAATTATTTTAAATTTTTAATGTTTGATTTTTTTTAAATAAAACTATTTTCATATTATTTTGATTAAATAATTTAGTGACATTTACTTGCTTTGATACTAATATTTTAAAAAAAAACTCATGTTTCTGTTAATCATAATTTAATTATCAATAATATTTATAGGATACGGATAAAGAGAGAACCAAAGAGTAAAAGCGAATTGAAGAACCATTATTAGTCGTTGGATTACTTCTAAATCAACTGTCTAGATTCATTTCATTTTTAAAAAAAAATTGTAAGGATATTGGTGGAAATAAAAACTACACTATTAGTTCAATTAATTGAAATAAGAAAATTTAATTAATGATTCATTTATTAAAATCTTTTATTTTAATTAATATTTTTTTATCTCAAATAACTTTTGGCTGATTTTTTCAATTTTTCAATCTTCTTTCTTCAAAAATTTTAATTTATTTTATTAAACTTATTTTACGAAAAAATAATCCCCGAAATAATAGGATTCTACTGCAGAACCTATTATTTCAAAATAATATGTTTTGTAGCTACGATATTTTGCTACTGAATTTCAAAATTGTGCATACGAGTTTAAAAGTTTTATAACTGAACTTGCTTTTTTTACAAAATTCTACAACTAAACTTACTTTTTTAACAGTATTTTGCTGCTGAGCATTATTATCTCATATTATATTTATACCATATTTTTAATGTTCTACAATTGAACTTAAACATTATGCATCCGAATTTTGAAGTCAAGTGTTAAGTGAACTTACTAGTATTTGAATATTCTGTTGTTGAACATTTAATCTAATACATTGTATTTATACCATAACTTGAGTATTTTCACATAAGTTGATGAAAATAGTGAAAAAAATTTATGATGTTAATGGAGGATTTTGTGATTGATGTTGGTATATTATTATAATTGTCAATCAAATATGAATTGTCTTTAAATTTTGTATCTTATGTTTTTGGACAAATTTGCCCCTGATCTATCTAAAATAAAATCTTGAAGTATAATACTATATTCTTGACTTTTATTTCGATTGTTAGTTAATACACTCCTACTATATAACTTCACTATTAAATTAAATTAATATTTAATATTATTATTATATTTAATTAAATTTATATAACTTCAATTCACTTTCGTAATATAAGTGTAGCTATATTATTAATTATACTTACTATTAATTGTATTTATTATTAATCTATTATAGATACTTTTTAAATATTAATTAATGGAGCGCTAAGTTCTATATAATACTATATTCTCAACTTTTATTTCAGTTTTTAGTTAATAGACTCCTAGTATATAACTTCATTACTAAATTAAATTAAAAAATAATATAATGATTTTAATTAATTAAATCAATTAATATTTAGTGAATATATGGCATAATGGCATACAATACCATTAAAAGAGGATTTTTTGCTTTTAAAAAAGAAGGTAATATAAGAGTATTTATATTATTAATTGTATTTATTATTAATCTATTATAGATGCTTATTAAATATTAATTAATGAAGCCCTAAGTTTTTATAATACTATATTCTCGATTTTTATTTCAATTTTTAGTTAATAGACTTCAAGTATATAACATCATTATTAAATTATAATAATATATGTTCTGATGATTTTAATTAATTAAATTAATTAATATTTAGTGGCATACCGCGATATGCCATTATTATATATATATATATATATATATATATATATATATATATATATATATATATATATATATATATATATATATATATATATATATATATTATTAATATATTATATATACTTTTTAAATATTAATTAATATAGCACTAAGTTCCTGAGATACTTAAAAAATACATTTTAAATTTGATTGGGCCCGTAGAGCTAAATAAAAAAATTCTGATTTTACAAAAATGCACACCCCATATTTACATATAAATCCCATGTATCTCAGGAAACTTACCTGAGATACATCTCGGGCACCCTAATCTCTTAAAAGAATGCACTATAAAAAGGCGGGAAAATTAAATAATAGATTCCTGAACTATTTGTGATTTATTGTCTAGGTCATGAATAAAAGATTCCGTATTTTGGGTTCCTAAACTACTTTTTTTTTCTAATTCAAGTCCCTCCGTCATCAAGAATCTAACGGATACAAATTTCTAATTCAAGTCCCTCCGATATACGGAATATTTTATTCAGAGACCTAAACAATAAAACACGAATAGTTCATAGACCGTTTATTTAATTTTCCCTAAAAAGGCAGCTACTAGCTCTCGACCACGTAATTGCACCCCCAACAGGGGCGTAAATGAGTCTTACATGTTGGTAGATGTTTGAACGGTAAGTTTTTCTATAATTAGTAAAATATTTAAATTTGATTTATTTAATTATAAATTATTAAATTATTTTATCACAACCGTAAAATATATAAATTATCAGTCCATTTTTTGGGTGCAATAATAATTCTAATTTTAAATGTTATCGGAAGAATTTGAGAGGGAGTTTTTTTATATTTTGCAAGAATAAGTCCCTGCATGCAAATAAATTTGGGACCCCAGCATCTCACGAAGCTTGTAATATAGCTGATGAAGTCTATGGTCAGTTCGTGAATTCAAGTTAAAACAGGTATAGTTACTGGCCGGTATTAAGTATGTTGGGTTTTCTCTTATTTTCTTTTCTTCACCATTGATAATTGTGATTTGTGGATAACCTGTGGTGACACCGGTAGGGATGACAATGTTTAAAAGATTATGTAGGAGTAGGTTAATGTTGTTAGAATATATATATATATATATATATATATATATATATATATATATATATATATATATATATATATATATATATATATATAAAATTACTAGCATAAAAACCCGTACAAAATATGGGCCTGTTATTTAAATTATATTTTTTTGCTATATTATTTGATATGGACAAAAAATAAACCCTAAAGACAAAATTAATGTTGCATTAATTAGACCCAGTCTGGTCCAAAGATGAAGCCCATTAATGAGGCCCGAAACCCCAATTAAATATTAATTTCGTAATTAATATTAGGGGCTAATTAACAGCTTGCAATTAAATAAGAGTCAAATAAGGATACAATATCTTTATGAGTAGTCTCCAAGGCACACAGTCATACATGGAAACAAACTCCTACAAGGTAGAAGTCTAGAACCTTCCTCACAGGCGGTGACCTGCCCACCAAGTCACCTAACCCTACTACGATTCTAAGACTTCTCAGCCTATATAAGGGACTGACCCCTCATTCTCAAAACTACGTCTTGGCTTGATTCTCTCGTAATACAGAGATACGTAGGTATCTTGTGAGGACCAGAATTGAGTCACAAAATACAAGCGCAGCCATTAAAGCTCGAAGCTCCCACAAACCCTAGTAGTTAATACGCAATAAATATACCCTATTTTTTATTCCAGAACATATGGCGCCGTCTGTGGGAACGAGACGTCAACCATGGAAAATACACGGAGATAAAAAATGGATGTGATGATCCACCAGCCTCAATTCGCGTTCTGATCACCATTGTTGGTATGTAGCCAACACGTACCACTATTCAAGGGTTGAACCCTCTAGGAACAGAAATTTAAACGAGTCTCCATGGAGTCCAAAGAATGAGTCTAAACTCTCAAGGAGCGGATCCCCAATCAAAGGCAAGGCTATGCCCATAATAGACAAGCATGATTACAAATCTCTACCATGGTGTTTCCACCACTAAGAGCTCAGAACCCGAGTTATGGGCTTCCACCCCAACAAGGGCATGATTCGCCCCATATTTGAGTCTTGGAATCTCCGCATATAGCAAGAGGGAGAAGTCTCGATCGTGCACTAACGACGATGAAAGAATAATTGGACTGATGATCCACTCCCCTCGACTTCCAATCAAGGAACAACTCCCCCAAAGACGCGTCTCCAATGGGTGATCCAAAATCTACTAACTCAAGGAAAGAATCCCCAATTGCAGATGGTGGTTTTACCTATGTCTAATGGAGAACAAGGAGCACGGATCGCCACCACCGTCTTGCTAATTCCAATAACTCGAAACCCCTTTTATGGGGTTGTCACCATTCCCAATTGCTGATGGAACCATCGATTTACTCATGAGAAGTATGTGTCTCAATACATTGAAGGCTTGGTCCCCTTGTTGGAGGAAATCAAATTTTATCCGAAACATACACCAAAGACGACTTCTCGTCTGAAGAAGATAAAGAAGAGGACATTCGTTCTAGCAAGAGACGTCAAGGCAAGGAGCCCGTCATAGGATCAGGACGTTCTTAACCCCGAGGGACTCATGGAACGGCTATTTAGGCCATAAACGAAAGGATTTGGGGGCTCAAATTACTCATCCGCAGCAGCCGATTGTGGGTTTAATGAATTCAGGGACGAATCCCCTCCGGACAGTGGTGTTGCCCCTCCAGTGCACCGTTGGGATTATAGATGTCCATCTCTATTGTTAAACGATGAACTTAGGTTCCTACCAATGGGATGTCGTTCATCGATGGTAGGAGTAGCCAGCAACACGTGGCATACGTACCTCAATTCATTCAAGGCCTAGAACACCAATGAAGAAGTCATGATTTTCCCAGACCCTATATTGTTGACAATTTGTCATCCACTAAAGAAGATAACTATCTCAGAATGAGAACCTGGCAAGGACCTCGAATGAGGGTTAGGGCCTTTTCAGCCCCGAGGATCGAAAGGACTGGCTCCCAAGACTTCAGGAGGGAGGATATATAATCGCTTATGAAGCACATATCCGAAAATCAAAGAAAGATCTGGAAGTACAATAGGCTAGGCAGCCCCCAAGGGTTGGGATCCCCCATGTTATTAATTTGAGTGATACCCCTATGAGGAGAAGGGTTGATACACAAAGGGATGATCCCGATGATTCAATGCCTATTGGAGATCATGATGATACTATTCTATCATTCGCCAACAAGATAATGAATGCTCATATCTCAAGAAAATTCAAGATGTCCACCATCGAGGTGTGTGTTAGGGCAGGAGACCCCACTAATCATATGAAGAAATCCTCCAATGCACTACAAATTTTAACCCGTGATTGACGTAATCAAGTATAGGGCGTTCCCTCAAACCCTGGGGGGCGTGACACAATGATGGTAAAGTCAGTTGCCCCCGAACTCAATCAGCTCCTTTAAAGGACTAAGAAGGGCATTCGTCGCCCCGTTTATTGATGGAAAGTTCATGAAAAACATTTTACATCCCCATGAATGTGGAAAATGAAAGAATCCTTGGGGGATTACATGAACCGAATCACCAAGGAAGCCTTGAAGGTCCCGAACTTGGATAATAGAGTAGCCATCAAGGTAGATGAAAGAGTAAGGGATGCCTCAACCCCTGATGGAGGCAATGCAGGTAATAACAAGAAGCGAAGGTGGTCACTAGTAGAATGTTAAAGATATGTATCCTCGAACAAGTAAAGACTCTGACTCTCCCTGGAAGAAGAACAATCAAGGATCGAGGTTCACCAGCTATGCACATTTGTATACTCCAAAGAACCAAATCCCGATGGACATTAAGAAACACAGGGATCTATGATGGTTGGAACCACTAAGGACTGATCCCGGGAAGAGAAACAAGAACAAATATGATAAGTTCCATAAGCCATTTGGGGATAACACTCACGATCCTAAACAGTTGAAACACAAGGTCAAGTTTCTGATCCAAAGAGCAAGGTTGTATAAGTCCACCAAGGATGGCCAATAGGGTAACCTAAGGCAGGGTTATGAAGTAGAGATTATAAAAGAAAGGATGGCGATCAAGATCGCAATCCATAGTCCCGGGGGGCAATGATAAACATGATTTCTGAAGACCCGACGACGGTCGGGAATACAAGGAGCTCTCATAAAGCTTACGCTCGAGAAGCTATGCACATTGTAGGAGAAGCTCTATAACGAGCAAAAACTAAAATGGCATTTGCCTTTGATGATTCTGACTTAAAAGGGGTGAAGTGCCTCCTTTGGTCATAACACCTGTGACAGACAACTCGCAAGTGAAAGGAGTCTTGGTAGACAATAGGACTTCAGTGGATATCTCGTTTCATGATGCATCCTCGAAGATGGGATACAACGATTCTCAATTGACCCCCTCCAACATGACCGTCTATGGGTTCTATAGAGTTGAGTCAAGAGTTAAAGAAACTATTTGGCTATCCATGATAATAGGACGAGAGCCTAGGGAGGCCACTCAAATGTCGAACCTTTTGCTGGTTAAAGCAACTTCCGCTTACAATGCGATCCTTGGGAGGACAGGCTTGCACGCCTTTAAGGCAGTTGCCTCGAGCTAAGACCTGAAGATCAAATTTCCTACAAGGAATATAGTTGATAAAGAAAATAGAGAGCATTGCTATCCTGCCACCTTGAGGCCTGATGAAGTCAGGGGGCAGGTCCTCCCGATTGAAGACATGGATGTCCAAAAAGATCAGAAACAAAGAGGAAAACCCACCAAGGACTCGGTTCCCATTCCCTTAGTTCCTGAAGAACCTGAAAAGTTACCTACGTAGGGCATTGCTGAATGAATCCTTGAAGGACGAATTAGATGCGTTCCTACAAAAGAACGGTTTGTGTTTGCTTGGACAGTAGATGATATGCCAGGGGTCGATCCCCCAATTGATTACGTAAACTAGACGTCTACCCGAATAGGGGGATGATGAAACAGAAGAAAAGAAACTTTGATTCCAAGAGGCAGGAAAGGCAATTGAGAGTGATGGATGTGTATGGACTTCATTGATGTGAATAATGCAGGACTACTTCCCCTACCAAGGAACGATACATTGACCAATGCAACAACTGTCATAAATTGCTAGAATCAAAGTGCATAAAGGTGACGTCCCAAAAGGGCGACATATCGAAGATAGAGGAATAAGAATTCTAAGCATCTTATTGGGAAGACTATAGAAGTCTATGTAAATGACATGCTAATCAAGAGCCTCGATAAGGCACATCATATTGAGCATTCTCATGAGGTGTTTGAGGTGTTAAGACACCACGTGATGATACTAAATCTGACTTAATGCGCCTTCAGCATAGGATCAGGAATTTTTTTTGGGTTTGGTGGTGTCCAAACATGGAAATTGAGGCAACCCCAATAAGCGTAGAGCAATCCTT
This sequence comes from Saposhnikovia divaricata, assembly GCA_036435485.1. Lineage (NCBI taxonomy): Eukaryota > Viridiplantae > Streptophyta > Magnoliopsida > Apiales > Apiaceae > Saposhnikovia > Saposhnikovia divaricata. The sequence continues at coordinate 125,745,456 of CM071595.1, forward strand.
GACACGGAACCTCACGTGTTGACATAACCGAATTACGTAAAGTCATTGTATCTATATTTGGCTATACTTAATACAGCTTTAAGTGTGATCCTCGCGAAAGAGGAAAACAAAGTTCAGAAACCCATCTGTTACGTGAAAGAGGTCTTGCATTGGACAAAGTAACCACAATAAATCCCCACGCACTCGCTGACTTCGTGGTTGAATACACCATTGACAACCATGAATTCGGGGGTAGGAGGTAGTACCTAGGAGGGCAAAGGATTAGAGAAAGATAATCCAAAAGTGGTACTCAAGGAATATTGGATCAATTTTGATGGAGAATCAAAAACAAAATTAAGTGAGAACATATCCCGATGGTTCATGATTCCCCAACGAAAAATAATGAGGCTGAACGCAAAGCCGTGATAGCCATACTTAGTTTGGCCATAGCCCAGAGGGTCAAAACCTTAAAGTCTGTGGGGACTCACGATTGGTAGTACCAAAAGTGAATGGTGAGTTCGATGCCAGGGCCGGAACCGTGACAAAATACTTGACTAAATTTAATGAGTGTTATGAGGGAGGAAAACATAAAGGCTGATGTCCTATCTATGTTTGCCTCCTCAGAGATAGAAAATTATGTTGAAAGTTCTTACTTCCAAGTCTTGGAGACCCGAAGCGTTGATAGAAAAGATGATAAAACCTACAGGTATGAAAAGCCGTTGGATAGATCCTACAAAGGCTCTCCAGGAAACCGGTTGGTTACCCGGCAATGCCTTGGAGGCACGAAAGTTGTCAATAAGAACACTGAGGCCTCAAAACGTGAATTTAGCCTTGAAAGAAACTCATCTAGAAATATGGGGGCAGGATCCTTGCCCAAAAGATGACCCGATTTGGATTCTACTAGCCAGGTATGATGGCTGATGCCAGAAGTTATGTACGATCGATATCCAAAAACACGCAACTGTTGATCAGTCCCTTGAAATGTTGAAAACCATTAGTTCCACCATTTCCAATGGCAAATGCCCAGAGGAAGTTCCTCATAGTTGCAATTGATACCTTCATGAAGTAGACTGAGGCCAAAATCCAAGCCTAGATAACCACCAAGTAAATGATACAATTCCTGTGGGAAAGTGTGATACGTAGATATGGACTTCCACCAATATCCTTGTAGCCAGAAATGGATGACAATTCCAAAACGAGGCTCTTACAAGCTTGAATTATTTGAAAGAAATGTGGTGCCTAGACTTGGCACACCCAAAACCTCAAGGTTTATCGTATCTGAGCATCCGGTTAAGACACTCCACCTGATCAGACTAAGTATAAATAAGGTTTGATGAAACCGCAAGCTTCTAGCTCTAAGCAATTGAAGGCTCGAATAGGCCACGTTCAATGTAATTGAAGGCTCGAATAGTCCATGTTCCATGCAATTGAAGGCTCGAATAGGCCACGTTCAATGTAATTGAAGGCTTGAATAGGCCATGTTCCATGCAATTGAATGCTCGAATAGGCCACGTTCAATGTAATTGAATGCTCGAATAGGCCATGTTCTATGCAATTGAAAGCTCGAATAAGCCATGTTCAATGTAATTGAAGGCTCGAATAGGCCATGTTCCATGCAATTGAAGGCTCGAATATGCCGCGTTCAATGTAATTGAAGGCTCATCAAGTGAGTAATCGAAATAGGAGAATTCGATGTTAAGTACAAGCCTATGACGGCCGTCAAAGCCCAGGCTCTAGCTGACTTCGTGGTTGAATATACCATTGACAACCAAGAAGTTCGGGGGAAGGAGGTAATAGACCAGGAAGGTCAGCAAGGTGAGAAGCCCCTGGAAGAGAAGAAGGAGTATTAGATGCTCTATTTTGACAGGGCTTCAAAAACAAAAACCAGTGGTACAGGTTTAGTTCTGTAAAGCCCCGATGGGTTCAGAGTCGAGTATGCCTTGAAGTTGGACTTCCAAACACCTACAACGAGGCAGAGTATGAAGCTCTGATAGCGGCCTTGGATTGACCAGAGCCCTGAGGGTAAAGAACTTGAAAGTCTGTGGAGACTCAAAGCAGGTAGTCTCACAAGTCGATGGAGAGTTTGAGGCCAGAGAAAAGAATATGGCAAAATACTTGATGATTGTGAAAGCTGTGATAGCCCAGTTCGACGAGTGCTACGTTGAGTATATCCCAAGGGAGGAGAATACAAAGGTCGACGCCTTATCTCAGTATACTTCTTCAGAGGTCGAGACCCATTCTAGGAGCGTCTACTTCCAAGTTCTAAGAACCCCTACAATTGATTCTAAGCTAATTGCTCCTATCGGGATAGGAGGATGCTGGATAGATCGTATCAAAGCACACCTTGAGAATGGCTGGTTGCCAAATGATGCCACGGAGGCAGGGAAGCTAGCTGTAAGGAACTAAAGGCTCGAAGAGGCCACGTTCCAACCGACTGAAGGCTCGTGAAGGCCCTACTCCGTCCAAATGAAGGCTCGTAGAGACCATGTTTCGTCATACCCAAGGCTCGAAAAGGCCACGTACCATCTATTTGAAGGCTCAAAAAATTGGAGAAATAAGTTTTAAAAAAAATATTGCAAGGAGTTAGAGCTCGAAACAAGCTTCGATTCGATATATTGTAAGCTCAAATCGGAGCAACGAGCAAAAAGATATGAATTTTCAATACTCATGGAATAAGCGGGCCTAATAATCGAGTTAAAGGACAAAAATGTGACCTCAATCCATGTCTTCAGGGGCTGGAATTTCAAGTCACGATTGACCTCATCTAGGTCTCAGAGGTAAGGTTGTGATGACCTAAGACCTAGCACAAACGAGGCTTTAAAAAGACTTCAATTGAGGTCACAGAATGAGGTCACACACCCCACAACCAACCAAAAATGAAGCCTTGTGGCGAACTCAATTCAATTCGTAATTGAGATCGTAGACCTCACGACCATTGATATTATGGGTCCTTACACGACCTCAATCCAGGTCGTGGTTTGAGATCGTAGACCTTGCGACCATTGATATTATGGGTCCTTACACGACCTCAATCCAGGTCGTGGTTTGAGATCGTTAACCACGCGACCACTGATATTTTGGGTCTTTACACGACCTCAATCCAGGTCGTGAATTGAGATCGTAAGCCTCACGACCAGCTCAAAGCAGAGGCCTTACATGACCTCAATCCATGTCTTGGATTGAGGTCTGAAACTTCACGATCTCTGAAAAATTGGGCCAATACACGACCTCAATCCAGCTCTTGGATTGAGGTGAAAAGCTCCACGACCATGTCAAAATGAAGGCATTTCAAGACCTCAATCCAGCTCTTGGGTTGAGGTCTAAGCACTTCAAGACCTCATTGTAGGTTGTAATTGTGGTCTAAGCATTCCAAGACCTCAATCCAGCTCTTGAATTGAGGTCTAAAGTCTTACGACCAGTGTCAAAAGAAGGCCTTACACGACCTCAATCCAGGTCGTGGATTGAGGTCGTAAGCCTCACGACCAGCCTAAATTGAAGGCCCTAAACGACCTCAATCCAAGTCGTGGATGGAGGTCTAAGCGTTCCAATACCTCAGTCCAGCTCTTGGATTGAGGTCTAAGCACTTCAAGACCTCAAACTAGGTCGTAATTGAGGTCCTAGAACCTCAAGATCTGGAATAAATGAAAGTCATGTGGCGACCCCAAATCCGGCCTTAGAGCTGAGGTCCTGAAGACCCTAGACCTGGACAATTTGAGTGTTTAGTTATATCTCAATTCAGGTATATCAGGGTTAGATACCCCACACAAAATTACAAGAAAATATTATTATTTAATAATAATTTGTAAAAAATTATTATTATTTAATAATAAAATCCGATCGGAATTTATTCAAACGAAATTTTATCCGGGTAAGACACCCCTGATTTGGATAAAAACGTTATTCAAAATTTGAATAAAATAAATAATATTATTTAATAATATTATTTTTGAGAAGAAGAAAAAAAAAAGGAAATAACTCACGACCTCAAATGAGGTCGCCAAATTGAGCTCGACAAACTCACGACCACCGCCAAATTAAGGACTTGGACGAACTGAAATGAGGTTGGCAGGAAAAGTGCAATATAGTACCCTTACTTTTGCCATGTTCACAAAAAGAGCCCTGAAGTTTACAAGTTGACAAAAAGTCCCTGGAAAATTATGAAATAATCCCCCTAAAATGCATGTGTGCACAAATTCAATATTTTCGATTAAATTTTTTGAATTATTTTTAAGAAATTGTTCGATGACTCCAAAAAAAATACAAATTTCGTAGGATTGAGATCCCAAAAATTATTTCGAGTCTTGTATAAGACCAGATTATTCGTAAATGACATATTTAAATTTGTCATGAATAATCCAAAAAAAATACCTGTGGGTATATTAAAATTCATAAATTATTAGGAATAAATAAGAAAAATACCTGTGGGTACAATAAAATTCCTAAAATATTAGGAAAAATTATGAAAAATACCTGTGGGTATATAAAAATTCCTAAATTATTAGGAAAAATTACGAAAAATACCTGTGGGTGCAAGAAAATTCCTAAAATATTAAGAATAATTGAAATAAATACATGTGGGTACATGGAAATTCCTCAAATATTAGGAAAAGTACAGAAAAATATTAGAAAAATTATAGAAATATTTTCTTGACAAATTGAGCAGTAATTTATGCTAATAATGCATAAAAGCCCTATGAAAGTGCCGAAATTGCTAAAAGCAAGCACTACTTAAAAGTCTCGAATAAGGCTAATCGTCGTAAATGTGTAGGTCGCTCCACACTTTGCAATAAGGCGATATATGTGAAACACTAGTGTAAACCAAAATCCCCATATGAGGGTAGGAAAATTAAGAAGTCCCAGATAAGGGATAAAAATGACCTCGAGTCTCGAATAAGGCAAATATAACTTCTACGAAAACCTGATCAGTTTTCCTAGAAGTTGGGAGGCAAATGATATGGGCTAAAAATAAGCCCTAAAGACACAATTAATGTTGCATTAATTAGACCCAGACTGGTCCAAAGATGAAGCCCATTAATGAGGCCCGAAACCCCAATTAAATATTAATTTCGTAATTAATATTAGGGGCTAATTAACAGCTTGCAAATAAGAGTCAAACAAGGATACAATATCTTTATGAGTAGCCTCCAAGGCACACAGTCATACATGGAAACAAACTCCTACAAGGTAGGAGTCTAGAACCTTCCTCAAAGGCGGTGACTTGCCCACCAAGTCACCTAACTCTACTACGATTCTAAGACTTCTCAGCCTATATAAGGGACGGACCCTTCATTCTCAGAACTACGTCTTGGCTTGATTCTCTCGCAATACAGAGATACGTAGGCATCTTGTGAGGACCAGAATTGAGTCACAAAACACAAGCGCAGCCATTAAAGCTCGAAGCTCCCACAAACCCTAGTAGTTAATACGCAATAAATATACCCTGTTTTTTATTCCAGAACATTATTTATTGTAATTATAAATTTAAATTTAAAATTACTTACTACATATTTATTTTTAGTGAATTTTAAAAATAAATTTACTTTTATAATTTACTTCAAAAAAATCAATTTTTTACTAATATATTAATTAAAATTAGATTCTGATTATACGATCATTTAAAAAGCTTAACTCAAATTTAACAATACAAACAATTTAATTTAAAAATATTAGTAAACAGTAAAAAATTGATTTAACTACCCTGATGATCTAATATTATAAATTTAAATATTTCCCAATGAATGATAATTTTAATTTGTTTAAACACATGTACATAATATATACATTTACACAAATAAAGTTCATTTTGAAACAATAACTAAAATTTAATTTATGAAATTTAGTTTTTTAAAATTTAATAATTTTATTTAAAGCTTATATCGACTACTTGATTATAATACTTTATAAAATTTAGTATCCTTTTTTTAAATCTTATACGTTAACAGAAATGTATACTTTAAGTCGATTATTTGTGCATAATTTAAAACGTTATGTTTAAAACTGAATCACTTATTTAAATTATTTTACGAACTAATTCGATATACTTAAATGATCTTTAACATTTTGTGTACCTACTTATTTTTACGCTATCTTTTCTTCTAGTATGGTTGGATTCGTAAAAAAAATTGTTAAAAACATGATTTCAAGTCACTTGTGTAGATAAATTTTTGAGAAAATGACCAAAATAACATAAAAACACAACCCTCCTGCCCAAAATACCAATTGGCGCGCGGAGTGCCCGAAATAACCAGGGGACATCGCATTTGCGCTGTGCGTACATGTAATAGGCATTTTCAGTATGCGCATCTATGGTAACGCATCACCCAGATGTGTAATGACGTCATTATCTCCAAAACAGCTCCGGCGTGCTCTGACCTCAAAAATCGCCTCAAAATCGCCTCAACCCATCCATAACATTCCGGCCACCTCTATAAAAACTGAGGACATCAAAATGATACCCAGGCTTGCCTCTACACTTTTCCATATTCGTTTGTTGATTTCTGGCCCCGTAGGGGCGTGCACGAATAAGTCGGAAAAGATATCGGAAAATGGAGCTCGAATTGGGGCTTTTCAATCCGGCAAAACAAACGAAAAACGACGATTATAGCCTTGTAGAGGAGGAAAAGACGAGTAATTTGGTATATAGTATGGTAGTGAAAGATTTCTGGAAAGGGGTGAAAGATGTGGTCGAAGTTTTGGTCGAAACTCGTCTCCGGTAGCGTTCGAAGGGGACGATGACCAGTGCCATATACGCATGTTGGACATGCGTATTCTGAGTCACGCATGCTTAGCATGCGTATCATAGGGCAATGTTCACAAGGTGTAGAAGTAAATCTAACAAAGCCCACGCATAGGTAATATGCGTATATTAACTATACGCATTTTCAGAATGCGTGTACCTACACGCACAGCGCAAATGCGTAGTCGGCTGGTTATTTTGGTCAGCTTTTCCGCCATTCGTTATTTTGGGCATCCCATTTTAAATTTTGGTTATTTAGGGCTTTCACCCTAAATTTTCTATCTTGGTATCATATTTTTTAAATCTTATACGTTAATAGAAATCTGTACTTTAATTCGATAATTTTTGTATAATTTAAAATTTTATATTTAAAACCAAAATACTTATTTAAATTACTTTACGAACCAATTTGTTAAATGATCTTTAACATTTCGTGTACCTACTTATTTTTACGCGATCTTTTCTTATAATATGTTTGGATTTGATAAAAAAAATTGTTTAAAACATGATTTCAAAGCACTTATGTAGATAAATTTTGTACCTTGGTATGCTATTTTTAAATCTTATACGTTAATAGAAATATTTACTTTAAGTCAACTATTTGTGTATAATTTAAAATTTTATATATAAAATCAAATCACTTATTTAAATCATTTTATGAAGCAATTCGTCAGAATAAAAAGAGCTTTAACATTTTGTGTACCTCCTAATTTTTAAGCGATCTTTTCTTCTAGTATGGTTGGATTTGTAAAAATTTGTTAAAACATGATTTCAAGTCACTTGTGCAGAGAAATTTTCTATCTTGGTATCCTTTTATAAAATCTTATACGTTAATAAAAATCTAAACTTTAAGTCGATTATTTGTGTATAATTTAAAATTTTATGTTTAAAACCAAATTAGTTATTTAAATTATTTTACGAACCAATTCGTTAGACAAAAAAGATTTCTAACATTTTGTATACCTACTTGTTTTTATGTGATCTTTTCTTCTCGTATGGTTGAATTTTTTAAAAAATTTGTTAAAAACATGATTTGAAAGCAGTAGATAAATTTTCTATCTTGGTATCCTATTTTTAAATTTTATACGTTAATAGAAATCTTTATTTTAAGTCAATTATTTGTGTATTATTTAAAATTTTATATTTGTTGTGGAATAAAAATCGGGTTATCGAATTGCGATTAGGGTTTGTGTGTATTTAATGCTAAGGGGTTGGTGAGCTTCAAGCTTTAATGGCTGTTTCCGTGTTCGAGACTGATCGGTCCTCACAGAATGCCTACGTATCTCGTATTGAGAATCAAGCCAACGTAGTTCTGAGAATGAGGGGTCAGACCCTTATATAGGCTGCGGGAGCCTTAGAATTATGGTAGGATTAGGTGGCTTGGTGGGCAAGTCACCGCCTTGCGGAAGGTTCTAGACTCCTTCCTTGTAGGAGTCAGTTCCCATATCGAATTCTGTGCCTTGGAGGCTAAGTTTAGTAGGAGTAACATCCTTATTTGACTCTAATTGCTGAGCTGTTTATTACCCTTAATATTAATTACGAAATTAATATTAAAATAGGGCTTTTGACCTCATTAATGGGCCCCACGTCTGGACCATGCTGGGCCTCATTAATGTGTCTTTAGGGCTTATTTTCAGCCCATATCATTTGCCCCCCAACTTCTAGGAAAACTGATCAGGTTTTCCTTGAAGTTTTAACGGCCTTTTCGAGACTTGGGTCAGGGTTTATTGCTCTTACGCGAGTATTCAACAATATCATCTTAATGTAAGGCGTGGAGCGACCGACGCATTTACAACGATGTTAAATGACACTAAATGGTGTTAAACGGCACTAAACAGCGCTAATCAGCCTCAAACAACGTTTAAACAATGTTAAACGACGTTAGACGGCATAAAACGGCACTAACAGCGCTAATCGGCACTAATCGGTGCTTAAACGACACTAAACGGTGCTAATTGGCACTAATCGGTGCTAATCGGCACTAATTGGCGCTTAATCGGTACTAAACAGCGCTAATCGGTACTAATCGGTTCTAATTCTCAATTTCAACTTCCACTCGATTATCTTGTTCAAAACAATCTCAATAGTGACCTTGATCATCGAGACGGAAAAACAAAAAACAAAAATGTGAAATCCTGGCTCGACCACCACTGTAAGTCGGCCAAAAAAAATCCGCATGCTGACCATCGATGTCGGTCGGCCGGGACCTCGGTCGGCCAAATTTTTATTTTTTTTTTGATATTGACAACAGATGTCGGTCGGCCAGAGGGTCTCCGGTGAGCCGGTCGGCCGGGACCTCGATCGACCAAAATTTTTTTAGAGCGACAACCGATGTCGGTCTGCCAGAGGGTCTCCGGTGAGCCGGTCGGCCGGGAACTCGGTCGGCCAGAGTGTCTTCGGTGAGCCGGTCGGCCGGGACCTCGGTCGGCTGGAGCTTCCCTCGCGGCTCGGTCGGTCGGTTGTCGGTCAGCAAGCTTGTTCTTCAAACGTGAGTATCGACCTTGATCATCGATATCGAACCTCGACACCAATATTTATACATCATCTTTCATTGCCTGAAACTTGATCAACTTGGTCATTCATGACTTTTATTTAAGGTTTTACTTAAAACCTCGATTAGCATCACTAATCCCGCATTTAGGACTAATTTCTTGATTAACCTTTCTTAAGCACGCTTAGCTTCCAAAGCTCAACTGATTGCTCTGGTGAAATGTCTTACCGGATATTCACATAAGTTCTCCATTTCTTTTCCAGAATTTCATGAGTTGTAACGACTCTTTCCATCTATAATAGATAGTTTTTGCTCCTTTTTCATATTTTATCGATACTTGACCTGTAAACGCGAACCGGGCTGTATTTTAACCTGAGGTAGCAGGTCATCCTTTTCTTATAAAAGGAGGGGAGTATCCTTCATTTTTCTTCACTTCTTCATTTCTCAAACTTTTCTCAATTCTTCAAGCTCTTTAGCTCTCTAGTTTTCAAGCTTTCAAGTTCAAGCTTCAAGTTCAATATGGCCGACAAGCATGCATCTGCCCCCTAGATCTCCATGGAGGAAGCCTTTAGGAAGAGGAGCATGACGAGAACCATGAAAGGTAAACTAAAACTCATGCCTCCTAAATATATTGAGCGTCGATTCGAGTCTACATTAGATTTGTTAAACACTATGAGAGAATCATTCCCCAATAGTTCAGATTTAGATGCCTTTCATAGTCCTTGCAAGTTAAAAATAAAGGATGTAGAGATGATTGAAAGCACGTATGGTTTTCCAAGTGTGATCAAAGTTTGCCTTCCAAGCCCTGGGGATAGAACTTGCAATTGGCATCCCGAAAGGATCTGCGTTTACAGAGGTGCCTTAGAAGCGGGGTTGAGGTTCCCCGTCCATCCATTCATTATCAGATTCTTAGCGGAGCTCCAAGTTCATCCTTGCCAGCTGTACCCAAATTCATGGAGGTTCCTCATTATTTTCATGTTGAGATGCCAGGAATTGGAGATCCCTTTGACCACAATAATGTTTAGGAGCATCTTCTCAGTGAAAAACTCTTCTGATTCTAATCCAGGACGGATTAACTTCCAACTTCGAAGTAATCTTCCTCATATAGTAAACTCTTTCTCCTTTCCTAACTCCCATCATTTCTGGGATAGAGAGTTTGTTGTTTTTGAATGGAAAGGCGGTGACTAGGGTCAGTTTGTCGTTAAGAGGTTTGGATATGTGGAGGATAGTTCGCACTTCGTGTGTGATCTTAACCATGAAGAATTGCTAGACAGAGATAGATTGCTTGCTGATGATGGTCGCACCCATTACAAAACTGTTCTGACAGAGAAGAAACTTATCGAAGCCGGCCTAAGCATTCTTTCTTTTGAGGGTAATTTTTCTTCGTTGCTTTATCATGAACTATGTTTGTTCTTATTCCGATATCTCCTTCTTTTTTTGTTTCAGCTGCTGAGGAGTTGGACAGTCGTCCCGAGAATCAGCCGAATGTTACCAGACGAATGACAAAGAAAGCGGAAGAGCAACTGAATCCCACTGGTCGAAAGGTTCCTACGTTCTTGGAGGGATGTTCCCAAGGGGGGAAGCGGTCCCGGAATGCCACTGAAGGTGCTAGAGTCCCCTTCACTCCGGATTGGGGTATTTGTGAGCAGGACTCTATCTTGGGAAGTTCTACCTTAGCCTTGGCCTGGTCCAGGCTCTCTATCACTGCTCCTGATCTCCTGACAGTTACTGCGGGGGATAAGATTGATGATTCTGAGCGCCTTGGAGCTCAGGCTCTTTATTAGGTACCAAATTATGCATTCGATGTTCTTGTTTGCCCATTTTTTTGTTAAGTGCCTTACCAATTTCCTTTTTGCAGGCAAATCGAGTTTGCAGGTAGGCGGGTATACCACCTTTGAACCTTATTTCTACTTCTCCTAATAAATAGAAAGAAAGCTGAATCCTCATAAGGATAGCTCAAACATAATAAATCTTCAAGTTCAAAGCATACCAAGTACGTGGCACTTCGTTCCCATCTAATGTCTCCAACTTGTAGGATCCTCGTCCTAGTGTCTTCTTGACTCGATACGGCCCTTCCCAGTTAAGGGCTAGCTTTCCTTTCTGTCCAACTCCTGCATCTTCTATTTTCCTTAGAACCAAGTCGCCTTGTTGAAAGAACCTCTCCTTAACCCTTAAATTGTAGTAGGAAAACGCTCTCTTCTGATGCTCTGCATTCCTAGCATTTACTTCATCCCTAACCTCATCAATTAGGTCAAGGGCGAGTCTCATGCCTTCTTCATTAACTTCTGGTTCATATGCTTCAACTCGAGATAATGCATGCATAATCTCAAGGGGCACAACTGCCTCGGCTCCGTAAGCCAAGAAGAACGGGGTTGCTCCAGTTGTCACTTTACAAGTGGTGCGATACGCCCATGGTATAGGCAGTAGCTCGTCCACCCAAGTGTTCCTAGAACATTCTGCCCTCTTCTTCAGTCCATCAAGGATGATTCGATTGGCGACCTCTGCCTGTCCATTTGCTTGCGGGTGTGCTACTGAAGTAAAACGAAGCTCAATGGCATTTTCCTCGCAGTACTTCTTAAACTCTTCATTGTTAAACTGTGTCCCATTATCCATCACAAGGACTCGAGGGATCCCATATCTACAAATGATGTTCTCCCAAAAGAACTGGGAAACTTGCTTGGTGGTTATTTTGACCAAAGGCTTAGCCTCAATCCACTTAGTGAAGTAGTCGATGGCAACTATAAGAAACTTCCTTTGTGCTGAAGCTACGGGGAAAGGACCAAGTATATCCATTCCCCACATTGCGAATGGAATAGGGGAGCTAACTGACGTTAACATCTCAGGCAGCTGCCTTACTATCGGAGCGTGCTTCTGGCATCTATCGCACAGCTTGACATAGCTCTGTGCGTCGGCCAACATCTCTGGCCAGTAGAATCCCAAACGAGTTATTTTGTGAGCTAGGGCTCTGACCCCCAAGTGCTGCCCACAGATACCTTCATGAACTTCTTCCAAAGCTTCCCTTGCCTCTTGGGGCCTTAAACACTTCAAGTATGGGATGACAAAAGACCTTTTGTAAAGGATGCCTTCAATCAAGGCATATCTCAATGCTCTCACTGACAGCTTTCGTGCCTCCAAGGCATTATCAGGGAGCCATCCGGTTTCGAGGTGAGCTTTGATAGGATCTATCCAACGGCTTCCTACATCAATCAGTGCCACCAATTTTGAGTTGATGGTCAGGGCCTTCAAGACCTGGAAGTAAACACTTCCCACGTAATTTTCTATCTCAGAAGAAGCAAACTTGGAAAGGGCATCGGCCTTAACGTTCTCTTCTCTCGGAATATGTTCCACATAGCACTCATCAAACTGAGTAATCACTGCCTTCACAACTCTCAAATACTTCGCCATAGTTTAATCCTTGGCCTCGAATTCTCCATTCACTTGTGATACCACTAGTCTTGAATCCCCACAAACTTTGAGATTTTTGACCCTCATGATTCTGGTCAAGCCTAAACCGGCTATCAAGGCTTTATACTTAGCTTCGTTGTTGGTTGTCGGAAAGTCCAACTTCAAAGCATACTCCACCATTAACCCATCGGGGCTTTGTAAAACCACACCCGCACCACTAGATTTTGTTTTTGATGCTCCATCAAAATAGAGCACCCAATACTCCTTCAGATCAGGCATAAGCTCCTCATCTTTACCATCTTTCCCAGGGGTAGTTACCATCTCCTGCCCCCCGACTTCTTGGTTGTTAATGGTGCATTCAACCACGAAGTCATCCAATGCCTGAGCCTTAATGGCTGTTCGAGGTTTATACATGATGTCAAATTCTCCAAGTTCAATCGCCCACTTGATTAGCCTTCCACTAGCCTTCGGGCTATGCAATATGTTCCTCAACTGTTGGTCCTTCAGGACTTCAATCTTATGTGCCTGGAAGTACGGTCGTAGCTTCCTCGAGGCTGTTATCAAAGCCAAGGCAAACTTCTCAATTTGAGAGTAATTCAACTCAGCCCCGTGCAACACCTTGCCCACATAATAGATAGGTTTCTGGACCATTTTCATTTCTCGAATGAGAACGGCGCTCAATGCTTGCTCAGATACCACTAGGTATAGATAAAGAGTCTCTCCGGGACTAGGTTTGGCCAGCAACGGGGCTTCAACCATGTACTTATTCAGTTGTTCAAAAGCCTCTTGGCTTTCAGGTGTCCACTCAAAAATTTTCACCTTCTTCAATGCTTGAAAGAAAGGCAAGCATTTATCACCAGACTTGGAGATGAATCTTCCTAAAGCTGCTACTCGGCCTGTCAACTTCTGCACATCTCTTATAGAGCACGGCGGTTCCATATCTAAAATCGCCTTGATCTTGTCAGGGTTGCCCTCTATGCCTCTCTTTGAAACCATCAAACCCAAAAATTTTCCAAATCCAACACCAAAAGCACACTTGGCTGGATTCAACATCATCTTGTGGTGCCTCAGCACTTCGAATGCCTCTCTGAGGTGCTTAATGTGGTCTGCCTTGAATAGGCTCTTGACTAATATGTCATCAACATAGACCTCCATGGTTTTTCCAATCAGATGAGCGAATATCTTATTCAATAATCGTTGATAAGTAGCGCCTGCATTCTTTATACCAAAAGCCATAACAAGATAGCAGAAAACACCAAAGTCAGTTACGAAAGATACCTTTGGGATGTCCTCCTTGTGCATCTTAATCTAATTGTAGCCGATGAATCCGTCCATGAAGCTCAACATCTCATGTCCAGCTGTGGCATCTATCAACATGTCTATCATTGGTAGGGGAAAACAATCTTTCGGGCATGCATCATTCAAATCAGTGAAGTCTATACACATCCTCCACTTCCCATTTGCCTTCTTGACCATCACAGGGTTAGCCAACCATTCAGGGAACTGAATCTCTTCAATGAACCCAGCCTCTAAGAGCTTGTCAACTTCTTGCTTAATGGCCTCTTGCCTTTCAATAGCGAAATTCCTTTTCTTCTGTTTTATTGTCTTCCGTTCAGGATCGATATTCAATCTGTGAGTTATGAGTTGGGTATCAATCCCTGGCATATCAGTTGCTGTCCAAGCAAACACATCACTATTCTCTTGTAAGAATGCTATCAAATTGCCCTTCAGGGGTTCCTTCAAAGAGGCTCCTATATAAGTTACTTTCTCAGGGTCGCCTAGCTCTAGAGGAATGGGGATTAAGTCCTCTGCTGGCTTCCCTCGGTGTTCATCATCACCACGGACATCCATGTCTTCAATCGGAAGTACCTACCCTCGGATTCCATCAGCTCTTAATGCGGACACATAACAACTTCTTGTCATCTTCTGATCACCCTTTTGTTCTCCAACACCATTCCTGGTCGGAAACTTAATCTTCATGTGATATGTGGAAGCAACAGCCTTGAATGCATGAAGTCCAGTCCTTCCCAGGATCGCGTTATAAGTCGAGGATGCCTTGATCACAAGGAAATTCAGCATCTGAGTAGCCTCCTTAGGTTCTTGTCCAATTGTCATGGGTAACTGAATAGTTCGTTCAACTTCGGACTCAACTCCATTAAATCCGTAGATTGGCATGTTGGTCGGGGTCAATTGAGAATCGGTGTACCCTATCTTCAGAAACGCGTCATGAAACAAAATATCAACAGAAGCTCCATTGTCTATCAAGACTCGCTTCACCTCCGAGTTTCCAATCACAGGGGTTATGACCAACGGGTCGTCATGGGGGAACTTCACCCCTTCGAGGTCTGAATCATCAAATCCAATGGATATTTTAGTCCTAGCACGTTTCGTGGCTTCTCCCACGATGTGCATCACTCCTCTGGCATATGCCTTTCGAGAGTTTCGAGTCGTACCAGCCACTGTCGGGCCTCCCCAAATCATGTTAATAACTGGCCCTCGGGGCTGTGGATTACAATCACGATCGTTATCCCTTCTGTCATTGTCTCTTCTGTCATAGTCCCTTCTTTGGGTTCCACGATCATCACCCTTCGTGAACCTGCTCAGTCCCTTTCGGATCAAGAACTCAATCTCATATTTTCAATTGCCTACAATCATCTGTATCATGCCCCACATCACGGTGGTACCTACAATACTACTCTTTGTTTCTCTTTGCGGGATCACCCCTAAGTGGCTTCGGCCATCGAAAGTCTTTATCCTTCTCAATATCTAACAAGATCTGACTCCTAGGAGCGTTCAGCCTTGCATAATCAGAAAATCTCGGTCCCAAACCCTTCTTTGGTGGTGACTCGGAGTCCTTGCTAGTCCGGGGATACTTGTCCCTAGCGTCGTACTCTTGCTCTAGCTTTCGTTTCTTTGAGTCGTTGGAACCCTCGTCATTGCCTCCTGCGGTTTCCTTCTTCATGCTCTCCTCAGCCTTGATATACTTGTCGGCCCTTCGTTGGAGCTCGACCATGTTTTCAAGAGGATGTTTTTCCAAAGACCTTTTAAAGAAGAGATCAGTGGTTCCGTGTTCCAGGGCTACCATGGCCACCTTATTTTTCAGATCAGTGATATTCAACGTCTCCTTGGTGAATCGCTTGAGATAATCCCTCAAATTCTCATTCTTCCCCTGCATCACATACATGAGGGATGCATAACTTTTTTCATGAACTCTCCCACTAATGAACTGGCTGACAAAGGCAGCGCTCAACTCCTTAAAAGAGCCAATCGAGTTTGCAGGTAGGCGGCTATACCACCTTTGAGCCATGCCCGACAGGGTTTGAGGGAACACCCTACACTTTAAGGCATCACTCGCAGGCTGCAACAGCAGTGCGTTTGAGAATGTCCTGACATGGGTTGCGGGGTCACCCGTTCCATCATAAGCCTTAATCATCAGGATCCCCAAGTGGCATCAGATCCTTGGGGTTGCTTCTGGGGGTCTCCACCCTTGTCGATTTTTCAGTTGGAGCATCGACCCTTCTCTGTCTCCTTGAAGGCCTCTCCAGATTTATAATGGGAATCCTCCCTGCAATTGGAGGAGGTCGAATCAAAATTTTCCTTGCTTGCTCCCTAGCAATATCATCCTTCAACCTTTGGATCTCAGCCTCATGAGCCTTAATCCTTTCCTCAACCGTTTGTGGAGGTCCATCATGGATTCTTTGGGCCCTCCTTCGAGGTTCTCTACTAGCACATCGCCTCCTTGGGGCTTCGTCGTGATCATCATCGTTATCCTCAGATATCGAATCATCAGTATAGGGGCCGGAGTAGTCATCGTACTCTCGATCTCGGATCTGTAAGGCATGACCGCTTGGTCCAGGTTCCCTTTGTCGAGGGGGATAATTATGCAGCCCGTACATCGGGTTGGTATCCAAGGGGAGATCCGTAGTGTGGATCTGTATCCCTGTACGATCAACGTTACCAAGAGGAGAAACCACCATCTGGAGAGGGTTAGCTTCTTGGTTTTGTTGGACAACCACGGGTAGAGTTCCCTCAACATGGGGAATCGTCCCTGGGGGTTGAGAGGCTAGAGGTTGAATGATCGCCCCTGTTGATGGGGGTAATTGTCCTTCTTCAGCAGTGATAAGCGGATCAGAGGTGGCAGGTGGAGCAGAGCTAAGGGGTACGGCCTCAGTCGAGGTTGATGTTGTTCTTCGCGTTTGAACCATGGTTGATGTTGTCTTCCCACAGACGGCGCCAAATGTTGTGGAATAAAAATCGGGTTATCGAATTGCGGTTAGGGTTTGTGTGTATTTAATGCTAAGGGGTTGGTGAGCTTCAAGCTTTAATGGCTATTTCCGTGTTCGAGACTGATCGGTCATCACAGAATGCCTACGTATCTCGTATTGAGAATCAAGCCAACGTAGTTCTGAGAATGAGGGGTCAGGCCCTTATATAGGCTGCGGGAGCCTTAGAATTATGGTAGGATTGGGTGACTTGGTGGGCAAGTCACCGCCTTGAGGAAGGTTCTAGACTCCTTCCTTGTAGGAGTCAGTTCCCATATCGAATTCTGTGCCTTGGAGGCTAAGTTTAGTAGGAGTAACATCCTTATTTGACTCTAATTGCTGAGCTGTTTATTACCCTTAATATTAATTACGAAATTAATATTAAAATAGGGTTTTTGACCTCATTGATGGGCCCCACGTCTGGACCATGTTGGGTCTAATTAATGCCACATTAAATGTGTCTTTAGGGCTTATTTTCAGCCCATTTCAATATTTAAAACTAAACCACTTATTTAATTATTTTACAAACCAATTCGTCAGGCTAAAGAGATCTTTAATATTTTGTACCTACTTATTTTTATGCAATCTTTTCTTCTAGTATTGTTGGATTTTTTAATTTTTATGCAATCTTTTCTTCTAGTATTGTTGGACTTGTAAAACAATTGTTAAAAAACATGATTTCAAGACACTTGTGTACATAAATTTATATCTTGTCAAATAGAATACAAGACAAAATAAAAAAAAGGTTAATATAATATAATATATGGGGTGCTTGCACATATAGATAAAGAGTTTCATATTTTTTTCAAAATGAGCATCTAGCATAGTGGTTAAGATTGTCATCTTTAAGTCTAAGGTCATGGGATCAATTCCCATATTTAATATTATTCTTTTAAATAAAATCATAATGGCATTTTTGTAATTATGTAATAAATAAGGGTATACTGGACATTTACAGCCATTTTTTTGGCATTTTTTACCCTTGTATTCTCCTTTAATATATAGTAATAGATTATATATTAGTAATAATTAATATTAAGGGTAGTTTAGTAATTTAGCTTATAAAGGTTTATTATATAAATATACGAGACATGTATTACAAACGTTATGTCGATAAAATTAAACCCGAGTCACTTTCTCTTATCTCTTTACTTTTATCATGATATCAAGAGCAAGGTTATGGGGTTTGTCTTCTTCGTTCGTTATTGATTTTTGATTTGTATCGTTTCCGAATTGGATTCGATTTTGGTTAGTTCTGTGTTCTATATTATCTGAATTTGTTGGCTTGTTCTGGTTATTCAGAGTTATTTTTGTTTTCATCATGCCTTTCGGTAAAGATGATTATCTTCAGTCGATTAGTGTTCAGTTGGATGGTACAAATTATTCGTATTGGAGTTATGTCATGAAAATTTTTTTGCGTGGTAAAACTTTGTGGAGTTATGTTCGTGATAAGGATGCTAAGACTAAACCAGCATCTGATAAGACTCTTGAGTCTCTAACTGCGATTGAGACTTGGGAGGCTGATAATTCGAAAATCATTACATGGATTAACAATTCGGTTACTCACTCTATTAGCGCTCAGTTAGCAAAATATGAAACGGCTAAAGAGGTATGGGATATTCGTGCATATAAAATCTTAAGGTGTTAGAGGAAGGCTCCAACAGGATATTATGCTACAATATATATTATTTAACAGTGCACTTTAACAAAATAATGTCTATTCAAGAATTTTATTCTGCCATGTCCGCTTTATGGGATCAACTCGCATTAACTGAACCTGCATAATTAACAGTTGTATCTGCTTATATCAAGAGACGAGAAGAACAATGTTTGGTTCAGTTTCTAATTGCTCTTCGATCTGATTTTGAACCCTTGCGAGGGTCAATTCTTCATCGCATTCCCCTTACATCAGTTGATTATGTTGTTAATGAGCTTCTTGCGGAGGAGATTCGTCTTAAATCTAATAGTGCTAAGGAAAACACGTCTTCTGGTACTCCTTCCATTTTTGTTGTCCCTCCACGACCATCAGATAGTACTCAAACCAGGTTTTCTCGGAATTTTCAAGATGAATGTTCTTATTGTAAAAAAAAAGGGTCATTGGAAATCTTCTTGGAAAGAATGATAAAAATACCATTTTTTTAATTAAAAATAACCTAAATACCCACATCCAACCGAAATGGTTAATTTTACCGATTTAGTCACCCATTTACTAAATGCGTAATCAGTTTACTAATCTTCTACCTCATCTACTTTCTCCTTTTATCCGATTGCTTCCAACCAGCAAATCTCAACCATTTTCTTTATATATATACGATGAACATATAACATTTCATGGTGGTGGTGGTATGCGAGTGGTCGATAGAAATCAGAGATGTCTGATTTGAAGAAGGTCAGCGTCGATAAAGAGATGGTGCCAGTAAATAAATGATGATGCAAGTATTTGTATGTATATATTCTATTGAATACGTAAATCCCAAATGCTTATCCCAAACAAATTACACAAATAAGATATGCGTATTATACAAATACCATATTTCAAATTGAGTATCTTATAAAATTTGTATAAGATACCCCATAAAGATATGCGTATCTCAGTTACCCAAATATCACATGCGTATTTCATCCGGTATTATTCACCTTCCTTTCTCAGAATGGGTATTTTTCTTATGATTTATGAAAAAACTGGTATTTTTATTCTTCACCCATCTTCTTGTCCTCAACTATTGACTCAGCAGCAGCAACGTTCTTTTATCTCTTTACTTTTATCAAAAAGTACAGTTGGAGATCTCATCTTTAACTAATTACTGTTGGGCCGCGCAACACCCATTAACTCCACATTAGTATGATATTGTCCGTTCTGGACCATGGCCACGCCCGCACGGATTTGTTTTTGGGCTCCTTCCAAAAGGCCTCATACTAATGGAGTTGTTTTGGCTGCTTATATTCAAGATAATTCTTCTTTATCTTGACGATGTGGGACTTGGGTTGACACCCACTCTACAATCTCCCCTCAATCCAAGAACCACCAATCTTGTAACCCTTATACCGTCGCTATTCATCTGTGACTCCTCATCTTGCGGGACACGTCGCCCTATCACCTCCGTGTCAAGAAGACTTTCGACACAAGCCATCCAAGATCTCCAACCTCCGTGTCAGGAAGAATTGACAACGTAAATTCTCTCAACATATTACACATAAATTTAGGATAAGAGAACTAAAGTAACCAAAGCTCCACCATCTTATCCAGTGCCATGCTTGTCGACCAGAAGGTGTAATTAAAATTTAGTTATACTATGATAACCAATTTTTTTTTTTAAACATGGGAACCCGCAGCTGCTACCCTTCGGGTGCGCTCTGGGTAAACCCATGGGCTCACGCAATAGCCTGCAAACCACGTGATCCAAGGCAAACCGCACAATTGCGACAGGCTCTGCCCCAGGATGGCATAATCACAAATCCGCCTCCCATGGGAGGGAGTCGAACCTGTGACCAAGAGGTGAGATGGCCTCTCTTTAACCAACTGTGACAACCCTTGCGGGCATGATAACCAATTTAAACCATATTTGTAATAATTTTTTCATTTTTGTTTCACTCGGTTTTGTAATGACACCCAACGGATGGTTCGGTCGAAATTGCGATTTTCGTTTTGAAAAACCAAAGACATGGTGAATCGATCCGTGCTCTAGGCATCCTTATAAGAAATCAATGTAACTTCATGCCCAAAAAATCAGTATAAGTCATCTAAATATCTTGATATTTTTTCCATCAGTTTACTTGAAAGTTTTTAGTTTTCTCTAATAATTTGGTGTCTGGTCAGTTTTCGCGCACCTCAAAAAATTACTAAAACACTTGTACCCAGTTTACTTGAAAGTTGTTTACAATTCACAGGCAATAGCAAGGACGTGTTGCATTCAACTCAGAGCTCGGCTAAAACTTTTCAGTCTCTGATATGATTTGTCGTTTGAATCATTATCGTCCATTCGTTGCCCAAACTCAATAATTTAACCTTGTGGGCATTTGTACTTTCTGATTATTCACGTGTCTTTTGTAATAAAAAAAATTAACTGACGTGTATCACGTTGCATTTTAAGTCTTATCATCAGAAAAGACCAGACACGTTTATTCACATTACTCTGCAGTCTGCACCACACCTTGTCGCCTTGTGGCCACGCTTTCTCTGGTTTGTGATCGTTGCACCACAATACTCCTCAATGGATAGCTTTTCTGGATAAGATTTCAAGACTTAAAAAAGTTGCCTGGAATGTAAATGAATCGGGAACCATATCAATTGCAATAAGTAGAAGGGCATGGAGTTTCTAAAGCACACCATAGAGAAGTTCTCTATTAGTGCACCTTAAATCTTGTATTTTATTATTATTTTTGATAATCCAACCGTACGGATGAAAAGTTTATGTCAAAATAACATTGTATACAAATTTTTATTATATTTGAAATAGTGGAGCATCACTTTTATAATAATACTATTTTCTATATATATTCAACGACACAGATTTATCATAATCTTATTGCTATAAATTTATAGTTCCAAATAATTAAATTACACGAAAATTTGTACATTCACATATTTTTGTATGAATTTAATATCCGTACGGTTGGATTGTTCAAATAATAACTAATTTATCATAATTTAAACCGCACTAATAGAGAACTTCTCTATTGTATCAATTAATGGACATTGAATTATAAGTTTAAAATGTAGTACTAATTAAAGCGTTGTTGTTTTGCGGGCATTAACATTTTTGTCGATTAGAATTGTTTAAGATGCGTCGTTATTTTGCAGGCGACAAATTTTTTTGTCAATTATGAAATTCACCACAACATTCCAGCTTACAGTTTGTAAGGGCATCTCCAATAGAAGTTGTCATAATAGTTGTCAACTTCTATCACATCATTACACATATTACTTTTTTATTTCTTCTCTCCTCCATCTCATTGTTGGCAACTTTTGTTATAAATCTACTCCAATAGTTAGCAACTTTAAAAGTTGTCAATGTGGTCCCATACATAAATTTTATATTATCTTATAAACATATTTAAAATATGGGAGGTATAAAAAGGGTAGAGTTAAATACATTTTTGAGGAGTTGTATGTGTTTTAACTAAATGGGGAAGTTGCCAACTTTTGACAACATTGGTTGGCAACTTGTTGGCAACATTGATACTCCAATAGGTGGGTAACCAAGAGTGTCATGCCACATGCTCTAACAATTACTGATAAAAAAAACTTGCAGCACCTACCAAATTTCCTGTTCTACGTAAGTTTGCCCAAAAGCGGTGATCTCGAATTCTCATTCCCATTTTAATTCTATCGCTCCCATAATCAAGAACCTAAAACATTGAAACATATGTGAGGTACTTCAAAACTTAACACTAATAAGTACAAACAATGTATCTCTTGTGTGTAAAAGTGCCATGTTCTTTTCTTTGAAAACATGACACACGCGTTTGTGAGATAATTATGTCTTTTTTGTTTTGGCATCCACATATGTTACATTACCGTAACTAGTAAAGCATTATTGGCTCCCCAAACACAAGCCGACGAAGTGTACGTGGGAATGGGATTCTGGACCACTCTTCTGCTAAAACAGCACCAACCAATGTGCCTATATAAAACATGTAGAGCACTGGGGTTTTTACTACACACAACATTTGCATTTCGCTGTTTCTTTATATCTTCTTACCAATTATTTAACTAGTGTACATTGAGCATGGGGTTCTTACTTGGGCCCCCGAGTTCAAGAACTAGTGTTGTAGCTACCATGTTTTCGGTTTCTTGGTTGTTATTTTTTCTAGTTCAGTCATCATTTGCACGAGTGATAGATCTGAAATGGGAAGTGGAGTACAAGCACTGGTCTCCAGATTGCATTGAGAGTGTAGTTATGGCGATCAACGGAACGTTTCCCGGTCCAACCATTGAGGCTACTGCTGGTGATACGGTCAATATTACACTAACAAACCATCTTCACACCGAAGGTGTAGTCATTCACTGGCACGGTATCACTCAGGTCTGTTTATTTTACTTCCTACTTGCGCATTACCAGCATTTTCGTTTTCGTTGCTTAATTATGTTGTCAGCTACGTTATGTTCAATTCTAGTACTTGGGCAGAGTTACAAAGTAGTTGCAAAACCAAAAAGTATCTATAAATTTTATCTTTGGTTATTTTTTACTAAAATTATTAGGGGGACATTTATTTATAAATAACTATGTTACTCGGACTCGGCTATAAATGTCCAACATGGGTATGTGTCCAAGTATGAGACTC
Source organism: Saposhnikovia divaricata (assembly GCA_036435485.1). Classification (NCBI taxonomy): domain Eukaryota; kingdom Viridiplantae; phylum Streptophyta; class Magnoliopsida; order Apiales; family Apiaceae; genus Saposhnikovia; species Saposhnikovia divaricata. Next base: position 125,768,614 of record CM071595.1, read on the forward strand.
GGCAACATTTTGAAAAATGTACATGTTTTTAGCTTAAAATAAGTGTTGAAGTCTGGAGTGTCCATGTCCGAGTCCGACACCGGTATTCCAAGGTAAAATGAAGAGTCCGAGTAACATATATAGATAAATAGTTATGCATCAGATTAGTGAGGCAGACGGTTATTGTTATGTACGAGTATGTTGAATATAGTATATGATTAATTAACGCAAAGTTTCTCTTAAAATATCATTGCTGAGGAATGTTTTTATTGTTTCTTGGAATATAGAAAGGAACGCCATGGGCTGATGGAACCGCGTCCATCTCTCAGTGTGCTATTAACGCAGGGGAAACCTTTGTCTACAGTTTTACTGTTGAAAAGGTAACAGTAAACATCAACATGTATATCCTTAAATTATGTTTCCAGTTGATAATCATTTTCAGATATACTGGTGCTTGTTTGTAGGCCGGAACATACTTTTACCACGGGCACTACGGAATGCAAAGATCAGCTGGTTTGTATGGATCCCTTATAGTGCACGAAGCTGAACCAAACCGGCAACCATTTAAATACGATGGAGAGTTTAATCTTTTGTTGAGTGACTGGTGGCATCAGAATGTTCATAGACAAGAGGTTGATCTTTCTGGAGTACCACTTAAATTTATTGGCGAGCCTCAGGTAATTGTTTTCAGACTGATATTGAATTAATTGAAACATAATGATAGAACAATGATACTAACGGGCTTAATTTATGACAGTCAGGTCACTCTAATTTCTAAAACTTACCATCTTAAATGGGAAGCACATGGATATAAACTTATTAATCCTATCTTTAGCTGCAAAGTACTGTTAACAATTTGAGATTTCATTTATGCAGTTTTAGAAATATTTATGTTCTCTCTTGTGTGATACATGTTACAATGCTTTCTAGGCCATACTCATTAATGGAAAAGGTCAGTACAATTGTTCAATTGCTGCACATTTTGATAAGTCTTCCAACGTCTGCAATTTTACGGAGAAAGAGCAATGTAAGCCAGAGGTTCTCCGAGTGAAGCCAAACAAGAAATATCGGATTAGGATAGCTAGTACTACTGCACTGGCTTCGCTCAACTTCATGATTCAGGTAATTCAATGGCTCTGGGCCATCTAACTTTTCTTAATATTAACATTATAACAAAACAAACAGTCATTGCTGTAACTTCATGATATATTTGAGATTCTGTTGTTGAAGTCGATTATTTTCTTTTTCTATCGATCTCAAGGGTTACTGTTTAACGTCCATATAACAAGGGGTGGGGCTTGTAGAAGTAAACAGTTGCCCAACCTAAATCTGTCTGATTGATTATTTTTTTTTTCCCAATCTTACTCTTGTTGACATCGCTGTAGGGTCACAAGCTAGAAGTGGTGGAGGCAGATGGAAACTATGTGAAGCCATTTCAAGTGGATGATCTTGACATATATTCTGGAGAAAGCTATTCAGTTCTGCTAAATACTAATCAAGGCCCACCCTCCGGAAACTATTGGATATCCATAGGTGTGAGAGGGAGAGAACCTGCGAATCCTCCAACTCCTCCAGCTTTAGCAATTCTAAATTACTACCCCATGACCCCAGTGTCAAAGCACCCAGGTTCAGCTCCTCCAGTTCATCCTGTTTGGAATAATTACACCCATAGCAAACTATTTTCAAATGAAATCAAAGCCCTAACAGGCCCAAAATCGAAAGATTTTAACTATAAACCCCCTCCGCAAAAACAAGACCGGAGAATTGTTCTTCTCAACACACAAAACAAAATAAAGGAGAACATAAAGTGGACAATCAACAACATTTCCTTAACGTTGCCAAGCACACCATACTTGGGGGCAATCAAATATGGTATAGACAATGCCTTCACTCAAGAGAGTCCTCCTGATCATTACAATAGTCCTTCGTACAACATTGACGAGCCACCACCGCTGGATACAAATGCAATATACAGCAATGCAGTCTACAAGCTTCCATCCAATAAGGTCATCGACGTGATACTTCAAAATGCCAATATGTTGACTAAAGAGCACAGCGAGATACACCCTTGGCATTTGCATGGACATGATTTTTGGGTGTTGGGATATGGAGAAGGGAAGTTTAGTGATGCAAATGAGACCCTGTTTAACACAGTGGATCCACCGTTAAGGAACACTGTGGTGGTATATCCATATGGTTGGACTGCATTGAGATTCGAAACTGATAATCCAGGAGTATGGGCATTTCATTGTCATATTGAACCACATTTGCATATGGGTATGGGTGTGATATTTGCAGAAGCTGTTGAGGAAATTAAAAAGATGAAGGTAAACAAAGAAGCTCTCGTGTGTGGACTGACAGGGAAGATGTTCATGAATAGCCACAAAGACTAAGACTAACCGAAGAGCTGCGTGAGCCATCAGTCTTGTTCGGGGCTTAAATTTATTAGTTTACTTTAATTTTATTAATGTTAAACAGGTTGGCTTTCTATCACTCAATTTCTAGTGCTATGAGCAACTCCAAGTCTCCAACAGTACTGTTAGCTATTTGTCTCTTCAAAAGACTATAAAATCAACTAGTTAAATTTAACTTTCTTGAAATATTTGCACTCCAACAACGCTAGATATCTCACTGTCTATTTGTTCTCTTTAGTAACAAAAACATTAAATTTAAAAACTAACCATTATGTATGAACAGTCATAAACAGCTCTCTTTCTATTCTACAAATAAACAATCAAGCTCTCCACCACTCTACAAGCTTGTAGTCATTGTATACAATTTATCATGTCAAACAACATAAAATTAATGATTAAATTGCTTGATGAAAAAGAAGAAGATGCATGATGAAGTTAGAATGAATGTTGCTGTGGGCCTGTGGCTGCTAAGGAAGGCCATCTTCAATGCAGAAGTCAATTTGACGAAATGTACCATCGTGGATCAATAATGCAAGAGAGCTGAAGGTCATGATGTGAAAGACTTTATCGTGATTATTTCTCCGATATTCCCCTACTTAATTATCCGGAGTCCTTTTTTTTAAGAAGGTTTGGAATGTGTCGATCGATCACTATTTTTACAAATTCAAGCAGCATACTTGATTTGGACTTTTCAGATATTTTTTAGAGTGTATCAAGCCTTTTCCCCAACAGTTGGATATGCTCAAGAATATCCTGGTTAGTAACTTTATGCACGGGCTCATTTCGCTCCACCATTTGAAGGTGTTCGCTCACTTCCGGAACTATAACGCCAAAATGTTGTGAGAGAAATTTAATGAGACTATTTCCTTCGTTATCTTGTTTTTAGTCTTATATTTTTCTTATTTAAGAACATGTCCTATTTACATCTCGTATGCCAGGTAGATCATGTAGTGACAAATATCTTTAGAAGGGTAATTCTGTCTCTTTGATAGAAGAATCTTTGCGTTAGAAGGGAATGTATGGAATGAATGATAACAGATTTTAGATCTGAATCAGTGAGATTTGTGACTCAAATGTTTGCTCTACAAACTCTCTGTACTCTTCGTTTCTTTGCTCAGCTTTAAATCGTAAAAACATCACATGGTATCAGAGCTGCTGTCAAAGATCTGATTCTTCGAAGAGTGAGTTGAATAGAGTGATTTGTGTTGGTTCATATCTGTTTGTCTCACTTTCTCAAAGCTCATATTTTGTTTCTGTTTTTTGCTGTGTTGTAGAGAGAGCAGTGCTCAGTATTCTTTTGTTATCTCTTACATGGCAACTGGAAGTAAGTTTTCGTTCACAGATATGCAGAACCCTCTGTTCTTGCATCCCTCAGATAACCCATTGTCGATTAGTGTCTCCAAGCTTGAAGGTGCAGGAGACTATCGATCTTGGAAACGCTCCATGGAAATACAACTTTCGTCAAAATGGAAGCTTGGCTTTGTTACTGGCACAGAGATCAGGAGCACGACAGACACAACTGAGGCTTTGCAATGGGACACCTGCAATAGTATGGTAACTTCTTGGATCCATAATAACGTATCTGATTCTATTAAAAAATCGATCTTGTTTATCACTTCTGCATCTGAGGCTTGGAAACAGTTAGAAACACGTTTTCATTTGACCCATGGATCTCGTAAGTATAAGCTTAGTCAATAGTTATTTGGCTTCAAACAAAATGGCTCGTCTGTTGTTGAGTATTTTACTTATCTGAGTTGTCTGTGGGAGGAGTTAGAGTCTATGAACCTCTTACCTTCTATTACAAGTAATGGTGAGGATGTCTCTAAACTACTAAAGGCTATTAACACTCAAAAGGAGGAGGCTAAACTTTTTCAGTTTCTTAATGGGTTGGATGATGTGTACAGCCCTCAACGTAGTCAGTTGCTGATGATACAACCACTTCCTAGTGTTGAAATGGCATGTGCCTCCATTCAACAGGAAGAGTCACAACGTGAAGTGTTAAAATCTGTGTTGCCTTATGAGAACAATGTGTCTGCAATGCTGAGTAAAAGCTCTGTAAATGATAAAGTTCCTGTGTGTGAAGCCTGTGATGGAAAAGGGCACACTAGTGAAAAGTGTTGGAACATCATTGGGTATCCAAGATGGCACTACAAGTACAGACCAAAAAACCCCTCTTCCCCTAAACAACAAACACCAAAATGGACGAATACACGTCAATCCTTCTCACCTAAAAGTGCCAATGCTGTTAATACTTCTGTGGAATCGAGTGATGACTCACAACAGCCCATTGTCTTCTCTCCCCAGCAACTCCAACAATTGCTGCAACTCATCCCAAGTCAATCGCAATCACCTGTATAAGGGAATGCAGAGGATATGTTTGATAGTCCATTTTCTGGAATGATTACCTGCAACAATGCTCGAGTTAGCAGTGATGTTTGGATTGTTGATACTGGAGCCACAGATCATATGACTCCAGAATTTGGGTTGCTGAGGAATGTAAAGACTAATGTAGCAAAGCTGACTGTGAATTTACCTACTGGAGCCAAGGCTATTGTGACACATATTGGAGATGTCTTGTTGGAGAATGGGTTGAAGCTGCTAAATGTATTGTATGTGCCAGTCTTTACTCACCATTTGTTGTCAATTCGAAATCTGTCACAAGATAATGATTGTTATGCTATTTTTTCACCTACTGTTTGCTCAATTGTTGATAGTCGAACTAACAAAGTAAGAGGAAAGGGCATTGTGTCTGATGGTCTTTATCATCTGTCTAATGGTTTTTCTGAAGATGTGGTCATAAGCAATGCACAACATTGTTTGAGTGTCTTGAAGTCATCACCTGCAGAACAGTATGCATTGTGGCACAATAGGTTGGGCCATGCTCCTGTGTCTAAACTAAAGTTGATAGAGTGCATCAAACGTTGTGCTCATGCGTCTGACCAAGTATGTTTGACATGCCCAATGGCAAAGTTTACAAGGCTGCCCTTCTCTGATAGTAACTCACATGCTAAAAAGGCATTTGATCTAATACACACAGATATTTGGGGACCCTACAGAGTGTGTACATGTGGAAAATTCAAGTATTTTCTCACAATTATGGACGATTATTCAAGAATGACTTGGATATATCTCCTGTAGTGCAAGTCTGAGTATCTAAAGTGTTTAGAGATTTTTCAGAATTTTGTTCAAAGACAGTTTAATTCATCTCTCAAGGTGGTGAGGTCAGACAATGCACTTGAATTCAAGGATGCTGCTTGTCAAAGTTTCTTTCAGTCACATGGAATAATTCACCAGACTTCGTGCAATTACAGACCACAGCAGAACGCTCGAGTGGAACGGAAACATAGAAACATCCTTGAGGTAGCCAGAGCACTCATGTTCCAATCTGGATTGCAGCTGTGTCATTGGGGAGAATCTGTTCTGACAGCTGCTTATATAATCAACAGGTTACCCCTCTGTTATTGATAATAAGTGTCCGTATGAACTACTTTATGATACAACTGTTGACTATGATAATTTAAGGTCTTTTGGATGTTTAGCTTTTGCTGTTAACCCTGTGCACAGTACTGATAAATTTGTTGCAAAAGGTGTTCCTTGTGTGTTTATTGGTTACCCACCTACTCAAAAAGGTTTTAGACTTTTAGACTTAAAAACCATGAAGCCTTTTGTGTGTAGGGATGTATCTTTTAATGAAAGTGTCTTCCCCTTGAACAAGTCAACTCCTAAACCTTATATGTTGCCATTGCCAACTGTTATGCCTGAAAATCACGTGAACCCTTATCTAGATGATGACTTTTTTGTTGATAAACCAGACACCAGTCCTGAACTAAACAGTGAAAGTCGTGACCTTCAATCACCTTTATTATCAACTACTTCTACTGATGTGTCAACCTCACCTGTCAATACCACTGACTCAAATACACCTTCTAGTGAGTCAGAAAAACAAACTCCACCTCGAAGGTCATCTCGACTTCATAAACCACCAGTTTGGATGGAATCCTATGTCACAAAGCCATTCCCTAACCCGTCTGTGAACCTGGTTACCGTTGCTGAATACCAGGTTCGACCTACATTCACTTGTTTTCTTTCTTCTCTTACTACACACAAGGACCCAGACAGTTTTAAACATGCTGTCAAAAACGACAACTGGGTTAAGGCCATGAATCTTGAGTTGAGTGCACTTGAGGATAATGAAACGTGGGAAATAACTGAATTGCCTCCGGGTAAAAAAGCCATAGCGTGCAAATGGATTTACAAGACAAAGTTTACACCATCAGCGGACATTGAGCGTTACAAGGCCAGATTGGTGATATTGGGTTGTAGACAAACTTATGGTGTTGATTATGAACATACCTTTGCTCCAGTTGCAAAGATGACAACGGTGAGAGCACTCCTGGCTATTGCAGCATTGCAGAATTGGCATGTTATGCAGATGGACGTGACCAACGCTTTTCTACACGGTGAACTCTACGAGACTGTGTATATGCGTATGCCTCCAGGATACAGTAGTATGGGCAGCAGAGTGGTTCTAAATCAGGGGAGATGAGTACTATGAAGTCTACTCTTGTCTGCAAACTTAAAAAATCTTTGTATGGGCTTCGTCAAGCACCAAGAAACTGGTTCAGTAAACTCTCGAGTACATTAAAAGGACTTGGCTATGTTCAATCCTTGTCTGATTATAGTCTTTTCACACTCTCTACTACAACGTCTATCACTTGATGATTTGGTGCTTGCAGGCAATGATATTAGCTCAATTAAGCATTTGAAACAGATGCTGTCTAGCACTTTCAAGATGAAAGACTTAGGTGTTGTCAAGTATTTCCTAGGTCTTAAAATTCATCGATCTTCAGCTGGTTTCTTTGTCTCGCAAAAAAGGTATGCTGTTGATCTCGTAGAGGAGTTTGGTCTTACTGATGTTACACCTTTAAAGCTACCCATGGACATACATCTGAGGCTCAATTCTGAGACTGGTACCTTCTTAAGGGATCCACATCCCTATCAGCGATTACTAGGTAAGCTGATTTATCTTACTATTACCCGTCCTGACATCGTGTTCTCAGTGCACATCTTGACTCAATTTATGCAACATCCAACTACTGTGCATATGGATGCTGCCATTAAACTTCTTCGTTACATAAACAAAAATCCTGGTCAAGGCATTCTCTTTGCTTCATCTTCTGCAGCCGCTCTTAAGGCTTACTTTGATAGTGACTGGGCTACATGCCTAATGACAAGATGCTCCACCACTGGTTTTTGTGTACTCCTGGGCTCCTCTCCTATATCGTGGAAAACCAAGAAGCAACCTGTTGTCTCTCGCTCGAGTGCTGAAGCGGAATATCGCTCTATGGCTGTATCTTCTTGCGAAATAACTTGGCTTTCTACACTCCTCAAGGAATGGGACTGCAGAATCTCCCTCCAACTGTCCTGCATTATGATAATCAAGCAGCCCTTGCACTAGCAGCTAACCATGTTCTGCACGAGAGGACTAAGCACGTTGAAGTGGACTGTCATTACATTCGGGAGAAACTCGACTTTGGAACTCTAGTCACTAAACATGTGCCAACATATGCCAAGGTTGCCGACATTTTCACCAAGGCTCTCTCTACTAAACAGCACTACTACTTATTGGACAGGCTAGGAGCTGCAGCTGAACTTCCCTCCAAGCTTGAGGGGGAGTAATGAGACTATTTCCGTCGTTATCTTGTTTTTAGTCTTATTTTTTTCTTATTTAAGAACATGTCCTATTTACACCTGGTATGCCAGGTAGATCATGTAGTGACAAATATCTTTAGAAGGGTAATTCTGTCTCTTTGAAGAATCTTTCCGTTAGTATAGTTGTCCTATCATAGTTATAAGGGAATGTATGGAATGAATGATAACAGCTTTTAGATCTGAATCAGTGAGATTTGTAAATCAAATGTTTGCTCTACAAACTCTCTGTGCTCTTCGTTTCTTTGCTCAGCTTTAAATCGTAAAAACATCACAAAATTTGGTTACTACACTACCAAAACTTTTGCACTCTCAGTTTTCACCATTTGTTCTCACTTGAGTGATATGTCGTCTCGTCGAAATATTGTTTTTTTTACGTAAATTTTACACTTAAGTTGTAATGGTTAGGTTTGGGATTCTTGTGCTCTAGAAGTTTTATTAACATCAGCTAAGATAGTAAATATTTTGTGATACTTTTTTTAATCCTTTTCAGAAAAATTATACATATCCTAAATCCATGTAATCTGATGAATAGAATGTGAAATTTCAATCATGAAATTAAGACCAAGAGATTATAACTTTTCATTGAGATTACCACCTAACCTTTACTGTTTGCTTTGTAGTGTTGGCTACATATTTAAGTTTCTTCAGCAGTACTTACGTCTCACACTAATACAAGTAATTAACTCACTAACTTCCTTTCTTTAAATTTTAATTCGACGGACTAATCTCTCTTGCTTGTATTACTAGCTTACTTATTAACCATTTAGCCACGTTTCTATTTATGCTACTTGTTTCCAATATTTTGGACACCCTTTTTCAATAAATAAAAGGTTTTTTAGTGTGTGTCCAAGGGCACACTTTAGTCACTTATTTTCATGACATTTTTATGAAGTAACTTCTTTTTATTAGTTGGGTTTTTTGTGCATACAGAGGAATCCATTATCATTAATAATTAGGAGCCAATCAAAATTTGACAACTCATCTTTTATTGTATATTCTTAAACACACATCAGAAAAACCCATAAATAAATCATCTTGTTTAAATCATGCATGCGTTCCTGGGGGCGAGCACGCATTTCTTTCCCCCTTTTATGGGAACAAGATTTATATACTCAAAACTCACTGGCTGTGAACTTTAAGAAAGTACATTTAATTTTGAAGTACTTTTTCCCTTTCACTTCCATGTTCTTACGAATTTTCTTTAAAGAGAACTTGGTCTATATATTAATTTTTGTTAAATTTTCTTCTCGATCTCTCTTCTCCCTCGCCCCTTCTGCATCCTTTCACGTTTTCTTAGATCTCTTACCAGCAATGTCTCTCCAATGATATTGATGACTGTTCGAATTATTACTATATGATTCTCGTAAGGCCTTTCGAAAATATTTTAAACTCCGACCATTTGTTGCGTGAAAACTTGTGATGGTCGTTATAAATAAATAACAAGTGAAAATAGAGGAGAGAGAGTTTGTGGCATTGGCAATTGCTCATTATGTTCTGATACACTACTAGTTACCTAAAAATAAGTGGATGAAAGGTGGATTACAAATCGAGCAGTCAAATTATTAATTATTTAAGAAAACGATATTGTACTGGTTTTAAGATTTATTGTTTTCAGAAGCCTCGCACACTTTTAAAGTAAATCGAGTTGCTGTTGCACATATTTTAAAGAAAGCATATTAAATATATTTATCTGTAAAGCGCGATTAAATAAATCAAAATGATTACAATTTATCTCTTATCGTTTCATAACAAATATTTATTATAAGGCATATAAGTTTACTTATTAAAATAAATAATTATTTGTAAAATAGAAAACCTTTTTAAGTAGTACTGTAGTATATATATTGACATAACAATAAACTTGTTGATTCTTTTAGCTTGTGACAAAACAAAATGACTTAAACTATTTGTACATCATTTACGCTATTATCAAACCCGTATTTACTAGCTCGTCACATTTTTCTTAACTTATAATAAAGCTAAGCTATATGTACATTCGGCTCGAGATCAGCAGTGTACCGATATTTGCTATTTCTCGCACTAATGTCCAACACCAGGACTTGGACCCGAATGATCAATATGTCTGACTGTTGGATACGCTTTGTACTTTTTGTGTCCTATACCTCTAGGACTTGGTCCCGATTTCTCAATCGCAACCAAGTCCAAATTGGTCGGCGGGGAAAATGCCTTCGCCGACAACGACCCATTCAAACGCCGGATTGAAGATATTGGGAACGAAAGAAGCGAAACGATAAGAAAACAGTTGATGAAAAATTTAACCCCGGTTAACGCCATATCGAACAAATGAGAAAGTTGTAGCTAGTTAGGGAACACTTTTGTACGTGATAAACTGATAAATAAGAGATTTGTGTTATGTATAGTGAAGGATATTGAAATGTTTAATGCGTATTAGCTTTGCTATTTATATACACAAAATCTATGCAGAGGTTGACCAATGGCCTAAATTATACTATTTAAATCGATTGAGTGAGGGAATTTTAGTCTAATATTTTGTAGGCCGCCACATTTTGGGAGCCGGCAAATTCATTGAATACAACATATTTATAGGTTAGAGCAAGTTCAACAATATCCTAGTTAGTGTCATATAAATATAATAAAATATAATGTCCCAGTAATTTAAGTTATAATTTTCGTGTATCACAACATGCCTTATACTTATGCCTTATAAATTAAAATAATTATATATTTGAATTAGAATTGGAGGAAAGGGAAAAAAGAGAAGGGAGAGAAATGTAGAAAATGAGTTAAGTTAATTTTTAATTTTTAAAAATGATTTAGGACAAGTATAAAGATGCATTAAAAAAAGGGGCATTAGATGGATGTCCTAGCATTTTAAGGCACCACTAAGACATTGTTGAAGTACAAAAAGTGACTAATGTCCTAAATATTGATTTATGACAATATTTAGGACATTGTTGGACTTGCTCTTAAAACATTAGTTTAAATTGTGTGAAAGGTAATGAAGTAAGAAATGGAAATTTAAACAGTTTTTCTAATCTCTCCCGAATAAGAGTATAAATTACATTACATTCTCCCCCATTCCATTCAATTCAAGTGAACACAACCTTCGTCTACAGGTTTAAGTCGGTACTTAATTAACTTTAGTCTGCACTGAGGGGAACGTGAGAATGAACCAGAGGCGTAGACAAATATGTTGGTTGCTCAAGAACCTAAAGGATTGAACACAACATGGGAATGGCCAAACCCACTATATATAATTCAAGGGATTGAAAAAAGTAAATTACACAGCTACACAAGATATGTACTATACTGAATATATGGACATTTTATATACAGAACATTTATACATAAATACGTGGCATGAAGCTGATAATTATGAACTTACACCACCATAGTTTCCATATGACCTGAAAAATGAGATCAGGTTATCATAAACATCTCTCTTTGCATATATACTTAGGAGAAAGTCTATGTGACCATAATTTTCCAAGTAAAGCATCTCTGGTTTTGACTGCAATTCCTTAATAGTGCGCTGCACATCCTGCACGTCTGCTAAAGCATCATTTCCACCGTAGCCCATCCAAATTGGAAGTGAAGCGGGAATATGACTTAAATCAAAAGTCGGGGCTTTAAGTTGACCGTAAATCTTCAAGTTCTTAATCAATCCATAGTCATATTTCGCGAAAGTACCCTTACGTATCACTGATACGAAGAAAAACAAACCAACTAGACATTAGCAGCAGAAAAAAGAGTGGAGAACCAGCATTTTCATATAACTGAAGTTATCATCTGTTCTCTTTAAAAAGTTTAAGGCAGCTGAGAGCAGATCTTTCAATTTCCAGGAAACATCTACTTGCCGAAGGAAACGTAAGGTGCCAAAACAGAGATTTAACCATACAGAGTACACCAAATTCAAAATTTTAAAAAACAACTTCCATATGGCCAGGCCATGTATCATAAGTCTTAACAAAGATGATAATTACAGTAACAAAGAAACATCTGCAATAACAGATTCAACTTCCACAGAAACAACTTCGATATCAGTTCTATGACAAACGTAACCAAGCATACCCATATCTTTGATCACAAAATATCACTTCCAACATAAGTACACTTGGTTAGATGAAGCTGAAATGCTATATATCGGAAGTTATATAAACAAACAAAACCAACATACACATATGTACAACTCCAATATTTGGAAACACTAGCTAACGAGTAATGACCACATAACACACTCAAGCAGCCCCCAACCATTCTAAAACCTCTCAACCCCACAACTGGATGACTCTCAGACCCTACAAACCTGATCCACCTAATCCTCTGACACCCAGAACTAAGTTGAATGTTGACAACAAAAGCATAAACCAAAATGAAAGAAGAAATGTTATTTTCTGATAACCAGAAAACGATGTCATATAGTCATATTTAATTCCTTTTTCCATTCACAGTCAGCAACCAGTATACGGATATATATTTAGAAAAGCATAATATGGCGTCAACTGTCAGATAAGTGTAGCATTACGAAGGAGCTATTTAGATAATGGCAGAGGAAAGAACAAAAACTGTATCTTATTCAGTAGCTTCAGAATTGCCTTCAAGAGTAACACATATGCTAGAAAGTCTTAGGAGCATACTCTGGAAAAGATGCTGCAAATTCTTTGCTGATGACGGGTGAGGTTCATTATCAAGATAGAAGTCCACCCGAGAGCTGTTAAAGCAGCAGTTCTTTCCTGACAATTAATTGAGTTGCCAAAGTAAATGTTAGAGTTTTTAACCAGAACAAATTAGCTTGAGACAAAACATTCATGTAAGACGTTAGTTTGGTCATGAGAAGCGAGTTATTTTAAAAACAATTTCAGCAAGATAACCTAAAAATATCTGTTGAAATTAGTAGAAAACTTGATGCTTTTAGGATAAAAATTTATATAATATGACAATAAGTCGGACACCAAATGTCATACCTTATGGGTATGCTTGGATTGGGGGTTGAGGAGGGAAGGGTTGGGTTGGGCTAGTAAGGGAAAGGTTGGGTTGGGAAGGGAAAGGTTGGGTTGGGTTGAAGTCTTATCTTATTTGGATGAAAAGGTTGAATAAGGGGTTCAACTATTACCATATTTGGATGTGGGAAAACTCGAAATAAAATTATTTTTTTTCAAATAAAAGTAGATTAAAAATAAGTTCCACAATTCTAATATTCAAATATATAAAAGAATTCATTTCTTTTTATTTTTTATTTTTAATAAGGTTGAATGCACAATTAGAAAAATTACTTTTTATTATTACTTATATAAGTAAGTGTGATTAAATGATTAATTACTTAGATTTCAAAAAAATAATTAATTACTAATTTACTACAAAAAGGTAATAAAATGTATTTTATAAATGATTTTACGTTATGTATAATGTATTATGTATGCAGTATATGGTTGGAAAAAAAATGTGATGGATACTCACATTATTTATATAAAATAAAAAAACATAAAAAAAAAAAAAAAAAAAAAGCAAAGAAAAAAAAGGCACTCAACATTAGAACAGTAGGACCGTGCTTAATCTTCTACAAGGACCACAACACCCCGATCTGGGGTGTTGAAACACTCACCCATTTCAGTTCAATTTGGAACCCTCAGCAACCCCTTACTAACCCCTCAAAACCCAACCTTCCTGTCTAAAATTTTTCCGAAACAAGGATTGTAAAATTTGAACCCAACCCAACCCAACCCAACCCATCCTTCCCCAACCCCCAATCCAAACAAACCCATGTACAACCTTGATTTGTATATAAAGATATAAGTTCAACTTAGTGATAAAATATAACTAAAAATTAGGGTTGAGCATTCGGTCGGTTCGGTCCAAAACCGAACCGAAATATTGATTTTTTTAGGACCGAACCGAACCGAAATTGTTTTATAAACCGGACCGGAACCGAACTGAAATATTTCGGTCTATTCGGTTCGGTCCTTCTTAACCGATCTTTTTAAAAAAAAAAAAAACTGACTTATGATCGAAACACTTACCGAGCTCACTCTTATTCCTGCTGCATAGTTTTTTCAATCTTCGAAAGACTTCTAAATATTATGTGGCAGAATGCAAAGTTTCGGAAAAATAAACTTATTTTATTATCACTGATTTTATTACTTTCTGATGCAAATATATACTAAGTTTTGTTAAATTTATATTCTTATGATTACATCTCTGAAATTTCTTTGTTGAAGTCAGGGGGTGGGACGTGGACGTGGTAACAGACTAACAGACAGAAGTCCCAGAAGTCACAGAAAGAACAAGCAACATGGCCGCCGTATGGGTAAATTGTAAATAATATATATATATATATATATATATATATATATATATTTTTCGGTTTATTCAGTCCAGAATCGAAATATTTTGGTAAAGACCGGACCGGACCGAAATATATTTCGTTCCGGACCGAAAAACCAAAATGACCGAAATGTCAAAAAAATTGGAACCGAACCGAATTAACATATTTCGGTTCGGTTTTTCGGTTTCAGTTCGGTTTTGCTTAGCCCTAACTAAAATAGGTCAAGGAAGATAATAATAAACAGTAAATAAAATAATCACAAAAAGTCAAGTGTATTATAGACCTCGGTTGTGAAACCATACCGGAGACACATGAAGTACTAATTGCTTTAAAATCTGAACTCTTCGCTAATAGCCCTGATTATGTATATCATGCATAAATAGATGTGGCGGAGAGGAGATCAATCCTCTGTTATCTATGGAGATTTCAATCGTGGCACTATACCTCGGATGTTAACCACACCGGAGACATGTGAAGTACTAATTACTTTAATATCTGACCTCTTCAATTATATGCCCGATTATTTATATTTTGTGTGAACAGATGTGGTGGGAAGGAGATGAATCCTCTGTTATTTATGGAGAATGTGAAAACCGATCTCTACTACTGGATGGTTATATAAAATAACAGGAACTGGCCTTTTAAAGATCACAGATACAATAACCAATATGGACATGTCTGCCTACAGCTGGACTATAAGGGGTCACTGATCTGAGGTCCATAGCGATCTCCATAACCTCAGAAATAAGACTGAAAAAGCATGTATATATAACATATTCTGGCCTTCAGGAAGCTGCTTTATATTATAATTGTAAGTCAGGTAATAGTCAGTTCTGAGAAAAAATTTAATCTACTGATATTAAATCTGTTGAAGCATGCCTAAAGGAACTTTTACTCAATGACAGAATTCATCACTTCATTCCATTTCCATGTTAATGGGATTAAAAGTAAGAAAAAGATCTAACCTGTGATGGAAGCTAGCAAGTCACCACAGTCGACATTGGAGTCGCACATCATATCCATCATTCTAGTGCCAAAATCACTGAATAAATTACGAAACAAGTTTACTCAAGTGCAAATTTAGCCTGACAAACATATTCAAACATATAGCAATATCTGACCTTTTAAAATTAAGTTGATGAATTCCTAGATCAACCATAATCTGAAAAGAGAAAATCAATATATCAGCATTTCCAAGAAGGCAGAAACCATTTTCAAACAGAAAAAGGAAATCTACCTACCCCATCAAGATGCATAAAGACCATATCACGAACAAAAGGAGAAGTGATATGATCTAAATATGATATAGGACATAGAAGGGCAGCAGCTGCCACCATATTTACTATCTCTGGCTGAGTAAAGGCAGCCAAAGACATAATTGTTCCCTGTAAGTATTAAACAAGTGTTAGCCTAGAACAACATATAAAATAAAGAAATTATTAAATGAACTCCGAAGATGTTTAGACCTGTGAATGTCCAACAACAAATACTTTGGAATTTGTAATAGCATTCACATAATGGATCATCTCTGCAAGATCGAAAAGAGCCAATTCCTCCCAACTCCAGTCCCAGAATTCCTAACATCCAAACAGAGCACAAGAATAAAATACTATACCGCACTTCCTTTGAACATATGAAAACGGCCATGAAGAGAGAAGTACATGCAAAAGGAAATAAGATGACAGATTAAATTCCTACGCACATCGAACGCACATCAAACAGCACACACTAGGAGCCAATGATTTCTCTTACTCAATGGTGTCAGTCTGTCACTCCTACATGCTCTAAAAACATAAGAAGTTTCCTGAGATATGGTTGGTACAGATTACAGTAAGGATAGAAATAGGAAATGTTCAAGAGCTCTTGCATTTATCTGAGAAGTATAAGTATTAACTGCATTAAAAAGTACATTGCCCGTGTTCAAAGTGGAATACCAAAAGACAATATCTTTCTAAGAATCAGTGTCACCGCCTAGGCATGCCATTTAAGTATACACAGTACATCAAGGTACCAGTATACGATTTGTTACGTGTATGCTGGTGGGACCTATTTTCGGTTGTGGAACCCGAAGAATATGCTATATGATAAGCATCAAAACCGTTCATACATTAAAACTTACTATATATAATCTAAATATGTACATATATTAAAGATACTAAGTTCTAGAACACTTTTTAGTGAATCATAAAATATAATGACATACACTATGCAATTTTGTGTTAAGAGAATAAAATTGTTGTCACTACAAGTGAAAAGTAATAATATATTTGCTATACTAGTTTGTAAGCTCACACTACCAACTATGCACCCTGAACATATGGATGGTTATGGTTAATTAATTATCACAGTTTGCCAAATGACGTATGCCGTGAAGCGGTGAAGCTATGCTAAAGTATTTTGTTCAGATCACGCACTATGCATGTGACCATCTGATATTTACTATATCAACAAAAAAAATTTGATAACTTTGCCACGGATCATGTCGAAGGATTATAAACAAAAACAAATTAAAAATAAGTATAAGCTGTTTCTGTAATTGTACCTTGTCTCCCACTGAAAAAGATGCATGACCATGACTCCAGTGTGTCCCTCGAACATTTCCAACCCAAACATCAAAACCTTGATC
Organism: Saposhnikovia divaricata; assembly: GCA_036435485.1. Taxonomy (NCBI): domain Eukaryota; kingdom Viridiplantae; phylum Streptophyta; class Magnoliopsida; order Apiales; family Apiaceae; genus Saposhnikovia; species Saposhnikovia divaricata. The sequence continues at coordinate 125,785,649 of CM071595.1, forward strand.
AGCAAGAATAAAGCCTAATGATTCATCCGGGGAATTCAGGAACCAAGAATCACCACCCTACTTCAGTTCAAAACATTAAACTAATTCATGCGAGTAATTTAAGTCGAAATCTTCAACTCCATATTATAAAATTATGCACACACACAATCACACACATACACACACATTACTGCAATAAAATTTAATGCAGAATTTTAGATTCCTCATCTTCATATCAGACAAGTTTACTCCACATACACAATTAACATTCTTCAAAGTACACATTGAATCAGAAAAAGGCATTATGTGGCTAAAGGATCATGCCAGTCGAAGAACAGATAATTTTAGTCTTTTACATATATAGTTGGCATACAGAGAAACAGCAGTCAAAAGGAGCTCTGCAGGTCCCTTGATGCTGAGTTGTAGGGCAAAGATTGAACTTTTCTGAAGCACTAATGTAGAAAGTGGCAGAGACTCCTAATTACCATGTAAGATTAGGCTTTCTACTAGTCTTTTTTCACAGTATCTCTCATCCGGTTTCAAGCTTAAGTATAAAGATTTCTTTCAGTTAGCTGTTCAGTCATACAGAAACGTCCATCCAAGCCAGCATTCAGTAGTTCTATACTTTTTCCTCAACCGATGTTACAAACACAGAAACTGCTTTCTATTTTTAATTAATCATTACGAGAAGTGACTAAGTTTGTAATTAGCAGTATTTTACATTTCCATATTCCCAGATATTCAGTGGCTAAATTACAAAGTGTGACTTCAAATTCCACATTTCTTCATTCTGAGGTTACCTACTGCCTACTGGGATCCAAACAGCGAATACAATAAGCTAAAAGGGATATTATGACATTCAAGTACCAATATTTTGATTTCCGTTACAACAGACGCGATGAAATAGGCACATAAATATAACATCCAAAATAAAACTATACAAAAACAATAGTAAGGAAACATTACCATAAAGAGGCCGTGTTGAAGCAGAACTGGAGGACCATTACCCCCTCTTAATTTACCAATTTTAGATGACACTCTCTGAAGACCCAACAAATATCCATCTTTCGTTTTAGTCTGCAAAATTAACACACATATTTTGTTTCAGCTACTTGTTAACCTATACATAAACCAAAAGAAAACGATCCAAGCCGACTCTGAAAACTCAATGCAAGTCGAAATGAAATACATAAATTAACCTACATAGATACATTAAGGTATTCATCCTAAGAAATTAATTAGGATCGCTCGAATCTTTCCGGCACATACTAATTCAACATTAAGAATAATTCCCCCCTTTTCCTACGAAACCTTTACTCACATACAGTACTATTTACTTACATACAGGCAACCTTTTATTATTACAGCGAGAACAATTGTTTTGCAAGATTCTTGCCCGACGCTACCTTTTATTTTTACTAATCGCAAACATGTACACGCTAACACGCATATTAATTATATGCCTGAGATAATATTATCGCGAAAACAGTGAGAACAATTGTTTCGCACAACACTTACAATATATATATATATATATATATATATATATATATATATATATATATATATATATTACTTTACAAATCATAATTTATCGAAAATTCATAGAGATAATAATAACGAAGAATAGTAATTACGGAATGTTCGGAGCAAGGGTAACCAGAAGGTTCGATGAGATGAGAACACAAACTAGTTTTCACCGTCGATCGGCTCCGGCAAGTTTTTGAAATTCCGGCCAAATCGCCGGCGTATGTAAGTTTTGGAGAGATGGTAAGGGTACAAAGAAACACCGCCAGCAACGCCACCGGAGTCATTTTTGCCGGCCGATCAACGGGAAAAGAGAAGACCGGCGAGCAGTTGATGTGTCTTATCCGATTTCCCCAAGTTTATGCAAGTAGGAAAGTCAACAAATTCTATTTATATCTTTAATTTATATCCACGTCAGCGGATAACAACAACGATAAAAAAAATAAGGAAAATGCTACATATCCGATATCCGAAACAGTTCCCAAATGTTACACGACCGTATACAGTCGAGCCTCGATAAATGAATATTTGATAAATAAATAATTTTATTAAATGAATTTTTTTTTTGCGAATTTATCAAAAATATTAGGTTTAAAGTTTATATTTGCAAAAATACCATCTTTTTTAATTAATTTCATATATACTATCTTAATTGCAAAAATAATCGTTCCTCTTTCAACCCAATTTTAAATATTTTTGGGAAATTCTCAACGGTACCACTGTACTTTTGACTTTTGCCAGTGGTACCATTACTTTTTTGACTCCTCTAAACGATACTCTTAACAAATTGACTTCTTAACAGAAATATCATTCTGTTCGAAAAATTTTATAAAAACGTTAAGTAGGGTTTGGGGCCAATATTCAACCTATTTTCTTGTTGCATACTGCAGCGCATGGCCAAGATTGTTCTTATATTTTTTCAACAGGCTTGGGACCAACCAGTATTCTTCAAATATATTTTAAGGAAATTCTCAGTGGTACCACAATACTTTTGGTTTTTACTAGTGGTACCATGTCCTTTTTACCCTACTTAACATTTCTATAACGTTTTTCTAACAGAATGGTATTTCTGTTAGAAAGTCAATTTGTTAAGGGTACCGTTAAGAGGAGTCAAAAACGTAATGGTACCACTGAAAAAAGCAAAAAGTACAATGGTACCATTGAGAATTTCCCAATATATTTAAAAAAAAACTTTTTTAAAAAAATAATTCGGATGAACAGTAACCTGCCACGTGGCAGGTTACTGTTCATCAAATTTTTTTTTTTGCTTGCTTGCTAGTTGCATGTGGTTGCATTCAGTTGCATAAGAAATTTCAATTTTTTTGGCCAACTTTCAGCTGTATATAAGGGCTGCGCCAGCAGCAGAAAAATTGTAATTTGAATTTTCAATTTTCAGTTGCATGTGGTTGCATAAGAAATTTCCATTTTTCAGCTGTCATTTTCGACCAATTTTTTGAAATATATATATATATATATATGTATATGTCATTGCTCCTTAAAGAACACTCTTATATAAAGAACACTATGAAATCATTTATTCCAATAGATCCAATGGCCCCGCCGGGGGCATCCAATACAAAAAATTCTTATTTTCTTATCCTCTTTTCATTCAGCAAAAAAAAAATCACTGTTCACTGACGACGTCAGTAGTGATGTCATCATGAACATTTTTTTTTAATGAATGGATAGAGGGTAAAAAAATAAGAACTTTTTGTATTGGGTGTCATGACGGAACTCTTATATTCGATTAAATATGAGTGTTATAATAGTGTTCTTTATTGTTCTTTATATAAGGTGTTCTTCATGGAGTGCAACAATATATATATATATATATATATATATATATATATATATATATATATATTTCAAAAAACTGGTCGAAAATGAAAACTTAAAACTGGAACTTGCAGTCGGAAATTCAGTTGCATTCAGTTGCATGTGGTTGCATTCAGTTGCACAAGAAATTTCCATTTTTCAGTTGTCATTTTCGACTAGTTTTTTACAATATTTTTCAGTTGTCATTTTCGACTAGTTTTTTACAATATATATATATATATATATATATATATATATATATATATATATATTTCAAAAAACTGGTCGAAAATGAAAACTGAAAATTGGATGTTGCATATGAGATTGCATCCAGTTGCATATGCAACCACATGTAACTAACCTTATACACAATTGAAATTTGAGTTTTCATATTCGGCTGCGTCGCCCTTATATACAACTGGAAGTTGGCAAAAAAATGAAAATCCCACTTTTAATTTTCAGTTGCATATGAGGTTGCATCGAGTTGCATATGCAACCACATGCAACTAGCAGCAGTAAAAAAAAAAAAAAAAAGTTGCATATGCAACCACATATGCAACTGAATACAACCTACTGCGCAACCGTTACAACTAAGATAGTATTTTTGCAAATAGATTTTCTTAACAAAACTAAAATTGCAAAAATTTACTTTTTTTTATATATATTTATGAAAAAGCCCTAATTTTTCCAGTCTCGACATAATAGAGACAGTATATTTTTTACCTCGATAAATGAATAATCTCGACTAATGAATAAAAATTTCCGATCCCGAGCATATTCATCTACCGAGGTTTAACTGTAATTGATAATTTTTCGATAATAATATGAGATTTTGAGTGTGTTAATATGTGTTTACAAATTAAATTAAATCATACTCTCTCCGTCCCAATTTATATGACCCTTATTCTATTTTGGAACGTCCCAAAAAGAATGAATATATTATACTTACTATTTTTTAACACTAGTTTTCACTATTACACCAACTACTTCTCCATTTTATATTTTTTTATATTAAATAAATACTATTACATCCACTATTTTGCTCCACTATCTCAAATTTATAATTAAATATTAATAGATCCCACCACTTTACCCACTTTTCAACTAACTTTACTCTATTTTTACTAACTTTTCTTAATCTCCGTGAAAGTAAAAGTGGTTCATAATTTTTTTCCAACTAATTTTACTTTATTTTTACTAACTTTTCTTAATCCCCGTAAAAATCAGAGTGATTCATATAATTTGGTACGGATAATATCACTTGTGAGTAAAGCACTTGTGAGTAAAGAGATAGCATATCAAATTACTTGTGAGTAAAGAGATAGCATATCGATTAAACTTTCCTTCGAATACATAAAACAGCTACGTATTGGGAAAATTAAAAGCGTGGTTAAATATTTCGGAAAAATTACTCAAGGTACTTTAAGGACATGTTAAGATATATAAACTTTCTTTCGGTGTTGTTATTAAAATCATTTTTAAATTCATCATTTCATTTTATTATTATTTTAATATTAAAATAATGTTAAATGTTATATTATATATAAAATTAATTTAGTGCAATTATATAAAATTTCCAGAATATTATAGTAAATCATTTGGTTTCATTTTGGGATGAAAGCCCATAATAACAATTTTTAAAATAAAATAAATTTGGGAGTTATTTAGGGCATTTTCTTAACATGAACTAGGATATTTTATTCAATATTAATCCGAGTCCCAATAATGGTTAAGATAAGTTTTAATTTAAGTTTTATATAGGGTGATGGTCCAAAATGGACCATTTCAAATTGTCATGGCCCTCCCTATCCCATTCCAAAAAAACGGCACAAAATACCCCATAGATACGCTATTTCGTGTTACAAAACAGGTGTTGCACCGTTTCGTGTTGCGTATTACTCCCTCTGTCCCATTCATTTTTATACATTTTTTAGAGTGTCTGACAAGCATTTTAAGGTGCATTATTAGTATAGTTCTATAACTTATTTTTAAAATTTTCTTTTTTTTTTGTATAAAAATAAGATTGTTCTATTTTTATACAAAAAAAAAAAATTTATCAAAATAAGTTATGTAACTATAGTAGTTAGGAGCCTTAAATTGCGTGTCACGCCCCCGTCCCCAATGTATACAATTCATTGGGACGGACGGAGTACCCCTTTAATGTGCTGTCTCGTTCTCCGCGTCATGGTTGTTGCAGTAGATGGTGTGCAGAAATACTCCATGTTGCGCAACACGAAACGGTGCATCATCCAAATTTTATAAAAAATCAGTTACGTAACACGGGCTTGCATATCTGTGATCTAGATGAAGGCCATGGTTCCTGAAAATGGGGCATTTTGGTTATTATCTCTTTTATATATTGAAACATTATCATGTTTACGTATGAATCAATAAACATTGTCATGTTTAAATTTGATTCTGTTAATAAACAAAATAAGTTGGACTTCGCTTAAATAAGTCGAATTTGAGATTTGTTTCAGAAATGTTAGTTTACAATATATATATTTTCATCAAAATTTAATAAATTAATCAAATTATCGAATTTTCATGGAGCCAGAGTTTAAATTTAAAGGTAAGTTTGGATTTATCAAAACAAAAGACAAAAAAAGAAAAAATTGAAATCCAATCTTTTTGTTGAAATGGGGCTGTAAACTATCTTACCCCGATCAGCTTGGTGGACGTTAGTTTTCGAATATATTGATGAAATTAATGTATAAAATGAGTTAGATTTCATATAGAATCATTATATATTAAAATTTTTATATTACTAATATATTATATTGCAGAATATTATACATTTTTATAATATTTTAATTATTATCAATTAATTGTTGTCATAATTATTTTTTTAAAACATATTATAATGATGAAATATAAGGTGAGTTAATTGAAAAGTAATTTATTATTTAGAAAAAATATGTAATATTGAAAATAAACTAGTGTGCACTGCATAAGTACACCATATTCTCAAATTATATATGTGTACTATACCAAAATTAAATTATTGTTTACTATCTCAATCGTTCATTACATAAAATGTATGATACAGATTAGTTCTAAATTCTAATTTAATATATGACTCTAATTTGAGTCTGGACTACATATATCTATACTATACTATTATAAGAATACTATACTATTATAAGCGAAATATGGTATAATTGGTTGGTTGGTCGGTCGGTTAACACCTTCCCAAAAATTTTGCTAACACCTTACAAAAATGAAAAAATAAATTAAAATACATATAAAATGTAATTTTACAAAAGATAAACCACATATTTAACTTTATAACAAACTCTTTTAATACACTCCAATTAATATTCAGTTACATACTCTTTTGGTTATATTTGAGTTAAAATTCTTCAGCTACACCCAACTTTTTTAGACTCTTTTAATTACTTGGAAACCAAATATTTTCAAAATTATTTTTAATAATTTTAATATCACATATTTATTAACAAATTTACAACAGATTATAAATCAACGAAGTGAAAACAAACTAAAACTATATAATAAACAATAAAAATTTTACACAATTACAAATTAATATTGTTAAATATAATTGATATGGTTAATATCAGTGTTTAAGTTTTGCAGGGAAAAACAGAGTTTAAACAGGAAGCAGTCAGAGTTTAGTTAAACTCTGACAGTTGGAAGCTAAACAGAGTTTGCTATACGCTGATTGTTGGAAGCTCGACAGAGTTTGTTAAACTCTATCTGGAGGCAGCGTCTACTGGTCAACCGTGATTGAAGATTTATTATGGAAGCAATATCTTTGAAGATTGGATAGCTGTCAAAGAGATTGAGTTGACTAAGGAGACGAGTAGCAATCGTAATTGATATCAATTGTATAGCTAATTTATAGGAGTATCAATTATCGATTGTATAGCAGCTGTATACTTTATAAATACAGTTAGGTTAACCCTAGAAGGGTATCGATCGTGTAATATCATATTATTCATTGTAACCTAAGCAGCTCTCTGTGATAATTTACATCACTGAGAGAGAAGTTAATTTCAAACAGTTTTTTTAAATTTTTTAAAGAACTTATTGTTATTCTCTCATACTTAGTTGATTATAAGTGTGTATTCGGCCTAACAATTGGTATCAGAGCTTGATCTGTTAATTTAATACAGTTTAAGATCCACACACACACACAACTATAATCAATGGCAGAAATTCCTCCTCCTACATCAGGCTCTAGTGCTGAGAAGGCTCAACCTGCAACTGTGAGTCGATATGAAACAATCAGGGTTCCTATTCTTAAGCCAGCAGAATACTCAACCTGGAAAATGGCTATGTTTCTGGAAGCTACAGATCCAGAATATCTTGACAGAATTTATGAAGGCCCTCATAAGCCTACAAAATTATCTATTGTTACTGCTGGACAGGAAGCTAAATCTATTCCAAAGGAGAAGAAAGATTTGACTCCTGAGGATATTTCATCCATCGGAAAGGATGCAAAGGTTAGACATCTCCTTCATAGTTCTGTGGATAATGTTATGTCTAACAAAGTGATCAATTGTAAAACTGCAAAAGAGATTTGGGATGCCCTAGAGGTTAGATGTCAGGGAACTGCTACAATTAAGAAGAATAGAAGGAACATACTCACACGGGAGTATGAACACTTTGAGGCTAAATCTGAAGAATCAATGACAGAAACCTTTGACAGATTCTATAAGCTACTCAATGATCTGTCACTGGTTAATAAAGAATATGATCTAGAAGATTCAAATCTCAAGTTTCTTCTTTCTCTACCTGAAAAGTGGAATGTCAAAACAACCACTATTAGAGACAATTATGATCTGGCTGATAATGATATTGATGAGATCTATGGGCTGCTCAAAACTCATGAACTAGAAATGGAACAGAGAAGTAGAAGATCAGGTAGAAAGTCAAAATCTGTTGCTCTAAGAGTTGAAGAAAGACCCTCAAAGAAGGAAGCATTCAGGAAGAAGGCAAAAGGAAAAGCCTTGGTCATTCATTCTGAAAGTGAGTCATCAAACTCTGATGTTGACTTAAATGCAGATGAATCATCTGATTCTGAAGATGATGAGGAAATGATGGAAATGGCTGCTTTGATGGTAAAGACTTTCAAGAAGATGGGTTTCAAGAACTTCAAGAAAGGAAAGAAATTCTCCAAGAATGATTCAAAGTTTGACAAGAAGAATTTCAGAAAATCTGAGAGAAAGGATACCAAATCTGGGAAAAGAGACAAGTCTGAGATTCAATGCTACAAGTGTAAGGAGATGGGTCATTATGCACCTGAGTGCAAGAAGGGTAAAACTGAAAAGGCACTCTTCACTAAAGGCAGAGATTGGGCAGATACCTCTGACTCAGATGAGGATGTAAACTATGCTCTCATGGCTACTACTGTTGATGAAGCTGTAGATTCTGAAAACAAGGTACCTCTAACTACCTATGCTTATAACATTGATGATATAACTGAATTAAGAATTTATCTTAAGTCCTTGCATATCAGTTATAGGGATCAGACTTTAGAGAATGAGAGAATCAAAACTGAGAATTCTGAACTCAAAGAGAGAAATAAGGTTGTAGAAGAGAAACTTGTTAAGATGCAGCAAGTTCAAAAGGAGAGAGATGATGCTGTCTATCTTGAACAAGAGTTGTTAAGTCAGTATAAACAACTAGAATCTGAGTTGGAAAAGGCAAATCACATTATTAAAACTTGGACTCACTCAGGAAAAGACACTCAAGAAGTTTTTCAATCTGACACTATAGGTCTAGGTTATTCTGAGAAAGATGAACTTAGATTTCAGAATACAGTTAAGATTAGACCACCTCTTCCACCTAAGAAATTTGGAACATTTGTTAATGGAATAAATGAACCTAGATTTGAAGGTGGAAAAGAAGCTGTTAAGAATGAACCAGTAAAAACTAATGTTAAACAGGTTAATATTGGTTTAATGACAGATAAACAACTTAAGCATAAGCTTAAGGAGTTAAAATCTGTCAAGAAACAGAAAGTGTCTAGAAAGAACAGAAATGGTAAAGTAGGCATTACTCAAGGCAACTATCCAATGCTTGCTACTTTAGCTCCAAGAAAGACATGTCATAACTGTGGTAGTACTAACCATCTTGCTAGTTTTTGCAGGAAGAACAAAGACATTAATTCTTTACCTTCCAAGTCTGAAGTAAAGAAAGATAATGTTAGAACTAAACCACAGACTTTATGCAAACACTGTGGAAGCACTTGGCATTCTATTTATACTTACAGAAATTATCATGCTATTTATCATAATTACTATGAACTGAAACCTAATCTGAAATGGGTTAGAGTTAATTCTGCAAGTGTAAACTATGATAAAGTTAGCTTAAACTCTGATAATGAAAATTCCGCTGCTAAAGCTAACAGAATTAAGAAAGCCAAAGGATCCAAGCAAGTCTGGATCCTTAAAACTAATCCTCAGTAATTGTTTGTGATTGCAGGGCATCAGGGAAAGCATCCTAGTAGTGGACAGTGGATGTTCAGGACACATGACTGGAAATAAAGCCCTGCTATCAGAGTATGTGGAGAAGGCTGGCCCAAAAGTTTCCTATGGAGATGGCAACATAGGACATACTCTGGGATATGGAAATATTAATCTTGGAAGTGTCATCATCACAAATGTAGCTCTGGTTCCAGGACTCAAGCATGATCTGCTATCTGTGAGTCAAATCTGTGACAGAGGTTTTCATGTAGATTTTCAACCTGAATACTGTGAGATTATCAGCAAAACCACAGGGAAAGTTGTTTTAGTTGGACAAAGGCGCAACAATATCTATGAAGCAAGCTTGTTGACAAACTCTGATGGAAAAACAATGTGCCTGTCAACAAGAATGTCCAATGAGGAGAGTTGGAAGTGGCATAAGAAACTTTCTCATTTGAATCTGAACAGCATCAATGAGCTGATAAGAAAGGATCTTGTTAGAGGACTTCCAAAGTCTTTACTAAATGTCGATGGTCTGTGTGATTCATGTCAAAAGGCCAAACAGAGGAAGACCTCTTTCAAGAGCAAGTCTGAATCTTCAATTGTTGATCCATATCATCTGTTACATGTTGATCTTTTTGGACCAGTAAATGTCTTGTCAATTGGAAGAACGAAATATGCTCTAGTTATTGTTGATGAATATGCCAGATACACTTGGGTGTATTTTCTAGAAAAAAAGGATGAAACTGCATTAACACTGATGGAGCATGTAAAGCTACTGGACAAAGGATCAAAACACAAAGTCAAAATAATCAGAATTGACAATGGAACTGAATTCAGAAATACAACAATGGAAGAATTCTGCAAGAACAGAGGAGTTAAGCAAGAATTTTCAGCACCTGGTACACCACAGCAAAATGGTGTAGTTGAGAGGAAGAACAGAACCTTGATAGAAGCTGCAAGAACTATGCTTGATGAAGCAAAATTGCCAACCTATTTCTGGGGAGAAGCAGTTCAAACTGCTTGTTTTACTCAAAATGCAACACTGATCAACAAGCATGGAAAAACACCATATGAGATGGTGAGGGAAAAGAAGCCAAACCTGAAATATTTTCATATTTTTGGGTGCAAATGCTTTGTGCTAAAAACTCATCCTGAACAGTTGACCAAATTTGAGTTGAAAGCAGATGAAGGAATTTTTGTTGGCTATCCAGTGTCAACCAAGGCATTCAGAGTTTACAATCTGAGAACAAGGGTGGTTATGGAATCTATTCATATGTCATTTGATGACAGAAAAATCACTGGACTTGAAGATGTTGATGAACATGATCAATTGCATTTCGAAAATGAAGATCTAATCTTTGATGAAATAAATTCTGATGACACTAGTCCAACAAACTCTGTTGCTGCAAACTCTGAACCTCTACTGGTACACACAGAAGAAATAGTACAGTCTGAACAAAGAGGAGAACCAGTTGAGGGGGAGCATGATCATAGTGATGACTCAAATTCTGATAGTGAGTCAACTGAAAATTCTGGATCAAACTCAAACTCTGAAAGTCCAAATTCTGACAGTTCAAACTCTGAGAGATCAAATTCAGGGGGAGCCTTAGCGAATGAAGAAGAGCATCAAGATAATCAGGAAAACATTGATCAAGGGGGAGGATCAACTATTGATAGAAGTCATTTACCTACAGCTAGAAAATGGACAAAATCACATACACCTGATTTAATCATTGGAGATCCAGATGCAAAAGTTAGGACAAGAAGTGCTACAACAAATGAATGTCTGTTCCATGCATTTCTGTCCAAATCTGAACCAAAGAAAGTGGAAGAAGCTCTTCAAGATGCTGACTGGATAACAGCAATGCAGGAGGAGTTAAATGAATTTGAGAGAAATGAAGTATGGACCCTTGTACCTAGACCAAAGAATAGATCTGTTGTTGGTACTAGATGGGTTTTCAGAAACAAAACTGACAGTGATGGGGTTGTTACAAGAAACAAAGCCAGACTTGTGGCCAAAGGTTATTCACAGCAAGAAGGAATAGACTATGATGAAACTTTTGCTCCAGTTGCAAGATTGGAGGCAATAAGAATCTTTCTAGCATATGCTTCTCACAAGAAATTCAAGGTCTTTCAGATGGATGTGAAGAGTGCTTTTCTGAATGGAAAACTTGAAGAAGAAGTGTTTGTTGAACAACCACCATGATTTGTAGATCCCAAGTATCCAGATTATGTCTACAGGCTTGACAAGGCACTCTATGGACTTAAACAGGCACCAAGAGCATGGTATTAAACTCTGGCTCAATTTCTTTTAGAAAGTGGGTTCCACAGAGGTACAATTGATAAAACCTTGTTCTATTTCAATCTTGGTAGTGATCTGTTATTAGTTCAAATATATGTTGATGACATAATCTTTGGATCTACTAATGATAAACTCTGTAAGAAGTTTGCCAAGCTCATGCAGTCTAGGTATCAAATGAGCATGATGGGAGAGCTTAGTTATTTTCTAGGACTACAGGTGAAGCAAACAGATGATGGAATTTTTATCAATCAAGCAAAATATGCCAGAAATCTTCTAAAGAAATTTGGCATGCTTGACTGCTCATCTGCCACAACTCCTATGGCAACAGCAACAAAGTTTGATAGAGACACAGGCTCATCAGTGGATATGACAAACTATAGAGGAATGATTGGGTCACTTCTTTATCTAACAGCTAGCAGACCTGACATCATGTATGTTACATGTCTTTGTACAAGATTTCAGGCAGATCCAAAAGAACCACATCTAACAACTGTGAAGAGAATCTTCAAATATCTTAAGGGAACCATAACTTTAGGCTTGTGGTATCCAAGAGAATCAGACTTCCAGCTTCTTGGTTACTTTGATGCAGACTTTGCAGGCTGTAAGATAGACAGAAAAAGTACTAGTGGAAGTTGTCAATTTCTTGGTGATAGAATTGTTTCTTGGTACAGCAAGAAACAGAAATCAATCTCTACCTCTACAGCTGAAGCAAAGTACATTGCTTCTGGTAGCTGTTGTGCACAGATTCTGTGGATGAAGAATCAATTACTGGATTATGGATTGAGGTACAGTAAAATACCTATTTACTGTGATAATCAAAGTGCTATTGCTATGACAGGTAATCCAGTACAACATTCAATGACCAAGCACATCAGCATAAGGTACCATTTTATCAGAGAACATGTAGAAGAAGGAAACATTGAGCTTCATTTTGTGTCTACAGAACAACAGCTTGCAGATATCTTCACCAAGCCATTGAGTGAAGCAGTATTTACAAGGCTGGTAAATGAACTAGGAATGGTCTCTAGTTTTGACTAGAGATATTGGTTAGACTCAAAACTCTACTTATGTACTGTATTGCTCATATTTCTGTGGTATGTTAATCTCTGATATGCAAACTCTGCTCAATGAATGTTAAACTCTGGTAGCATGCTTTTAAGTCATACACTGTCAACTGTTGAATAAACTCTGATAAACTCTGATAATGTTTCTTTCTGAACATAAACACCGATGAAGATACATGTATGAAATATTATTCTCAGTAATTAGTCATGAATCTTTATGAGTTATCTGTGATCTAATCTTAAACTGTGTAGAAAGTTAACACAGCATGATACTGTTCTATATTTATAGCATCTCTTACTTTATTTATCCTAAACTCTGAGTCTGTAAATACTGTGTGCATTGCCTCTCATAAATAATTTCTGATGTTGATGAGCTCTAAACTCTGTTCGTTTCTGATGTTAAATTTGATTCTGTTATTAGAATAACCCCAAAGCTAAACTATATAGATTTTTAGAACTCCTTTGAGATCATGTTTGTAACTAGGACGATCCAGGAACTTACTGGTACATAGTAAGGGCCAAAATTATAGGATTTTTGGTGACTAGTTTCAACCTCTGATTACTAGAGAAAGTAAAAAAAAATTGGGGGTTATAGGTTAATTATTACTGTATATAAACTATTTAATACAGAGTTTAGCATTCATCATATATTCAGTGTTTACTATGAGAGTTTGTGCATCCAGTGTTTATTGATTTATTTTATGGATTTTATGAAATACTAGATGCTCTAAATACTGATCTAGTAAACTCTGCTCTACACACACGTATTTTCACAACTGTGCAGTGTTTGAAAGGATAACAATAATTAAGATGGAGAATTGATAAACACTAATGGATTTTATTGAGTACTCTAAGGTAATATTTTATTTCAGACAAAATATACTTGGAGTACACAAAGAGTTTTTGACATTTGCATATCATATTTGCCAGTTGTTTTTTTTGTGTCAGACAGTTAAAGCTTATTGGAAATAGGAGAGAGAACAACAGTAATAATAGGCATTATTACTGCGCGTGTAAATAACTGTTCCACTATTTATGTGACACGTGTCCCACTCACACACAAGAAATTGGTTGCGTGTTTAATGTCTAAAACGATTGGGTTTTAATTTTCAATTACAGATCTAATCAAAATCATTTCATTATTCACTTTTTCATCTTTACATCCACGAACACACAACATTACACACAATTTCTCTGTTACTTTCACTTAAGCATTTTCACAAACACTTTTCCACACACTCTCTTTTCTAACAATCTGTTCTAATGGCAACCAAGAATTTTGTGGCTCAGGGATTAACTTTTGTTACTAATAACTATGCCGCAATTCTAGACACTGCTAAAGCTCCAGAACCATTTCATCTGATTCAGAACTTCTTAAGGGATTCTGAAATTGGTCAAGCTCTTGTTCAACCGGAAAAACTCTCTGCCACACAAATCTCTACTTTTTGGCGAAACTCTGTTTATGATGATGGTGGAGATAATGGGACTCCATCTATTGTGTTTACTTATGAAGATCAAGAGTTTGTAATCACTCCTGCCACTGTTAGAGATGTTTTTGATTTTGATTCTCACACGTCATACTCTATGGTTGTTGACAATCAATTGAAAGAAATGTTACAACAACTGCGGTTTTCTGCTCCTTTGGATAAGCTTGGGAATGTCAAAAGGCCAGGGCTCAGGAAGGAGTGGAGCTTTTTCTTTGACTGCATAACTCGAGCGTTTGGCAAGAAGGTCACCAACTGGGATGCAATTCCTGGTGAAAGTCTTCAAATCGGGTATTCTCTTCTTAATGGGAGTAACTTTGATTTTGGTCTTTTAGTTTTTATGAATTTGGGTGAAAAACTAGCAGAGTCTAATACAACTGTTTATTTCTCACGATTTTGTCAATGTTTATTCTCTGCTTGTTTGCCTCACTTGGTAATTTCTGATGAGGATGTTATTCAACCGTTTCAATGCCATAAGAGAATGTTTTCTGATTTAACAAATAAGGATGCTAACAAGGAGCAAGTTCCAGAGTTTACCTATCCACTTGCCCTCAGAAACTTTCTCAACCAACCAGAAGAACCACAAGCACCACAACCTGAACCAATCATTGAACCTCCACAGTCACCTCCTCAACCCACAAACTCTGAACCTCCTCAAACCATACACACTGAACCAATCTCTAATTTTACATCTCCACCAACCATTACTACTCCTTCACAAGCATAATCTTCATCTCAACCTCAACCTCAACCACAGTCTATACCAAAGAAATCAAAGAAAAGCAGGGCTATAAGGCCATCAAGAAAGCACAGGATTGCTGAAGCTTCTAAGCCAAAGAGGGCTAGAAAGGAAAAGGCTAACAAACCTAAATCTCCATCTATACTAGATGATTCTGTCTCAGAAGAAGAGAGAGCAGAAGTGAATCCTCTAGTTAAGAGAAGGAGAATAATTCTTGAAGACTCTGATGAAGAACATGTTGAAGCTCCAGAGGATATTTCTAAGGAAATACCTGCTGTTGAGGTAGAAAGAGATGGAAATGCTGATGCTCAAATGGATGACATTCTTGAACCATTGTTCCCATTCTCTGAGAACATGGAAATTCCAATCTCTTCATCTGCTGTATTCTTTGAGGCCACTGATGCAGTCAATCAAACCACCTTGGTACATGAAGAAACAGTGGTTTCCCACACTGAGTTAATTTCTGATGCTCATCATTCTGTTGACCAGGGTGAGGAAATTGATCAACCACCTAAGGAGATAAACTCTGAGACTATTGTGCAATCTGCAGAGGATGTTGTACAGCCTATTGTTGACTCTACTACTGAACCTGTTGCAGAGGATGTTGTTGACACTGTCAATGCATCTATTCCAATTCCTCCATCCACTCATCATGTTGAAGCTGAGGTTGGAGATGAAACTGAAGGGAATACTGAGTCAAGCTCTTCTCAGAGTTTACCAGTCCAGACTGATGCTAAGGTTAAGGATTTTGCTGGTCCTTCAAATCAAGCAGATGTTGAAGAAGAATACCTTGAACAATTTTCAAATGACTGGTACAAGGACAATTGTATCTTTCCTGCTGCAAGAGCAGCTGAATTTGTCAAGAGAACCTCCAGAACAATTACAAATCCAGAGATTCTATCTTGTCTCAAGGCTACAGTTGTACAAGTGAAGACTCTCAACTCGAGGTTTGATCTGTGTCAAAAGGCAATCTCTGATGTTCGAGGTGATGTTGTTAGAGGAACTGATATGATTAAACTTGACAACAAGAATAAATTTTACTATCTTACTCAGAATCAAGAAACTTTGTCTCACAGGCTGAGCAAAGTTGAACAAAATCAGAATGATATGTCCTTAAAGATTGATTCTATTGCTACCTCCTTGGAGTTAATCACATCTATTCTTATGCCTGATGATGTCAAAAAGGGGGAGAGAGTTGCTAAAGACAAATGCAAGCAATCTCAAACTCTGATCAGAAAGGATAATGCTGGAGATGGAGGAGCAAGTAGTAAAGGAAAGGGAAAAACTGAAGAATTTCAAACTCTGAAAACTAGCAAGTCCTCTAAATCACAGTTTGTTGGGATAAACACTGATACTCAAGGCACTTCAAAGACCAAGAGTTTGCTATTATCTTCTAATCCACAGACTGATGAAGAATTGGCTGCTAAGTTGTTTATTGAAGAGAATGAAGAAGGAGTTACAATTGAGGACATTAAAGCTGAAGAAAAGAGTTTACAAGAAGAACATCTCAAGGCTTTAAAGTCTGGTAAGTTAAAGAAAGGAAAAGCTCCTAGGCCTGTTCTTAAAGGCATTGTGATCAAGGAAAGTGCTGATGTTAGTCAAAAATCTCAGTTATCAAAGGAAACAATGGCAGCAGAAGCTAAACTCAAGTTTAAAGGAATTGAAGGAGAAAGTTCACAGAAGAAAGTTACAACCTCTGTTTCTACACAAGTTGTACAGAAGAAAGAAAACACAACCTCTGTTGCTACACAAGTTGTGTCTAGACCTTTATCTTCTCAGTTGAAATCAGTTTTTGGGAAAGGAACACTTCATGATCCAAATCTATTATCTGGAGTTTCTATGGATTTCTCTGATGGAAGAGCCTTGTCTGGCAAGGTTGGAAACAATAAGGGTGGTCTAGGCTCACACAAGGACAAAAGGCAATATACTGGTCCTAGAGATCCTTCTTCACTGGCTGTTCCAGGTCGTGGTGTCACTCAAGAAAGTTTGGACAGACTGGAATCAGTACAGTTAGTTTATCAGAAGAGTTTAAAGAAGGACTTTCTCTTGTACTTCATGGCTGATGGAACAGTATTTAGAATTGGTGAGAATGATATTGGCTTGAAATATTGGGAAGAATTAGAATATGTTCTATATCTTTTCAAGGTGAATAGTCAAAGGACTCAATCAGTTGCAAATGTGCTTAGAAAGAAAATGCTTCAGAATTTGGCAATCAGAGGAATGAAGTATAATAGCAGATATGTTTCTAAGTACAGGGATTGGAATGGTAATCTTATTGAAATGAAGAAGGGTACTGCGAAATTAAAGACTGGTTTGGGAATTACAGTACTTGACTTCAATTCACAGTGAGAAGAAGTCAAATTTATCAGACTGGGAAATGAGATGAGAAGAAACAAAATCTATGATCTTAGATCTACTATCTATCAGACAGATGAGAGTGATCCTCAGCTAAGAGAGATTAAAGAAGCTATGGAGATTGAGCTTAAGAATGCAGAAAGAAGATTAATCATAGATTATCTCAGAACAATGCCAGATCTTAAAGAGATTAGAGATTAAAGTCTGTAAGAATTTTCTTGTTATTTGTAGACTTTTGTTCAGTTAAGTTTAAACTCTGCTTATTTTAATAAACACTATGTTTGTATGAAATTGTTTTGACATCATCAATTATTGTTAACTTGTGCATCTTTACTAATGAACAAGTTGGGGGAGATTGTTAAATATAATTGATATGGTTAATATTAGTGTTTAAGTTTTGCAGGGAAAAACAGAGTTTAAACAGGAAGCAGTCAGAGTTTAGTTAAACTCTGACAGTTGGAAGCTAAACAGAGTTTGCTATACGCTGATTGTTGGAAGCTCGACAGAGTTTGTTAAACTCTGTCTGGAGGCAGCGTCTACTGGTCAACCGTGATTGAAGATTTATTATGGAAGCAATATCTTTGAAGATTGGATAGTTGTCAAAGAGATTGAGTTGACTAAGGAGACGAGTAGCAATCGTAATTGATACCAATTGTATAGCTAATTTATAGGAGTATCAATTATCGATTGTATAGCAGCTATATACTTTATAAATACAGTTAGGTTAACCCTAGAAGGGTATCGATTGTGTAATATCATATTATTCATTGTAACCTAAGCAGCCCCCTGTGATAATTTACATCACTGAGAGAGAAGTTAATTTCAAACAGTTTTTTTAAAGTTTTTAAAGAACTTATTGTTATTCTCTCATACTTAGTTGATTATAAGTGTGTATTCGGCCTAACAAATATTATATTCTATTTTAAACAAATACTGAGTATTACATTATGCATTATTATGGAATCATAATTTGAATATGATAATATCAACAAAAATTTGAATGTAAGTATATACGATACTTTCATTTATATTTATATTATTGTGACAAAATATAGTCATAATTCGAATAATATATCATATAATTAAACGATTATTATTTAATAATATATATTATGCCAATAATATATTAAGGAATATATATAAGATAAATAATTATTTAAGTATAAATAAAAAATTATTTAATTTTAAGAAAGCCGTGCATCGCACGGGTTATAGGCTAGTATACATATATATGTGAAGAATTTAACTTTAGCTAGGGATGTTCATCAAACCGCAAAAAACCTCCCGCACCACAAAGCATGTTTTTTTTCATGGTACGGTTGCGGTTTAAAATCTTGACAAAATGCAACTAAAAACTTACAAACTATTTTTAAACTTTCTTAAAGTTTTTACTGTTCAAGTAAAAACTTTCTTAAATACAAATCTACAAATTTTTTTTGTTCAATACATATATAACTTGGGTTTAACATCATTTTTTAATAAAATTTAAAATTTTATTATAATCCATGACGAAAATATATTTTAAATTTTTTAAAATACTTTTGTAACATTTTAAAAAAAAACTCATTTTTTTTGTACGAGTGTTCAACATATATATAAATTGAGTTCAACTCATCTGTTGAACAATAGTTATACTTGTGTTCAATTCAAATATCAAATAATTTTACGTTAGTATGATTAAGAAAAATTGTATTAAATTAATGATATTTCATATTTCTATATCTAATTTGCTATTGGTGAATCCTAGATGGATAGTTGAAAATTATATAATATTTATTCAATAAATTTTTAACTACGATTCAACACACGGTATATTAAACAACTAAAATTTCATATTTTATACCCTATTTGGGTGTTTGTGAACCCCAGAAGGATATTGTGAAATTAAATTATATGTATTCAATAAAATTTTAGTTATTATTTAATAATCGATGTTGAACCAATGTACAAAAAAGTTTGTATTTTAAAAAGTTTGTATTTCCTTTCTCAATTAATATCTAAACACCATACGAATTACATAACTCCTAAGTAACATAGCCGCGCTACGCGCGACCTTAAAATATATTAAAATTAAATTTTTGAAATGATAAATTTGGACGTATTTTCATTTTGAATCAAATATTTTGAACTAACTATTTATCCAGTTATATAAAAAATTAGTTAGTTGATAGATAAAATATAAAAACATGAAAAATTTGAATTATTACAAAATAAAATTTAAGAGTTTAAAATTCTTTTATTAAATGGTTGATTAATAAAAAAATTCTAAGTGTTTGAGTTTGAATATTTTTATTAAATGGTTGGTTAATAACAAAATTCTAAGTCTATTTTGTAGACATTCTATTATTAGCCGATCCTCTCTCTCATTTATGCTGATAACAGTTTTTATTAAATTGGTTGGTTCATAAAAAAATTCCACGTAAATTTATAAGTACGTTATTATTAGGCGATCCCCATTTTTATTGATGTTGCTAATAAAATAATTCTAGATTGGTTTTCAAAAATTCAAAAATAGGTCCGAATATTTTAAATTCAAAAATGCTTAAGGATATATTTTTTATACAATATTTTAAAATAGGTCCGGATAAAGCCCAACCCGGCTCGTCCTCAGACTGAAAACAGATCTTATATTTCCCTAACAGGCCCGACCCGGATAAAGTCTAGCTCATTAGGTTTTGCATGCATGTTGCGCACAATAATGTTTTAACAGATAACCTATAATGTGTAATTTGATAATGGTTTAAAAGATATCTTCGAAATAAAAAGAAGTCAATATTGATTACAATTCTTGAAATTAAACAATTATGTTGACAATACGCAAAATTGAGATGGATAGGCTTATATAATTCAAGGCTGGTGAGTGGCGGATCACTTGAAACCCCTCTTCTATTAATTTTAGGTTACTGAAGAATGGCCATCGAGTGTTGATTCAGCAAATGCAATAAAACAAGGGCAAATTATTCCTCCTTACCCGATGATATAACAGAGCACATTCTATTGAAACTACAATGCATAAAGTCCATTGTGACATGCATGTCTGTCTGCAAATCATGGCATTCTTTAATAAAATCTCCTTGATTTGTTAAAATTCATCTTTTGAGTTCGTATAATAGCAAAAAGTGTTTTTTAAAAAATTATTCAGTTATATAAAAAATTAGATAGTTTATAGATGAAAAAGAAAAACATGGAAAATTTGAAATATTACAAAATAAAATTTAAGAGTTTAAAATTCTTTTATTAAATGGTTGATTAATAAAAAAATTCTAAGTGTATTGAGTTTGAAATTCTTTTATTAAATGGTTGGTTAATAACAAAATTCTAAGTCTATTTTATAAATATTCTATTATTAGCCGAACCTCTCTCTAATTCATGTTAATAAAAGTTTTTATTAAATTGGTTTGTTAATAAAAAAATTCCACGTAAATTTTATAAATACGTTATTATTAGGCGACCCCAATTTTAATGATGTTGATAAAAAAAAATTCTAGATTGGTTTTCAAAAATTCAAAATAGGTCCGGATATATTAAATTCAAAAATGCTTAAGAATATATTTTTTATACAATTTTTTAAAATAGGCCCAGATAAAGCCCGACCCGGCTCGTCCTCAGGCTGAAAACAGATCTTATATTTCCCTAACAGGCCCGGCCCGGATAAAGTCTAGCTCATCAGGTTTTTTGTGCATGCCTGTTGCGTAAGATAACCTATAATGTGTAATTTGATAATGGTTTAAAAGATATCTTCGAAATAAAAAGAAGTCTATATTGATTACAATTCTTGAAATTAAAGAATTATGTTGACAATATGCAAAATTGAGATGGACAGGCTTATATAATTCAAGGCTGGTGAGTGGTGGATCACTTGAAAATCCTCTTCTATTAATCATAGTTTGCTGAAGAATGGCCATCGAGTGTTAACTCTACGCGTGCTCCGAGAATCCAACTACTGAACCTATCCACTACTTTATAAAAACACTCAAAGAGCAAAACCAGCGGATCTTTTATTCCTATATTGTATAATACTTCCTCAACGCTCAGAAATATCAACCACAGTGCTCTGATCATGTCTAACATCAGCAGAATGCCAGCGTTAGTATCTTGCTTCCGTTTTAACAATGAGATTCTTGCATGCAACCTATTACAAGTTTGATTATAACTACTATTTAAATTTATATTGTCACATGGAAAAAAGGAGAAAGGTGGAGTACTTGGAAAGCAGCAACAACGAAGGATCTTGGGAGGAAAACATAAAGACAGACCCAGAAAAGGTCGAGAAATCCCTAACTAATCTACAAATCAACATGCGGGCACTAGCTTGCAAGATCAAAGAGATATGACCATTTTTGAAGCATTCTCTGACGAATTTAAAGAGAATCATGCCATGCTGATGGAAGACATGAAGGACTCGAAGCAATTGGGAAGGGAGGTCAAGAATGAGTTTAGTAATAATTGAAGTTAGCTTTCAAAACTAATATGCTCTGTTTATGATTTCAATTTGGTTTGTAATTCATGTTTATGGTTTTGTAAAAAGATCTTGATCGACTGAGAATGGATGGAACTTTTTTATTAAGTTCTTTTAGTTTGAACTTATGAAAATATGATGGCATTATTTTGCAAAGTTTATGGTTTTATTTTGCAATTTTTTTTGATCTATGATTTATGCAAGTTTATTTTGCAAACTTGATGCGTTTATTGATCAAATCTGTTTATTACTTTCCGGTAGATAACTGAAGTCTTATTGTGATGTCTTTGTATCTGTGGTTAAATGTATGCATGGCCTGATATATATCTATGCCTTAGCTTCAAGTACCTATTGTGATATCTGCATTTCTTCTTCTCAGAGGCAATGTGTGTGCTAAATGAAATTGCAGTCATAAACAAACCGTATCAATACTTAACAAAATCAAGAAAACAAAAACCATTTCGATTAATAATTGACAAGTTCTAAAAAAAGAAAGCCCGCGGTAGCGGGCACAACTCCTAGTAATTAAGTTTTTCATTTGTCATCTGTCCTTTTTTTTAAAGTATTCATAATGTTTTCAAATTGATCTTGCAAACAATATTGTTTTAATTGTCTCAGGTGAATCTATTGTTGTTAATATATTTAGAAATTTGGAGGAAGCTTTTTCATCTGCCATGGATCCTCACTGTTATTATTCGGCACATGATGACTTTGAAAACTATGGTTTGTGTTATTCTTTCGTATAAAAAATGAATTTTCCTTAAATGCCATGTATCTTATGTGCTAATTAAAAAAAATTGTACGATGAACTTCAGAATTGATACCACTTACTAAACCAGATGAGTGTAGTGATTTTGATGATGATTTTCACTATGTGTATCATGAAGATTCAGACTTTGATATAAATTCTGACTTGGAAGAAACATTTGCAAAGAAATATACAATGGAACCAAATCCAAATTGTTTTAAATTTCCTGGAGTCGCAGATACCATTCCACCGTATGCGCAAGATGGTATAATAAAATTACATATTTTTGCTTGAATCATCTAAATTCATTTATTTTTTTTATGTTAATGCTTATCTTTAACTCTTTAATTGTTCTTTTACCCTCAATGTAATAATTGTTCTTTTACCACAATTTCGATAAATAGGCAACAGAAATCTGGGAATGTACTACACATAAAGGTTGGTTCATTATTTGGTTGATAGTTAAATAATTTCAAAGGTAACAAATGGCCGTAAAACATATTTATTATACCACTCCATGGCCTTACTGATCAACATGAGACTTCATCAAATTTATATTGAAAAACATCCCTTCATTTCCTAAAATTCTTCATTCTCTACAAATTATCACAATAAGAACAAAACTGAGTCACATTTGAACAAAACCATTGTAACATTCATAGAAAAGGAAATACCTGGCTCCATTCCAGATGTACTATTTGAGGAATCAGTTTCTATGGCATCATTATCTATAACAAAAAAGTTAAATGAATATCGAATCCAAAATTATTAAGAAACCAATTTAAATTTAATAAATCAAAACAATTGTACCTTTGTCATTATCTGACACAACCATAACTTCCATATCACTAGGTGGATACATAAAATCCTCAAAGCATAAATCTCCAATGATGTCAAGCAGATGATTGCAACTTTGAGTATCATAGGCTGACAAAGCAAACCTTTAATTCCCCAAATAATTGAAGAAAAGAACGTAGTCATCATCAATGTCATATTTTCCTATAAAACGATGCAGACCATAGATTTTCTTGGTTGCAGCACAATATTCGAATTTACTTGAGTAACCAGCACCAAGTTCAATGTGGAGGATGTCAGTCAATGTGTGTTTAAAATTCTTACTAAAAACTAGGGGTAGTTCTTGAGAATAAGAAAAAGAACATGAGCAAATGTTTTCTAACAAATTTTGATTAAATAGAGGAAAAAATTACCAGCTCTGCTTCATCCAAGGAATCCAAATTCATCACTTTAAAAAAGTTAGCATATGAGGACTTTACAGCACCTTCTGTTATAAATTACAAAACTCAAAGTGAAATTGTCAATCAGACTCAAACTGAAATAGAGTAACAATGAACAAAATGGTACCTCGACCTAAAGTTTCCTGAGAAACAATGTTTTTATTATATATGGCAAGTTTAAAATTGAATGGAGTGCAGGTTTTGTAGATTGCAACAACATCACCCATAGAAATGTTCGCTGCCTTCACCAACTCACACCAATTCTTTCTAAAATAAGCTTCACCATCTAACCCGTTGAGTATGAAATACACACACAAGAAAATACAGAGAGGGGGGGTGAATGTATTTTCAAACTTTTCTTTGAATATGAATTTCAAGAACGTTTGTTTAATGTTTGTGTAGCTCAGTATGTGTTTGTGTTTATCAGAATATAAATGAGGAAAATAAGAAACACACTAACACAATACTCAATTTAATCTAATATTTTATTAGATCAAGATTTGCTACAAACTGTGAATACATAAGTTAGTATTCTCAGCTTCTTTTTCTTAGAGAGATATATCTTGAATGGTTCTCTTTTCTAATTCCCATCTTTTCTCTCTTACTGCTAATGGTGGTGAGGTTGTACACTTATAGAACATGTGTACCGCCCACTTTCTACAAATGATGGAACAAACAAAAATAACTTTATAAGATGTCTATCCTTTTTGAGAAAGGGTCTGAATGGGCATGCAATTTGACCATCTTCTTAGCCTGTTCAGTACCACCACTTTAGCAGCTGTCTCTGAAATATCTCTCCAAGCTTCCTTGTAGGCTTTCCACGTACATTTACAGTTATGGTGGTCCTTTAATTGTACGGGCTTGTTGCAGGTTTCTGACTTGTACAATTTCCAGTAATTTGTCTCCAAGAATCCATTCGAGAAGTAATTAAGTGGTCGATTTGAGAACTAGAATTGACTTAATAGATAACTCTGAGTTCTCGAATACTAAATCCTTGAGATATCGAACTACTTCTCGAAATGACTACTTCTTCAGGAGTCCTTGAGTTGTCGAATTGAATAATTGACTTATCGAATCCTGGAGATGTCGAATAGCTTCTTAAGTCCTTGAGATATCGAATGTAACTTTGACTTGTTGACTCTTTGAGATCTCGAATGATGCTTTGACTTGTAGACTTCTTGAGTTCTTGAATAGAGTTATAGACATGTCAAATCCCTGAGTTGTCGAATGATACTTTGACTTGTTGACTCCTTGAGATATCGAACAGTGTCTTTTGTGATATCGCATCCCTGACTTCTCGAAAGCTAGACTTCTCTAATAGACAAAAGTACTTCTTGAATTAGTACTTAGGCAAATCTTCAATCTTCAAAAATCCAACTGTATTTATTTTGACAGCCTTGTTCTTCAAGCTTGAGGTATGATCTCTGGATCTTCTTTCAAGCATTATTCCATGACTTAATTTACAGTTTACACAGGTAGAGTTTTGATGCCTATTACAAGTACTAAATACAATTATAAACTCTACAACTAGAGGTTCCCCCAGTTAAGGGGTCATGTAAGTAATGCAAAGCATTACAAACAATTATGCTTGTTATTAGATGTGTACAAGCATGCCTCTGTGACTAACATAACCATTTCACTCTTATTTTCCATTCATGCTTCTCGAAACCAAACTTTATGAATTTCACAGAATCATTCAAACGCAATTGATTACAACCATTTGCCGAAAGCACCTGAATGCAAGAAAAATGTAAGCTTTGTTGCTTACTTATACATTATAAAAGAACTTCATACATGAAGCATGAAATTCTTTTACCTTGATATCAGTTTGATCCACCAAATGTTTGCTTTCAATATGCAAGTTGTACAAGCAAACAAATTTATGCCAAGCCTTTTAAAGAAAAGTAGACCAAAGTCTATCTTCTTCAATTACAGTAGAAATAACATTAGATTTGGAAACCAGAACATGATTTTGAAGCTTCATCTCAACAGCATAAGGATAATAAAATTTCAAATTAAAATCAGCACCTCCAACATATTGCAATATATATATATAGCGTCCCCTACATATACTACGCCAAAAGACCGACGCTATAGGCCTATTTGACCGACGCTATAGGCCAGTTTTATACTAGTGATAGCCAAATGACATGCCTTCAAACCATAAAAACTCATCATCTTTGCCAAACCCTCAATATAGAATGAACCAAGAACATAGTTACCCTTCCAGACTGCCCCATTTTTCAAATGCAGGTGTAATTTCTCAGGTAAAATATCTTCATACTCACAATAGAAAGGCATTACAAGTTTCTACATTTTTAATTCAACATCAGTAATAATTGAAAACATGATAAATACATATAAAAAAATTACAGAAAACAACTTCATACCAATTTTCCTTCCTCGTAATCAAAAGAGGAGTTCATACAAATGAAACAATAATAGTAAAGAAAGATATAAACACAAGACTCACAAACAGAGATAAACACAGTAATAGAAACTTTTGAAACAGAGATATAAATAGAGATATAAACACAAGTTTTGAACAATAGCCCTAATTGAATTTCTTACCCGAAGATAGCAAGTGAGAGATACAGAGAGTAAGAAGATGCGAGAGTAAAGAGTTTAGGAGGTTAAAGATGATTAATGTAATTGAGAGTTAATTTGAGTTATAAAATTTTCATATTTTCCATGGTTACAATTTGATTTGAACTGGATAATAAATGCATACTAATATTTTCCAAACATACACTTCAACTAAATTACGTTTATATACTATACAAATTATATTCAATTTTCTTTAAACAATTTGATTTGAACTGGATAATAAATGCATACTAATGTTTTCCAAACATACACTTCAACTAAATTACGTTTATATACTATACAAATTATATTCAATTTTCTTTAAACATAAATTTTGAATAAATAATTTATTTATTTTTTTAAAAAAGTTATAAGCCGGTGCGCGCAAGCGTTGGCAAAAAAGACTAGTTTAAATTAAATGTATAAATAACGGGTAGCTTTGAACTTCTAAGAATTAGGTATCCTTTTATGTGTTTAAATGTTACTCCTTCCGTTCCTCTAGGTTCTTTACATTGGGAATGGGCACGGAGACCAAGAAAATGTATAAAAAATGAATAAAGTTAGATGAAAAGTGGGTAAAGTGGTGGGACCTATCAATATTTAATAATAGATTTAAGATAGTGGAGGAAAGTAGTGGGTGTAATAATATTTTTTATTATTAAATATGAGATAGTGGGAAAGGTTGGGGGTGTAATAGTGGGGGACACTTACTATTTATGGTAACGTAAAGAAATGAGAGTGACATCCAAAATAGTAACTATAAACAAATGAGAGGGACATAGTGAGTATCGATTAGGATACCAACTTTTCCTGATTCAGAGTCGTAATTATTAAATTTTTTTTTAGTAGGATAATAGCTGCCTGGATAATTTTTTAATGGGAAATTTTGGCACAGTTTCTTATTCGTTTTAAACGTGCAATCATAGCTACTTTAGATTATTTTCTTCTCCCTGAGCCAGTAGTTTGGTTCCGTTAGGCTGCAACGTCCTGTACTCCACTTTAGGTTTGTGCTCCTCCACAGAAGGTCTCATGAGTCATGTTAATGGAGTTAATTTTCGGCTTTATGCTAATGTGATGGCATGTTTTGCCTGTATTTAAACGTGGCCGATAAAGTGTTAATATTTCTATGTACAGATGATAGATAGAACAATTCAGGTGACCTGACCTAGTAAGGAGGGAAAAGTGAATAACCATCTGTTTTATGTGGGAAAAAAATTATGATGATTGTTTCCTGAAAATCAGGTAAATTACTCGCCTGACTCTACACACTGTGATAAGAAAAGCTCTATTTTCAAACAAACACAAGTCACAATCTCATCAGAAGTTTTTAAACAAACACATTATAATAACAAAGCCCCAAGTCACAATGCAAACAATCTCAATCTCACTGAACGAACTCTCAGCCTAAGAAACAACCAAGTACTAAATCCTACTTATTGTTTAGAATTAAAATTTGGAGGACTTATGGAATGCTTAACAGTTTTTAGAGTTGTAAACGAACCGGACTGTTCGGTAAGCTCGTTCGGTTCGGTTCGAGTTCGAGTTCGGTTAGCTCGTCCGATAAGCTTACCGAACTCGAGTTCGGACAAGAAAAAGTGTCCAACAAGCTTACCGAACATTGTTCGGTTCGTTAGGATTTTGTCCGAGTTCGTTAAGAGTTCGTCCGAGTTCGGTTCGTTCGATAAAAACATTAATATTTACAATTTTTTTATTATTTTTATTTTTAAAATTATTATTATATATATATTTACCGAACTGTTCGTGTTCGGTTCGTGTTCGATTCGGTTCGGTATGTTCGTGAACAGTTCGTGTTCGGTTCGGTTCATTACCAAACTCGAATTCGGACAAGAAAAAGTGTCCGATAAGGTTACCGAACATTGTTCGGTTCGTTAAGAATTTGTCCGAGTTCGTTAAAAGTTCTTCCGAGTTTGGTTCGTTTACAGCTCTAACAGTTTTGTTCGGCACAGAGGAAATAGTCAACTCCTGGGAGCCATGAGTGCTACAATCATGGTTCTGAAGATGTGGGCTCCGATCTTGATGGAGACTGCTATCATGCAAGCTTCCCAAACTTAGACCAGCCTATTGCTTTTTAGCAGAATGGTGTATGTTATCCATTTGTGGAACCCGGTCTGTGAAATAAGAAGAATTAGAATTCAACTTGAATGCATAAAAGTCAATTCTAACACTTGTCACAGGAAAAATCAGTTCACTTGGTAGCAATTTAAGCACAGAGGATGTACTCAAATCCTGAAAGCTATTCTCTCTTACATATGTCTCTTTTCCAGTATCTTTGTTGATCATTGGTAGAGGCAGATTCTCTTCATCTGGCAAACACTAGCCTGTTTCTCAACAGGGACGGCAGAGGAACTAGTCAACTCCTGGGAGCCATGGAGCTACGATGAGGGTTCCAAACTTGTTGGAGACTGCAATTGTAGAAGCTTCCGAAAGTTATACCAACCTCTTTCTCTTTAGTAGAAGGGTGCATGCTATCCATTTGTGGAACTCGGTCTGTTAAATAAGAAAGAGTTAGAATTAACGTGAACGCAGACGAGTCCATTCAAACAGTCATCACATAAAAAAATTTTCACCTGGGAGCACTTTAGGCATAGAGGATGTAGTTAAATCCTGGGAACATCGGAAGCCACCCTCTGTGACCTCCGTCGCTTTCCCAGTATCTTTGTTGATCTTTGGTAAAGGTAGATTCTCTTTAGCTGGAAGATCACCAGCATAATCCTTAACAGGTATGGAAGGCGCAGAGGAACTTGTCAAATCTTGGGAAACCTGGGAGCCACTTTCTGTCGGCTCTTTTCCTGTATTCTCTTTTTTTTCTGGTTGCATCAGAAACTCTGTCCGAGATGTAATACCTGGAGGACTTGTAAAATGCTTAACAGTTTTATTCAACATAGAGGAAATGGTCAAATCATGGGAGTCTTGGGAGCTACTTTCTGTCACTCTTCCAGTATTGTCTTTTGTTCGACAATCCATAACAGTTTTATTCAACACACAGGATAAAGTTAACTCTTGGGAGCCATGGGAGTTGCTCTCTATTTCGCTTCCAGTATGGTCGTTCATGCTTGGCACGGGCACATACTCTATCTCGTTTACAATTTCTTTAAACACAGGCTGACGTCGATGTTTTTTATTATGGTTCAGAAGAGACGGGCTTCCATCCGGATGGAAAAGGCTAGTATACAAGCTTTCAAAAGTCAGACCAGCGTCTCGTTCTTTAGCAGAAGGGTATATGTTATCCATTTCTAGAACCCAGTCTGTTAATGAAAAGAATTAGAATTCAACTTCAATGCAGATAAGTCAATTTAAACAGTCATCACTAGAAAAAATCAGTTCACCTGGGAGCACTTGACGCACAGAGGATGTACTCATATCCTGGGAACACTGGGAGCCACTTCCTGTGACCTATGTCTTTTTCCCAGTTTCTTTGTTGATCATTGGTAGAGGCAGATTCTCTTCAGCAACAGGTACGTAAGGCACAGAGGAACTAGTCAACTCCTGGGAACCTCTTCCAGGATAGTAGTTTATGTTTGGTGGAATCGGCTGTTCAAGTGGTGCCTGGCTTTCTGGAACCTCTAGCACAGAGGATGTAGTCAATTCTTGGGAACACTAGGAGCCACCCTATGTCTCTTTTGCAGTATCTTTGTTGATGTTTGATAGATGCCAATTCTCTTCAGCTCGCAAATCACTCGCATATTTCTCATCAGATATGTTAGGCGCAGACGAACTAGTCAGCTCCTGGGAAACCTGGGAGCCACTCTCTACCGCATCTTTTCCAGTATTCTCGTTTGTGTTTGGTAAAGCCTTCTATTCTTCAAGTGGTACTACTCCTGATTTATTTCCATAATTTTCTTGCCACTTACAACTGAATTCCTTGCCTAACTGATATTTTTTTAATATTGCTTGCTTCTTTGCTTGATTCTTCTGGCGTCTGTATTCCATTGTCTCTATCCAGCAAAGTTAAAGCAAGAATTCTTTGATATTTACAAATTCTGAATATATCAATTGAACTTAGTTGCACTAACTAAGCGACAGAAATAAATCCAAGAATTGATAAAAATACCTGTAAAAGGTTACTGTAACTTTGGAGGGACGAAGCAGAAGTTAAATTCAGATTTCAGAAGATCAGTTTCTGCAACTTTTCGGCAGGGCTGTTCCATACAATTCGAGGGCCCAGGGAGAAATCGAAAAATTGTGCCCCCATTTTTTTCTTCCTAATTAAATATAAACTATAATAATTTAAGTAAATATAGTATCATCTGCCTGATAGTAGTCTAAGGTGTAAGAGATTTGTCAGTACAAGAATATTTATGTAAGTTAAAGGAAGGAAAATGTAAAATTTACCAAAATGTCATCCAAAATTTGTATTAAAAACTTTTCTCTATATATATCAATGTAATCAATATAAGACAAAATAAGAAAGTGAAAAGTAACTACTTATTTTTTTTATTTTCACAAGAAAAAAACATGTTCATACAAACTAAAATTCAAGCAAAATAATAATTATGCGTATATTTATAAAAAAAATAAAAAACCTAAACTATATAACATCACAATTTCACAAAATTAAGATGAGTGTAAAGATTTTAAAACTAAGAGACATAACGGTAAAGTTAAACAAATAGATTCTTAATTACATTATTAATTTAAGAGTAAATTGTAAAGTGATGGGCGTACTTGAGATTGCATTAATTTAAAAAAAAATTGTCAAGTTTTCGAGTTTGCATAGTAATGAACAGTTTTTGTCTTCATCATTTAAACGAATGGATCCCGTTAACTTGCAAACTTGTAAAAGGTCGTAAGATTGGATAATCATTAAAACATCACAAATTAATACACAAACTCACAAATATTTTATTTTCACGTGAAATATCGATATATACTATTACTATTATGAAGGTCTGCAAAAGTTTGGGCCCCTTAAAATGTTTGGGCCCAAGGCGGTCGCCCTTATTGCCCTCCCTCTGGGCCGGGCCTGATTTTCGGAAAAGACGGGAAAACACACATAAGAGAGTAGAACTAATAAAGAGTAGTATACTTTTATACAAGAATCAAACTGGAAGGTTTGTACCAAAGAAAGAAGTAGAATTTCCTTGATTCACGAACGTACAACGTATTAACAAAATCGAAGTACAGAAAACGAAATTCAAGAACTTAATAAATAAACGATGATTTAGTTGCTTCAAGACTTCAGGAAGAAGACTTAATACATGTATTAACCAACTTTGCAGGGAGGGTATTATGTTAAGAATCAGAAGATTTGTTTGTGCAACTTCTTGGAAAATAAACAAAACCTCACTTCAGATAAAAAATCACAAAAATTGGAGTATCTTTAACGTTCAAGAAAGAAAATGATGCAAGAAGCCAAGAACTTCTAAGCAATAGTAACACAGTTCTATTAATTGAACTAC
Source organism: Saposhnikovia divaricata (assembly GCA_036435485.1). Classification (NCBI taxonomy): domain Eukaryota; kingdom Viridiplantae; phylum Streptophyta; class Magnoliopsida; order Apiales; family Apiaceae; genus Saposhnikovia; species Saposhnikovia divaricata. The sequence continues at coordinate 125,817,796 of CM071595.1, forward strand.
AAATAAATCAAGTCAAGACTGCATATCAAGATTATAGCAATAATGTGTGTGTGTGTCTGGAGTTACTTTATTTTTTCGTGAAGCAAGAAACCAAGAACTCCCAAGCAATAGTAACACAGTTCGTATTAAAGCAAGCATTAGCATTCTTTGATAAACAGAGATTCAATGTATCAAATTGAACGTAATTATTGAAACCCGAAATAAGATTTCATATCAATGTGTGTCAGTGTGTCTGGGGGGTGTGTGTGTACATATTTACATACATGACTTGTTTCTGCAACTTTCTTGGAAAAACAAGAACACACATAAGAAACAGAGAGCCAATACAAAGCAACATCTTTATTATTCAAGAAACGAAATGAACTTCAAGAAACACATTGTTCGAGATATAAACACATTAACAAACATCAATGAACACAGAAATCGCAGCTATACCAAAAACCTTGATTAAAGATTATATAAAGAATCCAGAGAAGAAAAACAATAACAGAAACGCATATATGCAGAAGATCAGCATGATGAGAATTTTACACTGGAAGAAGTAGATAGAAAATACAAGAAAATGTACCTGTGTAGCAAGCTAGTATGCAACTACTAGAGAGAGTATGAAGAAGTAGAAAAAATAGCACAAGAATGAAAAGCAAAACGAAATATGAACAAGGAGAAGTAATTAATATGGGTTTGTTAATTGTCTGTGTTTGTTTCGCTCTTATGGAAGTGAAGAAGTATATTTATACATGCAGGCAAGCAGAAATAAAAATTCTGATGGAAAACTATTGGATCATTTCAGATAATTTAAATCATTGCCTAATTAAACTGTTAAAGAACTAAATAATGACAACAAAAACGATTTCATCTATTAATTTTACAAACAAATTAATTTAGGCCACATATTTTTTTTTCAAGAGTTAGGCCACGTATTATTTAAAAAAATGGAATTATAACTTATGTCACTTTTATTTGTTCCTAGTTCGTTTAATTAATTTTATTAGTCATATGTAATTTGTAATTACAAAATTATAAAATGTAGTTTTAGAAATTATAATATACTAGAAAGCTACATTTGTTATCTATTATATCTATATATCTATCTATTTTATATCTAATATACCAACAGGGTTACTGAGCAATTTAATTCTTTTGGACCATTTTCTCCACCTTTCTACTGTATTTTTTCAAGATTATTTTGGTCTTTTAACATGAATATATTTAATACATATTATTTAATGCTATAAAATAATATCCATACTTATTACATATATACATACATAAATTCACATATATACATCAATATCTTTACTACATTTTATTAAATGCTACAAAATTAATTTGCATACTCATATATACATATATACACACGTACACACATTGATAAATACATACACACATTGATAAATACATACATACATGCATACATTTATGTAAAATTTATATATTAAGCATGTATGTGGATTGTAATTATTTATACCTCTAATAAATCAAACTATACATAATATTTGACACATTTTAAGTATTATATTTGTAGGGCACAAATACGTTCAAATGAACACAAGATAATAAATAAATAAATAAATAAATAAAAAGAATTTTCATGTATGTAAGTGTAATACAAATTTGTATTAACTTTGCTTGTCGCATAACTCATAAATTGCTAATCTAATACGCAAATGTACAAAAAATTTCTAAACAAACCAATAATATAAATATGTTTAGACTACGTCCGTGCAGTGCACGGGCTAAAGAGCTAGTTTTATTTTAATAACTGTAACGTCACTTACTTTCAGTTGGATTTGGTGCCGATAATAACAACCACTACCACTCAGAAGGACAGGTTACACCATCTCCAAATCATTATATAAATGGTTTTTCTGTATAGTACGAAGAGTACATAAAAAATGCAGTATCCTCGTTCTATTAGATCAATAGTTATAATCCTAATCAATATACATTTACACTTGACAAAAACTCAATGGCTGCATTGTAATCTCACATTCATTTCTAGCATAGCTTAAAAACAATCTAAAATTCTTGGTAAAGTATATTTAGCATAAAGAACACACAAATCTTTACCTATTAACACATTTGAATGAAGCGATGTCTGCATTGTAAATAATCAAAAGATTTACGAAAAGGTTTCAGGTTTCATCAAACAAGCGTTCTAACATAAGTACTAGGTTTGTAGAAAACTAAAACACATGTATTGAATTTGTAGATTTATTGGCGTGTGGCAAATTCAAACATACCAGAGCTTGTGGTTAATGACGTACTAAATGAAGGCTGCAATACTGGTTTGGTTAACTGGACTGCCATCCAAATGGTTGACAATTGCTTCTATCCTCAGGTACGGAGCCTCTATACATCCTATGTGATGAACCATCTTTACCTGGAGGGGATTCACAAATGTGATTTCGGAGATCACGATCTATCCGGACTATCACGGATCCTAGTAAGCAACATATTAATTTTTTTTAGAATAAAAAATTACTAGAATAACTAGTAAGTAACACAATTTGTGCTTATTTAATCACAAATGTGTTTAAATTTTATGCTTGCTATGTAATGTAAGAAGCAAATGTTAGTGCGTGGAACCCGACATTTTAAATAAGCACGTAAGTTGCACACAAATAACACACTAGTTGCACACAGTTTGCACAAAATCTGTTGTCACATGTATATTTAATATTTAATATGTTAAACGGATTTTCCTTATATAAGAACATATTCCTTTGTGCTTCAACTACATGTAGATCCCCGCTTGAACTCTCTGCGATTGAATTACATAGTTCTCCGTGATTGAATTATACAGGTAAATAGCCCAATTCGAGTTAATGTTCATATCATATGAATTGTGACATCCATTAGAGTTTATGTTATACACATATTGTCACTTGATTCACATATTGTCACTTGATTCAATCGAGATCATGTTTGATATTTAATATAAGCTCCGTGGGTTTGGTTTCAAGTTTTGCCATTTAGGCATCAAAATTTTCTCCGAATGTCCCTGTTAAATCAGAGTCCAAAAAGGTTTCATTTGGTCTTTCCCTATTTGCTACATTCAACTTATGTAAAATAGTTGATTTTTACTAATTTGTGTCTCCCTGTGCGTATCGATCTCACCATGTTGTCCATGTGCATTCTTAATTTTAGGCAAATTTTTAATTGCATTTTGTTCCTGATAAAGTTTTAATTGCATTTTAATCTAATAATAATATGTAGTATAAGTTAAAGTGTATCTTTTAAATTAACAATGGCCAAGAATATCCACGGTAGATACCATCATTTGTTTTTTTCTTTCAAATAATTTCTCATATATTTAAAAGAGAAAAATGTTCATAAAGTTAAATTTAGACAAATTACCTAAAGTCATTTGCATTTTTTATACAGAAGTTAGATGACATTTTGTAATAATTAGAATTCACTCTCTGTATTGACAAAAACACCCTTAATTTTGTATTGAAATATGACTTAACTTTAGGATACCCTTACTTTTAAAATATGACTTAACTTTTGTATTGAAAAATGACTTAACTTTAGGATATTACCCTTAATTATGTGCTTGACATTTTCATTTAGGCGTAAGTTACAAAATTATTCTTTAGCCATTTTCCATCTTCTACATTAAAAATTCTTTAGAATCTAATTCTCTGATAACTTGATCAAAGGTTCGATATAAGGTTTAACAATTTAATATAACGTTTCAATATTTTTTGTTATTAACATTTTTTATATGTGATTTTTTTAGTAATGCTAGGGAACCAAAAATTATTCCCAAAAAATTCTCCAAAATGAGGTGGCAAACACATGGTGGAGTTTAATTGGATGGTTAATGTGAATGCAGGGGGTCCATTTACATTATTATCTCCATAACCAATCATAGAAAAACATGTGTCATTTTGGTAACTTTTTTGCGAACAATTTTTGGTTCCCTTGTATTTTTTTTTTATATTATCTCATGTGTGTATACCGGAGTTTATGACTTGCCACGAAGCCTATAACCAAGCCTCTAAGGTGTTAACATGGAGACACTCTAAAACTAGCGAGTTTATGGTTTGATTTTATTTTTATGGTATATAAAATTTTGGATGGTTTTTGCCTTCCATGTTGTTGTGCTAAAAATAATTAAGACATTTGAATCGCAAGCGCACAATTCGTTTCCTTGTAAAATTTGTGATTCGTTCCTCGGAGACTAATATTTTTGCAAACCTTAACTTTCAACTTAATCGAATTGGAACAAATTTGGGTTTTTGGAAAATTTTGATTTCTAATAATTAAAACCTAAAAGAAAATTAAACTAACTAAATTATTCTAAAAATTTCTAAATTCAAATTAAATCTAGATTAGATTTCAAAACTCGAATTAAAATTAACTTTTATTCTGAAACCCATTTTTTTTTCTTGAATTAGAAATTATTTATAGAAATTCTTTAAAAAAAAATCAATCCTAATAACACAGACTAAAAATTAAATACAATAAATGCTGGACTCAATCCTGGACTCAACTAAAACACAGACTCTAAAAGTAAATACAGTAAACCAGTAAACAAAATTCAACGAAACAGAAAACAACACAGTTTCTACATTCGGCAATTACAACGAACACAAAGCCCACAAACAATTCCCAATAACAAGCACAAATACACAGTACCTGGAAATAAAACACACAGCCACGACCCACGAACTCACAGAAAACAGTACGATTAAAACCCAGTTAATCACCCATTACGAAATTCACAGAAGACAATCAGAAAACACAATAAAACCCAAAATCACCCAATTAATACATTAAATCACCCAGTCGAACTTAGTGAATACAACTCAGGAAACACAACTCGACTAACAGAACTCAAAAAAAAAAACTACAAAACAAATCGAACATAAAAACAGAAACAGACAAATCGCAACATTGCAATTCAATAAAAACAAACGACTTGTTGAACTCATAAAAACAGAGACGACTTGTTGAACTCAGCGAACTACGAACATTTCAACATTAAAACTCGCGTGTTAACCTCGACATCTCAGAAACCGAGCAATTCAATAAACGACAAATCGCAGCAGGAATTCGAAACAAAACGCAGCAAAACAAGACAAGGGAAAATAAAAAGTTTGTTTGGAATTGACGAAGAAAAACAAGAGGGGTGAGCTGTTTTTGTTTGGAGTGCAGAGAGAATCGAACAAAAAGAAACACCAAATCGTTTGCTGTGAGATTGAGCTTAGTGGGGAGAGAGAGAGAGAGAGAGAGAGAGAGAGAGAGAGAGAGAGAGATGGAAATGAGAATGAAAGGAGATGGTTTTTTTTTTTGTTTTTGTCGAAGAAGAAGATACAAAAAAAATACTTGCTGGGTTTTGTTTTGTAAAAGAAGTGAAGAACACATGATAATACGAATTAAAACTCAAACAGGGGAAAATGGTCTCGAATTAAAGCATATAAAAAAAAATAGAGACAGAAAATAATTACTGAAAATAAATCTACTATTTTTTTTTGTTTTTCATTTTTTTTATAGAAAATTAATTACGAAAATTAAGAGATAAATTGCGAAATTAAAAAGTTATTCTAAGGAAATTAGAACGATAAACGAACCCACAATAAAATTGAGATTTAAAGGGGCAAAATTACGAACTAAAACTACGAACAAGAAATTAAAATTTCGTTACTTTCAACCCATAGTGGTTAGCTTTTCGCTACTTTGTCCACTACTTGGATTTATGAAAATAACGAAACAAGGCAACAATAACGAGAGAGCAAGACAAGAAATTAAAGGAAATGAAATTGCATTAAAATTAAAAAGAGTGTTTACAAAATTTAAAACTAAAGAAAATATAAGAAATTAAAACTACCCTAAAATCTAAGTTACTAAATACAAGGGGGGTGATGGGGTATTTATAGTATAGGAATTAGGGTTAAGGGGGGTGTTGGGTAAATCCCCACCATACATTTGGGTTGTGTGGTGGTGAAATCATAGCCATCTATTTGATTCCTTCCTCCTTAAGCTTTGAGGAGTTGATCTTGGCCATACACTTTTGTAATGTGTTGGGATGATCACCACCTTCCACTTGTCTTGAAATATTCCTTTTGCTCCAAGCTCCTAATTCTTTTACTTCTTTCATTTTTTGTCCTTTTTCTTCCTCTTTTTCCCTTCCTTGCTCTTTATTTTTTTATTTTGTCATTTCTTTATTTATTTACGAATTTCCTGAAATGCAACAAAATAATTTATTAAAATACGAGTTCAAGCAATAAATAGGCAATAAAAATATGCACTTATCAAATGCCCCCATACCTATCTTTTGCTCGTCCTCGAGTAAAATAAAAAAAATGAAATTCTTGATGCAAAGTCCTATACTCCTTTTCGTAGGTGTGACGGTTGCATTTGGCATATGCAACAAGCCCTTTAAACCCCTAGGCAGCCCTAGTGGACGAGTGAGGTCTCGTGAGGTCCTATAGTGAATGTGCCCACAAAATCCATCTAGTTTGTATAAAAGATTACATGGCAGTGCACACCACACATACATGTCCTCTCATGATACATCAACTTAAGAATCAAAATGAAGTTGCAAAGTCTTGGTGTGGAAAGTGCAAGGATTCACATAGTCTACTTAAAGAACCATGCAAGAGTAATTATAAGTTCATGTCAAGTGCAAAAATTATTGGTAATCATGCTAAGTCTACAAGAGCACACCTCAGAGTCAACACTTGAGATCTCTTATGCAAAAAACAAATAAGCAATACCTCACCTTTCACTCCAAAAGAATATTCACTCAAAAATAAGGGTAAGTGTATCACTCAATTCCAACAAAATCAAAAGCATGCTTGACACTTGGTATCATCCCAACTTAAATCACAACAAACATTAATGATGAAAATCAAAAGGTCTTTATTAGGGTTGTAATGGGGCTAGGGATAAGGTATGTCAAGAAAGGCCAAAATATGGTGAAGTGTCAAAAGCTAGTAGTCACCATGAATATCATGCACAACACCAAACTTCCTCCCCACACAATTTATGTTCATTTTTCAACAAAAAGACTTGACTAGTCGAATGAAGGAGGATTACAAAAAACATAAGTATGCTCTCATATATATTTTTTTCCATTTTTTTTTCAATTTTTTTAATTATTTTTTTCATTTCTTCATTTTTTTCATTTCATTTTTTTTTTCTTTATTCATTTTTATTTATAAGAGCTAAGATAAATGTAACAATAATCCTCACTTAGATTCAACTTGAACATCGACTAGCAAGGTAAAAACAAATATTTCCTCGAAAGTTATGAACAATAGTAAACCCTATTTCACACACCTTATTGCTCCCTCAAGTTCCTACTAGCCTTTGACAAAATGGGATCAAGAATACGTAAGGCTAAACAAGAAAAAGATCTTAGGTGAGTAATGTGGTGTGTCACCGAAAGAAAATGATTAAGCTCAAAGGGTTAACTAATTGATCACATGAGCATGGTGTGGATATTTTGGGAAATATGGGTTATTCCTAAGTGCCTTTATCATTTTATCATCAATTAATGTCATGCGTTCCAAGAAAGAATTCAAACAAGTGTTAGCAATGCAAATGACAAGTGGACACTCAAGCAAAAGAATATAAATGCAAAAGATATGCATATAGGCTCAAAATCTCACTTGGTGTGGTAAAACATAATCAATCTCAAGAAATGGTATCCTCAATGCACCTACTTGTACTCAAAGCATTAAGACCAAATCATCTTACACCTAATCATGCCCTTCTAATTTCATGCACAATTCAAATAAGTCTACTAGTTTCACCTTGCTAGTGTAAGTGTGTGAACAAGAACTTTAGCAAATCACTTCTCAAACAAAAGCTAATGGATCATAAGATTATCATTGCATGCAAGGGTGCATCAAGCAACTAGAAATCAATTAACAAGACTAGAATACGAAAAGAACTCTTTTTGTGATTTTTTTCATTTTTAATTTTTTGGATTTTTAGATTCTTATATTTACACTAAAAACCCTCCCCCATACCTAGATCATGCATTGTCCTCAATGTATGCAAATGCAAAAGAAAAAGAAATGAGAAAGGATAAAGAAATGCAAAAGAAATGAAAAAGGAGAAAGTTGAGGAAATACCTGATAAGGGATGACGGAGACTGAAAAATTTCTAAAAAACTACGAAAGAAAACAACACACACACACACACACAAATCCTCCCCCATACCTATCTTACACTAGGGGAGGCAAAAGAGTAAAACCGAATTAGCCGATGCCGGTAGGAAAATTAAGGTGCAACTTTGAGAAAATATCAAGGAATTTATGAAAATTTTTATGAGCAAAGATTTTCTCAATTAACATAGAATCATTCAACCCTAAAGAGCAATTGTCACTAATGTTCTCCCTAAACCAACTTAAGGCTTCTTTATTTTGTTTAAGCAAATTAGAGATAATGAAAGTCTGGTTAGGGTTCGAATCACTAGGAATAACATGAGACAAGGGTTCCTCTTTCCCTAACGGCTGTTGATCAAATTCGGGATGATAAAGAGTTAAGGTAAATGCGGGTGGTATACCCACGAGACTCTTAAGAACGGAAGTGTTAAGAACGGGCTCACTGCTAAAAACCTTGGGTGGGGTCACCTACTTGGAACAATTGTCATTCAAATCTCCTAATGACTTATCAAATGTAGGTGGTTCACCAACAGGAGTTTTAGTAATAAGAATTGGTTTACAAGAGACCTCCACGGGTTTGGTTTCCCACTTAGAACAAATTTTGTCTAATTCCCTCATCATTTCTTCCGAGGTCATATCTCATAACAAATCAACATACTCTTGGTTAGACTCATGGTTGACTTTGAAATCCTTATTGAGAAGAGACTCAATCTCACTATCCGCAAGGTTTGACCAATTAACAATGTCATCAACAAGATTAACCACTATTGGTTGCTTGTAAAGCTCATTGGGTTCTTTTCCGACATGAAATATGTTAAGGTTAATTGTCATATTACCAAAAGTGAGTTTCATCGAACCATCCCTACAATTAATCAAGGCATTGGATGTAGCAAGAAAAGGTCGTCCTAGATTAATCGGGATTTGGTTCTTAGGATTCGTGACGGGTTGGGTCTCGAGGACAACAAAGTCAACCGGAAAGATGAATTCACCAACCTTAATTAGCACATCCTCAATTATTCCCTTAGGCATTTTGACAGAACGATCGGCTAATTGAATTGTCATGTTCGTCTTTTGAAGTTCGCCTAAACCTAGTGTTTGATAGACCGAAAATGGAAGCAAGTTCACACTAGCGCCTAAGTCAAGTAACGCCTTGTCCACAAAAGTATTGCCTACGACACATGAAATTGTAGGACAACCGGGGTCTTTATATTTCACTGGAATTTGGTTCGAAAGAATTGAACTAACATGAGAAGTTAAAAAGGCTTTCTTAGGGACATGAGTGGAACGTTTGTGAGAACATAAATCTTTTAGACACATGGCATAAGAGGGAATTTGTTGAATGGCATCTAAAAGAGGAATGTTGATCTCAACTTGCTTGAAAACTTCCAAAATCTTTTCTATCTGAGGCGATTATTTGTTGGGAAGGAGTCTTTGAGGATAAGGAGCTTTAGGTTTAAAGACTCGTTCGCTAGACACATCGGGAATGGAAGTGGAAAGTGGAACAACAATCGAAGATTTTTTAGGTGAAGGTGGTGTTTGAGTCGATGAAGGCTCGCTAGATGATGATGATTCATGAGAAGATTCTGATGACTCGGGAGTGGATTTTGAAGATGAGGGTTCAATTTGTGAAAGTGTGGGACTAGATGATTCGAAAGTCTCGGGATTAGGAAGATGGTTTGAAGCATTGAGTTTAGGGTTTTGTTCAATATTTGACTCGTCTTCTTCGTCGGGGGACTCGACGCCAACTTGATTATCAACTTTGTTTCCCGACCTTAAAGAAATGATGGCATTAACATTTTCGTGAGGTTTTTATTGAGGGAAAATTTAGGGTTAACCTCAGGTTGACTCGGGAACTTATTCTTCTCTCGCTCACACATGGCATTAGGTAATTGACTCACTTGAACCTCTAACTTAGATAAGGCTTGAGTACTAGCATTCAAAAGTTGCCTATCTTGAGTCATGGTTTGCATGAAAGTTTGTTGAGATTGAGTCAAATTAGTTGTTGATTTCAAAAGCGCATCAAGAGTCTTTTCGAAAGAATTAATGCTCTTATCCGACTCATTAAAGCCGGGTGGGTGGGCGGGTGCTTGATTTGGATAAGAAGGTTGAGTTGGATAAGGACCGAGATTTTGAGTAGGGTTTGGAAAGGGACCTTGATTTGGAGTCGAGAAAGAATTTTGATTAGGCCTTTGAAAAGATGGAGCATTTTGAAAAGGAGGTTGAAAAGAAGGTGGATTTTGGTAATTTTGGCTTTCGTTCCACGAGAAATTCGGGCGATTCCTCCACCCGGGATTGTAAGTAGGAGCAAACGGGTCGTTCCTAGTGGGTGGTTGAGACACCGCATTAACTTGATCAAAAGCTGGATAGTCCGAAAAACCTTGATTAAAATTAGAGCACATAGACACATTTGAGGGGGCCTTACTAGTTTCCAGGGCTTCGAGTCTTCTAGTTAGAGTGGCTAATTTGGCATCGGTTGCAATCGAATTACCGATCGAATGCAAACCCTTAGATGGAATAGATGACTCGTTAGGCTTATTCGGTTCCCTAGTGGACTCCCACAACATGGTCTTCTCAGCTAATTCTTCAAAAAATGTCCAACCCTCATCCTCATCTTTCTCCATGAATTTTCCTTGGCACATAGATTCCAACAACGCGGTTGTTGGTCCATCTAAGGCCTCATAAACGATCTTACAAAGCCTCCATTTTTCTATTCCGTGGTGGGGGCATTGTGATAGAAGATTTTTAAAACGATCAAAATATTTCCAAAAAGACTCGTTTTCCTTTTGATGAAATTGATTTATTTCGTTTGTAATTCTCGTAGTCTTATGGTTTGGAAAATATTTTTTTAGAAAAATAACCACAAATCCCTCCCACGTGGAAATAGAAATAACGGGTAGACTATACAACCATATTTTTGCATTTTCTTTTAAAGCGAAGTTGATAAGTCTTAGCCTAATGGAGTCCTCGGAAAGATGTTGGAGTTTTTGCAATGCGCAAACCTCCTCAAATTCATGAAGAAAGATATACGGGTCCTCACCCTCGCTCCCGTTAAATTTAGGTAACATAATGATGTGGTGAGCTTTAATTTCGAAATTATTACCATTAACGGGAGGAAGGGTGATACACGAAGGTTGGGCGGAACGAGTAGGATAGCAACGGTCCCTAAGAGACATGGCCATGTTTACTACGGGTTCGGAATAATCTAAAGACTCGGAATTAGACGATGAAGAAATCTTAAAAGTTCTCACTAGTCTAGAAGAATTATCCCTAATCCACATAGTTCGCATAAACCACAAAAGGAAACACGTAGCAAGTAAGTGCGATAAATTAAAACACACAAAAAGAAAGGGTGTAAAATTAAAAGAAAAATCCTAAACCTAGGGTTCCCTAATAAAATAACTAGACCTAAATAATTAAAGATTACTTCGTTTCTTAAGCACCTTCCTAAATGAACGCGAGATTTCCTAGGGGCAAACGTCTAATTAATTTTATTAAAAGCTAGGGAAAATGCAAAATGAAGAATTAAATTGTTTTTGGGCTAAGGAAAGAGTGATGAAATCCCTTCCCTTATCTTGTAGTGGTTATGCCCTTAATGTTTATTTACAAAATGATGCAACAAACAACGATATATAAAAACTATAAACATTTATGGATGCTTTAAACTACGTGTTCTAAACTAAAGAAAAGAAGGAATTTAACGTACCTTGGGGTCCTCCAGCGATCACCACAATTATAGGTACGAAAAATTTAAAAACAAAAAATAAAATCTAGCATGATGTGCACCTACGTGATGAATGCATGATGCAACAATTATGTATTTACAACTATTTTTTTTGGATTTTTCAATTTTCAATTTTTTTTTTATTTTTTTTTGTGTTTTTCTAAAAATAAAAAGGGCGAAAAGAGTGAGATACGGTTACCGAAGCAAGCTTTCCATAAATTCCAATTTTCCACGCTTCTTGAGAAGAGTTCCGAAATCTCACAATTTCCTAAAAAGAACGAAATATAAAAATCAGACAAGAAATAAAACTAACTTGAAAAATTACAAATTAAGGCGCGAAAAATAATTAGTCCCCGGCAGCGGCGCCAAAAACTTGTTGTGCTAAAAATAATTAAGACATTTGAATCGCAAGCGCACAATTCGTTTCGTTGTAAAATTTGTGATTCGTTCCTCGGAGACTAATATTTTTGCAAACCTTAACTTTCAGCTTAATCGAATTGAAACAAATTTGGGTTTTTGAAAAATTTTCATTTCTAATAATTAAAACCTAAAAGAAAATTAAACTAACTAAATTATTCTAAAAATTTCTAAATTCAAATTAAATTTAGATTAGATTTCAAAACTCGAATTAAAATTAACTTTTATTCTGAAACCCATTTTTTTTTCTTGAATTAGAAATTATTTATAGATATTCTTTTTTTTAAAAAAAAATCAATCCTAATAACACAGACTAAAAATTAAATACAATAAATCCTAGACTCAATCTTGGACTCAACTAAAACACAGACTCTAAAAGTAAATACAGTAAACCAGTAAACAAAATTCAACGAAACAGAAAACAGCACAGTTTCTACATTCGGCAATTACAACGAACACAAAGCCCACAAACAATTCCCAATAACATGCACAAATACACAGTATCCAGAAATAAAACACACAGCCACGACCCACGAACTCACAGAAAACAGTATGATTAAAACCCAGTCAATCACCCATTACGAAATTCACAGAAGACAATCAGAAAACACAATAAAACCCAAAATCACCCAATTAATACATTAAATCACCCAGTCGAACTTAGTGAATACAACTCAGGAAACACAACTCGACTAATAGAACTCAAAAAAAAAAACTACAAAACAAATCGCACATAAAAACAGAAACAGACAAATCGCAACATTGCAATTCAATAAAAACAAATGACTTGTTGAACTCATAAAAACAGAGACGACTTGTTGAACTCAGCGAACTACGAACATTGCAACATTAAAACTCGCGTGTTAACCTCGACATCTCAGAAACCGAGCAATTCAATAAACGACAAATCGCAGCAGGAATTCGAAACAAAACGCAGCAAAACAAGACAATGGAAAATAAAAAGTTTGTTTGGAATTGACGAAGAAAAACAAGAGGGGTGAGCTGGTTTTGTTTGGAGTGCAGAGAGAATCGAACAAAAATAAACACCAAATCGTTTGCTGTGAGATTGAGCTTAGTGGGGAAAGAGAGAGAGAGAGAGAGAGAGAGAGAGAGAGAGAGAGAGAGAGAGAGAGAGAGAGAGAGATGGAAATGAGAATGAAAGGAGATGGTTTTTTTTTGTTTTTGTCGGAGACGAAGATACAAAAAAAATACTTGCTGGGTTTTGTTTTGTAAAAGAAGTGAAGAACACATGATAATACGAATTAAAACTCAAACAGGGGAAAATGGTCTCGAATTAAAGCAAATAAAAAAATAGAGACAGAAAATAATTACTGAAAATAAATCTACTATTTTTTTTGTTTTTCATTTTTTTTATAGAAAATTAATTACGAAAATTAAGAGATAAATTGCGAAATTAAAAAGTTATTCTAAGGAAATTAGAACGATAAACGAACCCACAATAAAATTGAGATTTAAAGGGGCAAAATTACGAATTAAAACTACGAACAAGAAATTAAAATTTCGTTACTTTCAACCCATAGTGGTTAGCTTTTCGCTACTTTGTCCACTACTTGGATTTACGAAAATAACGAAACAAGGCAACAATAACGAGAGAGCAAGACAAGAAATTAAAGGAAATGAAATTGCATTAAAATTAAAAAGAGTGTTTACAAAATTTAAAACTAAAGAAAATACAAGAAATTAAAACTACCCTAAAATCTATGTTACTAAATACAAAGGGGGTGAAGGGGTATTTATAGGGTTAAGGGGGGTTTTGGGTAAATCCCCACCATACATTTGGGTTGTGTGGTGGTGAAATCCTAGCCATCTATTTGATTCCTTCCCCTTAAGCTTTGAAGAGTTGATCTTGGCCATACACTTTTGTAATGTGTTGGGATGATCTTCACCTTCCACTTGTCTTGAAATATTCCTTTTGCTCCAAGCTCCTAATTCTTTTCCTTCTTTCATTTTTGGTCCTTTTTCTTCCTCTTTTTCCCTTCATTGCTCTTTATTTTTTTATTTTGTCATTTCTTTATTTATTTACGAATTTCCTGAAATGCAACAAAATAATTTATTAAAATACGAGTTCAAGCAATAAATAGGCAATAAAAATATGCAAAAATATGCACTTATCACATGTTTATTCCAGCTCTGTAAAAGCAAGACTATGCTTTATTTCTATTAGATGTTCATGAATAATCTACGATGGTATTTTCAGTTTATGTATCTTTTATGACCTAAGTTTCCTTACAGGTCATGATTTCTAAGGATTTTGATAAAAGTGCTCTCTAACAAAGGACATCGCAATCCCTGAGCAAAACCGTATGTGTTTAAACTCCATGTCCTTCTATTAAAGTGGAGTTTGATATTGTGTATATATCTTAATTGACTAAATTTTAGTTGGAGTTTCTATGACACTTTATATATTCATTTACTTTATTAGTAGCATTACGATCCTGTTGGAGTTTAGATGCTATTCAATAAGAGTTTATGGAATTTACATTACTGTCGGAAAATGTTTTACTATATGTGGAATTTAGTAATTATAAATTTGTAGGTCACATCACATATATATACATTATTTTTGTAATTTTTAATTACAAATTATAAAATGTAGTTTTAGAAATTATAATATGCTAGAACCTAGATTGCTACATTTGACATCTGTTATATCTATCTATTACATATATAATACACCAACAAAGAATTTCAATGAACAAATTTAATCATAAATACCCTCATTAATATATATATATATATAATTTATTTATTTTATCTAATTAATACTCTAATTAATATCAATAAAATATATATATATTTAATCTGATTAACACTACAAGAACTCCTGGTTTTGGCAACGGATATCGGCAAAGGCTAGATTCCGTAGCTAAATCGACTAACGACGGAAAATGGCGATAAAACCCGAAATACCGTTCCACTCGAAGTATCCACCCATCGGGATCACTTCCATAAAAAATTGGCATGTCAAGCTTACGGTAACGCCAATAACTCCCACCCCCACCACCTGGTCCTCCGCCTAACCCAACGTCAGGCATGCCTCCACCCAAAATGTTGCGGCCTCCAGACCCTAAATCCCCCTTCCGACAAATGGTGAGTTTAAACCCAGTGATACTGAGGGATGTGGATTCAACACTTGAGAGGTGCTACCCTCAGCCTTGTCACCACTCATACCGTGCTCTATTTGTTTTCCCATCAACAAGGCCCTCATCTCCATCTGAAACTTAATCTGGTCATTTCTCAATGAATTAATAAGGGATTCGTAATACTCATGAATTCGATTTAAACGATGTAACAAATGGATTGGTTTCAACATATACTCTACGGGCTGATCTTGTTATTGACCCACAATAACTTGGGCCGATTACTTAATCCAGATTACAAGCCCAGCTGATCCCACCTTGGAACATGTTCTACTATATATATATTATTGTTGCGTAAAATATAGATGTGCAAGTGTACACAATCGCAAGCAAGTAATATAGTAATAAATACCAGATATGTTAGGTCCAATAAGATTGTAGAAGGGGGGTTGAATACAATCTATACAAATTTATCGAAATTTGTCCTTTAACTAAATTTGACTTGAACAAATTTGAGCGGAATAAATTGAAACAAATTTCAAGTTGAATATAACAATATATTAACTTGGTGGGTGTTACAAAATCAGTCCAGATGATTATCAAGTAATTAAGAACTAATTAGAAAATTCGACATGAACTTTTCTAATTTAGTTAATAAAAATCAAGACAAGAACTAGGAAACTTAATTTGCTAGTAGTACAAGAGTGATCAATAACCAAGTTCCATCGGATCAAATATTACAATAGGCTTGAACTTGATTTTCTGTGAATTAAATGACTTGAACAATGTTTGGAGGATAAGAGAGAAATAGGATGCTTCGGCCTTCTTTTTCTTATTTCCTGTGTGTGTCAATCTGTCTGTGTCTTCTGTCTTTTATAGACAAAACTTAAAACACTGAACACTGACTTTTAATCACTTGGTGATAGTGAGTCTTCTCCAGAAATAATGGACTCATTCCCTTGTAATAGCTGTGATTTTACTCAGAAATAATACACATTAACCTTAGTAATAGTCTGTACAAACCTCGGTAATAGTCACTTAACCTCGGTAATAGTCAGCTAGTACTCAATAATAATCACAACCAAATCTCGTTGATAGTGAAGCCACTCTCAGAAATAATAGAACTAATCTCGGTAATAGTCCAATTAATTCTGAATAGAAATAGCTTCAGAAATAGTCCAAAACTCGGTGATAGTCTAGCAACCAGAAATAGTATCCCTTTCCAGAAATAATGAAACTTTCGGTAATAGTCAGGCTATCCAGCAATAATACCTTCTCGATAATAGCTAGGCTATCCAGTAATAGTGAATCTTATTATTTTCGTAATAGTACAACAAACTATTACTGATGAGTAATAATAGCCATAATATTCAAGAAATAATACACTATTAATACCAGAAATAATACAACTAAAATTCCAGAAATAATATAACTGAAATTCTAGAAATATTATTTCTTACTCCTTTTGAACCACTGTAAATAATGAAAAACTTTTACTGGATTAATGTTGACGCTCGATGCACGGTCTGGTTCATGAACGACTAACTCCAATAATGATTCCTTATTTTGACTATCAATTGTGGTCCATATATTTTCTCATCACTCTTTAATTCTTCTGAACTGATATTGTCTCTTGTCACTTATAGAAATCTCTGTCACTGTAAATGAATCCATTTGCTTCAATGCTATACTGAGGCTTGATCAGATAACTGAAACTTCTTCCAGTGTAAAACATCAAAACTATAGATTGACTTGTTGAATTTTCTTCTGACAGATATCGTCTTCTGAGATTCCTGTGACAGTTAATATTATTTACTTATTACAATCTAATTTAAGTTGAGTTGAATCCTCGAACTACAAATAGGTTGAGTTATATGCCTTTCAATCTCCCCCTATTTGTTTGTTATATTTTAACAAGCAAATTCCTAGAGGATAACTCAACTAACTCAACTTAAACTAGAAAAAGATAATACTTTAACTACTAAGTAAATAATGAAAAAGTTCTAGTTTATATTTAACATTTCCAGATTCAAACATAATGATAAATACAAGAAAGATGATCCTTTAGCCTGATCATATTTAACATAATCCTATCTTGATCTATCTAGCTCTAAAGATATTACATGTAGAGCTGTTCTTCAATTCTGACCATCTTCTCTCCTGAACTCTCCTTCTTCTTCTTCATCATCCAAGACTGGCAGATTTTCATGCAATTCAGCATCAACTAGAAGCTCTTTTCTTGATGACAACCTTGTAGGAAGAACTAGTGGAATTCCAAGTACTTTTCTCAAATTACCTTGGAATTTTACATAGTCTTTCATGTTGGTCTGTGCATAAGATTTGATATGATCAACAACTTCACGTTTAGCTTGAGATGTAAACCCATGATTTCTGAGAATGTACTCCACATATACTAAGTGCTTGGTAGAATGTGTATATAAATCCTTTGTCTGAAGTTTGACTGTATTAATTATTTCACCTTTAAGAAATTTCACTTGACTAGGATTTTCTATCACTTCTGGACTCGCCCTTTCAGCAAATTCTTTAAATTTCTCATGAAGTAGTACACCCAATTCAGAAGATGTTTTCACCTTAGGCCTAAGAGTCCAGAGTTCTGTCATAAAAGAACTGAAGAGACACTCTGTGTGTTCCAACATTATGACAGTCAACAAATATTGTCAGCTCATTGGTTCTTGGATCAAAAGCAGAAGATATCCTGACAACTTCTGTTTGTATGGCTTTTATGTACATCTTATGTATTGGATTAGTCTCTTTGAATTTATCAAGGATAGCACTTAAGCGACGATCACCATATATAGAAGTTTGAGGTGAATCAATTGCTTTTTGAGCACGTTTCCATTTCTCACCACTTTTATACCTGATGTACATCTTCCTAGCTTGAACTTTGATTGCATGTTCTCGTTTCTTGGCTTCTGCTTCTCCTTTCTGAAGTCGTTCCTTGTAAGAAATTAGATCTAATGTTTTCTGAAGCTTATCTTCTCTCTTTTTCAGATCTGCTTCTTGCTTATCAATTAATGCTTCGGTTTCAAAATCCAGTCTTATTTGTTCAACTCCATCTTCAGGGTCTACTGGCTCTTCATCTTCCTAGTAGCTAAGATCTGGTTCTGAAAATACTTCACCAACATCAGGGAACTCTAAATCAGCAAACATATCAAGATCATCAGGTTGACCTGTATAGTACTCTGTAGTGTCGATTGTTTCAGCTGCTTTCTTCTTCCCTTTATCACTCCTTTCACCAATTTGATCAGTTGAGATTTATCTTTTTCTCCCCCTCCCTGTCTTGACTTCTCCCCCATAGTTGAGGAATCCTCTACAGATGGATCAAATGCACCATGTCTAGGGTCACGTTCATCACCATCACCTCCTCCACCTTGTTCTTCAAAGAATTCCTTTTCTGCTGCTGTGGGTGTGATAGTTCTACTAAGCATGTTAAACAACAATTTTAACCCTTTACCTTGATGTTCTTGCTGCTTCTCAATTTGATCAAGATGATGATTCGTAGTCAGCTGATCCTCATGTACCTTAGCTTGAAGATCTTCCACCTTGTTTGAGAGAGCAGTGATGATCCTGTCTTGAGTGATAGTGATGTTCGAGGAGTCAGAAAGAATCTTTTCTTAAGAGAGTTGAATAGTATTGATCTTGGTGTTGAAAGCGGTCTTCATGATATCTATGTCAGTTTTTATTACCACAAGCTGATTACTGACAGAGGTAGATGAAGAAGACCGTTCATCCACTTGTGCTCGAAATGATCTTGCTTCAGCTTTGGTTTCTTCAAGTTCCTTTTCTAAAGCTTTTATCTTTTCTTGCAAAGAAAGAATGTATGTGTCAGTGTGTTCACTCACCTGAATATCACTCTGAGTTTCACTCATCTGACGTGCATGTGTTTCACTCAGTTTAGAGGTGATCCTCACATCACTCCTCTCAATTTCCTTAGCTCTAGAAGGTGTACCTGCAAATAAGATCACCCTAGCCTCCTCTTGGAAGGTCAGTGGTGGTGCAATGGGAGTTCGCAAATCCTTATCCTCAGTCATTTCTGTCATTTCATTTGGATTTGATGTCTGAATTGCTTCAGTGATAGAAAGACCGAGTTGCCTTCCACTTTCTCCAGTTGAAACTGTGAGTGGAAACCCCCTTAAGGGATCCAGGTATGTTCCACCTGAAAGGGGAGATGATGATTCTATTTCATGTGGCAAAGAATCAAGATTTCCCTCATAAGCATGTGAAGGCTCCTCTACCGTAACTATGGTAGGCACTGTAACATTTCCTACGTGCTCTCCTCTCGTGGTGTTCCTAGATTCATCATCCATTTCTACATGTTCTCCCATTGTTAGTAATAATAGTGGGGTTGTGCTTGACACATTACAGGATGCCATGGCCCTTTGGCGAATTTCAATAATTTCATCCTGTTGGGAGGATTAAATCAGTAACTGTTGATCGGCCATTTCAATGTCAAAATCCTGTTGGGAGGAGATGGATGAGCTTACAGTTGCCTCAGGTTCATTTCTACTCTTCTTTGTGGGAGGTAGAGCTGTGGGTTCATTCACACTACCACTACTTCTTTCAAGTCTTTTCAATTGCATTTTCTTTCTGGTTTGATAGAAATTGGCTTTTTTTGAATTTGTGTTTGGCTCTATGACCTGGGTTAGAGATTGTGGTGCTACAATCCCTTGATCAGCCCTATCAACCACTTGGGTCTCAGAAGTAGATTGTAAGGCATAAGTAGTTAAGAGATCAGATTGCAATACCTGGTCAGCAGATGTTGCAGTATCTTCAGCTTGATTGGGTTGAACCACTTGAGATTGAATTACTTGTTCAGGTACTGGTTCAAGATGCTCATCTGCTTGTTGTTCAGGTACTGATTGCTCAAGAATAGGTGCTGCTTTTTCAGGTACTGGTGAAAGTTGCTCAATTATTGGCACCACAGGGACCTGTTCAGGCATAACTGGAAGGTGTATGAAAGTAGACATGTAATGGGTTATGAGCACTGGAATGTTGTTGTAAGCCTTTTGGAGTGTGACA
Source organism: Saposhnikovia divaricata (assembly GCA_036435485.1). Lineage (NCBI taxonomy): Eukaryota > Viridiplantae > Streptophyta > Magnoliopsida > Apiales > Apiaceae > Saposhnikovia > Saposhnikovia divaricata. Next base: position 125,838,201 of record CM071595.1, read on the forward strand.
GTTTTGAATGAAAGTTTTTATAAAAAGAACTTGATTCTGTAGCTTCCACATCAGCAAAGGCACTCTGTAATTGCTCATTAACCAAGTGATTAAAAATGAGGGTAAAAAATCTAGGATAGTAAATTGAAATCTTTGTCCCCTAATTTAAATTCTTTTTAGCGTTTATGACCCGTCTGAACATGTTCTTCCATAGAAGTTTTCCTATATCGATCCTTCGATTGTTAGCAACTGAGTAACCAATGTATTGAATCAAAGAAGGGATATTAGAGAAGGAAGTTTGAGCACAGTTAGCAAAAACTCTAATCAGGGTGTCGAATACCAAATACCATTCAGCCACTAAACCATTTTTGGCCAGTTTATTCAAGTTTAGCTGTCCCAGATAATTAATGCCAGTGAAAAACTGAGTAAGTTCAGTGTTGGAAGGTAGATCAACCAAATCAGTAGTGGGAAGTTTTAACACTGTCTTAAACACTGATTCATCGACCCTAAACTGTGAGTTTCCAACTTTGAACACAAAGGAATTTGTGTGTTCAGAGATAATGGTTGTAGTTCACATTAGACGAAGAGGCTCAATTTTCAATGGAGCATCGAGAGATAAGGCACTGCTGATCAATGGATTTTCGTTCAAGAATTGAATCCAAGGTTTAAATTGATCAATCAAACATTCCTCCGGATTGAAATAACCAATCATGTTATGCTTCACTAACTCAAAACGATTATAATTAATACAAGCCATTTTAATCAAATTCAAACACCTTGAAAATTTCAGATTTTATCAAATTAATTAATTAAACTTAAATATTTCGAATTAATAATTAATTAAAAATTCGAAATAATTCAAAGTTCTTCAAAAATTCTGAAAAATTCACACAATGATCTTGATACACACACGAATACCCAGGTATTTTTAGTTTTTGAAAAATCAACTCCAAACTCGTGGAATTTCAGATCGTAAATTTCGAGTTTCAAAAAAAAATTATCAAAAACCGGACCAAATCGAGTGTTTAAACCGTCGATATACAGATGTTAAGACAAGGAATCGATGTGTGTTATTAGTTCAACACAGTTTCTGGGAAAAAATCGGCTGCAATTCGACTTAAAAGATCGTGTATATCGTGTGTATATGTATCGACTAGGTGACTTACCACGCTAGTTTAGAAATAATACTGGAAATAATGACTAGAGATAATGGCGAGAGTTTATATACACAACTGATCCTACTATTACCGACACTCTCGACTATTTCTAAGATACATTGTATTATTAGTAGACATTTCTGTTATTACTAAACTATTTTTACACTATTAATGAAATAAATTAGACTATTACCGACTTATTTCTACACTATTTCTAAGTTAATTGAATATTACCGAATTATTTCTAAGTTATTACTAGCAGTTTCTATTATTACCGAATATCTATGCTATTACCCGTAATTATTACTAGTACTAAGTCAGAACTATTTCTCAGCAATAATACAATTTATCTGCAAATAACAGATTTTAATAATTTACAAAAATTACTAATAATAATCACGGGCTCTCCATTAAACGAAACAAATCATTAATATTAAAAGGACAAACACTACAAAACATTTAATAACAATTACATTTATTTACAAGAAATATTTATATTAAATTAATAAATCATTATATTTTCTGATAAAATAACTTTCTTCTAGATAATTATTTAAAAAGAAAATGTGATTTATTAAGTTAACATAAATATTCAAAAGTGCTTTCAAAATAATGAGATTTTCATCAAAAATAGATTTCTAACGAATTTCAAATTAGTAGTATTTGAGAAAAATATTTTTGGAGAAAATAAATTATTCTAAAATTACAAGAAGCAAGTAGAGATATATTCAGAAGATGATAATGATTTACAAATTAAAAAACAAGAAGATAAGTTGATAAAATAATTATACAAGTGATTTTAACAATAAATGTTAACAAAATAATCACTTATAAATTATTAAAGACCAAACCTCAGATATTAACTAGATTAATTACTAGGATTATTTGACATACCCAATTCACCAACAATTCTTGTGAATGTGGATTCGCCAAGAGACTTAGTAAAAATATCTGCTCTTTGTTCTTCTATGGGTACAAAAAGTAATTCTACAGTACCATTCATGACATGCTCTCTAATAAAATGATACCTGATGTCGATGTGCTTGGTCCTCGTATGCTGCACAGGATTGTTGGAGATTGCTATGGCACTTGTATTGTCGCATAAGATAGGAATCTTGTCAAGTACAAAGCCATAGTCACGTAGCTGATTCCTAATCCACAAGATCTGAGCACAACAGCTTCCAGCAGCTATGTATTCAGCTTCTGCTGTTGAGTTGGAAACTGTTTGTTGCTTCTTACTGTACCAGGAAACCAGCCTGCCACCTAGGAATTGACAACTCCCAGAGGTGCTTTTTCTATCAACAACACTTCCTGCATAATCTAAATCTGTATATCCAACAAGGTTAAAACCAGAATCTTTAGGGTACCAAATACCTAAATTAGGCGTACCCTTAAGATATCTTAAGATTCGTTTTACAGCAATGAGATGCACATCTCTAGGATCCGCTTGGAAGCTTGCACACAAGCATGTGGCATGCATAACATCTGGTCTACTAGCATTAAGGTAAAGCAATGAGCCTATCATACCTCTGTAGCTTGTGACATCTACCTTGGTAGAATTTTCACATGCTCCAAACTTGGCAGCTGTAGATGATGGTGTCTTTGCTGAAGATGAGTCCTCCATTTGATATTTCTTAAGGAGCTCTTTGACATACTTGGATTGACAAATAAATATTCCATCTGTCCTTTGACTTACTTGTAATCCAGGAAAGAACTTCAGTTCACCCATCATGCTCATCTCAAATTTACCCTGCATTAGCTTAGCAAATTTCTTGCACAAAATCATTAGTAGACCCAAATATTATATCATCCACATAGACTTGGACTAATATAGTATCATTCTTATGTTTCTTTGTAAATAGAGTTTTGTCTATGACACCTCTAATAAAACCATTTTCAAGTAGAAATTCAGAGAGAGTGTCATACCATTTTCTTGGCGCTTGCTTGAGGCCATAGATAGCCTTGAAGAGAAAGTAGACATAGTCCATGAAATCTGGATCTTGAAAACCAGGGGGCTGTTCTACATAAACCTCTTCGTCCAGCTTACCATTTAGAAAGGCACTCTTGACATCCATTTGATAAACTTTAAAGTTTGAAAATGCTGCGAATGCCAAGAATATTCTGATAGCCTCAAGTCTTGCCACTGGTGCATAAGTTTCATCATAATCTATACCTTCAGCTTGTGAATAACCTTTTGCTACCAGTCTTGCTTTGTTTCTCGTCACTGTGCCATCTTCATCTAACTTGTTTCTGAATACCCACCTAGTGTCTACCACTTTCCTATCTGTAGGTCTGGGTACCGGCTTCCATACTTCTTGTTGTTTAAATTGATTGAGTTCATCTTGCATAGCAATTACCCAATCAGGATCAGAAAGAGCTTCCTCAGTTTTCTTAGGTTCCATTTCAGACAAAAACCTTGAATAATTTCATTGATTCTGATAAGCTCTTCTAGTTTTTACACCAACATCTGGATCACCAATGATTAGCTCAAAAGGATGAGCTCTATTCCAAACAGTCTGTCTGGGAAGATTAAGTCTTGATGATTCACCTTGATCTACATTGGAATGTTTAGTATGACTTGTTAATCCTTTATTTTCTCCCCCTGAGTTGTTGCTAGGTTGACTAGATGAATATTCAATAGTATCAGGGGTATCTCCAATATTATCATTGTTTTCACCACCGTTATCCTGATCATCATCATCATTATTGTTATTGTTTTCATCAGCAACACCATCAGGTGGATTGTCACCATCTGAATCCAAATCTGTCATGTCATCAAAAGATAGCTTTTCAGATGGATCCTCAGTTTGGATACTAGGGAGTTTAGTGTCATCAAACGTTACATTTACACTTTCAAGTATTTTCTGTTGATCAATCACGTACACCCTATAAGCTCTTCCTGTATAACCAACAAAGATCGCTTCATGTGTTTTGGCCTCAAATTTTCCACCTTGATCATCACCTTCTTTAAGCGCAAAGCATTTTGCTCCAAATACATGAAAGTATTTGAGTGTTGGTTTCTTTTCAGTCATAGCTTCATAGGGAGTCTTCATCAAGTCTTTGTTGATAAGAGTTTGATTCTGGGTATAACACGCAGTGTTAACAGCTTCAGCCCAAAAATACAATGGAAGCCTTGATTCACTTAACATAGTACGTGTAGCTTCAATCAAGGTTCTATTCTTTCTTTCTACTACCCCATTTTGCTGAGGAGTTCTTGGAGCTGAGTACTGTCTGGTTATACCCCTTTCAGTGCAGAAATCATTTAGAACTGCATTCTTGAAATCAGTTCCATTATATGACCTTATAGCTCTTACTAGATACTTAGAATCCAGCTAAATCAACTTGATGTGATCAATCACTAACTGTGGAGTCTCGTCTTTAGAATTTAGGAATAGGACCCATGTGTACTTTGAAAAATCATCAGCAATCACAAGAGCATATCTTTTCTTTGACACAGACATCACATTAACTGAACCAAACAAATCCATATGAAGTAGTTGTAAAGGTTCAGTTATTGGAGATGTGTTAGTGCTCCTGTGAGTTGCTTTCTTTATCTTGCCTTTTTGACAAGCATCACATAATCCTTCCTGTGCAAATTCCATAGAAGGCAGACCTCTCACCAACTCTCTCTTAACTAGTGAATTCATTGTTTTGAAGTTGAGGTGAGAAAGTTTCTTGTGCCACAGCCAACTTTCATCTGAAGATGCTTTAGAATAGAAACAATTAATTTCTTCAGTGTTTCCAGTATTCATATCAGCCACGTACAAGTTTCCTTTTCTAACTCCCAGAAGAGATGGTTGATCAGTTCTTTTGTGTGTGACCAGACAATTCCTCTTGTTGAAGTAGACCTCAAATCCCTTGTCACAGAATTCACCAATACTTAGCAGATTATGCTCAAGTCCTCTCACAAATGACACTTCCTCAATGATAACATTTCCAGCTTCCAATCTACCATATCCATCAGTTTTACCTTTGCTGTTATCTCCAAAGGTAACCACTGGGTCGGCTTTCTGTACCACATTTGTCAGCAGGGTTCTATGTCCAGTCATATGCCTTGAACATCCACTGTCCATGACCCAGGTTACTCGATCGACCTGTTTCACACCCTGCAATGACAAGTAGGTTAAACTTTCTTCGAAACCCAAATTTGATTGGATCCAGAATACTTAAAGAACTGGCATTTATCAGGCAAAACAACATTCTTTATCTTAACACCATTAGACAACAAACATTTTACCTTATAAACATTTTACAAAACAATTTTTGTTTTCATCTTAGGTATCCATGTTTGTTTGGTAGAAATAACACTTGTTTCATTGACTGGACATTTGACCTTATAAACAGCCTTAGTAACACTTTGTTTAGGCTTAGGTATAAATGTCTCTCTCCTAACCTGAGGAGGACTGGCAGTCTTTGAACTAACATTTCTATTTCCGTTCATATGTTATCGAAGAGCAGTCTTGCCAGCATATGCATGATTACCATTAAAGTAAGCAGAAATGATATTAAAAGCACAAGACATACAATTGACAACACCACATGCTTTATGAGAAGAATCAATAACAGGCATGGTATGCATGTTAGACATGTTATTTTTCTTTTCTAACTTATTACCTCTCAACTCAGTTTTAGACGAACTAGTTGACACAACAACCTCAACTAGTTCCTTAATAAATTTTTCATTTAAAAGGACTATGCCATTAACACTGTCCTCATTTCTCATTTCTTCCTGAATTTCTATAGAAAGCATATTAGGTGGTTCACAAACAGACTTCTTAAAGAGAGGTTCTTTAACCTTCTTGAGCACATGTGGTATACCCCTTTCTTCAGCACTAACACGGTTAGGAGTATTTATGCCCAAGGATCCAACAGCCTCGTTGTAGCCAAACCCTATTCCTACAGTTTGTTCTACAGCTTGTTTATTAAAGAACTCTTTAGAAGTTTTAACTGAATTGTAGCAAGCCCTAACTTGTGTTTCAAGTTCAGAAATCCTAGTAAGTTGTTTAGACACTACTTCTACTAAAGACTTATCCCTATAGTTAAGCCGTGCCATTTGCTCTTTTTGCTGTTCTTGATTAACAAGCGATTTTCTTAGTTCTAACACTTCATTTTCAAGATTAGTGTTTAACAGAACTAATCTAGCAGTTTCACTCTTTCATAACCCAAGGACTCACGTAATGAATGAATCAATTCAGAGTCAGTAAATCTTACCTGAGTTGAAGAATCAGTGGTTGTATCATCAATTGCCATTAGTGCAAAGTTACCAAATTCTTCATCATCGCTGTTTGTGTCATCCCAACTATTACCTGCAGCAACATATGCTTTTCCAGGCTTCTTCTTTTCAGATGAAAAGTCTTTCCTTTGGGTTTATTTGGGTTTATGACACCTAGTGGCAAAATGTCCAAGTTCATTGCAATTATAACAACGAATTTTCTTCTATCAACAGTCCCAGTTTTATAGCCATCTCTGCTACTAGATGATGAAGAACCTCCTCTCTGGAATCTGTTGTTAGATTTGAACCTGAACTTAGGATTTCTCCTGAATCTAAAATTGCCAAACTGTCTCACCATGAGTGCCAAGGATTCATCCTCAAGCTTATCCAATTCTTCTAATGAATAAAATTCTCCATTATCCTGAGTAGCTGGTGTCTGACCTTGTTCAACTTCAGTCTGTTCCTTGTCAGAGGTGTGATGTCGAATAGCCTTAGCTTCCACTTCCTTAGGAGCCTCAACTACTAGAGCTGTAGATGAACTTGGAACCCTTCCTTTACCATGAATCTCTTTCTGTTGCACTTGCTCCAACTCATAAGTTTTCAGGATTCCAAAGAGTCTCTCTAGTGCAATTTTATTCAAATCTCTAGATTCTCTTATAGCAGTTATCCTATGTTCTAGATGAGTAGGCATGGTCAGTAGAAACTTCATATTAATCACTTTTTGTGTATAGTGCTTGCCATGGATTAGCAGGTTGTTGATTATTTTGTTATACCTTTCATACACTTCTTGAATGCCTTCATTAGGACCAGACCTGAAGTGCTCATATTCAAAGGTTAATATTTGAAGTCTATTTTCCCTGACTTCATCAGTTCCTTCATTGATTGTCTCAATAGTTTCCCACATATGTTTAGCAGTTTTACAATTCATCACATGACTGTACATCACAACATCTAGGGAATCTATTAAGATGAGTCTTAAATTTTTATCCAATCCAGCGTTTTATTTTTCTTCAGCAGTATAATCATCAGGATCCTTTTCATAGCTTTTGGCAGGAGTCACGACAATATTGTTAACAATAACTTCAGATTCATGAATCTTAACGGTTATAGGTCCATTTTTCAAAACACCCAAATATTTAGAATTTGTAACATCAAGAAACAATTCCATTTTGTTCTTCCACATAACATAGTTATCTTTATCAAAGATAGGTATCTTGACAATTCCCTTAGAAGTCATGATGAATTTTTTAAGAGAGTTAAAAAATTCGAGTTTGATTTTTAATTGAATAAAAATAGGATCTTGATTTGTATATCAATCAACCGGCTCTGATACCAATTGTTAGGTCCAATAAGATTGTAGAAGGGGGGGTTGAATACAATCTATACCAATTTATCGAAATTTGTCCTTTAAATTTGACTTGAACAAATTTGAGCGGAATAAATTGAAACAGATTTCAAGTTGAATATAACAATATATTAACTTGGTGGGTGTTACAAAATCAGTCCAGATGATTATCAAGTAATTTAGAACTAATTAGAAAATTCGACATAAACTTTTCTAATTTAGTTAATAAAAATCAAGATAAGAACTAGGAAACTTAATTCGCTAGTAGTACAAGAGTGATCAATAACCAAGTTCCATCGGATCAAATATTACAATAGGCTTGAACTTGATTTTCTGTGAATTAAATGACTTGAACAATGTTTGGAGGATAAGAGAGAAATAGGATGCTTTGGCCTTCTTTTTCTTATTTCCTGCGTGTGTCAATCTGTCTGTGTCTTCTGTCTTTTATAGACACAACTTAAAACACTGAACACTGACTTTTAATCACTTGGTGATAGTGAGTCTTCTCCAGAAATAATGGACTCATTCCTTTGTAATAGCTGTGATTTTACTCAGAAATAATACACATTAACCTTAGTAATAGTCTGTACAAACCTCGGTAATAGTCACTTAACATCTGTAATAGTCAGCTAGTACTCGGTAATAACCACAACCAAATCTCGGTGATAGTGAAGCCACTCTCAGAAATAATAGAACTAATCTCGGTAATAGTCCAATTAATTCTGAATAGAAATAGCTTCGGAAATAGTCCAAAACTCGGTAATAGTCCAGCAACCAGAAATAGTAGCCCTTTCCAGAAATAATGAAACTTTCGGTAATAGTGAGGCTATCCAGCGATAATACCTTATCGGTAATAGGTAGGCTATCCAGTAATAGTGAATCTTATTATTTTGGTAATAGTACAACATACTATTACTGATGAGTAATAATAGCCATAATATTCCAGAAATAATACACTATTAATACCAGAAATAATACAACTAAAATTCCAGAAATAATATAACTGAAATTCTAGAAATAGTATTTCTTACTCCTTTTGAACCACTGTAAATAATGAAAAACTTTTACTGGATTAATGTTGACGCTCGATGCACGGTCTGGTTCATGAACGACTAACTCCAATAATGGTTCCTCATTTTGACTATCAATTGTGGTCCACATATTTTCTCATCATTCTTTAATTCTTCTGAACTGATATTGTCTCTTGTCACTTATAAAAATCTCTGTCACTGTAAATGAATCCATTTGCTTAAATGCTATATTGAGGCTTGATCAGATAACTGAAACTTCATCCCGTGTAAAACATCAAAACTATAGATTGAGTTGTTGAATTTTCTTCTGACAGATATCGTCTTCTGAGATTCCTGTGACAGTTAATATTATTTACTTATTACAATCTAATTTAAGTTGAGTCTAATCCTCGAACTTCAAATAGGCTGAGTCATTTGCCTTTCAAGATATAGTTCCTCAAGGACTGTATATTTGTATCAATCGCAAATAATATCTAACAACTTGGTTATCGAGCACAAAAATTATTTGATGATTTTTATAACTAAACTAATTATAAGAACTAAATTAACCAACTAAATTATACTGAAGAAGAGAATTTAATGAGTTTCAAATATGAGAAGATAAGTTAGGATAATTACTTCCCCCTAACACGTGAAAATCGGTAAAAGAGTTGCGTAGTACTTAGCAATTCCACAATTTACTAGCTAGAATTCAATGGTAATAGGTTTCTCTCGAAATCACTATGGTATAATTCCTATCAAATAAACTAATATATGTTTATACCAATTTACTTTTCAGAATGTAATTATGCACCAATTCACAAAGCTATGCACGGTCACAATATATGTCTATACCGCAACAATATTATAATCAAGAGATGTATAAGCATGCACCACTCAAGTTTTATGTCAATTAAATATAACCCTCTTTGTATTATAATTAACTCGTTAACCTACTAGAGTTGATCAGACAATAGCAAGTACTATCATGAAAAACACTTGAATGAATAAACCGTAGAATTGTATAAAATACTGTTTAACAAGACACCAATAATCCCATGTTAGGGTTCCATAAAAATCCCAACTTTATAAAATTAGTTCATAATGAAAATCCTAAAATCATATAAGAATTGATAGCACATAAACATGATTAAAAGAGTTAAGGAGAGAATTCTGAACAAAAAGGTGAAGAAAAACAATCCAAGTGAATGTCTTCAATGGCTGAATCTCATTCCTCTAGCTTCTTCTTTATCTCTTGCCTGTGCCTCTTTTTCGTACTATCTCTCTATTAGGTCTAATCTATCTAATAATCATCCTCTAATAAAAGTATTTTTTTAATTATTTAATACAATTACAAGGAGATTTCCCAATCAAAATTGAATTCCAAGAAATGGAATTCATAACTGACTTTTGGGCTCTATTTTTGGGCTGACGCGGTTGGATTCTGATATCAAGACCACTTCCAAATTAAAGCACTTCTCATAAGCTTTTCGTGGGCTATTGAATCGTCTAAAACGGACCTCTAGAACTCCAGATATGGCTCAAATAGTGTAGACTGCGCGAACGACCAATAAAATCCGAATTTTAATCAAATTAATTTCCAACTCTTGCTAAGCTCCAAGCCCTCCTTTATTATAACTCCTTGATATCTAAAATAAAACATTAGAATTTATTAAATAAAAATCCAAATCAATACAAAATAGCTTAAATATAGGGACAATATTATTATTAAATGCATGTTTATCAATTATGTTCAGAAACGAGGGAAGGATTATCGAAGAGAAAACTTTGTCTTTATGTTTCATTATAGTCTTGTACTAGTATTTTCATTTCTTTTCTCGTATGTCCTGTTCTTCAATTCAAGTTATTGTTTATTTACTTTTCAATTCTTCATTTTCAGTTTATTAAATTACATTTCAGTTCAGTAATAAATCATGAATTACCCTAAATACGATCAAATCAGCTATCTATACTATACTATTATAAGCGAAACAGGGTATAATTGGTTGGTTGGTCGGTCGGTTAACACCTTCCTAAAAATGTTTGTTATTCCCAGATTACACACTTGTATAATTGTAGAAGGGGGGGGGGTTGAATACAATTCTTGATATTTATAAATTTCTGAAAAGAACTTCAGAAACTTATGAAGAGATAAATGCAATGTAAGATTTAAACACAAACACATATAAAATCAGGTGGTTAATATGCACCACCTGAAGCTTTTATTTGAAGAAAACTCTGTGATACAAAATGTACACAGCTGCCGTTTTACAACTCTTTGCTTCTAAGAATATTCAAGAAACCCTAAGCAAATATGTCTGTTTTCTTAACCTACAAAAAGTTGCTACACTTGGTTATATATCCCAAGTTTTACAAGTACTACTGGAATAAGATAATACTAATCTAATTCTAGTTGACTTTCTACTACACTCCAAATACACATGTAGCCGAAAGGTTGTCCTTGTGTTCAGACATGTCTCCTGCACCTTTCTTGTATTCATAGTGTAAATAGAATGCTACTTTCTTCTGTGTTTCCAAAGTATGGCTGCCATACTGCTTTTTGTATCTACTTTCAACTCATGTGATCTGTCAGTCAAACATGTCCTTATCAACTGCTAATCTCCAGCTAATCATAGAAAACAGTGTCAATGATTATCCGTTGATGATGTATACTGACATCCGTTGATGATGTATAGAGCAGTATCCGTTGATATTGGGACTTGAGCTGTATCCGTTGATAGAGTGGATTTGAGTTGTATCCGTTGATAGAGTGGATTTGAGTTGTATCCGTTGATAGAGTTTAGTCTTCATCCGTTGATACACTTTCACTTAGACAGAATTACATAGCATAGCTTATTTACAATTGGCTACCCTATTCTGCCTATCCGTTGATAGTCAACATGACAGTGGATAAAAACACTATCAACTGATAACATAGAGATACTGCAGTGTGCTACAAAACCTCATCCGTTGATGAGCTACCTGTCAACGGATAGAGTTATAAATCCTCATCCGTTGACAGCTACAAAACCTTAAACAATTTGATTGATTGTGAAGTTATCATCAAGTACAACATATTCCTAACAATCTCCCCCAATTTATACTTGATGGCAATAAAGAATAAATTCAGGACCTTGATGATAACAAAACATTCCTAAAGATATATAAAGAACAATGCATAAATTGTATTAAGCTACAATAATTAAAAACTGAAAGTTTGAGAAATTTACAGAGAAGTGCTCCTCTAGACTGAGCAAATTAGGACTGTTTCTTTCCTCTTGTTGGCATCACCCTTGATTTTCCTTCCTTGGCATAGTTGGACTCAATCTGTATTTGGAGTTGCCTATAGAAGGCATCTTCTTCATCTACCTTTGGATTTAGCTTCTGTTGTAGCCATCTCAGGTATTGAGAACTAGCCTTTGGTAGTTGGTCTTCTAACCTGAAGAATCTCCTGTTACCATATTCATCCCTGAACTCCATCATCCAGAAAGGTTGGAGGTGGATTTTCTGTCCATTGTATGGGATCTTCATTTTCCTTGGTAGACTTGATGGTGAGTTCCAATCCCTCCTTATTTGTTCTATCCTGTCCAGTATCTCCCCTTTTGCTATCTTGGAGAACCCTGTGTATCTCTTGATTGCAGAGAACACTTTGGTTAAGGTATGATAATTTTCTCCAAGAACCCTTTGTAGTGGCCATGTCCTTTCCATTCCTCCCTTGTATACAAAGACCAATCTTTCAGGCAAATGTCTATATTTGTCAATTCTTCTTACTTCTGACAATTCATCCAGATAAAGATTCATGTCAGAGTATTCTTTAATATCTGCCTGATAGATAAAATCATCATTGTTTTCCAAGATTGGCTGCCTGACAATTGCAGGTACCCTAGCAACTTGAATTGGTTCCTTTGAAGGTTGCTTCCTTGGTTTCCTTTTCTTCTGTGTAGGCTTCTGTTGAGGCTTCAGCAAGAATGAAGGAACCTCAATGGAGTCAAGATTCATTGGTTCCTCTTTAGGTACTATAGGCTCACCATGGAAATTTACATCTGGGTTGAATACTTTTACATCAATAGGTTGTGATGTACCAACTGTCTCTTTGTTTTCAGTTTCTGGAGAGACAGGCCTCCTTGCATGTGATTTTAATCTCTTGGATTTGGGGACTGATTTCCCTTTCTTTTTGAATTTGGGGACTTCCTCAGGTTCCCTCAATTCATCCTCTACCTCATCCAATAACTCTTGAGCCAGCCTTGCTTGCTTCTCATCTGAGTTTTCATATTGATATTCAGTGCTTGGTTGAGATTCTCTTAGCAGCCTTGAAGTCTCTTCTCTCTCGGCTTCAACAAATCTAGGATGGCTGTTGGATATGTTTAGAACTTTTCCATTCCTTATGATTACAGCCATCCATTCTCTTACACAACTGTTAGTCTTCTCCTTGAATTCCTTGATTGCCTTACCCATCAACTTCTCTTCATCATCCTTGGGAAATGGAAAGTCCAGTTGTAACTTGTTCTTCCCATTTGCTTTTGGTGGAGAGAAGGGTCTTGATTTGATGTAGGGTTCAAATTCCTTAACATGAGAAGGCTCAGCATCATAGAATGTAGGAGCCACAATTGCTGGAGTGAGCACCTTCAGAATTGTTGTAGATATTGTTGGAGCTGAGGTTTGGCTAGAGAACAGAGTTGATGCAATAGATTGATTGATCAATCTTTCTGTCCTCATTATCCTTTCATAGTTTTCCTCTTTCATCTTTTGGAGAGCTTCAATTTTGGCTAGCTTTTCCTCTTCTGTCAAGTTTGAGAGATCAAACTCTTCAGATAGAGCTACTTGTTCAGGTTTGGATTTGCTGGGGGAAGCTGTGACAATGAATTCTTGTGGATTGACCACTATGGTAGGCTGCTGCTCCCCCTGACTTGCTGCTTCCCTGCTTTCAGAAATTAAGATTTGACTTGTAGTTGCCACAGCCTCTTCCACTTTCTCCCCCTTTTTGTTAGCATCAAGGGTTTGACTAGAAGGTGGGGCTGCAACTAACTTTTCTAGCAGTTGGGTTTGCAGTTTCTGATGTTGAAGAAATTGCTCCATCTGGGACTCCATCTTTTCCACTCTTGAATTGAGAAGTTGCACAGACTTAGCCAGGTTGTCTTCTTTGAGAAACCTTTGTTGCAACACCCTCTGAGTGGCTGTAGGAGCTAGTTGCTCTAGCTTGGAATCCACAGAGATCTTCACATCCTTGATTTCTTGTTTGACCTCCTCTAAATTGGATCTCTGAATCACCATTTGCATCTTTTGTAACTTTAGGGAGTCAATTGCCTGTTGAAGAACAACCTTTCTCTGTGGATCTGCTTCTGGGTGCTCAGCCAGGGCAGATTTATATTGCCTTATGATTTCCATATCAAGTTGATGATAGGTGTAGTTTTGAGCAAATGCAAAATCATGAATACTGCTACCACCTTCATCTTCAGAGCTCTGGCTGTCTTCATCTTCAGAATTGTCAAATTCATCACTCTCAGTAGTGGTTGGCAGAGCTGCTATAGATTCCTTAGCTCTAAGTAGAGACTGTGAGGTGTGCACTAGGTGCATTGCCTCCTCTGCTTCCACATTGCCCTGTTGTGCCAGAATTTGATAGGCAGGAACAGGGTGAGTAAAGGTTTCAGCATCCAAAGAAATGGAGTCAATCATGGACTGATATTCTCTTTGAAATTCCATTTCCTTGGATGCATCCTCAACCCTCATTGAGTCACTAGCAATTGCTGCTACTTCCATCCTTATCTCTCCTGTAGTCCCTTCTCTCCCCTCATCTCTCTTTTCTTGCATCAAGGGCTCCCCTTGGCTCACACCTCTGACACCCTCACCTTCACCTACTAAGGTGGAACTCTCAAACTCTCCTTTTGCCTGACCGGAAGAAATGGCCAGCCTCTCATTATTTATCTCTCCTTTTGCCTGCTCACAAGGCAGCCTCTCACTCCCTTCCCTCAAACCTAAAAGTGTTTCAACTACTGAGAACTCCTCTACACTTGACACTGGAATGTCAGATATAGCAGTGGTAGAGTGAGTTATCAACGGATAAAGAATATCCGTTGATGGAGTAGTTATAGCTGTCAACGGATGGCTAGATAGAGGCGCATCCGTTGATGGAGAAACACTTGTCAACGGATGAAGGATATCCGTTGAGGAAGGAATAATTCTATCCGTTGAAGAGAAAACCAACACTGAATCTGTGGAGATTGATTTTAAGTTCGAGGCCACAGTGTGTGTTGAGAATTCTGGAAGGGAAGATTGATGGTCCAACAAATCATCTAAAAGATGATGACCACCAATTACAGAGTGGGGCTTCTCCAAGAATCTTAAAGATGGAGAATCAGGAATTGATGTAGATATCATATCCACATCCAGAGATGGAGTTGGTGATTGTGGATTGTAATGTGTGTCGATTTGAAGATTAAGATCAAGGGGCTGTGACTCCACATTTATTGAAGCCACATCAAACTGAGTTTGAGAAGGTACAGTTTCCTGTACAGTGTGTGTGCCCTGTGATTCCCCTGTGGTTTTAGATTTCACTCTTCTTCCATAGGTTTTTGAGATTGGGCTATATGTGTCCCTAACCCTCTTGTGCAGTGTTCCTTGTGGGGAACTTGATTCAGTAGTCACACTCTGTTGAGAGAGTGTAACTAGAATTTGGCCTGTAGTTACATTAGCAGTCTTTTGAGAGACTGAAATGGTGGTTGCACTCATCTCTCCTTCCTTATCCTTAGGGCTTCTTTGATGTTCACCCTGTCCCTCACCACTCACTACCACCTTCACACTCCCCTCAAGAGGTTTGGTAGTTTTTACAACAGGTGTCTTTTGAGAGACACTTGAGGTTTGCTTTTTAGAATGTGGTTTTGGAACTCTGGATTTGGTCACTTTGGTAGGAGCCTGTTTGGTCACAACTACAGACTCCATTGTGACACTAGAAGGCAAAGAAATTTGGGGGTTGGAGATAGGGGTCTCAGAGTTAGAGATAGTTACCTGAACAATTGGTAGATATACCAACTGTACTTCTGCATTGAGGTTCATTCGAATCAGGTCACTTAAGACTCTCTTCTCCTGAACAAAACATTGGAACTTGCTATCCGGGTTAGCAATGGATAGCTTATTCTCAGACACATGCAGTGCTAAGAGCATTAAAAATCTAGCAAAGTAGATATTCTTGCTCCTAGTTTCCTTTTTACCCAACTTTGCAGCTATCTCATACATAACTAATGTGCCAAAATTATAGAATTTATCATTTAAAAGCATACACATCATTGTTAGCATGGACTGGGTAACAGCATCAAAATTACTAATTTTTCCTGAAAAAGTTTTAATGAAGGCATCACAGAAGTAGCTCCATTCTTTAACCATTCCTTTTCTAGCAATTTTCCCTAAGTTTTCAGTACTAAGGGCATAATTAATAGAATTAAGCATGGCAACAATTTCAGCATCAGTAGGTACTTTCAGACAGTTATTCTCAGGCAATTTTAAACAAGCAGTTATTACATCAGAATTAACCACATAGTTTTTACCCTTTAAAGAAAAAGCAATTGTACCGTCTGTGCCATTGTACTCAGCAGATGTCCACATCTCTTCAATTACCTCGTGGATTAAGGGAGTGGTGGCCGTCATAGCATATGACAGTTTGCATTTCTTCACGAAACTCATCAAAGTGTGGTAAGCTTCTGGAGCATTCACTGTGTCAACAAAGGCCGCGAAATTGTTCTTCTAATAGGTAAACCCAGTGGAGGACATCATCTAACAATAGGCGCCATTGAAGTGATTGAACTTTGGTTACAGAGAGTTTTAGGGAAGAAGATGTAGTTAACTTTTGATATGCTTGAAAATGAATAAAAGTGAGATGTGAGAGTACAAGTCCGCCTTTTATATTTTTCAAGAATTAAAAATGAAATAATTAAAAATAATTACTCCATTGGTCAAAAGTAACTGTCAGATAATAACTAAAAAGAGAATAAGTACAGCCATGATTAGATATACACGGTTACCAACGGTTATAAAAAAAATGTATATCAACGGATATAGAATGAACGGTTGAGATACAGTTTATCCGTTGATGACGTGGATAGCCTGTTACCCGTTGACATGCAAAAATCTAGTAATGTGTTTATACTATCAACGGATAAAAGGATATCCGTTGATAAGCTAATTTTGCCTTAGGCAAAATTTCTGCAGAAAATTTTTCTGAAAGTTTTCACTTTCAAGTAAATCAAAACACATTTCCAGCTTCAATTCATTGAAATCAAATATCACTAGAAATTATGACAAGTTAAGCATACCTAGCTCACCTACCAATCTTGTGAATGTGGATTCATCAAAAGGCTTGGTAAAGATATCTGCAAGCTGCATTTCACTTGGCACAAAGTGCATTTCTACTGTACCATTCATCACATGTTCTCTAATGAAGTGGTATTTGATGTCAATGTGCTTGGTTCTCGAATGTTGCACTGGATTCCCTGTGATGGCAATAGCACTTGTGTTGTCACAGAAAATTGGAATCTTCTCAACTTTTAGACCATAGTCAATGAGTTAGTTTCTCATCCATAGAATCTGTGCACAACAGCTTCCAGCCGCAATGTACTCAACTTCAACTGTAGAAGTGGAGACTGAGTTTTGTTTCTTACTGAACCATGACACAAGCCTGTTTCCTAGAAATTGACAGGAACCTGTAGTACTTTTCCTATCAACTCTGCAACCTGCATAATCTGCATCTGAATAGCCAGTTAGATCAAAACCAGATTCTCTTGGGTACCAAATGCCAAGGTTTGGTGTTCCCTTGAGATACCTGAAAATTCTTTTAATAGCTATTAAGTGAGACTCTCTAGGATCAGCTTGAAATCTAGCACAAAGACAAGTAGAAAACATTATATCAGGTCTACTAGCTGTTAGGTATAAAAGTGAACCTACCATGCCTCTATAACTTGAGATGTCCACAGACTTTTCCTTAGTATTCAACTCAAGCTTAGTTGCAGTGGCCATAGGTGTTTTAGCAGATGTACAATCCATTAAGTAAAATTTCTTTAAGAGATCATAAATATATTTTGTTTGACTTATGAAAATGCCCTCATTAACTTGCTTTACTTGTAGGCCAAGAAAGTAAGTTAATTCACCCATCATACTCATTTCATACCTACTTTGCATAAGTTTGGCAAACTTTTTGCAAAGCTTCTCATCTGTAGACCCAAAAATAATATCATCTACATAGATTTGAACAAGTATTGAAGAGCCATTAATATCCCTATGAAATAAGGTTTTATCTACTGTACCTCTAGTGAAGTGGTTCTCCAAAAGAAATTGAGATAAAGTGTCATACCAGGCTCTTGGTGCTTGCTTCAAACCATAAAGTGCTTTCATGAGAAGATATACATATTCTGGAAATTCTGGATCCTCAAAACCAGGAGGTTGATGGACATAGACCTCTTCTTCCAGTTCCCCATTTAGAAAGGCACTTTTGACATCCATCTGATAGACTTTGAAATTGGCATGTGCTGCATAGGCTAGAAAGATTCTTATTGCCTCAAGTCTTGCTACTGGAGCAAAAGTTTCATCAAAATCTATTCCTTCTTCTTGAGAATAGCCCTTTGCCACTAATCTAGCTTGATTCCTCACAATTATGCCATTTTCATCTGTCTTATTCTTGAGAACCCATTTAGTACCTATGACACTTCTATCATCAGGTTTGGGCACAAGTTTCCATACTTTATTTCTTTCAAATTGGTTTAGCTCTTCTTGCATTGCTAACACCCAATCTGGATCTAGAAGGGCATCTTCCACTTTCTTAGGTTCCTCTTGAGACAGGAAGCTACTGTATAGACATTCTGCTTGAGTGGCCCTTCTAGTTTGGACTCTTGAATTTGATTCACCAATGATTAACTCAAATGGATGATTTCTAGTCCATTTTCTTGCAGGTGGAAGATTTGATCTTGATGAGGTTGCTTCATTTCCATGATCATGTTGATTTAGCATTGAATTTTGACCTTGAGAAACTCCCCCTGAGTTTGTTGTCCTTGCTGAGTTATGAAGTTGACTGTCAATGGATGCATCATTTTGCCTGTCGACGGATGCTTGAGAATTTCTGTCAACGGATGCATCTCTAATAGTGTCAACGGATGTTGCAGAATGACTGTCAACGGATGTTCCAGAATGACTATCAACGGATGCTTCATTTTCAGTGTAAGCATCACTTCTAGTTGGTATAACAGCTCTAGGTGGATCTCTGTGGTCATGATCTTCATTCTCCTCATCATCATCATAGTACATTCTTCCTTCACCTTCATTCTCAAATTCCAACTTTTCATGGTAACCTTCATCATTTAGGCCTAGAATCTTTTGATCATCAAACACAACATGTACAGATTCCATAACAATGTTGGTTCTTAGATTGTAGACCTTGTAGGCTTTCCCTGCTGCATATCCAACGAAAATAGCTTCATCTGCCTTTGCTTCAAATTTGCCTAAATTATCTCCATGATTCCTTTGCACAAAACACTTACATCCAAAGACATGTAGAAAAGTTAAAGTTGGTTTCTTGTTGGTTAATAACTGATAAGGAGTCATTCCTCTAGCTTGATTGATCAAGGAAATATTCTGAGTAAAGCATGCAGTGTTGACAGCTTCAGCCCAGAAATATGTTGGTAATCTTGATTCACTTAACATTGTTCTAGCTGCTTCAATGAGAGTTCTGTTTTTCCTTTCAACAATCCCATTTTGTTGAGGTGTTCTGGCAGCAGAAAACTCATGGACAATTCCATTCTCTTCACAGAAAATCTTCATTGTGGAATTCTTGAATTCAGTACCATTGTCACTCCTGATCCTTTGTACTCTGTCTTCAGAACCATTGTTTAGCATTCTGAGGTGATTGATAATGATTTCACTTGCACAATCCTTGGAGTGCAGGAAGAAAGTCCATGTGAACTTAGAAAAATCATCTACAATCACCAGACAGTATTTCTTCTTTGAAATAGACATGACATTTACTGGACCAAATAAATCCATATGCAGCAATTGAAGAGGCTTAACAATGGATGACTCTGTCTTGCTTTTGAAAGATGATTTCTTTTGTTTCCCTAATTGGCAGGCATCACATAGCCCATCTTTGACAAACTCCAAATGAGGGATTCCTCTAGCAAGATCCTTTCTTACCAAATCATTCATAACTTTAAAATTCAAATGTGACAGCTTCTTATGCCATAGCCAACTCTCATCCTTACTTGCTTTGCTGAAGAGACAAGTAATGGATTCTGAGCATGCTGAATTGAAGTCAGCTATGTAAACATTTCCTTTTCTAAAGCCTGTCAATACCACATTGTTGTCTTCCTTGGCAGAAACAACACAGGCTTCTTTTGTGAACTTTACTTCATAGTCTTTGTCACAAATCTGACTGATACTCAGCAAATTGTGCTTTAAACCTTCAACTAAAGCCACTTCTTCAATGATGACATTGTCTTTTGAGATCAGGCCATATCCCTTAGTATATCCTTTGCTGTCATCTCCAAAGGTAATTCTAGGGCCAGCTCCTTCCTTGAATTCTGTGAGCAGGGTTGAATCTCCTGTCATGTGCCTAGAGCATCCACTGTCTAGGTACCATAGATTCCTTCTGTTTCCCTGCACACATTTCAAAAGCAAATCAAGTTGATTTTGGTACCCAAGCTTCCTTGGGTCCTTTCTTGTTAGCCTTTGACTTTGCACTCTTAGCATTCTTCAACTTAGGTGTAGATGCTTGAGTAATGGGGTTTGACAAATGCTCATTTGCATGAATATTGGATGCATGCATGTGTGGAAAATTGGCATACATATTATTCATGCTAGGTAGGTTCCATGACATTTGTGGCACATTCATAGATTGAAAGTATGGATTAGACACATATGGCATGTTCACATATGGATTTGAAAAACTAGCATTTTGATACAAACCAAGCATAACAGGCATTGCAGGCATACATGGCATTGGTTGAGGTACATGAACAGGAGCCTTGTTGACAATCTTGCAATTAGAAGATAAATGATTGACACTATTACAATTACTACAAGTTTTCCTAGGAGCAAACTTGTCAGGAGAGTAATTGTTTTTCTTGTTGATGCCTATCTTACCATTTCTGTTCTTTTTCTTTTTGCCCTCAATTTCTACCTTTTCATTGTCTGATTTACCAACAGCCTTTTTGTTGTGTAAATCACCTGTCTTAGCCTTCCCACTGGATTTGGTTTTGCTGCACTCACCATTAACAAAATTCTTGTTTACTGGACCATACTTGATATCCAGTTTCCTAAGTTCCTTCTTACTAACAGACTTTTTGTTAGTCGACGGATACCTCTCATCCGTTGACGGTTCATCTGTCAACGGATGATCACTATCCGTTGATTCACAAATAGTCTCTAGATCCTCAAGGCCAGGTTCTAGCTCCTTTTTCCTTTGAGTCCAGGTATCCTTCACAAATGATTCTATTCCCTGAACTTCTATTATGTTTTGAGAAATATTCCTACAACTTTGAAATTTAGCAATTATCCCTTGTTCTTTTTCAAGCTGGTCTTTTAAAATCAGTTCTCTTTTTAACACAGCTTCAAGTTCACTTTTAGCATTATTGTAATCAACTCTCATTTTCTCAAATTCTAGAAATTGAGATTCTAGAGCAGCATTTCTATCACTTAAAAACAGATTAGACTCTTTAATTCTATTGTTCTCTTTAGTAAGTGATTTAAGAGTAACACTTAAGTGATATAGTTCAGTAGACATTTCATCTATAACACTATTGCATTCCTCTTTAGTGAGCTCAGAGAGATTAGTAGAAAATACCTGATTGCTAGCTAAACTTGCTTCCCGCTCTCCAGAATCAACCATTAAAGCAAGGTTGACTAACTCAGCATCATCATCAGAATGATTGTCATCAACAGCCCAGTCATACTCTTGGGTCAAGAATGCCTTTCCTTTCTGCCTGAGAAGATCAAAATATTTCTTCTTATAGTCAACAACCTCAGTTGGCTTTCCCTTGTTCTCAGATCTAGGTTTCCTGCATTCACTTATCATATGACCAGCAATTCCACAATTGTAGCATTTAATTTTGGATTTATCCACATAGTTGTTTGTGGAAAAATCCTTGTTAAATGGCTTGGCCATCCCAGAGTTTCTCTTGAATTTCAGCTTAGAGAATCTCCTAGATAGAAAAGCTAAGTGCTCATCTATCTCATCCAATTCATCCTGCTGAAGGGCATTCAATTCCTCAGACACCTTTTCCTTGCTCCTGCTTGATTCTGCTCTACCTTTACAAACCTTCCTGTTTGGTGTAGAACTAGCAGTTTCTGTCCTTTCCTCCTTTTGCTCCAAATTGGCAACGAGTGCAACTGACCCACTTTTCTTTTGAGACTTCTCAATCTCTTCATCCTGCTCCATTTCCAGCTCATAGGTCTTTAAAGTTCCATAGAGCCTTTCAAGAGTAAATGTCTTGTACTCTTGAGTGTTTCTTAGAGAAACAGTCATTGGCTTCCATTCCTTGGGCAGTGATCTCAGAAATTTGAGATTAGAGTCTTTAACTTGATAGACTCTTCCATACAGTTTCAAACCATTTAATAGCTTTTGAAATCTACTAAATATATCATTCAATGTTTCTCCACTCTTAAAGTGAAAATGTTCATACTGTTGGATTAGTAGTTGCATCTTGTTTTCCCTTACCTGTTCTGTTCCTTCACACAGGGTTTGAACAATGTCCCATACTTCCTTAGCGGTAGTGTAGTTAATAACATTGTCAACCATGTCTGTTTCTAGACCATTGAACAGAATATTCATGGCCTTTTTGTCTTTGTGGACTTCTGCAATATCTTCAAGACTCCACTCAGAAACAGGTTTGGGAATGAAAGTGTCAGGCACATCATCAGCTAGGCCAACTCTTGTTACTGTCTTCATTGGAACGTGAGGACCCTTGTCAATGCAATCCACAAAACCCTCATCAATAGACGAGAGATGTAGACGCATTTTTACTTTCCAGTGAAAGTAATTTTCTCTATCAAGAACTGGAATCTTCACTCCATAATCCTTCTTAGACATGTTGGAAGTGTGTTGATCTTTAAACTTCAAATATGTTAGAAGCTAGCTCTGATACCAATTGTTATTCCCAGATTACACACTTGTATAATTGTAGAAGGGGGGGTTGAATACAATTCTTGATATTTATAAATTTCTGATAAGAACTTCAGAAACTTATGAAGAGATAAATGCAATGTAAGATTTAAACACAAACACATATAAAATCAGGTGGTTAATATGCACCACCTGAAGCTTTTATTTGAAGAAAACTCTGTGATACAAAATGTACACAGCTGCCGTTTTACAACTCTTTGCTTCTAAGAATATTCAAGAAACCCTAAGCAAATATGTCTGTTTTCTTAACCTACAAAGAGTTGCTACACTTGGTTATATATCCCAAGTTTTACAAGTACTACTAGAATAAGATAATACTAATCTAATTCTAGTTGACTTGCTACTACACTCCAAATACACATGTAGCTGAAAGGTTGGTCTTGTGTTCAGACATGTCTCCTGCACCTTTCTTGTATTCATAGTGTAAATAGAATGCTACTTTCTTCTGTGTTTCCAAAGTATGGCTGCCATACTGCTTTTTGTATCTACTTTCAACTCATGTGATCTGTCAGTCAAACATGTCCTTATCAACTGCTAATCTCCAGCTAATCATAGAAAACAGTGTCAATGATTATCCGTTGATGATGTATACTGACATCCGTTGATGATGTATAGAGCAGTATCCGTTGATATTGGGACTTGAGCTGTATCCGTTGATAGAGTGGATTTGAGTTGTATCCGTTGATAGAGTGGATTTGAGTTGTATCCGTTGATAGAGTTTAGTCTTCATCCGTTGATACACTTTCACTTAGACAGAATTACATAGCATAGCTTATTTACAATTGGCTACCCTATTCTGCCTATCCGTTGATAGTCAACATGACTGTGGATAAAAACACTATCAACTGATAACATAGAGATACTGCAGTGTGCTACAAAACCTCATCCGTTGATGAGCTACCTGTCAACGGATAGAGTTATAAATCCTCATCCGTTGACAGCTACAAAACCTTAAACAATTTGATTGATTGTGAAGTTATCATCAAGTACAACATATTCCTAACAATGTTGCTAACACCTTCCTAAAATGAAAAAATAAATTAAAATACATATAAAATGTTATTTTACAAAAGATAAACCACGTCTTTAACTTAATAACAAACTCTTTTAATTACACTCCAATTAATATTTAGTTACATACTCATTTAGTTATATTTGAGTTAAAATTCTTCAGTTAAACCTAACTTTTTTACACTCTTTCAATTACTTGGAAACCAAATATTTTCAAAATCATTTTTAATAATTTTATAAATTCACATATTTATTAACAAATTTACAACAAATTATAAATTAACAAAATGAAAACAAACAAAAACTATATAATAAACAATAAAAATCTCACACAATTATAAATTAATATTAAATTCTATTTTAAACAAATATTACATTATGCATTATTATGGAATCATAATTTGAATATGATAATATCAACAAAAATTTAAATGTAAGTATATACGATACTTCCATTTATATTTATATAATTATGACAAAATATAGTCATAATTCGAATAATATATCATATAATCAAACGATTATTATTTAATAATATTATAATATATATATTAAGTAATATTATTATATTTCTCTAAGTGAGCTTAATGATCCTATAGTTAACTATAGGAGAATTTTCTAAAGTTAACCAGTGAAATCAAGACACATCACATAGTTTCCTAAATAAAAAGATACATCATTAATGCCCCCGCGGGACCCTTATAAATAAAATGTAACAATCACATGATTTTAAATGTTAACTTTAGGAAATTCTCCTAAAGTTAACTGTATGAATATTTTTCTCTTATATGAGATAAATAATTATTAAAATATAATTAAAAATTCATTTAATTTTAAGAAAGCCGTGCACGACTTATAGGCTAGTACTAATTATAATTGGGATTATACTTATGATGTTGGAGTAGTAACCAAACCCCAGGTTGGTTACAAACGACCTTCAAGGTCCACCCCCAATTGTTTTGTTGCTAAACCATGTCCCTCCATAACAGTCGCCGTCAAAGAGTGATGCAGAGCCTCCATCGCCTTGTCCACACCTCTTTTCACCATACCCGCCACGATTGTTTCCAATTTCCATATCCTTGAATTTGGTCTTTATTAATTTCAATTGTCGTGGCGCTGTTGGAGGTCCCATCGAATCAATCAACCACGCTCTGATACCACTTAAAATGCACAGATTTAATACACACAATGAATACTATAAAACAACAAAGGGTACTCAATTTGTATTACAAATTAAAATGATAATATGATTTTTGAGAGGCCAATTCTCTCCTTACAAAATAAGAAGAAAATGCTTACGAATGTTTCGATACCCTTTTCCTCCAAACCAGCTTTTCCTTTTTACATTTTCATTCTTTTGCCATTTTACTTTCAATGCTGTATTGACCCTGGTCTTGTTGACCTTTCCTTTGTGTATTGACTTTCCTGCCCTTGTACTGAGCTCTCGAATAAATCAATAACTCCTATGATGGGGTGAGTTCATTACATTGCATCACCTGCATGAGACGTCTTTCATTTCAACTCGACTTTTCAATCATGCAGCCGCCTTTCGCTTTCCTGGTGCATTGAACAACGTTGTTCATGCCACATTGCCACTCGTTCATGCCACTACTTTTCCTAATTTGACTCATTCAACCATGTTCACCTATATCTATAACGCACCACACACTTCCATCATCCTCAGTGCCACCACCGCCAATGGAGTCATCGAACGAGTTCCGACCACTAGACCAAAATTGTGTAGTAGAATATATAAAAGCCACACCAGCTTTGTGTTCACAGTTGGGAAATAAGCTTGATGACTTGATAATCAAAGAAGTTGGTGATGGCAATCTTAATTTTGTGTTTATCGTTGTTAGCCCCTCTGCTTCTCTTATCATCAAACAGGTATATTTGTTTATCTGTATAAAAAAATATTAGCATGTTAAGCAGTTATGGAAATTATTCCCATTTAAGAGTAGTTTGTTAACAGGGGATGTTAAAAATTAAACCCGAAGGACATGTCGAATAACAGAGTCAAACTGATGAGCGTTTAGTCATGAGTTGGGCATCTAATCACCTGGCCAACTCGACTTGTTAATGTAGAAATTGAACCAATGAACTAAGTGTTTATATTAAAACTGAGAAAAGAAACACAAAGCATTTAATCCGAATGAGTACAAGAAGCTTAAATAAACATACTCACTATGCACACACATGTAGTAACTACTAACCCACTACTAACATTGCTAACCCACTACTAACTCTTTTACACTTTATTCTCCTAACAGCACACCAACTTATTCCATGAACCTAGCTTTAAGCAAACAAACAACCGACCAAGCACTATAAAACATAAATAAATAAAACAAGTTAGATTAATTCCCAACAATCTCCCCCTTAATCTAAGCTTGTTTCTGTAGATTCTTAACATAGCCCGTATGGCATTCAACTGAGTCCGTATGGCTAATCAACTAAGCCCGTATGGCTATTAAACTGAGCCCGTATGGCTAATAAATCTGAGCCCGTCTGGCTACTAACTTGCCCGTCTGGCTAACTTGCCCGTATGGCCACTAACTTGCCCGTCTGGCCACTAACTTGCCCGTCTGGCCACTAACTTTATCATCCCGTTTGGCTTTCTTTTTGTACTCCACCTTGAGGACAAGAATCTTGTTCAAACACACATCTTCAACATCCTCTTCCTTATCTCCATTCTCCGAAATTTTCTTAAACATTTCCTTAATGTTACCATGTAACTTCTCTGCAACAAACTGTGCAGACTTACTACCTCCATGTCCATCATAAACTGACTAGCAGACACGATTATACAGATTCTGGACAGTGCAGGAGAACACCATATGCATCCCATACTGCACATGAAGATCTCTCCCACTTTTTCAAATACACCCGACACTAACACCTTCATTTTCGCAGCTTCTCTCGGCAGCCTCATCTCTCTCTTTTTCTCTGTTATGATTTGTGCCCAGTCCATACACAGACCAGGCGCACCAAGCTGCCCAGAAACTGCTCCTCAACCTCAGAAACAGTTCTTCAGAAACTACTGCAGGCTCCTCACAATCACCTGCCAGGTGAGGCCAAGTCCATCGCTGAACCACGACCTCACCTGAAGCTCGAACCACCTGATGCTCTGATACCAAATGTAGAAATTGAACCAATGAACTAAGTGTTTATATTAAAACTGAGAAAAGAAACACAAAGCATTTAATCCGAATGAGTACAAGAAGCTTAAATAAACATACTCACTATGCACACACATCATACACACTCAGCACACACATGTAGTAACTACTAACCCACTACTAACATTGCTAACCCACTACTAACTCTTTTACACTTTATTCTCCTAACAGCACACCAACTTATTCCATGAACCTAGCTTTAAGCAAACAAACAACCGACCAAGCACTATAAAACATAAATAAATAAAACAAGTTAGATTAATTCCCAACAGTTAGGGTGTGTTCACTTGGAAAGAATGGAATGAGGTAGGAATGAAATGAAAATTGTACACAAAATTTATGAAGAAAATGGGATGTTGGGGGAAATAATGAACAAATATGAGGGAGAAGAAGTTTTTTATGATGAAGATTGCAAGGAAAATGATGAAGATTGGGAATGGAGCATTCCTTCCAAAACATGTGGGTTAGAATTCTAGTTCAAATTATTTGGAGAAGAATGAAGCAAGGAATGAAATTTATAAACACTTTCCCCAATCTCCCCCAAATAATAGTATAAATTTCATTCCATTCTCCCCTCATTCCATTCAATCCAAGTGAACATAGCCTTAATGCATTAATCTACAGTACTAATTTTTCACATAAAGATTGTTTATTTGTGTAGGATTGAAAATACAATTTTTTCTCGTTCATTAGATTGTACTTGCAACAATCTTAGTAGGATGCGAATTGTGATATGTGTTGTGTCGGACTTCTGCTTGGTCTAGTTAGGATGCTAAATTGTGGTGCCACAATACCTAGGTGAGATGTGAGGTTGGCACCCTCTTCATGCAGTTTTACTTGTCCATCTGAATGCAAAAAGATTTAAATTCACTCACAAAGGCAGAGAAGTGATTTGCCTGTTTATGTTTGCAACTTATTGTTCGGTGGCAACTAAACCTGTATGTATTTGTCATCTTAATTCTAGGCTCTTCCTTATGTACGTAGTATTGGGGAATCAAGGCCAATGTCGAAGGAACGTTCCTATTTTGAGGGCGAGGCCCTAAGAGAGCAGGGTCGTATATGCCCTGCTCATGTTCCTAAAGTTTATCACTATGACAGAAGTATGAGTTTGATTGGTATGCGCTACTTGGAGCCTCCACATATAATTTTGAGGAAAGGACTAATTTCTGGAATTGAGTATCCACTGCTTGCGGAACACATATCAGAATTTATGGCCAGGACTCTTTTCTTCACTTCTCTTCTTCCTCTTACCGCCACACAGCACAAAAGATCAGGTAAACTACTTATTTGTTCATCTGGATGTGTTTATTTACAACTGTACATCCCCCAAAGGCCCAAAAGAAAAAATGCTCAATAACTTAAAAAATAATCAGATCAAGAAACTGGTTGCAAGATGTACTTTAGGTAAATCATCTATTTTGTTAGTGTATATCACTGTCTTTAATACAGTGGTAAGTGCCCAATCCGTGAACCGTGAGGTCACGGGTTCGACTCCTGCCGGGGGTCAAAAACCGGAAACAATCTCTCTACCTTTGTGTAGGGGCATGATTGCGTACATCCTACCCCCCTCAGACCCTGCTCATGCGGGATATACTGAGTACGTTGCGTTTGCGTTTTTACTGTTTTTAATACTGCATGAAAATTGAAAACAAACATGTGCGTGTTAAACTTGTTTTCATTAATTTAACATTTGCCCATGGCGGAGAGTGTGGAGACATCTAGAAGTCTTATTGCTCTTTGAACAATCAATATATATCTAATCAATATATATCTAATTCCTGAAGTAACCCACCCATCTAAATTACTAACTATACCCTTGAGTTAAACCTAACTTTAGTTAATATCAATTATAATCAAGGTTAAAATTGTCTTTTAACCATTTACTTTTCACTCTTTCTCTCCACTTATTCTCTCTCTTCCTCATTTTTCAATTACCCAACCACTTATTCTCTCTCTTCCACATTTCCTAATTCTATCTCTTCCCCATTTCCTAATTATCTCTCCATTCATTCTCACCTCTCTCTCTCTCTCTCTCTCTCTCTCTCTCTCTCTCTCTCTCTCTCTCTCTCTCCCCCCCCCCATTTCTCATCATTTGCCAAAAGGTTCCCATTTTTCTTATTTCTTATTTCTCATTTTTTTCCTTCAAAATTATCAATTAATACCAATATTAATATTCAATCAAAAATATATATATTCACCATATTACTCAGTTACTAACCTAACTTAACTTTATTATTATTACCAAATTACTCCATATGTTCTATTATACATGTCCCTTTTGATTTTTGATTGATCAAACTAACCTAAATATGACTAATATTTATATGTATTATATAAATGAGAAAACTAAAAAAATTATATCAATAAAAAGTACATGTAATCTAATTTAAAGTATAACTTTCGTTTTTAAAAAATAATAATAGAATAATTTTTAATATCAATATATATCTAATTCCTGAAGTAACCCACCCATCTAAATTACTAACTATACCCTTGAGTTAAACCTAACTTTAGTTAATATCAATTATAATCAAGGTTAAAATTGTCTTTTAACCATTTATTTTTCACTCTTTCTCTCCACTTATTCTCTCTCTTCCTCATTTTTCAATTACCCAACCACTTATTCTCTCTCTTCCACATTTCCTAATTCTATCTCTTCCCCATTTCCTAATTATCTCTCCATTCATTCTCACCTCTCTCTCTCTCTCTCTCCCCCATTTCTCATCATTTGCCAAAAGGTTCCCATTTTTCTTATTTCTTATTTCTCATTTTTTTCCTTCAAAATTATCAATTAATACCAATATTAATATTCAATCAAAAATATATATATTCACCATATTACTCGGTTACTAACCTAACTTAACTTTATTATTATTACCAAATTACTCCATATGTTCTATTATACATGTCCCTTTTGATTTTTGATTGATCAAACTAACCTAAATATGACTAATATTTATATGTATTATATAAATGAGAAAACTAAAAAAATTATATAAAAAAAAAGTACATGTAATCTAATTTAAAGTATAACTTTCGTTTTTAAAAAATAATAATAGAATAATTTTTAATATTTAGTTAATAATTGATCAATTTAACTATTAAAAAATCAAAAGGGAGATGTAAATTGGGACGTAAGGAGTACCTACTATGCGATTGAGTTAACATTACTTAGTGTCAATTATAACTAAAATCATTATTGTTTTTTGACAATATAATTTTCATTCTATCATTCAACTTATACTCTCTCTTCCCATTTCATAATTACCTCTCCATTTATAAAAAATAAAAGTTGTCACATAATCTAAGAATTACAATAAAAATTATTGAAAATCATTTTTAACCTATCTCTAACAACTCTTTTTTGAGATAAAATTTGTTAGAAAATATATACATATTACACAATATTTTTTTTTAAAAAAACCCATCACAAAAACCTTTTGCTATATATATATATATATATATATATATATATATATATATATATATTTCAACTCACATATGTATTTATTTTGGAAAAAAAATAGCATTAATTTATTTAAATTCTCAAATGACCCATCATCATATTAGTAATCATATATTTGTGTTAAGTTAAATATTATTACAGGAAAATGCTATTCAATTCTTTTGCCAATTGATTTTGTCATCACCTTACACGAATTATGCACCTGATTACAAACCTTATTATTCACTATTTGACGATTAAACTTTCTTTGACTGCGCATTTACTTATAATCAAATGAATTTAAACTAAAATTATAAAAAAGACTAATTAGATGTAGTATAAGCAAAATAATTATGTAAATATAAAAAAGCAAAAGCTGAATAACTAGACGTAGGAAAGATTTTTCCCATAAATATGTGACAAATTATGTATGTATTTTATTATAATTTTTTTAATATGTGTTAAATGAATTTTAAAAAAAAATTTAAAATTTAAAATATAAATTTAATATCAAAATTAATTTAACAAATAATATTTTCACTAAAGTGTATGTAATACGGGCATAACGCTTGTTTTTATAATCTTTCAATGTAAGGAATTGAGAAAGCTACATTTGTCATAATCTCTATTGCTTATTCTGCAGTGGCGAAGTTTTGTGGAAATGTGGAGTTGTGCAGGCTTACTGAGCAAGTTATCTTCTCTGATCCTTACAAAGTGTCTCCACATAACCGCTGGACTTCCCCTTACCTTGACAGAGATGCTGAGGCTGTCCGAGAAGATAACATATTGAAGCTTGAAGTTGCTGAACTGAAATCAAGGTACTATGCCATTATAAAAAACTTCTTTAATTAGTAAAAGAATACTAAGAGAGACGAAAATCATGTTATCCGGCTTAACTAGAAGATTGGACAATAGTCTTTGTTGATAAAAGTCAGGCTATGATGCATAGTCTTATGTGTAGTAGTTATCGATATGCTCTCTAGAGTACCCTTAATTAATAGTTGCTAAATGATTAGTGCCTTTTGATTATTACCCTGCCTCAAGTTGGAGATGAGAACATTTTCGAACTCCCAACTTGGGTTAGAAAACATGAAGCAGAAAAATTCTCGCTGAACAAATCAGCTGGCTGCAAAGCAGAACTCAAATACACAGTCTAAGTTGTGTCATTCTTCAGAATTACCTCAGAACAACAATCAGTCTCTAAATGTTTTGCTTTTCCTGTCTAAATTAAGAAAATTTTATGCGAAGTTGATTATTGCTAGTAGTTTACCTATTCTATCTCCAGGTTCTGTGAAAGAGCTCAAGCTCTAATACATGGTGATCTCCATACCGGTTCTGTCATGGTTACACGTGATTCAACTCAAGTCATAGATCCTGAATTTTCTTTTTATGGGCCAATGGGGTTTGATATCGGAGCCTTCATTGGAAACTTGTTTCTGGCATACTTTGCACAGGATGGGCATGCAAACCCTGGGGATGATCGAAAAGTATGTTGCCACTATTTTGAAGAAGATCTTCTTTTTTGAATCTTCATGTTCTCTAAGATTTTATTTTAAAGAGTTAAAACCAATTTGGATCAGGTTTTAGGTGTCAAAAAAACATTTACATCACTGGATTTTTAGTAGTTCTGCTTTGGCTTAATAGTGTAGCACTTGATAACTCCGAATCTCGATCGGGTCCTTCCTCGCCAACTCTTGCCTCGGAAGGGGTGTAGCTGTGGTGGGGTGCCTACAATACAACACCGGAGGGGGGTACGGCCCCGAGGTGCCTCCGGCGTGAGAATAAGAGTTGGCTTTGGAAGACTATAATCAAGGAGAGTATCACAAAGTAATAAGAGTGTGTGGGTGTGTAATAGTGTCTAACCCCTAAACCCTCTTTACTAGGGGTATTTATAGCCCTAGGCCTAGGGTTTAGGGGTAGGTTACCTTCACCCCCGACCGTTGGATCTGGGGGACAAACCGCTGAATATTCGGGATGTAGGACACGTGGACTAGTCTGGGGTGACCGTTGACTGGAGTGTGGCCATGTTGTTGCAGAAATGATTTGGCACGTGCCATCCCTTGTCTTTTAGTGTTGGTCAGCGCCATATGTCGGAATGTCAGCTGAGGTGGGGTGCCACGTGTGTCGAGTGTCACCCGTCTGGGGCCCCCTAGTCTGGGGTGGAGACCACGCCACGTGGTAGTGGCCCCGGGCCCGGGGTCCACTACTCTGGGCTGGGCCGCTCTTATTCTCATGAGATGATTTACTCATTGTTTTGGGCTCCTTGTTGGGCCTTGGCTGTTTATAGCCTATCATTTGCCCCCCACTCCCTAATGCGGATTTTCCGGATGGGGGAGTAGTAAGGGGTGTTTCTGCCTTGGAGAGTGGACTTTCTGGATACTCCTCGGGGCTAGACGTTTTGTGGTTCTATGAGTGCGTCTTCTTTGGGGGGTGGGCTTTTGCCTCGGCTGCCCCCAGTTCCGGGGTGTGCACTGAAGTACGTACCCCCGGGGCTAGTGGTTAGTATTTGAAGGCATTGATACTTTGACTGTCCTTGGTTGCCCCCAGGCCCGGGGTCGGGACTGAAGTGTACATCCCGGGGCGTTGGGTTTGCGTATATACAAAAATGCACGTCTATTAAGGAATATATGTAATATTCTGAGAGTGCATTTTTGGATTTCGTTTTTGTTTCTTTTCTCGCTTTTCTTCTCTCTTTTTTTTTTTTTTTTTTTGAAAAATAACAGCTGTCATCCACTATCCCCGGGCTTTGGAGATAGTGGGCCGATCTTTTTGGGCCGCCACGTGTCTTGGGCGGTTTGGATTCTGATTTTGCCTATAAATAGCGGCTCCCTCCCCTCATTTTGTCTTTTACGAGTTTTTGATTTGCTGTTGTGATTCTGCTACTCTGAAGACCTGCACTCCGGGCTATAAGCGTGATCTGATCCCAAGTTCATCGTCGCACCCAGACCTCCGGACTTCACTGTAAGTTTTCTTGCTCCGGTCTTTGTATTCCTTTTTGTCTTTAAGTTTATTTTACTTTCTTGGCCCGGACTGAGTAGAGATACTAATTGTAGGCTTTATCTTTTTGTTGGGTAGCCCGGGGTAGTCCCTTTGTATGGTTAGGAAAATAACTGCTAGACGAGTTTTAATTCCTCTTTCCGACCCAAGTACTTCTTCCAGTAGTGTTAACTCTCCGGATAGTAGTCTAGAATTGATAGACCTAGATTGGGGTATAATGGGTAAGAAGAAGAACCGTCTTCCCGTACTAACGAGTATTGCGACCAAGGACATGGGACCGGGGTACAGTCTGAGTGAGCCGGACGGTAGCTGGGGCCACTCTAAGTATTATTTTGTGAAAAGGGACCCGGGGATTCCTCAAGCTTACTTCTTCAGGGATCTCAGTGCGGAGTTTGGGGAGAATCCGGATGTGGCAGAGATGACCCGATA
Source organism: Saposhnikovia divaricata (assembly GCA_036435485.1). Taxonomy (NCBI): domain Eukaryota; kingdom Viridiplantae; phylum Streptophyta; class Magnoliopsida; order Apiales; family Apiaceae; genus Saposhnikovia; species Saposhnikovia divaricata. Next base: position 125,872,117 of record CM071595.1, read on the forward strand.
CAATAGGGCTTTTCTCGACTCTAAGTTCGGGGATAAGCCAGGGTCCGGAATGGATGTTGCTCCCTTTAGAGCGGAGTATTTGGAGACTCCGGTTGAGTGGGACACCATATTCCGGGCTACTTTCCACATAGATAGTGACGTGGAGTGGAGATGGCCGGAGCCCGGGGAAAAGATTTACCACAGGCCCGATGGCGGTTGGGTCGGGGTATGGTTGGAGCACTTGAGGTCGGGATATGGGCCCAGGTGTCATCAGTTTGTTAAGTCCTTGTGCCTGTTTGAGTATGGGATCCCCATTACCCAATTGACTCCGAACGCGGTCAAGTGGATTTCGTACTTTCTGGGGTGTTGTGAGGCTGCCGGAGTGTTACCTACTTTCAAGCTTTTCCACCATCTTTTCCAGATGGTCCGGTCCAACAATGTTCCTTTGTTTGAGTTTAGATTCCGGGGCAAAGCCTGTGGCTATCCTTCTTCGGATTCGAAGCCCCTAGGTATGCTTCCGTCTTTGAAAGGCTGGAACGGAGAGTTCGTCTTTCTCCGGGGTGTTGATATCCGGTTCATGCCCACCTTCAAGGAGAATCCTTTGGCTATGCACTTCGAGGTGTTCGATCTCCAGGATGCGGCGTTGGACCGGGTACATACCTTCTGCCGAGGTCTTGGGAGGCAGGTGACTCGGGAGGATCTCATGAGTCATGTCTACCTTTACCGGATAGGATGTAAGTCCGGGCTATATTTTCGTTGTACTCATATCTGTTGTTTTGGTTTTACGCCGGGCTAATGTAAAAATTTCTTTTGTTTTTTTTTTTTGTTTTTTGTTTCCAGGTCTTCCCGGTTATAACCCGGAGTTTGAGAAAGTTGTTGAGATGAACAAATCCAACAGGGCTTTGGCAGCGGCTCTTCGGAGCATTGGACATGTTCGTGATAACACTAAGGCCCCCGGGGAGGCTAGTGACTCGCAAGCCGAAAAGGGGAGACCGGGGGGTTCGGGGCCAGTGATCCCCGAAGCTGTGGTGGATGAATCCGGACTGGTTCCGAGGAAGAGGCCCAGGGTTTCTTCTGTTCAAGCTGAGAAGTTTGGGACCATGCTCTCGGACTGCGAGCTTGTGCAGGAGAGCTCTGCTGGTGGTAGCCCGAAGAAGGCTAACTTCCGTCCTCACGAGGCCGCCCCCGTGTCTCCGGAAGAAAGAAACTTCATTGGTTTTCTGGCGGATCTTCCCAGCAAGACGGAGTGGGAGGATATGGGTAAAACTTCGGCCACTTCGCTCTTTCAGGAAATGATGGGGGTTTACGGTCAGGTATGCATCTCCCCGAATTTCCTCCACTTGTTTTTCTTGTTAGGCTTCTAACTGTGTTTATATTGACAGCTCGGGGTCCGGATGGCCGGGGCTGCAGCTTCTGCATGCCGAGAGATCAAGGAGGGCCAGGCTGCGTTGGCTGGGGCATCTGGGAAAGATCAAGAGATTTCAGGCCTGAAGGAGCAAGTTGCCGAGCTGGAGGAGCGCATGGAATCCCGGGTTGAGAAGCTCAAGGCCGGGGCTAAGCTTGTTGCTGATGAGAGGGATGCGTTCCGGGCTAAGGCCAAGGAGTACAAAGAAGAGGTGAAGAAGCTCCGGGATGAACTGAAAGCCAAGAAGTCCGAAGAGGATATCATTGCTGAGTTCCGGGCTTCGGATGCTTACGACGATGATCTTTCTTTGGTCGCAGCCCGGAAAATCAGCCGCTGCTGGGTTGTTGCCGAGAAGATGTGCAAGAGCGATCCTGGGTCTGCCACTTGGGAAAACTTCATTAAAGAGTACATGGAAGCCGAGGATGCTCTTGCCCGGGGTGAAGGGGAACCGACTCCTTACGCTGCTCCCAGCTCCTCTCGTCCTCAGGCTTAACCTCGTTTGGGTGGCTGCGTCCAGTGCCCGGGCTGTGCCCTTGTAATTTCTTTGATTTTGTTGATGTAATCTTAACTTGGTTGTATAACTTTAAATTCCGCTGTCGTGTATAACTTTCAACTGTCAGGTGTTTCGGGCTGTCGGTCAGCCCGGCCTGTCTGCTGCTTTTATATCTATTTTTGTTCTGCAAGTTTTGCCTTGTTCTTTTGTTGTTGGTTTGTTTGTAGTTTTTATTGCCCCCCACTCCTTAATTCGGGTATTCCGGATTGGGGAGTCGTTTGTAGTTTGGCTTACTTGGAAAGGATGAAAACTTTTCCAAGTAGGAAATCGGGTGCCTATGGCTTCCCGGGCCGAAGCATTGCTAAGATCCCGGGCTTTGGCCTACTTGGAAAGGATGAAAACTTTTCCAAGTAGGAATTCGGGTGCCTATGGCTTCCCGGGCCGAAGCATTGCTAAGGTCCCGGGCTTTGGCCTACTTGGAAAGGATGAAAACTTTTCCAAGTAGGAATTCGGGTGCCTATGGCTTCCCGGGCCGAAGCATTGATAAGGTCCCGGGCTTTGGCCTACTTGGAAAGGATGAAAACTTTTCCAAGTAGGAATTCGGGTGCCTATGGCTTCCCGGGCCGAAGCATTGATAAGGTCCCGGGCTTTGGCCTACTTGGAAAGGATGAAAACTTTTCCAAGTAGGAATTCGGGTGCCTATGGCTTCCCGGGCCGAAGCATTGATAAGGTCCCGGGCTTTGGCCTACTTGGAAAGGATGAAAACTTTTCCAAGTAGGAATTTTGATGATAATTATAAAATTGAAATGCCAAGTAGGAAATAGAGTTCTTTTTCATTGATAACAGGACGATTACATGATTTCCAAGTACAATTCCCAAAAAAAATGCCCGTGTATGAGCTGAAACTATTTCCCTTTACTGGTAGTACTTTCTTAGTCTGAGGCCATGCCAGGTGTTGGGGACTTCGGAGTTGTCCATGTGACTGAGCTTGTAGGTTCCGGGGCGGAGTACCTCTTTAACTCTGTAGGGACCTTCCCACTTAGGCATAAGTTTTCCTGTGTTAGTGGGGTCTGAAGCCTCGGTATCCCGGAGTACTAGATCCCCGATTTGGAAGTTTTTGACTCTTGACTTCTTTCCGAAGTATTCTCTTGTTTTCTCTTTATACTTCTCCATTCTTTGTACTGCTTTATCCCGAACCTCATCAACTAGCTCTAGATTGACTCGTAGCCCTTCTTCATTTGCCATTTCATCAAAGTTGATTACCCTGTGGGAAGGAGAACCCACTTCGATTGGCAACATTGCTTCGGTTCCGTACGCTAACTTGAACGGAGTTTCCCCTGTCCCGGACCGTGGGCTAGTTCTGTATGCCCATAACACATGTGGCAGCTCTTCGGGCCATTTGTTCTTGCTTTCCTTCAGCCTCTTCTCAATTCCTCTTAGCAGAATTCTGTTTGTCACTTCCACTTGCCCGTTGCCCTAGGGATAGGCTACTGAAGATTTCTTGTGTTTGATTCCCCTTTCCTTCAAATAGTTTTCAAAATCTGAGCCGATGAACTGGGGACCATTATCTGAAACCAGGACCCTGGGCAGACCGAACCGCATTAATATGTTGTCCATGAATTTGATGCAGTCTTGTTGGTTTATGGTCCTCATTGCTTTTGCTTCGGCCCACTTAGTCATGTAGTCAATGGCTACCAGGAGGTATCTCAGATCGCCCTTGGCCCGGGGGAAGGGGCCTACTATGTCGATTCCCCACACAGCAAAGGGGATAGGGGATAAGACTGAAGATGGCAGAACCGGGCTTTGTCTCGGTACATTGCTGAACAATTGGCAGTTTCTACACTTCTTGACGAATTCTACTGCATCTGAGTGGATTGTTGGCCAGTAGTAACCTTGCCTTATGATTTTGTATGCAAGGGACTTTGCGGACATATGATCCCCACAAATCCCTTCATGTACCTCTTGTAGACAGTAGTTGGCTTCCTCCGGACCTACACACTTCAGTGTTGGAGATGAGAAGGTTCGGCGATATAGTTGGTTTTCTTCTATGAAGTATTTCGAAGCCTTGTTTTTCAATCTTCTGGCTTCATTCTTGTCTTCGGGCAACTCTCCTTTCTCCAAGTAGAGGATGAAAGGGGTCATCCAGTTCGGGGTTCCCTCTATCTCGGTTACCTCTTTCTGATCGATGGCCGGGGTTTCCAGTTCTTCAAAGTAGACCGAACTGTCTAGTTCGGCTGAGTTCCGAACCAGCTTGGATAATTCATCAGCTTTGGAGTTTTCTTCCCTGTTGATTTGGCAGCTTTGATACTCCGGAATGGTGGCTAGGTAACTTTTGACAAGGGCTTGATATTGGGCCAGTTTTTGATCTTTAGCTAGATATTCCCCTTTGGTTTGCCGCACCACGATTTGGGAGTCGCTATAGATGTTCAGGCTGTTAATTCTCAAAGTTCGTGCTAACCTTAGCCCGGCTAGAAGAGCTTCATATTCGGCTTGGTTGTTCGTTGCTGGGAATTTGAATGTTATGGCTTGCTTGATTTGGAAGCCTTCCGGGCTTTTCATGATTATTCCTGCCCCGGACCTGTCAGCTGTTGAGGATCCGTCCACATGGAGAGTCCATGACTCCGGGGCTTGGTCCTCATTTACCAAATGTCCAGCTACTGTCGTAGCTTGCTGTGGTTCCGGGAAGGAACATTCAACTATGAAATCTGCCAGAGCCTGTGCCTTGATGGCTGTCCGTGGCACAAACGTCAAGTGGAATTGGCTTAAATCAATCGCCCAATTTATTAATCTTCCGGACGCATCTGGCTTGTGGATTATTCGCCTTAACGGCTGGTCTGTTATCACTTTGATTTCTCTGCCTTGGAAGTAGTGTCTGAGTTTCCTTGAGGCCGTGACTAAGGCGAAGGCAAATTTCTCTAGATTGGGGTATCTGGTTTCTGCATCTTTTAGAACTTGGCTGATGTAGTACACCGGCCGTTGGTTTCCCTCGACTTCCCGGACCAAGGCCGCGGCCACAGTCAGGGGCCCGGCGGAGAGGTATAGATGTAGGGGTTCCCCGGGCTCCGGCTTTGTTAAAAGGGGTTGTGATGAGAGATATTGCTTGATAGTTTCAAGAGCTTGCTGGCAGTCAGGGCTCCAGGTAATTTCTTTTTTGTTGCTCGCCCCCCTGAGCAAAGTGAAGAAGGGTAAGCACTTTTCTGCCAAATTGGGTATGAATCTTCTTAAGGCTGCCAATGATCCGGCTAGCTTCTGAATGTCTTTCTGAGTCCGGGGTGATTGCATATCCAAGATGGCTTTTATCTTCTCCGGATTAGCCTCAATCCCTCTCTGGCTGATCATGAAGCCTAGGAACTTTCCTGCTGCTACCCCAAAGGTGCACTTCTCCGGATTCAACTTCATCTCATTTTTTCTAAGGTTTTCAAAACATTCCCGCAGGTCGGGGACATGCTCCTTGACCGTTTCAGACTTGGCAATGATATCATCGACATAGGATTCCAAATTCCGGCCGATTTGATCCTTGAAGACCTCCACCATGGCTCTTTGGTATGTAGCTCCAGCATTCCGGAGTCCAAAGGGCATGAACTTATAAGCATAGACAGCTCTGTGAGTGATAAATGCGGTTTTGGCTATGTCTGCCGGGTTCATCTTGATTTGGTTATATCCGGAGAAGGCGTCCATGAAGCTAAGCATCACATGTCCGGAGGTGGCATCGATGAGCTGGTCTATACTTGGCAGTGGATATGGATCTTTGGGGCAGGCTTCATTTAGGTCCGTGTAATCAACACACATCCTCCATTTCCCACTAGGTTTTTTGACTAGAACTACATTGGCTAGCCACTCCGGGTATTTGACCTCGCAGATGATATCTGCCTTGAGCAGCTTGTCCACTTCCTCGTCTATAGCTTTCTGCCTCTCCGGGGCGAAGTTCCTCCTTTTCTGTTTCACAAGCTTCCTCCGGGGATCAACATCCAAGCTATGCATGGCGAGGGACTCCCGGAGCCCGGGCATATCAGATGGGCTCCAAGCAAAAACATCAGCATATTCCCGGGGTAGTTGGATTAATTCTTCTCTGAAGGCGGTTTCTAGACCAGCTCCGATCTTAATTTTTCTTTCTGAGTTTCCCGGTATGAGTTCGATTGTTTCGGTTTCTACTGCAGGTTCTACCTTAGCTTGGTCTTGAAGTAGGGATGATTTTTGCACTCGGGCCTGGGAGTTGGAGATCTGGTATTCCCGGGCCTCAGTCATATTTGGTCCCTGGGACATGGCTCCGGAGATTTCAATGTTTTGTACCTCTTTCCCGGGGTTCTTGTAAGTTGAAACTCTGTGCTTCTTTCTGCTTAGATTCTTGTGGTAAGAGGAAGCTTTCCTCTTATTCTCCGGGTCGGCCTCCGCCATGACTAAGGCTGGCTGTTTATGTGTCGCCCCTTACTTCTCCGACCCCGGAGGGTGTGGGAAACTTGAACTTGAGATGTGGGGTTGAGGTTACGGCTCGGAGCTTGGTCAGGGCTGGGCGCCCCAGGATTACATTGTAAGAGGAAGGGCTATTGATCACATAGAATTTGACCATATGAACTATCTGTTTCGGGGCGGTGCCGAATTGGACGGGCAAGTAAAGGGTTCCTTGAATCGGAACCAAGTTGTGGCCGAAGCCATATAGTGGGTCTTCCCGGCACTCATTCATCCTGATGCTTCCAAGTTGCATCCTGTCCATGGTATGTTTGAATAGTATGTTGACGGAGGAGCCGTTGTCAACAAGAATTCTTTTTACCTCATTTTCGGCGATGTCCAGGGTTACGACTAGGGCTTCATTGTGGTTAGGATCTACTCCCTCAAAGTCGGCGTTACTGAAAGATATGACTTGCTCTGGGGCCGAGCTTATCATCATTACTTCATCTCCGGAGTCCGGGCTTCCCGGAGGGGAATTGGATCCTCCCAATACAACGTGCACCACATTCTTGGTCTTCTGGGCCCCGGGTCCCTCGCCCCTTTCCGTGGTTCTCCGAGCTAGATATTGGCCCATATTTCCTTTCTTGACTTGGTCTTCGATGAAGAACTTAAGGGAGACACAGCTTTCCGTCTCGTGGCCATGGGTTGCATGGTAATCGCAATGTTTGTCACGGGGCCTATTCTCTGGGGCCGATACCAAGGGTTTGGGAGGATAAAAGAAGGGTTTGCTCCGGACTTCTTTTAATATATCAGCGCGTGGCCGGTTCAAAGGTGTCCATTCCGGCTCCGGCCTTGGTTCGGCTCTCCCCGGTCTAGGGGGTCTGGCTTCGGACTTGGCCCTGGAGGAGTGGCCTTTGTCCGGGACCGTCAGTTGATGACTTGGGATATAGTTGTACTGTTTGTTGGGCTTAAACTTCTTATCCGAGTTGTGATCATTTCTAGAGCGATCATCTTTACCTCTTCCCGAGGAGGTGCCCTGCCGGGTCATCCTCATTGCTTGTAGGACATCGGTTTCTTTGATGAACTTGGCGGCCATAGAGTAGGCTGCAGCCAGACTTTGGGGCTCTTTGTTCACCAATTCAATAACATAGCGCTCACTACGCTCCGGGTCTAGGTTCTTCCGGAATATGCTCAAGGCTTCTCTTTCGTCTAGGTTCGTGACTTGGTTTATGGCTTCTTGGAACCGTTTCATAAATGCGGCAAGCGTCTCGTTGTCATGTTGCCTGATTGTTTCAAGGTGGCACATGTGATACTCCGGGGGTTTGTTGGCTAGGAACCTCCGGAGAAAGGCTTCCCGGAACTCCTTCCAGCTGTGTACGCTCCGGGAAGGAATCCGGCTGAACCATCTCTGGGCTACTCCCTTCAGGGTGGAAGCGAAGAACCTGCACTTGGTTAGGTCATTGTAGAAGTATATCTGGGCTATTTGCTCAAAGTAGTTGAGGTGTTCTTCTGGGTCCTCCAGCCCATTAAAGGAGTCAAAGTTGTAGTGCTTGAGGTTCTTTTGCCGGGGTATGGCTTCAAGGGAATGGCTGAAAGGGGTGAGTGTGTCTTGGATCTCAAACCCGGAGTCACTGTTGACTTTCCTCTGTAGCTCATGGATCATTTGCACCAGGTGGTTTGGATTTTCTTCATCATCTGAGATAATCTCCGGGCTTACCTCCCTCCGGGTTCTTTTGGATTTGGATTTCCTCATTCTTTCTTCCTCTTGGAGCCTCTTCTGGATTCTGAGCTCCAACTTAGCCTGTTCCTCCTGCCTTATTCTTTCCCGGAGCATTTCTAGTCTCTTGATTTTATCGGCTTCATCATTTTTGTCCCTACTCCGAACCTCCTGGTCCTTTCTGTTTCCCTTGCCCCGGTTTCCAAGGCGGTCAAAGACCGAGGCCCGGGAATGATTGGAGTTGGCTGATTCCCCGGAATTTTCCGCTTGCACAGGTTCAGGTTCCGGGAAGGGACGGTTCCTATAATTTCGGATTGCCTGGGCTAGCTCCTCGGGCGTCAGGTTTTCCATTTGCGCGGAGTCCAGGGGCACATCTGTATGCTTGTACCGGTTCACCTCAACGGTTACCCGAGCGTCGTTTGGCCCAATTCCGAGCCTCTCTTGGATTGGGATCTGGACAGGTGGGACTTGCTCCGGGATAGTTATTAGGGGTTCGTCTCTAGTTGCGCTGGGTGCTTGGCGCTGGGCAGAGGTGGTTTTTCGGGGCATGGTTATGGTTCTGAGCGGCTCGGGCTTCTCTATTCTGTCTGTTTAGTTCGGGGTTCTTTGGTTCGGAGGATGACCCCTCCTTCTAGCGCCAATGATAACTCCGAATCTCGATCGGGTCCTTCCTCGCCAACTCCTGCCTCGGAAGGGGTGTAGCTGTGGTGGGGTGCCTACAAAACAACACCGGAGGGGGGGTACGGCCCCGAGGTGCCTCCGGCGTGAGAATAAGAGTTGGCTTTGGAAGACTATAATCAAGGAGAGTATCACAAAGTAATAAGAGTGTGTGGGTGTGTAATAGTATCTAACCCCTAAACCCTCTTTACTAGGGGTATTTATAGCCCTAGGCCTAGGGTTTAGGGGTAGGTTACCTTCACCCCCGACCGTTGGATCTGGGGGACAAACCGCTGAATATTCGGGATGTAGGACACGTGGACTAGTCTGGGGTGACCGTTGACTGGAGTGTGGCCATGTTGTTGCAGAAATGATTTGGCACGTGCCTTCCCTTGTCTTTTAGTGTTGGTCAGCGCCATATGTCGGAATGTCAGCTGAGGTGGGGTGCCACGTGTGTCGAGTGTCACCCGTCTGGGGCCCCCTAGTCTGGGGTGGAGACCACGCCACGTGGTAGTGGCCCCGGGCCCGGGGTCCACTACTCTGGGCTGGGCCGCTCTTATTCTCATGAGATGATTTACTCATTGTTTTGGGCTCCTTGTTGGGCCTTGGCTGTTTATAGCCTATCAGCACTTGTGTTGTGCAGCTATACAAAGAGTGGATATTGACGACAATTGTTGAGACTTGGACACTGTTCGATAAAAAGTTTACTGCTCTATGGGATGACCGTAATAATAGCTCTGGCGAAGCTTACCTTCCAGAAATCTATAACAATGCTGAGCTTCAGCTTCTTGTGAAACGGAAATATATGAAGGATTTACTCCATGACCTAAGAAGCAAGGACACGGGTGCGGGAGTGCGGGTGCGTAGTTCAGGGACACACGAATTCGGCAAATTTTAAAATATGGGGATGCGGGTGCGGGGGGACACGTCAAGTAAAAAATTTCAAATATATTTCATGTTACATATATTAAAATCATTTGATGGAACCAAAAACTGTATGCAAACCGAATAAAATACAAAATTTGTTTATCCTAAATAGAGAAATATAAGTGTAATCGTTTCATTTATGCAAAAATGAACAGGATTATCAATACTTTTGTATTTGATATAGGCATTGATACCTGATTTTGTGAAAATAGTTAGTTAGCACAAATTTTGAAAATAATAGATGAAATTAAAATTTAAAATCAGGATCCTGGAAGAATCCGTGTATCCGATACGGGGACACGTGTGTCGAAGAATCCGACACGGGGATTCGGCGGGTCACCCAAGTATCCCTGCTTCCTAGTCCATGACACTCTTGGATTTGCTGCTGCCAAAATGATAAGGTTGATTCAAACTTTCACTGTTTGTTTAATTTTAAATGGTCACGAAATATATAGAAAAATGACTATAATCAGGCTTATTATTTTCGTTCATAAGAGTCATTATGTTGATACTATCACTGTACCAATATCACATTGGCAACTTCTGCTTCTCAAATATTACTGATCATTGTAATAGTCTAACCAGATTATCTTCAAAACACAGGAGAATTGTAGGGGTAGCTCATGTAGAGGATTTTGAGTCTATAAGTGATGCTACTACACGAGCAAGATGTGAAAGACAGGCTCTTCATGTTGCCAAGATGATTATGAAGGAACGACGAAAATTTGAGGCCATTACTGGAGTTGTTTCTGCCATTCAGGACTTTCACAAATGACATATTTTAGATGAATTAAAATGGAGGCTTGTGGTTTCATCCATTTATTGTTACAATACAGAGTTCCTAAGTATTTTTACAGTTAAGTATTTACTTCCCAAAAGTAGATCTTAGCAAACTTTAAGTTTGGATTCGTAATCTTTTCTGTTCTCTAACCTACCAGTGACTTCAAATAACACAAGGTAAACAATAATGTGTTTCATGAATTATCCACATTGCCCACATAAAAAAAAGGAAATATGCAATCATACATGGGGATGGAATTTCTAAAGCACAGTTCTCTATTAGTGCACCTTAAATCTTGTATTTTATTATTATTTTGATTTTGGTAATCCAACCGTACGGATGAAAAGTTTATGTCGAAATAATATTATATACAAATTTTTATTATATTTGAAATAGTGGAGCATCACTTTTATAATAATACTATTTTCTATATATATTCAACGACACAGATTTATCATAATCTTATTGCTATAAATTTATAGTTCCAAATTATTAAATTACACGAAAATTTGTACATTCACTTATTTTTGTATGAATTTAACATCCATACGATTGGATTGTTCAAATAATAATTAATTTATCATATTTTAAACCGCACTAATAGATAACTTCACTATTGTGTACTTTAGATACTCTTTTCCCATCATTAATTAGCAAAGAATCTATAACCTTTATTAATAAGCTAAACACCCTTTTAACGGTACCTTTTTTTGGTTCACACTGTATTTTGGTTTGACCCCTACAATCCTATTTCTACTATAATTCTATTTATATGTTGTTTTTTTAATAAAATAGAAATTCTATTATAATTATAATCCTTTTATTACAACTTTAAAGAAAAAAAATAGTTTCATCCCTAGAATCATATTTCCCTTATAATTCTATGTTATTTTTTAAAGAAAATAATAAAATTGAAATCCTATTATAATCATAATAAATTTTTTTTATCATAATTTTGAATCAAAAAATAATACGATCAATTCTCCGAAAGATTTTTCAAGGAGAACAACTAGAACATGTTTCTATACACTACTCTATAACAATCTTCCCTGCGATTATATGTTAGTTTTTGAAAAAATATAATAAAATTGAAATCTTATTATTATTATTATTATAATTCTTATATTGTATTAGCAATTTTTCTTTATTACAACTTAGAATAAAAAAGATTACGATCAATTATCTTAAATATTTTCCGATGAAAACAACTTAAACGTGTTTCCATGCACTTATATTAAACAATCTAAGTTTATAGTTTGTTAATCGCATAAATTTTTTATGCAAATAACATAGTTCTTTTCATAATTTTGTAATATATTTTTATAAATATTTAATTAAATAAAAAATTAATAATTAATTAACATAAATCTCCGAGCCCGCACGGATTATCATCTACTATAAATAAATGCAATCGTCAATTTTTCTATTCCTACTTCTCTGAATTTGTGTTGCATTTGCTCTGTACATGATTAAAGTGGTCAAATCATGACTAGGAAAAATTGGAATCGAAATATTTTTTTATAAAAAATATTTCACTAATTTTTTAAGATTAGACGGGACTCGGAAATTATTTTTTAAAGGACAAACTGAGATTGAAAATCAAAATTTCACTTATTTTCCCGCTTTCCACAAGTCCATTGTACATCATTATCATCTTTTCAAATGTAGACGTTATCTTTACTCCTTATTAACGTGTAAAACCATGTTTTAATGGTACATAGTACCAAAATATCAAATTTGTTTATCACTAAATTTGGGGTTCGATTCCTTACAACTACAAACTTATACAAGATTTATTTACTTTAGAGAGTAGGGAGCCTAAGATATATGTCAAGTAAGTTTCCTGAGATACCTAATTTTTATATATAAAAATGGGCTCGACGTTTTAGTAAATTCAGAGATTTTTAATTAGCCCCACGGGCCCAGCAAAATTTAAAGATTATTTTGTATGTATCTCAGGAAAAGTTCCGTGAGATATATCTCAGGATCCTTTTTCTCTTTACTTTTTTTTTTAGCTTCATCTCGGGTTCGATTACTTACAACTACATAATTATAAAGATTTATTTACTTTAATTTTTTTAATTTTATCCGGATTCGATTCTCTATAGTACATTATTAAGTAGTGTATTAATATTAATATTTTAATTTTGACTGGTGTTCAATCTATTTATATGCTTTGCACGGGTTATCACCTAGTATGTATAGTATATAATGTAAGAAACTGAGTGGCATCTACACCTAGTATGTATATAGTATATAATGTAAGAAATTGAGTGGCATCTACAGGTATAGAAATATACCTAACCATGTTAGTTTTTAGACTTAATTGCATTGTGATGGCCCGAACTACTCCCTCCGTCCCATAAAATTTGAGCTGGTTTGACTTTCACGGAGATTAAGAAATTTACAATTGATTTGTTAAAAAATGAGTAAAGTTAGATGAAAAGTGGGTAAGTGGTGGGATCTATGAATATTTAAAAATAGATTTGAGATAGTGGAAGTAAAGTAGTGGGTGTAATAGTGTTTATAATATTTGTTTAATAAAAAAGAGATAAAATTAGTGGGTGTAATAGTGTAAAGTAGTGTTCAAAAATAGTAAGTATAGTAGGTTCATTAGTTTTGGGACGTCCCAAAAAGGAAAGTGTGTCAATCTTTTTGGGACGGAGGAAGTATAAATTTTTAACAGAAAAATGGCCCAAATATAAAAGTGAGTACAATAAGGACCGGAAAATATATTTTTTTAATAATTTATTGCATTCCGTTAGTTTACATAAACGGCAGTTAACTTTTGCAGGGTATATCAGTCATTTCATAGTGCATACTGAACAATATGCTTAACTTTCTGTACTTCTTCACGACAAGAACCCTTCAGCAGGACCTAAGGAAATCAGATAATAAAGAACAATCAGAAGGGCTTCAATCTGTACGGAGAACCTTTTACATGGACGGAAAAAATGTTTTGGAATTTAATAAACGTAAACAACATATAGATTACGAGTAAACTAAGACCACGAACATTATTTATATGTAGAAAACGGGTACCTTAATTTATTGAAGCATTAACATCTATATAAGAAACATGCATGCTAATGGTAGATGTTAAACTGTGATGCAAGTTGCAATCATCTCACCATGAGACATGTAATTTTATGAGATTAAAGAGCTACGAGACTTAACAAGATGATCCAACGTACAACTTTCTCCAAGGGATATAATGTAACAGTTGATCACATATTCATATAAATTGCTTGCTGAAGTGATAGTAATGGTAAAAAACATGTTTCAATAGTTCCCTCTACTTCTTTAAAATTAAAAATTATGCCAGTTTAAGATAAAATCTGCCTATTACTACATTCATCATCACACTGGAGGTGTTGAATGGTAGTGCAGATTAGTATCTGACATAGAGAAGGAGAATGTTACCGTGCAACCTAAACGCCGTGGACAACCTTCGAAGAACATTAAGGTTTTAGATGGCTTCTTTTGGAGCTGTTTAGCTTGATCGAGGTCTTCCGATACTTTTTCTATCCGGAAGAATTCACACTGTCCCAAACGTGTAGTAGACAATTTATCAATTGATGGAGTTATAGAAGCACCAGTACACCTAGCTATTCTCTGTAACAAAGGCTTTTTGACATTCAGTACTAAGGAGATCTCCTTTGCCAAAAGATACTCTTGGGCATATGAAGATACACTTTTTTCAACCAGTAAAACATTTGGGCGGTGAGCCTCTATCCTTTCACTAGGATTCCCAGATGCTACACATTTAACTTTTACGTAATCCACAGGATCCATACTACCTCCGCTGCTAGTATCTGGTTTCACAAAGTTTGCAGCTTTCCAAGATATTGATGTAACTACATCAAACCAATTATCTTCACTGTTTTCTTTACCCATCTTTATACCCTCCCCAAGCAAGAGTTGTGACACGATTGCCCTAAAATGCCCCTGCACTACAGCTTTTAACGATTCCTTTTGGCCACCATTATATTTCTCCTTCTCGGATAGCATGCTATTCAAGTCACCAGATGAAAACATCGAAGTTACTGGGTGTACACCACGCCCTCGCTTTTTTATCAGAAACCTGGAATTAAGTAAGACCAGGACAGTGAGTACAGAAGAGAACACAAGCAAAAATCAATCAATCTAATTCGTTAAAAAAAACTTAAAAGATTAAAGAATTTAAAGAACCCATACCACACTGCTATTTCCACCATCTACATCTGTCTTGTTACCCAGAACTAAGAAATGACTGATATACCCTGCAAAAGCTAACTCCGTTTATGTAAACTAACGGAATGCAATAAACTGTTAAAAAAATATTGTTGGGTCCATACTATGCTCACTTTTATATTGGGTTAATTATCATATAGGTCACTTATTACATGCTAATGTATCAAGCGGATCATCGGGTTTTTTTTGGTCTCATTTAAACCACTCAATACAAGAAATGTTACACTCCGTTAACTTTCGAAAAATAAAAGTAATTTTTTATTGATTCTGCACATTTTTCTTGAATGCTACCGTAACCAAATGAATAATTGTTAAACTCTAGTATTTTAGATAATATATTTAGATTTTTAAAAAATCATTTATTATTTATTTTTAATTTTATAGTTATTTTCCTTATTTTAATTAAAAATAAATAGTAAATGAACTTTTTAAATTTTAAATATATTATCTAAAATACAATAATTTAATAATTGTTCATTTGGTTGCGGTATAATTCAAGAAAAATGTATAGATTCAACAAAAGATTACTTTTATTTTTCGAAAGTTAACGGAGTGTAACATTTTTTGTATTGAGTGGTTTAAATGAGACCAAAAAAACCCAGTGATCCGTTTGATATATTGGCGTGTAATAAGTGACTTATATGATAATTAACCCCTTTTATATTTGGGCCATTTTTATGTTAAAAATTTATAGTTCGGGCCACCAAAGTGCAATTAAGTCTAGTTTTTATCTTAACCTTTTATAAAGCTTTTTTATAAAGGATGAAATAAAGAAAGTGATGGACAGTCATAGTTGTAGAGTAGAATCAACCATTTAACATTAGAATTTCACATTGGCAGCCATAATAATTCGTCACACATGTACCAAGTATACATGGCACAATCCTGAGTTTAAGTATCGTAAATTGCCACCTCAACAATTCTCTAGCATGGTCTCAAGCCTCATCTGCAAAAAGACCCCTAAAAACGCACGTACTCTACCAGCTTGGCTCGTTATGTGAGATAAACAAGCAGAATTGAGCTATCTTCTCGGACAATTTGTCTGCTAAATACAGTTCTTACCTAGTAGATGTGATAATGCAGCCTTGGAATCGGTTGAGCATATATCTCTCAGACTGTTTGCAGTTACAACCCTAACCATTCAGATATGTAGATCCACTGATGTTACCAGTAATCATTACAAGAGCATGCACTCTCTTGAAAGTGGTGGAAACGGTTGGAATCCCTTACAACAATCTCCATTTGGATCAACCCAGATGCGAACTTCATGAAATTATGACAATCAACACATATTCTAATGTTCTTGATAATTCTAATAACACGGTCATTGCATTGAGAACGATCAGTATTCATCAAGGCAAACACCAAAGCCAGCTTCTCACTGTGATGATACAGCTGCTCTTCCTTGTGCTCCTCTTCAACATCATGCAGTGCTAAGCCTGTCTCAGGGACATAACCCACACCTTTTAAACACTTCACTAGCTCTTCAAGATTCTCGCGGATAGCCTCTCCTTGGGGATGTCTTAAACCTCCAGATGCGAATTCATGAACTTGATTAACGATCTCAGTCCAGCTTAAACCAGGTTCCTTCTTGACTCCTTGCCCTTTCATCTTCTTTCGTACAAGGCCTGCTTCACCGAAGCTACCGCTTGAGCAATATATGTTTGACATCATAATATATCCTAGAGATCTATCTGGATCCAATTCCATCAGTTTTGAGGCAGCCATGTTAGCCATCTCGGTTTTACCATGTTTTCGGCATGCTGCAAGCAAAGTGCTCCACACAACAGAATCAGCTTCAATAGGCATTTCTCTTATAACCTTCTCGGCTTCAGGAATACGACCGGCCCGTCCAAGTATATCAACAATACATGCAAAGTGATCGAGTTTGGGAACTATTCCATAGTTCGTAACCATGGCATCAAAAATTTTTAAACCTTCATCTACTAATCCAGCATGACTACAAGCCGAGAGGAGGGCTACAAAGGTGGTTGCATCAGGTTGGGCATTCATTTGATCAAAGGTGGACAATGCTTGCTTAGCTTGTCCATGCAAGCCATAAGCCTTTAACATCGAATTCCAAGAAACTGTATCTCGAAAATCCATCTCATCAAATACTTTTTTGGACTTCGCAATCGATCCAGTTCTTGCATATGCATGGATTAAGGAATTCGCTAGTACAGTGTCATCATCAAACCCTGCTTTAATTACCTTTGAATGAATAGCAGATGCATGTCGCTCAGTTACTAGGCCAGCACAAGCCTTTAACACAATGGAGTATGTATAACGGTCTGGAGAAAAGCCCTCTCGACAAAATTGTCGAAAAAGAAAGAGCGCTTCCTCTGGATTCCTTTCTGAAAATGTGGTTATTATTCCAGTCCAAGAAACAACATCTCGGTTCCCACTACTATCAAGAAAAAGATTGTAACAGTCCGCAACCTCTCCTTCAAGATTAGAGTAAGCTTTTGTTAACGCAGTTGTTACTCCAATTTCAGACACGAATCCAGTTTTTATCGTTAGACAGTGTACTTGAAAACAGAATTGCAACTCGAAACTAAAATCATCAGAATCACTACCCCACAAGGAAGCTATGACAGCAAGAAGCGTCGCACGATCAAACCCAACACCATCATGTCTCATCCAGGAAAAAATCCTCAAAGCTTTAATCCAACGTCCACACTTCTGAAAACCTGCAATCATCGAATTCCAAGTAATCAAATTCTTACACCGCATGCCATTAAACACAATCCAAGCCTCAACATTTTCATCATCATCATCATCATCACCGCCTCCACCATTAACAAAATTATTCCAGTACATAGTAATAAGAGCATTTGCAACATAAACATAATCATCAAAAGAGGTTTTCAAGGCAAGTGCATGTACCTGCCTACCGCGATCACCATCACACACCGTAAGTACACTTGCATACGCAAACTCAGTAGGAAGACACTCATACACCATACCCGAAAAAACCCGAAAACAATCATCACCTCTCCCTTGTTGAGCATAGCCAGAAACCATAGCAGTCCAAGACACAACATTTCTCTGAGGCATTTCATCAAACACCTTCTGTGCACTATACAAACACCCACATTTCGCGTACATATTAATCACATGATTGGTAGTATACAAGTCGTTTGCGCAAATGGGGTTATAAATTAGCATGTGTTGGTGCAATGCTTGGCCTTGCTTAAGGCTTTTGGAGTTTGCGCAGGCATGAAACAAGGTGGCATAGGCATGTGGTGACTGCAGTGTTTTAAAGTTGTGGAATAGAGTGAAGGCTTCTTCGAGATGGCGGCGCGTGCAAATATCACGCAACTTTTCGAGAAGATGGGTTGATTCGGAAAAATTGGCGATGCTAGTAGTGTTGAAGGTTCGAAAGTGGCCGGTGGCGCGTGTGGTTGGACGCAGCAGGAACATACCAAAAGTAATAGAATGTTCAGTACAGTGTACAATAGGGAAATTTTTTGTAATCATCCTCTACATTTGTCGTACTACCAATAAAATACGAGAATATAATCTTGTAATTTGTGGATATATACAATCCATTAACAAAATTACAATCTAGAAAATAATAATTTCTAAAAATATAAGCATTTTTCGTAGTGATGCAAAAACAAATATTAATACATTATCAATGATACATACCTAATCTTGAACAACAAAGTGTCCACATAAGCATATTCGTAATAATATTTATGGAGGTGTATTATTTAAATGAATTGATGATAATCTATGAATTTTGAAAGATTTTTGTTAATTTAATTATGCCCGTCGTCTGATTGAGTTTATGTAAAATCTCGTAAAATTTTGTTGATTAAAATAAAGTTTCTAGCAAATTCTTCAAAATTTCTTCGATTTTGATTAAATTACAAAAGATATAAAATATACTAATAAATCCATCAAAATCCACAATTTTATGAAATCCAAAAAAATCCATGGACTTTTGTATACCATCAGATTTTATTGGATTTTTTAGAATCCAAATTTAATACCATCAGATTTTAATATATTTTTTAAAATCCAAATTGAATACACCTAGATTTTAAAAGACTTTTTTATAATTTTTATTGAATACCATCATATTTTAAAGGATTTTTCAAAATCCGGATTGAATACCGTAAGATTTTAAAAATCCAAAAAAATCCTTTAAAATATTAATTGAATACACCCCTCTTAATTTACATCCAAATCAAAACGTAGAGTTTTCATAAAAACTGAAATATATTATTTGTTAAAAACATGAGAATAGCCAAGTTAAGGTGAATATCATAAATAATATTAATGTATCATGTATGTGTGGTTGATCTCTCATTAATCTTTTTTTTCAAGTCATTAATCTTTTTCATCAATCCTACCATCACATAATATTATGATGATCATTGTTTTAAGGAGAACCAACTTATATAAAGAATGAGAGAAAATCACTAATTTTTTGATTCTATAGTAGAATTAAAGTTTTATTTTCTGTCTCTATAAAAAAAGACCAAGTTTTTTTTGGTTCTATAATAAAAAAAAGACCAATTTATTCTATTGTAGAACCAAATGCTGACGTGGTACCTTTGCTGACATGGTACTGCCACGTCAACAGTGACGTTAGCATTGATGACGCGGCACTGCCATGTGTCATTGACACGTCATCACTGCCACATCATCAGTGATTACGTCACTGATGACGTGTCCAAGTATATTTTTTCTCACCTTAGAGTTTAGCCCATGCTAAACAATTAACTTGAAAGAGATGCAAGAAAATGTTAAATTAGGTATTAGACTTTCGGATCAGCTTAAATCCATATACAATCCATTTCATAGTCCTCCCTTCGCGGATAAGGAAACTTCCCCGTCGAAGACTAGTGCTCACCGCTACTAGCTATTTCTATTTCCCGATTTCATAGTCATAGGTATAGCCATGATTTACCCAAGTGTGGAGCATATCTTTGTCCCCGAATGAGAAGCACTCACCGGATAGCAGGACAAGCGAAGTTTTTAGGTGCAAAGTACATGATTACCCCGGAGTTGCCCAATGAAGGCGCACCCATTAATAACAAACAGGAACAGAGCTCCAAAACACACACCAAGAATCCCCTTACTTCCCCGGTGAGGACACACCCACTGAATACAGGAGAGGGTCTTCAATACCCAGGAGAGTACCCCTGGAGGCCTTTTACGACAGACATCTTCGGACATCACAGGCCCAGGAAGGAATTCTTCAATGATTCACCAAAAACAATCAACAACGAGCTTCTAACACCTTCTTTTAGATATGGAGGCAAGGGAAGTGAGGGCGCATCCTCTACCTTTGTTGTCAAAAGCCTAATTGAATTCTAATCATACCCATGATCGACCAAGATCCATCTTAGAATACCCATGTCAAATTTTGGGTATAACACTTATTATAGTTTTTAACCATAGATCAGTTTACAATTTTAGTTTTCAGAACTGCTTAGAAGTCGATACTGCAATACATTACAAAAAACAATAAACATGTAGAGTGACAAATACATCCTGTTTCTGGACAAATGACAATAGTTATGACAACATAACTACAAGTAGACTAAAATAAATTATACACTTTCACATCTTTTTTTACACCTGCAGTGTTTTCTATGAGGTCTTGCTATCAAGTGTTCGGAGAGATTGTAGGTTTAAAGATTACACAGGTATGAATCAATATCCAGACACCCGTAATTGCCTCATTCAACTGTCATGATTTCTACCTCGTGCCTCACAGAATCAAACATTGCAGTAGACAGGTAACGTTCTCCAAAACTGGGGAAAATAACCTGAGAGATTATTATCATCACACAAAAGTCAAAAGGGTTACAAGACGAATTTGAGTTAACTCGAATAAAAGTAAAAACTGATAAAAGATTAGTTTACAAAGCATGAACAGCACATGTAACAGGCGGTGGGAGAGCCCTACTATAACAACTTAGTAAAATTTCAGAACCAACCACATATTATATGATAGTGATCCAAAGACTTGCACTGATTGTGATCTGTTCATGCTACATTTGTAAATATTTACTCAAGGACTGCCTTTGCTCATAACGTAAAAGGCTTTGCCATCCCCGGCATATTCAAATTTTCAAAGGGTTAAAGTTTTCAGAGTTCTCTTTACCACTAAATTTCTTTAAGTGCATTGACTAGGCCAGTGTCAAGATGATATCAATAATATCTGAAAGCATTAAGTGACTATACCCAGTCACTTTCATATTAAGAATAGCAAAGTTTGTGTTGGTTTTAAACACATGGGAAAAGAAAATATAACTAAAGAAGTTAAATCAAAAGCCTACTATAATGAACTGCTATTAACTTAAAAGGGAAAATTATTTCTGACAGGACTTATATTTTGAAACTTACAACAATGAGTTTTCCAGCATATTCTGGCAGCTTTGCTAGTTTTATTGCAGCAGCTGCTGCAGCCCCAGATGAAATGCCCACCTAGGAGGTCAGAAATTAGTAGTAGAACTGTAGAACCTATAATGTTCCTGAAGTGTGTTATATGTATAGCATAATCAAACATAAATTGGAACATACCAGCAAACCTTCTTTCAACGCAAGAAGTCTAGCAGTTTCAATAGCTTCTTCAGTAGATATCTAAACATTCACATAGCTAGCTTTTATTAGTAGTCAGTAATCACCATATCGCAACAGTGGCTCAAATCTCAATAAATCAAAAAGCTTTCTATTGGTTAAGAACCAAATTAAGTTTCCTTCCTCTGAACTAGCTTGTCATAATTAACAGTTCAAAGAAAGACTTAACATTAAAATTTGTGAAAAAACATTTACATGATATGGCTTATGAGAAAATAAAAAAAGAGAGAGAAATATGAAGAACCCAATACAGCAATACGCCCAAACCTATGTTAAACGCATCTAATTGAAATTCTGAAAGTAAGAATTATGAACAGCAAAAGTTATTAATACGACTAGTACATCTAGTGAACATTTAGCAGCTTTGGTTCATCTCAAGCCTCAACACAAAGCTGCCATCCAGAATGCTTTAACTTCACAAATGAACAAAATGTTACAGGATTGTGTATGGACTTAAAGTGCCATCTGGCTGTAACCGTTTTTTGTTTTTAGTATGTGACCGGTGTGTGCTGAGACTGTAAAACACAATATGTCTATAAATACTCTATGAGAGTTTATTCTGTAACTAATTTTCTGATCAATGCAAATAATTCATTTTTAGTTTATCCTTTCTATCTCATATATACATACAGATTAGTAAAGAGAGATTTGTGCAAATCTTTTATGGTATCAGAGCCTTCATGACTGTGTTTTTGATTGATAGAGACGACAAGATGAGTTCTTCATCTTATCTTCACTTAACGTTACAGATCTGTTTACAGCGATTGGTTTCCGATAAGTTTTGACCGGTATTTTCCTGTTTTCCGGCGACTTTTTCGTGTTTTTTCATTTCCAGAACGTTCATTTCAGGTGTTCTCTGTTCTTTTTATCATTTCTGATCACGTCTTATTCTCGATTTAATAAATCTTCAAGCAGTTTGGTTTCGTATTTGTGATAGCTCATTTGATAGTTCACAAATCTATGTTCCAGATATCAATTTAGTGTCGTTTTGTTCATATTTTACAATTTTCTTCATCAAGTGTTATTTTGGAACCCTAATTTGTCACAGTCATGATGCGAATTAGCTATGCAAATGTTGTTCAAGGTGTAGGATCTAGTAATAATGTGATTCCTGATGTAAATGAAGATGATGACTCTTTAGATAAAGATTTAACTAATGGAGAAAAGAACAATACAGAGAATGTTACTGGTCCTTTGTATAATCCATTGGCCGTAGACAACAACTTTCATCTTCTGTACATTCATAATCATGATCATCCAGGCCTAGTGTTGATTGCTAAGAAACTGATAGGTCCAGACAATTATGCTCCATGGAGTAGGTCAATGCAGATTGCTCTTAATGTTAGAAACAAATTTGTTTTGGTTAATGGAACTTATGCAAAACCAGATGTCACTTCACCATTGTATGCTCAGTGGGAAAGATTAAATGACTTGATTATCACCTGGATTCTTAACACAGTAGCAGAGGATATCAGTGATGGATTAAACTATGTCACAACTGCTAGTGAGGTTTGGAGAGAATTACATGAAATATTTTTTGGAGTTAGTGGTCACAGAATTTTCCAAGTAATGAAGGATATTCATAGCCTAGAACAAGGAACTAAATCTGTAGAGGTGTATTTTCATAAGCTAAAGGGGCTATGGGATGAATATTCCGTGTTAGAGCCGAGTGTAAACTGTGTATGTGGTGCACATAAAGTTCAGATTGAACGTGATCAAAAACGGAAGCTGTTGCAATTTCTAATGGGCTTACATGAAAATAATGCCACTATAAGAGGACAGATACTCGTGATGAGTCCTTTGCCTTCTGTATCACAAGCATATGCTTATGTTAAACAAGATGAGAAAGCAAGATAGGGGTATCAAAGCATGATACATGCTTCTAGTCCCATTGCAAATGCTTTGTTCACTGCTTCAGCTAATGCTAGTGCTAATCATGGTGGAGGTTTTAAGAAACCATCTCCTGGCATTTCTCCTGTTAATTCAACTGTTCAGACCAGGCCAGTGCTAAAATGTACGTATTGTAATTTCAATGGCCATACCAAGGAGAATTGCTATAAGTTGATTGGTTATCCTGCAAATTGGAAGAAAAGAAAGAAACCAGTTTAGCCTCTACTACCAATGGTCAGTTCAGGAATTTGCCAAAGACTAATCAAGCTAATGCTGCAATATTAGCACCTCAAATGCCTGTATCATCTAATGATTCTCTCAGTCAGATGCAGCAGCAGATCAATCAATTGTCTCAGATGATGAACTTCTTTGGTACCAATGGGAAGAGTTCTAACAGCCCAGAAGATCATTTGGCAGGTATGGTTGTTACTCAAGCCAATCTTGTTATTAATACAAGTTACATATGCTTGGTTAATTGATACAGCAGCAACTGATCATATGTGTTTCTCATTGGATTTTCTTACTGATGCGAAAACCTTACCTAAACCTGTTGTCTTAGCTTTACCCAATGGTACATCTATATCAGTTACTCAGATTGGTCATTTTCAAATTCATCCTACTTTGGTTCTTTATGATGTACTTTTTGTACCATCTTTTCGGTACAACCTACTCTCAGTTTCTAAGTGGATGAAAGATTCTAGTGGATCAGTTTCTTTCTTTACTGATCATTGAAAGTTTCTTGACCTCACTTCTCAAACCATGTTAGCAACTGGAAAATTGGTTGATGGTTTATTTCATTTAGAGTTTCAACCAATCTCTTCTTTTCAATCTGGTTTTGTTCCATCAGTTAGCAATAGTGTTTTGACCAAAAGTCAGTCTAGTGTTCTTTGGCACATGAGACTTGGTCATGTGTCAAGTAATGTTATTCACAAGATTCCCACTATTGGTTCATCTGTTTTAGACAGTTGTACTAAATAGTGTCCAGTTTGTCCAATTTCGAAACAAACTAAACTTCCTTTTCAGCTGAGTTCTAGTCGTGCAACTAAATTTTTTCATCTTATACACGTTGACCTTTGGGGGCCATATGCTTCTATTACTCATGATGGTTATAGATTTTTTCTAACCATTGTTGATGATCATTCTCGTAATGTTTGGACTTTTCTTCTTTTATCCAAAAAACAAGTGTTTTCTCAACTCAAACAATTTTTTGTTTATGTCAAGAATCAATTCAACACTACTGTTAAACAGATACGTAGTGACCATGGAACGGAATTTTTCAATGCTACTTTTACATCTTTTTTATTGGACAAGGGTGTTGTACATCAAGCTTCTTGTGTTGGTAGACCAGCGCAAATGATCGAGTTGAACGAAAACATCGTCAACTTTTGGCTATTGTCCGTGCCTTAAGTTTTCAGTCTAGTTTACCCATTCGTTTTTGGGGGGAGTGTGTCTTGACTGCTACTTATATAGTCAATCGTTTACCCACTCATGTTTTGGATTTTAAGTCTCCTTTTGAATGTATCTATTTTGAGGTTCCAGATTATTCCTTGTTTAAGGTTTTTGGATGCTTATGTTATGCATCTATTCATGAGTCAGACAAGTTTTTTCCTCGAGCAATACGTTCTGTTTTTCTTGGTTATCCTCATGGTCACAAGGGTTATAAACTCTTAAACCTTGACACTAAAGAACAGTTTGTGTCTCGTCATGTTGTTTTTCATGAGTCTACCTTCCCTTTTCTTACTCAAACTCATACTTCTACACCATCTGATCCATATTTTCCTCAGCAATGGGCTCAAGATAATGGAGTTGATAATACCTTGTTTGAGTTCTCTGGTCCTTTAGAATCTAGTGAACATTCAGGTTCTAATTCACCATCTGTATCTTCTACTCTTGAGGATTCTTTTCAGTCTTCTATTCATCAACCATGTCATGATATAGTTAATAATGATGGTGTGGATTCACATTCGGATTCACATTCTTTTGGCCATGATGATTGGCACAGTTTACCACCTGATTTTGATAATTTGACCAATTTACAACCAGAAACAGATCTAGTTGATTCTTCAAAAGATTATATTCTCAGAAAATTTACTAGGACTCGAAAATGTTCAGCTTGGATGACTGATTTTCAATGTCCTACTGCTAAACCTAAGTATGCTCTGGCCAATTTTGTTTCCACACAGTCTTTTTCTACTGATCACATTGCTTTTATGGCTCAAGTGACTAAACATCAGGAACCTAAGTCTTTTGCCCAGGCTATTCATGATCCCAAATGGATCGAGGCCATGAACAAAGAGCTTGATGCTCTAGAGTCTAACAATACTTGGGTGCTTGTTTCTTTGCTTGATGGAAAGCAATCTATTGGTTGAAAATGGGTTTTCAGAATCAAGTATCATGCCAATGGTGATATATATCGTTATAAAGCCCGTTTGGTAGCTAAAGGTTATACCCAAGAACCAGGGGGTTGATTTTCATGACACGTTTGCACCAGTTGCAAAAGGGGTTACTGTCAAGGCTGTTATGGAAGTTGCTTCATCTAAAAATTGGCCGATTTTTCAATTAGACATCAACAACGCTTTTCTTCATGGTGATCTTTTAGAAGAAGTCTATATGGATCTTCCTCTTGGATACATGGTTGATGATCAGACTTCTCATTTGGTCTGTAAGTTAGTCAAATCCATTTATGGATTACGTCAAGCTTCTCGTCAATGGCACAAGAAGTTATCAGATTTTCTTCTTTTTCTTGGTTTTAAACAGTCATTAGCTGATTATGCTTTATTCACTCATCATCAAGACTCTCATTTTACGATTGCAGTCGTCTATGTTGATGACATCTTGCTCACTGGGAATCATGTTTCTTTTATTGAGACTGTTAAAAAGGCTTTGCATGATCAGTTTCGTATTAAGGATTTGGGCCAAGCTAAGTATTATCTCGGTTTGGAAATTTCCAGGAACGATACATGTCTTGTTTTGAGTCAGCAAAAGTTTATTCTTGACTTATTGACTAGTACCAATCTTATCAATTCTAAGCCTTTATCCATCCCTTTAGATCAGAGTATTAAGCTGTATGCCACTGTCAAGTCTGGTGCTTTGATTAAGAATGCTTCTTTGTACAGGAGTTTAGTAGGGAAATTACTCTACTTAACCTTTACTCATCCAGATATCAGCTATTATGTTCACCTATTAAGCTAGTTTATGCAGGCACCACGAGAGAAACATCTTGATGCCTTATTTCGAGTTCTTCGTTATCTTAAGTGCACTGTTGGTTTGGGCTTATTCTTTCCTGTGCATAATGATCTTGTCTTAAAAGGGTATTGTGATAGTGATTGGGGTGGCTGCACCATCACTGGTAGATCAGCTACTTGGTTTTGTCTTCAATTGGGTCCTACTTTGATTTCTTGGCAGGTTAAGAAGCATACAGTGACTTCTCAAAGCACTGCTGAGGCAGAATATCGAGCTTTAGCATCAATAACTACTGAGATTATGTGGCTTAAGTACTTGCTTGCTGATCTTCAAATTCCAGTTCCTAATGTTGTTCTTGTTTATTGTGATAATCAGGCTGCAGTTGACATTGCCAATAACCCTGTTCAACATGCTCGTACGAAGCACATAGAGTTAGATTGTCACTTCATACGTGAAAAAGTTCAGGCTGGAATCGTTAGTCCACAAAAGATTCCTTCTAAGCTTCAGTTGGCTGACATTTTTACCAAGGCATTGGGTAGTTCTGCACATTGGTTTATATGCTCCAAACCGGGCCTTCACAATCCTTGTTTGGCTTCAGTTTATAGGGGGAGTAATACAACTAGTACATCTACTGAACATTTAGCAGCTTTGGTTCATCTCAAGCCTCAACACAAAGCTGCCATCTAGAATGCTTTAACTTCACAAATGAACAAAATGTTACAGGATTGTGTATGGACTTAAAGTGCCAGCTGGCTGTAACCGTTTTCTGTTTTTACTATGTGACCAGTGTGTGCTGAGACTGTAAAACACAATATGTCTATCAATACTCTGTGAGAGTTTATTCTATAACTAATTTAATGATCAATGTAAATAATTCATTTTTAGTTTATCCTTTCTATCTCATATATACATACAGATTAGTAAAGAGAGATTTGTGCAAATCTTTTAGTTATATTATTAGTTTTAACAAAATCCTGAATAATGAATATTGCCAACAAAAGGCTTACTTGAATCACTTCGTCAAGAATGTTAACGTCCAAAACATCAGCGATGAAACCGGCACCAATACCTTGGATTCCATGTGGCCCTTCATGAAACGTACATAAATTAAAACAGTAAACACTTTGTCGTGAAAAGAGGAGGTAAAACTATGAACTATTGTGCTAGTGTGTGTATGACATCCAATAACAGCTAACAGAAACAAAGGTGTACAGAATGGGATGAAGGCAGTAAACACAACATATAACAAAAGTTGTCAAATATATAAGGTTAATGGAATATAGAGCATATTGCAGCTGTTGAGGATCCTATCGAGGGATGATCATGTGACTCTAGTTTAAAAAGATATATAACCAGGAACTTGCACAAGTGGATCCAGACCGAACATAAAACCATCATATGACTTGCAGAAAAAAACGAACTATGTTTAAACTTAAAGTATTAATGTACAATTTAAATATTATTTTACCGATAATTAGTGACGGATTTTTAAATGTAAAAATATAATCCGCAGTTTACTATGCAGACTATAGCCAAAACACAATTTGTTTACTTCACAAGGTTTAAACAAGTTTCATAAGATTTGAAATCATCTTACGTGAATGTAAATGAGTGACACTCTCCATTGTCTTAATTATGTTGAGGATATGCACAAAAGTAACTGGAAAAATTAATAGGAGGAATACCAGCATTTTTTATAATTATAAGAAGAAATAAAATCTTGATTTAAATGTTAAGAACTAGTCTCATACTAAGAGGCAAAGAGCAACATGTAGGGGTAACAGATGCAACTTTTCATAATGAAACAGTTCTAGATAATAATCAAATAGAGCAGGACTCCACCAATTATGGCCTAATTTTTACCAAGTGCATTCAGACTGTTCGTAAACTGAGGCCCCAAACTCATGTAGACTACATGATGTAGTCATGTATTCTTGTTAGCACCTGCTAACCGATTAAGATATTTAATTCAATAGAAGTTTACTTAATTGAATATGTGATAGCAGTTTGGCACAAATTTCTGCAAGCATGTAAGAAAATTACGTACACATTCAATAGAAACTGAACATACCAGGCTTTCCTCCATTTAGGATAGCACTTTCAGCTGGTTCAATACCATATACCTACAAAAATGGATGAAATCTATATAACATGCACAAAACAAGACCTTTCTTTGTGTCATTTGCTTATTTGTAAATTTCGTGGAAGAACTCTCACCTTTATGTTTGGATTCTTTTCCTTTAAGAATTTCCCAACACCAGTTACAGTACCTCCAGTGCCTATTCCGGCAACAAAGGCATCAACTTTACCTTCGGATCCAGTCCATATCTCCGGACCAGTAGTCTCGTAGTGAATCTAAACATTGAAAAAAATTTAGAAATTATACCCTGCTAATGTCACTTCACGTGATATGATAATTGGTGTAGGCAAACCTTCGGGTTCGCAGGATTCATGAATTGCATAAGAAAGTGACCATTTGGCGTCCTTTCAAGTATCTCTTCGGCTTTTTGTAGAACTCCAGCAACACCCTTTGTTTCATCAGTTAGGTACAGCTCTGCTCCTAAAGCTAATAAAATAATCCTTCTCTCAATGCTATAATTTTCTGGCATAACCAGAATAAGTTTGTAACCCTTTGATGCCGCAATGAATGCTAATCCTATACCAGTATTACCACCGGTGACCTCGATAAGCACCGTCTTTGCAACACATAATAGGAGCAAATCAAGAAAATAACAAAAAAAAAAAAAATCAGCTCACTGAACATAAAACTTATATTACTCATAAAACATATTGCTTGGACATAAAGATAGTTTTTCTTGACCACTTGGAAAGGTCCCAAAATTTGACCTATCAGGCATGATGCATATATTTGGTCAAGCTAAATGGAACATATATAAAATAATGTATCAAAGTATATCTACGATATTACTGCAATATATCCATCAAGTTGTGACAACTAATGTTAGCCCATGTGTTTTTTAACAAACCTTTCCAGGAATGATTAGGCCTTTCTCCTCTGCATCTTTGATCATACTATACCCAACCCTGCAGGTTCAAAATATGAAAAGTTACATTACTTTCATACATAATGGTCAGATAACGAATAACACTATCTTACAAAAAAAAAAAAAAAAAAAAAAAAAAACCTCTACATCCCATAGAATGTAGAGTTATCAATCCTTGTTAAGATACAGACCTGTCTTTTACACTAGAACAGGGTCCCATCATTTCTAACTTAGCAGCAACACGGGCTACACAGCCATCCACAACTTTGTTAAGATATACCATAGGAGTGTTTCCGATTAGCTGTACATCGTGACAAAGAAACATTAATGTTAATAACTCAAATCAACAGTAACAGTCCTGACAAAAAAAATAAATTCATCAGTAACAAGGTTTGGGTATAGAAGTTACTTCAGTGACATCCTTTGCGATCTCAGACTTGATTTCCATGTCTTTGCTTTCAGATTGCTGCACAGTAGTAAGAGTCTAAGACATCGGAGATTTTGAGGAAACTGCGACATTTATCTACAGCCATATATAAGTTCCAAATAAAAGACGTCTTAACAAGGTCACATGACTTCAAAAGATACGAGGACAAATTCTGCGATTGTTCGACGACTACAATATAGGTTCACATAATGGTACCCTAACAGCATCTAAACTTAAATCTACACTTCCAGAGCAGTTTCTAGTAATATTTATTAAATTTTATATCTCAAACAAGTGACTACTTATATCTCAACGTACGTATAATGCCAACTGCCAACGAGATTTTACCAACATATCACTAAATTAACGAACTACGCTACTTGATTCACATGGTCTGAATAACAAATTCATGGGTCCAAAACCCTACTTGATTAACTTCACAATCATTATCTTAAGCAGGGATGAGAGTATATAAATTTGGATACACAGTACCTGATTAAGCAAGCACAACCAAGATAACGAGTCCACTTTCTTTCTTTCTTTCTCCCTTGTTTTCTTGCTTCCCCTCTTCACTAGTGTCACTGCTAAATTTACAGATAAGGCTAAAGAAAGATAACTATCAATTATCTAAAGAAGACAAGAGAGTACTGCTAAGAAAATAATAAGAAAATGCTGTCATAACCCCATCTCGTACATGCTCATATATGCTATATATAGCCAAATCCTAACGGCACGATGCGCCAAAACCAACTTTTGCAGTCGGTGCTCGTCGTATATATATTTTCATGGGCGTTACGGTTTAGGCCAAATAGTTGTGTGCATGCCAGCTATGGTTATGTAAGTGTAACATTTTCGTTCTTCTTTGTATTTTTGTCTCCACAGTAAAATCTCGTTAAATTAATATTCGATAAATTAATTTCCCTAAATAAATAATCAGGGCCGGCCCTGAGGTTTACGGGGCCCAGTGCGAGAAAAATTTCGAGGCCCTTTTTAACCGCGCGAAGCGCGAAAATTTTTTTGGGCCCGAATTAGATCCGGATTTTTAATCGCGCGAAGCGCGAATTTTTTTTAAGATCTTAAGCAATTTGTTATTTATAAATATGTATATATTAGATAGGAGGCCCCCTAAATATGTATGATGTGCTAGAGAGGAGGCGCCAATTTGCTATTTTTGTATAATTAACTCTTAATAATATTTTTAGGGGCCCCAAAAATATTATTTTTTGTATAATTAACTCTTAATAATATTTATAGAGGCCCCGAAATGCTATTTATAGATGCTCTAAATTGATATTTTTTGTAAGATAATAATATTAATTTAATTATATATATATATATATATTTTGACTATATATATATATACTGTAAAAAAAAATTTTTTGGCCCCCTGACCCAATGGGCCCAGTGCAACGGCACTGTTTGCACTGGGCCAGGGCCGGCACTGTAAATAATTTCTTTCGGTTCCAACTTGGACCAGTTTAAAAAATGATCAATTTCGATAAGATAATAATATAATGATTTTTTGAAAAACCCTATGTAAAATATATGGTCCCAATAATATTATAAATTAATAATTTCTTTATAATCATAAAAATATATGTATTACTCTTTTGTAAAATATGATTCTAGGGTTCTTACAATTTGAATCTATATGAAAATCATCTTTAACCATCTTTGTTGCATCAAAAAGTTCGAATGTGGTGTTTTCGTAAATCATTAAAAAGTTATTAATCAATGTTTTTGATGTCTTGGGTGCTTCTTTACGTGAAAAAGGTTCAAAAATGTTGTTTTATCTTTAATATCATCTAAATATACATGAATATTTATTTTGAATCTCGCAAATACTCATTAAATTTGTAAACAATATATATTGAATTAATTAAATTAAGTATAAAACATAAATTATACAATTCGTTCTATTTAAATATATATAATTGGAAATTAATTTTCTTTGATGTCAAAAATTCTCTATAAATTAATAATTACTACTTTATCGATTAATTAATACCTCTCCAAATTAATAGAATTCTCCGATCCTAACTATATTAATTTATAGAGGTTTTACTGTATATGTTTTTCGCGGACCTTCTATACGCTCCACACGTTTCACGTACAACACACTACTTTTTCTTTTTTTTTTTTAAAAATGATTAATTAATCAAAAGGCATACGACATCTACAAATATAATCGAAATTGGACAGACGTTTAAAAATATAACTATTGAATCTTTCTCTCTTGTAGAGGTAACAAAACGATTTGACGATGACTATTTTGTGCAATCGATCATAGATACGATCCATAATAACCTTCATCTCTGAATCAAATCCAAATAAATTGGAAATTTATTGAAGGAAATCATAATTTAAAACAAAGAAAACCAAAAATAAAGGAACAAGAGTTTTTCAACAGTAAAAACCAAAAAAATTCCCCTAAAAAATCTTTAATTAATCCTCAATTCCCAAATCATGACAACTAGTCTCTCTTTCCCTTCTTTTGTGTACCACCCCACCACAATAAAATCACATTCAGTAAGTTTAGAAGAAAATACTACTACTATATGTCTATATCAACGTTTAATGTAAACAACAGCAGTACAAGTACTTCCAAGTTGGTAAATCCATTTTCTCATATAGTCATATGTGAGACTTCGGTACATATTTATTATAATTAGGGGTAAGCAAAATTTTCCAAATCCGTCCAAATCGTTCAATCCAAATCATTCAAATCAGAATTTACGGTTTCGTAACGGATCGGGTTGGTAACGTTTTCAATTTTTTAAAAAACGAAAAATAATGGTTGGGTTTGGTTTACCATGTCAAACCCATTAATATAACCCATTCCACCCGAATATAATAATATATATTCATTATTTTTTATTATTAGTTAAGAAATATAATTCAAATTAATAATTAATATATTATCCTCATACCGGATTTGCTCATTAGGTTCATTTTACTGGATTTGCTCATTAAGTCCATTGAGATTATATTTTATGAGACTTTGTACGTTATTTTGCTGGTCCGTAAGACTTTGTAACTTAATTACCAGATTTTTCATTTTGTTGATATTTTGTGATGTATACATTGTACGTTTGTGTCGATTAATTTTTTGCAAGTTTTAAATTTTATTAAGTGGTTTAAAACCCAACCCGTCCAAATCAAACCGTTATAATTTGGACGGTTTTATTTTGTACTAAAGGTAACGATTATGCTAACGGATTGCTAAATTTCAAAATCATAAAATATAGGTTTGATGGTTTAATCCTTTCAACGCGACCATTGTTCACCCCTACTCCGACAATTTTGAAAGAATGGTTGGTTCACGAATAATGAGTTAGTTCATAAGAATCGAAACTTTAATTTTGTATAATAGAATTTGATTTCCGCGAACTCATCAACTTTAGGTGAAATATTAAACTCATGTCGCTCTCGAATTTATTTATCCTCATTCCAGTATTTTTCATTTTCATTGCTATTAATCGGAATTTTAATTTCATATCCATTTAAAAATATAAATATTATAATAGCAGAAAATTGGAAAGACATGAGAAACTTTCAAGCCATTTATTCTTGATTTTTTTTAGATTAATATCTAGAATTCATATACAAGTAAAATTGACATATTTTTACTTTTGCACATAAACAAATTACACATGAGATTTGACCGATCCGATAAAATTGAGCCAAGCCGACAATTTTATTGATCGAATAAATCCGTAAAAAAAATTATACACCAATAGTTCCATTACTTTTTACACCATTGCAGTATGTTATAAGAGGGCGTTAAAGATTACATTTGTGCTATTAATCTTTTTCATATTCATGATATTTTCAAAAATATATTTTTAAAATATTATAATTTTAAATGAGTACTAAGAGTATTATATCAATTAGGGATATTCTCTTTGGTACACTTGTCGAATTGGCTTTTGTCAATGGTACCATCACATTTTTGGCTTCTATACATGGTACACCTGACATATTGTTTCTGTTTTAGTCGTACCCTTCTGTTAGGCAGCTGTTAGCAAAACGTTTAGAAACATCCAAACCATAAAAAACACATCCAAACCAGTTTTAAAACAGAAATCTGGCGCCAAAAAACCTATACAGAACACTGGAAACTTAAAATGCTATGAAAACCACAAAAACACGGCGCCTTGATAAAATACGATTCATGACATAAAAAGTTCACTTCTACCATCATTAGAATTCGGATCAAAACCATAATATGTCTACCATCATCAGAATTCAAAATTTACATCAAAAGCATAATATGTCTACCATGAGCATAATTAAACTAACAAAAGTGTAGGACTAGTCTATCATAAACAGGTTCACTTCTGGTGCTGAGATTGTGATACAATAAGGACAGAGGGTTGTGATGCACTCCCTAGATTTTCAGCCTTCCTTTTCCTTGTTGAGGTCCTTGAGGAAGTTCCCTCAGCTGCTGTTTTGGCTACACCTTTTGCTGCTTTGTTTGCTGCTCTGGCAGCTTTGGCTGCATTAGATTGATCTCTGACCCTTGGATGTCTAACAAGCAGTGATGCATTAGATTCAGTGGCCTTCATTTCCTTTCCAGTGGGTCCTCCCTTACATGTTCTAGCATTGTGTCCAAAATGGCCACACTTTGTGCACTTCACAGTCTTGCTTCTTTTTCCCTTTTGATCTTCACCTTCTTCTCTTCTCCTGTTCCTACTTGGCCTACCAACTCCCCTTTTCATTGTTGGTGGCATTACATTAGGGATGCCTTCATATGCTAGCCAGTTTTCCTCATCAGCAATGGGATTAATGTTGAAACTGTATGCTTGCTTGTATGTCCTCACTGAATACCAAAAGCTGATAACTTTTTGGGGGTCAATCTTTGCATGCAACATTGCCCTAACAGCATGCCTACATGGTATACCTGATAGCTGCCAAGCTCCACATGAACACAACTTACTATTCAGTAATAGAGGAAACTGTGATTTACCTTCATGAATTTCATATTCACCAGGCTTGGACATGTAAGCTTTACAGCTGATAGTCCCCTTGCTTATATCTTTAAGAGCTTTAACAATTTTTGGGCATACATCTTCATCATTCCAAGTCTTTGCATTTTCAAGCCTTGTTGCTATTCTAACCATACAAACTCTTCTAATACCTGCAAACAAAAAATGTAGTATACTGTAATTAGTAAAGAAATGTACAAGTCTACAAAGTTGGACAATAATAGTTGATTTGAATTTACCTTCAAGCAAAGATAGCACTGGCCTACTCCTCTCAACTCCAAGTGTAGAGTTGAAGCTTTCAACAAAGTTGGAGGTGTTTGAATCATTACAAACATTGGGATCAAACATGTGTTTGCTCCAGGTACATGGATCCCCTAAGTTAGCAAACCAGGTCATGGCTGCATCCCCTCCTGCCTCTTGCATCCTCTCCATTTCTTTTCTAAAAGTAAACTGTGAAGTTGCATTGCAGACCCTCCAGAATAGAGTATACATCAATGGGCCATGAAACTGTTTCTTAAAGTTCCTGCTAAGGTGCCTACAACAGTACCTTCTTTTGGCAGACGGCCAAACCTTTTCTAGTGCAAGATCAATTCCCTAACAAACAGTAGATCAATAAAACAGAGTTTATTAACAAGCAAATTAAAATGCAGAGATATTGTAAGCAAATTAACAAGCAAACAGAGTTATGAGTACCTTTTGTCTATCTGAAATTATGGTCCAATCTTTCCTGCTAGACTCCTTGACAATATTGTAAACATTCCACAAGAAAAATCCCCAGTTGTCCTTATCCTCTACACTCACCACTTCATAAGCTAATGAAAAGATTTCATTGTTGCCATCTAAGGCCACTGCTGACAATAAAATCCCTCCATAATTTCCTTTGAGGTGTGTCCCATCAACACCTATTAATGGTCTACAGCCTCCCAAGAACCCCTTCCACATAGCAGTAAAGGAAATGAAGATAGTGCTGAAGAGTAATTGCTTTGGAATGGTTTCAGTTTCAACATATGAGCAATATGCTTTAGATTCAGGATTTGTATCACAAATAAACTTAGTATAGGCTGGCAAATCCTTGTAAGATTGATCATGACCACCAAATAGTTTCTCAACTGCATATCTCTTCATTCTAAACAGAGTTGACAGTTTCATGTAGATTCCATACCTCTGAAATTGTAGTTCATTTAAAGCTTTCCCTAGTATGTCTGGATTAGCCCTTATGTCCTCCATGAGTCTTTTAGCAGCCCACTTAACATCAAGTAGTGGATTATGTATCTCCAGACCCCTACATGTATGAGTATTTGGTTCAATCTTCTTTATTGCCCATGTGATTCCATCTTGCAGCTTACTTGCATGTATCCTCCATTTGCAACACTCAGCATGACAAGTTGCTGTGTACCTTGAGTTGTCTGCTGCCAACACAATAATAGCAAACCCCTCCTGGATGCAGTAATCCTTAAGTGTAGCCTTGAAATGAGCCTTGTCCATAAAAAGCAACCAAGGCTTTAAGCTGATCTTTCCAAAGTCTTTGTCATCATATATTTCTCCATTTTTATATAGAAGTTGATAGTAGTCATTGTCATTATCATCATCTATGAAGTCATGCCATTTCCCAGGTTTATAATTGACTTTCACTTTCAGGACCTTGCTTATCTCTTCCATTTCATCTGCAGGTGTATCTCCACTTAGCAACACATTTTCTTCAGAATCAGCCTCATGATCATGTTCTCCTCCAGATTTTTCTAACTCAGAATCAGCCCTTTTATCATCACAATTGAATGAAACCTTTCTCTTAACATTCATTTGTTCTGTTGCAGCTTTCATGCTTTCACTTGATTTCATGCTTTCATTTCCATTTGTGGTTGACATTTGCACATTTTGTGAATTCAAATACAACCCCTTCCTTCTTGCAGTACTTCTGGGAATTTTCCTTGCAAATGAGCAGTGATCAGCATTTGTGCTTCCTTTAGCAGTAGGCTCAATGACAGAGGTATTTTAGGGAGAAAATCGTGGACTCCTTCTGATTGGTAAAGCCTCAAAGGTTGTTTTAGGTGACACTGGGGATGGTGGTAGGTTTATAGAAGAAGCTTTTGCTTTAGGTTTAGCTTTAGGCTTTGGTTTTGGTTTAGAGATACCTTTTGGGTTAGGTTTAGCTCTAGGATTTGGCCTCACAACATCAACTGAGGTATCTTCAAGCTGATCAAGTCCAGGTAGTTCATCACCCTCCCTTGTATCACCCACCCCTATATCACCCACCCCTGTATCACCCACCACTGTATCACCCCTTTCATCCAACACATTATCAGTAATTTTCTTACTTTCCCCTTCTCGTTTCAAATTTAGGACAAGTTTGTATAAAGCATTCGGTTTTAAAGCTGTCCCAACCCATATGTTTATCATTTCTTTCCCAGATAATCTCTTAAACATTGTCATAAGATCACTGTCTACAAGTAAAACATGATGTTTCATTTCAAATGAATAACCAAAGGTAGGATAATGGTAATTCAGTTTTCAACCCCTTTTCTTAACTTCATCCTCATACGTCATAACAACATCTAATAATGTACATTTGTCTACCTCAAATCTTAGATCAACATACTGACTCCTCCAGTTTATTCTCAGAATTTTATGACTATCTCTCATTCTGCAAGTATCAAAAGCCCTAATTTTAACATAAAAACACACAATATACACAAATACTACACATATAATGATTTCGATTATACACAGTACATATACATACATTCAATTATACATACACAGATATGACATAAACAGAGATATTATACATACACACACAATACATACACAGAGATATTATACATACACACACAATACATACACGGTACATATGTTCGAACAAGGCATACCTGTTAGTAGATTGAAGATTGTAAATTGTTTCCACCCTAATTGATGTGTTCGATTAGCAGTCGATAGAATCACCTCTTTTCCCCTCTTTCGCTCAAACCCTAACCCGATAGAATGAAAATGAAGAGTCGTACTTAAAACTTAATTTTATTTTAAGCTTATTCTTTTTTATTTAATTTTATTTTTAATAGTCATTAACAGTGGTTAAACGATGTTTAACGTTTTACTTAAAAAAGGGTACGACTAAGACAGAAATAATACGTCAGGTGTACCATGTATAGAAGCCAAAATGTGATGGTACCATTGGCAAAAGCCAATTCTACAAGTGTACCAAAGAGAATATCCCTATCAATTAATATTTTTATTTTTTCAAAATTCCTTAAGAAGCTATCGAATTTCTATCACTAAATTTTTTTATCCAACCCGACTTCAGCTACCTAGAGACCGAATCGGTAGAACCAGAAATTCTATAAAAATTCACTACATTAAATAAAGTCTTGAGATGTATTTCTCCTGGGCAAAGCCACCGACCAGTATTAAATTTCAAAATTTTATATTCCCAAACTATTACCATTTCTGCATTCACTCAGTTTTTGTTCTTTTGGAGGAAAAAAGACGAGTTAATCAAACAACGGAAAACCAATTTTCATTTAGTATCTTGCTATTGAGTTTTGATGCCAAATAAAGTATTGCAGGTCAAAGGCAAGCAACTCAGAATCATACGTGTACAGTGTCTGTTGTCAGCATCTACCTGTTGGAGTAGTACGGTATGCTTTACCACCACCAGAACCAACCAATCTATTGTCAGTGTTGGACTTTAGAACCCAACTCCAAGACATGCCTAGAACAGATAGTGTTGTGTCACTACAAGAAAAAGTTCAATAGACATCACACATTAGACATCGGTTACTAATGCCAGATATTAAAAGATGTAATAACATCACCCCGCGTTAATCTGATGTCTTTGTTGTTTTAAGACATCGTTTATTTTACAACCGATGTCTAAAATTCGGCTAAAAAAAATAAAAAGATAACTCCCTATTTACAGTGCGGAAACAATAAGCATTGGGATAGCTCAAACAATTCCGGGAAGCACTGGGATAGGTCACATGATTCCGGTCCCCTACGACCACTTTACAAAATAGTTTAGTTTGAAGATTAACCCTGCTTAAATTTCATTCTGGATTCATAGGGAAGAATTAAGTCACAAGAAAAGATGTTCATAGAAACATTATGGAATTCAATTCACATACGTTTTCCTTAAACATGAAGATTACAACAAATCAAGCTTTCAAATCATAATGGTACGACAAATTTTATAGTAGCTTCCTAAATTTTGGACCAACCACGGTAATGACACATTGACAAAGTTCCTTTGGGAATTGAAGAAGCTCTGATAATCCTTGTCTAGCAATTTTTGTTCCCTGCCGCTCAATTTGCATAGATAATTTGATCAGCCTAATGGCATTAATTTGGAAAATTCTAAAGATTGATACACTGACACTTCTAGGATCCATGGAAGAACACAACCCTAGATTATAATCTTTAAATGCAAAACTCACCGCATCGTTGAGTGGAAAAGGCAGTTCAAAATAAGAAAGGGCAACACATATTGCAGCCCTGACTATCCTTGCGCTTGGGTCAGTGACGCAGCTAGTGAAAATGAAAACGGGTGCAATATATATGCAATACAATTTCTTCATTTGTGTAGGAAGTGAAAATGGGAAAATGAATCCTTTACAGAGGAGGCAATATATGTAAAGAGCTTCAAGAATTCATGGAGAAATGAAGAAGAAATGTAACTAACCTTTTATTATTCAGTCTTAGAAGAATTACAGGTAGTTTATATCTATTTATACTAATAACTAGCTACATAGATTCTGTTACAGTACATAAGGCTCTGTTTGGATAAAAGGTATTTGTAGCTTATGTTTACTATTTTCGTAATGACCATGTGTAGTCTCAATAGTCCCCTTTTGAACTGACATAGCTTGATTTACATTAGCGACTGGTATGACTAAATCTTCTAGACCATTATCTTGAATAGCCCCTCCGCAAATTGAGGACACGGTCGAATACGTAATTCCCAATTTGGAAGAACAAAACCAATGAGGAACTTTACCAAGTCCATTTGTAAGAATGTCAGCTAAGTTGTCTTTGGAAGAAATTTGAGAAACTGTAATAAGACCATTAGCAATCTTCTCCCGAATAAAATTAACATCCAGTTCAATATGCTTTGTTCGAGCGTGATAAATCGGATTGGCTGTAAGATCTATAGCAGCTTTACTATCGTAAAACAAAGGTGTAGAGTGTACAAGAACACCAAGTTCAGCAAGGAGATTTTTCAACCATAAAACTTCACAAGATGAGTCTGCTAAGGCTCTATATTCCGCCTCAACATAGTTCCTGGACGTAATAGACTGTTTCTTAGCATGCCAAGAAATAACAACAGGGCCTAGCAAAAAACAATAACCCCCAACTGAACGTCTATCAACCACATCTCCAGCCCAGTCACTATCACTATACCCTTTAAAATCAAGAGAATTCTGAGCAGGAAAAAACAATCCATAGAAAGAAGTATGTTTCAGATACTTGAGTACCCGTTTGACTGCATCAAATGAGTTGTTCGAGGAGCATGTTGAAACTGACTAAGAGACTGAACAAAGGACGAGACGAAGTATGATACAATAGTTTTCCAACCAGTGATCGATATAAAGAAGAATCAGCCAATAATTCTCTAGATTTATCATTGTCAAACAATTTCACATGAAGTAAATCTGTGACAAATTTTTGTTGATTGAGAAAAATACCTTTCTTATTTCTGTGAACCTCAAGTCCTAAGTAATATTTAATGGGACCCAAATCTTTGATACTAAATTGAACATCCAACAGAGTTTTCAAAGACTGAATAGTAGGCATATTATTTTCAGCAATTAAACAGTCGTCAACATAGACAACCACTGCAACAAAAACTGATCCAGATGTATAAGTAAACAATGAATAATCCAGCAAAGACTCCTTGTATCCAGCTTGAATTAATGAAGAAGTAACTTTGGCAAACCACTCTCGAGAAGCTTGTCTCAATCCATTAATTGATTTCCTTAACCGACAAACTAAATTGGATTGAGAATCATTGAATTTATAACCCAGAGGTGGCTTCATATAAATTTCTTCGGTTAAGTCCCCATGTAAAAACGTATTGTTGACGTCTAACTGTTCAACAAACCAACCCTTAGCTGCAGCAATTGCCAACAAGGTTCGAACTGTAACCATTTTCACAACTGGGGCATATGTGTCATGATAATCAACTCCAACTGACTGAGTGTAGCCTTTAGGCCTTAAATCTATCAACATTCCCATTGGCTAAATATTTTATCTTAAACACCCACTTGTAATCAATAGTATGTTTACCTGGGGGTAGAGAAACTAAAGACCAAGTCTGATTTGCTTCTAAAACATCTAATTCCTTTTGCATTGCTTGAATTCATTGGGGATTCTTAACAGCCTGATGGTAAAATGTTGGTTCGAAAACAACATTGGAAAAGCCATGAAAGACTGATTATTTGGATCATATGAATAATGAGACAAATGTATAGAAAAAGGATCTATACCAGTGTTAACAACTGAATTACTATGTTGCATTGTGTAAAGCATAATATAATGTAATATATAATAAAGGACATATATAACTCAACTAGGATAAAAGATAAATAATATTAAACTCTATACAGGGATCGTGAAATTTGAAGAACAAGCATCAACAACGATCAAGTCGCTGAAAGAAGTTCATTAACATGATCAAGCCTCAGTGACAGAATAAGATGTACAGATGATTCAGTTGAAGAGCCAAAAGATTCCATGCATTTATATTATTTGAAGATACTGCTGCAGGCTAATCAATTGGAATGTTACGAAGGTGTGAAGATCAAGATCAGTGCTAGTCACTTGTGAAACAGACCAGTGCACTAAGTGTCAGCACATACGAGAAGGATCAACACATTAATTTACAGAAAGAATTGCCAAAGCCTATTGACGATCAATGACAGACATAATATCTCAAGGTATTGTCAAAAATTAATTTACTCTAAAAATTAAATAAGTAACAGATTAATTAATTATTTATAACAAAAATAATTAAATTAATCTGGTACTTGGATTATTTTCTGAGATAGATTAAAACAGCGGAATAAACAGAAGAAATAAGCCCAAGAGATATAAAAAAATATAATACTATGCACGGTTACTATGCACGGTTGCTATGCAGGTACTGTGCAAATAGTGGTACTGTGTAAATAGTGGCTGGTGGGGCCCATAGTGGTAGGTGATAAATAGTGATACTATTCAAATAGTGGCTGGTGGGGCCCACAGGAGTTGTTGAAATAGTAAATGGTAGGTGAAATATTGCCCTCCTTCAGCCTATAAATAGGCCTGTTGTATTTCATTTCAAAACACACCTCAACACACAACTTTCTCTTCTCTCTCTTATATCTTCTCTTTGTAAGTTGATAGATAGTCCATCTAGTAGGGAAGCCGGCTTAGCCCGCTTTCAGGAAGTGTCGAGTAGAAGGTCCTCGTGCCTAAACTATCCTAGGAGTGTTTGATTTTGTAGCTGATCCATAGGATTAGATTGTGTAGCAAACCTCTGGGTTTTATCTATTCAAAGATATTTCCCAAACAGTTGTGTTATTTCAATTCAGTATTTTTTGATCTCATATCCAGATAAAAAATAATATATTTTTTAAATAACGCATTTAACCCCCCTTCTACGTTATTCCGGACCTAACAATTGGCATCAGAGCCACTCTGTTATTATACAATAGTTTAGATCCAAAAAGCTATACAATCATGATAGAGAAAACACAAACTCCAACAACAAGCAGATATGAATCAATCAGAGTTCCAATACTCAGGGCATCAAAGTATCCCATATGGAAGGTGAAGATGGAAATGTTTTCGGAGGCTACAGATCCAGAGTACTTAGACAGAATCCACGATGGTCCACATAAGCCGACCAATTTATCTGTTGCAGTTGATAAAGAGCAACAGAAAATGAATCGAGGTTAAGTACGAATGAACCCCTTAAAAGAACACTTGGTTATAACTTAGAAAACGGACAATAAATCTCGAGGTATAATCTTTGTTAGTAAGCGACCGACCATAGAACTTATACAACTTAAGTACCTACGAAGTGTAAGTGTAATGACATGCCTTAATAACGAACAAGTGTCGGAACATAACGGTGTTAATAAGAGTTACATTAGAGTTTACATAACGAGATCACTCGAAAACGTGTTTTAACCTAAGTAAAGTATATACTTAACCTTTCAAAGCATTAAATGACTAATCTCGGATATTTGATTATTTATAGATCACCGGACTGACCCCGGACACACTATCCCTACCGGATTACGTACCAGGCAAGTTCTCAACACTTTGGAACTGTTGTTGTGATAATATATATATATATGATTTGATTGTTGTTATACATATGCCATAGCATGCATGCCTGCTTTCAGATTATATTGTGATACTTGTTTCGAGAATTGATATTGGCTTATAAGCTAGATACGAGATATATTAGTTATAAGCCGGATATTGCTAAGACCCTTAGTGAAGGGCATATGAATCTCATTCTTCGAATATATACCGGAAATCAGTATTTCTTGATACATTGTGATTATTTTCTGAGGAAAATATCTAAGTAAATATTTTTTTCATTATTTATTTGATTAATATTATTTGAATATTCATTTGAGTTTCATTATATAATGAATATTATTTTGAATATTCATTTGAGCATTATATTTTTAATGAATATTATCTTGAATATTCATTCAAGGTTGATTTAATTATTGGATATTATTTTGAATATTTATTCGAGGAATTATTTATTTTGTGAATATTTTATATATTCATTCGAGGGTTAATTATGAGCAATATTTTACATTAAGAATATTCTGGAAATATTTATGGTTTAATAAATATTCTTCGAATATTTATTTAATTCTTTTAACTAGTTTTAAAAATGATTCATTTTATTAAAATATTATCTTCAACCTCCAAATATTATGTAAAATAGTTCTGAGCCTTATTACGATTATTTTTATCAAGGAGAGGTTCCCAAAACTCCATTTTTTTCATTCAAAGCTATCTTTCAAAATATAAGGGAACCTTATCTGAGAGCTGTTATTTATTTTGTTTGACTGCCTGGTCATAAATCTTTTGAAACTATTCCTTTCATTCGCAACTTGGTTGCTATTCATCAAATTGAGTCTTGTGTTACTTCCTCATCGTTTGAGGGGTAAGATTAATGGATCAAGTCGATATCCATTAACAAGCAACAACTTGGGAAATATTGGTGAATTTTCCTTTCCAATTAGATACGACTACTATGTGGAGTCCTATCAACAAGTATTATACTTGGGGAAAGGGGGACGAACTTTATGTTTCAGAGGTATGGATGTTACTCGAACTAGGAGTCGTGTAAGTGGCCGAGTGGCACCGGTCCATCAATGGCCCAACCGTTGGCCGGGGAGTTCCAGGGCGGTGGACAAGTAAATCCGTCTGCTCTTCCTTCTACATGTAGAGAATAATCATGAGATGCATAACATACGACTGATCATCATAAACATTATGGCTTCTGCGCGTCAATGCTCCGATTTTAGTTCATCTTTCATAGTTGGAAATTTTCTGCAACATTATCAGTGTTGGTAGGGTTGAAAAGTGTTCAAACTGGAAGTGTAATATTTACCTGCAATTTCTTCCTTATGATATATGTTGATATATTGCCCATATCTTTGCATAGCAGATATGTCTACAGAGTATATATTTTGAGTTACCTTGTAACTTCATCTTTTACGCTATACTGAC
This sequence comes from Saposhnikovia divaricata, assembly GCA_036435485.1. NCBI lineage: Eukaryota > Viridiplantae > Streptophyta > Magnoliopsida > Apiales > Apiaceae > Saposhnikovia > Saposhnikovia divaricata. The sequence goes on from CM071595.1 coordinate 125,916,523, forward strand.
AATATGTTCGTCAATGCATGGCATATGGTTTCAAAGATATCTCTTGAATTGTTATATATTCTTGTTCAGTTATATATTACTTTTGGTGGGACATTGCTCACCCTTGCTTTATTTATTATATCACAACAACAACTAGATCTGATGGCCCGTACAAGGTGCACTCAACGCAAACAGGTGACAGCCGTCAGAGGGTTACCCGCTATTGTCATAGTAGCTATTGCTGAGGTAGGAGCAACCAGTAAGCTAGACTGGTAGCTTTTATGTATTAGACTTACTTATATGTATGAATTATGTAAATCAACGGCAAGAAACTATTAAACTTATTCTGTAATCATTTTGGGTTGTAATAACTTATAACTTATGGATCCTATGACTAGAGAATTATTCCAATTTCATCTCTGGGACTATAACTGGTTGTGTGTGATGTGGTATTACTGTGGGGTCATAGAATGCTATTTATTTATTTTGATTCAAGTGCAAGTATTGTTTATGGAATATGAGACCGTAATGACCAGGTCCCCGACCCCGGATCTGGGGCAGTTACAGTGCCATTTAATCGATTCAAGTTTAACCTCCCAGAGGGAAAATCTCTGGATCTCTTTCGAGATTTACCACTCTTTACCAGTGGTCGGCAACTCGCTTCACGCGAGGACGGAAGCTCACGGACTATTATTGCACCATCTGTGACCTCTGAAAAAGGGGCTAGGATGATTTCATTTGCAGGTGCACATATCGGTGGAAGCTCTGGAGGAGAGTTGAGGGAAACACGAACAGAACATGTAAGTGTAACCCAAACCACTAAACCGAGTGAATATAGAGTGTTGAGTGAAACGCCTGCAGAATGTTCTAGTGAGCAACCTACTCAACCACATGCACCTATTACCAGAGAGGAATACAATAGTCTTCTTACATGGATTCACACAATGGAGAAAGAGTTGCCAATTATTTGTAAGTCTATTGGAGAAATAAAAAATTTGCAACTTATTCAACATGATGTATTCCAAGTTCAATTGAATACCATGGCAACCCAGTTTAATGATGCAATCAACTCCTTGGTAAAGCCATCTTCGTCTAATTTACCAACTCCACATCCTACTACTCTGGAGGATAACCCAAACTGAGGGGGAGAAGGTGGATGACCAAGAAAAATTTACTAGGCGTAAGGGTAAGAAAAAGGTTGTTGACACGGAATTAACTTTATTTTGGGAAAGGAAAAGCTAATTGGAGTATTAGTGCTATGTGGAAAGAAAGCAAAGGTAAACTTGAAGATTTGTTCAGTCTAAAGGAACAATTGTCTTGCACTTGGTTAATTTTAGAAATCTGGAACATGTATATATATGATCCAGAATGCACTTTAATATTATTTATCTTTGAACTTTATTTTTTTTTGTTGTATCAGTTGAGTTATCCTCTATGAATTTGCTTGTCAAACCCTAACAATCAAATAGGGGGAGATTATAAAGCATAATATAAGGTAATATATAATAGAGGACATATATAACTCAACTAGGATAGAAGATAAATAATATTTAACTCTATACAGGGATCGTGAAATTTGAAGAACATGCATCAAAAGGATCAAGTCGCTGAAAGAAGTTCATTAACATGATCAAGCCTCAGTGACAGAATAAGATGTACAGATGATTCAGTTGAAGGGCTAAAAGATTCCATGTATTTATATTATTTGAAGGTGTGAAGATCAAGATCAGTGCTAGTCACTTGTGAACCAGACCAGTGCACTAAGTGTCAACACATACGAGAAGGATCAACACATTAATTCACAGAAAGAATTGCCAAAGCCTATTGACGATCAAGGACAGACATAATATCTCAAGGTATTGTCAAAAATTAATTTACTCTGAAAATTAAATAAGTAACAGATTAATTAATTATTTATAACAAAAATAATTAAATTAATCTGGTACTTGGATTATTTTCTGAAATGAATTAAAATAGCAGAATAAACAGAAGAAAGAAGCCCAAGAGATATAAAAAAATAGTAATACTATGCACGGTTACTATGCAAGATTACTATGCAGGTACCGTGCAAATAGTGGTACTGTGTAAATAGTGGCTGGTGGGGCCATAGTGGTAGGTGATAAATAGTGATACTATTCAAATAGTGGCTGGTAGGGCCCACAGGAGTTGTTGAAATAGTAAATGGTAGGTGAAATAGTGCTCTCCTTCAGCCTATAAATAGGCCTGTTGTATTTCATTTCAAAACACACCTCAACACACAACTTTCTCTTCTCTCTCTTATATCTTCTCTTTGTAAGCTGCTAGATAGTCCATCTAGTAGGGAAGCCGGCTTAGCCCGCTTTCAGTAAGTCTCAGGTAGAAGGCCCTCGTGCCTAAACTATCCTAGGAGTGTTTGATTTTGTAGCTGATCCATAGGATTAGATTGTGTAGCAAACCTCCGGGTTTTATCTATTCAACGATATTTCCCAAACAGTTGTGTTATTTCGATTCAGTATTTTTTGATATCATATCCACATCAAAAATCGTAATATTTTTTAAATAACGCATTCAACCTCCCTTCTACGTTATTCCGGACCTAACACATAGGAAAAGTCTGATAATCATCCAACCACAAAGGACGAGTTTTGGAACGAGTATAATGTTGCATAACAGGCATAACAGAAGTCTCAGAATTGTGATTCTGAGAAGCATTATGAGAAGAAATATCTAAAGGAACAGAAGAAGTCTCTGAGTTTTCAGACTTATTATTAACACTAGCAGAAGGAGTCTGAATTATGAGACAACCAGTTAATAAAAGTGTAAGAATTACCTGAAGTGGTATTAGTAGACATAGGAATTGATGAAGACTTAAGATGATAGGGAAAAATATGTTCATGAAACTTAACATGTCGACTAACAAAAATAGAATGAGTGTCTAGTTGAAGTAATTTGTAGCCCTTTTGTAAGTGTGGATAGCCCAGAAAAATGCATTGGATAGTTCGTGGTTTAAGTTTATCATTAGAATGAATAGAAGCATAACACAAACACCCAAAGATTTTAAGACTACGATAATCTAGCAATTTATTATAAAGAATCTGAAATTGACTTTTGTTTTGAAGAACAGGTGTGGGTAAAATATTAATGAGAAAAGTAGCCGTAAGAAGACACTCACCCCAGATTTTATGAGGAAGACCAGATTGGAAGCGTAATGCTCTAGTTACCTCACGTAGATGCTTGTTTTTGCGCTCAACGCGTGCATTCTGTTGAGGTGTGTGTGTGCAAGATCGATGGTGTTGAATACCAAGAGAAGTAAGATAAGATTAAAAAGAACTGTTCACTACCATTATCAGTGCGAATGGATTTAATACATGTATTAAACTGAGTTCGAACATAAGAAATAAAGGCTTGAAACTTCGAAAAAATGTGAGATTTAGTAGATAAAAGAAATGTCCAGGTGGCACGGTTGTGATCATCTACTATTGTGAGAAAATATTTACAACCATTATTGGTAGCAACATGATATGGACCCCAAACATCCATATGAATTAAACCAAATGGAACTAAATCATGAGATTCACTATGTCTTGGAAAAGAAAGCATAGTTTTTTTTGCAATGGGACAAATAGGACAATCTATGTTACAATCATGCAAATCATTAATACAAGAAATATTTTTGATCATAGAATTAGGAGCATGTCCTAAACGTAAATGCCATAGTTTTGAATCAACAGCTGATACAGAATATGAACAAGTATTAATTTCAGCAGAAGTGGATAGATGAGCTTGAAGTAAATCTGGATTGAAGTAATATAGGCCTCTTTTCTCAGCACTAGTGGCCATAATCACTTGGTTTTGGCCCTGAAAAATACATCGAGAAGATGTGAAAAGCACAGAACAAGAATTATCTTGAGTAAGTTTACTCACAGATAAAAAATTACAATGAAAGGCATGGACAAATAAAACATTACTTAGAGTAATGGTATTGGTAGGAGTCAAATTGACAGAACCAGATTGATGTACAAGAATAATTTGTTTATTTGGCAAAGCAATGTGGAAAGGTTGTACTAAAGTACAAAGATTATGCATGACTGATTTATCACAACACATGTGGTTTGACGCACCCGTATCAATAATCCATAAAGAACTTAAACTAGAAGGAGTATAAGACAACATGGAGTAGGCCAAACCTGCCATTTGTCCAATATGGTCTTCTGGAGTAGAATTGCCAGTAACCTTATTGTGCATCACCATGCTCATGAGTTGATTCATCTGATGTTGTAGCTGTTCAATAGAAGTAGTGGAAGTAAATTGAACAGATGAGGAATTGACAGAAGGAGTACTAGGACTAGCACCCAGAACACCAGAAACTTGCATTGGTTGTGGATAGTTTCTGAAACCTTGTGCATTAAAAAACTTTCCTTTTCCACGACCTCGTGGTGGATAACCAATAAGTTTGAAGCAGCTTTCCTTCAAGTGTCCCTCCTTGTGACAATAAGAACACTTCAATTGTTTCTTAGTATGAGTCTCAGCCTGTGAACCTTGAGATTGTGAATTTGCGGATTTAACAAACCTTGTAAGAGTGGCCAAGAAAGAAGGTAGAACAACATGGCCTTGTCTCCGACGTTCTTCTTGTTTTATGAGAGAAAAATCTTGTGCCAAAGTAGGTAAAGGACTCATCACTAAAATTTGTCCCCTAGCATTGGAGTAACTGTCATGTAAACCCAGAAGGAACTGTAGTAACTTCTTCCTTTGGTCCCTTTCATCCTGAAGTTTGTGAGACTCATAACCACAACCAGTAATTGAACACACAAAAGAAGGAAGAAGGTTCCAAGGAACCATACTCATCCCACAAAATTCTTCATCTTATGATAGTACAGTTCGACACTTTTATCACCTTGTTCTAAAGTATGAAGATCCTTCAAAACTTGATATACACGATGACCATCAACACAAGAAAATTGATCATTCAATTCATCTCATACGTCTTTCTCCGAATGAACAAAGTCCATACCATTGCTTATGTCATCAGAAACATTATTCAAAATCCAAAGCAATGATCATATCGTTAACCTTATCCCACTGTGCATTACTCTTATACTAATAACTATTACAGATCCTGTTACATTACATAAGGCTCTGTTTGGATAAAAGGTATTTGTAGCTTATGTTTACTATTTTCGTAATGACCATGTATAGTCTCAATAATATGCAACAAAAGAATATAAGGCATTAAATTAAGAACTAAAGTATGAAGATCCTTCAAAACTTGATATACACGATGACCATCAACACAAGAAAATTGATCATTAAATTCATCTCTTACGTCTTTCTCCGAATGAACAAAGTCCATACCACTGCTTATGTCATCAGAAACATTATTCAAAATCCAAAGCAATGATCATATCGTTAATCTTATCCCACTGTACACTACTCTTATACTAATAACTATTACAGATCCTGTTATATTACATAAGGCTCTGTTTGGATAAAAGGTATTTATAGCTTATGCTTACTATTTTCGTAATGACCATGTATAGTCTCAATAATATGCAACAAAAGAATATTTAAGGGTGCTACTAAACTGAAATAATTAACTGAACATTAATATATTGCATACTTTAAGAAGACTAGTAATATGATACATACTTTCTTTATTTTATGAAATATGATAAAAAAATCTAAAAAAATGTAATTTCATTTATCTATATCTATACTATAGTATAATAAGCGAAATGGGTATAATTTGTAGTTTGGTTACCATTCTTTTGGTTCCTCATTTTTGGTTATCCCCCATTCACAACCTTTAGATCTTCAACTCAAATAGATCATGACCGTTAGATACAACAATACTAAAAGTTGGAGGTCAAAGGTTCGAATCCCGCCAACAACATTTAATATAAAATTAATACTAGATTATGTTATATATAAAGGTTGAAGGTTCGATTCCCACCAACAGCATATTAATTTATATTTAATAATAAAAATTATTTATATACAAAGGTCTAAAATTTGAATTCTTCCAACATATTAAAAGTAATATTTATAATATTATACATTGCAACGTTTTCTCAAGTTCGAGATGATATGGCCTTATTTTTAAAAATGTAACAGAATTATTCTAATTGTGTAAATGCATAGATTTATATAAAATCAATATATTATAACATAATAAAATTTAAAATTATATCATTTATGAAAAGTAATTAATTCTAAATATAAATACTAAATATTTCTCCCAAAAAATGCAAATAACTAACATATAACACATATATAGATATAGTTTATTGTTGTGGAACGAAAAGTAGGGTGTATTTATTACGTATTGATAACAAGGGTTAAGGAAAGAGCTTCAAGCTTTAATGGTTGATCAAGTGTTTCGTGACTTAACTCGGGTCCTCACAAGATGCCTACGTATCTTGAAAATATCAAGAATCAAGCCAACAAAACATAGTTTTGATTGTGAGGAATCAGATCCTTATATAGGCCTCGGGGCCTTAGAATTAGGGTTTGGTATCTTGCTAGACAAGATACATGTTTTAGATAGACTTTTGCATCCTTCCATGAGGAAGGCTGAATCGTATTGGACTCATATGACTGGGGGACCACTCCTTGAAGAACTTGGGTCCTTATTGGACTCAATAATGGAGTCCCACTTTGGATGATTTATTTAATTACGAATTTATTATTAGAATCAGGGTTTTGGGCCTTGTAAAGCATAATGTAATGTAATATGTAATAGTGACATATATAACTCAACTAGGATAAAAGATAAATAATATTAACTCTATACAGGGATCATGAAATTTGAAGAATAGGCATCAACAAGGATCAAGTCGCTGAAAGAAGTTCATTAACATGATCAAGCCTCAGTGACAAAATAAGATGTACAGATGATTCAGTTGAAGGGACAAAAGATTCCAGTGATAAAGTTTTTATGGTTGCACAATTCTTAGCAGTGTTCTTAAAGACATGATACGAAGACCACGAGTGAATGTTAGTCGTCTGTGAACCAGACCAGTTGCACTGGGCGTCAACACTTCACAAAGGAATCGAAGTATCTAACTCAGAAAAACTGTTAAGAGGTATGATTGAGTTTATAGCAGTGTTGATAACCTCTAGTTAGTTGGAAGCTGAGTATTTAAGGATGTCAAATTAAGAGGAAAATGAATAGTATCCGAAATTACTATTCATATGAATAGTATCCAAAATTACTATTCATATAAATAGTAACTAAAATTACTATTCATATGAATAGTAACTGAAATTACTATTCATATGAATAGTAATCGAAATTACTATTCATATGAATAGTACCAAGAGCTTCAATCAGCAAAAACAAATTACATCAGGTGGGGCCATATTCAAATTAGATTTTGAAATTAGAAAGATTCGGCTGGAATAAGCAGGCGGCAACATCGTCATCCGTTACGTATATTAGCTGCATAGTGATTTTCTATAACCTATAAATAGGCCTGTTGTATTTCACTTTTAAACACACCTCAACACACAACTCTCTCTTCTCTCTCTTATATCTTCTCTGTGTAAGCTGCTAGACAGTCCATCTAGTAGGGAAGCCGGCTTAGCTCGCTTTCAGAAAGTGTCGGGTAGAAGGTCCTCGTGCCTAAACTATCCTTAGGAGTGTTCTGTTTTTGAAGCTAATCCATTGTATTAGAAGTTGTAACACCCCTTCGAGTTTATTATCAATAAAGATATATTCTCGGAATTATTTTTTTTGGTAGTATCGTATTCAACCCCCCCTTCTACGATACTTCGGGACCTAACAATTGGTATCAAAGAGAGCTTCTAACATACAAGAAGTCAAAAGATCAAAACCATGGGAAGGAAGGATACTGGTGTGAAGATTCCAATGCTTGACAAAGATAATTACTTTCACTGGAAAGTAAAAATGCACCTTCATCTCTCAGCCATCGATGAAGGCTATGTAGATTGCATAGAGAAAGGACCTCATGTTCCAATGAAGTCCAACTCTGGGATTGGTCAAGATCCTTGTAACGACCCCGACTTCCCAATACTAAAAATATACTTTTAATAATATAGACTTTGATACAGGGGAATTTTAGAAATTTCCGGCATGAAGTATTTTTAAATCGAATTATCCACCTGTATTTCAACCCAAACCAAATTCTAATTGACAATTACAATTATAACTTAATACACCAACGATTCCTCACCGAGGATCGATTCCAGGTTATGGTATGAAACAAGAATCTATACTATACAAATTGTTACAACTTTTATCTCTGCTATAAATACAAATTACTATACCATCTAATCTGTAGCTTAATCCAAAATCGTGCTCGCCCGCGTTAGCTCTGAAATCTATTCCGAATAGGATCATCCTCGCTCTCATTCGCATTTGAAAATATAAGTAGATCATCCTTAAACCTAACTGCAAAGGGTTAGGTAAAACAAAGCAAGAGTGAGCCAAAGAACGCTCAGCAAGATAATAATATAGTGAAATAATGATATTACGATAATTCATTGATGAACAATGTCAATGAATACTTTATCTCAAGAGATCATTCAATTTCAATCACGGAGTAAAACTTTTCCATTTTCTTCAACTATACGGTCTGAGATAAAACTTTGAGAAAAAGAATGTCAAGAAATTCCCCAATCATTCTTACTCCACTTTCAACATAAAATGTTACTCGCGAAGGGAATAACTGGGAACTTCTATCCATCCTTAATCTCATTATTTTACTGAGTTCCAAATTTTATCATGTAGAAAATGACTAACTCTGATATTCAAAATTTCGAAACTAGAACCCATTTACCTTGGAATATATATATATTCGACCAAAACATACCTTTCTTTAAAACCCTTTTATCTTTGAAACATACTTTTCATAAAACTTTTTAAAAGCATTTAAGTTGATTGTATTATTATCCTGATTTCGAACAATACGGGTGATCGGCCACGTAAAGTCCCCATTCTTTTGAAATTGGGTTCCCAATTAGGCAACACATTGGCCTTTAATGCTGGACTAGGACCACCCTAGTCTCTTACGCTAATTAAAAGTGCTGGACTAGGACCACCCTAGCCTCTTATGCTTTCCAATTTATAACCGTTTATTAATAATTTAAAACATTTCATTTTTTTTAAGTCCTTTATACTCACTGATAACAGATCAGCCCAGTATAAGGAATTTCAAAAACACCTTTAATTAATTAATCCATTTTCATTTACCATTATAAAAGACTGAGGGTCAGGGAAGCAATTGATATAAGGGATCATAACAACAAAGCAGTAAGATTTAAACTAAGCATGGTATAGTTCAGCAAAACAAAATCATATATCAACAAGAGAACATAAATCAGTTAAAGAACGAAGCAATTATTAAGATTATAGAAATTGAACAGCCATTTACAAGGAATTAATGGAATAAAGAAATATGAAGTTCAATTGAGAAATTGGGTTACTGCATTAGTCATAATCTAACGAAGAGTTGTTAATTAATAAAGAACAACACAAGGGTTAGAGATTTCTAGAATTTAAATTAAGGGTTATGAAATCTGGTTACGATGATATGGTTTAAAGGAACAAACATAAGGAAAAAGGCTAAGATAAAGCAAGACAAAAATTGTAAGTCAATGGTTATAGTTTGACGGAAAATAGGGTAAATAATAAGGTACATGTGTTTCAATAGAAATTTATAAGGAATAAACAATAAGGTATAAAAGGTTCAACAATAATTAAAAAGGAATGAAATTAAGGTATAAGAATTTAAACAACAATTCATAAGCAGTTCAAGGAATTTGAACTTAAATGCAAGGTTCGAGTCACTAGCAACAAAAGAATGGGGTATAGATACAAGCAAAAGGATTTGATAGAAATATCAGATAAATAACAGAAAACAGTTTCACATCATGTTAGGTCCAAATGTGTTGTAGAGGGGGGGTGAATACAACTTTTCAAATATGAGAAGCAATAAATACGATGCAATAAACGAACACACAGATTCAAGGAATATATGTCTTATATATAACTTGAAGTGGTTGCTACAACATTCATTACAAAGTATAACAGAAGTTCAGAGAGAAGTGAATGATACTAAGCTCTGTGAATGCACTCTCTCTCTTTTACATGTGTTTCTCTCTAGAATTGCTCACACACTAAAACATTACACAAGTACTTCTATTTATACTACATGTAATCTATGTCCTGTAGTCTTCAAAGACTAAGATATACGTGGCCCAATGATGTCCACATAAATCTTGCCTTATCTTGAAAGCTTGGAATCTGCCAATCAGAAGATGCCATGTGTCATGTTGAAGCTGCACTCTAAGTAGAACTTCTACTTGAGAATTTCTACTTAGCCATCTCGAATTTCTAAGTAGAACTTCTACTTAGAAACTTCTACTTGGTCATCTAGAATATTTAGTACTTAGAAAATATTCTGGTCTTCAACTTGAAACTTCAATGCACATCTTGAACTTGTGATATCTTCATGTCTTCTTTATTCTTCACCAAGCTCTTGAACATGGATCTTTATTACTGACATAAACTTGCTATCAATGTCCTGACACTTGATGCACTGGTCTGGTTCATAAGTGACTAGTCTTGATAATGTTTTTGCTTCTTGAATAAATTACCATATCCAATTAGTAATGTGGCTTTCCAATATTTGCTTTCCTTCTTGTTCACTTGAAATCAATTAGTCTTATTGATACTGATAGTTATGATCTCGATTCTTGGCTTTTCAAATCACTGAGGCATGAACAACTTTGACTTGAACTTCTCTCAATGATTTCTTCTTGGCTTGATCATAGTTAACATGTTGAATTGTATCAATTACCTTGTCTTCATTTAGTGTTGATTTCTTTGTGACTTCTTGTTCTTGATTGTCTTCTGGTTAAGTATCTTTTCCTTTAGATGAGTTACATTAGTTATAGTGTTACAAGTTTACACACTCTACCTTTCAATCTCCCCCTATTTGACTGTCTAACAATGACATTCAAATTAATGAAGGATAACTCAACTAAACAATGAGACGAGAAAAGATAATTAACATTACAGTCTTGAATAATTTACAATTGAAATTTACTTGAAAACAATACAAAGAACTTAAACTAGAAACATAATTCGAACTTCGAATTAAAGATCATTTGAGTGATTCCTATCACCTGGATTATTTCATACCTTTTAGTCAAACTTATATCACCTTATTGGATTCACTCTAAGGTGAATTTTCCTCAAGTGAGTTAAAGCAACCGAAAGACATGAAGTTTTTCCAACTTCAAGTTCACACCACTCTGACCTTTAACCCTAATTCCGTTTCCTCTTTCTAGCTTCAGCAGCTTGGTCTTTCTCTTCTTTCTGCCTTCTGCGCTTCTCCTTCTACTGCTGTTCTTTCTTGTACACTGGATCGCGAAGCTGCTTCCACCTAGCATTCAACAGACTTACAGCTTCCATTTCTAGAGGATTCTTGGGCTCTGGATAAGGATGTTTGAAAAGCCTTCTGAGTTTGTCCACCTCCTGAGTAGTCCTGATCTTTGGAATGTCCTCAAAGTTCTTCATTATGAGCTGAGGTTTCCAGTGTGATTTATCAGCTTTAAACTGACAATAGATCATCTCGGGGTAGCCCTTGACACGGTTAGTATTGTGGACACTAGCCGCATCTCGCTCCATCCGCTTCTTTTCCACCACTACCTCAGACAGGTAACTCATGAGTCTCTGCTTTTCTTCCACATACATATCTTCCACTTCGCCCCATTTGAATACATGTAATACTCTCTCCAGAAATGCAGCATCGTGAGTCTGTAGCAGCCATTTTCTACTCATATTCAAGAATGTTTGATTCTGGACTGCATCTATGAATACTAAGGCATCAGCTGTATATTCAACATAAGCGTGTATCCAGTATACACTATCACCTCCCTTATCTCTCCTTGTTCCAGTGCTCCAGAAGGAAGAGTCAGAGCTTCATCTACATTCTTCATTGCTTGAAGAATATTCCATTTCTTCTCCATCAGCTCCAGCTCAATCTTCACGTTATCTAGAGGGTTTGGAGCAATGATATCACACTTCCACACCTCATTGCTCTTCTTGAATATGACTCTTTCAATGATCTTCACGGATTTTTCTTTAAGCTCAGAAGCGAATCCCTTACTCATCATTTGTCTACAGACAGCTTTGAGAGATTCCACTGAAAGCTCCATTAGATCATTTTCCTCCATGCTAACCCTCTTCATCTTTCCGTCAACTACCATCCGGACAAAATTTGGATATGCTGAGAATTCTGGACCCTTGTCCTCTGCTAGCTGCATTAACTGATCCCTATACAGAATGCTTAGCTCCTCAGATTGAAAGTATTAAATTTTTGTTGCTATCAACAACAACTCTGACGCAGATCTTCTCGTTATGAATTGGTCATCCACATATAGGAAAGATGTTGGGACTCCTTCTACCAAAGACAAAATAACCTTCCACTCCTTAAGTGTTGCATTGTATCCAACCCTGACTTTAGAAATTAATCTCTTCAAAGCACTTATATAGTCCCCAGTCATTGGATTCTGCAAATTCAAGTTGTAGAACAGATCATCTGCCTCCTTGTTATGAACTCCTTTCGCACAGGATCCCATCAATATCTTCCTTGCTTCATCCCACTTCTGTCCTATCCTTCTCTTGTCGAGATCAACTTAAGGATCAGCTAGCCTTGCAAGCTCATGATCATACTGCTTCCCTTGGAGCTCCACTTTCTTTTCTAGGAAGGCAGCACGTTCTTGCATCATCTTCATTTTATGGAACTGAGCTTGCTCCAAGGCTAACTGTTGAGCTTTAAGGGTTTCCTCATCAACAGGAATTTCTTCAGGCATTCCGGAAGACATCCCAGCACCTCCACCTTATTCCTTCAAAGATCTCTTTATAGCATGTGCCAAAGATACGTCTTCCATATCAGAATCTGAGTCAAGTACCTCCTGTACTGTTTCCTGATGACTCAGATCAACGAATGGCTCATCAACCATCATTGCCTTACCCTTTCTCCTCCTCAGAGCCTCTTCATCAACAGCAGGCTCAATTTCTGTTTCCTTGACAAGATCAGCGGGTTCTTCAATTTCTTCGATGTGAACTGCCTGCTGTCTCGTCTCCTTTCCACTCTCCCCCTTAGGTGAGTTATCCTGAGCTCCACCTTGGTCTTCAGATCCACCAGCTGCATAAGAACCTCCAAAACCAGAACCAGAGGCTCCCGCTCCACTAGCACCACCTGCACCACCTGCACCAGCATCGGGGGGAGGTTGTTGCGACTCGAAACACTCCGAGGGCACAAAACTCCTGACTGCGAACATCATTCTACTGATCTCCACGGCCATTGTATGCATTGTAGACTCCATTGCCCCCATCCTTTCATTAAGGGTGCTTCCCAAGACACCACCAGCATGGCCCAAGTCATTGACCTTGTTTGTCAAAGCATCAAAAGCTGTAGCTTGACTTGCCATTCGTGCTGCGTAGTCATCAAGAGCCCTTTGATTGTTTCCAATGTTAATCCCGAACTTCCCCATCGTCTGCCCGAACTGCCTCATCTGATTTTCCATAGAAGTCATACGTGTATCAAGATTTTCAATATTAAGGGACGGTGTTTGGTTTAGGTGACCTCGCTCTAATACTCGTTCTGTTAGTATCTGGAGCTCGGTTTCGGGCCTTAAAAATGAAGGCCTCTCTCTCCCTAACCTCTCACACACACTCCCTGTCTCACGCTCGTGTATGTCTTCAATGATTGATCCAAAGTATGAAGCAGTACTTGCAGAAATTGGATAAGCAATATAATTGGCAGTTATGGGATCTATTTCTATTATGTCCTGAGTTGGAATCTCAGGCTGAGGGGCTGCAAGGTGCTCTTGTACGACATCAGAACCGATCCTCTTTGCAGCATCAGTACGTACCGGTGAAGGTACGGCTGAAGTTGTTAAAACTTCATGTCCTTTTGAAGTAACAGGATATTCAAAAGGTACATAATCCTCACCAAAATCCCTATGTGCAGATTGTTTAAGGGGAGAACCACTCTCGTGCGGTGGAGTGGTTGCGTGTGACACACTAGGGTTTGACTGGACGTTTGAAGTAGCAGCATGAAAAATTTTGGCTTTCTTTCGAATAAGATGCTGCACTTCGGGGTCACTCTCCTCATCATCTCCTACATATACATGTGCTGGCTTTCTGACTTCCGTTAACAGGGGTGAAAGAGAATAAGAATGTGTATCAGGCTCAGAAATATAGCTTTCACCCTGGGATAGATCCTGCGGGTTAGCAGTCTCTTGGGTCTCGGAATCAGATACATAGGAGGAGGAATGAATAGTATGCAGGGAGAGATTACCTTGTTCATTACCTTGTGCCTCATCGCTTTGCTCATCAGGAATCTCATCAAATGCCTCAGCATGAACAGATGGATTCTGAGCATGTGATGAAACTTGCGATGATACCTCCAAATTGGTAACTCCTGCATCAAATGTAAGCCAGAGTTGAATATTTTCAGGAATTGACATATGTTTACCTTGATGTTTATCCTGATTAGCAATAGTTGAAAGTGACTTAGTGCCCATCCCTAGCGGTGCAGATGTTGGGCTTCTGGCAAATCCCTGTCTAACAGCAAGAGCATCCTTTGGTATTAAATCATTAATCAACATTTGTAGGAACCGAGGAAACCAGCAGACAACATCAGTTGTAGTGAGGTCTCTGCTTGCAGGAGATCCCATTGTGGCCACTATCTCAGAGAGAACTATGCGTCCATAATTTATATCCAGTTCTCTTGCTAGGGCAACTGCAAAGGTTTGCATTGGTATTGGAATTTGATGAAAATCTTTTTCGCGTGCCCGAAAACATCTTGTGATGGCCTCGAAAAAGTAATTCCATTCCACATGGAAGAATTGTTTTTGGATGTTTCCAGTGATCCGGCCAGTCGGAGGATAACATCCTATTTCTTCAAAGAATGTGAGGCGTTGTTCCGCTGTAGGTTCTGCATCATAAGCATCTTTGATTGGGAATCCCAGAACCCTGTTGACAATTTCTTCAGTCACCTCATATTCCTGACCCGCTAAGGTAAACCTGAAACCGTAGGGGGTTGTTTTGCTCCCAAAAGTAACCGCACTAGTCCATAATTGCTGTAAACCATCATGTACTAGTGTAGGTTTAGCAGTAAAAGCATGGCTAGCCTTGGAGTACAAATTAAGAAATCGTACCCAAAACTTTAACCGTGGGAGTTGATCACCAATTTCCGTAGAAATATTATAAAAATTGTTTTTAGCAAGTGAAAATTGGTGAGCCATTTTAATTAAATGTTTTTCTTTAAAAGATGTGAATTTTTTTTTTAATTTTGAAAAACAAGTAATTTACGAATTAAAGATTGTATCCCTTTTAATTTAACAAGAACAACAAAAGTCCCTTTGAGAAATTAAACTACGGGATTCAATCAATAGCCAATACTAAATCTGAATATTCAATGAAGATGAATATTCGTGTGTATACCAGTGAAATCGTGTGTGTTTAGATAGAGAATATGAAATCGTGTTTTATGAACAGTTACACAAACAATTTATGTTCGTGTGTATGTATATGCGCGTGTATGAATGGTCACTAAACACACCACCACAACGATTAAGGATAACACAGACAATAGTAGTCAACAAATTGGAAGTAATTCGTGATTAGTATGAGTTTAATCACAAAAACACGGATTAATGGTATGAAGTTGTGAAATCGCCCTGTTTTTGTGAAGCGGCTGCTGTAAAAATGAAATTAGGTAAATTGAATGATGCATCGAGTTAGAGATGTATATATAGATGATTGTGAAATGACAAAAGTGTCCCTGTTAAAAAGAGTGAAAAATACTAAGTTCATACAGGGAACACCTAAGTCGAACTCTATCTCGAACATCAAGTCGAACTTCGAGATGAAGTTCGAGATAGAGGTTAACTCGAACAAATAAGCACTTTAACCAATTTTACAGCAAAGACTATAGGGAAATCCTATCTCGAACTTTATTGGTTTGTAGACTTGGAAAATTCCCCTCCAGTAAAAGAAATACAGGAAAATTCGAGATACGTTTCGAGTTAGAAGTTTAACTCTATCTCGAACATCAAGTCGAAATTCGAGTTGAGTTTCGAGATAGAGACTAACTCGAAATTAATCTCAATTCTTTCCAAAAAATCTTGAATGGAAACCTAATCTCAACCTTCGAGATAAGATTCGAGTTAGGAGTAACTCAAAAATTCCCTTTAAGCAACTGGGATCTCTATCTCGAACATCAAGTCGAAATTCGAGTTGAGTTTCGAGATAGACTAACTCGAAGTTATTCTCAGTTCTTTTCAAAATATTCCCTTAATGGAAACCTCATCTCAACCTTTGAGATAAAATTCGAGATAGACTTTATCTCGAATATTTTGAAGATAGAACTAGGCACACTGGTAACTCGAACTCGAACTCAAAGTCGAATTTCGAGATGAATTTCGAGATAGACAACTCGAAATTCTTCCCAGACTTAGAATTTTCAAAACTTCACTCTGACAGCTTAAGTCGAAATTCAAGTCGAATTTCTAGATGAGTTTCGAGATAGAAACTAACTCGAAATTTTGAAGATTTTCAATTCTAAGGCCTCTAATTACATGAAAAACATAGGTAAATTCATCTAAAAATCATGCAAAATTTAGAATATTATGAATTTAACTCCCCCTATGATCATGCAATCTAACAAGCATAAATTCACAGATTTGTGCTATAAAAGACACTTAAAACACAATGAATTTATGCAAACTATATGCAAACTATAACAATCATTAATTAGGCATTTTAAAGTCTAAGCACATAATGATTAAGTAGCTTGCACATACAAACATAAACCTGGATTTTACAG
This sequence comes from Saposhnikovia divaricata, assembly GCA_036435485.1. Lineage (NCBI taxonomy): Eukaryota > Viridiplantae > Streptophyta > Magnoliopsida > Apiales > Apiaceae > Saposhnikovia > Saposhnikovia divaricata. The sequence goes on from CM071595.1 coordinate 125,933,346, forward strand.
ATAGAAGGCTTTACTAACTTGTGTTAAGCATTCCCAATTCACCAACCAATCTATTGAATGTTACTTCATCAAGAGGTTTGGTGTATATATCTGCAATTTGTTGCATTGTGGGCACAAAATGTAGCTCCACAGTCCCCTCCTCGACATGTTCTCTTATGAAGTGATACCTGATGTCGATGTGCTTGGTTCTAGAGTGATCTACAGGATTGTTGGTTATGGCAATGGCACTTGTGTTGTCACACATAATTGGAATTTTCTTGTGCTCCATGCCATAATCCTTCAATTGGTTCCTCATCCACAGTATTTGAGCTACACAGCTTCCAGCAGCAATGTACTCAGCTTCAGCAGTAGAAGTAGATACTGTATGTTGCTTTTTACTTTGCGAGGACACCAATCTTCTGCCAAGAAATTGACAAGCACCAGATGTGCTTTTCCTATCAATCCTGCAACCTGCATAGTCTGAATCCGAATAGCCAATTAGATTAAAACCTGTATCTCTTGGGTACCAAATCCCTAGATTTGGTGTGCCCTTGAGATACCTAAAAATTCTCTTGATGGCTACGAGATGTGATTCTCTAGGATCCGCTTGGAACCTTGCACATAAACAAGTTGCGAACATTATATCGGGTCTACTTGCAGTTAAATAGAGGAGTGAGCCAATCATACCTCGATAGCTTGTGGTGTCAACTGGTTTACCTGATTTTTCTTCATCAAGCTTCGTGGCTGTTGCCATGGGAGTCTTAGCTGCTGATGCATCTTCTAGATTATACTTCTTGAGTAAATCTCTGACGTACTTGGATTGACAGATAAAGATACCATCTTTTCTCTGACTGATCTGTAATCCAAGGAAGAAGGACAGCTCTCCTATCATGCTCATCTCATATTTTTCCTGCATTAGCTTGGCAAATTTCTCGCACAAGCGCTCATTTGATGACCCAGAAATAATATCGTCCACATAGACTTGAACAAGTATTAAGTCATTTCTTACATTTTTATAGAACAATGTTTTATCAATTACTCCCCTAGTAAAACCATTTTCAATTAAGAATAAGGATATGGTTTCATACCATCGCCTTGGGGATTGCTTGAGGCCATAGACAGATTTGAAGAGAAGATACACAAAATCTACATGTTCTGGATCAACGAAGCCAGGCGGCTGTTCCAGATACACTTCTTCTTCTAACTCTCCATTCAGGAAGGCACTTTTCACATCCATCTGGAAAACCTTGAAGTTCTTATGTGCTGCAAATGCCAAGAACATCCTGACTGCCTCAAGTCTTGCAACTGGTGCATAGGTTTCATCATAATCAATTCCTTCTCGCTGAGAATAACCTTTTGCAACCAAATGAGCCTTGTTTCGTGTTACAAGTCCGTTTTCATCCAGTTTATTTCTGAATACCCACCTAGCTCCAATTACTGATATGTTCTTTGGTCGGGGTACCAGTTTCCAAACTTTCTGCCTTTCAAACTGATTGAGTTCCTCTTGCATTGCAATCACCCAATCAACATCACCAAGAGCTTCTTCTATTTCTTTAGGTTCAAGCTTGGATAAGAACCCAGAATATAAGGAAATATTAGCCAGGTCAGCTCTTGCAGTTCTTCTAGTAGTCACACCAGCATCTGGATCACCAATAATTAATTCAAACGGATGATCTCTATTCCATACCCATTCTCCTGGAAATTGTCTTGATGATTCAGCTTGACTTTCTGAGTTGTGGTGCTGACTACTTTGATTATTCTCACTAACTCCCCCTGAGTTAGTGCCAGCTCCTACAGAACTACCGTCAACTCGTCTCGAGCCTTGATTAGTTGTCCTTGAGCTGCTATTTACTCCCCCTGAGTTATTGCCGGTTCGTACTGAAGAAGTCTCTTCTGATCTTGTAGAATTAGATTGTTCACTAGACTCAGGTTCTTCACGTACACTTGGAACATTTAATGGAACAACTAACTCAGGTTCATCTTCAAGTTCATCTAAGTCCAGATTCTGAAATTTTAGGGACTCAGGTTCACTAGAATCTTTAGAAATTGATGGGAGTTTGGTATCGTCGAATCTGACGTTGTAGTTTTCAGTCACTTTTCGATCATTAACTAAGAACACTCTATAAGCTGCCACCACATCTGTGGAATAACCAACAAAGATTCCTTCACGAGCTTTTGCTGCAAACTTGCCTAGATTTTCATCATCTATAAGTACATAGCATTTTGCTCCAAAGACATGAAAGTATTTGATTGTTGGTCTTCTGTTGTTCATTAATTCACATGGTGTCTTTTCTTTATCTTTTATAATCAAGGTTCTATTTTGAGTGTAACAAGCGGTACTCACTGCTTCGGCCCAGAAGTACAAAGGAAGTTTTGAATCATACAACAAAGTTCTTGCTGCTTCAACCAAAGTTCTATTCTTCCTTTCAACTACTCCATTTTGCTGTGGAGTTCTCGGGGCTGAATACTGACGACGTATTCCTTTAGATACACAGAAGTCATTCAGCACTGCGTTTTTGAATTCAGTGCCATTGTCTGATCTAATCGTCTTCACAGTAAGTGTTGAAACATTCTCAATTTGAGTGATGTGATCAATGATTAAGAAAGGTACTTCGTCTTTCGTCATTGCGAACAATACCCATGTATACTTGGAGAAGTCATCCACGATTACCAATGCATATCTTTTCCTAGACAAAGATAGGGCATTCACTGGGCCAAACAAATCCATATGAAGAAGTTGCAGAGGCTCAGTAATACTAGAAATTTCTTTGCTTTTATGCGATGCTCGCTTCGACTTTCCCATTTCACAAGCTTCACAGAGTCCTTTCAGAGCGAACTCCATTTGAGGTAGATCTCTCACCAATTCTCGCCTCGCGAGAGCATTCATCGTTTTGAAGTTTAAGTGAGATAGCTTTTTGTGCCATAACCAGCTTTCATCATCCGAGGCTTTGCTGTAGAAATAGGTGACCTCATTCTGATTTGCTGAATCCATGTCTGCAACAAAAAGATCTGCCTTTCGAACTCCTCTCAAAGCAAATGAGCCTTCCTTGATGTGAGTGATTGATACACCTTTCTTGTTGAAGACAATTTCGTAACCTTTGTCACAGAATTGACTGATACTCAACAGATTGTGCTTCAGTCCCTCAACATAGGAAATATCTTCAATGATGACATTACCAGTCTTCAGTTTGCCATATCCCTTTGTCACACCTATGCTATCATCTCCAAAGGTAACATAAGGGCCAGCCTTCATAACCAACTCTATAAGCAGGGACTTGTTTCCAGTCATATGCCTCGATGCTCCACTGTCTAGCACCCATATAACTTTATTTCTATTCTGCTTAACGCCCTGCAATGACAGATTGGTTAGACATTCTTCGGAACCCAACTTTGATTGGGCCCGGCTTTTCGATAAGATCGAGAATCAACAGATTTAACAACAGGAGATGCACTTTTCTTAACATTTCTAGAGCTTTCGACTATCTCCTTTCCTTTCTCAGACTTGACAGATTTGTCAGTCTTAGGAGAAGGTTTGTCACTCCTAACTTTAGGAGGACTGACAGTCTTGGCTCTCACATGCTTTTTCTTGATGTTTGAACTAGCAACAGTATTTGAGCATGACTGGCTAGATGCATTCATTAAATGCACAAAAGTTTGCATGATGTTAAAAGTGCATGGCATACAATTAGGTTGACCACACTGTGCATGATTCTGATGCAGATTATTCATTGTATGTGTGGCAGGCATGGCATGTGCAGCAGGAACATTTATGTTAGCTTTACATGCATAAGAAAGATGTTCAGTAGATTTACAGTGATAACATGCTTTATTTATTCGTTCAGCCTTAACCTCTTTTATGCCTTTTTCTTTCTTTCCTTGTTGTTTAACAGCCTTAGCTACTAATCCTAGTCTAGATTCATCTCTAGGGAAATTGATTTTAACTTGTTTGATAGGAGTTATAGGTTGTGCTTTCTGGCGATCTTCCATCTCAATCTCATATCTAGCTATTAATTCAGTCTCTTCTTCTTCTATTCTAGGAACAAGGTGTTTGTAGATAGGTTTGACAGCTGATTTAAGAATGCTAGGTGTTTCCTTTTTAAGGTCACTGGAACTAGGGTCAATAGGTCTCTTTCCTTCTTTCTTAGGAAGGTCAGAATAATCAAGTCCTATACCTACTCCAGTTATCTTCTTAAATGTGTCATTATCTACATACACTTTACTAGCAGCTAGTTTGTAAGCTTCGCATTTAGTTTCTAACTCAGCTAGTTTGTTCCTAAGACATGCTTCTACTTCTTCCTTAAGGATGAGCTTGTGCTCCAGAGATTTAATAAAGTCTCTTAGGGAAGTATCTACAGTGCAAGCAGCCTCTAGCTCTTCCACTTTTGCCTCAAGCATTCTGCTTTTGGCAACAAGTGTTTTCTGTTCCTTTTGAGAAGAGTCTAGGCTTTTGCACAACATATAGATCTCTTCACTAAGAGCCCCGTTCTGTTCCTTATAATCATCAATGGACATTTCTACTTTAAGGGTTAGAACTGGTACCTCTGGTTCCTCTGATGTCTCAGCCATGAGGGCAAAGTTTGCTACATGAGTAACATCTTCCTCATCTGAATCATCCCAAGCTCTTCCTTCTGTAACCAATAAAGCTCATTTTCCATGTCTTTCCTTCACCAGCGATTCATACTTGCTTTTGAGGGCTTCATATGTCTCTTTTGGATAAGTCTGTTTAGGCTTTTTGCAGTCCGAGGCAAAATGTCCAGCTTCACCACAATTATAGCATTTAAACTTCATTTTGAAATCCAAAGGAGATTTGTAGCTGGTATTCTTGCCTTTACCTTGGTAGCCTGACGAACTACCACCACCCTTAGCAGCCCGATAGAAAGATGAAGAATTTCTCTGTGGTCGGTTGCTCTTTCTGAATCTCATGTTGCTGAACTTCCTTACCATGTATGCCACGACACTATCGTCCATGTTGTCCAGCTCTTCTTGGGTGTAGTAGTCATCATCACTGTTAGATGTGCACTCGTCATCATTATCGACTTGATGTGGTGCAAGTGATGATTTAGGCTTTGCTGCAACCATTGCCTTCTTAGACTCTTCCTCATCAACAACTAATCCTGATGCAGTTTCTTTTCCTTTTGAATCATTGTCCCATTCTTGATCTTGAAGTGTTTCCAGCTCATAGGTCTTTAATATTCCATAATACTCTTCCAGAGAAGTTGTATGCAAATCTCTGGTTTCTCTTATTGCGTAGACCCTATGTTCAATGCTCTTTGGATGGTTCCTCAGATATCTCGTATTAGTCTCAACCATGGGGAGAGTTACACCTCTCAGATTCAAATCCAATACCAACTGACTGAATCGTAGATAGACGTCTGTTATGCCTTCTCCTTTTCGTATTCTGAAGGTGTCATACTCTATCTTGAGTATGAGTGTCTTGTTACTTCTAACCTCTGCAGATCCTTCCATGACAACTTCTATCTTGTCCCAAATCTTCTTTGCTGTAGTCAGACCTTTGACTATGTTGAACATTTCATGATCAAGAGATTCCATCAAGGTTTGTCGTACGGCAGTATCACAAGCTATTTGCTCCTTGTCAGCATCCGAAAAGTCCGCTGCCTTTTTGGGCTCAGACCGAGGTGCTATAACCACCCCTCCTTCCGTATGCGCAAGAATAACCACCATTGGAACAAATTTACCCTTGTCAAGGACTTCCAGATATTCAAGGTTAACAGTCTCTAGATAGAGTCTCATTCTGAAAACCCATTCTTCATAGTGATCTCGGTTGAACATTGGGATCTTGAATGCATTTTTAGGAGCCATTTCAATTCTGGTCACTAAAAGTTTCTAAGTACCCAAGACTAGGCTATGTAGAATATATATGTAGAACTTTTGCCTAAGTCGAAATTTCTCTGAGTAGAAATTTTGCTCATGTCGAACTTCACCAAGTAGAAGTTGTCCAAGTCGAAATTCTATGTAGAAAATCTCAAGTAGAAATTCTATGTAGAACTTTTGTCCTTAGAATAATTTTTCTGCAGATCACTTTAATATTTAATAAACAATATTATCTCTTTAACACCTTTTTGACTTTTGATGCTTTACTCACCTAACCCACCTAACCCACGTGCTAGGTACTGAGTATGTTTTGATGTACTTTCGGCCGTCAATAATGCAAATTAAAAATCCAAAAACACCTTTTTATTCCTTTACTATTTATCTATTTGAAAAGGAGATCAAAAAGTTGTTGGGTCGTCTTCTTTGATAAGAGCAAATGATGAACACTCAAGAACACCAAATATCAAAGTACCCAGATTAATTCACAAAAATTAATTAAAATACACCTAAGCTAAATAATCACACCTGGAGTATTTAAATAATTTTTCGGATGAGTTTTCACTACAAACGAATTAAAGCTCACTTTTCGAGAAAATGAAAAGTAGATCTAGAAAATGAAAAACTCACGATTCTTCCACTAAACACAAGGATCTATGTTTTGTATTTTAAACATATAGCTCTGATACCAATTGTTAGGTCCAAATGTGTTGTAGAGGGGGGGTGAATACAACTTTTCAAATATGAGAAGCAATAAATACGATGCAATAAACGAACACACAGATTCAAGGAATATATGTCTTATATATAACTTGAAGTGGTTGCTACAACATTCATTACAAAGTATAACAGAAGTTCAGAGAGAAGTGAATGATACTAAGCTCTGTGAATGCACTCTCTCTCTTTTACATGTGTTTCTCTCTAGAATTGCTCACACACTAAAACATTACACAAGTACTTCTATTTATACTACATGTAATCTATGTCCTGTAGTCTTCAAAGACTAAGATATACGTGGCCCAATGATGTCCACATAAATCTTGCCTTATCTTGAAAGCTTGGAAATCTGCCAATCAGAAGATGCCATGTGTCATGTTGAAGCTGCACTCTAAGTAGAACTTCTACTTGAGAATTTCTACTTAGCCATCTCGAATTTCTAAGTAGAACTTCTACTTAGAAACTTCTACTTGGTCATCTAGAATATTTAGTACTTAGAAAATATTCTGGTCTTCAACTTGAAACTTCAATGCACATCTTGAACTTGTGATATCTTCATGTCTTCTTTATTCTTCACCAAGCTCTTGAACATGGATCTTTATTACTGACATAAACTTGCTATCAATGTCCTGACACTTGATGCACTGGTCTGGTTCATAAGTGACTAGTCTTGATAGTGTTTTTGCTTCTTGAATAAATTACCATATCCAATTAGTAATGTGGCTTTCCAATATTTGCTTTCCTTCTTGTTCACTTGAAATCAATTAGTCTTATTGATACTGATAGTTATGATCTTGATTCTTGGCTTTTCAAATCACTGAGGCATGAACAACTTTGACTTGAACTTCTCTCAATGATTTCTTCTTGGTTTGATCATAGTTAACATGTTGAATTGTATCAATTACCTTGTCTTCATTTAGTGTTGATTTCTTTGTGACTTCTTGTTCTTGATTGTCTTCTGGTTAAGTATCTTTTCCTTTAGATGAGTTACATTAGTTATAGTGTTACAAGTTTACACACTCTGCCTTTCACATCACTTGAACGATGAGTGAGTGATAGTACACTTGCCTCAATACTCAGGGTTTCCATTTCCACTACTTCAACTCCTTATCACTTTACATCCAACTCTACTTCTTTATAAATTGGCCTTTTATCGATAATACTCGTCAACTCCGAAGCTTTTCCTTCCTCTCCAAATTTCCCTTTTATACTCGTACTGGCTCCCAACTGACCACTCACTGGTACCTATATAAAATAAAGTACTACTTCAGTACTCTTATAACCTTAATCGTCTATCTTTATTCTACCCAAACGCGTCCTACAACGCTTTACCACTTAGCACAAACAACACATATTATCAAATTCTCAAAACAGTAATATATAACCACATAAACACTTATCACGTATTATCAACTTACACTTATACCCTTAATAACAATTTCTGATTATTATCTCACACTTATATCTTCTACTACGTATATCACATCAGTTTACACATAATTCTTGTTAAATTACTATAACAATTATAAAATAATTCTAATAAAAATTGGACAGCATTTCCTCTAAAATATGACCTAACCTGTCAGAAATACTATTAATCCAATCAACAATCAAATATCCCTGGCTTCGATACAATACACAATCATATCCCTTCATATTAATGTACCTCAATTGTACATCTCTGACAATCCATAAAATTAATTCATAACGTACATAATGTATTTTTCACAAACCATGACGCCATATGTACCTTTCACTTTAGTACTTAAAATCCCGCTACTACTAATTATAATTATTACTACAAACACTATGCACGAGTCATAAAACAGATAACATGTCCACTAATTATTAACATTTAAATAAACATTTATACGACACATGATAATATACAACTTACCCCCTAATCCACTGTCAAACCAAATCAATTCATAATTTATAGCCATCATTTTAAATACTAGGTAATAACGTAATTGCAATTATTCGATAAATATACAAACACTATTTTTAGAAAGTTTATAATTTTAGAAAATTCGGGCAGCATCCCCTTTGCACGAGTATACTGCCAGTTGGACACAGCCGACACAACCAAGAAACAATCTTTACATTACTGTTACAAATTACAACCAGTCAAGTACTAAACAATTTGAACTACCATTAATATTCTCCACTATACATTCAATATTTACTAACTGAATGTACGACTCGAAACTTAAAATCACGAAAATAATTTACAGAGCACTAAGTTGTAACAACAAAATCGAAACAAAGCAGTTGAACCACACAATTAACTCGTATCATTTAACACAACCAACTCCCCCAATTCGTACCACATATTTATATGTATACACACTCACACTAACTGGACACCCACACGCAGCAACAACAACCAACAACGGTATATTAAAATCAGAAATTATCATTCACAGAGTTCATAAACGAATCGAAATTCCAGCGGAAGATCAATACCACAACATCAACTTAGAATATTCAAAGGAAAACATGGGAAAACATGGACACACTCCACATGTCTCGACCTATACGTATATGATATCAGAATCAACAATGTCTAATTAATAACACAACAGCCGCATTCAAGAGAGCAGCAGCCCCAACTTCGACTATAACTAGCACACACAACAACATGAAATGCACACATAGCAGCACAAAACACACACATTGTACACGATTGGAATCGCCATTACCACTTCTGCAAGCACAGTCGCAGTAACACATTTCGAAACCAAGAAAATCCAGCACAAAATCTGTACCATAACAGAACCGAACCAAATACCATCTGAACCCACAATTTTTGATACAGAAACCATGTGCACAGCAGCAAACAACTAGTCATATAACAATTGGTAGCACAGTTTCTTCAACACAGGAGACTACCACGGACACACGCACACATCCGCCATAATACACCCTGCTGTTCGAACCAAAAAGAAAAGAGGGAGGGGAAAAGATTTCACAAGGGAGGAGAGGGACACCCACCATGACCTACACACACCTGTAGCATATACTTACACACACACGTTGTTTATAACACACCCAGGAGCCGTCGTCCAATTCGACTCAACTCACCCAGCAATTGCAGCCTCTGCAATACCCACGCACACCGGACAAACAGAGGGGAGAGAGGGATTAAATGAGAGAGTGATTGAGAAGAGAGATTGAGAAGAGATTGCAAGATGAGAGAGAGATTTAGAGAACTCGAGAACTATCGAAAAGTAGTGGAGAAAAACAGAGGCCCTCGATCAATTTTTTTTTTTTGGAAATGCTTGTGATTTTTTTTAGGGATTTAAAGGGGAGGGCCATTGGTAATAAAAATGCTGAAAACAAGTTTAAAAAAAAAATTACTTTAAAACATTTTTGAGAATCGAAATTAATCAGAAAATTAGTAGAAAAAAATAAATTTAAAAACTTCTAGAATAAACTTTATGAAATTACAAACATCCCTATATTTTTAAAATAATTTTATGATCAAAATTGACTTAAATATGAATTTTACAACTTTTGATCCTTTAAGTACAAATAAACTCTTAAAATCATTTTAAAATATCAAAACAGCCAAATTAATCCACCCAATAATTTCAAAAACTAATTAAATATACAAGGATAATAACACAAAAGATTTCATGATTTTTAACAGCTTCGACGATTTTATAAAATTTTCATAAGATCAATAATGCGTAATTTAAATAGATTTAAATCATAAAAAATGCAAATAAAATACACGGACAATTCTGGCACACATAATTCACCATATAACATGTAAACATAACAACACATATATTTAATAAAAAAAATATATTCCATCATATAATCCACATTTAATATTAAATAAAAATATTTATAAAACGAATTTTCTAAGGCGTTATATCCTTCCCCCCTTGATAGGATTATGTCCTCAGAATCGACCGTAAGAAAACATATGACGGTAGTCTCAAACATTTCTTTTTCAATTTCAATGTCATTCCTTTCCATTCTAGAACTCCTTTATATCGATTCATATTTCGCTAGGCTCGTCCTATAAGCCCGTAAATTCCATCATAAACTTAAACCTTTGGTTTACATGTCTCGTTTATTCTAGATACTTATCATTCACACGTGGCGATCCTTTTCTACCGAAAATTGGACATAACCTATTTGTATAATGGACTATGTCCTGTACACAACGTTTCCATTATTGACCCAATCAATCCATAACAATTTATTCATATACAATACTAAAACAAAACTTGCCTTGACTTGCAACAACCATATACGTGAAGAAATCTGCCTTGACTCACAGTAACAGGTAAGTAAATAAATAAATCTTTTAAAACAAATATCCATTGATACCACTTCTACGCTCTTACTCATAACTCAGATTGCCCCAGATAAAACTTTGAGAAAAAGAATATCAAGAAATCCCCTAATCATTCTTACTCCCCTTTCAACGTATAATGTTACTCGAGGAGGGAATAATTAGGAAACTTCTATCTATCCTTAATCCCATTGTTTTACTGAGGCACCATTTACTTTAAAACATATGTATCCTATTAGCAATTCAAACTATTCCCGGGGTATTATAAATCTTTCCTTGTTCGTCCGGTTACACTAACACTGGAACGGTTTTCAATATCTTTCTTGACTCCTAAAAGCTTTGTCCACTCTTATCCCTTTGTTTCCTGATTTGTAGGCTTGTCCACTACTGTAGCTTTCTTGGTAACATATTTGACAACCTTTGATAATTGTTAGCTGGTCCTTCAAGTTTTCGATATCTGCTGACGTCTTAGGCCTTTCCCAATTCATTACTGCTTCGTCGTCACGGTATTCACCTCGATCCTTTCGTCATATCTTGAAAATTATAATTCTTCCAATTGCGAAGCTCGTACTTAGAAATTGTATATATGCTCTTCTCATGTCCTTATCATCTGCTCCTTAACCATACTCAATTCTCCATATTATCGAATCTTGTACGTGTGTTGTCAATCCAATGCGTAATCTAACTTGATATTCAATCCCTGCCTTAACGTCAATTCTCAAACCTGATCATCAAATTCTCTGTCGACATAAATGTATCTTACTGCGTTCAATTACTGATATCTTTATGAATCATGAGGGCTTATCGCAAAAGACATCAATACAATGGACAGGTGTTAGCATGTATGAATAAGTTGAGTTTTGTTTGATATGAATTTTATAAAAGAATTTACCGAGAGATCCAAATGATCATTGAACTGTTTTCAGGTTGCATTTGTCACTTAGTTCCACCGCCATAGCACAAGAAGGGGGCCAACCTTCTGTACTTTCATGACAAACACAATCAGTGGCGTCCCACCCTACTTTTATCTCAAAGATAAAATGTCCCTGAATCCCATATATACATAGGGTTGTTCATCCCAGTCAGAATAAATATGGTCAAGTATTCAGAGAGAAACAAAAAGAATTCAAAAGTTTCAAAAGTTTATATATATACAATGTTGAATAAGGAATAGAAAATATTCTGGGGAAAATAAAAAGAATTCAAGGATCTCAATAATTTATATGCATCATGTTGGATCAAGTGATCTGTTAGCACAAAATCACGCAAGCGCACGTGATCACAAGTAATATAGAATGAAGTAGAGTTCGTTCCCACAGAGATTGTATAATTTAGTTCTTGTACCTAAGCATCAATGTATGATTATCGTTCAATGCTAAGACAATGGACAAATTGGTTTTGATTATCTAAATTAACTAAGAAGAATTAATTAACAACTAAATTAATTAGCTAAGTGATTTTGAATTACTTATGAGATGGAAAACATGGGATCCTAACTTCAATACAAACTTGCTTTAGAGATCATGCCCTTTTTATCAACACATGTGGTGGTTACGATAACTAATCGGACAACACGAAATAAGTATATGTTACCTTTCAGTACACACACACCAATCTACACAATATCCACATAAGATAGAAATCATGTAGGCACCGATTATGCTTAGACCCTATATGTCTATAGAATTTGAAAACATAATGGTTGAAGATCAAGTATCCATAAGATTACATAAGGTAGTATGAGACGGTTAGAAACACACCACAAACATGAATAACATTCATGGACTTATGCTAGCATGGCAAGTTCTAAATCTAAAGATTCAATGTCGCTTCACTAAAGATTAACAAGATAGATGTTAGCTACGCATCTATATGAATTAAATATAACCATGCAAGGATATCGCAAATTCACCACACATATATCAAGTTAGGCAATCAACATCTAAATTCCATAAGTAAATCCATTAGGACCCCATGACGGCGATTAGTTCATAATCGAACCGTTCGTCATCATGGGGTTTGATGAAAACATGATAAAGATGAAGAGAATAATGATGAGTACATCAATGATAACAAAGTTATAGAACAAAGTCGAATAATGATCAAGCATCCAAAAGATACGCCTAGTAAGAATACAAGAAAACTATGTCTAGATCTTCTTGTTGTCACGATCCTCGCCTTGGCTTCTCAATCTCGTGCTCAAAAGTGTGTATGTGATGTGAAGTAATCTGATCTCTGGTGTCTGGTGTGTGTAAATCTGACCTCCCAGCATGTGTATTTATAGCTCAATATAAACACTTCTCCAAGCAATTGCCATTCTTGAGTAGGAATTGAAATTGACAAATTCCATCTTTAAATATGATATAAATTGCAAATTCCCTTGTCAAATAAGGTTTCTAGACTATTCCCACCGTCCAAGATTATTTCCATGTCGAATAGGAGAAGAAAACGACAACATTCCTCTTTAAAATCTGAATTAGAAAAGTTTCTGGCGGCCAGTTTTAACCATAGCGCGGTCGCGCTACTCCTCTTTGTTCTTTCCGCGCGGTTGCGCTCTACCAATTCTGACAATCCTCTTAGCGCGGTCGCGCTCCTCTCCAGTATAAATATAGCGCGGTCGCGCTGTTCACATACTGTCTCTGCAGAATTTCTGTTAGAGTTTATTTCTTCACGCGCCGTTTTACACCACAACCAACTTCTGTTCCAAAAGCCACAAAACACCATACTACCTGCAAAAACTTAATTCCTGCACAAACTCCACAAAACATGTTAAACCACACAAATACTCGAGGATTAAGCGATCAATTCAAGCCAAAATAGAACGATCCAAATGGATAAAAATCCACTTATCACACCCCCAAACAACAAAACTATCTATACTAGCTAGTACCACTTCCGTAGGTGATCACGGTTGCATTTGGAATATGCAACAAGCCCTTTAAACCCCTAGGCAGCCCTAGTGGACGAGTAAGGTCTCGTGAGGGCCTATAGTGAATGTACCCACAAAATTCAACTGACACAAACGACACAAACAATGCAATGCATGAATGCAATTAATTATGAATGCAAAGGATCCCCTCAAACTAACCAACACCACTTAGCAAGCAAACATCTCAATGAATACAATCAATCCAAACAGAGCTCGACTAAATTCTGGTATACTAACAATACATGATCAGAACGTGCGTGTGTGCAATGCTCGACAGATATACTCCCAAAACCAGATCAAAATCATACATATTCTTTTCCAAGACAATCACAGGTTTATAAATAGAATGAACGTTAAACTCAAGATCACTTCAGATACACCTCCATACTCCTCTAAAGTAGACAGAAATTCATGCTTTATTACGACTCAAACACAATATGTACACAACACTCATGCTTATTTGATCGTGCAATGGATGAGACCCCTAAAGGCTTATACAATAATACCCATGTAGCGAGCATTGGGTTAGTGGATCCCAGACTATAAAAAACCTTAGGTCACTTGGCACAAAGTCCCCAAGAACTTAATTGCTCGAGTATTAAAGAGCTCACCCTGATCAATTCTGCATACTCACACTCTCACAACACTCATTTTTTTTCTTCTTTTTTTTTCTGTTTTTTTTTTCTATTTTCTGTTTTTTTTCCTTCTTTTTTTTTCACATGGAATCTGGAATGGGAATTCTCAATTCCAACCCTAGACTACTCATAAACATGAGCCGGCTACTAGCCATTTGACGCCTAGCCAACAAACACAAACACAAACACATTAGCATGAAATTCCTGTTTTCCCCCAAACTTATATTTCGGTGTTCCTTAATCATCAAGAGAATAAAGCAAATTCTATTGATAAACAAGTGATTAAATCCTAAATCCAAACAAGCATGACTCAACCTAGCTCAAGAGCAAACGACGAGACTGTGTAAAAATTTTGTTCATGAAATATGCACGTCAATTTCATCAAAATTTAAAATCAGCCCTCTGTTCATCCTTTTCACACCCACATCAACATCTACCTACCTTATGGCATCAGCTCATTCTAAGGGATCATGAAAAAAATGCATGTAATGCAACTATATGAACTCACATACAAAACTCGACACACATGCAAACAGAATGCTCTATATGACAGGTATCATGCATGAAACTAAACTACACATACAAATATGATGCAATATGAATTCCTACATGCCACAAATATATCACAACAATATATCACAACAACTACTAATTCCCAAATCCACCCCCAAACTTAAAATTTTCAATGCCCTCATTGAAAGTAAATAAGGGAAAAGTAGAAACATACCTACTGACCACCTGGACCACCCTCTTGAGGAGGAGAATCCGGTGGAGGATATACACCATGTGCCCCAAAAACAGGCCAATCCACCTGCACTCCACTGGCAGCAAAAGCAGTGCCCAGCGCCTGAGTCAACTCTTGTGCAAACCGGCTCTGAGAATCATACATAGCATTCATGCGACGCATCAACCGTCTGTACTGAGAGGCAACAGGAATATCTTCGGGGATCTGAGGTGGCGGAACAGCACCAGCAATCTCATAACCTAAACCCCTAGGATGTGGAACGCCGCCCGGCCACTCCACCATCCTCGCAATAGTCCCAGAATCAATAGCACCACTCGACAACTGTATCGGCTCGTCCTCAGCCCACCTCACTCCAACCGTCATACACAAACTAGTAACCACAGAACCATATGGAATCCCCCCTGTAGTACTCGCTCTCAAAAACCTCAAGATATTTTGGCTAATCATATAACCAATGTCAATATAAAAACCATTCAGAATCGCCCACAGCAAAATACCCCTCTCCACATTAACCTCGTGCTGATGTGTGGTAGGCAACAAGTTAGCACAGATAAACAAATTCCATGCTCTAGCATACCTGTTCAACGCAGAAGTAGGGAAATGCAAGTGCTCATTACTCCCTGGCTTCATCTTCCACACAGTACCTGGCACACATAACCTAGTCACAATAGCATCCAAGTCTACCTCTGTCCTGGACTTAAAAGTCCAATCCTCAGCACCTGCAGGTCTGGCAGGCAAAGCAAGCAAACGGTTGATGGCAGGCGGTGTATAGTCAACTGTCAAACCCCTAACCACTGAATAACCATTCCGTTCAGCCTTCGCATTCGCATAGAACTCGCGAACAATAGACAACGGAATATCCATAGCCAACTGACAAATAGGCTCCTAACCTCGCGACTGAATCATCGCCACAAGATCTCCATCCAACGGACCAGCTAAAAACATCCTATCCTTGATTACCGTCTTAGACATCAACCTGTTATACTCCGCCCGGGCCTCCACAGAAACAAACTTTTCCCCGGGTCCCTCCGTACTAGAATCAGAATCAGATGAATGATGTCCATTAGAACCACCAACAAAACGGGTCCTTTTTGGGGCCATTACAAAATCTCCAACAAGCAGAAAATATACACAAATAGCAACCCACAGCAACCTAACAGCAATTATCCCAAAATACGCAAACTACAATTCGTAGTAACAAAAATAACCAAGAAATTACCCCAAAAACGAATCTGTAGGAGAGGTAGCACTGCGTAGTAAGCCTCCAATCGATGAATTAACACAAATCCCGAAGTTCCAAAGTGGTGGGTTAGGGTTTAAGTGTGTATGTGTATATGTATATGAGAGATGTGTGTATAAAAGAGAGATGGTATAGTAACTGATTAAAAACGAAATTGGGGATTTATAGAGTGATTAGGAGTGGGTTTGGGCTGAGATTAGGGTTTCAAAATCGGAATTTGGGCTAAAAATCTGCTCCGAGAATTTCTTCTGCACCTCCAGAATCGAAGTAGCGTGGTCGCGCTATGTTTGTACTGCCAGACAGCGCGGTCGCGCTGTCCCAATATATATATATATATATATATATATATATATATATATTTGATGAGTATAATATACAACAAAGATACAAAAATTACATGGGTTGCCTCCCACGAAGCGCTCGTTTAACGTCATTAGCTTGACTTGCTGCTCGTTCGTTACGTTTCTGCCAAATCCACGGAATCTGTTTCACGAACCACTGGATCACCTGTAAAATAATGTTTCAACCGCTGACCATTCACCTTGAATGCCAAATCAGGTGACTTTTCAAAAATCTCAACGGCTCCATGCGGAAATACGGTTTTAACAGTGAATGGCCCTGACCACCTTGACTTAAGCTTCCCAGGAAAAAGCTTGAGGCGCGAATTAAACAACAAAACCAACTGACCAGGCACAAAGACCTTAGGAATCAACTTCTTATCATGCCACCTCTTCACCTTCTCCTTGTAAATCTTGTGGTTCTCATAAGCCTGAGATCGAAACTCCTCTAACTCATTCAACTGCAGTAACCGTTTCTCACCAGCTGCTCTAATATCAAGATTCAACTTTTTAATCGCCCAAAAAGCTTTATGTTCTAACTCCACTGGTAGATGACATGCTTTTCCAAAAACTAACTGATACGGAGACATTCCCAAAGGTGTTTTGTAAGCTGTTCTATAGGCCCAAACAGCTTCATCTAACTTCAAGGACCAATCCTTCCTCGACGGATTCACCACCTTTTCCAGAATTCTCTTGATTTCACGATTAGAAACCTCCGCTTGACCGTTTGTTTGGGGATGATATGCTGTAGCAACACGATGTGTCACCCTATACTTTGCCAACAATGCAGTGAATTGACGATTACAAAAGTGAGTCCCCTCATCACTAATAATAGCTCGCGGAGTTCCAAAATGCGTAAAGACCTGTTTATGAAGAAAGTTCAGCACCACCTTAACATCATTGGTTGGTAAGGCCTTCACCTCTACCCACTTAGAGACGTAGTCCACAGCTAGCAAGATGTACTGATTATTACAAGACGAAACAAAGGGTCCCATGAAATCAATACCCCATACATCAAAGATCTCTACCTCAAGAAGCATATTAAGAGGCATCTCATTCCTCCTAGAAATATTACCAACTCGCTGACAACGATCACACCTCAAAACGAACTGATGAGCATCCTTAAAAACTGTAGGCCAAAAGAAACCTGCCTGAAGAACACGAGCTGCTGTCTTCTCTCCACCATAATGACCTCCATAAACAGTGGAATGGCAATCTCGCAACACACTTTCAGTCTCGCTATAAGGAATGCAACGTCGAATAATCTGATCAGCACCCTGTTTGAACAAATACGGCTCGTCCCATCGGTACCACTTCACATCATGTAAGAATTTCTTCCTTTGAGCATAAGATAAATCCGGAGGGATGATGTCACTGACAAGATAGTTCACAAAATCTGCAAACCATAGCTCTTCCACTTGTACCCCTAAAAGCTGCTCATCCGGAAAAGATTCATTAATCAGAGATTTAGCCTGTGAGTTTTTACCATGGTCTTCCAATCTCGAAAGATGATCTGCCACCTGGTTTTCAGTTCCTTTTCTGTCTTTAATCTCCACATCAAATTCCTGGAGCAATAAGACCCATCGAATGAACCTAGGCTTCGAATCCTTCTTTGTCATCAAGTATCTGATAGCCGCATGATCTGTGTAGACAATGACTTTCGTGCAAAGTAAATAGGCTCGAAACTTCTCAAAAGCATACACAACAGCCAAGAGCTCTTTTTCCGTGGTGGTGTAGTTCAACTGTGCGTCATTAAGGGTTTTACTAGCATAGTAAACCACATGAAATATTTTCTCCTTTCTCTGACCAAGAACAGCACCAACGGCATAGTCACTAGCATCACACATTAGCTCGAATGGCTCACTCCAATCTGGTGCAGTAATAACAGGTGTGGTAGTCAACTTCTTCTTCAAAAGCTCGAAAGCATCAAGACAAGCTTCATCAAAATTGAAAGGAACATCTTTCTCCAACAGATTGCACAAGGGTTTAGAGATCTTCGAAAAATCTTTTATGAACCGGCGATAGAAACCCGCATGACCAAGAAAGCTGCGAATGCTTCTAACAGAGATAGGAGGAGGAAGCTTCTCAATAGTGTCAATTTTTGCTTTGTCCACCTTCAGTCCTTTGCTAGAAACCTTGTGCCCAAGAATGATCCCTTCTTGCACCATAAAGTGACATTTTTCCCAATTCAGCAACAGATTAGTCTCCACACATCTCTTCAAAACCAGACCAAGATTATGCAAGCACTCGTCATATGAAGAACCAAACACTGAGAAATCATCCATGAAAACTTCCACATTAATACCAATCATGTCTGAAAAGATAGCCATCATACACCTCTGAAAAGTGGTTGGAGCGCCACACAGTCCGAACGGAACTCGTTTGAATGCAAAGGTGCCAAAGGGACATGTGAATGTAGTCTTCTCTTGATCCTCAGGTGCAATGCAAATCTGATTATATCCAGAATATCCATCGAGAAGACAATAGTACTCGTGGCCTGCCAACCTGTCTAACATCTGATCCACAAACGGAAGAGGAAAGTGGTCTTTTCTTGTGGCTTTATTCAACTTGCGATAGTCCATGCAAACTCTCCACCCTGTAACGGTACGTGTAGGGATGAGTTCATTCTTCTCATTAGCAACAACTGTCATACCCCCTTTCTTCGGCACACACTGTACTGGACTCACCCAAGAACTGTCTGAGATAGGGTAGATAATACCAGCATCAAGCCACTTCAAGATCTCCTTCTTCACCACTTCCTTCATAATAGGATTGAGACGACGCTGATGCTCCATAGTAGGCTTGCAATTCTCCTCTAGCAGAATTTTGTGCATGCAATACGAAGGACTAATTCCTTTGATGTCTGCTATAGTCCATCCAATAGCTGTCTTAAACTGTCTCAATATCCTCAAGAGCTTCTCCTCTTCACTATCTGTCAAGTTAGCGGCAATGATAACAGGCAAAGTAGATGCTTCACCCAAAAAGGCATACCTCAAGTGCTCTGGTAGCTGTTTAAGCTCAAGTGTAGGAGCTTCCTCAATAGATGGTTTGAGATGACTCTGTGACTTTTTAAGCTCCTCAAGCCCAAGTGACTCAACTGGCACTTCAAAACTCTTTCTCCACGGAATTGCCCTTAACTACTGAATTTACTCTTCTCTTTCTTCATCTTCAACTACAGAATCTCCTAGCAAAGCTCTCTATAATGGATCAGCCAACAGTAACTGATCAAAGTTCAACTTCACTGACGACTCCACCAAGTCCATCTGACAACATTCCTCATCATCTGAAGGTAGCTTCATTGCATTGAAAACATTGAAGGTAACATCCTGATCTTGTACCCGCATCGTGAGCTCCCCCTTCTGAACATCAATCAAAGTACGGCCCGTAGCTAGAAAAGGCCGTCCTAAGATGATAGGAATCTTCTTATCTTCTTCAAAGTCAAGAATCACAAAATATGCTGGAAAGATGAGTTTATCAACCTTGACCAAAACATCCTCAACGATACCCCTCGGGTATGTAATAGAACGATCAGCTAGCTGTAGAGAGATTTTGGTAGGTTTAGGATCTGGAAGACCAAGCTGCATGAAAACTGACAATGGCATGAGATTGATACTAGCACCCAAGTCACACAAACACTTGCTGAAAGACAAATTCCCAATGGTGCACGGAATAGTGAAACTGCCTGGATCCTTTAGCTTCGGTGGTAACTTCTGCTATAAAATGGCACTGCACTCTTCTGTTAATGCTACTGTATCCAATTCTTCAAGTTTCAACTTCTTCGAGAGAATACCCTTCATAAACCTTGCATAGCTCGGCATCTACTCTAATGCTTCCGCAAAAGGGATATTGATTTGAAGCTTTTTGAATACTTCGAGAAACTTGCCAAACTGTCTATCATTCTTCTGCTTCTTCAATCTGCCTGGATATGGAGGAGGAGGAAAGATTTTCAAGTTCTCTGTCGACTGCTTTGGAGAAACTTCCTTAGCAGAATTTTTAGGATTCTCCACCTCACTAACCAACTGCTCAGCTACTCTGTCAGTCTGGACTTGTTCCTTATCTGCAGTAGGTGCCACATGTTGCTCTTGAATTTCTTCTTCTTCCTCAATGGCTGAATTTTGATTGCCAGTCACCTTACCCGATCTCAAAGTAACTAATTTGACATGCTCTTTGGCTTCCCTCTTGCCTGGATTGGCTTCAGTGTCACTCGGAAGAACTCCAGATGGTCTGTTCAACAAAGCACTAGCAAGCTGCCCGATCTGACTTTCCATGATCTTCATAGATGCCCCCCTGACTTTTTACTATCATCCTCAACTCCTCAAGTTTAGCTTTTTCATTAGAAGATTGACCAGCATTCCCATGAGATTGTTGCTGGAAACCTTGGGGCTGAAACTGTTGTCTGGGCTGGTACTGCTGCTGAAATCCTTGATTGAATTGCCTAGCTCCGAATTGCTGTTGCTGCTGATTACCACCTTGATTCTTACTCCAGCTGAAATTTGGATGGTTGCGGTTATTCGGGTGATAGGTGGCTGGAACTGGCTGTTGTGGCCTCTGGAAGTTACTCACAAATTGTGCTGATTCAGAAGATATGGCACATTGAGTTGTATCATGTGTGCCCGCACACAACTCACAAACACTAGCTACCTGCTGAACTCCCATGTTATCCAAAGAATCGACCTTCATTGACAAGGCCTTCAACTGAGCTGCAATGGCTGTAGCTGTATCAATTTCAAGAACACCTGCTACCTTGCATTGAGATAACCTCCCTGTAGGATTCTGATATTCATTAGCAGCCATCATCTCGATCAATTCATAAGCTTCTTCATAACTCTTGGCCCACAAAGCTCCACCTGATGCTGCATCTAGCATGGGTCTCGAATGTGCACCCAAACCATTATAAAAACAATTGATTATCATCCAATCAGGCATTCCATGATGTGGACACCTCCTTATCATCTCCTTATATCTCTCCCAAGCCTCGCATAGAGATTCTCCAAACTGCTGTGAAAATTGAGTGATAGCATTCCTGATAGCTGTTGTCTTCGCCATGGGAAAAAATTTGGTAAGAAATTTCTGTGCAAGATCTTCCCATGTAGTGATAGAACCTGCTGGTAAAGAGTGCAACCAACTCTTAGCCTTGTCCCTCAAAGAGAATGGAAATAGCATTAACTTAACAACATCCTCAGACACCCCGTTGGTTCTGAAGGTATCACAGATCTCTATGAAATCCCGAATATGCATGTTGGGATCTTCGGTAGGAGCACCCCCAAACTGAACTGAGTTCTGGACCATCTGTATAGTGCTAGGCTTGATCTCGAAGGTATTGGCTGCGATTGATGGTCTGACAATACTCGATGCAATGTCATTGATCTTTGGCTACGAGAAATCCTTAAGAGCCTTAGTTGCTGCTGCTGGTTCTCCCATAACTTCTACAACTTGAATCACTGGAACTTCTGTTTCTGTTTCTTCTTTATTTTCCAACTTCTCCTTATTCGCTTGAGAACGCGTTCGCATACACGCTCAAGTACCTGAAAACACAAAACAACACAAGAACTATTAGTAACCGATCCGAGTCAGTGAACTTTAACGACCACTGATGTCAAGCACATAAACTATAACAAATCCCCGGCAGCGGCGCCAAAAACTTGTTAGCACAAAATCACGCAAGCGCACATGATCACAAGTAATATAGAATGAAGTAGAGTTCGTTCCCACAGAGATTGTATAATTTAGTTCTTGTACCTAAGCATCAATGTATGATTATCGTTCAATGCTAAGACAATGGACAAATTGGTTTTGATTATCTAAATTAACTAAGAAGAATTAATTAACAACTAAATTAATTAGCTAAGTGATTTCGAATTACTTATGAGATGGAAAACATGGGATCCTAACTTTAATACGAACTTCCTTTAGAGATCATGCCCTTTTTATCAACACATGTGGTGGTTACGATAACTAATCGGACAACACGAAATAAGTATATGTTACCTTTCAGTACACACACACCAATCTACACAATATCCACATAAGATAGAAATCATGCAGGCACCGATTATGCTTAGACCCTATATGTCTATAGAATTTGAAAACATAATGGTTGAAGATCAAGTATCCATAAGATTACATAAGGTAGTATGAGACGGTTAGAAACACACCACAAACATGAATAACATTCACGGACTTATGCTAGCATGGCAAGTTCTAAATCTAAAGATTCACTGTCGCTTCACTAAAAATTAACAAGATAGATGTTAGCTACGCATCTATATGAATTAAATATAACCATGCAAGGATATCGCAAATTCACCACACATATATCAAGTTAGGCAATCAACATCTAAATTCCATAAGTAAATCCATTAGGACCCCATGACGGCGATTAGTTCATAATCGAACCGTTCGTCATCATGGGGTTTGATGAAAACATGATAAAGATGAAGAGAATAATGATGAGTAAATCAATGATAACAAAGTTATAGAACAAAGTCGAATAATGATCAAGCATCCAAAAGATACGCCTAGTAAGAATACAAGAAAACTATGTCTAGATCTTCTTGTTGTCACGATCCTCGCCTTGGCTTCTCAATCTCGTGCTCAAAAGTGTGTATGTGATGTGAAGTAATCTGATCTCTGGTGTCTGGTGTGTGTAAATCTGACCTCCCAGCATGTGTATTTATAGCTCAATATAAACTCTTCTCCAAGCAATTGCCATTCTTGAGTAGGAATTGAAATTGACAAATTCCATCTTTAAATATGATATAAATTGCAAATTCCCTTGTCAAATAAGGTTTCTAGACTATTCCCACCGTCCAAGATTATTTCCATGTCGAATAGGAGAAGAAAACGGCAACATTCCTCTTTAAAATTTGAATTAGAAAAGTTTCTGGCGGCCAGTTTTAACCATAGCGCGGTCGCGCTACTCCTCTTTGTTCTTTCCGCACGGTTGCGCTCTACCAATTCTGACAATCCTCTTAGCGCGGTCGCGCTCCTCTCCAGTATAAATATAGCGCGGTCGCGCTGTTCACATACTGTCTCTGCAGAATTTTTGTTAGAGTCTATTTCTTCACGCGCCGTTTTACACCACAACCAGCTTCTGTTCCAAAAGCCACAAAACACCATACTGCCTGCAAAAACTTAATTCCTGCACAAACTCCACAAAACATGTTAAACCACACAAATACTCGAGGATTAAGCGATCAATTCAAGCCAAAATAGAACGATCCAAATGGATAAAAATCCACTTATCATGATCCCCTGAAAAATAGAGGTATCTTTGAAAAATAAAAATGTGTTTAAATGAATTTGAAAGATTCATCATCAATTGAAATATAGTCGATTATCAAAGGTGATGGGGTATTATCAAGATAAGGTGAAACAGAAAGAAAGGTTAAATCTCCTTAATTAATAAATTAGATGAAATCAATGGCTATTAATGAATAACCATGTCCTTACTCTATCACATGCTAGATATCACATTTCGCATCTTGTTTATCGTCCTTTCGCACTTTATATGTCGTTCACGGGGTAACTAAAGTCGCAAAAGAAATTCTAGAACATACACGAAGGTCTACACATAGCATCCTCCAAGCTGGTAACTCCGATCGTCTATCTAATGTAGGTGGCGTCGAATCAACTGCCTCATCCAAAGTCGTACCTTCGAATGAATCAAATTCAGGCTCGCACGATATGTCGAAATACTAACTAACGTCGCAACCGTTGTCCTAATAACCTAAGGTGAATCTTATCTTAAATCGTTCCGCCTAACGTCTCACCTAAATACTTATACCTAATCATCCTAACTTGTTTCAATGACCATAACCTGTCGCTCTGATACCAACCTGTAACGACCCCGACTTCCCAATACTAAAAATATACTTTTAATAATATAGACTTTGATACATGGGAATTTTAGAAATTTCCGGCATGAAGTATTCGTAAATCGAATTATCCACCTGTATTTCAACCCAAACCAAATTCCAATTGACAATTACAATTATAACTTAATACACCAACGATTCCTCACCGAGGATCGATTCCAGGTTATGGTATGAAACAAGAATCTATACTATACAAATTGTTACAACTTTTATCTCTGCTATAAATACAAATTACTATACCATCTAATCTGTAGCTTAATCCAAAATCGTGCTCGCCCGCGTTAGCTCTGAAATCTATTCCGAATAGGATCATCCTCGCTCTCATTCGCATTTGAAAATATAAGTAGATCATCCTTAAACTTTTATCATGTAGAAAATGACTAACTCTGATATTCAAAATTTTGAAACTAGAACCCATTTACCTTGGAATATATATATATATATATATATATATATATATATATATATATATATATATATATATATATATATATATATATATATATATATATTCTACCAAAACATTCCTTTCTTTAAAACCCTTTTATCTTTGAAACATACTTTTCATAAAACTTTTTAAAAGCATTTAAGTTGATTGTATTATTATCCTGATTTCGGACAATACGGGTGATCAGCCACGTAAAGTCCCAATTCCTTTGAAATTGGGTTCCTAATTAGGCAACACATTGGCCTTTAATGCTGGACTAGGACCACCCTAGTCACTTACGCTAATTAAAAGTGCTGGACTAGGACCACCCTAGCCTCTTATGCTTTCCAATTTATAATCGTTTATTAATAATTTAAAACATTTCATTTTTTAAGTCCTTTATACTCACTGATAACATATCAGCCCAGTATAAGGAATTTCAAAAACACCTTTAATTAATTAATCCATTTTCATTTACCATTATAAAAGACTGAGGGTCAGGGAAGCAATTGATATAAGGGATCATAACAACAAAGCAGTAAGATTTAAACTAAGCATGGTATAGTTCAGCAGAACAAAATCATATATCAACAAGAGAACATAAATCAGTTAAAGAACGAAGCAATTATTAAGATTATAGAAATTAAACATCCATTTACAAGGAATTAATGGAATAAAGAAATATGAAGTTCAATTGAGAAATTGGGTTACTGCATTGGTCATAATCTAACGAAGAGTCGTTAATTAATAAAGAACAACACAAGGGTTAGGGATTTCTAGAATTTAAATTAAGGGTTATGAAATCTGGTTACGATGATATTGTAACACCCCCAGATCCGGGGTCCGGGGTAACTACTATAATCTATTCGGGGAAAAGAAAGAATTTAATATTCTTCTGAATCACATGCATCTAACGTTCCTGATTCACCATTTTACTGAGTTAAAATAAACTTATACTTAGTACCTGATAGTAGTCATATTACGAGTTTATCATAGACCCACTGGTCTTTTCCTCTGGTAGTTTTTGAGATCATCGTCTCGCTTACTACTTTATATAACTTTATCCAATCAGGCCATCACTTTCCACTATCTTTACTTTCGAAGCTGGTTCATTCATAATATGGACATTTCGCTGAATAAAACCACATCAACAATCTCAATTTGGTTTCATAAAATATAACCCATGAAATCCGCCTTCTCATGGCGACTTACCATTGACAATATTCACACTAATCCATTTATCCGATAATATGGCACTTGTTGCCTCTATCTCAACTGCTCCTGGGTGCTCCCCATCCTACATCGACGTCTTTGATAATCATGCATCATTCTAACTCCTTTCTCATTAATCTGAAAGTCTCTAAGGATCTTTATCTATCCCCATATAAGACCTCAAGTAATCCTTCTAATCTGTCTTAATTGCTGGTACTACCTCTCGTAGTCCAGCTATAAATCCAACATAAAATTTCAATTCTCTTAATAATATCTCAGTTCTTTGTGCTCACTTCTCTGAGCACTATAATCTTAACTCTCGCTATCCCTCTGGCTACAGCCCTCATTTCCTTGGAGTAAACTCCTCATCCTCAATAGGATTCTCCTCTGCTGGAACCTCTTTCGAGTCCTCAATAGGGTACTCTATCGAATTCACAATCCGATTGTCAGTATATAATAAAACATCATCATTCTGCTGCTCGTACGCCTCAAGGTCTGTCGCCTTACTAGTCGATACGAGAACGAGCTAAGTTACTATCATGATACTTAAGAGTTCCCATAAGGGTTTTATATGTCAATACTACTTGAAGTAGTCCGACTATGAACTTGGCAAGAGTTCTTATTATCTTAGTGAGTTTATTATTTTAACGTCGCATCATCTCTGGGGTTTATAACATACGCTCTGATACCACTTCTGTAACACCCCCAGATCCGGGGTCCGGGATCCGGTCGTTACGGTTTCCAATTCTGTCCACAACACTTGAACTTTCCTTAACATAAAATAAATTACATCTCTATGACCCAACACAACAATGTAAAACACACCCGTTATAGTCCCAGAGATGAAATCAGAGTAACAATCAAATTTTATTAATCACATTATGAGTTCTTACAATCCAAAAGAATTTCAATATAAATACATACTCTTTGCCATCCATTTACATAAGTCATACTAGACCATATACTTGGTACTGAAAGAATAAATATATCCTACCAATAGCTTCTTCTTCAGCTCTGGTAGTCTCATCGTCCTCACCCGTGTCGAGTGCGCCTTGTGCGAGTCATCTGGTCTAGCTGTTGTTGTGATATAATAATAAAGCAAGGGTGAGCAATAGCCGACCAACAATAATATATAACTGAACGATAATATATAACAGTTCAAAAGTATCTTTCAAACCATATGCCATGCATTTACGGAAATGATGCCAGTATAATATGAACGATGAAGTTACAAGGTAACTTAAAGTATTTGTTTGTAGAAATATCTGCTACATCAAAAGTAAGCGAGATATTCTCATTTCTTTAAAAAGAGGAACTTGCATGAAAAGATTGCAATTCCAGTTATGAACACTTTTCCAGCTCTGCCAACAGTAATCATGTTGCAGGAAATAATTAAGTTTGGATGATGAATCAATGATGGAGTATTCACCGCGCCCGCTGTTCCAATCTTGATGATCAGTCGAGATCGTACAGCTCAAATTAGATTTACTACCGGTAGAAGGAAGAACTGACGGCTTTACTTGTATACCGCCTTACTAGCTCTCCCCGGCCAACGGTTGGGCCAAAGGGGATGGACCGGCGCTACTCGGCCTCTTACACGACTCCTAGTTCAAATAGAATTCATGATTCTGAATGTAACGTTCGTCCCCCTTTCCCCAAGTATAATACTTGTTGATAAGACTCTACAAAGTAGTCGTATCTAGTTGGAAAGGAAAATTCACCAATAACTTCCAAGCTATTGCTTGGTAACGAATATCAACTTGTTCCAACAATCTTACCCCTCGAAAGATGAGAAGGTAAACAACGACTTAATAAGTCCATAGCACCCGAGTTGCGAGTGAAGAGAATACTTTATGACCGGGAAGTCGACAAGATAAATAACATTTTCCAAATAAGGTTCCCTTATTTTTAGGGAGATAGACTCAAGAAGAATGATGTCTGAGAACCTTTCTTGGTATAAGATTAATAATAATATGACTCCGAGATATTTTCCGTAATAATCGAAGAAGATAAACCTTATTGAGGTTATTCTAAGTATGAAATAAATATTCAGAGAATATTTATTGAATTAAAATATTTAAAGAATATTTAGAAATATGAAAGAATATCATTAATCAGAGTATTTCTCCAAATAATCCTTGAAGAAACATCAAGAGAATATTTATTGAATAAATAAATATTTAAATGAATATTCAAAATAATATTCATTAATTAATAAGGAATTTAAATGAACTTTCAAAAAGTAATATTCATTTAATGAATAATATTCTAAATGAATATCAAGTAATATTCATTTAGTAATCCAAACTTTAAAGGAATATTCGAGATGATATTCGATAAATAAATCAAGCTTCAGATGAATATTAGAATAATATTCATCAAGTAATTAATATCTTAAATGAATATTCAAAAGTAATATTCATTTAATAAAATAATAGTCTAAATGGATATTCAAAGAATATTCATTTAGTAGTCCAATCTTTAGAAGAATATTCGGAATAATAATCGATATTCTATTCGACTTTGAATGAATATTGAAAAATATTATTCGTCGAATGGTTATGTTCAAATAATTATTTGAAGTAAGGATCGTTAAATAAATAATCTCGAACGAATATTCAAATAATATTCGTCGCCCAAATAATGGAAAATATTTACTTAAATATTTTCCTCCGAGTTAATCTCGATATATCAAGAAATATTGACTCCCGGTCTATATTTGACGAATAAGATGTATACGCCCTTCTATGAGGGTCTTACAATAACCGGCTTATAATTGATACGTTAGTTATCTAATTTATAAGCCAATAAACAATCAGGGAACAAGCATAACGATATAACTTGAAAGTAGGCATGCATGCTATGGCATATGTATAACAGAAAACATATATATATATATATATATATATATATATATATATATATATATATATATATATATATATATATATATATATTCAATCACAAAAACAGCCTAAAAGAAGGGAATTGAAACTTGCCTGGTAGTCGAGTACGGTAAGGGGTGGTGGTAGCGGATCCCGGGTCAGCTTGGTGATCTATAAATAGCCAAGGCATTCGGGATTAGTCACTTAACATCTTAAAAGTTAAGTTGTACTTAAATCAAAACACGTTCTCGAGTTATCTCGTTATACCCCTTTTTGTGGATTCCTTTTATCATTGATCCGATCCGACATTCGTTCGTTAATACGACATGTCACTGTACTTACACTTGGGACATACTTAAGTCATACAAGTTCTAAAGTCGATCGTTACGAACCAATATTATACTCCGAGTTTTATCGCCCGTTTTCTAAGTGTTTTACCGAAGTTATAGTAGAGTCGTCTTTTAGGGGTTCGTTCGCGTTTAACCTCGACTCGAATATTTTTAATAAATCGAAAAACGATCCTTTTGACATACGGTTTTATTTCACACCTTTCTTTTTACCTCTAGTATTTATTTACCAAGATTCGTCATGACTTTACATATTTTACGAGGGTTCAATTTCAGTTACGAACTTTCGTTTACGGATTCGAACTACTTGTAGTAAATCGGTCATAAATCCTAAACCGTAAGTCTGTTTGATTCGATTATTTTTCCAAAATGATCTACGACTCAAGATCTACAAGGGCATGTTAGATACTTGTCCAGTTTCAGCAATTAGACCTACTGTGATGCACGGTTTTCAATGATTAACGAAATTTCGGCATTATAACGGCTATAATACGAACGTTCCAAAAATCGCAATCAACAACCCAAGCCACACCGGGCATCAATACAACTTATACACATAATAATCATCTCACAAGTCCAGAAGCTACTGATCTTAGCATCAAAATCATCATGCATCTTAAATCATATAACTAATTACATAATCATGCTTATAATTATCACTATAATCATACCAAGCTAAATCCATCAAAAACATTCATAAATCTCAAATCAAATGCTAGGGTTTCAAGAGATCTACCTTCCTTGGAGTATGATATAACCTTAATAAGCTTGGTATGGTCCTTGTCTAGATTAATCAAACCTTAGATCATCCAAAGAAATCATGAAAACAAAGTTAGTTTCTAAGATCCACTATTCATCGTCAATCTTGTAAAAATCATATAAAATCAAAAACTAAGAGTTTGGTTCTAAAATTTTTACCACACCTTCTACTCTTCAAGGGCTTTCTTTTGAGCTATAGAACACAAGAATCCAACCATGGGAGCTAGGGTTTTGAGCCCCATCTTTCTTCTGATCAGAACCTGGACAGTTTTGGTCCTCCAACTTTTAGCATGGATTTGGCTAGGCTATACTACTTGGATTTCCATGAAATTTGGAACGAATCTTTCCCATGGAGTAGAGAAGATATGGTTAAAATTTGGTGATTTTATCATGGATAGAAATGGAGATATGAATTTTTCTTTGTGTTATGTTTCTGCTGGACAGTTTGTATGTTCTATGTTTTCTTTTGCTTTTCTCTCTTTTCTCCCACTTGATCATGTACTTTTTGCTCATATAACTAGATATTATCAGCTGGTAGGATGAGATTGATAGCATTGGGGTAAGAGCCAAGAGTCTTGGATAAGTTTTGATAGATATTTGTTTTGTTTCTTGTTTGATTTAAGTGATTTAAATCATTTAACTCCTAAATTGTTTTGATTTAATCCTTGATTAAATAATTTAATCCACTTGATATAATTCTCTTGATGATCATATAGGATATTTAATCTCGATACGAACTTAATCCGTAATCTAGGATTCGTTCGCTTTATTGATTAATCTCGTTATAACGTTTTAGCGGTTTCTAGAACGCTTGTTTCACTGCCTCAGTGGTTTCCTACCTTCATTCTTAAATCAAATATAATAACATCCCAAAATATCAAATCCTCAAAGTTAATATCTCAATTCTTGGATTATAATAATATTTAATCTACTGTCCGGTCAAATATTATACTGAAAAAGAATTTGGAATTTCTGAATTCCGATCGTCTCTGCATTCACTTATTTCCTCCGCGTATTACTAATATGACTTCGAAACATCCATATCACGTCCCGTACATAAGGTGGCGTGAAAAGTTTCCCAACTTACAAAATCACTATTCATCCACCAAATTACTATGCACGTACAGGAAACACTATGCACGTACGGGAAACACTATGCACGTACGGGAAATACTATGCATGTATGGGAAACACTATGCACGTACGGAAAACACTATGCACGTATGGGAAACACTATGCACGTACTCATTTCCCTTCAAGGATCCATTAGCTCCTTCCTGGATGGTAGATTATTCTTATCTAGGTCCTCAACCATCGAATTACTCTATTTTGACAATATACCAATGCATCAGGATCATTGTCCAAAGCAATATCCATTCATTACAATCATTGTTCTTTGAAACCACCATTCATTAGTGCTCTTTAACCACAATAAGAAAAGTTTTAATTCTACCCAAAATTCGGGTTATTACAGTCTCCCCTCCTTAAAAGGATTCCGTCCTCGGAATCAGTTTAGGAATAACTGGGGTTACTTCTATCCCATTGCACTTTCTATTTCTCAGGTGGATTCTTCCACTTCTTGATTTTCTTCAAATCTCTCACTAGCTTGACAACCTTATCTCTTAGCGCTTGCTCTTTTCTATTCATAATTTCCACAGGTTGTCCTTCGTAGTTCAGATTCTGTTATGTATATCTATTTGCTCGTACTCTGTCATATGTCGGGCATCTATAGTATACTGATGAGGCACATACGCATGAACCCTGTTATGACCATTTTACCGGTTTGGGTGTGGCTGGCTCATAGGCCACCTTCCTGACGCGTTTAAACTCTCAGATGGCCCAATGAATCTTGGGCTAAACTTCCTTTCATTCTAATCTTGTTAATTCCTTCCACGAGGATACCTTATCTTATTACAAATCTCGAACCTCATATTCTCTATCTTGTTTGCACAGAAATAAATCAACAAAAACTTGCTTGTCAGAATCCTCTATTAATTCTAGATATTTCCCAATTCCATTGTATAAATGTCAACTCTATTGTCGACGTGGTACTCTGTATTGAAACTAGTTCGAGTATTCTAACAACCGATTCGAGTAACTCTTGATGTATAGCAACGAGCTCGTCGGCCAACACTGTTTTGGCCTCGCTATCTCATTGTTAACTACTATCACCCCCGGTGTTCCAACCTCTTCTTTAATCATCTCACAGAATGCCAATCTACCTCCTGTGTTCATTCAATCATTCTCTATTATCTCATCTCTTCTCCTTTCTGAAAGAAAGGCGAATCTCTTGGGAAATTTGTTTGCGGGGAATGTTGTCTGGTTCGAGGACTCTTAATCCTTTTATCACAAATCATAATCTTCATATACACACAAGCACACATATTTTCAGATCTGATAGGTCTGAAAGTTGATCATGTTTGATCCTTTTTGATTTCGCACCTTCCCTTCATATATACAATGTTTCGATATACTTAGGGCGAAAACTATCTCAGATAACTCACAGCCAATTCATTAAATTCCAAAAAGTTGTGGGTGCAATAGTCAGCCCAAAATGACATCACTTACAATTTCATAGTGTCTATACCTAGTGCGATTCAAAATCTTGGGTATATCCTCGATTTTTTTTTAACTTCCAACCGGTGATGTCCCATTTCCTAATAAGTTTGGAAAATACACAGCGTCCCTGTGCTGCTCAGACAATCTTCTACAACAGTACCTATACTCAATGTTGACTCATTCAACTCTCGAGGTTCGATGCACAATCTTGTGCTAACATATTTCTTTCTTACAACACACCGGTTCCTCACGGTGGCACACTGAGTCTCATCGCACTCTTATTCAACAATCCTCGCATCTGAGTTGATAATTCTTTTATTCCTACTGGGCTAACGAGAGATGCAGCACTAGGCTCTAAACACTCGATATTCATTATTATGTCATCCAAATCGTTATCTGGTAGCTTATTAAAACCTTGTACAACCTCCCAAAATCATTATAATTATACTTGGTGTCTCTTTCCTCGGGGTCAACCATATGAGCTAATCAAGCCTCATATCTCTGGCATCATAATCTCTTAGTCTGAACTAGATTCCAAAATCTCCGACTCCGTCTTTATCCTTGAATTATTTCCCTCATAATCAATTTGGCTCCATTGGGTATCAACTAATCCATCATTAT
The DNA here is from genome assembly GCA_036435485.1 of Saposhnikovia divaricata. Taxonomy (NCBI): domain Eukaryota; kingdom Viridiplantae; phylum Streptophyta; class Magnoliopsida; order Apiales; family Apiaceae; genus Saposhnikovia; species Saposhnikovia divaricata. The sequence continues at coordinate 125,966,754 of CM071595.1, forward strand.
TATAATATCAATTTCTCCCTAATTCGAAAAGAATCAAATCTCTCGATCGAGTGGTACTCTGGGTAGGTTCTCTGGAAATCACTATTCCTTATCCATAAGGAACACTTCCTGAACTTGATGTAGATATTACATGAAGTAGATAAAATTGCAGAAGAGTTTCAAGCATCGCAGCTATGTCAGGTTGATGAAACTATCATTCATGCAGCTTCCATAAAAGACTGGAAACTTAACGGTTTACTTCGTCAATTTTGTATCATGGTCCTGGTTTGCCTCAAAACGGGACCTTCTAAGGTACGTAATATACTTAAGACTCCATTACAAATCGAATCTTTACATAAACTATTATTACCTTCGATTCTTGCACAATCATCAAAAGGAATGTAACTTCCTCCACTCCGATATGACCTTCAAGGTCTTTCCAAATATCATTTTGTTTCTTCGGTATGAACATTTGTAATTATTCCTTTATACTTAGACTGTCGACCACCTCATTGGCCTTTCTTGATAATAATAATTTCTGGTAATCCTTGTTCTCTGGATATATTCCAATTCAAACTTTTCTACCTCATTCCCATCACTGTTGGGTGAAAGCATTCTCCCTTAAGCTCTGCTGATGGAGAAAAATATATTTATCAGTCTTTTTCCATAAGTCATTGCTTCCACCTACCCGTGGGAACTTTATCACGTTTATTCCCAATCCTACTTAAGATACTTCTTTTCTTAGTTCTTTCCTTATCTTAGGATAATCTCAACCTTTATAGGTTCAATCCATACTTCCTCAGGGTTTAATACATGCCTCATCTGGCATTATTGTTACTATGTCATACATTCCTTACCAAACTTCCATTTTGAAGTTCGGAATATTACTTTTTTTTTCCTTGTAAGGTTTCATAGGTCATCCTCATCATTCCTCCTGTATTTTCTGGGTATAGGGTATATCAAAATGTCATTGATCAATACTCTAATAATTCTATCTATGTTCTTTCCAGAACTCTTTTTAATAATCCTTACCGGTCATTGTTGCCTTAGCAAGTCCAACTCATATCATCTGAGTTCATAATGTCGTTATTAGGGTTAATGCCATCCTTTGTGCATTCCCCAGGGTTTGTCTTAATTTATGGATATCCTATCCTTAATTCAACTGCCAAGGAATTCTTGCATCCTATACTTGGCAATCAAATCATGTATCCTTAATAAGGGTCTCTTTTCAATCATTCTCATTTGATAATCGATCGGTGGCTTAATGCTAACCTCTTCTTTCAGATAGTTGTCAGCCTATTTGACCTTCCAAAAGACAACGTATGTCTATCTGCTCCCTTACAGAACTTGGTAATGGTAGCAATGATGTTCTGGAAGATATTGATCGAGTTCAACGTGAATCTCTTAGTACTTATCGTTTTTCTCAAAGGTACTTGGCTTAGACAAAATTTCTATAGCATACTGATCCATCTCTGACCATTTCTATACTCTCTTCACAAACCTTCATTGTTTACTTCCTTGGTCATAATATATTCATGGTATTTATAATACCCTAACATCATACATTTCAAGTCATTGTACTTCCATTTTTACTCGTAATCTTGGGCAATCATATACACATGAATCACTTTAGTACGGGTGACCCCATTCCAAAAAGTCTAGTAAATTCCCAATCCAAACATGGGTTGCAAAGGGTTCAGTAGAAGATTCCTACGATCTCATTAATATTTCCTTTATATCAAAAGCCCTTGCAGTCGGTGCTTACTTAGAAGCAACCCTGCTTTGTCCTTTCATTGCTGGTCTAGTCACTTGATAATCCTTTGTGACTTGGCCTCAACTGACCACACTAAAATAAGAATATATGGTTTTAGGGGTTGGCTAATTAGCATTACCTTTCTAGCAATTGCTGGCATAGTGCCTTCTACTTTGATACCTTTCTACCTTTCCAAAACTTTACTCCATATAGGTCTTAATCGACTTCTCGGCACCGTCTCCGGTTACCTTTCCTCCACTTTTATCTTTTCAACTATTCTTATCAATCCCACGTGCCACGTAAGCTTACCATTCATGGTATAACAGCCTTTTCACTTAAGTCAATCCCGGAGGTTCTCAGTCCGACTGGTTTCTTACTTACATTTCCTGTTTTCGTCCAATCTCACTTCATCATTGTATTTCTACAATCAATCGCGATAACCGGGGTCTATCCACCAACCCATATAGCGGCTACTTTACCCAATTTACGGGGTTCGCCCCAGTTTCTACTCTCTTCCATGATGTTCTCTGATAATCAGAAAGACAAGGTTTGCCAAAATTCGTTGAATTTCTTTCCAGAATCAAGGAAATTTTGGTCAATCTATCCAACCACCGGTAACACTATGAAGATCAATTTCGAAACCTAGAGAATGGTTCTATGAGCATCCAAGCAGGTAGAATCATAAGCAGTTATAATAACGGAATTATTGACACAAAGTTGGAAGTTTAACCACTAGAAAGGAACCAAATATATATATATATATATATATATATATATATATATATATATATATATATATCCCATAGAAGGGAAATCAAAAGTTTCAAACTGAAACATGCCACCTCTTCCTGATACATATACATTTTAATTGTCGATAATATCAAATGTCACTCTTCCTAACCACAGGTTTCAGAAGGAACACTACCGTCGGAGTTAGTCATTTCATAAAAATTGGCACTACTAGGGCCATCCTAGTCTGGTGTACCGTGTTGTTCGAATGCATCCGCAATTACTCTGCCGTGCTGCATAAGCACACCACCTAAACCTGTATGAGATGCATCATAGTGTATCATAAAGTCTTCCTTCTCCCGTTAGGCAACACCAACGCCGGGTCGTTACCAATTTCATCTTAAAACATTCTCTTTTACCTTTTAACCACTAATCGCATTACTTGATCCATTTGCAATTCAGTGTCAGAATAAACTTAAGGTAACTACTATAATCTATTCGGGGAAAAGAAAGAATTTAATATTCTTCTGAATCACATGCATCTAACGTTCCTGATTCACCATTTTACTGAGTTAAAATAAACTTATACTTAGTACCTGATAGTAGTCATATTACGAGTTTATCATAGACCCACTTGTCTTTTCCTCTGGTAGTTTTTGAGATCATCGTCTCGCTTACTACTTTATATAACTTTATCCAATCAGGCCATCACTTTCCACTATCTTTACTTTCGAAGCTGGTTCATTCATAATATGGACATTTCGCTGAATAAAACCACATCAACAATCTCAATTTGGTTTCATAAAATATAACCCATGAAATCCGCCTTCTCATGGCGACTTACCATTGACAATATTCACACTAATCCATTTATCCGATAATATAGCACTTGTTGCCTCTATCTCAACTGCTCCTGGGTGCTCCCCGTCCTACATCGACGTCTTTGATAATCATGCATCATTCTAACTCCTTTCTCATTAATCTGAAAGTCTCTAAGGATCTTTATCTATCCCCATATAAGACCTCAAGTAATCCTTCTAATCTGTCTTAATTGCTGGTACTACCTCTCGTAGTCCGGCTATAAATCCAACATAAAATTTCAATTCTCTTAATAATATCTCAGTTCTTTGTACTCACTTCTCTGAGCACTATAATCTTAACTCTCGCTATCCCTCTGGCTACAGCCCTCATTTCCTTGGAGTAAACTCCTCATCCTCAATAGGATTCTCCTCTGTTGGAACCTCTTTCGAGTCCTCAATAGGGTACTCTATCGAATTCACAATCCGATCGTCATCATATAATAAAACATCATCATTCTGCTGCTCGTACGCCTCAAGTTCTGTCGCCTTACTAGTCGATACGAGAACGAGCTAAGTTACTATCATGATACTTAAGAGTTCCCATAAGGGTTTTATATGTCAATACTACTTGAAGTAGTCCGACTATGAACTTGGCAAGAGTTCTTATTATCTTAGTGAGTTTATTGTTTTAACGTCGCATCATCTCTGGGTTTATAACGTACGCTCTGATACCACTTCTGTAACACCCCCAGATCCGGGGTCCGGGATCCGGTCGTTACGGTTTCCAATTCTGTCCACAACACTTGAACTTTCCTTAACATAAAATAAATTACATCTCTATGACCCAACACAACAATGTAAAACACACCCGTTATAGTCCCAGAGATGAAATCAGAGTAACAATCAAATTTTATTAATCACATTATGAGTTCTTACAATCCAAAAGAATTTCAATATAAATACATACTCTTTGCCATCCATTTACATAAGTCATACTAGACCATATACTTGGTACTGAAAGAATAAATATATCCTACCAATAGCTTCTTCTTCAGCTCTGGTAGTCTCATCGTCCTCGCCTGCGTCGAGTGCGCCTTGTGCGAGTCATCTGGTCTAGCTGTTGTTGTGATATAATAATAAAGCAAGGGTGAGCAATAGCCCACCAACAATAATATATAACTGAACGATAATATATAAAAGTTCAAAAGTATCTTTCAAACCATATGCCATGCATTTACGGAAATGATGCCAGTATAATATGAACGATGAAGTTACAAGGTAACTTAAAGTATTTGTTTGTAGAAATATCTGCTACATCAAAAGTAAGCGAGATATTCTCATTTCATTAAAAAGAGGAACTTGCATGAACATATTGCAATTCCAGATATGAACACTTTTCCAGCTCTGCCAACAGTAATCATGTTGCAGGAAATAATTAAGTTTGGATGATGAACCAATGATGGAGTATTCACCGCGCCCGCTGTTCCAATCTTGATGATCAGTCGAGATCGTACAGCTCAAATTAGATTTACTACCGGTAGAAGGAAGAACTGACGGCTTTACTTGTATACCGCCTTACTAGCTCTCCCCGGCCAACGGTTGGGCCAAAGGGGATGGACCGGCGCTACTCGGCCTCTTACACGACTCCTAGTTCAAATAGAATTCATGATTCTGAATGTAACGTTCGTCCCCCTTTCCCCAAGTATAATACTTGTTGATAAGACTCTACAAAGTAGTCGTATCTAGTTGGAAAGGAAAATTCACCAATAACTTCCAAGCTATTGCTTGGTAACGAATATCAACTTGTTCCAACAATCTTACCCCTCGAAAGATGAGAAGGTAAACAACGACTTAATAAGTCCATAGCACCCGAGTTGCGAGTGAAGAGAATACTTTATGACCGGGAAGTCGACAAGATAAATAACATTTTCCAAGTAAGGTTCCCTTATTTTTAGGGAGATAGACTCAAGAAGAATGATGTCTGAGAACCTTTCTTGGTATAAGATTAATAATAATATGACTCCGAGATATTTTCCGTAATAATCGAAGAAGATAAACCTTATTGAGGTTATTCTAAGTATGGAATAAATATTCAGAGAATATTTATTGAATTAAAATATTTAAAGAATATTTAGGAATATGAAAGAATATCACTAATCAGAGTATTTCTCCAAATAATCCTTAAAGAAACATCAAGAGAATATTTATTGAATAAATAAATATTTAAATTAATATTCAAAATAATATTCATTAATTAATAAGGAATTTAAATGAACATTCAAAAAGTAATATTCATTTAATGAATAATATTCTAAATAAATATCAAGTAATATTCATTTAGTAATCCAAACTTTAAAGGAATATTCGAGATGATATTCGATAAATAAATCAAGCTTCAGATGAATATTAGAATAATATTCATCAAGTAATTAATATCTTAAATGAATATTCAAAAGTAATATTCATTTAATAAAATAATTGTCTAAATGGATATTCAAATAATATTCATTTAGTAGTCCAATCTTTAGAAGAATATTCGGAATAATAATCGATATTCTATTCGACTTTGAATGAATATTGAAAAATATTATTCGTCGAATGGTTACGTTCAAATAATTATTTGAAGTAAGGATCGTTAAATAAATAATCTCGAACGAATATTCAAATAATATTCGTCGCCCAAATAATGGAAAATATTTACTTAAATATTTTCCTCCGAGGTAATCTCGATATATTAAGAAATATTGACTCCCGGTCTATATTTGACGAATAAGATGTATACGCCCTTCTATGAGGGTCTTACAATAACCGGCTTATAATTGATACGTTAGTTATCTAATTTATAAGCCAATAAACAGTCAGGGAACAAGCATAACGATATAACTTGAAAGTAGGCATGCATGCTATGGCATATGTATAACAGAAAACATATATATATATATATATATATATATATATATATATATATATATATATATATATATATTCAATAACAACAGCAGTCTAAAAGAAGGGAATTGAAACTTGCCTGGTAGTCGAGTACGGTAAGGGGTGGTGGTAGCGGGTCCCGGGTCAGCTTGGAGATCTATAAATAGCCAAGGCATTCGGGATTAATCACTTAACATCTTAAAAGTTAAGTTATACTTAAATCAAAACACGTTCTCGAGTTATCTCATTATACCCCTTTTTGTGGATTCCTTTTATCATTGATCCGACCCGACATTCGTTCGTTAATACGACATGTCACTGTACTTACACTTGGGACATACTTAAGTCATACAAGTTCTAAAGTCGATCGTTACGAACCAATATTATACTCCGAGTTTTATCGCCCGTTTTCTAAGTGTTTTACCGAAGTTATAGTAGAGTCGTCTTTTAGGGGTTCGTTCGCGTTTAACCTCGACTCGAATATTTTTAATAAATAAAAAAACGATCCTTTTGACATACGGTTTTTTTCACACCTTTCTTTTTACCTCTAGTATTTATTTACCAAGATTCGTCATGACTTTACATATTTTACGAGGGTTCAATTTCAGTTACGAACTTTCGTTACGGATTCGAACTACTTTTAGTAAATCGATCATAAATCCTAAACCGTAAGTCTGTTTGATTCGATTATTTTTCCAAAATGATCTACGACTCAAGATCTACAAGGGCATGTTAGATACTTGTCCAGTTTCAGCCATTAGACCCACTGTGATGCACGGTTTTCAATGATTAACGAAATTTCGGCATTATAACGGCTATAATACGAACGTTCCAAAAATCGCAATCAACAACCCAAGCCACACCGGGCATCAATACAACTTATACACATAATAATCATCTCACAAGTCTAGAAGCTACTGATCTTAGCATCAAAATCATCATGCATCTTAAATCATATAACTAATTACATAATCATGCTTATAATTATCACTATAATCATACCAAGCTAAATCCATCAAAAACATTCATAAATCTCAAATCAAATGCTAGGGTTTCAAGAGATCTACCTTCCTTGGAGTATGATATAACCTTAATAAGCTTATTATGGTCCTTGTCTAGCTTAATCAAACCTTAGATCATCCAAAGAAATCATGAAAACAAAGTTAGTTTCTAAGATCCACTATTCATCGTCAATCTTGTAAAAATCATATAAAATCAAAAACTAAGAGTTTGGTTCTAAAATTTTTACCACACCTTCTACTCTTCAAGGGCTTTCTTTTGAGCTATAGAACACAAGAATCCAACCATGGGAGCTAGGGTTTTGAGCCCCATCTTTCTTCCGATCAGAACCTGGACAGTTTTGGTCCTCCAACTTTAAGCATGGATTTGACTAGGCTATACTACTTAGATTTCCATGAAATGTGGAACAAATCTTTCCCATGGAGTAGAGAAGCTATGGTTAAAATTTGGTGATTTTATCATGGATAGAAATGGAGATATGAATTTTTCTTTGTGTTATGTTTCTGCTGGACAGTTTGTATGTTCTATGTTTTCTTTTGCTTTTCTCTCTTTTCTCCCACTTGATCATCTACTTTTTGCTCATATAACTAGATATTATCAGCTGGTAGGATGAGATTGATAGCATTGGGGTAAGAGCCAAGAGTCTTGGATAAGTTTTGATAGATATTTGTTTTGTTTCTTGTTTGATTTAAGTGATTTAAATCACTTAACTCCTAAATTGTTTTGATTTAATCCTTGATTAAATAATTTAATCCACTTGATATAATTCTCTTGATGATCATATAGGATATTTAATCTCGATACGAACTTAATCCGTAATCTAGGATTCGTTCGCTTTATTGATTAATCTCGTTATAACGTTTTAGCGGTTTCTAGAACGCTTGTTTCACTGCCTCAGTGGTTTCCTACCTTCATTCTTAAATCAAATATAATAACATCCCAAAATATCAAATCCTCAAAGTTAATATCTCAATTCTTGGATTATAATAATATTTAATCCACTGTCCGGTCAAATATTATACCGAAAAAGAATTTGGAATTTCTGAATTCCGATCGTCTCTGCATTCACTTATTTCCTCCGCGTATTACTAATATGACTTCGAAACATCCATATCACGTCCCGTACATAGGGTGGCGTGAAAAGTTTTCCAACTTACAAAATCACTATTCATCCACCAAATTACTATGCACGTACAGGAAATACTATGCACGTACGGGAAATACTATGCACGTATGGGAAACACTATGCACGTACGGAAAACACTATGCACGTATGGGAAACACTATGCACGTACTCATTTCCCTTCAAGGATCCATTAGCTCCTTCCTGGATGGTAGATTATTCTTATCTAGGTCCTCAACCATCGAATTACTCTAATTTGACAATATACCAATGCATCAGGATCATTGTCCAAAGCAATATCCATTCATTACAATCATTGTTCTTTGAAACCACCATTCATTAGTGCTCTTTAACCACAATAAGAAAAGTTTTAATTTTACCCAAAATTCGGGTTATTACAGGTATGGTTAAAGGAATAAACATAAGGAAAAAGGCTACGATAAAGTAAGACAAAAATTGTAAGTCAATGGTTATAGTTCGACGGAAAATAGGGTAAATAATAAGGTACATGTGTTTCAATAGAAATTTATAAGGAACAAACAATAAGGTATAAAAGGTTCAACAATAATTAAAAAGGAATGAAATTAAGGTATAAGATTTTAAACAACAATTCATAAGCAGTTCAAGGAATCTGAACTTAAATGCAAGGTTCGAGTCACTAGCAACAAAAGAATGGGGTATAGATACAAGCAAAAGGATTTGATAGAAATATCAGATAAATAACAGAAAACAGTTTCACATCACTTGAACGATAATTGAGGGATAGTACACTTGCCTCAATACTCAGGGTTTCCATTTCCACTACTTCAACTCCTTATCACTTTACATCCAACTCTACTTCTTTATAAATTGGCCTTTTATCGATAATACTCGTCAACTCCGAAGCTTTTCCTTCCTCTCCAAATTTCCCTTTTATACTCGTACCGGCTCCCAACTGACCACTCACTGGTACCTATATAAAATAAAGTACTACTTCAGTACTCTTATAACCTTAATCGTCTATCTTTATTCTACCCAAACGCGTCCTACAACGCTTTACCACTTAGCACAAACAACACATATTATCAAATTCTCAAAACAGTAATATATAACCACATAAACACTTATCACGTATTATCAACTTACACTTATACCCTTAATAACAATTTCTGATTATTATCTCACACTTATATCTTCTACTACGTATATCACATCAGTTTACACATAATTCTTGTTAAATTACTATAACAATTATAAAATAATTGTAATAAAAATTAGACAGCACTTCCTCTAAAATATGACCTAACCTGTCAGAAATACTATTAATCCAATCAACAATCAAATATCCTTGGCTTCGATACAATACACAATCATATCCCTTCATATTAATGTACCTCAATTGTACATCTCTGACAATCCATAAAATTAATTCATAACGTACATAATGTATTTTTCACAAACCATGACGCCATATGTACCTTTCACTTTAGTACTTAAAATCCCGCTACTACTAATTATAATTATTACTACAAACACTATGCACGAGTCATAAAACAGATAACATGTCCACTAATTATTAACATTTAAATAAACATTTATACGACACATGATAATATACAACTTACCCCCTAATCCACTATCAAACCAAATCAATTCATAATTTATAGCCATCATTTTAAATACTAGGTAATAACGTAATTGCAATTATTCGATAAATATACAAACACTATTTTTAGAAAGTTTATAATTTTAGAAAATTCGGGCAGCATCCCCTTTGCACGAGTATACTGCCAGTTGGACACAGCCGACACAACCAAGAAACAATCTTTACATTACTGTTACAAATTACAACCAGTCAAGTACTAAACAATTTGAACTACCATTAATATTCTCCACTATACATTCAATAAATTTTACTAACCGAATGTACGACTCGAAACTTAAAATCACGAAAATAATTTACAGAGCACTAAGTTGTAACAACAAAATCGAAACAAAGCAGTTGAACCACACAATTAACTCGTATCATTTAACACAACCAACTCCCCCAATTCGTACCACATATTTATATGTATACACACTCACACTAACTGGACACCCACACGCAGCAACAACAACCAACAACGGTATATTAAAATCAGAAATTATCATTCACAGAGTTCATAAACGAATCGAAATTCCAGCGGAAGATCAATACCACAACATCAACTTAGAATATTCAAAGGAAAACATGGGAAAACATGGACACACTCCACATGTCTCGACCTATACGTATATGATATCAGAATCAACAATGTCTAATTAATAACACAACAGCCGCATTCAAGAGAGCAGCAACCCCAACTTCGACTATAACTAACACACACAACAACATGAAATGCACACATAGCAGCACAAAACACACACATTATACACGATTGGAATCGCCATTACCACTTCTGCAAGCACAGTCGCAGTAACACATTTCGAAACCAAGAAAATCCAGCACAAAATCTGTACCATAACAGAACCGAACCAAATACCATCTGAACCCACAATTTTTGATACAGAAACCATGTGCACAGCATCAAACAACTAGTCATATAACAATTGGTAGCACAGTTTCTTCAACAAAGGAGACTACCACAGACACATCCGCCATAATACACCCTGCTGTTCGAACCAAAAAGAAAAGAGGGAGGGGAAAAGATTTCACAAGGGAGGAGAGGGACACCCACCATGACCTACACACACCTGTAGCATATACTTACACACACACGTTGTTTATAACACACCCAGGAGCCGTCGTCCAATTCGACTCAACTCACCCAGCAATTGCAGCCTCTGCAATACCCACGCACACCGGACAAACAGAGGGGAGAGAGGGATTAAATGAGAGAGTGATTGAGAAGAGATTGCAAGATGATAGAGAGATTTAGAGAACTCGGGAACTATCGAGAAGCAGTGGAGAAAAACAGAGGCCCTCGATCAATTTTTTTTTTTTGGAAATGCTGGTGATTTTTTTTAGGGATTTAAAGGGGAGGGCCATTGCTAATAAAAATGCTGAAAACAAGTTTAAAAAAAATTTACTTCAAAACATTTTTGAGAATCGAAATTAATCAGAAAATTAGTAGAAAAAAAATAAATTTAAAAACTTCTAGAATAAACTTTATGAAATTACAAACATCCCCATATTTTTAAAATAATTTTAGGATCAAAATTGAATTAAATATGAATTTTAAAACTTTTGATCCTTTAAGTACAAATAAACTCTTAAAATCATTTTAAAATATCAAAACAGCCAAATTAATCCACCCAATAATTTTAAAAACTAATTAAATATACAAGGATAATAACACAAAAGATTTCATGATTTTTAACAGCTTCGACGATTTTATAAAATTTTCATAAGATCAATAATGCGTAATTTAAATATATTTAAATCATAAAAAATGCAAATAAAATACACGGACAATTCTGGCACACATAATTCACTATATAACATGTAAACATAACAACACGTATATTTAATAAAAAAAATATATTTCATCATATAATCCACATTTAATATTAAATAAAAATATTTATAAAACGAATTTTCTAAGGCGTTATAATCCTGGCACTGTAGCTGCTGGAAGGCCTATTCCAAAGAATCAAGCTGAGTACACAGATGAAGACTTGGAGGAGATTCACAAAGATAAGAAGGCTATGAACATCCTATTCAATGGCATCGACCAAGATATGTTTGATTGTGTTATAAACTGCACCACTGCCAAGCAAGTGTGGGACACTATTCAAACAATCTGTAAAGGAATTGAACAAGTCAGAGAAAATAAAATGCAGCTCCTAATACAACAATATGAGCATTTTCACTACTCCTCCGGTGAAAATCCGACAGACATATTCAGTAAGTTTCAAAAGTTACTGAATGGTCTAAAGTTGTATGGGAGAAAATATGAAACCAAGGACTCCAACCTAAAGTTTTTGAGATCTCTTCCTAAGGAATGGAAGCCAGTGACAGTCTCGTTGAGGAACTCTCAAGACTACAAAGATTTTACACTTGAGAGACTGTATGGCATCCTGAAGACCTATGAGCTTGAAATGCAGCAAGATGAGGAAGTGGAGAAAATCCAAAAGAAAGGTGGATCTGTTGCCTTGGTGGCCAATATTCCAGTAAGCCAAGTGAGTGAGAAGATGGAGAGCACTCAAACCACACCAAGTTCAAAGACTTGTGAAGGTGGAGCTGAAACTAGCAGAGGGAAAAGCAAGTTGGTTGAAGAACTTGTTGCATTGAGTGGAGATGAATCTGATGACTTGGATGATTATCTAGCATTCTTGTCAAGGAGATTCTCGAAGATCAAATTCAAGAGGAATCCAAAAGGAGGCAAGCAATTTGGAAAAGGTTTTCAGCCATCCAGAGACATGGTTGAAAGGTCTAAGTTCAAATGTTTTAACTGTGGAATTGCTGGCCATTTTGCCAATGAATGCAGAAAGCCTAAAGCTGAGAATGAGAAGAAACAGTTCGAGATTGTTGATTACAAGAAGAAATATTTTGATCTTCTCCAGCAACAAGGGAGAGCATTCGTGTCAAAAGATAGTGACTGGGCTGCTGGAGGTGACTCAGATGCAGAAGAGGAGTTTGTCAATCTTGCACTTATGGCAAACGAAACTGATGAAGAAGCTAGCTCAGCAAGCAACCAGGCATTCTCTACAGTCTTAACTGATCTTTCTAAAGCTGAATGTGCTAGTACAATTGATGAAATGTCTATTGAATTATATAACATGCATGTTACCTTAAAATCAATTAATAGAGAGAATAAGAGGATTAAAGACCTTAATGAAAAGTTAAGTGATAGGAATGCTTTAATAAAAACATAGTTGATTGAGTTTGAAACTCTGAGAAGAGATTGCTTGGATGCTTAAAATGAAATGATTGAGGCTATAAATAGAGAGGAAGTTTTAAAGAAACAGTTAGTAGAGGAACAGAATCTGATTGCAAAGTGGAAAGGATCAACAGTTATAATTGAGGAAATTTGTAATGTTCAAGGAATTGATTCTTTCTGCAAATTAGCAGAAGCTAAGTTAGATGTTGATAGGGAAGTTACTTCAAACAGTGATTTATTCGAAAAAGAATGTTCTTTAAGACTTAAGCCTGTTAGCAAAGCAACTTTAACTAAATTGAATAAAAAGTACGGGCCTGTCAACAAGAACTTTGTTAATGGAGAATGTAGCAATACTGAATTAGCTGAGAAAAGAAACATAGGCAACTTGTCCCACAAGCAATTGAAGGACAAGCTAGAAAATGTTAAGTCAGGTGTTAAGGACAAGAAAAAGAACAGAAATGGTAAGGTAGGGATTAACAAACACAACAATTACACACCTGATAAATATGCTCCTAGGAAAGAATGTGTAAAGTGTGGAAGTATTAATCATTTATCTACCAACTCCAAAGCTATGAAAAATCCTTTGATGCCTAACATGCCTATGCTTGTGCCTGCTATGAATGTTATGCCAAATATGTATGCTCTCTCTGCTCATGCATCTAGTCAATATGCTAACATGCCATTCATGCATAATCCATACTACAATACTTTCAATATGCCATAGATGCCATGGATGATGAATAACATGTTTGCACAGACTATGCCTAACAATGCTATTAACTATAACAAATATGAGCAAGTATCAAATTCTGTCTCTCAAAGGTCCAAACCCAATGTCAAAATTGATATAACTCAATCTAAACTTTCGGTTAAAAGGGATTTGAAGGATAAGAAATTGGCTAACAAGGCAGGACCCAAGAAAACTTGGGTACCAAAATCAACTTGATTTTGTTTTGTTGTGTGCAGGGAAACAGAAAGAATCTTTGGTATCTGGACAGTGGTTGTTCTAGGGATATGACTGGAGATTCTACCCTGCTCACTAAGTTTGAGGAGAGAGCTGGCCCTAGCATTACCTTTGGAGACAACAACAAAGGATATACTAGAGGATATGGCTTGATTTCACAAGGGTGTTGTCATTGAAGAAGTAGCACTGGTTGATGGACTTAAGCATAACTTGCTAAGTGTCAGTCAACTATGTGATAAAGGCCAGAATGTCTGGTTTACATATTAAGCTTGTATCATTTTTAAGAAAAGTGACAACAAGGTAGTGTTGACAGGAGATTGAAGAGGAAATGTGTACATTGCTGACTTCAATTCAACAAATGCAAACATGACTGCATATCTTCTCAGCAAGGCAAGTGTAGATGAAGGTTGGCTTTGGAACAAAAGATTGTCACACTTGAGTTTTAAAGCAATGAATGAGTTGGTAAAGAAGGATTTGGTTAGAGGTATTCCAAAATTGGATTACTCCAAGGATGGATTGTGTGATGCATGCTAGAAAAGGAAGCAGAAGAAGGCCTCTTTCAAATCAAAGTCAATGTCATCAATTGATCAACCCTTGAACTACTTCACATGGATCTCTTTGGACCAGTCAATGTGTTGTCAATCTCAAAGAAGAAATACTGTCTTGTGATTATTGATGATTTCTCAAAATTCTCTTGGACATTCTTTCTGTACTCTAAGGATAAGGCGGGTGAAGTCATTATAAATCACATCAAGATAGTCAATGATAAGTGCATTTTATATCCACTTGGAATGCTTCGTATCGGCTTAAATTGATTACTTGGCCACAATTATGTGGTGTGTTTAATGTGTTTTCGTTGAGTTTTGCAGAACTAAGAGTTGGAGGTTAAATTGATTAAAATTCAGATTTTCCGGGTAGGTTGCGCAGTCTGCACTGTTTTAGCCATATCTGAATTTCTAGAAGTCCGAATTCAGTGACCTTACAGCTCACGCGAAGACAACGAAAGTTTCTACAATCTTGGATAGAAAGTGAGGCGTGCTTCGGCCTGGGAAGGGCGCTGCGGCACGGTAGATATTCTGCAGAATCTGAAATTTTGTCCTGAAAATCATGATTTACTGTTTGGGCCATATCCTGAGTTCTACAAGTCCATTTTGGATGATCTTACAATCCACGCGAAGCTAACGAGATTCTCTTTCATTCTAAAGTGATTCAGAGGTCCAATTACAACTGGAACAGCCAAGAAATATTGAAGAAAAGTCAGCTACGAATTTTCCTTCAAAACAGAATCAGTTTAGGAAACGTATTTTGCAGAAATTCTATTATAATTCAGTTTTGGTAGTTTCTTGCTGGACAAGACATGGTGACCTATATAAACACATCCTATCATCATAAAACCAATTCTCATCATAACATAGAGGGAGAGCAGATAGACGGAGATTCAGACTTGGAGAAGGATTCCTACGCTCGTGACAAGCAACGGAGTTCTAGATCTACTTTTGTTTTCTTCTAATTTGGCGATACTCTTGGATGTTCTTGGGATTTGTTTTTTTAACTCTATTACTCTAGCATTATTATTTCAATTCAGACTTTGTTATTTATCATGGTTTCATCAAATCCCATGGTGACGAACGGTTCGATTATGAACTAATCATTGTCATGGGATTCTAACGGATTTATTTATGGAGCTTTAGTATCTTGATGCTTTAAAGATCTGTATGTGATGTATATCTGATATCCTCGTATGGTTATGATTAATTGTTAGATGCGTAGCTAACATCTAATTTGTTAATCTCTTGTGAAGTGAAAGTGGATCTTGAGATTTAGAACTTGTCATGCTAGCATAGGTTCATGATTGTTTATAAACGTGATTCGTAGTGTAAGATGAAAATACTTATACTGCCCTGTGTGATCTTTATGGATAACTTGCTCTTCAACCGTTATGTTTTCAAATTCTATAGATATATAGGGTCTAAACATAATTGGTGTCTATTCATCTTCTATCATCTTTGTGGATGTATGGGTAGTTTGGTATACATATGCTGACAGGTAGCGTATACTTATTTCGTGTTATCCGATCAGATATCATAACTATTACATATAGTGATTAAAGGCGTCAGATCTAAGCGAAGTATTTAATGAAGTTAGGATCCCATGTTACTCTTGTAGAGAAGTAATTCGATTCCAATTCTCGTTAGTTAGTTAATTCTTAGTTGTTAATTTATTTCTTATTTAATTTAGTTAATTAAACCCAAATTTGTTAATTGTCTTAGCAGTGAATAAAAACCATACATTGTTGCATAGGTACATGAACTGAATTGAACCTAAACCAGATCTCTGTGGGAACGAACTCAACTTTATTCTATATTACTTGTGACCGCGTACGCTTGCGTGGTATTGTACAAACAAGTTTTTGGCACCGTTGCCGGGGATCATCGGTGTTTATTTTTAGTTTATTTGCTTGTCATCAGTGGTCGTTAGAGTTCACTGACTCAGATTTTCTTACTTAGTTTGTTTGTTTCTTGGTGTTTCAGGTACTCGATAGTGTATGCGAACACGTTCTTAAACTCGTAAATTGGTAGAAGAAAAACTTGAAGCAGCTAAAAAGATGGGAGAACCAGTAGTAGCTAAGGCTTTGAAGGATTATTCTTAGCCGAAAATCAATGACATTTAGTTTAGCATTGTCAGGCCAGCCATTATAGCTAACTGTTTCGAGATATAGACCCGCATAATTTAGATGGTGCAGAACTCAGTTCAGTTTGGGGGTGCTCCTACGGAGGATCCTAATATGCACATCAGGGACTTCATCAGGATCTGTGACACTTTCAAGTTCAATGGTGTGTCGGATGATGCTATCAAATTAAGAATTTTCCCATTCTCTTTGAGGGATAAAGCTAAGGGCTGGTTACATTCTCTACCAGCCGGTTCCATTACTACTTGGGAGGATCTTGCTCAGAAGTTTCTTACTAAATTCTTCCCTATGGCTAAAACAACAGCAATCAGGAACGCTCTAACTCAATTTGCACATCAATCTGGAGAATCTTTTTGTGAAGCTTGGGAACGATATAAGGAGATGCTTCGAAAGTACCCACATCATGGGATGCCTGATTTGATGGTGATTAACTGCTTTTATAATGGCTTGGGTGCACAGTCAAGACCCATGTTAGATGCAGCATCAGGTGGAGCTCTATGGGCTAAGAGCTATGAGGAAGCTTATGAGTTGATAGAGATGATGGCTGCGAATGAATACCAGAATCCAACTCAGAGATTATCACAAGGCAAAATATCAAGAATTCTGGAAGTTAATACAGCCACAGCTCTAGCAGCTCAGCTAGAGGCACTTAATAAGAAATTGGATTCTATGTCAAAGCATGGGGTGCCTCAAGTTGCTAGTGTTTGTGAGCTATGTGCGGGCGCACATGAGACGACTCAATGTGCCATATCTATTGAATCGGCGCAGGTTGTGAGCAATTTTCAGAGATCGCAGCAGCCAGCTCCCAACATCTATCATCCTAATTTCAGCTGGAGTAACAATCAAGGTGGTATGCAGCAGCCTTATCAGCAGTTTCAAGGTCAGCAATATGGAGCAAGGCCATTCAATCAAGGCTATCAGCAACAGTATGCTCCAAGGCAACAATTCCAACCTTCGGGATTTCAGTAACAGCCTCATGCAAGTGCGGGGCAACCTTCTTCTAAAAAATCTGAATTTGATGAATTGAGGTTGATGGTTAAAAGTCAGGCGGTATCTTTAAAGACGTTGGAGAATTAAATTGGCCAAATTACAAGTGTCTTACTTAACAGACCACAAGGAACTCTTCCTAGTGACATAGAGGTAAATCTAGGAAAACAAGATGGCATGGAGCAGGTTAATGCCACAACACTCAGATCTGGACAAGTCACGAGCGATCAGAATTCAGCAAGTGAGGATGAAGAAGAGATTCATGATCAGGACCCTACAAAAAAAGAAGAACATTCTGTTTTGTCATAACCTATGGTGGATAGTGTTGAGGAGGAAGAGTGTGAGTCATTAGGCGTGGTTGATCTTTGGGATTCTCAGGTGCTGATTAATGAGGTTGTTTCATGGTCAAATCTTGATGATAGTGCAATTGAGTCTTTTCTTGAGAAATATGTTTTGTTAAAGTATGAGGGTAATGAAGATCTTCTTGAGTTTTATAGGAATTTTACTTCTAATGAGATGTTAGAGGAATTGAATGCTATTTGTTCTAAGCATGAAATTCAACTTGAGGAGAGTTCTTTTGATCCTAAGTCTGTTGTTAAGACTTCTGTTGGTGAACCACCCACTTATGTTCCTAATCCGTGTATTTCCGCTCTTGATCAATCTTTGGTGGTTAATAATGACAATCATCATGTTGAAAAAGCTTATAAACTCGAGCTTAAACCACCAGATCACCTGAGGTATGCGTATTTGGGTCAATCATTTACTTTGCTTATTACTATTGTTGCTAACATGTCAGGTAGTAAAAAGAACAATGTTACTGACGCTTTTGAGGAGCAAAGAAGGCTGAAACTTGTCATCAAGGATGTAGCCCCAGAAAAGATAATTAAATGGCCATATAGAGATACGGTGTAGAAATTTTCAAGAGACAAAGCCATTGCCATGTCTAGCTAAAGACTTTAAACAAAAGCTTTTCGTGGGAGGCAACCCACGTGTTTTGACGATTAGGTATGTTTTCTGCTATCCCTTGTATTTACCTTCAATTCAATGGGGACATTGAATATTCCAAGTTTGGGGGTGGTTTGGGGATAAGTAGTGCATATGTAGTTATTTGTGATTATGTGTCGTTGTGTTCATATAGATATCATATTTTGCATATTAGTATTAATTCATGCATGTATGTTCGTGTTATTGCATATTGTTTCACATAGGACATTATGTTATTTTGTTTATATACCATGTGAATTCATTATAGTTGCATTTGCATAGCATGCATATCTCATGATCCCTTAGGACGAGCTAATTCTGATTGGTAGGTTGATGTCTAATTGAGTGTGGTAATGATGAATAGAGGGTTGATTTATAGTTCTTATGAAATTGACTTGCATGTTACAGAAACAAATTATTTACACAGTCTCATCGGTTGCTTTTGGGCTAGGTTGAGGTCATGCTTGTTTGGTTGTTTTAGATTTAATCACTTGATTATATTTAAAACTTTCGTTATTCCGTTGATGGTGTAGGGATACTAAAGTCTAAGTTTGGGGGAAACCAGGGATTTCATGCTAGTTGTCAATAATGGCTAGGTGTCAAATGGCTAGTAGCCGGCTCATATTTATATGAGTAGTCTAGGGTTGGAAATGAGAATTCTCATTCCAGATTGCATATATATATATATATATATATAAAAAGAAGAAAAAAAAAGTTATGTGAATGTTTATATTCAAAATTAACCAGGGTGAGCTCTTTAATACTCGAGCAATTAAGTTTGCGGGGACTTTGTGCCTAGTGACCTAAGGCTTTTATAGTCTGGGATCCACTAACCCAACGCTCGCTACATGGGTATTATTGTATAAGCCTTTTGGGGTCTCATCCATTGCACGGTTAAATAAGCATGCGTTATTGTATATAGTATTATGTGTCGTAGTTGTTAGTAATAAAGCATGAATTTCTGGCTAACTCAGATGAGGATGGAGGTATTCCTAGGTTATGAAGTGTCTACAGTCTATTATATTTATAAGCTTGTGATTGTCTTGGTGAAAAATAAGTATGATTTTGATTTAGTGTTAGGAGTATATCTGATGAGCATCGCACACACCCACGTTTCTGTTCATGTATTGTTAGTATGGGTAGTTTGGTATACGTATGCTGACAGGTAGCGTATACTTATTTTGTGTTATCCGATCAGATATGATAACTATTGCATATAGTGATTAAAGGCGTCAAGTCTAAGCGAAGTATTTAATGAAGTTAGGATCCCATGTTACTCTTGTAGAAGTAATTCGATTCCAATTCTCGTTAGTTAGTTAATTCTTAGTTGTTAATTTACTTCTTAGTTAATTTAGTTAATTAAACCCAAATTTGTTAATTGTCTTAGCAGTGAATAAAAACCATACATTGTTGCATAAGGAACTGCTCACAACTTTTGGGCAGACTCATAAGGATGATATCGATCTTGGTTTCCCCATCAATATCAGCACCAAGGATCTCCATCTCATTCAGATGAGACATCATCCTGAGAACATGATCCCTTACAGGTGTTCCTTCAGCCATCTGAGTGTTCATTAAAGCCTTCATTGCTACTTGCCTAGCAGCCCTATTCTGTTCTCCAAAAAGTTCCTTGAGATTAAAGAGCATATCTGAAGCAGTAGCCATAGCCTGATGCTGATGCTGCAAAACACCCGACATTGCTGCCAGAAGGTAACATCGCGACATCTCATCAGCCTTAACCCACCGCTTATAATACTCCTTCTCACTTTCAGGAGCATCTTCAGCAGGCTGATCTGGCTTGGGTTCATAAGTACAAAATTTGTACTCCTCAGCAGTCAACACTATGTCCAAATTGCGTTTCCATTCAATATAGTTCGGTCCAGTAAGTTTGTTATCCTTAAGTATGGTGAATAGTGGATTAAAGCCCATAATGATCTAATCCTGAGAATCATACATGTAACACATAATTAGAGAGTTGCACAAATCTTAAAAACTATTGGTTTCCTCTAACAATTAATTAAAATTAATGCACTAATATTCAAACACCATAAGTATCTGGTACGCCACGATGGGTGACATATATACCACTTAAATTTGTTTAAATATTACTTCGGTCCTATTACTAAATAATACGCCACGTTAGGGTGGACTACATATTATTTTTCACAGCTAAGTGTATACCATTATCAAATCTTAAATTATTTAAACCGAATACATCCGTTTGATATATTAATGGATAATTCCCAGGTCTCGGAGGAGTCACAACGGCCTCGCTTAATACCCGATTCCTAGACATAATTCTCCATAGTCAACATCAAAAGAGTATTCAATTTTCATTACGAATTCTATGAAACTTGGTACGTCACGTTAGGGTGATCTATATACCTTTCAATATTCGTAATTTAATTTAAGAACTTTGTTCTAGTAATTTCTACAACCTTTCAAAATACCGTAAATAGTACGCCACGTTAGGTGATCATATATACCATCTACATTATTTAAAAGATTATATTACATACAAAATAATGGAGACCGTGGGATTTAATCCCTAATTAATTTCCTCACCCACTTAGAATTTTTATTTAAAAATTGAGGGATTTTATCTAGCATGCATCGCCTTATGTTATTTAATTGCAGTCCACATGTATCAAAATACACAAAACACATAACATAACAGCATGCTATTCATGATTAAAGCATAATAAATAAATACTATGTCCATGTCGTCCTAATTATGTTAAACATGCAATTAAAAATTAATTACTCACATAATTAACAACACACATAACATAATTAATTAAATCAATAATCAAAATCAGTGGAAAAAATTAAAATAAAATTTTCCACTATTATGGCCCCTTGAAAAAAAAATTCAAGCCCTGTTGTCTGCTGAAAAAAAATTCTGCCAGAAAACAGCTATTGCGCATCCCATAGATGCGTTACTTATCCTGTCTGTCGCCAACCTGTAACGCAGGCACCGCATGCATTACATCCTTTTGACCAGAATTCTTCCACGCGCGGCGTCGCCAGATCTGTTTAGTTAGTAAAAAAAATATGGCACACCGCTGGGGTCCAGTGTCCAGACCTTGATTGTCCACCTTAATCATACAGGAAGAAACACACAAAATTCGAAGTCCTCCTTAATTAATTCGAACTTCAGCTTTAGCAGCCACATCCGAGTTTCGCAGCGGAACAAAAATTGTCTCGGATTTGATTTACAACGATACGTAATTGTTACAAAAATCATCAAACAATTACACAAAAATAGATCTAATACAAAACTAATTTTGAAAAATCTACTCTAACACGATCAACCCTCATGTAAATTACAATCACGATAAACCACGTGAAAACCAAACAACAATTAACCACGATTAAACCACGTGGGATCCAAACACATAATTAAAATATACATGGCCATAATAGTGGATAACAACCTGCAAAACAGAATTATACAAGCCTACCACTATATACATGCATATATAATTACGACATGGACATCGTATCAAAAATCGTAGAACCATTGAACCAGGCTCTTGATACCAATTGTTGGGACAATCAGATCTTGGCACTGCGATTTTTGATACAATAAATTAACGAGTACGAATAGAAAAGTCACCTTGTTAACGGTTGATTCCACGCTCTTCTATTGTATTCCCAAATTCCCTTGAGCGAAGTGTGGCCTTCGTCTTCTCAAGTTAACCTCTCTTCTTGCTCCTGGGTGGCTACAAAATTTTTTTCGACCCACTAGCAAGAAGAGAATAAGAATATATATAGGGCTACAATAGGGATCATGGACAATTAGGTTGGGCTTTCTAATTACATCTTGGGCATAGCCCAATGTAATTAAATATTAATTCAATCCAATAAAGAATTAATATTTGCACTACCTTTCCTAATACCGTAATTTAATTAATTAATTTGGTTCCAATATTATTTGCTTATTAAATTCCCCATGTTTAAAATATCGCATGTCCATTAATTAAATAAATTATTGATAATTCATTTAATTAATATCTTTTATCCTTGATCATCCACTCAACCTTTATTTAATTATGCCGGAATAAATCCACCTGCAGGGTTTCACATAATTAAATCTTTTTTTAGCTTTCAAGGGGACATCATTAACCTGAATATTATCAGGACATGGATTCCTTCAATAAATAATATCCACCATATATATTATTCCATCACCCAAAATATAATGAAATAAATCAAAAGAATTATTTCATATATAAATCAAAGCATGTAAATAATATACACGTGTCAATTACTATATCTAGATTAAGAACCTAAGCATTAATAATAACATAGAATCTTAGTTCACCTTCTTAATCAGTATAAGGGAACAATTCTAAATTTGATCTTGTTCAATATACACAAAGTATACTAGTATTATTTATTAGTCAATATAAACTAATCTAAATAATACTACAGCCATTCCAGTGGATTGTCTAACACCACCTGTGCTGTGAACCATATTATATTATATAAATCGTATTTAATAATCTAATATTCTGTATCCCATTTGATACTAGATTATTTACAATATATAATATTTAGACATCATGTAAACATTTAAATGATTCTCAATAAAACTGGGCCAGAAATAAATGTATATACTTCAAATAAATATTTTCAGTATACACCAACACCTTCTAGATCTATCTCTATAGATCCTCATTCCTAGAATGTAGGTTGCCTCTCCTAAGTCTTTCATAGAGAAGTTGCTCCCTAACCAAGTCTTAACAGCCATTAGAGAAGGTATGTCATTCCCCATTAGTAGTATATCATCAACATATAGTACTATGAATGCACTAACCTTCCTGTAAACACAAGGTTCATCTTCATTTTGAACAAAGCCATACTCTTTGACTGTTTCATCAAAACGAATATTCCATCTCCTAGATGCTTGCTTCAATCCATAAATGGATCGACGTAATTTACATACCTTGCCAACATTCCTTGGATCGACAAAACCTTCAGGTTGTGTCATGTACACATCCTCTTCAAGGCTTTCATTAAGGAAGGCTGTTTTGACATCCATTTGCCAGATTTCATAATCATGGAATGCTGCAATGGCAAGCAAAATCCTTATGGACTTGACCATAGCCACTGGTGAGAAAGTTTCATCATAGTCAATACCATGAATTTGTTTGAAACCTTTTGCTACCAGCCTTGCTTTATAGGTCTGAACATTTCCATCCTTGTCAGTTTTCTTCTTGAAAACCCATTTGCACCCTACGGGTTTTACCCCTTCAGGTGGATCAACCAAAGTCCATACTTGGTTTTCGTACATGGAATCCATCTCGGATTTCATGGCTTCAAGCCATCTCTTAGAGTCTGGACTATTCATAGCATCTTGGTATGTAAGAGGCTCATCTTCATCTATGAGCATCAAATCACCACATTGAGTCAAGAGAAATCTATATCTCTCTGGCTCTTGGCGAATTCTACCAGATCTACGAACAACCTGTGTTTGTTGAGCATTATTATCATCCTGCTCTTGTTCCACTTCAGGTTCAATGTTGTTTTATGATTCTCGATCTTCATCGAGATCTATAGTTCTCCCACTGTTTCTTTTGGAAATAAAATCTCTTTCCATGAAGACAGCATCTCGAGCAATAAACACTTTTTGCTCAGAAGGACTATAAAAATAATACGCCTTTGTTTCTTTATGGTATCCCACAAAATTGCACTCTTCGGATTTAGGCCCAAGCTTGTCAGATACTTGACGTTTCACAAACGCCTTGCATCCCCAAACTTTCATAAAGCTCATGCCTGACCGTTTCTCCTCCCATATCTCATATGGAGTATTTTGAACCTTCTTAGTAGGAACACGGTTAAGTGTGAAAGCCGCTGTTTCTAGAGCATAACCCCATAAACTTATTGGAAGATCTGCATGACTCATCATCGATCGCACCATGTCCAATAAGGTGCGATTTCTCCTCTCTGAAACTCCATTCCATTGAGGTATACCTGGCGGAGTGAGTTGTGATACAATACCACACTCCTTTAAATACTTTTTAAATTCAGTGCTTAAGTATTCACCCCTACGATCGGATCGTAAGATCTTAATACTTGCACCACCGCCAATTTGCTTCTCTACTTCAGCCTTGTATTCTTTGAACTTTTCAAAAGAATCGGATTTGTTCTTCATAAGATATACATATCCATATCTACTGAAATTGATGTGCCGAAAACATGACAATTTAATATCGCAAGCGCACGATCATCGTTTTAGTATTTATGATTCAATCCACAGGGAATAATACTTATTTCGCGATCCTTAACGATTAATTTTGGCGAATTAGAACAAGTGATTTTTGGATGATTTTTGAATTACCCCTAATTAATTACTTAATGAAAATTTATTTGACTAATCAAAACTGAATTATTCTTAATTTTCTAGAATTATCTTACAAATTTAAAAATCCTAATTTTGAATTAAAGGCAAATTCTAAATTATTCTAAGAATTTTTTTTTAAAAGGCTAAAATTTATTCTTAAATTATTATAAAACTTCTAAATTTAATTTAAAATTTTGATTTTATTCTAAATTTTTTTTTTCTTTAATATTTAAACAAAATGAATTAAAACTAAATTTTATTTCAACGATCGAACAAATCAAAAACAGACAGCAACAATAGCTTGACTAATCGGCAATTTACAATCGCGAAAACACAACAGCATGAAACAGCAACTCGCACCATAAACAAACTCGACTAAACCCAACAGGACTCAAGCAACTTAACACGAATTCGAATGATGCATTAACACACAAACTCAGTAAACATATTAACAAAACTCAGAAAACAAACTAACTAACTACTAAATACTGCTCAGCTAATTGACTCGGGAAACGTAGAGAACACAAGAACATAGCAACAAAAACGCACAGCATCAAACAAAACTGACCACGAAACCATTATAGCTTAACTAAGTCAACTCGACACCAATAAGCAAAACTCACAGCAAACATCGATTCGGACAATTAAACCACCTCGACAAAACAGAATTGGCAACTCGACAAACTCGCAGGCGACGGCGAACAACCAGCAACTACCCAAACAACATTCGATAACAATATGAAGCCACAAAATGAATAAACTCGGACATAAACACATCGACACTAACTCAGACACGAATTCGAACTTCTCAGCAAAATTTAAACCCAAAACTTGAACGAAACTCAGGACTCGAATAAAAACTACAACAACTCGAACACCGCCGAGTTATCCCAGTTAACTAGGCCACAACTCAATTTGGAAAAACGATAATTCAGCAGCAAAAAAAAAACAAACCCAGAACAACAACATTCGAATTCGAACTCAGCGATAGTAACCAAATAAAAACGCAGCTAAACGAAAACAATAAACTCGGCTTAAACAACTAAAGATTACACGGCTAATATAGATTACACAGCCGCACTACTTCGACCAGCAAGCATACAGAACTCGCAACAAAACTCACGAACTCGGGAAAAACAGAACACAGTAAACGACAATAAGTAGTATATCAAAAACTCAGTAATTACAGTGAAAATTAAACGAGTACTGTGGTTGTGGTGATTTGCGCGATTTGTTGGAAAAATAAGAAAAAGATGCAACAAGAGAGGGGTATGGTTGTGAAACTGTGTGACAGGAGATGGGCTTACAGGGATTGTGGGAAAGAAAGAATGGGAGAGAGATGTGTTTGCGGGGTTGTGCGAATAAGAGAAAGAAAGAAACACCGAACGGAAAAAGGGGATGGGTGTGGTGGTTCGATTAAAAGATAGGGGAGGGAGGAAGAAGGTTGGGGATTGGGGTTGTTTCTATGTTTTAACGGAAAAAAAAAGGGAAATGAAATAGAAGGGGTTGGGTTTTGTTTCTAATAAAATTAAAATAGGGGAGTGAACTTCTACAAATTAATCGAATTGAAAGCAGGAAGAACAAAAATACGTATAAATAAAAATTGAAGTGGTTTACAAGAGCTGCACATAAATTTACAACTAGAATCTAGGAATGTACTAATAATAATACTAAAAATGGGTTGTAATCCTAGGGGTTCTAATCCTAATTCTAAGTTAATTTTTACAAGAGAATATGAATGATATTTATAGGAAACTAGTGGGGTTTTTGGTGGGTGAGGATTAATCCTCACCATTCATTTGTTTGGTGGGATTAAATCCTAGCCCTCCATTTTTATTTATTTTTTATTTATTCTTTTTTTTTTCTTTTTAGTTTTTAAATAAAAATTCAGCTTTTGCACCAAACTCCCTTCATTTTTCTTTTCTTCTATTTTGGTCCTTCTTCTTCTTTTTTTTCTCTTCTTTGACCTTTATTTCTTTATTTTGCAATTTCTTCAATTTTTCTTGAATTTCCTGAAATACAACAAAATAATTTATCAAAATACGAATTCAAACAATAAATAGGTAATAAAAATATGCAAAAATATGCACTTATCAAATGCCCCCATGCCTATCTTTTGCTCGTCCTCGAGTAAAACAAAAAGAAAAATGCAGAATTAAAAACCTATACTCACTGTCGTAGGAATCACGGGTAATTTTAGGTTTACCAACCCGTTAAACCTATAGACGATCTCTACAGGAGGAGTGTTGTCTCCTAAGGGTTTACAGAAGATATACCCATAAAATCTTTCAGATAAATCAGCCAGCGAGTAAGTAAGTCCGAGGGGACTTTTTGCTTAGCAACCTAAGGTCCTTTGTGATATGGGATTGTTGACCTAAAACTCGCTAAATTGGTATTGATGCATAAAACTTTTGGGACCTCAACCATTGCACGGTCGGTCTAACTACTAAGAACGTGAAGTTTGGCTAGATACTTGTTTTAATAGAGATTGGGTCAGTTCAATATTGGTTGAAAAAGAGAAAATGTTCGTATGCACTTTATCCATCATAGGCCTTAAATTCACTACATACCTTCGGATTTTTTGTAAATTTTTAGAGTCTAATCAAGTGGATTGTGGGAACCTATAACGTGACTATTATTGGAATAATCTTTTAGGCATATATTTTCCTACAAAATTATTTTGTTGACACCAATGAAAGCTAGGTTGAAAGAGGAAAGTTGGAGGGTTATTAATGAGCCCAACCTAGCCGATTTCCCTACTAAGAATTTAAAATTACACTAGCACTCAACAATTACAAACATTTATTGACTCTTTTTCTTTTTTCTTTTTTTTTTCTTATTTTTTTGACACTATAGGAACCAAATTTCGCAAAGGTTTGATTCGACATTGTTCTAACATGTGGGTTCTCTCTCAGGTATCGAATAACATTCCTATACAATTTTTCCATCAAAAGTCTTGTGCAAATGTGTCGTCTTGGTCTTTTAAGCAAAAATTGTTCGACACAAGTTTCATGAGGAAAACCTTACCTGACTACGTTCAAATTATCTAAAGGCATTATACATATAATTTTCGAAAAATAGTCAACAACAACTAGTTCTAGAATTTAAAGTGTTGGAAGGACAACTAAGCTAAAATATCTCTATTTTTGGATTTTTAAAAGTTTTCAATTTTTTTGGATTTTTCAATTTTTATGTATTTACACTAAACACTCCCCCATACCTAAATCATGCATTGTCCTCAATGTATGCAAAGGTATAAAAGAAAAGTAAGAAATACTCCCCTAATGCACAAACATGAAGTATCGAGGCGTGGATTGCCACTCCAAAAACCTGTTGCATGGGACCACCACGAAAAAGCATCAGCGGTTTTTTCTATTTAATCCTGCACAAAATTTCCAAACAAGCATTAACAAATTTAGCCACTACATCAATAAATAGAAATTGATCAAGAAAATATGTAGTTTTGGAAAAATTTTGTGATAAAGCATCGATAAAATTCATAGCCCCGAAAACGCCGAACTCCCTTAATAATCACGCAAGGTGGAGGCTCGGGTGGTGGTTCTTCTCCCTTCCTTACTTTCTCTGGAGCTATTTGATCCTCTTGGCTTTTTGAATCAACGAATAAGGAGCATTTATCAGGGTCTCCTTCTTCCGAGGACTGAAGGGTAATAGCTGTTTGGAATGGATTTTCAAGCAAAATTGGAGAAAAAATCTTCTTGGACAATTTTTGACATCACGTCAACCTTGAAGCACAGATTCTCGTTTTTACTCACAACATCCTCAACAATAACAACATCATTGATCTTAACCTCGGTGGAAAGCTCATCTTCTATTCCAATAAGTACATCATCAACACACACCGAGAAACTATTTTCCTCTTGATCATTTGTAAGAATGATCGAATCCATTTCATCTTCTGGTGGTGTAGATGGCGGCGGTGTAGAGTCAGGCTGCCATGCAGTAAAAGAGCTATCCCATTCTGCAATTTCAGCTCCCATCAGTTTATTTAATTCCTCTTGAATCTTTTGAGTTTGCATTAGAAGTTCCTCCGCCTTGCTCAATATATCAGGTTGCGCATTTTCATTGGTTTGATGAACCTGGAAATTCTGCGGTGGAGGATATTCATATTGCTGCCATGATGGTTGCTCAAATTGTTGTTGGTGATATTGTTCTTCATATTGTTGTTGCTGGAATTGTTGTTGATCATGATATGAGAAATTCTGAAAGTTGTTGTCTGTGTATGAAAAATTTGGTTGACCCGTCCAATCTTGATTATATGCATTAAAGTACGGATTTGACTTGTATCTTTCTTGATAATCATTCACTTGTCCGAATTGAGCATTGTAAGAACATTCAATACCAAAGTGACCATAAATACCACAAATTTCACAATATGTGTAAGCTTCAGGGGCCATTGGTGACATCTCATTATTACTCATCGGACATGTAGCGTACAAAGAATTAATTCAAACACACAAAAAGAAATGGTGAAAAATCAAAAGAAAAATTCTAGACCTAGGGTTCCCTAAATAAAATAACTAGACATTGCTCACATAACGTTAAGACACACAAAAAAGAAATTCCGTAAATTAAGAATTTTTCAGACCGATTCGGCTAGATTAGAGCAGGCATTGCCAAGAGGCCAAACTCGTCACTTAGACACCAAATCTTAACAGCCAGGCGAACCTTAGACACTGAAGGTCGTGAATAAGTCTTAATTACGTTTATTTGATGCAACAAACAACGAGATATATACAAAAACGATAAACAATTATGGATGCTTACACTACGTGTTCTAAACTAAAGAAAAGAAGAATTTAACGTACCTCGGTCCTCTAGCAATCACCACAATTTATAAGGTACGAAAAATTAAAAATAAGAAAATACAAATCTAGATGATGTGCCCTAAGTGATTAAATGCATGATGCAACAATTATGTATTTAAAACTTTTTTTTTAATTTTTTTCTTGATTTTTCAATTTTCAATTTTTTTTGTGATTTTTTTTTTATGATTTTCTAAAAATAAAAAGGCGAAAAGAGTGAGATACGGGTTACCGAAGCATGCTTCCAAGAATTACGATTTTTCCACGCTCCGAGAGAAGAGTCCCGAAATTTTACTCTTTCCTAAAAAAACGAAATAGAAAAATTAAGGCAAGAAATAAAACTAATCCGAAAAATTAAACATTAAGGCGTGAAAAATAATTAATTCCCCGGCAGCGGCGCCAAAAACTTGATGTGCCGAAAACATGACAATTTAATATCGCAAGCGCACGATCATCGTTTTAGTATTTATGATTCGATCCACAGGGAATAATACTTATTTCGCGATCATTAACGATTAATTTTGGCGAATTAGAACAAGTGATTTTTGGATGATTTTTGATTTACCCCTAATTAATACTTAATGAAAATTTATTTAACTAATCAAAACTGAATTATTCTTAATTTTCTAGAATTATCTTACAAATTTAAAAATCCTAATTTTGAATTAAAGGCAAATTCTAAATTATTCCAAGAATTATTTTTTTTAAAAGGCTAAAATTTATTCTTAAATTATTATAAAACTTCTAAATTTAATTTAAAAATTTGATTTTATTCTAAATTTTTTTTCTTTAATATTTGAACAAAATGAATTAAAACTAAATTTTATTTCAACGATCGAACAAATCAAAAACAGACAGCAACAATAGCTTGACTAATCGGCAATTTGCAATCGCGAAAACACAACAGCACGAAACAGCAACTCGCACCATAAACAAACTCGACTAAACCCAACATGACTCAAGCAACTTAACACGAATTCGAATGATGCATTAACACACAAACTCAGTAAACATATTAACAAAACTCAGAAAACAAACTAACTAACTACTAAATACTGCTCAGCTAATTGACTCGGGAAACTCAGAGAACACAAGAACATAGCAACAAAAACGCACAGCATCAAACAAAACTGAAAACTAACCAAGAAACCATTACAGCTTAACTAAGTCAACTCGGCACCAATAAGCAAAACTCACAGTAAACATCGATTCGGACAATTAAACCACCTCGACAAAACAGAATTGGCAACTCGACAAACTCGCAGGCGACGGCGAACAACCAGCAACTACCCAAACAACATTCGATAACAATATGAAGCCACAAAATGAATAAACTCGGACATAAACACATCGACACTAACTCAGACACGAATTCGAACTTCTCAGCAAAATTTAAACCCAAAACTTGAACGAAACTCAGGACTCGAATAAAAACTACAACAACTCGAACACCGCCGAGTTATCCCAGTTAACTAGGCCACAACTCAATTTGGAAAAACGATAATTCAGCAGCAAAAAAAAACAAACCCAGAACAACAACATTCGAATTCGAACTCAGCGATAGTAACCAACTAAAAACGCAGCTAAACGAAAACAATAAACTCGGCTTAAACAACTAAAGATTACACAGCTAAAACAGATTACACAGCCGCACTACTTCGACCAGCAAGCATACAGAACTCGCAACAAAACTCACGAACTCGGGCAAAATAGAACACAGTAAACGACAATAAGTAGTATATCAAAAACTCAGTAATTACAGTGAAAATTAAACGAGTACTGTGGTTGTGGTGATTTGCGCGATTTGTTGGAAAAATAAGAAAAAGATGCAACAAGAGAGGGGTATGGTTGTGAAACTGTGTGACAGGAGATGGGCTTACAGGGATTGTGGGAAAGAAAGAATGGGAGAGAGATGTGTTTGCGGGGTTGTGCGAATAAGAGAAAGAAAGAAACACCGAACGGAAAAAGGGGATGGGTGTGGTGGTTCGATTAAAATATAGGGGAGGGAGGAAGAAGGTTGGGGATTGGGGTTGTTTTTATGTTTTAACGGAAAGAAAAAAGGGAAATGAAATAGAAGGGGTTGGGTTTTGTTTCAAATAAAATTAAAACAGGGGAGTGAACTTCTACAAATTAATCGAATTGAAAGCAGGAAGAACAAAAATACGTATAAATAAAAATTGAAGTGGTTTACAAGAGCTGCACATAAATTTACAACTAGAATCTAGGAATGTACTAATAATAATACTAAAAATGGGTTGCAATCCTAGGGGTTCTAATCCTAATTCTAAGTTAATTTTTACAAGAGAATATGAATGATATTTATAGGAAACTAGTAGGGGTTTTGGTGGGTGAGGATTAATCCTCACCATTCATTTGTTTGGTGGGATTAAATCCTAGCCCTCCATTTTTATTTATTTTTTATTTATTCTTTATTTATTCTTTTTAGTTTTTAAATAAAAATTCAGCTTTTGCACCAAACTCCCTTCATTTTTCTTTTCTTCTATTTTGGTCCTTCTTCTTCTTCTTCTTTTTCTCTTCTTTGACCTTTATTTCTTTATTTTGCAATTTCTTCAATTTTTCTTGAATTTCCTGAAATACAACAAAATAATTTATCAAAATACGAATTCAAACAATAAATAGGTAATAAAAATATGCAAAAATATGCACTTATCAGAAATCATCAGTAAATGTTATGAAGTAGTAGTATCCTCCTCTAGCCATCACACGCATTGGGCCACATACATCACTATGTATTAGCTCGAGACGTTGAGTGGCCCTTTGACCTTTACCAGTGAAAGGGGCTTTAGTCATCTTACCAAGCAAACAAGATTCGCATTCTTGGTATGATTCAAAATCAAACTTATCCAAATATCCATCCTTATGTAATTTGGATATGCGTTTCTCATTTATATGGCCTAGACGACAATGCCAGAGGTATGTTTGATTTGAGTCATTAACTTTAAGTCGTTTGTTTTCTATATTACAGACAGGATTATCTAAATCAAGAGCATATAAATCATTAAACAAACGCGCAACACCATAGGTTAAATCATTCAAAGCAAAAGAGCAACTGTTGTTCTTTATTGTAAACGAAAAACCTTTCTTGTCCAAACAAGAAACAGAAATAATGTTTCTGTGAATCGCAGGCACGTAAAAACAGTCTTCAAGTTCTAAAACAAGCCCAGGGGGCAAAGATAAATAATAAGTTCCTACAGCTAAAGCAGCAACTCTTGCTCCATTGCCTACTCGTAGGTCCACTTCTCCCTTAGCCAAAGTCCTACTTCTCTGCAGTTCCTGCACATTTATACAAATGTGAGAAGCACATTAAGTATCCAATACCCAAGATGTAGAAGTAGACAGATTGACTTCTATAACATAAATACCTGATCCAGAAATCTGAACAGCCTTCATTTTCTTCAGATCCACCAAGTAAACAGGACAGTTTCTCTTCCAGTGACCAGTTTTCTTACAGTAGTGACATTCACTGTTGAGTATTGAATACAGTAAAAGAATACAGAGGGGGGGTGAATGGATTCTTGAACTTTTCTTTGTTCTTGAATCTTTGCAACAAGATATGTGTTGAGTGTGTGAGATATGTAAGTACAGATAACAAAGACAAACACAACACAATATCACTTTAATCTAATATTTTATTAGATAAAGATTTTGCTACAATCTGTGAATACAAATGATAGTATTCTCAGCTTCGTTTTTCTTAGAGAGATATTTCTTGTCATGTATCTTGAAAAACTTATCTGCTAAGGAAGTGAGGCTGTATCCTTATAGACATGGATACGCCTACTTACTACAAATAAGGTAGGTAAAACAAACTACTTTCCAGTATGTCTAACTCATTTGAGTAAGAGTCCAAACGGCTACAGATTTGACTTTGCAAAGCCTGTTCAGATCCACTTCTTTAGCTCCTTGTCCCTTTGTCTTATCTCTCCAAGCTTCTTTGTAGGCTTTCCAATGTGCTTTATAGTACATAGTCAAATAAAGCGACTTGGCTTGTTGCAGGTTTCTGGCTTGTACAATTCTTCAGTATTTTGTCTCCAAGAATGTATTCGAGAAGTGGCTAAGTGATTGATTCGAGAACTCGAATTGACTTAATTGATAACTCTGAGTTCTCGAATAGTGTTATATTGACATATCAAATCACTTCTCGAATAGCTCTTTTCTCTGGGACTCCTTGAGATATCGAATAGAGCATTTTGACATATCGAATCCCTGAGATGTCGAATAGCTTCTTTAGTCCTTGAGATATCGAATAGAACATTGACTTGTTGACCCTTAGAGAACTCGAATGATGCTTTGACTTGTTGACTCCATGAGTTCTCGAATAGAGTAATAGACATATCGAATCTCTGAGATATCGAATGAGATATCGAACAATGTATTCAGAGATATCGAATAGTGTCTTCTGAAATATCGAATCTCTGACTTCTCGAATGCTAGACTTCTCGAATAGACAAATGTACTTCTCGAATTGGTACTTAGGCAAATTCTTCATTTCTTCAAATCCCAACTGTGATTATGTGGCAGTCTTTATCTCCTTGCTTGAGGCATGAACCTTGGAACTTCTTTCAAGCTTTATTCTTGACTTTATAAGTACAGTTACACAACTAGGATTTGATGCCTACGACAAGTACAGAACAAATAGAAACTCTACAACTAGAGGTTCCCTCAGTTAAGAGGTCATGTAGGTAATGCACAGCATTACACATACTTAGGCTTGTTATTAGATGTATTCAGGCATGCCTCTGTGACTAACAATCTCCCCCAAATTGTGAGTAAGACCCTTAGTCACAATTTCATGTCTGATAACAAGCCTAACATACATAAAGATAAAACTTGACAGTACATGTATGAATTTTGATTAGCAATGTGGATAGAACTACAGGGAGAGTAATCTTACAGCCTATGATGAAGTACTAGCCATTGTCATTTGTTTTCCTTTCCATAGCTTTGGCTTGCAAATCATCATATGCTTTCTGTCTTCTTTATTTCTCCTTCCTTGTATTCTCATCCATAGCTTTTATTATTTCTGCCATAGCATCCAATTCTTCAAGAAAAATTGAGTCTTTGAAATCTTCAAGTACTGAATTCAGAATGCTTGTAGGATAGTGGTTGAGTAGATTCATTCTGATGTGGATCTGATTCCCATTTCTCCTCCTATACTTCACCACATAGGGGTTAAACTGAACTCTACACAATCCCTTTGCCCTTAGCTTTTCTGCTTCAATCTCCAGTCTCTCAATTTCTTTCTCCCTTGCTAGCCATTTCTCAAGACACTCTTTTCTGATTCTCTCCTCATGGTCTCTCTTCATCTTTACATAATCAATTAGCTCCAGCTTCCATACTCTTTCCACTTTATCTTCTGAGCTCAACAATGCAATGATTCTTTCTATGTCATGTAGCTTTCCCCAGTGTTGACATCCTCCTTGCTTGAATTTCTCCTCCCTTCCATCAGTATATTTGATCTCAAGGCAGTTATCAACAATGGCAACATGATAGATTCTTTGAGCTTGTAAGAATTGCAGTTGGTCTTCATCAAAATCTTCATCTAGTGGTTGGAGTTTTAAGCCTGGATAGATTTTCAGAGTCCTTGATTTGGATAGCTTTGGTTTCCTTGCAGCTTGTTTGAATTTGATCCTTTTAACATGGTTGCCTGGCAGTAGCGTGTGACCTTTGTTTGTGGACCATTGTAGTATTCCATTAGCAGTTTGCTTTTTGAAATATACAGATGGTTTCTTGAATTGAATCTTCTTCTCTTCTTGAGGTGGCAAGACAGTTGCAGAAGCCATAGATGTAGATTTTGGTAGGTCACTACTAACAGCATTCACCCTAGACTTAGAGTCTTGTGATGTGGTGAGGTTACTGTCAGCAATGCCTAAGGCTTGCTGTCTTCCACTCTTCCTCTCAGAGACTTTACCTTGGTCATCATCATTCTTCTTCTCCTTACCATCCTTCTTTTTCTTTTTATCTTCATCACCCTTATCACTCCTGTGATGTCTTCTCCTTCCATCACTTTTGTCTCCATCCTTGTCTTGATCACCATCCTTGCTAGGGTTGAACTTAGCAGATTCATGTACAATGCCAGTTGCAATGTATGACCTGAGATAAGATATAGCTTCCAATTCTTCTGCTGTTCTTAAACCCTTCTTCTTGTTCAGCTGCTCAATGATGGCAATAATGAGAGATTTGTTCTGAGGAATTAGATGCTTAGGGATGACCAGCTGCTTGATATCATCAATTCTTGTTGCAGCCTGATAGATGATTGTTCTAGGATTTGTGAATACTTCAGGAAGCCTTGCTGGTTGACCATCCCTTAACTCTTCAAAGATACTCTTGCAGTTTTCATCCTTCTTTTCAATCATTCCAAGGAACACATCCACTTCTGAGTGCTTTAGACCCTGTAGAGTATTGATGGTTAAGTGCCATATCTTATTCTTTCCTACCATCATTATCTCTTTGAGCCATAGGCCATCAACTCTCCTTGGTACTACAGTGAGAAAGTCAATCTGACTCTTCAAACTCCCATGATATGATAAAGCATCACCAGCCTGTTCTCTTGAGACTTTCAGGAACTCCAAGAATGCATCATCATGATAGACATTTGAGTTTGCAATTTCTTATAGCTTGGCCTCAGTGACTACCTTCACTTCTACTGGCTTGGCACTCTTAGATATGGAGATTTGAGGTCTGTCAGATAGCATACTCCCTGCAACCACTGTGGTTGTAATAGATTGCTTTTGACCACTAGAAGTAGTGATGTGCACAGTTGGTAGAGTGACAACTGGCAGAGAAGTAGCAGGCTCATCAACTTTGTCTTTTCTTTTGCCAGGCACATGAATTAGAGATTTGGAAGTTCTTTGATGAGCACCTTCAATGATTTTGATGCCCTTTACTGTTGGTGGTTTCTCCCCCTTTGTATTTGAATTTCTTGATATCCTCTTCTCCCCCTTAGGCTTGTTGTCAGGCACAGAGGCTGTAGGATTGACCTTTGGGGTTGAAGATTCTTCAGGTTGAGGGAGACCCATGTGCTTCATCATTACAGACAACATTGATTGTTGATGCAGAAGAACATCAGCTGTGGTGGTGGCTTGAATGTTCAACTGCTCAGTCAGAGTTTGTACCTTGTCTGTAAGATGAGCATTAGACTGAGTGAGAGTAGCTACCTCTTTTTCAAGTGCATCTACCTTACTAAATAATGCAGTAGATTTGAAGCCAGACAGGGATTGTCCTTTAAGTCTCTGCACTTCAAATCTAGACAGCTCATGCACAAGGACCTCAGTGACCAGCTTGTCTCCATATTGATTTGCAAAGAGTGTCCTAAGCATGGCATTGGCCTCTGTAGTCTGGTCAGATAGAATTTGAAATTTGCTTCCTAGACCTGTGACTGTATCTTTAAGTAGAGCTAGACCATTATCCATCTTGGTGCAGGTGGTGTTACAGTGTCTGAGATCTTTGACCACACTGTCTAGTTGAGGAAATTTGGCATCAAAGGCCCTCTTTATTTCTTCTACTGAAGTGGCTGTCTTGTCACACACCTTGTTGACTTCAGTTTTGACTCCCCTGCCAAGGTAGTGTGCAACCTTGAGGAAACCTTTGTAGGAATCATTGACAGCTTCATACACTTCACTAGGGGATAGGGATTTTGCATTTGAACCCAGTGAAGTGATGTATTCCTCTCTAAGATATTGAAGTGCTTCACTGAGAGTTACATCATACTTTCCTTGCATCCAGGCATCTACATTGCCATCTCTCTCAGCATCATCAATAATATTGGCCTTCTGCATCTCCACATCATCCCTATGGCATAGTAGGATGGATTCATAATCTGGATTT
The DNA here is from genome assembly GCA_036435485.1 of Saposhnikovia divaricata. Lineage (NCBI taxonomy): Eukaryota > Viridiplantae > Streptophyta > Magnoliopsida > Apiales > Apiaceae > Saposhnikovia > Saposhnikovia divaricata. Next base: position 126,004,571 of record CM071595.1, read on the forward strand.
GAGATGTTGGAGGTGACAAGGCTCTGGGCTATTTTTACAAACTCAGGAATCTGATCCACAACATAGCTTTGGAGAGCTTCAATGGACATTTGTGGTGGAACAGACCCTGATCCTGAAGCACTGTCATGTTGCACAGGCTTCAGCCATTGGGACAGAAAGTGAGAGCTAGAGCTAGGCAAGCTAGACTCCTCCGTTACAGATGCAACTTCTGTAACCGGATGGAAAGACTCTGCTACTGTTGTCTCCACAGGAGTGGGATGGGTTACAACAGTAGTTGACACAGGCACAGAGTCTCTAGTTAAAACTAGTGAATCCTCTGTGTTTGTGATGGTGTCATTAGGAGATGCCCCAGCATGCATTCCCTGACCATCTAAATGTGGTACCTGGGTGGTGAGCAAGGTGTCATGCACCAAGTCACTTTGAAAGAATATCTTTGATATATTATTTATTTTGGTATTTGTACAATTTAACATAAAATTTATTTACACTTAGTTATCCTCTCCACTAGGTCATTAATTTAATTGATTCCGTCAAAAGTCAAAAGTCAAATTCTACCAATATCTATTTTTAATTATAAGAGATATTCCATTATTGCGAAAAATTAAAATTATATTTTTATGGAATATATCTCTACACCAAGGCCATAAGATCGAAAAAGAAATATTGATATTTAATATTTTTTAGATCTCCATTGCAAAATTGATAAGGCGACAGGCTCGAACAAAGAATATTCGAGGATTAATATTCTTTAGAGAACTCGTGCTATATTTAAAAACGATCAGTTCTTATTTAAAAATATTCCGCTTCGCACTCAAAATGTTTTTATCCTAAAAAATATTAATGTTCAGTGGTAGAATATTAACACTCATTTTTATCTCGTGCCAGAAATATTTAAAGTAATTTTTCTCCCATATCTTAAATTTATTTCAGTTTCGGAGAAAAATTATTTTAAATACTCAAAAATATTTCCTATACTCTCAATATATTTTATATATTAGGAAATATATTCTAAGTATTTATTCAAGTCAAAACATTGGTCAAAAGATGCATCTATTTCATAGAAAGACCAATCGTATTTTATTCGGAACCGAAAGCTGATTTAATCATATTAAATCCAAATAAAATACTTCCACTTGCTAGAATGACTTGAAACTTGAGATGAATCACTTAAATGTTATTTTCTATGCATGATAAAATTTTCGTAATTTTCTGAGAATTTTGGTCCAGACACGAAAATCGAGGTAGTGGGTCCACAGTTGACCACGTTTGACCAAGTCAACATTGACCAAAATTGACCAAAACTTCCAGAATTTCATTTTATAATATTTCTTAGTGCTCCATAATTTTAGGATTATTTATTGGGTATTTTCGTATTTTTCGAGTATTTAATTAACGAAACATGTTACATATTTAATCGTTAATTGATACGAGTACGATACAATTAATTAGAGCCCAAACACAGCTGGTTTCTTTTTACCAAACCCACTTGGAAGAAACACAAAACCACCCCCAATAAACACAAAACCACTTTCCACCTCATCAATCCAAGTGCTTTTCATCTCAACCACTCCTTTTACTTTAAATCTCCACCCTTCCTTCCACCCAACTCCTCCTATAAATAAACCCCCACCCCCAACCATTTCTACCAAGCTAAGAAGCCAAATACTTGCTGGGATTTTTGAAGTGGAAGCTCTCTAAATATATCCAAACACTCTCTACACCCACTTCATCTCAAAAACCTTCTCTCTCTTATATATACTTACAATATATACAAGGTTTTTGTTCCATAAAGCTTAGTTCATCCAACCAAGCTCTCTCCCACCAAGCAAGCTCCTCTACCACTACCATCCGGCCTCCCGAAGGGCTGCCCAAGTTCGTCCACAAGCCAAAATCCGGCCGAACCTCCGGCGAATTTTTCCGGCAAACTTTTTCCGACGATCTCCAAAAGTGGTGATTTTTAGCTTCAATATCCGAGTCTTAACCGACCATATTTTTATACATATAAGAGCTCTATATCTTCATCTTATCTTCTTAATTAAGCTCTTATATTGGATCTCGAAACGAGACCATAAAAATCCGTACAAGGATTAATATTCGAACAACGATTCGAAATATTACAACACCTCAAAAAGAGGTTATATTTGACGACGGTCAAATTATTATATCGAGCTTGATTTAATTCCCTTCTATCACCTTAGTGTTCCGAGGGAAAAGAATCTATAAGCCACTTAATTAAAACTTTAACTCACTTACTTTGGCCATTAATATTTTATTATTGTGATATATATAATTGTGCTAAAACATGATTTGTTTCCCTTCTATCACCTCTAGTGTTCCGAGGGAAATAAGTTATTAAGCTTGTATTTATATATTTTCCGCATCTTTTTTACTCGTCCTCACACTTGTGAGTGATTTTACTTTCCGCACCTTTTTTTGCTCGTCCTCACACTTGTGAGTGATTTTACTTTCCGCATCTTTTTTACTCGTCCTCACACTTGTGAGTGATTTTACTTTTCACACTAATTTAACGCATAATAGCGGCCCTCGGTTTGTCCTATAGATAAAACGAGCTACTTTTCTGCACGTGTGTGTTATATTTGTGTGTGGTGTTTATTTGGCCAAATTAATATTGAAGTGCAAATTGTTAAAGTAAAAATTGTAACACTCTCGTTTAAATATAATTACGAATAGTCTATAACAAGACTATATCGAACGAGAAGTTGTTTATCAAAGATCCTTAAGCTATAAAGCGTATCAAGGACTTGATTTATACATTACTTCGAAAATAGACGTATTTTCAAATAAAGAAGTAATTTCGTGTATACTTCGATCTTTACAAAAAAAAAAAGGACGAACTAAAGTATACGATTATAAACCTTATAAGCCTTCAAGCTTGAAGGACAAAATCAACATTCACAAACTCCGAGATATATTTAAATCTCAATATACGGAGTATTGTATCATAAAGTCATAAGCAAATAAAGGCTTATTGAACTTAATTATAATTAATATTCGTGTAAGAATATTATAGTCACCCTAGGACATATTAAGTCCAAACCTCTTTTTATATTACGGTTTGTTTCATAGATATTGTTTTCTAAGTTTTGCAGTGAGGTGAAGTTGAAGTGAGGTGATTCTCGTTCTAAGACCCAAGTCCTAGGCACTAGCGGGGAGTTAGTGGCCTTTGCACCGTGAAGAAGAGGAAAGACCCAAGACCTTTCATCTAAGATCCAAGACCGGCAAAAGCAAGGAATTCAAAGACTACACCAAGGATTCTACATCAACTTTGAAGAAGTAGCGGGGAGTTGCTGTCTAAGATAAGTTGTGTAGGTTTCACAACGACTTTGAGGGAGTAACGGGGAGTTACGGTCCAAGACAAGTCTTGTGGGTATTACATTTATTTTGAGGTAGTAGCGGGTAGTTACGTATCAAGATAAATATTTGTAAGGTTGTGTAAGGCTTCTCCGCCTACTATAAAGGAGTCTCTTTATAGTGGAAGAAATCTCGAGTCCGGAGAGGAGCTCGGGGACTGAAGTAGGGGTGAGCGAATCCATTAGGGGTTGCGCCATCGCGAACCAGGATAAAATCTCCTGTGTGGTATTTTCTTTCCTTGTCTTTTATTTCTACACTTATAAACTGCATAAACGACTCGGTAAAGTTTTAAAAATGGAAAATTATTTTAAAACGCCATAATAATTTTAAAATTGGTAGTTAAGCTATTCAACCCCCCTTCTAGCTTAATATAGCCCTCTTACGGGACCTAACACACTTGAATCCATTGGCTCATCAAGAGAAAATAATTCTTGATGATCAATGCCTTGCTCCTCAATTGCTTGAGTTGCAGGCTCCAAAGAAATATGAGTGGTAGATTCTGGAAGAGAAGTGTGTTGTAGATTAGATTTTGGCAACTCCCCCTGAGAGATAGAGGGAGTTTCAATTGTGATGTGCTCTCCACTCAGTGTTGTGCCAGCCTTGTCACTCCCATGTGTTGACTCTGTACAAATAGGTGCATTGGGGAGGATGCTTGATTCTATAGATGCACCCTGTTGAGAGGATACATCTAGTGAGCTGTTTGCCCCTGATTTTACAACTTCAGCCATTTGGGTGACTGAAGAGGTGGTTTTAGATTTCTTCTTCTTCTTTAGGCTAATGATAGGTGACTCAGTTTCCTCACTTGCTATGCCTAATTCTACAGCCAAGGCTGCTTCAGTTAAGATTTTTAGAGGTTCAGAAGCAACCTGTTTTCTCTTCTTTTTACTACCATCACCCTTTTGAGAGGATGATGCAGTTGGCTATGTGTTTGGTAGAGTGTTTGTCTGATAGAAACGCTCCTCCTAGAGAAGTTGTTCAACCAAGAGTGCAACCTATAATAGCTCCTCCTATACCACAAACTTTAAAATGTACTTATTGCAACAAAGATGGACATTCGGTTCTCTATTGCAAATTCAAGAGTGGTGAATTTGAAGGGAAGCATGTATGGATTCGTAAAGGATCAAGACCATACAAGAAGGTTGAAAAACAAGTACCATATAACAAAGTTGCCTATAATGGTCAAAAGCAACAAAAGTTTCAACAACCTATTATGTCTCAAAATTGAAACACAATGCACTATAACAATGCTAGTAGGTATGCATCTAGAAATCAACATGCTCCCATTCGTGATTTCTATCCTCAGAATACTCCATACTTTGCAAATGCTAGAAATAATATGCATCATGTTAATTCTAGATTTTATGATAATGCTAGATATCCACAACATCATGTTAGACATCATGCACCTAGAAATATCTACATGCCTAACAATGATTATTCTATACCTAGATTTTATCATGCAAAATCGAATATTATTTATAATGGACTAACCCCAGGACCCTCAAGACAAAAGGGTACCTATAAATATAATTGATCTATTTTGTAGGTGTGTCTTGCCGCTAAACAAGACATGTGGTACCTTGATAGTGGTTGTTCGAGACACATGACCGGTAATGAGTCACTATTGAACAACATTAAAAAGGTCACTGCGGGGAGTGTCACATTTGGAGATAGTAGTAAAGGGATCATTATCGGCATCGGAGACATCGGGAATAGTCGCTTCAAGATTTCAAATGTACAACTAGTCACGGGACTAAAGTACAATCTTCTCTCGATAAGTCAACTTTGCGACAATAATTACAAGGTAATTTGCTACACTACTCATTGTTGTATTTTAGATAAAGATTGGAAATTGATTCTCACTTGCCCTCGAAACAAAAATGTCTACACATGTGACATGAGCAAGAATGAGAATGTATGCCTAATCACAACAAACGATGACCCTTGGTTATGGCATCGAAGATTAGGACATGCAAACATGAAGTTGATTAAAAATATATCAACTAAAGATCATGTTGGAGGTATACCAAAATTGAATTATAAAAAAGATCATACTTGTGAAGCTTGCGAAATTGGAAAACAAATTCGAGCCTCTCACAAAGCTAAATTCATGGTATCAACCTCTAGACCTCTCGAGCTTTTACACATGGATCTTATTGGTCCGGTTCCAATACAAAGTCTCGGAGGTTGTTCATACACGTTAGTAATCGTTGATGATTATTCACGATTCACGTGGACAGAATTTCTCAAATCAAAAAGTGATGCTTTTGAATCTTTCTCTTCTCTATGTAAAAAGATTCAAAATCAACAAAATAGTACCATCGTCTATATACGGACGGATCATGGTAAAGAATTTGAGAATTCTAGTTTTACGAACTTTTGTGATGAAAATGGAATCACACATAATTTTTCCGCACCACACACTCCACAATCAAATGGAGTTGTAGAAAGGAAAAATAGAACATTACAAGAAATGGCAAGCACTATTCTTAATGAATATCGTCGACCTAAATATTTTTGGGCCGAAGCAATGTCAACTTCTTGTCATATTCTTAATCGGGTTTTGTTACGACCAATATCTCAAAAGACTCCTTATGAGCTTTATTTTGGCAAAACACCGAAGCTTAGTTACTTTCGAGTATTTGGTTGCAAATGCTTCATATTAAACTCGAAAGACTATCTTACCAAATTTGATCCTAAATCAAATGAAGGTATATTTCTTGGATACTCTACAAATAGCAAAGCCTATCGAGTATTCAATCTTAAAACACTTGTGGTGGAAGAATATATGAATGTTGCATTTGATGAAAGAAAGCCATCATCTAAGTACAAAGATCTTGTTGAAAACGAAAAAGTTGAACAAGACGATGTTGAAAATATTATTCGACAATTCGAAAATATGGATCTTGGAACTCCCATCCCAAGAAATCCATTAGAATTAGCTGAAACGGAAGTAGAACTTCCAAAAGAAATTCCTATTATTAGAAGTCATCCACTAGATAATGTTCTTGGAGACTTGAATAAAGGAGTTTAAACGCGGTCACAAGTACAAAACGTTGTGAATCATCTTAGTTTTCTATCACAAATAGAACCTAAGACCGCTAAAGAAGCTTTCCTAGACGAGGATTGGATCTCGGCAATGCAAGATGAATTACTACAATTCACTCGTAGCAAAGTGTGGGAACTTGTTCCAAAACCCAAAGATACTTCCATAATTGGAACCAAATGGGTATTTAGAAACAAGTTAGATGAAAACGGAACAGTTGTTAGAAATAAAGCGAGATTAGTCGCTCAAGGCTATACCCAAATGGAGAGGATAGACTTTGATGAAACTTATGCACCCGTAGCACGAATCGAATCAATTCGAATGCTATTAGCATACGCATGTCATAAAGATTTCAAGGTATACCAAATGGATGTCAAATCGGCCTTCTTAAACGGGATATTAGAAGAAGAAGTTTATGTCAAACAACCTCCCAGTTTTGAAGATGCCACACATCCGGAATATGTATACAAATTATACAAAGCTCTATACGGCTTAAAACATGCTCCAAGAGCTTGGTATGAAAGGTTGAGCAAGTTCCTATTAGAAAATAACTTTAAAATGGGAACGGCCGATAAAACCTTATTTACAAGACAAGAAAAAGATGATATCTTGCTTGTACAAATATACGTAGATGACATCATCTTTGGTTCAACCAATGATACACTATGTAAAGAATTCTCTCATAATATGAGCAAAGAATTCGAAATGAGTATGATGGGTGAATTAAATTTCTTCTTAGGATTGCAAATAAGGCAATCGGATGAAGGCATACATATTTCACAATCGAAATATTGTAAAGAAATGCTCAAGAAATTTGAAATGGAAAATTCAAAACCCATATCTACTCCTATGTCTACTTCTGATAAATTAACTGAAGATTCCAACGGAATACCCGTTGACACTAAGAAATATCGAGGTATGATTGGTAGCTTGCTATATATTACCGCAAGTCGTCCCGATATTCAATATAGTGTTGGTAAGTGTGCTAGATTCCAAGTAGCACCAAAAGAATCTCATTTATCCGCGGTAAAACGGATATTGAGATATTTAAAAGGAACCACTAACGTAGGTCTATGGTATCCAAAAGGAGTACCATTTGACTTAGTATGCTTTTCTGATTCGGACTATGCCGGGCATTTAGTCGACAGAAAAAGTACAAGTGGTACATGTCAGTTTCTGGGAGGATGCCTAGTGTCTTGGTTTTCCAAGAAACAAAATTCGGTATCTATCTCCACTACGGAAGCGGAGTATATAGCGGCCGCAAAATGTTGTGCTCAAATATTATGGATGAAGCAAACATTAGCCGACTATAATACTAAATTTAATGTGATCTCAATCTTATGCGATAACACGAGTGCTATTGATCTTAGCAAAAATCCCGTGTTACACTCAAGATCTAAGCATATAGATGTGAGACATCTTTTCTTACGTGATCATGTCAATAAAGGCGATATAAAATTGACTCATATAGAAACTGAGTACAATCTCGCAGACATATTCACGAAACCATTGAATTCCGAACGATTCACTAAACTCCGTTTGGATTTAGGAATGTTGGAAATTCCAAAATAATGGTTTACATTGATATATCAATATTATCAATATTTATATATTCTTGTGAGAAAAATTATCATTATTTATAGTCATCTCACGAATTATACATCCTTCGGGATAATTGTTTCTCTAAAACTCAGATTCATCGATAATGATAACATATGAAACTTTATCGATCGGGTTTTATCGAGAACTATTCGAGTAAATATTTATCGGAATTAATTTCGGAAATATGTCTGAGATACTAAATAAATGACATTTATCTCAAATACAAAGAATCAAAACATTAGTATAATTAATCATATTTAAGATATTTTTATATTAATATATAATAATTATTATCAAAATATTTTCGAAAATATATTTATTATTTTCAGATTAATAATATATTCTTGACCCAGTCCATGTATTTTTTTGGCCCAGCCTAACTCAGCTGACCCAGTCCAATCCACTAAACCCTACGATCTGGACCGTTCGTTATAAGGATGATTCAATCTCGGCCGTTTATTCAGAAAATATATATACTATCTAAACACACAATTTTCATTTGTGTGTGTATACTGTTCAGCCGCAGAGCTCTCGTCTCTCTCACAAACCCTAATCTCTCTCTCTCTCTCTCGCCGCATTTTCAAATCTCGCGATCTAAACCATAATTTTCTTCTAAATTAGAGTGTCTAAACACTAAACCGAGTCTATCTATCATTGTTTATATCGATTAATCCAAGAATCGATATGAATCGCAGCTGAGTTAGGTTAGAATGAAATGATTTTGAAAATCAAGTCGTTATCACTTCAATTGATATCGATTTATGGATCAAAATCGACAAATATATACATATATACACCATATATACACACACAAATGCACAAAATCAGTTTATCTTCAAGCTTTTCAAAGCCCTAATTCGATCTTAGAGATTTTTGTGCAGGGAAGATGAAGTTAACAAAAGATCAAGGCTTAGCTATGATAAATAGCTTCAGATCAAGCTTCGAAACAACGTAAATCGACGGGAATCGTTCTCGACTCAGTGAGTCGACTCGGTGAGTCAACTCAGTTCTTGACGAGTTATGGATCGGTAAGTACTCGAGAAGACTACGAGGCCTCGAGCAAAGGTATAAATTCGTTTAATCTCAGAAACCTGTGTGTTCTATATTAAATATGTGTGCTTACATTTACTTGAACTTTCGTAGTTATTGATGTAGCATCTCTACATGAGCTCGTATTTGAATCTCTCTGTGATGTGTTGAACTGTGTGAGGTCTGTGTGGCTACTTAAAGTATTCAAAGTATTGATATGATTTTTATTTGATTAAATGGGATTCGAATATAGAAATAAGTTTGATTTATTAAGTTTATATCTCTGACTTGGTAACACAAGTTACGTTTTTAAAATGATTTATAACATCTGATGGAGTTATGTGAGTGGACTAAGATCTTTTGTAAACTGGCATCTATTGTCATTAATATGCGAATATGAATAGTGTCAAAACTTGTGGGACTTGGTCAATTGCTTGCTCCTGTACTGTGTTCTAGTCTAGCTGTCTCTGATAAGAAATTATGATGTAAGTGGTGGATTAGTCAACTTAATTCACTTGAAATTTCATGTATACAGAAGTTCACAGGGATCTCCTCTTGGCTACTGAATAGTCAAGTTTGGCTGTGATATTATCTATAACTGCTATGTCTGAACTCTGTGTCTAATATGTGCAACTTGACTTGGATATAATCTCTTGGAACTATATAAATTGATTGAACCTTGGTGATACAGTGAGAGTTTAAGAAATGGAGATGGTTTATCTTAGTTACTTATTTGAGGTGACTGCAATTTTTATTTATTGATGAACTTGAATTCTGTATTTTTATGTGATATCTAATTGATGCTTGACTATTTAGTGCAAATAGTGTGTATTGGTTAGATTTTGTTAATTATGGTTTGATAGCTAGTAACTAAATACATGTATACACACTCACACACCTGCCCTCATCCAAAGACCTGGCTGGGGATCCTCTTGAGAACCCCAGTATCTGGACACTGGGATGATAACGGCCACTTAGAAAAATTTAGGATTCATTTCTTATATTTATTCAATCAGAGTGATATGTAAAACCATTATTGTATTCTATGTGCTGTGCATGTCTGAGTGGTATGGAAATTCCTGTGTGCATTTATCAAACATAATCTGTGCTCCTTAAATGCAATATAGTCTGTTTGTCTGTTGTGCAGAGTCACTGTCAATCAATCATATATAATATATGGAACCTTGAGTCTTTAATATATTCTTATAGTACTAAAAGTGGTAGCTTGGCATTAATTAAAGATGACCTCAGTTGGACTTTTAGGATTCACCAAGTTGCTTTTGGAAAAATCCTTTTAGTAGAGTCAGCCATGTGTCCCCTGCATTTGTATGCTAAATTTGTCATATATATCCTGCACTTGCCCAGGTTTTTAACATCAAAATTTTCTGCATATAAATTCACCTATATTTGTCAAGAGTCAAGTTGCCAAACACTATTCAAGGTACTATCTTGAGTCATGATATATAAATATATACATACATGTATAGAAAAACACCTTGCATGAGTCTGTCTTTTGTGCATGCTTGCATCCGGATTTGCACTTAACATTTCATTCATTGAGCTACTAAAGAGATATCATCTGACATGAAGCATCTCTGTCAATTTGCATAAAATCTTATATTCTTATATGCATGCTTTGTAACTCATTTAATGAAAACACTATAGAGTTTTTGAACTGCATCACTAGTGGGATTACATGAAATCTTGTGCATACTTGAGTTAAATCTTATCCTTGCTAATTGCTTATAAATATAAATATGCATGCATAACAATCACACACTCCTGCACTCCTTATGGAATTTACACCATTGCATCCCAACCCTAAAGCCAAAAATCTTACTCTCCTTCCTCTGTTTCCAACCTTGAGTAAGAAAAATTTCAACCACTCTTTCTATGCTCCCTTCACACAATACTGTCACCCTGATAATTCCAAAGAACACTATCACAAGAAAATAAAACAAGAACCTTCACATCTAAATGAGTTTGCATACTTCTCACATGGAAGCAAACTTCCAACTTTTAGAAACCCTAACCCTAACTTTGCTTTTCAAGCCATGCCAAATTCTGAGAAATCTGTTAACTCCCACAAAGCAAGAACAAACATCAAACCCCCAAGCCCTACCCTAGTGAGACTTGCCAATACTGGTAAACTCAATAGTATGCTAAAAAATAACCAACCAAGAATGATGGTGCATGTTCCACAAGGTGGTGATGTTCACAGCATGTTCACTAGTGTCAAATGGGAAAATCTTGTGTTTTATAGGGGTCAAAACTACTACACTCATCTGATTGCTGAATACTATGCTAATATGGAGGTACAACAAAGAGTTAATGGTGTGTTCTATCTGAGTTCTTTTGTGAATGGTAAAAACATCCATGTTGATCATAATGTGCTTTGCAAGTCCCTTAGGTTAGGAGATAAATTGTCTGACCTTCCTTGTGTTAACATCTTTGATAAGTTTGTGTTTAACCAAAGTGAGTATGAATTGTTTCTCGGTCTATTTTTTGAAGAGGATGTGCCTGAGGGGCTGTGTGCTAGAGAATTTGCTGTCCACTTTAGACATTTTCTACCTAGATTCCAACAACTGGCTATAATTCTTAGGGAAAATGTTTTGCCAAAACCCAAACATGATAATTTCTTTGACTTTGTTGACTTAAAAGTCATGTTTAAGATAGTGTCCAATACCATAGACTTCAATGTCAGTTATGTTATTGTGCTAAACATGATAAATGCCTATAACACTGATTTCATGCCATATGGTTTGCTTCTCACTTCTGTTTTCGAAACCTATTATGTGCATATGTCTAGGATGCATCTTAATAAGATGGAGTTTTGTGCAATTGATGGTCTTACTCAACCTAAGCTTTCTCTTAAGAACTGTCAAACTAGCCACCCAAACAAGGTTGTCATACCCTCACTTGCTCCTAAAACTGATGTTTACGCTATTCTTAGAGAAGAGGTCAATAAGCTAAGTTTGGAAATTGACATCCTTAAAGAGTCAAATTTTGAACTTAACAATAGGGTTGAGTATCTAGAGGGAAAGAATTATAAGTGTTAAATATAATTGATGAGTTTTAATCAGTGTTTAAGTGTTTCAGGGAGTTATCAGAGTTTAGCTGGAAGTAGTCAGAGTTTAGTTAAACTCTGACAGTTGGAAGCTCGACAGAGTTTGTTAAATTCTGTCTGGAGGAAGCGCGTCTACTGTTCAACAGTGATTGAAGATTAATTATGGAAGCGATATCTTTGAAGATTGGATAGCTATCAAAGAGATCGAGTTGACATAGGAGACGTGTGACAATCTGTAATTGATATCATTGTATAGCTGATTATTAGGAATATCAATTAGAGATTGTATCGTAGCTGTATGTTATATAAATACAGATAGGTTAACCCTAGAAGGGAATCGATAACGAATTATCTTTATTGTAACCTAGCAGCTCTTTGTGATATTTTACATCACGAAGAGGGTTCGAAATACAAGAAGTTTTTAAGTGCATAAACGCTTTTACTTGTTAATCTCTCATACAAAGTTGATTATTAATTGTGTATTCGGCCTAACAAGTGGTATCAGAGCCAATCTGTTACTTTATTACAGGTTAAGATCCAAACACAACAATAATCATGTCAGAAATTCCTCCACCAACACCTACTGTTTCTGAAAAGGCTCCTACTACTGTGAGTCGTTATGAACCAATCAGGGTTCCTATTCTGAGGCCATTAGAGTATGCTATGTGGAAGGTCAAGATGACTATGTTTCTGGAGGCTACAAATCCAGAATATCTTGACAGGATTTATGAAGGCCCTCACAATCCTACAAAGCTATCTGTTGCAGTTGCTGGTGAAGCAGCAAAAATGGTTCCAAAGGAAAAGAAGGACATGACTCCTGAAGATCTATCATCAGTTGCTAAGGATGCAAAAGTTAGGCATTTACTGCATAGTGCTTTAGACAATGTTATGTCTAACAAAGTCATTAACTGCACCACTGCAAAAGAGATATGGGATGCTCTTGAAGTCAGGTGTCAAGGAACTGCAGCTATTAAGAAGAATAGGAGAAACATACTCACACAAGAGTATGAGCATTTTGAGGCTAAACCTGAAGAGACCATGACAGAAACATCTGATAGATTCTGTAAACTGATTAATGATCTGTCATTGGTCAACAAAGAGTATGATCTAGAAGACTCGAATCTCAAGTTTCTTCTTTCTCTACCTGAAAAGTGGGATGTGAAAACAACCACTATTAGAGACAACTATGATCTTGCTGAAACAGAGATTGATGAAATTTATGGACTGCTCAAAACTTATGAATTGGAAATGGAGCAGAGAAACAGGAGATCAAGCAGAAAAGGAAAGTCTGTTGCTCTTAATGTTGAAGAGAAGCCTCAGAAGAAAGAGGCAACAAGAAGGAAAATGAAGGGAAAAGCTTTGATCATACATTCAGAAAGTGATTCACCAAACTCTGATTATGATTCAAACCCTTCTGAATCATCTGACTCTGAGGATGATGAAGAAGAAATGAGAAAAATGGCTGTGTTGATGGTGAAGACTTTCAAGAAAATGGGCTTCAAGAATTTCAAGAAAGGAAAAAGGTTTTCTAGGGATTCAAATGAAGACAAGAAAAGCTACAGGAAGTCTGATAAGAGATATTCTAAAGGGAAGAAGGATAAGTCTGAAATTCAATGCTACAAGTGTCAGGAGATGGGTCACTATGCTCCTGAGTGCAAGAAGGGTAAAACTGGAAAGGTACTCTACACTAAAGGCAGAGATTGGGCAGATACTTCAGATTCTGATGAAGAAGTGAACTATGCTCTCATGGCAACTACTGAATCAGAATCCTCTGAAAATCAGGGTAACAGGGAGGCAACCCTAGTCGTGGACAGTGGATGTTCAGGACACATGACTGGAAATAAAGCCCTGCTATCAGAATATGAGGAGAAGGCTGGCCCAAAAGTTTCCTATGGTGATGGCAATATAGGAAGAACATTGGGATATGGCAATATCAATCTTGGAAATGTCATCATCAACAATGTAGCTCATGTCCCAGGACTCAAGCATGACTTGCTATCTGTGAGTCAAATCTGTGACAAGGGATATCATGTAGATTTTCAACCTGAATATTGTGAAGTTATCAGCAAATCTACAGGAAAGGTTGTTCTAGTTGGTCACAGGCAAAACAACATTTATGAAATCAAGCTTTTGATAGACTCTGTTGGAAAAGCTGTTTGCCTGTCTACAAGAATGTCTAGTGAAGAGAGTTGGAAGTGGCACAAGAAACTCTCACATTTGAACTTGAACAACATCAATGAATTGATCAGAAAGGATCTTGTAAGAGGACTCCCAAAGACCCTGTTAAATGTTGATGGCCTATGTGACTCATGTCAGAAGGCTAAACAAAGGAAGTCATCTTTCAAGAGCAAGACAGAATTTTCTATCACTGATCCCTATCATCTTCTACATGTTGATCTATTTGGTCCAGTAAATATTATGTCTATTGCAAGGAAGAAATATGCTTTAGTCATTATTGATGAATACACTAGATTCACTTGGGTGTATTTTCTAGCAAAGAAGGATGAAACTGCATCGACTCTGATGGAGCATGTGAAGCTTCTGGACAAAGGATCAAGCAACAAAGTCAGAATCATCAGAAGTGATAATGGAACTGAGTTCAGAAATGCAACAATGGAAGAATTCTGCAAGGACAATGGAGTGAAACAAGAATTTTCAGCACCTGGTACACCACAACAAAATGGTGTAGTTGAAAGGAAAAATAGAACCTTAATTGAAGCTGCCAGAACTATGCTTGATGAAGCAAAATTGCCAACTTATTTCTGGGCAGAAGCTGTTCAAACTGCTTGTTTTACTCAAAATGCAACACTGATCAATAACTGGACTTGAAGACATAGATGAATATGATCAACTGAACTTTGAAAATGAAGTTTTAAACTCTGATGAAGGAAACTCTGATGAAACAATTCTGACAGACTCTGTTGAAACAAACTCTGAACCTCTACTGGTAAATTCTGGAGAAACTTCTCAGTCACAACAAATGGGAGAACCAGTTGAGGGGGAGCATGATCAAGATGAAGACTCAAACACTGATACTGAGTCAACTGAAAAATCTGGATCAAACTCTGATGCTTCAAACTCTGAAAATTCAAATTCTGACTCTGGGCAGTCAAATTCAGGGGGAGTCTCAGAAAACGAAGATAGATCACAACAAAATCAGGAGAGCATGGATCAAGGGGGAGGATCACATGTTGATAGAAGTCATTTGCCTTCTGCTAGGAAATGGACTAAATCACATACACCTGATTTGATAATTGGTGATCCAGATGCAAAAGTAAAGACAAGAAGTGCTACTGCAAGTGAATGTCTGTTTCATGCATTCTTGTCTAAAAATGAACCAAAGAAAGTGGAAGAAGCTCTTCAAGATGCAGACTGGATAACAGCAATGCAGGAAGAGTTAAATGAATTTGAAAGGAATGAAGTTTGGACCCTTGTACCAAGGCCAAAGAACAGATCTGTTGTGGGTACTAAATGGGTTTTCAGAAACAAGACTGACAGTGAAGGTGTTATCACAAGGAACAAGGCTAGACTGGTAGCAAAAGGCTATTCACAGCAGGAAGGAATAGACTATGATGAAACATTTGCTCCAGTTGCAAGATTGGAGGCAATCAGAATTTTTCTAGCATATGCCTCTCACAAGAAATTCAAAGTGTTCCAGATGGATGTGAAAAGTGCTTTTCTGAATGGAAAACTTGAAGAAGAAGTGTTTGTTGAACAACCACCAGGATTTATGGACCCCAAATATCCAGATTATGTCTACAGGCTAGATAAGGCACTATATGGACTTAAGCAGGCACCAAGAGCATGGTATGAGACACTTGCTCATTTTCTTCTAGAAAGTGGATTCAATAGAGGAACAATTGACAAAACTCTGTTTTATTTCAATCAAGGAAGTGACCTCCTTTTAGTTCAAATTTATGTTGATGACATCATCTTTGGGTCTACTAATGACAAACTCTGTAAGAAGTTTGACAAGCTCATGCAGTCCAGATATCAAATGAGCATGATGGGAGAGCTTAGTTACTTTCTAGGCCTACAGGTGAAACAAACAGAAGATGGAATTTTCATTAATCAAGAAAAATACACCAGAAATCTTCTCAAGAAATTTGGTATGCTTGACTGTTCATCTGCATCAACTCCCATGGCAACAGCAACTAAATTGGACAAAGACACAGGAGTTTCAGTGGATATGACAAACTACAGGGGCATGATAGGTTCTCTTCTATACTTGACAGCAAGTAGGCCTGACATCATGTACCCAACCTGTCTTTGTGCAAGGTTTCAGGCAGATCCTAGAGAGGCACATTTGACAGCTGTGAAAAGAATCTTCAAGTATCTCAAGGGCACCATATCTTTAGGTCTGTGGTACCCCAGAGAATCAGATTTCAAGCTACTTGGGTATTCTGATGCAGACTTTGCAGGCTGCAAGGTAGACAGAAAGAGCACTAGTGAAAGTTGTCAATTTCTTGGTGACAGACTTGTTTCCTGGTACAGCAAGAAACAGAAATCAATCTCCACATCTACAGCTGAAGCAGAGTATATTGCAGCTGGTAGCTGTTGTGCACAGATCTTATGGATGAAGAATCAATTGCTGGATTATGGATTGAGGTACAGTAATATACCTATTTACTGTGATAACCAAAGTGCTATTGCTATGACAGGTAATCCAGTACAGCATTCAATGACCAAGCACATCAGCATAAGGTACCACTTCATCAGAGAACATGTGGAAGAAGGAAATATTGAACTACATTTTGTATCTACAGAACAACAGCTTGCAGATATCTTCACTAAACCATTGAGTGAAGCTACATTTACAAGGCTGGTTAATGAACTAAGAATGGTCTCTGGTTCTGACTAGAAATGTTGGTTAGATTCAAACTTTACTTATGTGATGTATTAATCATATTTCCTGATTGGTTAAATGTTAAGTGAGCTTTGTTGATTAAACTCTGTTATGCATACTCTGTTAAACTCTGTCAGCATGTCTGTATGTCATACACTGTTAATAAGTTTGATAAACTCTGTGAACTTTGAGTTGATTTTTGTCTGAATGAAAACACCAATGAAGAAATATGTATGAAGCATGATTCTCAGCAATTAATCATAAATCTTTCTGAGTTATTGTGATCTAATCTTAGATTGTGCAGAAAGTTAACACAGCATGATACTGGCTCATATTTATAGCATCTCTTAGTTTATTTTGTCCTAAACTCTGAGTCTATAAAAACTGTGTGCATTACCTTTCATGAAGAACTATTGATGTTGATGAACTCTAAACTCTGTTAGTTATACTCTGATAGAATAAAATGTTTACTGCAATACCCCAAAGAAAATGTATAAAGGTTGTTATATTCCTTTGAGATTATTTGGATACTAGGATGACCCAGGAACCTATTGGTATATAATATGTGCTAAAATTCTCTGATTTTTGGTGACTAGTTAAATACTAGGATGACCCAGGAACTTATCAAAATGATAAGGGCTAAAATTTTTGAATTTTTGGTGACTGGTTCCAACCTCTGATTACTGGAATGAAAAAAAAAATGATGAAAAAAAAAATGATGAAAAAAAAAATGTATATAAAGGGGGTATAAAATAAAAAAATTACTGAATAAAGTTCGATTACTTCAGAGTTTAGCTTTCATCATACAGTCAGTGTTTACTATGACAGTTTGTGCATCCAGTGTTTATTGATTTACTTTATGGATTTTATGAAAAATTAGATGCTCTAAAAATTGATTTAGTAAACTCTGCTTCATACACACAAATATTCACAACTGTGCAATTTATGAAAGGGTTTCGGTGATAAAGTTGGAGAATTGACAAACGCTGTTGATTCGTGATTTGTACTCTAAGGTAAATTTTCACTTGGACAATTTGAAAGTCTTGGAGTAAGTAGGGTTTTTGACAACTGTTAATCAGTGGATAGTTGATGAATGTGTTCTTTATATGATTACTTTAATCAGTTTTCATATTCTCTTCTTAATTCATTTTCTTGAAGAACAGTTCATATAACATAAATAACAGTTGCAGAACAAAATGAATATGATTAGAGAAACAAAATTTTCATTGATAATAAGAAAGAGATTACAAGCAAATATTACATCTTTTTGTTCTCTCTATCTGCTAATCTATTCAACAGGAAAGTAAAAGGTCCGTCCACACCACTCCATTGTTAGCAAAAATTCCCAGATCCCATCTTTGCCACTTTATTTGGGTGGAAGTTGAAGGGATAAGGTTATTTTTGCTGACATATTCATTAACAATGGTTGGTGGTGTTGGATGAGGATGCCTTCGAGGAGAGCCATGCCAATGTTGCTTGGAGGGCAGCATCGATGTCGATCACCCTTGCAGGTTTCTCTCTCTCTCGAGCTCTTCCAAACCAGCATCCATTTGCAGCCACTGCGTCTCAAGCTGCCTTTCCCACTCAAACGCTTCAAATTCTTCACGCGTATAGCTGAAGATGTCCCTATTCTCGACAAGATGAAGGTTCTTTTCTTTGATGGTAAGGTTAGCCATTGTTTTTCAAGAGTATTTGGTTTGAAGGGTTTGTGATTTTACAGGGGAGACTGAAAGGTTAAAGGTTTAATGAAATAATCTGAGCAAGTCTCTAGGCCTTAAATAGAGATGGGTAAGAACGAAGTTCTTAATCGCTTCGTATTCTGGTTATTAAAGGCAACAGGTAAACGCTTCAAATTCTGATTTTACTTGGGTCCAGATATTTTTAAAAGAGTATTATTTGATTTTTGTTTAAATCAAATATTTTAATGTTTTAATTTTTCATATACTCTTCTTAAAAATAGGTGCACGTGACCCACTCGCCCTTTAATGTGTCCCACTTACATATTATCGTGTCCCACTACACATTAATCAAGGAACTGATTGAGTGTTTGTTACATAAGAGATTGAGTTTTTCATTAATTTAATCACTTTTGTGTCCAAACGATATCGCTTTATTCTTACTCTCACAGTTTTCTTATTTTTCTCTTGGGCACTCACGCAAACACCTTTTCTACATACATATCTTTTGGAAATTCTTGCAAATTTCTTAACTCAATGGCATCTAAAGCATTCACTGCTCTAGGTTTACGGTTTGTTCCTAACAACTATGAAGCTCCACTCTATCATCAACGCGTTCCAGAATCGTTTCATCTCATGCAGAACTTTTTGAGGGATTCAGAGATTGGACAGGCTCTGATTGGACCTGCTACTCTTTTTGCGTCTCAAATTGCTACATTCTGGCAGAATTCAGTTTATGAGGATGGAGGAGAGAGTGGAACTCCTACCATTATCTTCACTTACGAAGACCAAGATTATGTGATTACTCCACAGACTATACGAGATACAATGGGGTTTGATACATATACTTCTTATACTCTGGTTAATGAAACTTATCTGAGAGAGATGCTACGTGAGATAGGTTACATGGAATCTCTTGACAAGATTGGCAGTATAAAGAGACCGAATCTCAGAAAGGAATGGAATTTCTTCTTTGATTGCATAACAATGACGTTCCAGAAGAAAGTCACAAACTGGGATGCCATTCCAATAGACAGTCTTCAAATCGGGTATTCTCTGCTCTATGGTACTAATTTTGATTTTGGTCGACATGTTTTGATGAGCTTAGGTGATAAACTGTCAGAGTCTACCACTGTTTATTATGCTCGTTTTTGTCAAATGCTGTTCAATGCATGTGTACCTGGTCTCGAAATTGATGAAACTGATGAAATTGATCCTTTTAGAGTCAATAAGCGAATATTCTCTGATATGACTAACAAGGATGTTGGTAAAGAAAATCTCCCTGCTTTTGTCATGCCTCTTGCTCTACGAAATTTTCTAAATCAACCACATGAACCACAACAACCTGAACCACAACAAGATCAACAGGAACCACAACAAGATGCACCACAACAAGATGAACCTGAACAAGAACCACAACAACCTGAACCACACCAAGAACCTCAACCAGAACCAAACACTGAATCACCTGCTCAGTCAGCAAACTCTGATTCGCCACAATCTCCATCAAAATCAAAGTCTAAATTACAAAGAGTTAAGAAAGCAATTGCTGAACGACATGCAAGTCTGAAGCAGGCAGAGGAGACACAAAGAAAATCAAAACGGAAGTCTCCTGAAGCTGTTTACACTAGAAGGGGGAAAAGAATGAAAGCTCGGGCTAACATGCCTAAGTCACCATCTAGTGAAGAGGATTCAGATAATATACCTCTAGCAAGACGAAGAAAACTGATATTCTCTGATTCTGTGGATGAAGATATTGAAGCTCCAGAGGTTGCTTCACAGCAAATACCTCCTGTTGAGGTTGAGAAAGATGCAATACCTGCAGAGGATGTAATACCTGCAGAGGATGTAATGCCTGCAGAGGAAAAAATGCCTGCAGAAGAGGATGCAAGAGATGATGTTTCTTCAATAAATGATGTTCCTGATTCATTTATGCCATTCTCTGATCCTATCTCTGATATTGGTGTAGCTGATCAACCTACGGCTGTTCCTTCTGAAGCTGTGGCATCTCATACTGAGATAATATCTGATGCTCACCACACTGTTGAAGAAGGTGAAGAAATTGATCAGGCAACCAAAGTCACTTCTCATTCAATGCCTGTTGCTGAGCCTGAGCAACATGGAGAAAATCTTGACAAGCCTACAGAAGATATTGCTAAACCTATGGCTGAAGATGAACCAGTTAAAGCTACAAGTGTTGAAGCTGAAGGTGACAGTAGTGCAAACTCTGATACTTCTCTGAGTGCACCAGTACAAACTGATGATAAACATACACCTTTTCCTCAACCTTGTACTTCTCATGAAGTTGAGAGAGCACAATTTGCCAAGAATGCTGCTGAATGGTACAAAGAAGATTGTATTTTTCCACCAGGAAGAGCAGCTAAGTTTGTTAAGCAAAGTGCTGATACTATCTCAAATCCAGAGATTCTTTCTTGCTTGAAAGCAACTATAGTTCAAGTTAAAACTCTGGATAGACGATTTGATGATACTAATTTGGCAATCACTGCTTTGCGAAATGAGGTTGTAGCTAGAGAGATGAAGATGGAAAGAGATTCGAAACTAGTGACTACAAAATTCTCTAAATCTCAAGATAATCTCTTTGCCAGGCTGGCTAAAGTTGAAGAGAATCAGTCTGATTTATCTGCTAAAATTGATTCTATTGCTACCTCCCTGGAGTTAATTACTTCTATCCTTATACCTGATGATGTCAAAAAGGGGGAGAGAGTTGTCAGAAGGGATAGTGCTGGAGATGGAGGGGCAAGTAACAAAGGAAAGAAAAAGGCTGAAGAGATTCAAACTCTGAGAACTAGCAAGTCATCAAAATCACAGTCTGTTGGGAGAAATACTGATACTCAAGGTACTTCAAGGACCAAGAGTTTGTTGTTATCTTCTAATCCACAAACTGATGAAGAATTGGCTGCTAAGCTGTTCATTGAAGAGAATGAGGAAGAAGTTACGATTGAGGACATTGAAGCTGAGGAAAAGAGTTTACAAGAAGAACATCTTAAAGCTTTAAAGTCTGATAAGGTACAAAGAGGAAAAGCTCCTAGACCTGTTGTTAAAGGTGTTGTGATCAGAGAAAGGACTGATGTTAGTCAAAGTTCTCGGTTCTCAAAGGAAGAAATTGCAGCAGAGGCTAAACTCAAGCTAAAAGGCATTGAAGGTGAAAGTTCACAGAAGAAAGTTACAACTTCTGTTGCATCACAAGCAATGATCACACCTTTACACTCTTCACAGTTGAAATCTGTTTTTGGAAAAGGAACAATTTCTGATCCAAATGTGTTATCTGGAGTCTCAATGAATGTTTCTGATGGAAAGGCTTTATCTGGCAAGGTTGGTAATAATAAGGGTGGACTAGGTTCACATAGAGACAGAAGGCAATATACTGGTCCTAGAGATCCTTCTTCACTGGCTGTTCCAGGTCGTGGTGTTCCTCAAGAGTGTTTGGACAGACTGGAATCAGTGCAGTTAGTTCATCAGAAGAGTATAAACAAGGATTTTCTTTTATACTTCATGACTGATGGGACAGTATTCAAAGTTGGTGAGGATGATATTGGCTTGAAATGTTGGGAAGAACTAGAGTATGTTCTATATCTTCTCAAGGTGAATAGTCGAAGGACTCAGTCAGTTGCTAATGTGCTCAGACAGAGAATGACTCAGAATCTGGCAATCAGAGGACAGAAATACAATAGCAGATATATTCCTAAGTACAGGGATTACAAAGGAAATCTCATTGAAATGAAGAAAGGTACTGCAAAGTTAAAAACTGATTTGGGAATCACAGTACTTGACTTCAATACACAGGCAGAAAAAGTCAGATTTATCAGACTGGGTAATGAAATGAGAAGGAACAAGATTTGTGATCTTAGGGCTGCTATCTACCAAACAGATGAAAGTGATCCTCAGCTCAGAGAAATCAAAGAAGCAATGAAGATTGAACTTGAAAATGCAGAAAGAAGATTGCTGATTGATTATCTCAGAACCATGCCAGATCTTGAAATGATTAGAGATTAAGTTCTGTAAGAATTTTCTTATTCTCTATAGTTTTTATTAAGTAGAAGCTTAAACTCTGATTTTGTATAAACACTGTATTTGTCTATTTGTTTTGACATCATCAATTACTGTCATTAACTTGTACATTTTTGCTAATGAACAAGTTGGGGGAGATTTTTAAATATAATTGATGAGTTTTAATCAGTGTTTAAGTGTTTCAGGGAGTTATCAGAGTTTAGCTGGAAGTAGTCAGAGTTTAGTTAAACTCTGACAGTTGGAAGCTCGACAGAGTTTGTTAAATTCTGTCTGGAGGAAGCGCGTCTACTGTTCAACGGTGATTGAAGATTAATTATGGAAGCGATATCTTTGAAGATTGGATAGCTATCAAAGAGATCGAGTTGACATAGGAGACGTGTGACAATCTGTAATTGATATCATTGTATAGCTGATTATTAGGAATATCAATTAGAGATTGTATCGTAGCTGTATGTTATATAAATACAGATAGGTTAACCCTAGAAGGGAATCGATAACGAATTATCTTTATTGTAACCTAGCAGCTCTTTGTGATATTTTACATCACGAAGAGGGTTCGAAATACAAGAAGTTTTTAAGTGCATAAACGCTTTTACTTGTTAATCTCTCATACAAAGTTGATTATTAATTATGTATTCGGCCTAACAATAAGGATAAGGGTAATATGATTGAGAATGCTATTGTTGAACCTGCTAAAGACACTGAGACTAAGTTGGTTGGTGAACTTTGTGCTATTGGTAATGATGATGATATGGAGAAGATATATGCTTCCTTGCCTGATCTAGGTGAAGATCTTGGTGTCGTTTCTGCTGAACTTGTTATGATTCATCCTGCTACTTGACTACATGTTCTGTGATTCTCTATGCCGTTTTGTTATAGTTTGCAACATGTCCTTTAATTCTGCTTGATGTTTAAATCTGTTTTGCTTCTGGTATGATGTTGTTGTTGTTTCACTCAAAGGGGTTGTCTTTAAGTTAGAATAAAACTTCTGCAGGTAGTTCCTCATAATCAGTGAACCACACTGATTATCCTGGAACTTTTTGAATGTATATAGAACTTGCATTGACTAATTTATTATCTATGCACTTATCATATACATCTAAGGATATCATTGACATGGCATGCATGCGATTTAATCTAATAATAAAAAATTGCATGTTCCAGATTCCTCTCTTGAGATAGATAGTTAAATCTGGTAAAAGAATATTGAACGAACTCTTTGCTCTATCGACTGATTCTTTTACTATAAACTGTAGCTTGATCGTATGGTGTATTTGCAGATTTTGATTTAAAGAACTGACCACTATAAGCTCACAGCAGTCTTATATGGAATTACAGTTCAAAGAAGAGTACAATATATGTAGTCAGTATGATTGTTTAGATTACATTGTAAAGATAAATACATACAGTTGTAAATCTGAATGATTTCTGATATTGATTGTACTGATTATATACCGAACATTTATCAAGATGTTGTACTAAACGTTCTTCAAAAACGTTATAGACTGAATATCACTTGATAAAGATTGAATGACTTTTTATTGAATCTGAATTTAAATATTCATGTATGAATCAAGATTGCCAAAGAACGAGCAACTTAGATCAACACAAGAATGATTCGAAAAAGAATCATATAAATATTTCTGAGTAACTTCCCAAAAGAATTCTCGAAAATAAACAAACGTTTCTGATAAAAAGAAACGAAGAAATAGAAAAGAAAGGGAAAGAACTTATCCCAATGGGAAGCACTATTTTTCGGTAATACACCGAATGTAAATGATATTTTTCGGTAATACTTCAAAATTACAAAAATAGAACATCTTCTACAAAAAGGGGAAGAGATAAAGAAGATGCAAATGATATTAATTCAAAACGAATCATATTCCAAGGGGAAGCAAAATTTTTGGTAAATACATCAAAAATTACAAAAGCTTACATTAAAGAAGAGAAATAAGGGGAAGAAAAATCATTCGGTATTGAACCAATTAAATTGGTCTTAACCGAAATGTTCAAAAAGGGAAGAGGAAATTCGAAATCTTTTTTTGGATTTATACCAAACAAAAAGGGGAAGAGAAAATTAGACCCCCCTAATTTAAAATTTTCAAAATTTCTTATATGAATTATGCCTAACATTATTTATTCGTCTCATAAGTTGTTTTGTAGGAATCAATTAGTGGAGAATAAAAGTTATCGCATGCTTCGAATCGAGTCTAAAATATTTTTTAAATTCATGCATACACTAAGGGGAAGCACACACGGGTAATTTTTTAAATTTTATGTTTTGTTTGGCAAATACCAAAAAGGGGAAAATTGAAAGGATATCTTTGATATATTATTTATTTTGGTATTTGTACAATTTAACATAAAATTTAATTACACTTAGTTATCCTCTCCACTAGGTCATTAATTTAATTGATTCCGTCAAAAGTCAAAAGTCAAATTCTACCAATATCTATTTTTAATTATAAGAGATATTCCATTATTGCGAAAAATTAAAATTATATTTTTATGGAATATATCTCTACACCAAGGCAATAAGATCGAAAAAGAAATATTGATATTTAATATTTTTTAGATCCCCATTGCAAAACTGATAAGGCGACAGGCTCGAACAAAGAATATTCGAGGATTAATATTCTTTAGAGAACTCGTGCTATATTTAAAAACGATCAGTTCTTATTTAAAAATATTCCGCTTCGCACTCAAAATGTTTTTATCCTCAAGAATATTAATGTTCAGTGGTAGAATATTAACACTCATTTTTATCTCGTGCCAGAAATATTTAAAGTAATTTTTCTCCCATATCTTAAATTTATTTTAGTTTCGGAGAAAAATTATTTTAAATAGTCAAAAATATTTCCTACACTCTCAATATATTTTATATATTAGGAAATATATTCTAAGTATTTATTCAAGTCTAAACATTGGTCAAAAGATGAATCTATTTCATAGAAAGACCAATCGTATTTTATTCGGAATCGAAAGCTGATTTAATCATATTAAATCCAAATAAAATACTTCCACTTGCTAGAATGACTTGAAACTTGAGATGAATCACTTAAATGTTATTTTCTATTCATGATAAAATTTTCGTAATTTTCTGAGAATTTTGGTCCGGGCACGAAAATCGAGGTAGTGGGTCCACAGTTGACCACGTTTGACCAAGTCAACGTTGACCAAAATTGACCAAAACTTCCAGAATTTCATTTTATAATATTTCTTAGTGCTCCATAATTTTAGGATTATTTATTTGGTATTTTCGTATTTTTCGGGTATTTAATTAACGAAACATGTTACGTATTTAATCGTTAATTGATACGAGTACGATACAATTAATTAGAGCCCAAACACAGCTGGTTTCTTTTTACCAAACCCACTTGGAAGAAACACAAAACCACCCCCAACAAACACAAAACCACTTTCCACCTCATCAATCCAAGTGCTTTTCATCTCAACCACTCCTTTTACTTTAAATCTCCACCTTTCCTTCCACCCAACTCCTCCTATAAATAAACCCCCACCCCCAACCATTTCTACCAAGCTAAGAAGCCAAATACTTGCTGGGATTTTTGAAGTGGAAGCTCTCTAAATATATCCAAACACTCTCTACACCCACTTCATCTCAAAAACCTTCTCTCTCTTATATATACTTACAATATATACAAGGTTTTTGTTCCATAAAGCTTAGTTCATCCAACCAAGCTCTCTCCCACCAAGCAAGCTCCTCTACCACTACCATCCGGCCTCCCGAAGGACTGCCCAAGTTCGTCCACAAGCCAAAATCCGGCCGAACCTCCGGCGAATTTTTCCGGCGAACTTTTTCCGACGATCTCCAAAAGTGGTGATTTTTAGCTTCAATATCCGAGTCTTAACCGACCATATTTTTATACATATAAGAGCTCTATATCTTCATCTTATCTTCTTTATTAAGCTCTTATAACGGATCTCGAAACGAGACCATAAAAATCCGTACAAGGATTAATATTCGAACAACGATTCGAAATATTACAACACCTCAAAAAGAGGTTATATTTGACGACGGTCAAATTATTATATCGAGCTTGATTTAATTCCCTTCTATCACCTTAGTGTTCCGAGGGAAAAGAATCTATAAGCCACTTAATTAAAACTTTAACTCACTTACTTTGGCCATTAATATTTTATTATTGTGATATATATAATTGTGCTAAAACGTGATTTGTTTCCCTTCTATCACCTCTAGTGTTCTGAGGGAAATAAGTTATTAAGCTTGTATTTATATATTTTCCGCACCTTTTTTACTCGTCCTCACACTTGTGAGTGATTTTACTTTCCGCACCTTTTTTTTGCTCGTCCTCACACTTGTGAGTGATTTTACTTTCCGCATCTTTTTTACTCGTCCTCACACTTGTGAGTGATTTTACTTTTCGCACTAATTTAACGCATAATAGCGGTCCTCGGTTTGTCCTATAGATAAAACGAGCTACTCTTCTGCACGTGTGTGTTATATTTGTGTGTGGTGTTTATTTGGCCAAATTAATATTGAAGTGCAAATTGTTAAAGTAAAAATTATAACACTCTCGTTTAAATATAATTACGAATAGTCTATAACAAGACTATATCGAACGAGAAGTTGTTTATTAAAGATCCTTAAGCTATAAAGCGTATCAAGGACTTGATTTATACATTACTTCGAAAATAGACGTATTTTCAAATAAAGAAGTAATTTCGTGTATACTTCGATCTTTACAAAAAAAAAAGGACGAACTAAAGTATACGATTATAAACCTTATAAGCCTTCAAGCTTGAAGGACATAATCAACATTCACAAACTCCGAGATATATTTAAATCTCAATATACGGAGTATTGTATCATAAAGTCATAAGCAAATAAAGGCTTATTGAACTTAATTATAATTAATATTTGTGTAAGAATATTATAGTCACCCTAGGACATATTAAGTCCAAACCTCTTTTTATATTACGGTTTGTTTCGTAGATATTGTTTTCTAAGTTTTGCAGTGAGGTGAAGTTGAAGTGAGGTGATTCTCGTTCTAAGACCCAAGTCCTAGGCACTAGCGGGGAGTTAGTGGCCTTTGCACCGTGAAGAAGAGGAAAGACCCAAGACCTTTCATCTAAGATCCAAGACCGGCAAAAGCAAGGAATTCAAAGACCACACCAAGGATTCTACATCTACTTTGAAGAAGTAGCGGGGAGTTGCTGTCTAAGATAAGTTGTGTAGGTTTCACAACGACTTTGATGGAGTAACGGGGAGTTACGGTCCAAGACAAGTCTTGTGGGTATTACATTTATTTTGAGGTAGTAGCGGGTAGTTACGTATCAAGATAAATATTTGTAAGGTTGTGTAAGGCTTCTCCGCCTACTATAAAGGAGTCTCTTTATAGTGGAAGAAATCTCGAGTCCGGAGAGGAGCTCGGGGACTGGAGTAGGGGTGAGCGAATCCATTATGGGTTGCGCCATCGCGAACCAGGATAAAATCTCCTGTGTGGTATTTTCTTTCCTTGTCTTTTATTTCTGCACTTATAAACTGCATAAACGACTCGGTAAAGTTTTAAAAAGGGAAAATTATTTTAAAACGCCATAATAATTTTAAAATTGGTAGTTAAGCTATTCAACCCCCCCTTCTAGCTTAATATAGCCCTCTTACGGGACCTAACACACTTGAATCCATTGGCTCATCAAGAGAAAATAATTCTTGATGATCAATGCCTTGCTCCTCAATTGCTTGAGTTGCAGGCTCCAAAGAAATATGAGTGGTAGATTTTGGAAGAGAAGTGTGTTGTAGATTAGATTTTGGCAACTCCCCCTGAGAGATAGAGGGAGTTTCAATTGTGATGTGCTCTCCACAGTGTTGTGCCAGCCTTATCACTCCCATGTGCTGACTCTGTACAAATAGGTGCATTGGGGAGGATGCTTGATTCTATAGATGCAC
The DNA here is from genome assembly GCA_036435485.1 of Saposhnikovia divaricata. Classification (NCBI taxonomy): domain Eukaryota; kingdom Viridiplantae; phylum Streptophyta; class Magnoliopsida; order Apiales; family Apiaceae; genus Saposhnikovia; species Saposhnikovia divaricata. Next base: position 126,033,170 of record CM071595.1, read on the forward strand.
CTTGTTGAGAGGATACATCTAGTGAGCTGTTTGCCCTTGATTTTACAACTTCAGCCATTTGGGTGACTGAAGAGGTGGTTTTAGATTTCTTCTTCTTCTTTAGGCTAATGATAGGTGACTCAGTTTCCTCACTTGCTATGCCTAATTCTACAGCCAAGGCTGCTTCAGTTAAGATTTTTAGAGGTTCAGAAGCAACCTGTTTTCTCTTCTTTTTACTAACATCACCCTTTTGAGAGGATGATGCAGTTGGCTATTTGTTTGGTAGAGTGTTTGTCTGAGAGGGTTGGTTAGCAAGCCTTGGGTTAGCATTATGTTCTTCTTGCTTAGGCTGTGCTAACTGAGACTTAGACCCAAATATTGGCATGTTGTGGGGGTAAGCCCTAAACAAACCCTCCATGTGGGGAGTTATTTTAAGCCTTACATCCACATCATTCCTAGTCTCCAAGTTACCAAAAATAAGTTTGGTCATGGACCTAGGATAGCCTATTTTACTTTTATCTAATCCAGGAAATTCAATCAATGAAGCATTTTTAAAATTAAGTACTGATTGAATAAAGCGGGGAAAGAAAATTTCAGTACCTCTCTTGGCTGTGTTCTTACCAAGTCACCCATATAGCTCTTGTATGATGAGATGTCCAACATCTATCTTTCTCCCATGAGCCAAGGCATAAGCAAGCTTCTGCACAGGTGTACTAATCTGATCAAAGCTCGATTTCCTGGCAGTGAATACCTGAAGGAGTGTAGCAAAAACATAGCTCCATTCCTTTCTCAAGTACTTCCTATTCAGCTTTCCAAGTTTAATAGCCTCTTAGTAGTTGATAAATTCAAAGAATTCTTCCAACTCAGCATCTGTGACCAGGGAGTCATATGCCTCTTGCTGCAAATCCAAGGCTTCATTCATGTCTGCGGTAGTGATAGTAATATCCACGCCTTGAATCTTGCAGTAGACAACATATGAGGTGATAGCATTCTCAAGGGCGATGACCTCCACTGTAGCTGTCCTCCAGAATTGTTCTAATATGTCTATGTACAGGGTTGGGTTGGCTGATAGTGCACCCTTGATGTAAGATTCAGACAACCATCGAACAAAGCACTTGAAATTAGCATTTGGTGCTTCCACATCACTGGTAATTGCGATGAAATTGGTTTGGGATGGTATGGTGAGTTGAGTGTTTGCCATTTGGGTAGAGAAGAGAAGAGAATTAAGGTGGAAGAAGAAATTCGCAGTTAGGGTTTTCAGAGGTTTTAAGAGTTTAGATGCTTGAGAAATCGAACGAAATGAGTTGAACAGTTGTGAAATTGTATATATATGACTAACTTGAGTTGTCGATTAGATCTAATTTTTGTATCGACAAGACAGTCATTCGAGAAGTATAAAACAACTATTCGATAAGTCAAGAAAGGCTTATTCGATATCTCAAGCAGTTTGTAACTCACAGCTGGCAGTTATTTAACTCAGAAAATAATTCTAAGCTAAATAAAATATGTTTTTATGAGCGAAATGAAATTTTGAATATAAATCCAAAAAGCGATTAAGTGTCAGCGAGAAATCAGCCTTTTCAAATGATTCGATAACTCAAATACAGTATTCGAGAACTCCATCATTAGAGAACTAAAATACTCTATTCGAGAACTCAGAGTGTGCTATTCGATTTCTCCAAAAGAAACTATTCGAGAACTCAGGAGGGTTCTAGATAGGCCTATTCGAGAACTCGAGCCATGACAAAACAATGAACCATTCGAGAAGTCTGACTTATCGAACTATACTTTTCACTCATAAAATTCAATTTTCACTATCTTTTAAAATTTACCAGAAATATTCACTGAAGAATATTCTACTAAATTAAATAGTGATTCTCTCAAAATTTCACAGAAATTTCAAGCTAAAGATGTATGATTTTCAACATATGCAGCATTGTGGAATATTTATAAATCATAATCCAGCCAATACTTACTTCAAAAATATTGAGCATTTGATAAAGTAAGTATTTACTGCTGCAACAATCTAGTTGATATATTCACTTAGCCAGAATTTGAAGAATTCAGCATTCCAATCTCACTAACCAACCTTGTGAAGGTGGCTTCATCTAATGGCTTAGTGAATATGTCAGCTAGTTGTTTCTCCGTGGGAACATAATGTAACTCAATGGTTCCATTAGTTGCATGCTCCCTTATGAAGTGATATCTGATGTCAATGTGCTTTGTCCTAGAATGATTGACAGGATTGGAAACTATAGAGATTGCACTTGTGTTGTCACACATGATTGGAATTCTTTCCAACACAAGTCCATAATCTCTAATTTGGTTTCTGATCCAAAGCACTTGAGCACAGCAACTTCCAGCAGCTATGTATTCAGCTTCAGCTGTGGAAGTTGACACAGATTGTTGTTTCTTGCTATACCAAGAGACTAACCTTTGTCCAAGAAACTGGCAGCTACCTGAGGTGCTTTTCCTATCCACTCTGCATCCAGCATAATCAGCATCAGAATAACCAATCAGATTGAACCCTGTGTCCTTAGGATACCATAATCCCAAGTTTGGTGTGCCCTTCAGATATCTGAAAATCCTCTTTATTGCTATCATATGTGATTCCTTTTGATTTGATTGAAACCTTGCACACAAGCATGATGCAAACATGATGTCTGGCCTACTAGCAGTGAGGTAGAGTAGAGAACCAACCATGCCTCTATAGACTGAGATATCTACCTTCTTGCCCTTACCATCTTCATCTAACTTGGTGGCAGTGGCCATGGGTGTCTTTGCAGGTGAGCATTCTTCTAAGTCAAATTTCTTCAATAGATCCTTGATGTATTTGGTTTGACTTATAAAAATGCCATCCTTCCTTTGACTCACTTGCAGCCCAAGAAAGAATGTTAATTCTCCCATCATACTCATCTCATATCTGCTCTGCATGAGCTTAGAGAATTTCTCACACAGCTTCTCATTTGTAGAGCCAAATATGATATCATCCACATAGATTTGAACTAAGATAATATCATCACCATGTTTCTTGTAAAATAGTGTCTTGTCCAGTGTGCCTTTAGTGAATTGATTCTCCAGTAGAAATTGTGACAATGTGTCATACCATGCCCTAGGAGCTTGCTTAAGTCCATACAATGCTTTAAGCAATCTGTAGACAAAGTGAGGGAATTGTGGATCCTCAAAGCCAGGTGGCTGTTGCACATATACTTCTTCTTCCAACTTCCCATTCAAAAATGCACTCTTGACATCCATTTGATAAACCTTGAAATTAGAATTTGCAGCAAATGCCAAGAAAATTCTGATGGCCTCTAGTCTAGCAACAGGGGCAAAAGTCTCATCATAGTCAATGCCTTCCTGTTGAGAGTATCCTTTTGCAACCAACCTTGCTTTGTTTCTTATGACTACACCATTTTCATCCATCTTATTCCTTAGAACCCATTTTGTTCCAACAATGGTTCTATCCTTTGGTGCAGGCACAAGTTCCCATACTTTGCTTCTTTCAAATTGGTTTATCTCCTCTTGCATAGCAATTATCCAATCAGGATCCAACAATGCATCTTCAAGTTTCTTAGGCTCAACTTGGGATAGAAAGCAACCATAGAGACATTCATTTAGAGTTGCTCTCCTTGTCCTCACTCCTGTATTTGGATCTCCAATTATCTGATCTGCAGTATGTGATCTATCCCATTTCCTTGTATGTTCAGATTGATTTCTCAGCCTTGATGTTGCTTCATCATCCAGATCATGATCATTTACATTTCCTCCCCCTGTGAAGTTTCCACTAATCACAGGTGTGTCTTGGATGCTTGTTTCTTCATTGTTGGTTGACACAGGTTCTTCATTCACTTGAGTTTGTTGGATTGTGGGCTCAAATTCAGTTTCAATCTCCTCATCAGAATCATCTAGATTGTCAAACTTCAAAGGATCTTTATCTTCATCATTGGCTTCTTCTAATCCAGGTAGTTTGCTGTCATCAAATGTCACATCTGTGCTTTCCATAACTTTCTTTTGAGTGATGACATAAACTTTGTATGCAATTCTTTCCATAGAGTAGCCAAGAAAAATTCCTTCAAATGCTTTTGCATCAAACTTTCCAACATATTCTGAGTTGCCTTTTAACACAAAGCAGTTGCTTCCAAAAGTATGAACATACTTTAGAGTGGGCTTCTTTCCAGTCATCAAGTTGTAAGGTGTCTTTCCAGTGTTTTTGTTGATGAGGGTTCTGTTTTGGATATAGCATGCAGTGCTCACAGCCTCAGCCCAAAAACATGTAGGCATCTTTGCATCAAGTAACATTGTTCTAGCAGCCTCAATCAGAGTTCTATTCTTTCTCTCAACAATTCCATTTTGTTGTGGAGTCCTTGGAGCTGAGAATTGTTGAGAAATACCATTTTCTTTGCAGAATGCTTCAAGCATGGCATTTCTGAACTCTGTTCCATTATCACTTCTTAATGCAATCACACTTGCATTGTTGGCCTTTTCTTCCTTGTCAATTTTATTTATATGCTCAATGATTACTTGTGGAGCCTCATCCTTTGATGCCAGAAATTCTACCCATGTATAATCATCAACCATCACCAGAGCATACTTTTTCCTTCCTAGTGACATAATATTGACAGGCCCAAACAAGTCCATATGAATTAGTTGTAGGGGCTTGGTTATTGATGTCACTGTCTTTGACTTGTGGCTTGATCTTTTCATTTTTCCCTTTTGACAAGCCTCACACACTCCTTCTTGACAGAATTCAAGTGTGGGCATGCCTCTCACTAACTCCCTTTTGACTAGAGAATTAATGCCTTTGAAGTTCAAATGTGATAGCTTCTTATGCCACGGCCAACTATCTTCATTTGATGCTTTTGAGTAAAAGCAACAAATTTTGTTCTTGTTTGCAGAGTTCATATTGGCTACAAACAGGCTTCCTTTCCTTACTCCAGATATAGCAAAGTCACCAGTCTTCTTGTGGGTGATCAATCATTCATCTTTGTCAAAATTCACTTTGAAGCCTCTATCAGTAAATTGACCAACACTCAGTAGATTGTGCTTGAGTCCCTTGACCAGTGCTACATTTTCAATGATGACATTTCCAATTTCCAACTTGCCATATCCCAGTGTGTTTCCAATGCTGTCATCTCCAAAAGCAACCATTGGGCCAGCCTTCTCCTCATACTGTGATAGCAGGGCCATATCACCAGTCATATGGTTTGAGCATCCACTGTCCAAAATCCACATGACCTTTCTTTCACTTTCTTTGCCCTGCAAACACAAAGGTATTACTTCTCCTTTGGTACCCAAACAAGTTTGGGTCCATGTGGCTTAGCAACAGTTTTATCATAAATAGCATGCTTATCAATTTTCTTGATGTTAGTCTTCTTGTCACTGTTAGAAGTCTTAGAATCAGGGTTCTTAGACTTAGGTGACAGAGGCACCTTCCTAACTTTAGGAGGACTTGAGGACTTTGTTCTTGTGTAGTGTGTGTGAACATTGTGACTGATGCAACCTTCCATGAATTGTCTTCTCAAATTAAAGCAACTAGTCATTACATTCATGTTACATGGCATACAATCAAATTTATCACAGAAAGGAGAGTCTCTATGTCTTAAAGGCACAGAGCAATCATAGAATAGTTTAGCAACACTACCAGATGGTTTCTTGCATGCATGAGTTAAATGATTAGTGCTAAAACAATTTTGACAAACTTTCCTAGGGGCATTTGGCACATAAGCATAATTGTTGTCCTTGTTAATCCCTAATTTGCCATTCCTGTTTTGTTTCTTTTTAGCCACTTTCTTCTCAAACTCATTATTCCCAGCTGAAACAAACTTCACAAATTTCTCAAGTCTAGTTCTACCTCCTACTGGCTCCTTGGCTTTGGTTTTGACATTCTCGCTCTTAGAGGATGCTTGTTGTTCATTTGATTGTGCTTTATCTTCATCATCCAACATTTTCTTAATGAGTAAGGCATCCTCATCAATTTCAAGTGTTGGTGTTTTAAATATTGGGGTCTCAGCCTTTTTCAAAACCTGAGGCACTTCCTCTTGAACAACAATGTCATCTTCAATGACTGCATAGCCTTTCCTCTGTTTGAGAGTGTCATAATCAAGTCCAATAGCAGCCTTAGGTCTAGCTAGATTTTTCTCATGGTAGGACTGCAATAGACTAGAGGAATTCTTGAATGTTTTCAATTTAAATTCATTTTCAGCTAGTTCATCCCTAAGAGCTTTCTCAACTTGACTAGCACATAGAACCTTATTCTTTAGATATTCGATTTCTTGTTTAAGGTTTTCTACTTGCATAGAAGTTAGTTCTAGTTCCTCATTTCTCTTGTTCAACAGTTCATTCTTAGTAGACAGTTTAGCAATCTCTTCATTAGCAGCAGTCATACTAGTATGAATATTAAACATCTTGTTAGGTCCAATATGTTTGTAGAAGGGGGGTTGAATACAAACAGTACTGTTTAATCGAAATTTGTCCGGATAATTTAATTTATATTTTGACAAATTTGAGCGGAATTAAATGAAACAAAATTCAAGTTGAATATAAAATTATATTAACTTGAGGGGTTTGTTACAAATACAGTACAGAATTTATATCTAGTTAATAAAAACAAATTAGAAAATTCGACATGAATTTTTCTAGATTTGTTAATAAAAATAAGATATAGATTAGGAGTAAAAACTCGCTAATAGTACAAGAGTATCAAGTAAACAAGTTCTATCGGATCAGATATTAAAAATAAGATGAACTTGATTTTCTATGAATTTTTTTCTGCTTCTTGTGCTGTGTTCTTGATGAGAGAGAAGAGAACAATCTGCTTTGAATGTAATATTTTGATCTGTGTTGTCTTCTGTCGATTCTGTCTTCATATATAATAATCACTGCCTCTTTATCTTCAAATATAACTGTCAAGACAATCGGCAATACAATTTATTCTTCCAAGAGAACCAATTTTGTACTGCCAAGACAATAGGCAATACAATCGTCAAGACAATCAGGTTCTTCCAAGACAATCGGCAAGACAATCAAATTCTGAGATCTTTGTCTTGCTTTAACAAAAATTATTATTCTGTCTGAAGCTTTTTCTTTTTGATTATTATCAAGACAATCTGATTTGAACTGTCAAGACAATCGTCAAGACAATCAAATCAGATTTTTATTCTACTTTTTAAAAACTGTTCAGAAATTATCATTACCAAGACAATCGGCAAGACAATCAGATGCTTTACTGATTTTCTTCTTCAAGACAATCAGTGATTATCTTGTTTCTCTAGATTCCTTCTCCAAGACAATCGGCAAGACAATCAGGGATTGTCTTGCTAGTTCATTTTTCAGATTAAATTAAATTGATTAACAAATAATCATTTTAATTTATTCTTACTTAAATAATTAATCAGATTTAATTAATCTAATAATTAATTTAATTAAAGAATTAATTCAAGATGAATTAATTAATTAATTAAATTGACTACTTGATTTAAATTAATTAAAGAAGAATAATTATATATCCTTGGATTGTCTTAATTCTTTTCTGAATCACTGAAAGTAATAAAGGAATACCACTGAATATTTTGTTGACGTTCCATGCACGGTCTGGTTCATGAACGACTAACTTCAATGACTGTCCTTTAATTTTCACATTAAAAATGTGATTCATTTTTCTTCTCATTTCTTTCTCCTTCTTGTACTTCACTGTATACTGTCTGAACCTGTCACTCTAGAAATCTCTGTCTTAGAAATAAATCCACTTCTTTGATGCTATACTGAGGCTTGATCAGCAATCTGAACTTGAAAGGCAGAGTGTGTAAACTTGTAACACTATAACTAATGTAACTCAAACTAAAGGAAAAGATACTTAACCAGAAGACAATCAAGAACAAGAAGTCACAAGAAATCAACACTAAATGAAGACAAGGTAATTGATACAATTCAACATGTTAACTATGATCAATCCAAGAAGAAATCATTGAGAGAAGTTCAAGTCAAAGTTGTTCATGCCTCAGTGATTTGAAAAGCCAAGAATCAAGATCATAACTATCAGTATCAATAAGACCAATTGATTTCAAGTGAACAAGATGGAAAGCAAATATTGGAAAGCCACATTACTAATTGGATATGGTAACTTATTCAAGAAGCAAAAACCCTATCAAGACTAGTCACTTATGAACCAGACCGTTGCATCAAGTGTCAGGACATTGATAGCAAGTTTATGTCAGTAATAAAGATCCATATTCAAGAGCTTAGTGAAGAACAAAGAAGACATAAAGATATCACAAGTTCAAGATGTGCATTGAAGTTTCAAGTTGAAGACCGGAATATTTTCTAAGTACTAAATATTCTAGATGACCAAGTAGAAGTTTCTAAGTAGAAGTTCTACTTAGAAATTCGAGATGGCTAAGTAGAAATTCTCAAGTAGAAGTTCTACTTAGAGTGCAGCTTCAACATGACACATGGCATCTTCTGATTGGCAGATTTCCAAGCTTTCAAGATAAGGCAAGATTTATGTGGACATCATTGGGCCACGTATATCTTAGTCTTTGAAGTCTACAGGACATAGATTACATGTAGTATAAATAGAAGTACTTGTGTAATGTTTTTAGTTAGAGAGCAATTCTTGAGAAAAACACAAGAGAAAAAGAGAGAGAGAGTGCATTCACAGAGCTTAGTATCCTTCACTTCTCTCTGAACTTCTGTGATACTTTGTAATGAATGTTGTAGCAACCCTTTCAAGTTATATATAAGACATATATTCCTTGAATCTGTGTGTTCATTTATTGCATCGTATTTATTGCTTCTCATATTCGAAAAGTTGTATTCACCCCCCCTCTACAACACATTTGGACCTAACAATTGGTATCAGAGCTATATGTTTAACATACAAAACATAGATCCTTGTGTTGAGTAGAAGAATCGTGAGTTTTTCATTTTCTAGATCTACTTTTCATTTTCTCGAAAAGTGAGCTTTAATTCGTTTGTGGTGAAAAACTCATCTGAAAAATTATTTAAATACTCCAGGTGTGATTATTTAGCTTGGATGTATTTTAATTAATTTTTGTGAATTAATCTGGGTACTTTCATATTTGGTGTTCTTGAGTGTTCATCATCTGTTCTTATCAAAGAAGACAACCCAACAACATTTTGATCTCCTTTTCAAACAGAAAAATAGTAAAAGAATAAAAAGGTGTTTTTGGACTTTGTGATTTGCATTATTCACGGCCGAAAGTGAAACAAAACATACTCATTACCTAGCACGTGGGTTAGGTGGGTTAGGTGAGTAAAGCATTCAAAGTCAAAAGGTGTTAAAGAGATAATATTGTTTATTCAATATTAAAGTAATCTGCAGAAAAATTATTCTAAGGACAAAAGTTCTACATAGAATTTCTACTTGAGAATTTCTACATAGAATTTCGACTTGGACAATTTCTACTTGGTGAATTTCGACTTGAGCAAAATTTCTACATAGAGAAATTTCGACTTAGGCAAAAGTTCTACATAAATATTCTACATAGCCTAGTCTTGGGTACTTAGAAACTTTTAGTGACCAGAATTGAAATGGCTCCTAAAAATGCATTCAAGATCCCAATGTTCAACCGAGATCACTATGAAGAATGGGTTTTCAGAATGAGACTCTATTTAGAGACTGTTAACCCTGAATATCTGGAAGTCCTTGACAAGGGTAAATTTGTTCCAATGGTGGTTATTCCTGCGCATACGGAAGGAGGAGTGGTTATACCACCTCGGTCTGAGCCTAAAAAGGCCTCGGAGTTTTCGGATGCTGACAAGGAACAAATAGCTTGTGATACTGCCGTACGACAAACCTTGATGGAATCTCTTAATCATGAAATGTTTAATATAGTCAAAGGTCTGACTACAGCGAAGAAGATTTGGGACAAGATAGAAGTTGTCATGGAAGGATCTGCAGAGGTCAGAAGCAACAAGACACTCATACTCAAGATGAAGTATGACACCTTTAGAATAAGGAAAGGAGAAGGCATAACAGATGTCTACCTACGATTCAGTCAGTTGGTATTGGATTTGAATCTGAGAGGTGTAACTCTCCCCATGGTTGAGACTAATACGAGATATCTGAGGAACCAGCCAAAAAGCATTGAACATAGGGTCTACGCAATAAGAGAAACCAGAGATTTGCATACAACTTCTCTGGAAGAATATTATGGAATATTAAAGACCTATGAGCTGGAAACACTTCAAGATCAAGCATGGGACAATGATTCAAAGGGAAAAGAAAGTGCATCAGGATTAGTTGCTGATGAGGAAGAGTCTAAGAAGGCAATGGTTGCAGCAAAGCCTAAATCATCACTTGCACCACATCAAGTTGATAATGATGACGAGTGCGCATCTGACAGTGATGATGACTACTACACCCAAGAAGAGCTGGACAACATGGACGATAGTGTCGTGGCATACATGGCAAGGAAGTTCAGCAACATGAGATTTAGAAAGAGCAACCGACCACAAAGAAATTCTTCATCTTTCTATCGGGCTGCTAAGGGTGGTGGTAGTTCGTCAGGCTACCAAGGTAAAGGCAAGAATACCAGCTACAAATCTCCATTGGATTTCAAAATGAAGTTCAAATGCTATAATTGTGGTGAAGCTGGACATTTTGCCTCGGACTGCAAAAAGTCTAAACAGACTTATCCAAAAGAGACATATGAAGCCCTCAAAAGCAAGTATGAAGCACTGGTGAAGGAAAGACATGGAAAACGAGCTTTATTGGTGACAGAAGGAAGAGCTTGGGATGATTCAGATGAGGAAGATGTTACTCATGTAGCAAACTTTGCCCTCATGGCTGAGACATCAGAGGAACCAGAGGGCGTTAAGCAGAATAAAAATAAAGTTATATGGGTGCTAGACAGTGGAGCATCTAGGCATATGACTGGAAACAAGTCCCTGCTTACAGAGTTGGTTATGAAGGCTGGCCCTTATGTTACCTTTGGAGATGACAGCATAGGTGTGACAAAGGGATATGGCAAACTGAAAACTGGCAATGTCATCATTGAAGATATTTCCTATGTTGAGGGACTGAAGCACAATCTGTTGAGTATCAGTCAATTCTGTGACAAAGGTTACGAAATTGTATTCAACAAGAAAGGTGTATCAATCACTCACATCAAGGAAGGCTCACTAGCTTTGAGAGGAGTTCGAAAGGCAGATCTTTTTGTTGCAGATATGGATTCAGCAAATCAGAATGAGGTCACCTGTTTCTACAGCAAAGCCTCGGATGATGAAAGCTGGTTATGGCACAAAAAGCTATCTCACTTAAACTTCAAAACGATGAATGCTCTTGCGAGGCGAGAATTGGTGAGAGATCTACCTCAAATGGAGTTCGCTCCGAAAGGACTCTGTGAAGCTTGTGAAATGGGAAAGTCGAAGCGAGCATCGCATAAAAGCAAAGAAATTTCTAGTATTACTGAGCCTCTACAACTTCTTCATATGGATTTGTTTGGCCCAGTGAATGTCCTATCTTTGTCTAGGAAAAGATATGCATTGGTAATCGTGGATGACTTCTCCAAGTATACATGGGTATTGTTCGCAATGACGAAAGACGAAGTACCTTTCTTAATCATTGATCACATCACTCAAATTGAGAATGTTTCAACACTTACTGTGAAGACGATTAGATCAGACAATGGCACTGAATTCAAAAATGCAGTGCTGAATGACTTCTGTGTATCTAAAGGAATACGTCGTTAGTATTCAGCCCCGAGAACTCCACAGCAAAATGGAGTAGTTGAAAGGAAGAATAGAACTTTGGTTGAAGCAGCAAGAACTTTGTTGTATGATTCAAAACTTCCTTTGTACTTCTGGGCCGAAGCAGTGAGTACCGCTTGTTACACTCAAAATAGAACCTTGATTATAAAAGATAAAGAAAAGACACCATGTGAATTAATGAACAACAGAAGACCAACAATCAAATACTTTCATGTCTTCGGAGCAAAATGCTATGTGCTTATAGATGATGAAAATCTAGGCAAGTTTGCAGCAAAAGCTCGTGAAGGAATCTTTGTTGGTTACTCTATAGATGTGGTGGCAGCTTATAGAGTGTTCTTAGTGAATGATCGAAAAGTGACTGAAAGCTACAACGTCAGATTCGACGATACCAAACTCCCATCAATTTCTAGAGATTCTAGTGAACCCGAGTCCTTAAAATTTCAGAATCTGGACTTAGAAGATCTTGAAGATGAACCTGAGTTGGTTGCTCCAATAAATGTTCCAAGCGTACATGAAGAACCTGAGTCTAGTGAACAAGCTAATTCTACAAGATCAGGAGAGACTTCTTCAGTACCAACCGGCAACAACTCAGGGGGAGTAAATAGCAGCTCAAGGACTACTGTTCAAGGCTCGAGTCGAGTTGACTCTAGTTCTGTAGGAGCTGGCACTAACTCAGGGGGAGTTAGTGAAAATAATCAAAGTAGTCAGCACCCCAACTCAGAAAGTCAAGCTGAATCATCAAGACAATTTCCAGGTGAACGGGTATGGAATAGAGACCATCCGTTTGAGTTAATTATTGGTGATCCAGATGCTGGTGTGACTACTAGAAGAACTGCAAGAGCTGACATGGCTAATATCTCCTTATATTCTGGGTTCTTATTCAAGCTTGAACCTAAAGAAATAGAAGAAACTCTTGGTGATGCTGATTGGGTGATTGCGATGCAAGAGGAACTCAATCAGTTTGAAAGGCAGAAAGTTTGGAAACTGGTACCCCGACCAAAGAACATATCCGTAATTGGAGCAAGGTGGGTATTCAGAAATAAACTGGATGAAAACGGACTTGTAACACGAAACAAGGCTCGTTTGGTTGCAAAAGGTTATTCTCAGCGAGAAGGAATTGATTATGATGAAACCTATGCACCAGTTGCAAGACTTGAGGCAGTCAGGATGTTCTTGGCATTTGCAGCACATAAGAACTTCAAGGTTTTCCAGATGGACGTGAAAAGTGCCTTCCTGAATGGAGAATTAGAAGAAGAAGTGTATCTGGAACAGCCGCCTGGCTTCGTTGATCCAGAACATGCAGATTTTGTGTATCTACTCTTCAAATCTGTCTATGGCCTCAAGCAATCCCCAAGGCGATGGTATGAAACCCTATCCCTATTCTTAATTGAAAATGGTTTTGTTAGGGGAGTAATTGATAAAACATTGTTCTATAAAGTTGTGAGAAATGACTTAATACTTGTTCAAGTATATGTGGACGATATTATTTTTGGGTCATCAAATGAGCGCTTGTGCGAGAAATTTGCCAAGCTAATGCAGGAAAAATATGAGATGAGCATGATGGGAGAGCTGTCCTTCTTCCTTGGATTACAGATCAGTCAGAGAAAAGATGGTATCTTTATCTGTCAATCCAAGTACGTCAGAGATTTAATCAAGAAGTATAATCTAGAAGATGCATCAGCAGCTAAGACTCCCATGGCAATAGCCACGAAGCTTGATGAAGACAAATCAGGTAAATCAGTTGACATCACAAGCTATCGAGGTATGATCGGCTCACTCCTCTATTTAACTACAAGTAGACCCGATATAATGTTCGTAACTTGTTTATGTGCAAGGTTCCAAGCGGATCCTAGAGAATCACATCTCATAGCCGTCAAAAGAATTTTTAGGTATCTCAAGGGCACACCAAATCTAAGGATTTGGTACCCAAGAGATACAGGTTTTAAACTTATTGGCTATTCGGATTCAGACTATGCAGGTTGCAGGATTGATAGGAAGAGCACATCTGGTGCTTGCCAATTTCTTGGCAGAAGATTGGTGTCCTGGCAAAGTAAAAAGCAACATACAGTATCTACTTCTACTGCTGAAGCTGAGTACATTGCTGCTGGAAGCTGTGTAGCTCAAATACTGTGGATGAGGAACCAATTGAAGGATTATGGCATGGAGCACAAGAAAATTCCAATCATGTGTGACAACACAAGTGCCATTGCCATAACCAACAATCCTGTAGATCACTCAAGAACCAAGCACATCGACATCAGGTATCACTTCATAAGAGAACATGTCGAGGAGGGGACTGTGGAGCTACATTTTGTGCCCACAATGCAACAAATTGCAGATATTTTCACCAAACCTCTTGATGAAGTAACATTCAATAGATTGGTTGGTGAATTGGGAATGCTTAACACAAGTTAGTAAAGCCATCTATCTGTAAAATCCATGTTTATGTTTGTATGTGCAAGCTACTCAATCATTATGTGCTTAGACTTTAAAATGCCTAATTAATGATTGTTATAGGTTGCATATAGTGTGTTTTTGCATAAATTCCTTGTGTTTTAGGTGTCTTTTATAGCACAAATCTGTGAATTTATGCTTGTTAGATTGCATGATCATAGGTGGAGTTAAATTCATAATATTCTAAATATTGCATGATTTTTAGATGAATTTACCTATGCTTTTCATGTAATTAGAGGCCTTAGAATTAAAAAACTTCAAAATTTCGAGTTAGGTTCTATCTCGAAACTCATCTAGAAATTCGACTTGAATTTCGACTTAAGCTGTCAGAGTGAAGTTTTTGAAAAATTCTAAGTCTGGGAAGAATTTCGAGTTGGCTTTCTCGAAATTCATCTCGAAATTCGACTTTGTATTCGAGTTCGAGTTACCAGTGTGCCTAGTTCTATCTTCAAAATATTCGAGATAAAGTCTATCTCGAATTTTATCTCAAAGGTTGAGATGAGATTTCCATTAAGGGAATATTTTGAAAAGAACTGAGAATTAACTTCGAGTTAGTCTATCTCGAAACTCAACTCGAATTTCGACTTGATGTTCGAGATAGAGTTCTTAGTCTATCTCGAAACTCAACTCGAATTTCGACTTGATGTTCGAGATATAGTGCTCAGTTAAGCTAAAGGGAATTTTTCGAGTTACACTCCTAACTCGAAACATATCTTGAATTACCCTGTACTTTTTGCTTCAAGGGGGTATTTTGGAAAGAATGAGATTAACTTCGAGTTAGTCTATCTCGAAACTCAACTCGAATTTCGACTTGATGTTCGAGATAGAGTTCTTAGTCTATCTCGAAACTCAACTCGAATTTCGACTTGATGTTCGAGATAGACTTCTAACTTGAAAAGTATCTTGAATTTCCCTGTTTCTCTTAAGAGGGGAATTTTCCAAGTGTACTACAAATCAATAATGTTCGAGATAGGATTTCCCTATAGTTTCTGCTGTAAAAATTGGTTAAAGTGCTTATTTGTGCTTAATTGTTCGAGTTAACCTCTATCTCGAACTTCATCTCGAAGTTCGACTTGATGTTCGAGATAGAGATGTTCGAGATAGAGTTCGACTTAGGTGTTCCCTGTATGGACTTGGTAATTTTCACTCTTTTTAACAGGGACATTTTTGTCATTCCACATTCACCTATATATACATCTCTAACTCGATGCCTAATTCACTTTACCTAATTTCATTTTCAAAGCAGCCGTTTCACAAAAGCAAGGCGATTTCACAAACTTCATACTTTTAATCCGTGTTTTTGTGATTAAACTCATACTAATCACGAATTACTGCCAAACTTTTGACTGATATTCACTGTGTTATCATTAATCGTTGTGATACTGTGTTTAGTGACCATTCATACAAGCGCATATACATACACACGAACATAAATTGTTTGTGTAACTGTTCACAAAACAGAATTTCCATATTCTTCATCCATATACACACACGATTTCACTGGTATACACACGAATATTCATCCTCTTTGAATATTCAGATTTAGTATTGGCTATTGATTGAATCCCGTAGTTTAATTTCTCAAAGGGACTTTTGTTGTTCTTGTTAAATTAAAAGGGATACAATCTTTAATTCGTAAATTATTTGTTTTTCAAAATTAAAAAAAAATTAAAAAAAAATTAAATTATTTCACATTTTTTTAAGAAAAACATTTAAATTAAAATGGCTCACCAATTTTCACTTGCTAAAAACAATTTTTATAATATTTCTACGGAAATTGGTGATCAACTCCCGCGGTTTAAGTTTTGGATACGATTTCTTAATTTGTACTCCAAAGCTAGCCATGCTTTTACTGCTAAACCTACACTAGTACATGATGCTTTACAGCAATTATGGACTAGTGCGGTTACTTTTGGGAGCAAATCAACCCCCTTCGGTTTCAGGTTTACCTTAGCGGGTCAGGAATATGAGGTGACCGAAGAAATTGTCAACAGGGTTCTGGGATTTCCAATCAAAGATGCTTATGATCCAGAACCTATAGCTACAGAACGCCTCAGATTCTTTGAAGAAATTGGATGTTATCCTCCGAAAGGCCCAATCACAGGAAATATCCAAAAACAATTCTTCCATGTGGAATGGAATTACTTTTTCGAGGCCATCACAAGATGTTTTCGGGCACGCGAAAAAGATTTTCATCAAATTCCAATTCCAATGCAAACCTTTGTAGTTGCCCTAGCAAGAGAACTGGATATAAATTATGGACGCATAGTTCTCTCTGAAATAGTGGCCTCAATGGGATCTCATGCAAGCAGAGACCTCACTACAGCGGATGTTGTCTGCTGGTTTCCTCGGTTCCTACAAATGCTCATTAATGACTTAATACCGTAGGATGCTCTTGCTGTTAGACAGAGATTTGCCAGAAGCCCAACATCTGAATCGCTGGGGATGGGCACTAAGTCACTCTCAACCATTGCTAATCAGGATAAACATCAAGGTAAACCGATGTCTATTCCTGAAAATATACAAATGTGGCTTAGATATGATGCAGGAGTTACCAATTTGGAGGCATCATCACAAGTTTCATCACATGCTCAAAATCCATCTGTTCATGCTGAGGCATTTGATGAGATTCCTGATGAGGAAAGCGATGATGCACAAGGTAATCAATCAGGTAATCTCTCCCTGCATACTATTCATTCCTCCTCCTATGTATCTGATTCCGCGACCCAAGAGACTGCTAACCCGCAGGATCTATCCCAGGGTGAGAGCTACATTTCTGAGTCCGATACACATTCTTATTCTCTTTCACCCCTGTTAACGGAAGTCAGAAAGCCAGCACGTGTATATGTAGAAGATGATGAGGAGAGTGAACCCGAAGAGCAGCAACTTATTCGAAAGAAAGTCAAACTTTTCCACGCTGCTACTTCTCAACCACAGTCAAACCCTAGTGTGTCACACGCAACCACTCCACCTCACGAGAGTGGTTCTCCCCTTAAACAATCTGCACATAGGGATTTTGATGACAATTATGTACCTTTTGATGATCCTGTTGCTTCAAAAGGACATGGAGTTTTAACAACTTCAGCCGTACCTTCACCGGTACGTACTGATGCTGCAAAGAGGATCGGTTCTAATGTCGTACAAGAACACTTTGCAGCCGCTCAGCCTGAGATTCCAACTCAGGACAGAACAGACATAGATCCCATAACTGCCAATTATTTTTCTTATCCAATTTCTGCAGGTACTGCTTCATATTTCGGATCAATAATTGAAGACATACACGAGCGTGAGACAGGGAGTGTGTGTGAGAGGTTAGGGAGAGAGGGACCTTCATTTTCAAGGCCCGAAACCGAGCGCCAAATACCAACAGAACGAGTATTAGAGCGAGGTCACCTAAACCAAACACCGTCCCTTAACATTGAAAATCTTGATACGCGTATGACTTCTATGGAAAATCAGATGAGGCAGTTCGGACAGACGATGGGGCAGTTCGGGATGAACATTGGAAACAACCAAAGGGCTCTAGATGACTACGCAGCAAGAATGGCAAGTCAAGCTACAGCTTTTGATGATTTGACAAATAAGGTCAATGACTTGGGCCATGCTGGTGGTGTCTTGGGAAGCACTCTCAATGAGAGGATGGGGGCAATGGAGTCTACAATGCATACAATGGCTGTGGAAATCAGTAGAATGATGTTCGCAGTCAGGAGTTTTGTGCCCCCGGAGTGCTTCGAGTCACAACAACCTCCTCCCGATGCTGGTGCAGGTGGTGCTAGTGGAGCGGGAGCCTCTGGTTCTGGTTTTGGAGGTCCTTATGCAGCTGGTGGATCTGAAGACCAAGGTGGAGCTCACGATAACTCACCTAAGGGGGAGAGTGGAATGGAGACGAGACAGCAGGCAGTTCACATCGAAGAAATTGAAGAACCCGCTGATCTTGTCAAGGAACCAGAAGTTGAGCCGTCTGTTGATGAAGAGGCTCTGAGGATGAGAAAGGGTAAGGCAATAATGGTTGATGAACCATTCATTGACCTGAGTCATCAGGAAACAGTACAGGAGGTACTTGACTCAGATTCTGATACGGAAGACGTACCGTTGGCACATGCTATAAAAAGATCTTTGAAGGAACAAGGTGGAGGTGCTGGGATGTCTTCCGGAATGCCTGAAGAAATTCCTGTTGATGAGGAAACCCTTAAAGCTCAACAGTTAGCCTTGGAACAAGCTCAGTTCCATAAAATGAAGATGATGCAAGAACGTGCTGCCTTCCTAGAAAAGAAAGTGGAGCTACAAGGGAAGCAGTATGATCATGAGCTTGCAAGGCTAGCTGATCCTCAAGTTGATCTGGACAAACGAAGGATAGGGCAGAAATGGGATGAAGCAAGGAAGATAATGATGGGACCCTGTGCGAAAGGAGTTCATAACAAGGATGCAGATGATCTGTTCTACAACTTGAATTTGCAGAATCCAATGACTGGGGACTATATAAATGCGTTGAAGAGATTAATTTCTAAAGTCAGAGTTGGATACAATGCAAACCTTAAGGAGTGGCAGGTTATTTTGTCTTTGGTAGAAGGAGTCCCAACATCTTTCCCATATGTGGATGACCAATTCATAATGAGAAGATCTGCGTCAGAGTTGTTCTTGCTAGCGACTAAAATTCAATACTCTCAATCTGAGGAGCTAAGCATTCTGTACAGGGATCAGTTAATGCAGCTAGCAGAGGACAAGGGTCCAGAATTCTCAGCATATCCAAATTTTGTCCGGATGGTAGTTGACGGAAAGATGAAGAGGGTTAGCATGGAGGAAAATGATCTAATGGAGCTTTCAGTGGAATCTCTCAAAGCTGTCTGTAGACAAATGATGAGTAAGGGATTCGCTTCTGAGCTTAAAGATAAATCCGTGAAGATCATTGAAAGAGTCATATTCAAGAAGAGCAATGAGGTGTGGAAGTGTGATGTCATTGCTCCAAACCCTCTTGATGACGTGAAGATTGAGCCGGAGCTGATAGAGAAGAAATGGAATATTCTTCAAGCCATGAAGAATGTAGATGAAGCTCTGACTCTTCCTTCTGGAGCACTGGAACAAGGAGAGATAAGGGAGGCAATTGGTGTTCCAGGAAGTGATAGTGTATACTGGATACATGCTTATGTTGAAGATACAGCTGATGCCTTAGTATTCATAGATGCAGACCAGAATCAAACAATCTTGCATATGAGTAGACAATGGCTGCTACGGACTCAAGATGCTGCATTTCTGGAGAGAGTATTATATGTATTCAAATGGGGCGAAGTGGAAGATAAGTTTGTGGAAGAAAAGCAGAGACTCATGAGTTACCTGTCTGAGGTAGTGGTGGAAAAGAAGCGGATGGAGCGAGATGCGGCTTGTGTCCACAATACTAACCGTGTCAAGGGCTACCCCAAGATGATCTATTGTCAGTTTAAAGCTGATAAAACACATTGGAAATCTCAGCTCATAATGAAGAACTTTGAGGACATTCCAAAGATCAGAACTACTCAGGAGGTGGACAAACTCAGAAGGCTTTTCAAACATCCTTATCCAGAGCCCAAAAATCCTCTAGAAATGGAAGCTGTAAGTCTGTTGAATGCTAGGTGGAAGCAGCTTCGTGATCCAGTGTACAAGAAAGAACAGCAGCAGAAGGAGAAGCGCAAAAGGCAGAAAGAAGAGAAAGACCAAGCTGCTGAAGCTAGAAAGAGGAAACGGAATTAGAGTTAAAGGTCAGAGTGGTGTGAACTTGAAGTTGGAAAAACTTCATGTCTTTCGGTTGCTTTAACTCACTTGAGGAAAATTCACCTTAGAGTGAATCCAATAAGGTGATACAAGTTTGACTAAAAGGTATGAAATAATCCAGGTGATAGAAATCACTCAAATGATCTTTAATTCGAAGTTCGAATTCTGTTTCTAGTTTAAGTTCTTTGTATTGTTTTCAAGTACTTTTCAATTGTATATTATTCAAGACTGTAATGTTAATTATCTTTTCTCGTCTCATTGTTTAGTTGAGTTATCCTTCATTAATTTGAATGTCATTGTTAGACAATCAAATTGGGGGAGATTGAAAGGCAGAGTGTGTAAACTTGTAACACTATAACTAATGTAACTCAAACTAAAGGAAAAGATACTTAACCAGAAGACAATCAAGAACAAGAAGTCACAAGAAATCAACACTAAATGAAGACAAGGTAATTGATACAATTCAACATGTTAACTATGATTAATCCAAGAAGAAATCATTGAGAGAAGTTCAAGTCAAAGTTGTTCATGCCTCAGTGATTTGAAAAGCCAAGAATCAAGATCATAACTATCAGTATCAATAAGACCAATTGATTTCAAGTGAACAAGAAGGAAAGCAAATATTGGAAAGCCACATTACTAATTGGATATGGTAACTTATTCAAGAAGCAAAAACCCTATCAAGACTAGTCACTTATGAACCAGACCGTTGCATCAAGTGTCAGGACATTGATAGCAAGTTTATGTCAGTAATAAAGATCCATATTCAAGAGCTTAGTGAAGAACAAAGAAGACATGAAGATATCACAAGTTCAAGATGTGCATTGAAGTTTCAAGTTGAAGACCAGAATATTTTCTAAGTACTAAATATTCTAGATGACCAAGTAGAAGTTTCTAATTAGAAGTTCTACTTAGAAATTCGAGATGGCTAAGTAGAAATTCTCAAGTAGAAGTTCTAATTAGAGTGCAGCTTCAACATGACACATGGCATCTTCTGATTGGCAGATTTCCAAGCTTTCAAGATAAGGCAAGATTTATGTGGACATCATTGGGCCACGTATATCTTAGTCTTTGAAGTCTACAGGACATAGATTACATGTAGTATAAATAGAAGTACTTGTGTAATGTTTTTAGTTAGAGAGCAATTCTTGAGAAAAACACAAGAGAAAAAGAGAGAGAGTGCATTCACAGAGCTTAGTATCCTTCACTTCTCTCTGAACTTCTGTGATACTTTGTAATAAATGTTGTAGCAACCCTTTCAAGTTATATATAAGACATATATTCCTTGAATCTGTGTGTTCATTTATTGCATCGTATTTATTGCTTCTCATATTTGAAAAGTTGTATTCACCCCCCCTCTACAACACATTTGGACCTAACAGAACTTCTTCCAGTGTAAAACATCAAAACTATAGATTGACTTTATGGTTTTTCTTCTGACAGATAGTACCTCCTGAGATTCCTGTGACAGTTAAAGTTATTTACTTATTACAATCTAAGCTTAAGTTGAGTTGAGTCCTCGAACTACAAATAGGCTGTGTCATATGCCTTTCAATCTCCCCCTATTTGTTTGTTAGAAGATAACAAGCAAATACCTAGAGGATTACTCAACTAACTCAACTTAACTTAGTAAAAGATAAAACTTTAAACACAAAGTAAATAAAAGAAAAGTTCTGGTTTATATTTAACATTTTCCAGATTCAAACATAAAAGATAAATACAAGATAGATGATCCTCTAGATTGATCATATAATATAATTTTCTGTCTTGACCTATCTAAGCTCTAAAGATATCACATGTAGAGCTTGTCTTCACTTTGAAGTTTCTTCATCCCTTATCCCTCCAGGTTCAACTTCATTTTCTTGTTCTAGAAATCTTCTGATATTCTCTGTGTCAAATCGTTCTTGATCATCCAAGGTTTTGATCAAATCCTTGTCAAGTACACGTTCATAATCTGACACAAGACCTTTAGGTTTCTTAGGCAAAATTCCAAGGTTACCCCATAGCCGATTCCGAAGTATGTAATATTTCTTTTCAAAGCCAGTTAAAGCATATGATCGAATAATGTCAGCAACAAAGATACTTTCTTTATCTTCGAATCCTATAGTCCTCAGCATATGTTCTAACCAGACCAGATGAGATGCAGTGTATAATTTCATCGACTTTTTTTTTTTTTTTTTTTTTTTGAATAAAAATTTCATCGACTTAGAATCAAGGAAGCAAGAATGTAGTGTATTACCCTTGAGAAACTTAACATGATGTGGAGTTTGAATAACTTGTGGACTATTCCTCTGAGCAAACTCCAAAAGTCTTTCACGAAGTAAAATATTCAGTTCAGAAAACCTTTTTACCTTTAGGGACATAATCCACAGTTCAATCAAGCTTCTCTGTTGAAAGATTTGAAGTGACACATAGAGAGAACCCATTGTACGAGAGTCAATCTGAATTATCAGTTGATCTGCACATCTGTCAAACCCAGCTACTATCCTCGAGATTTCCAGCATCAATGCATCCATATATTACAAGTAATTTGGATTGGTCTCTTGAAACTGTTGAAGTAGTTGGAGAAAACGTTCATCATCATTAGCAGTGTTCTGAATAGAATCAAAAATTTCTCTTGCTCTCTCCCACTTTGGACCAATCTTCAACTGAATATCTCTTTTCCTTTCCTGTACACTGATTGCATGTAGCTTTTGTTTCTCTGCATCTTCAGCTTGCTTCAGCTTCAATCTTTTATCCACTACCTGTCTGGTCTTCTCAAGCTTAGCTTGTCTCATCTGACGATCAGCTTTCTCCTCTTGAAGTTCCTTCTCAAATTCAGGATCATCTTGCCAGTTTGAAAGATCTTCTTCAATATCATTTAATTGCTGTACTTCAAACTTACTATTCTTGAGATCGAAATCAAACTCGGATACATCCTGATCATGAGCAGCTTTTTCTTTTCCCTTGGTAGACTTCTCAGACTTCTCCTTATGCCTCCCATGATCTCCTGACTTACTTCCTCCTGCTTCTCCAGACTTGGTAGACTTCTCAGACTTCTCCTTATGCCTCCCTTGATCTCCTGACTTACTTCCTCCTGCTTCTCTAGACTTACCTGCTCCTCCATCTCCAGACTTCTCCCCCTTAGTTGAGGAATCCTCTACAGACTTTCGTTGACTGTCAAGCTCCCTATTTGCATCATTATCCCCTTCATTATCATCATCATAGTCTTCAAAATATGCTCTTTGTTCTGGTGTGATATTATGAGTAGGTTTAACAATGTTGTATAGATGATCAAGTCCTTCAAACATGTAATCGTACTTTTCTTCAAGCTTCGCAAAGGTTGTTGAATATGATTGAGCAGTTACATGCATTTCCACTTGAAGTTCATCCACCCTAGTAGAGAGTCTGTCAATAGCATTTAGAATATCTGTTCTTTCTGTAGATGCCTGAGAGTTGGATTGTATCAATGTATTGATTGTTGGAGTGAATGTAGTCTTTATGTTGTGGACATCGTCACGAATAATCATGAGCTGATTGTTGACAGAGGTGGAAGAAGAAGACCGTTCATCCACTTGTGCTTTGAAAAATTGTTTTTCAGCCTCAGTTTCCATCAATATCTTTTGCAGATCTTTGATTTGAGCCATAAGAGACAAAGTGTTTGTGTCAGTGTGTGCGCTCACCTGATGTTCACTTAAGGATATGTCACTCTCCTTTCGTGCATGTGTTTCACTCATATTTAAGGTGGTCCTCACATCACTCAACACTAGCTCCTTTCCTTGAGCTGTACCTGCATAAGAAATCACCCTAGCCTCTTCTGGAGAGGTCAGTGGTGGTGCAATGGGAGTTCGCAATTCCCAATCCTCGGTCATCTCTATCAATTCATTTGGATTTGATAACTGAATTTCTTCAGTGATAGGATGACCAAGTTGCCCTTCACTTTCTCCAGATAAATCTGCGAGTGAAGAATCCCTTGAGGGAGCCAGGAATGTTCCTCCTGGGAGGGGAGATGATGACTCTATTATAACTAGCAGAGAGTCAAGATTTCCCTCGGAAGCCTGTGAAGGCTCTTCTACCGTAACAATGGTAGGCACTGTAACCATCCTATCGTGCACTCCTTGCTCAGTGTCCTTAACAACATCAGATTCTACGGTAATGTTTTCCCCCATTGTGAGTAATAGAGGTGTGCTTGACTCTGTACAAGGTGCCACGGCCCTTTGGCGAATTTCAATAATTTCATCCAGTTGAGAGGAGGAAATTAGTAACAGTTCATCGGCCATTTCAATGTCCAAGTCCTGTTGGGAGGAAATGGATGGGCTAACAGATGCCTCAAGTAGTAGGTTTCTTCTCTTCTTTGGTGGAGGCAGAGCTGTGGGATCACTCACATTATCACTTCTTCTATCAGCTCTTTTTGTCAACAACTTGCTTCTGGCTTTAGGTTTAGAGATTTGATTAGACACAGTGTTTGGCTCTAAGACCTGGGATAGAGGTTGTGGTTCTACAACCTCTTGGTCTGACCTATCAGCCACTTGGGCTCCAGAAACAGTTTGAGAGATAGAAGGCAATACCTGATCCATTGATGCAGTAGCTGTACCTGAAGGAATAGATTGTTCCATTTGATGTTGAAGTTCAGGGACAGGTACATTTTGAGGTTCAGGTTCAGGTGCATTTACAAGTCGAGGAATGACAGGTAGATTTATGAAGTTAGACAAATATGGTGTAATATATACTGGCACATTTATCAATTTTCTATGTGTATCAAGGCTAGTGAATATTTTCTTGGTTTGCCTGCCTGATACCATAGGGTTGTCATTCCTAAAAATTGTTTGTTGACCAACAGGAACCAGATGATTAAATAACAAAGTTAAGAATCTAGGATAATAACATAGAACTTTCTTACCCTCATCAAAATCCCTTCTGGCCTTAACAATTCTACCAACAATAGTATTCCAAAGTAGACTACCAATATTGATTCTACGGTTGTTAGCAACAGCATAACCAATAGTTTGTAACATAGAGGTGAGTAAGTGAAAGTTACCTCTGGCTGTATTAGCAAATACCTTGGAGATCGTGTCGAAAAATGCATCCCATTGTTGAACCAGATTCCTTTTGCTCAGGTTGTTCATATCAATTAATCCATGATAACTAATATCACTGAAGAATTGATAGAGTTGTTCACTGGTTGGAAATGGATCAAAATTATCCACTGGAAGGCCAAATACAGTAGTAAGGGTTGATTCCGTCACGACGTGGTGTGTACCATCAAAATCAAAAGAGAATGAGGTCAAGTCTTCAGACACCACAGCTTCTGTGCAAATCAATCTCAGTGGTCCTATCTTAATTGGGGCTTCGATCGAAATGGCAGTTCGGATAATTGAATCGTCATTTAAAAACCGTATCCAAGGCCTAAATCGATCATAGGGACAATCGTTCGGATTAAAATAGCCAACCAAGTTATGCTTCATTATCTCAAAATTATCAGCCATTTTTTTTAAACACAAAAACACACTTCAATTTTAGGAAAATTAAAACAATTCGAAAATTTTCAGAATTATTAATTAATTAAAATTAATTAAAAATTCGAATTAATTCAAAGTTGTCAGAAAAATCCCAAAAATTTATATGATGATCTCCTAATCACTGAGAGTCTCAATCTATTTTTAGATTTCAAAGAAAAAATCTAAAACAGTTAAAACAGTTAAAACCCGATTCAACTTTTTTGAAAAATTGATTTTTTAAAACCTTAATGGAACTCGAAGATTTTAGGTTCAATAGATAGACAATCGAACGATCTATTCAAATCAGGTCTCAAATTTCAGTTTTGTTGGCAAAAATTGAGCAGAGGTTCGTTTTACAATCCGTGTGTATTGTATGTATATGTGTTCTCTGTGTAAAAACACGAGAGAGAGAGAGAGAGAGAGAGAGAGAGAGATGACTGAGTATTGTCTTGCTGTTTCTTTTTTTTTTTGTTTAAGTATTGAATTAACACTACAAGACAATCGGTTGATTGTCTTGCCGATTGTCTTGGTAGTATAAACACTATCAAGATAATCGTTTACTATTCTGATAAATAAAAGAAAACGAAAATAAAATATATTTTTTTTTAATTTTTAAAATACTGAATAGACATTCCAAGACAATCAAGTGATTGTCTTGCCGATTGTCTTGGTAGTTCAAAACTATAAAGACAATCGTTTGTCTTGAACTAAAATTAAGAAACAAAATAAAACAAAAATAAAATTGAAAAATATTTTATTATTTAGCAAACTAACCTGCCAAGACAATCTGTGGATTGTATTGGCGATTGTCTTGATACTATAAAGACAAACAAGACAATCTAATAATCTGCTAATATTATGTTAATAAAATACAAATTAATGTGCATAATTAATCCAATTAAAATACACTATAATATATTATTAAAAATACTAAAAATAAATATTTTGCAGAAACATGGATTAATGTTTTTACGAGAACAAATATAAATAACAAAAGGACAAACACTACAAAACATTTAATAAAATATTACATATATTTACTAAAATATTTATAACAAATTAATGAATCTAAATATTTTCTAATAAATAACTTTCTAATAGAAAATTATTTAAGGAGAGAATATGATTCATTAAAATATCACAAATATTCCAAAACACAAGAAGTAATAAAGAAGTTATTATAAACATGTTGACAAAGATTTTTAGCAATTACAAGCAATAAGAAGTTGATAAAATAATTATACAAGTGATTAAAATTTAAAAATAATCACAAAATCACTTGCAAATTATTAAAGAATAAACCTCAGATATTAACCAGCTTAATTACTAGGACTGTTTAACATACCCAATTCACCAACAATTTTGGTGAATGTGGATTCGTCAAGAGACTTAGTAAAAATATCTGCTGTTTGTTCTTCTGTGGGTACAAATAACAATTCCACAGTACCATCCATGACATGCTCTCTTATAAAATGATACCTGATGTCTATGTGCTTGGTCCTCGAATGCTGCACAGGATTGTTGGAGATTGCTATGGCACTTGTATTATCACACAAAATTGGAATTTTTGATAATACAAAACCATAGTCTTTCAGCTGATTCCTAATCCACAAGATTTGTGCACAACAGCTTCCAGCAGCTATGTATTCAGCTTCGGCTGTTGAGTTGGAAACTGTTTGTTGTTTCTTGCTGTACCAGGAAACTAGCCTGCCACCTAGGAATTGACAACTCCCAGAGGTGCTTTTTCTATCTACAACACTTCCTGCATAATCTAAATCTGTGTATCCAACAAGATTAAAACCAGATTCTTTAGGGTACCAGATACCTAGATTAGGTGTACTCTTAAGATATCTTAAGATTCGTTTTACAGCAATGAGATGAACATCTCTAGGATCCGCTTGGAACCTTGCAGATAAGCATGTAGCATACATAATATTTGGTCTACTTGAAGTAAGGTAAAGTAATGAGCCTATCATTCCTCTGTAACTTGTGACATCTACCTTGGCAGAATTTTCACAAGTTCCAAACTTGACAGCTGTAGATGATGGTGTCTTAGCTGAAGATGAGTCCTCCATTTGATATTTCTTGAGGAGCTCTTTGATATACTTGGATTGACAGATAAATATTCCATCTGTCCTTTGACTTATTTGCAATCCAAGAAAGAATTTCAGTTCTCCCATCATGCTCATTTCAAATTTACCCTGCATTAACTTAGCAAATTTCTTGCACAAAAGATCATTAGTAGACCCAAATATTATATCGTCCACATAGACTTGGACTAATATTGTATCATTTTTATGTTTCTTAGTAAAGAGAGTTTTGTCTATGACACCTCTAACAAAGCCATTTTCAAGTAAAAATTCAGAAAGGGTGTCATACCATTTTCTTGGTGCTTGCTTGAGGCCATAGATAGCCTTGAAAAGGAAGTAGACATAATCCAACAGATCTGGATCTTCAAAGCCAGGGGGCTGTTCTACATAGACCTCTTCATCCAGCTTACCGTTTAGAAAAGCACTCTTAACATCCATTTGATAAACATTAAAGTTTGAGAATGCTGCGAATGCCAAAAATATTCTAATGGCCTCGAGTCTTGCCACTGGAGCATAGGTTTCATCATAGTCAATGCCTTCAGCTTGTGAATAACCCTTTGCTACCAGTCTTGCTTTATTTTTTGTGACTGTGCCATCTTCATCAAGTTTGTTTCTGAATACCCATCTAGTGCCAACCACTATTCTATTTGAAGGTCTGGGTACCAGCTTCCATACTTCTTGTTGTTTGAATTGATTGAGTTCATCTTGCATAGAAATCACCCAATCAGGATCAGAAAGAGCTTCTTCAGTTTTCTGAGGTTCCATTTCAGATAGAAACCCTGAATAATTGCATTGATTCTGATAAGCTCTTCTAGTCTTTACTCCAACATCTGGATCACCAATAATTAACTCAAAAGGATGAGTTCTATTCCAAATAGTTTGTCTGGGTAGATTAACTCTTGATGATTCCCCTTGATTTAAATTGTGTTGTTGAGTATGACTTGTTGATCCTTCACTAACTCCCCCTGAGTTGTTGCCAAGATGATTAGATGAGTGTTCAGAAGCATGAGTGGTGTTTTCAATATTATCATTATTATCACCACCATTATTCTGATTAAACTCATCATTGACATTATTGTCATTAGCATCAGCAAAAACATCAGGTGGACTATCATCATCTGAATCTAGATCTTTTATATCTTCAAATGATAGCTTTTCAGATGAATCTTCAGTTTGGATACTAGGGAGTTTAGTGTCATCAAATGTTACATTGACACTTTCCATCATCTTCTGATGTTCAATCAAATACACCTTATAAGCTCTTCTTTCATAACCAACAAAAATTGCTTCATGTGCTTTTGCTTCAAATTTTCCACCTTGATCGTCTCCTTCTTTAAGTACAAAGCATTTAGCTCCCAATACATGGAAGTATTTGAGTGTTGGTTTCTTTTCATTTAAGGCTTCATAGGGTGTCTTCATCAAGTCTTTGTTGATAAGAGTTCGATTCTGAGTATAGCAAGCAGTGTTGACAGCTTCAGCCCAAAAATATAATGGAAGCCTTGATTCGCTTAACATAGTACGTGCAGCTTCAATCAAGATTCTATTCTTTCCTTTAACTACCCCATTTTGTTGAGGAGTTCTTGGAGCTGAGAATTGTCTGGTTATTCCTTTTTCAGTACAAAAGTCATTCAGAACTGCATTCTTGAATTCAGTTCCATTGTCTGACCTTATAGCCCTCATTGAATACTTGGAATCCAACTCAATTAACTTGATGTGATCAATCACCAGTTGTGGAGTCTCATCTTTAGAATTCAGGAACAAAACCCATGTGTACTTTGAAAAATCATCAACAATCACAAGAGCATATCTTTTCTTTGACATAGACATCACATTCACTGGACCAAATAGATCCATGTGAAGTAACTGTAAAGGATCAGTTATTGAAGATATATCAGTGCTTTTGTGAGTTGCCCTTTTTAGTTTGCCTTTTTGACAAGCATCACATAGTCCTTCCTGTGTGAATTCCATAGGGGGTAAACTGTTGGGACAATCAGATCTTGGCACTGCGATTTTTGATACAATAAAATAACGAGTACGAATAGAAAAATCACCTTGTTAACGGTTGATTCCACGCTCTTCTATTGTATTCCCAAATTCTCTTGAGCGAAGTGTGGCCTTCGTCTTCTCAAGTTAACCTCTCTTCTTGCTCCTGGGTGGCTACAAAATTTTTTCGACCAGACCCCAGCAAGAAGAGAATAGGAATATATATAGGCTACAATAGGGATCATGGATAATTAGGTTGGGCCTTCTAATTACATCTTGAGCCTAGCCCAATGTAATTAAATATTAATTCAATCCACTAAAGAATTAATATTTGCACTACCTTTCCTAATACCGTAATTTAATTAATTAATTCGGTTCCAATATTATTTGCTTATTAAATTCCCCATGTTTAAAATATCGCATGTCCATTAATTAAATAAATTACTGATAATTCATTTAATTAATATCTTTTATCCTTGATTATCCACTCAACCTTTATTTAATTATGCCGGAATAAATCCACCTGCAGGGTTTCACATAATTAAATCTTTTTGAGCTTTCAAGGGGACATCATTAACCCGAATATTATCAGGACATGGATTCCTTCAATAAATAATATCCCACCATATATATTATTTCATCACCCAAAATATAATGATATAATTCACAAGAATTATTTCATATATAAATCAAAGCATGTAAATAATATATACGTGTCAATTATTATTTCCGGATTAAGAACCTAAGCATTAATAATAACATAGAATCTTAGTTCACCTTCTTAATCAGTATTAGGGAACAATTCTAAATTTGATCCTGTTCAATATACACAAAGTATACTAGTATTATTTATTAGTCAATATAAACTAATCTAAATAATACTACAGCCATTCTAGTGGATTGTCTAACTCCACCTGTGCTGTGAACCTTATTATATTATATAAACCGTATTTAATAATCTAATATTCTGTATCCCATTTGATACTAGATTATTCACAATATATAATATTTAGACAACATGTAAACATTTAAATGATTCTCAATAAAATAGGCCAGAAATAAATGTATATACTTCAAATAAATATTTTTAGTATACACCAACAATCTCCCACTTATACTCAAAATATTCTATGAGTATATCAGTGTTTATTTAATCCACTATTACAAAAAACTATGTGTCCATCCATCTGACTCCTATCGCTTCCACATGCCTGTCAAAAACTTTGGCTGGCAGGCTCTTTGTGAAAGGATCTGCCCGGTTGTCTTCTGATGATATGTGAGCCACAACTATATCTCCTCGCTTTACGATTCCTCGTATGAGATGATACATACGTTCAATATGTTTAGCTGCTTTGTGATCTCGCGGTTCCTTCGAATTTTCCACAGCACCAGTGTTATCACAATACACTGTCAAGATCCTAGGCAAATTAGGTACCACATCCAAGTCCAAAAGGAAATTCCTGAACCATACAGCCTCCTTTGCAGCCTCAGAGGCCGCCACGTACTCGGCTTCCATGGTAGAGTCTGCAATGCATTTCTGCTTTACACTCCTCCATATAACGGCTCCACCTCCCAAAGTAAAAACATATCCCGAGGTCGATTTCCTCTTATCCCTATCTGATTGAAAATCTGAATCAGTATATCCCAAAGGAAATAGATCTGAGGCCTTGTAAATTAACATATACTCCTTAGTCCTTCTCAGGTACTTGAGTATAGTTTTTACTGCACTCCAATGTTCCTGACCTGGGTTCGACTGATATCTACTAACCATGCCTACAGCAAAGCAGATGTCAGGCCTCGTACATAACATAGCATACATTAAGCTTCCACATGCCGAAGCATAAGGAACTGCTTTCATGCTCTCTATATCCTTAGGTGTCGAAGGACACTGCTCCTTGGATAGAGCCACTCCATGCTTAAAAGGTAGAAAACCTTTCTTAGAGTTCTGCATGTTAAAACGAGCTAATACTTCATCAATGTAGGGCTCTTGAGATAAAGCCAGCATCCTTTTCTTGCGATCCCTTATTACTTTGATCCCAAGGATGTATGCCGCTTCACCTAAGTCCTTCATTTCAAATTGTTTGAACAACCATGCCTTTACTGATGACAACATCTTAACACTGTTTCCAATGAGTAAAATGTCATCTACATATAGTACTAGAAAAACCACTGCATTACCCTCACTTCTCTTATACACACATGATTCGCTTGGACTTTGATCAAATCCATATGACTGGACTGCCTGATCAAAACGAATATTCCAGTCCCTAGAAGCTTGTTTTAGCCCATAAATAGACCTTTTAAGCTTACAAACAAGATGCTCTTGGCCTTCCTTAATGAATCCTTTTGGTTGTTGCATATAGATGGTTTCCTCAAGACTTCCATTAAGGAAAGCTGTCTTGACATCCATTTGCCAAATCTCATAATCGAGATGAGCTGCTATAGATAAAAGAATCCGGATCGACTTAAGCATAACAACCGGGGAAAAGGTTTCCTCATAATCGATCCCTTCTTTCTGAGTATACCCTTTCGCAACAAGTCGTGCTTTCCAGGCTTTCACCTTTTTGTCAGATCCTCTTTTCTTCTTGTAGATCCACATACATCCAATGGGTTTTACACCTTTGGGTGGTTCCACGAGCTCCCAAACTTGATTAGAATACATAGATTCCATCTCAGATTCCATTGCCTTTTGCCAAAGATCTGCATCTTTATCTAGAATTGCTTCTTCGTATGTCCTGGGATCTTCATGATGTTCACCAGAGACCAAGTTTGAGGACTCTCCCAAAAACATGAATCTATCAGGTTGTTGAACAACCCTCCCACTACGACGAAGCACCGGTGTGGTATTAGTGACAGGTTGTGCATTTTCTTGTGGTTTATCTACTTGTACTATTGGCACTTGGGGATTATCTATCCCTCCCACTAGTTCCTCTAAAACGATACTACTCATGGGTTTGTGTTTCATTATATAGTCTTCTTCTAAGAATCTAGCATTGGTGCTAACAATGATATCTCGATCCCTAGGACTATAAAATGAATAACCTTTCGTTCCCATGGGATAGCCTACAAACAGCCTTACTTCTGTACGAGATTCTAACTTGGTCGCGTTCTTGTTCAGCACATGTGCTGGACAACCCCAAATCCGAATATGTCTTAGACTTGGTTTGCTACCAGTCCACAATTCTATTGGAGTCTTGGGAACCGACTTAGAAGGTACCAAGTTCAGAAGGTAAGCCGCTGTTTCTATAGCATATCCCCAAAACGACTTGGGTAAATCTGAATAACTAATCATCTATCTAACACTCTCTAAAAGAGTCCGATTCCTTCTCTCTGCTACACCATTCTGCTGAGGTGTGCCAGGTGCAGACAACTGGGATTGTAACACCCCCAGATCCGGGGTCCGGGATCCGGTGGTTACGGTTTCCAATTCTGTCCACAACAATTGAACTTTCCTTAACATATAATAAATTACGTCTCTATGACCCAACACAACAATATAAAACACACCCGTTATAGTCCTAGAGATGAAATCAGAGTAACAATCAAATTTTTATTAATCACATTATGAGTTCTTACAATCCAAAAGAATTTCAATATAAATACATACTCTTTGCCATCCATTTACATAAGTCATACTAGACCATATTCTTGGTACTGAAAGAATAAATATATCCTACCAATAGCTTCTTCTTCAGCTCTGGTAGTCTCATCGTCCTCGCCCGCGTCGAGTGCGCCTTGTGCGAGTCATCTGGTCTAGCTGTTGTTGTGATATAATAATAAAGCAAGGGTGAGCAATAGCCCACCAACAATAATATATAACTGAACGATAATGTATAACAGTTCAAAAGTATCTTTCAAACCATATGCCATGCATTTACGGAAATGATGCCAGTATAATATGAACGATGAAGTTACAAGGTAGCTTAAAGTATTTGTTTGTAGAAATATCTGCTACATCAAAAGTAAGCGAGATATTCTCATTGTTATTAAGAAGAGGAACTTGCATGAAAAGGTTGCAATTCCAGTTATGAACACTTTTCCAGCTCTGCCAACAGCAATCATGTTGCAGGAAATAAATAAGTTTGGATGATGAACCAATGAGGGAGTATTCACCGCGCCCGTTGTTCCAATCTTGATGATCAGTCGAGATCGTACAGCTCAAATTAGATTTACTACCGGTAGAAGGAAGAACTGACGGCTTTACTTGTATACCGCCTTACTAGCTCTCCCCGGCCAACGGTTGGGCCAAAGGGGATGGACCGGCGCTACTCGGCCTCTTACACGACTCCTAGTTCAAATAGAATTCATGATTCTGAATGTAACGTTCGTCCCCCTTTCCCCAAGTATAATACTTGTTGATAAGACTCTACAAGGTAGTCGTATCTAGTTGGAAAGGAAAATTCACCAATAACTTCCAAGCTGTGGCTTGGTATCGAATATCAACTTGTTCCAACAATCTTACCTCTCGAAAGATGAGAAGGTAAACAACGACTTAATAAGTCAACAGAACCCGAGTTGCGAGTGAAGAGAATACTCTATGACCGGGAAGTCGACAAGATAAATAACATTTTTCCAAGTAAGGTTCCCTTATTATCAGGGAGGTAGACTCAAAGAAGAATGATGTCTGGGAACCTTTCTTGATATAAGATTAATAATAATATGACTCCGAGATATTTTCTGTAATGATTGAAGAAGATAAACCTTATTGAGGTTATTCTAAGTATGAAATAAATATTCAGAGAATATTTATTGAATTAAAAATATTTAAAGAATATTTAAGAATATTAAAGGATATCTTTAATCAGGGTATTTCTCAAAATAATCCCTGGTGAAACATCAGGAGAATATTTATTGAATAAATAAATATTTAAATGAATATTCAAAATAATATTCATTAATTAATAGGGCCTGAAAGGAATACTTAAGATAATATTCATAATTAATTAGGAATTTAAATGAATATTCAAATAGTAATATTCATTTAATGAATAATATTCTAAATGAATATCAGGTAATATTCATTTAGTAATCCAAGCCCTAAAGGAATATTCGAGATAATATTCGATAAATAAATCAGGCTTCAGATGAATATTTAAAATAATATTCATCAAGTAATTAATATCTTAAATGAATTTTCAAAAGTAATATTTATTTAATAAAATAATATTCTAAATGAATATCCAAATAATATTCATTTAGTAGTCTCATCTTTAGAAGAATATTCGAAATAATAATCGATAATCAATTCGACTCTGAATGAATATTGAGAAATATTATTCGTCGAATGGTTACGTTCAAATAATTATTTGAAGTAAGGATCGTTAAATAAATAATCTCGAACGAATATTCAAATAATATTCGTCGCCCGAAAATATTTTCCTTCGAGGTAACCTTGATATATCAGGAAATATTGACTCCCGGTCTATAGTTGATAAATAAGATATATACACCCTTCTTTGGGGGTCTACAATAACCGGCTTATAATTGATACCTTAGCTGTCTAATTTATAAGCCAATAAACAATCAGGGAACAAGCATAATGATATAACTTGAAAGTAGGCATGCATGCTATGGCATATGTACAACAGAAAACATATATATATATATATATATATATATATGTATATATATATATATATATATATATATATATATATATATATATATATTCAATCACAACAACAGCCTAAAAGAAGCGAATTGAAACTTGCCTGGTAGTCGAGTACGGTAAGGGGTAGTGGTAGCGGGTCCCGGGTCAGTTTGGTGATCTATAAATAGCCAAGGCATTCGGGATTAATCACTTAACATATTAAAAGTTAAGTTGTACTTAAATCGAAACACGTTCTCGAGTTATCTCGTTATATCCCTTTTAGTGGATTCCTTTTTATCACTGATCCGACCCGACATTCATTCGTTAATACGACATGTCACTGTACTTATACTTGGGATATACTTAAGTCATACGAGTTCTAAGGTCGATCGTTACAAATCAATATTATGCTCCGAGTTTTATCGCCCGTTTTCTAAGTGTTTTACCGAAGTTATAATCAAGCGGGTTTTTAGGGGTTCGTTTGCGATTAACTTTGATTCGAACATTTTTATAAAATCGGAAAACGATCCGTTTCACATGAGGTTTTCTCTCACACCTTCCTTTTTACCTCTAGTATTTAATTACCAAGATTCGCCACTGACTTACGTATTTTACGAGGGTTCAATTTTAATAACGAACTCGTACTTACGGTTTCGAACGTCTTTTAGTGAATCGGCCAGAATTCCTAAACCGTAAGTCCGTTTCACATGATCTTTATATCAAAACGAAGCTTATAACATGATCTATCTTTCCATGGAAGAACATGATACTGGACAGTTACTTATAACAAAAATCGGGCATTACGACGGCTATAAATCGGACGTTCCAAAAATCACAATCAACAACCCAAGCCACACCGGGCATCTAAACAACTTATAAACATATTAAGCACCTCAAAAAGTCCAGAAGCCACTGATCTTAGTATCAAAATCATCATGATAATCAAATCACTAAATCACTAACTAAACATGCTTATAACATGAACATAATCATAACTAAGCTAGATCCATCAAGAACATGCTTAAAACTCAAAGTAGATCTAGGGTTTTCAATTTTTATACCTTCCTTGGAGTATGTACTAGCCTCACAAATCTTGGTATGGTCCTTGGATAGCCTTAAGTTAGCTAGGATCAACCATGAAAACAAGAAAAACAAAGATTAGTTCTTGAAAACACTATTCATCATCATCTTTGATGATTTATTTGAAAATGGAAAAAGATGAATTTGAAGCTGAAATTTCTAGGGGATCTAAGCTATGATATGAAGTACTCACCATAAATATTTCAAGATCAAATGATGGTTGGAAGCCTTACTTATAGCACCTTGGCAGAATTTTTCAAGGAAGAAAGGAAAATGGAGAGTTCTTTGTGTTTGCTTGGTTGTTTTGATAATAATTCATAAAGTGATGAGCCTTGGATGATATCTCATCTCTTTTTACTTTATTAAAGTGCTTTTGGAATGAATGGTGAGATTTGAAAGCATGTGTAGCACTTGGATTGATTTATGGCTAACTAGAGTTTGATTTGGCTAACTACTAGTTCAATCCTTAACATGCTAGTTACTTAGCCCACTTGGTTGCTAGATATTTATCTAGTAGCATATGCATGACTCTTGCTTCCACTGCTTGTTTCTTTTGTCCGGTTATTGCTTGTTTCGATTGATCGTTCGGGCGAATAACTAAGTAGTTTCACCTCTAGGGTTTACCGGGAAATTTCTCGATATTCATAATACCTTCCCCAATCCTTAATATAATCCTCGTGATGACCATGTAGGATATTTAATCTCGATACGAACTTAATCAGTAATCTAGGATTCGTTCACTTTATTGATTAATCACGTTATAACGTTTTAGCGGTTTCTAGAACGCTTGTTTCACTGCCTTAGTGGTTTCCTACCTTCATTCTTAAATCAAATATAATAACATCCCAAAATATCAAATCCTCAAAGTTAATATCTCAATTTTTGGATTATAATAATATTTAATCCACTGTCCGGTCAAATATTATACCGAAAAAAAATTTGGAATTTCTGAATTCCGATCGTCTCTGCATTCATTAATTTCCTCCGCGTATTACTAATATGACTTCGAAACATCCATATCACGTCCCGTACATAGGGTGGCGTGAAAAGTTTTCCAACTTACAAAATCACTATTCATCCACCAAATTACTATGCACGTACAGGAAACACTATGCACGTACGGGAAACACTATGCACGTACGGGAAATACTATGCACGTACGGGAAACACTATGCACGTATGGGAAACACTATGCACGTACTCATTTCCCTTCAAGGATCCATTAGCTCCTTCCTGGATGGTAGATTATTCTTATCTAGGTCCTCAACCATCGAATTACTCTATTCTGACAATATACCAATGCATCAGGATCATTGTCCAAAGCAATATCCATTCATTACAATCATTGTTCTTTGAAACCACCATTCATTAGAGCTGGTGACCTTGTTGTCGGAATCATTGTTCCTCATTTTATCATTACTTAATAAAAAGTTTTAATTATATCCAAAATTTGGGGTTCTTACAGTCTCCCCTCCTTAAAAGGATTCCGTCCCGGAATCAGGTAGGAAGCAAAGAGTCGTTTGCCTGTCGTTCACTTTTTAGCTTCCCGGTCAATTCTTAGTCGTTCTACCCTTCCTCAGCACATCTTCTAATGCTACACTCCATACTGTATCCTTTTTCCATCAACGTTGCTACTTTTCGTACAACTCACTATCCGGGTTATACTCTTACTCAGTCTTATCCTTATTGATACCTTCAGTAACAATGGTATCACTATCACCCTACGAATTCGGAGGTAACCTCGCTCGTACTGTGCATTTCCTGATTGCTTTAATCTTCGCAATATCGATCAATATAGAGAAGTGGAAAGATTTATTGAGAGATCACTATGATCAATTGAACATTTGTTATAT
Source organism: Saposhnikovia divaricata (assembly GCA_036435485.1). NCBI lineage: Eukaryota > Viridiplantae > Streptophyta > Magnoliopsida > Apiales > Apiaceae > Saposhnikovia > Saposhnikovia divaricata. Next base: position 126,071,151 of record CM071595.1, read on the forward strand.
TGCATAGTTAGTACAGAAGGGGGCCAGCCTTTAGTACTTGACAAGCAATTAAACAAGTTATGGTATTCCACTTAGACTTCTATCACATAGACAGATAGTCACGTAGCAGTACCTCCCCTCCTAAAAGGGTTGTTCTTCTCAATTCATAAAGAAGATGAATAAGAGAGAAGAAGAGAACAGAGTTCTAAAGGATTATAGAAAGCTTTCATGATTGTAGAATATCATACTCAGAATTTACCTCTGAACTATAGAGGTTTATCAAAAAAGAAATTAATTATAATTATATCCAATACTATTTGATCGCAATCTCACGTGACAACATATCTTGCTGCTTTGTCCATTATTTTATGGACAAATACTCTTGTTCAATCTTAGCGATACTCACATTCGGGAAATCCTTCAACCTTTCAGGTTAAATCTTAGATTTCTCACTTGACATCATTATTACTGACATCCCATATCATGTTACTAGCTTTTTCATAACTATAATATTGATACTATCAGGTTGTCATCCTGAGAATTCATTAGAAAACCCATTCATAACATTCCTTGCTTCTCATTCCATAGTTGCTTTCCCAGCCTTTTCTTTATCAATCACATCCTTCTTATTATCTGATTCTTACTCATTTCTATTATTTACTTTCACCTTCACCTCTTTATTGAGACACCTTTTTGCACTTGGTACCTTCTTATCGGTATTCCGTCACATTTATTCTATAATCATCACGTTATTCCAATTTAAACTTTCCGAAATGAATCTGGCCCGATCCCTTTAACTTAGATTCATATAATCTACTTCTGCCAACCTTGTTTCTCATCACTTGTTCTTTTCTATCCGTGGTTTTCCACAAGTTGTCTTTCGTAAGTCAGACCAGGTCGTATATCTACATGCTCGTACTCCTATCATCTGTTGAACATCTGCATTTTACTGGCGTAGCCTTGCCACATGAAAACCCGTTATGACCGTGCTATAAGTTTTGGGGGTAAGGCTGGCTCGAATACCGCCGTCCGAACACTTTAAACTCTCAGGTGGCCCAATAAGTCTCGGGCTCAACCGCCCTTCCCTCCAAGTCTCATTAATTCTTTCCATGGGAATATCTTTAACATCATGAATCATCAACCTCATATTCTCTATCTTGTTTGCGCAGGAGTACACTAACATAAACTTGTTTATCATTCATCAACATGCCATTTAGTTAATCAATGGCAGCACTTTCTTTATCTTTACATTGTCATCTACTTTCTTAGAAGAATCACCATCGCTTGTTGTTTACGTAGTGCATTAATAGCTAACCCTACGGGTTTCAAATCCCTTAGGGAGACAAAGTAATCACTATTCCTTATCCATAAGGAACACTTCCTGAACTTGATGTAGATATAACATGAAGTAGATAGAATTGCAGAAGAGTTTCAAGCATCGCAGCTAGGTCCGGTTGATGAAACTATCACTTATGCATCTTCCATAAAAGACTGGAAACTTAACGGTTTACTTCATCAATTTTGTACCATGGTCCTGGTTTGCCTCAAAACGGGACCTTCTAAGGTACGTAATATGCTTAAGACTCCATCAGGAACCGAATCTTTACTTAAACTATTATTACCTTCGATTCTTGCACAATCATCAAAAGGAATGTAACTTCTTCCACTCCAATATGACCTTCAAGGTCTTTCCAAATATCATTTTGTTTCTTCGGTATGAACATTTATAATTATTCCTTTATACTTAGACTGTCGGCCACCTCATTGGCCTTTCCTGATAATAATAATTTCTGGTAATCCTTGTTCTCTGGATATATTCCAATTCAAACATTTCTACCTCATTCCCATCATTGTTGGGTGAAAGCATTCTCCCTTAAGCTCTGCTGATGGAGAAAAATATATTTATCAGTCTTTCTCCATAAGTCATTGCTTCCACCTACCCGTGGGAACTTTATCACGTTTATTCCCAATCCTACTTAGGATACTTCTCTTCTTAGTTCTTTCCTTATCTTAGGATAATCTCAACCTTTATAGGTTCAATCCATACTTCCTCAGGGTTTCACACATGCCTCGTCTGGCATAATTATTTCTATGTCATATATTCCCTACCAAACTTCCATTTTGAACTTCAGAATATTACCTTTTTCCTTGTAAGGTTTCTTAGGTAATCCTCATCATTCTTCATGTATTTTCTGGGTACAGGGCACATCAAAATATCAGTAATTAATCATATAATAATTCTGTCTATATACCTTTCAAAACTGCTTTTTTTTTATAAATCCTCAAAGTTTGATGTCGCCTTAATCAATTCAATTTAAATCATCCAAATTCACAATTTCCTTTATTAGGGGTAATGCCATCCCTTGTCCATTCCCCAGGGTTTGCCTTACTCTATGGATATCTTATCCTTAATTCAACTGCCAAGGAATTCCTGCATCCTATAATTGGCAATCAAATCATGTATCCTTAATAAGGGTCTCTTTTTAATCATTCTTATTTGATAATCGATCGGTAGCTTACTGCTAATTTCTTCTTTCAAATAGTGGTCAACCTATTTGACCTTCCAAAAGACAACGTATGTCTATCTGCTCTCTTACAGAACTTGTTAATGGTAGCAAGGATGTTCTGAAAGATATTGGTCGAGTTCAACGTGAATTTCCTATTGCTTATCGTTCTTCGCAAAGGTACTTGCCTCAGAGAAAATTCCTACAGCATATTGTTCAATTTCTGACCATTTCTATACTCTCTTCATATACCTTCATTGTTTACTTTCCTCCGTCATAATATATTCATGGTATTCATGATACCCTAACATCATACATCTCAAGTCATTATACTCCCATTTTACTCGTAATCTTGGACAACCATATACACATGAGTCACTTTATTACGGGTGACCCCATCCCAAAAAGGTCTAGTGAATTCCCAATCAAAACATGGGCTGTTCAGCAGAAGATTCCTACGATCTCATTAATGTTTCCTTTATATCAGAAGGCCTTGCAGTCGGTGCTTTCTTAGAAGCAACCCTGCTTTGTCTTTTCATTGCTGGTCTAGTCACTTTATAGTCCGTTGTGACTTGGCCTCAACTGGCCACACTAAAATAAAAATATATGATTTTAGGGGTTGGCTAATAGCATTACTTTTCTAGCAATTGCCGGCATAGTGCCTTCTTCTTTGATACCTTTCTACCTTTCCAAAACTTTACTCCATATAAGTCTTAATCGACTACTCGGCACCGTCTCCGGTCACCTTTCCTCCACTTTTATCTTTTCAACTATTCTTATCAATCCCGCGTGCCATACAAGCTTACCATTCCTGGCATAACAGCCTTTTCATTTAAGTCAATCCTGGAATTTCTCAGTCCGGCTGGTTTCTTACTTACATTTCCTGTTTTCGTCCAATCTCACTTCATCATTTTATCACTACCATCGATTGTAATACTCAGGGTCCGTCTACTAACCCATATATGACGGCAACCTTACCCAATCCATAGGGTTCGCTCCAGTTTCCATTCTCTTCAATGATGTTCTCTGATAATCAGAAAGACAAGATTTGCCAAAATTCGATGAATACCCTTTTTTTTTAATCAGGGAAATTTTGGTCAATCTATTCACCTACTGGTAACATTAAGGAGACCAATTTCGAAACCTGAAGAATAGTTCTATGAACCTCCAAGCAGGTAGAACCATAAGCAGTCATAATTAACGAAATAATCGTCATCAGGTTGGAAGTTTAACCACTGGAGAGGAACCAATTATATACATCCTTTAGAGGGGAATCAACAGTTTCAAACTGAAACCAGTCACAACTTCCTGATACCTATATGTCCTGATATTCAATATTACCAAATGTTAGTCTACCCAACCACTAGTCTTAGCAGGAACCTTACCGTCGGAGTTGGTTGTTCCAAAAAATTTGGCACTACTAAGGCCATCCGAACCTGGTGAACCGTGTTGTCCAAATGCATCCGCCAGTACTTTGTCATGCTGTGCAAGTACACATCCTAATCCTTTATGTGAAGCGTCGTTGGAAGCACAAAGTCTCCTTTTTCCATTAAGCAATGCCAACTCTTGGTCATTACCACTTTCATCTTTTAGCTCCAGGAAGATTTTCTCACATTTTTCCCTTTAACTGCTAATCGTATTACTTGATCCATTATAATTCCGTGTCGGAGTAAACTTAAGGTAACTACTATAATCCATTCAAAGAAAAGAAAGAATTTAATATTCCTCTGAATCACATGCTCTAACGTTTCTGGTTCATCATTTAACTGAGTTGAATTAACTCTATACTCAGTCTCTGACAGTAGTCTCCTTACGAGTTCATCTTGACTCACTGGTCTTATCTTCCGGTAGGTTCTGAGATCATTGTCTTGCTTACTACTTCCTTATATAACTTTACCCAATCATGCTGTCACTTCCCAATGTCTTTACTTTCTACTGATTCATTCATCAAATGATATGGCACTTACTGCCTCATTCTCAACTATTCCTAGGGACTCTGCTCCTCGTCCTATATCGCTGTCTTTGATAATCATACATTCCTCTAGCTCTTTCTTTGTTAAGATGAAAATCTATAAGGATTCTCATCTATTTCCGTATAAGATCTCAAGTAATTCTTCCAATCCGTCTTACTTGCTGGTACTACCTCCAGTAGTCCATCCACGAATCCAGCATGAATCTTCAGTTCTCTTGCTAATAGCTTAGTTCTTTATGCCCACTTTTCTGAGCTCTATACCTTAATCATCTCAATCTTTCTGGCGACAGCCCTCATTCCTCGAGGGTAAGCTCCTTATCCTAACAAGATTTTCCTTATCTGCTGGAACCTCTTTCGGGTCTCCAGTAGGGTACTCCATCGAATTACCCGCTGATCTTCAGCATTTAAAGCATCATCGCGCTGCTGCTCGTATGCCTCAAGGTCTGTCACCTTACTCATCGATACGATATCGATCTAAGTTACTATCATGATACTTACGAGTTCCCATAAGGGTTTTATATGTCATCACTACATTAAGTAGTCCGACTATGAACTTGGCAAGAGTTCTTATTATCTTATTGAATTTATTGTTTTAACTTCACCTCATCTCTGGGATTTATAACGTACGCTCTGATACCACTTCTGTAACACCCCCAGATCCGGGGTCCGGGATCCGGTGGTTACGGTTTCCAATTCTGTCCACAACAATTGAACTTTCCTTAATATAAAATAAATTACGTCTCTATGACCCAACACAACAATATAAAACACACCCGTTATAGTCCTAGAGATGAAATCAGAGTAACAATCAAATTTTTATTAATCACATTATGAGTTCTTACAATCCAAAAGAATTTCAATATAAATACATACTCTTTGCCATCCATTTACATAAGTCATACTAGATCATATTCTTGGTACTGAAAGAATAAATATATCCTACCAATAACTTCTTCTTCAGCTCTGGTAGTCTCATCGTCCTCGCCCGCGTCGAGTGCGCCTTGTGCGAGTCATCTGGTCTAGCTGTTGTTGTGATATAATAATAAAGCAAGGGTGAGCAATAGCCCACCAACAATAATATATAACTGAACGATAATGTATAACAGTTCAAAAGTATCTTTCAAACCATATGCCATGCATTTACGGAAATGATGCCAGTATAATATGAACGATGAAGTTACAAGGTAGCTTAAAGTATTTGTTTGTAGAAATATCTGCTACATCAAAAGTAAGCGAGATATTCTCATTGTTATTAAGAAGAGGAACTTGCATGAAAAGGTTGCAATTCCAGTTATGAACACTTTTCCAGCTCTGCCAACAGCAATCATGTTGCAGGAAATAAATAAGTTTGGATGATGAACCAATGAGGGAGTATTCACCGCGCCCGCTGTTCCAATCTTGATGATCAGTCGAGATCGTACAGCTCAAATTAGATTTACTACCGGTAGAAGGAAGAACTGACGGCTTTACTTGTATACCGCCTTACTAGCTCTCCCCGGCCAACGGTTGGGCCAAAGGGGATGGACCGGCGCTACTCGGCCTCTTATCCCCCTTTCCCCAAGTATAATACTTGTTGATAAGACTCTAAAAGGTAGTCGTATCTAGTTGGAAAGGAAAATTCACCAATAACTTCCAAGCTGTGGCTTGGTATCGAATATCAACTTGTTCCAACAATCTTACCTCTCGAATGATGAGAAGGTAAACAACGACTTAATAAGTCAACAGCACCCGAGTTGCGAGTGAAGAGAATACTCTATGACCGGGAAGTCGACAAGATAAATAACATTTTTCCAAGTAAGGTTCCCTTATTATCAGGGAGGTAGACTCAAAGAAGAATGATGTCTGGGAACCTTTCTTGATATAAGATTAATAATAATATGACTCCGAGATATTTTCTGTAATGATTGAAGAAGATAAACCTTATTGAGGTTATTCTAAGTATGAAATAAATATTCAGAGAATATTTATTGAATTAAAAATATTTAAAGAATATTTAAGAATATTAAAGGATATCTTTAATCAGGGTATTTCTCAAAATAATCCCTGGTGAAACATCAGGAGAATATTTATTGAATAAATAAATATTTAAATGAATATTCAAAATAATATTCATTAATTAATAGGGCCTGAAAGGAATACTTAAGATAATATTCATAATTAATTAGGAATTTAAATGAATATTCAAATAGTAATATTCATTTAATGAATAATATTCTAAATGAATATCAGGTAATATTCATTTAGTAATCCAAGCCCTAAAGGAATATTCGAGATAATATTCGATAAATAAATCAGGCTTCAGATGAATATTTAAAATAATATTCATCAAGTAATTAATATCTTAAATGAATTTTCAAAAGTAATATTTATTTAATAAAATAATATTCTAAATGAATATCCAAATAATATTCATTTAGTAGTCTCATCTTTAGAAGAATATTCGAAATAATAATCGATAATCAATTCGACTCTGAATGAATATTGAGAAATATTATTCGTCGAATGGTTACGTTCAAATAATTATTTGAAGTAAGGATCGTTAAATAAATAATCTCGAACGAATATTCAAATAATATTCGTCGCCCGAATAAGGGAAAATATTTACTTAAATATTTTCCTTCGTGGTAACCTTGATATATCAAGAAATATTGACTCCCGGTCTATAGTTGATAAATAAGATATATACACCCTTCTTTGGGGGTCTACAATAACCGGCTTATAATTGATACGTTAGCTGTCTAATTTATAAGCCAATAAACAATCAGGGAACAAGCATAATGATATAATTTGAAAGTAGGCATGCATGCTATGGCATATGTACAACAGAAAACATATATATATATATATATATATATATATATATATATATATATATATATTCAATCACAACAACAGCCTAAAAGAAGGGAATTGAAACTTGCCTGGTAGTCGAGTACGGTAAGGGGTAGTGGTAGCGGGTCCCGGGTCAATTTGGTGATCTATAAATAGCCAAGGCATTCGGGATTAATCACTTAACATATTAAAAGTTAAGTTGTACTTAAATCGAAACACGTTCTCGAGTTATCTCGTTATATCCCTTTTAGTGGATTCCTTTTTATCACTGATCCGACCCGACTTTCGTTCGTTAATACGACATGTCACTGTACTTATACTTGGGATATACTTAAGTCATACGAGTTCTAAGGTCGATCGTTACAAATCAATATTATGCTCCGAGTTTTATCGCCCGTTTTCTAAGTGTTTTACCGAAGTTATAATCAAGCGGGTTTTTAGGGGTTCGTTTGCGATTAACTTTGATTCGAACATTTTTATAAAATCGGAAAACGATCCGTTTCACATGAGGTTTTCTCTCACACCTTCCTTTTTACCTCTAGTATTTAATTACCAAGATTCGCCACTGACTTACGTATTTTACGAGGGTTCAATTTTAATAACGAACTCGTACTTACGGTTTCGAACGTCTTTTAGTGAATCGGCCAGAATTCCTAAACCGTAAGTCCGTTTCACATGATCTTTATATCAAAACGAAGCTTATAACATGATCTATCTTTCCATGGAAGAACATGATACTGGACAGTTACTTATAACAAAAATCGGGCATTACGACGGCTATAAATCGGACGTTCCAAAAATCACAATCAACAACCCAAGCCACACCGGGCATCTAAACAACTTATAAACATATTAAGCACCTCAAAAAGTCCAGAAGCCACTGATCTTAGTATCAAAATCATCATGATAATCAAATCACTAAATCACTAACTAAACATGCTTATAACATGAACATAATCATAACTAAGCTAGATCCATCAAGAACATGCTTAAAACTCAAAGTAGATCTAGGGTTTTCAATTTTTATACCTTCCTTGGAGTATGTACTAGCCTCACAAATCTTGGTATGGTCCTTGGATAGCCTTAAGTTAGCTAGGATCAACCATGAAAACAAGAAAAACAAAGATTAGTTCTTGAAAACACTATTCATCATCATCTTTGATGATTTATTTGAAAATGGAAAAAGATAAATTTGAAGCTGAAATTTCTAGGGGATCTAAGCTATGATATGAAGTACTCACCATAAATATTTCAAGATCAAATGATGGTTGGAAGCCTTACTTATAGCACCTTGGCAGAATTTTTCAAGGAAGAAAGGAAAATGGAGAGTTCTTTGTGTTTGCTTGGTTGTTTTGATAATAATTCATAAAGTGATGAGCCTTGGATGATATCTCATCTCTTTTTACTTTATTAAAGTGCTTTTGGAATGAATGGTGAGATTTGAAAGCATGTGTAGCACTTGGATTGATTTATGGCTAACTAGAGTTTGATTTGGCTAACTACTAGTGCAATCCTTAACATGCTAGTTACTTAGCCCACTTGGTTGCTAGATATTTATCTAGTAGCTTATGCATGACTCTTGCTTCCACTGCTTGTTTCTTTTGTCCGGTTATTGCTCGTTTCGATTGATCGTTCGGGCGAATAACTAAGTAGTTTCACCTCTAGGGTTTACCGGGAAATTTCTCGATATTCATAATACCTTCCCCAATCCTTAATATAATCCTCGTGATGACCATGTAGGATATTTAATCTCGATACGAACTTAATCCGTAATCTAGGATTCGTTCACTTTATTGATTAATCACGTTATAACGTTTTAGCGGTTTCTAGAACGCTTGTTTCACTGCCTCAGTGGTTTCCTACCTTCATTCTTAAATCAAATATAATAACATCCCAAAATATCAAATCCTCAAAGTTAATATCTCAATTTTTGGATTATAATAATATTTAATCCACTGTCCGGTCAAATATTATACCGAAAAAGAATTTGGAATTTCTGAATTCCGATCGTCTCTGCATTCACTTATTTCCTCCGCGTATTACTAATATGACTTCGAAACATCCATATCACGTCCCGTACATAGGGTGGCGTGAAAAGTTTTCCAACTTACAAAATCACTATTCATCCACCAAATTACTATGCACGTACAGGAAACACTATGCACGTACGGGAAACACTATGCACGTACGGGAAATACTATGCACGTATGGGAAACACTATGCACGTACGGGAAACACTATGCACGTATGGGAAACACTATGCACGTACTCATTTCCCTTCAAGGATCCATTAGCTCCTTCCTGGATGGTAGATTATTCTTATCTAGGTCCTCAACCATCGAATTACTCTATTCTGACAATATACCAATGCATCAGGATCATTGTCCAAAGCAATATCCATTCATTACAATCATTGTTCTTTGAAACCACCATTCATTAGAGCTGGTGACCTTGTTGTCGGAATCATTGTTCCTCATTTTATCATTACTTAATAAAAAGTTTTAATTATATCCAAAATTTGGGGTTCTTACAGGGATGCAATCCCATTTTCTGATAAATATTCCCTAAATTCTCCAAGCAAGTATTCGCCACCACGATCTGATCGTAGTGACTTGATACATTTTCCAAGATGTCGCTTCTCCGCACTTGCTTTGTACTCTTTGAATTTTTCAAAGCACTCAGACTTACGGCGCAACAAATAAATGTACCCATATCTAGAATAATCGTCAATGAAAGTGACAAAATACTCATAACCTCCTCTTGCTTGGATACTTATAGGTCCACATAAATCAGTATGAACCAATTCTAACACTTCTTTAGCTCTATTCCCCTTTGCTTTAAAAGGCCTATTAGTCATCTTACCTTCCAAGCAGGATTCACAAACTGGAAATGGCTCCACTGCCAACGAGCCTAATGGCCCATCTACTACCAGTCTTTGAATCCTCCTCAAGTTAATATGACCTAATCTTAAGTGCCAAAGATATGTTTGGTTCAATTCAGAAGGTTTCTTTCTTTTATTTGAGCTAGAAAGAATGTTATTAGTTTCCTTATGTTGCAGCATTGGTTGGATAGGATTAATAATATATAAATTGTCTTGCAATGTACCAGAACATATAACTCGTTTATTCATCATAATAGAAACATTACGATCCAAACAAACATTATAACCATCCATGGCAAGTGTAGAAACCGAAATTAAATTCCTTCTAAACGAAGGTACATAAAGACAATTGTTCAAAACCAAAATCCTATCATCGCCAAAAGACAATGTAATTATTCCAACTGCAACTACTGCTACTTTTGTAGCATCTCCCATGAACACATATATCTCGCCATCTCTAAGCATTCTGGATTGCTGGAACCCTGCATAGAGTTACAAACATGGTCAGTGGCTCATGTATCTACACACCAAGTGCTCGTAGATATAGTCGCTATATATGTTTCTGTAACTAGAGAAACAGACATACCAGTATTGTTTGTCTTCTTAGGAAGAGGACAATCCTGTTTCCAGTGACCTGACTGCTTGCACCTGAAGCACTTGCCCTTAGGCTTTTTCACACCACCTTGAACTCCCACTGCATTAGCAATCTTTCCAGCTTTCTGTGTCTGAGTCTTTTTCTTCTTCTTACCTTTCGGCTTAGATGAAGAAGCTTTCTCGGCCACATTCACTTGAACATTCTGCTTAAAGAGTCCTTCAGCTGCCTGAAGTTCTGTCAGAAATTCCGCGAGACTATACATCCTTTTGTTCATGGTGTAATTCAAGCGGAACTGCTCAAAACTTTTGGGCAAGCTCATAAGGATGATATCGATCTGGGTTTCCCCATCAATATCAGCACCAAGGATCTCCATCTCATTCAGATGAGACATCATTCTGAGAACATGATCCCTTACAGGTGTTCCTTCAACCATCTGAGTGTTCATTAAAGCCTTCATTGCTACTTGCCTAGCAGCCCTATTCTGTTCTCCAAAAAGTTCCTTGAGATTAAAGAGCATATCTGAAGCAGTGGGCATAGCCTGATGCTGATGCTGCAAAAACACCCGACATTGTTGCCAGAATGTAACATCGCGACATCTCATCAGCCTTAATCCACCGCTTATAATACTCCTTCTCACTTTCAGGAGCATCTTCAGCAGGCTGGTCTGGCTTGGGTTCATAAGTACAAAATTTGTACTCCTCAGCAGTCAACACTATGTCCAAATTACGTTTCCATTCAATATAGTTCGGTCCAGTAAGTTTGTTATCCTTAAGTATGGTGAATAGTGGATTAAAGCCCATAGTGATCTAATCCTGAGAATCATACATGTAACACATAATCAGATAGTTGCATAAATTTTAAATCCTATTGGTTTCCTCTAACAATTAATTAAAATTAATGCACTAATATTTAAACACCATAAGTATCTGGTACGCCACGATGGATGACATATATACCACTTAAATTCGTTTAAATATTACTTCGGTCCTATTACTAAATAATACGCCACGTTAGGGTGGACTATATATTATTTTTCATAGCTAAGTGTATACCATTATTAAATTTTAAATTAATAAAAAGACTGGATACCACCATTAAATATTTTAAATCAATAATCGATAATAGGATAATTCCCAGATCGGGGGGAGCATTGTCAAGAGGCATCACTTAAGACCCCTTTCTAGACAGAATCATCCTTTCTCTCAATATCAAAATCTATATTCAATCAGTGGTACCCTTCTAATTAATTGAATTCTATGAAACTTGGTACGCCACGATGGGTGGCATGTATACCTTTCAATATTCGTAATTAATTTAGGAAGTTTGTTCTAGTAATATCCATAACACTACCTGACACCATAAATCATACGCCACGATGGGTGGCATGTATATAATTTATATTCGTCTCGGCGTTAAATTACATACAAACAATAATGGAGACCATGGGATTTAATTCCTAATTAATTCCCTCACCCACTTAGAATTTTTATTTAAAATTGAGGAATTTTATCTAGATGCATCGCCCTATGTTATTATTTCGAGGTCTACATGTTATAAAAATAACAAAACAAAGAACACATAACATAGCAGCATGCATCATAAAATTAAAGCAATAAATAAAATTAATATCCATGTCGTCCTAATTATGTTAAACATGCAATTAAAATTACACACATAATTAACAACACACATAATAATTATTTAAAGCAATAATTAAAAAATTAAATAGCGGAATTAAAATTAAAAAATATAATTTAAATCCACTATTATGGCCCCTTGAAAAAAGAATAAATTTCCAGCCCTTTATTTTGCTGAAAAACAATTTTCTGCCAAAAACCTTGTTGTTGCGCATTCACGGCCTGCATTACACCCTGTTTCATCCTGTAACGCAGGACAGACCTATGTTACACCCCCCGTAACGGCCTGTTGCGCATGTACTGTAAGAACCCCAAATTTTGGATATAATTAAAACTTTTTATTAAGTAAGGATAAAACGAGGAACAATGATTCCGACAACAAGGTCACCAGCTCTAATGAATGGTGGTTTCAAAGAACAATGATTGTAATGAATGGATATTGCTTTGGACAATGATCCTGATGCATTGGTATATTGTCAGAATAGAGTAATTCGATGGTTGCGGACCTAGATAAGAATAATCTACCATCCAGGAAGGAGCTAATGGATCCTTGAAGGGAAATGAGTACGTGCATAGTGTTTCCCATACGTGCATAGTATTTCCCGTACGTGCATAGTGTTTCCCGTACGTGCATAGTGTTTCCTGTACGTGTATAGTAATTTGGTGGATGAATAGTGATTTTGTAAGTTGGAAAACTTTTCACGCCACCCTATGTACGGGACGTGATATGGATGTTTCGAAGTCATATTAGTAATATGCGGAGGAAATAAGTGAATGCGGAGACGATCGGAATTCAGAAATTCCAAATTCTTTTTCGGTATAATATTTGACCGGGCAGTGGATTAAATATTATTATAATCCAAGAATTGAGATATTAACTTTGAGGATTTGATATTTTGGGATGTTATTATATTTGATTTAAGAATGAAGGTAGGAAACCACTGAGGCAGTGAAACAAGCGTTCTAGAAACCGCTAAAACGTTATAACGAGATTAATCAATAAAGCGAACGAATCCTAGATTATGGTTTAAGTTCGTATCGAGATTAAATATCCTACATGGTCATCACGAGGATTATATTAAGGATTGGGGAAGGTATTGTGAATATCGAGAAATTTCCCGGTAGACCCTAGAGGTGAAACTACTTAGTTATTCGTCCGAACGATCAATGAACTGAGCAATAAACGGACAAAGAAACAAGCAGAGAACCAAGATGCAAGTATGTGCAAGTGGATGAGATCAAGAAACTAAGTAGTTACAAGAGTAACTAGCATACTTAGCAAGCTAACTAAGTACTTAGCAAGTTAATCTCCTCCAACCACAAGAATTCAACACTTGTCCATTCCAAAGACATCATCCATGACATAACCCTTGATAAAGTAGCTTTATGACTTAGATATTTTCCAAGCATCACAATAATTCAAGATTTCCAAGCAAGCCAAGCAAGAACACCAACATCTCTCCCTTTCTTCCCCATTCGGCTATATGCCTTAATTCAAAAACCAAAATCAACCTTCCCACCATTGTTTGATCTCCAAATTTTTAACATAGATCTTATATTTCATAAAAATTATACCCTAGAAATCTTAGCCTCAAACACCACTTTTTCCATTTTCAAAGAAATCATCAAAGACTAGGGTGAATAGTGATTTTCAAGAACAACTCTTGATTTTCTTGATTTCTAGGATGATCTAAGCTTGGTTATGGGTATACAAGGACTATGCAAAGCTTATCAAGGTCTTTACACACTCCAAGGAAGGTATAAATCTCTTGAAACCCTAGGCCTTACTTTGATATCATGCTTGTTCTTGATGATTTTAGAGTAATATGTTCTTAATGATGTTATAAGCATGATTAGTTAAGTGGTTTAGTGAATCAAGAAGCATGATGATTTTCAATACCAAGATCAGTAGCTTCTGGACTCTTAGAGATGCTTATTAAGTGTATAAATTGTTTAGATGCCCGGTGTGGCTTGGTTGATGCGATATGATTTTTAGAATGCTCGATTCATAGCCGTCGTAATGCCCGATTTTCATTAACATTAAGAAATCAATTTGGTCAGTGGTCATAACTCTCTGTTCTTGACAAAGCAATGAACCCTACTGATAGGTTTTTAAACATAGATCACTTTGGCGAAAGAATCGAAGCATTTCGATTTACGGTTTAGGAATTATAACCAAATTACTAAAAGTAGTTCGAATCCGTAAACGAAAGTTCGTAACTGTAATTGAACCCTCGTAAACTATGTAACGTCATGGCGAATCTTGGTAAATAAATACTAGAGGTAAAAAGGAAGGTGTGAAAGAAAACCGTATGTCAAAAGGATCATTTTTCGATTTATTAAAAATGTTCGAGTCGAGGTTAAACGCGAACGAACCCCAAAAAGACGACTCTTTTATAACTTCGGTAAAAACACTTAGAAAACGGGCGATAAAACTCGGAGTATAGTATTGGTTCGTAACGATCGACCTTAGAACTCATATGACTTAAGTATGTCCCAAGTATAAGTACAATGACATGTCGTATTAACGAACGAATGTCGGGTCGGATCGGTGATAAAAAGTAATCCACTAAAAGGGGTATAACGAGATAACTCGAGAACGTGTTTCGAATTAAGTATAACTTAACTTTTAATATGTTAAGTGATTAATCCCGAATGCCTTGGCTATTTATAGATCACCAAGCTGAACCGGGACCCGCTACCACTACCCCTTACCGTACTCGACTACCAGGCAAGTTTCAATTCCCTTCTTTTAGGCTGTTGTTGTGATTGAATATATATATATATATATATATATATATATATATATATATATATATATTTATATATATATGTTTTCTGTTATACATATGCCATAGCATGCATGCCTACTTTCAAGTTATATCATTATGCTTGTTCCCTGATTGTTATTGGCTTATAAATTAGATAGCTATCATAGCAACTATAAGCCGGTTATTGTAAGACCCTCATAGAAGGGCGTGTACATCTTATTCATCAAATATAGACCGGGAGTCAATATTTCTTGATATATCGAGATTACCTCGGAGGAAAATATTTAAGTAAATATTTTCCATTATTCGGGCGACGAATATTATTTGAATATTCGTTCGAGATTATTTATTTTAACGATCTTTACTTCAAATAATTATTTGAACGTAACTATTCGACGAACAATATTTTTAATATTCATTCAGAGTCGAATTATTTATCGATTATTATTGCGAATATTCTTCTAAAGGTTGGACTACTAAATGAATATTATTTGGATATTCATTTAGAATATTATTCATTAAATGAATATTACTTTTGAGTATTCATTTAAGATAGTAATTACCTGTCGAATATTATTTTAATGTTCATCTGAAACTTGATTTATTTGTCGAGTCTTATCTCGAATATTCCTTTAAAGCTTGGATTACTAAATGAACATTACTTGATATTCATTTAGAATATTATCCATTAAATGAATATTACTTTGTCAATATTCATTTAAATTCCTAATTAATTATGAATATTATTTTGAATATTCCCCCAAGGTTCTATTTAATCATCGAATATTATTTTAAATATTTTAAATATTCCTTTCAGGTCTTATTAATTAATGAATATTATTTGGAATATTCATTTGAATATTTAATTATGCAATAAATATTCTCTCGATATTTCTTCAAGAATTATTTGAGAGATACTCTGATTAAAGATATTCTTTCATATTCCTAAATATTCCGTAAAATATTTTAATTCAATAAATATTCTCTGAATATTTATTCCATACTTAGAATAACCTCGATAAGGTTTATCTTCTTCGATTATTACAGAAAATATTTCGGAGTCATATTATTATTAATCTTATGTCAAGAAAGTTTCTCAGACATCATTCTTCTTTGAGTCTATCTCCCTAATAATAAGGGAACCTTACTTGAAAAATGTTATTTATCTTGTCGACTTCCCGGTCATAAAGTATTCTCTTCACTCGCAACTCGGGTGCGGTTGACTTATTAAGTCGTTGTTTACCTTCTCATCTTTCGAGGGGTAAGATTGTTGGAACAAGTTGATATTCGATACCAAGCCACAGCTTGGAAGTTATTTGTGAATTTTCCTTTCCAACTAGATACGACTACCTTGTAGAGTCTTATCAACAAGTATTATACTTGGGGAAAGGGGGACGAACGTTACATTCAGAATCATGAATTCTATTTGAACTAGGAGTCGTGTAAGAGGCCGAGTAGCGCCGGTCCATCCCCTTTGGCCCAACCGTTGGCCGGGGAGAGCTAGTAAGGCGGTAGACAAGTAAAGCCGTCAGTTCTTCCTTCTACCGGTAGTAAATCTAAATTGAGCTGTACGATCTCGACTGATCATCAAGATTTGAACAGCGGGCGCGGTGAATACTCCATCATTGGTTCATCATCCAAACTTATTTATTTCCTGCAACATGATTACTGTTGGCAGAGCTGGAAAAGTGTTCATAACTGGAATTGCAATCTTTTCATGCAAGTTCCTCTTTTAATGACAATGAGAATATCACGCTTACTTTTGATGTAGCAGATATTTCTACAAACAAATACTTTAAGTTACCTTGTAACTTCATCGTTCATATTATACTGGCATCATTTCCGTAAATGCATGGCATATGGTTTGAAAGATACTTTTGAACTGTTATACATTATCGTTCAGTTATGTATTATTGTTGGTGGGCTATTGCTCACCCTTGCTTTATTATTATATCACAACAACAGCTATACCAGATGACTCGCACAAGGCGCACTCGACGCGGGCGAGGACGATGAGACTACTAGAGCTGAAGAAGAAACTATTGGTAGGATATATTTATTCTTCCAGTACCAAGAATATGGTCTAGTATGACTTATGTAAATGGATGGCAAAGAGTATGTATTTATATTGAAATTCTTTTGGATTGTAAGAACTCATAATGTAATTAATAAAAATTTGATTGTTACTCTGATTTCATCTCTGGGACTATAACGGGTGTGTTTTATATTGTTGTGTTGGGTTATAGAGACGTAATTTATTTTATGTTAAGGAAAGTTCAATTGTTGTGGACAGAATTGGAAACCGTAACCACCGGATCCCGGACCCCGGATCTGGGGGTGTTACAGAAGTGGTATCAGAGCGTACGTTATAAACCCCAGAGATGAGGTGACGTTAAAACAATAAATTCAATAAGATAATAAGAACTCTTGCCAAGTTCATAGTCGGACTACTTAATGTAGTGATGACATATAAAACCCTTATGGGAACTCGTAAGTATAATGATAGTAACTTAACTCGATATCGTATCGACGAGTAAGGCGACAGACCTTGAGGCATACGAGCAACAGCGCGATGATGCTTTATATGCTGAAGATCAGCGGGTAATTCGATGGAGTACCCTACTGGAGACCCGGAAGAGGTTCCAGCAGATAAGGAAAATCCTGTTAGGATAAGGAACTTACCCTTGGGTAATGAGGGTCGCAGCCAGAATGACTGTGATGATTAAGATATGGTGCTCAGAAAAGTGAGTATAAAGAACCGAGATATTATTAAGAGATCTGAAGATGCATGTTGAATTCATAGCCGGACTACCAGATGTAGTACCAGCAAGAAAGAAGGATTGGAAGAATTACTTGAGATCTTATACGGAAATAGATGAGAATCCTTAGAGATTTTCATCTTAACAAAAAAAAGAGCTAGAGGGATGTATGATTATCAAAGACAGCGATATAGGACGAGGAGCAGAGTCCCTAGGAATAGTTGAGAATGAGGCAGTAAGTGCCATATCATTTGATAAATGAATCAGTATGAATATTGTCATTAATAATTTGCCACGAGAAGGCAGATGTCATAGGTTATAATTTACGAAACTAAATTGAGGTTAATGAGGTGGTTTTATTCAGGGAAATGTTCATGAATGAATCAGTAGAAAGTAAAGACATTGGGAAGTGACAGCATGATTGGGTAAAATTATATAAGGAAGTAGTAAGCAAGACAATGATCTCAGAACCTACCGGAAGATAAGACCAGTGAGTCAAGATGAACTCGTAATGAGACTACTGCCAGAGACTGAGTATAGAGTTAATTCAACTAAGTTAAATGATGAACCAGAAACGTTAGATGCATGTGATTCAGAGGAATATTAAATTCCTTCTTCTCTTTGAATGGATTATAGTAGTACCTTAAGTTTATTCCGATGCGGAATTATAATAAATCAAGTAATACGATCAGCAGTTAAAGAGAAAAATGTGAGAAAATCTTCCTGGAGCTAAAAGGTGAAATTGGTAATGACCAAGAGCTGGCATTGCTTAATGGAAAAAGGAGACTTTGTGCTTCCAACGACGCTTCGCATAAAGGGTTAGGTAGACCGACATTTGGTAGTATTGAATATCAGGACGTATAGGTATCAGGATATTGTGACAGGTTTCAGTTTGAAACGGTTGATTCCCTTCTAAGGGATGGATATAATTGATTCCTCTCCAGTGGGTAAACTTCCAATCTGATGATGATTATTTCGTTAACTATGACTGCTTATGATTCCACCTGCTTGGAGGTTCATAGAACTATTCTTCAGGTTTCGAAACTGGTCTCCTTAATGTTACCAGTAGGTGGGTAGATTGATCAAAATTTCCCTGAGTCTGGAAAGGAATTCGGTGAATTTTGGCAAACCTTGTCTTTCTGATTATCAGAGAATGTCATGGAAGAGAGTAGAAACTGGAGCAAACCCTGTGATTTGGGTAAGGATGCTGTAAAATGGGTTAGTAAATGGACCCTGAGCATTACAATCCATGGTAGTGATAAAATGATGAAGTGAGATTGGACGAAAACAGGAAATGTCAGTAAGAAACTAGCCGGACGGAGAAACTCCGGGATTGACTTAAGTGAAAAGGTTGTTATGCCAGGAATGGTAAGCTTGCGTGGCACGCGGGATTGATAAGAATAGTTGAAAAGATAAAAGTGGAGGAAAGGTGACCGGAGACGGTGCCGAGTAGTCGATTAAGACTTATATGGAGTAAAGTTTTGGAAAGGAAGAAAGGTATCAAAGAAGAAGGCACTATGCCGGCAATTGCTAGAAAAGTAATGCTATTAGCCAACCCCTAAAATCATATATTTTTATTTTAGTGTGGCCAGTTGAAGCCAAGTCACAAAGGATTATCGAGTGACTAGACCAGCAATGAAAGGACAAAGCAGGGTTGCTTATAAGAAAGCACCGACTGCAAGGGCTTCTGATATAAAGGAAACAATAATGAGATCGTAGGAATCTTCTGCTGAACAACCCATGTTTTGATTGGGAATTCACTAGACCTTTTTGGGATGGGGTCACCCGTACTGAAGTGACTCATGTGTATATGGTTGTCCAAGATTTCGAGTAAAATGGAAGTATAGTGACTTGAGATGTATGATGTTAGGGTATCATGAATACCATGAATATATTATGACGGAGGAAAGTAAACAATGAAGGTATATGAAGAGGGTATAGAAAAGGTCAGAAATTGAACAGTATGCTGTAGGAATTTTGTCTGAGGCAAGTACCTTTGCGAAGAACGATAAGCACTAAGAGATTCACGTTGAACTCGACCAATATCTTCCGGGACTTCCTTGCTACCATTAACAAGTTCGGTAAGAGAGGAGATAGGCATACGTTGCCTTTTTGGATGGCCAAATAGGCTGACAACTATCTGAAAGAAGAGGGTGGCATTAAACCACCGATCGATTATCAAATGAGAATGATTGAAAAGAGACCTTTATTAAGGATACATGATCTGTTTGCCAATTATAAGATGCAAGAATTCCTTGGCAGTTGAATTAAGGATAGGATATCCATAAATTAAGACAAACCCTGGGGAATGCACAATGGGTGGCATTAACCCTAATAACGACATTATGACTTCAGATGATATGAGCTGGACTTGCTAAGGCAACAATGACCGGTAAGGATTATTAAAAAGAGTTCTGGAAAGAACATAGATAGAATTATTAGAGTATTGATCAATGACATTTTGATATACCCGGTACCCAGAAAATACCGGAGGAATGATAAGGATGGCCTATGAAACCTTACAAGGAAAAAGGTAATATTCCGAACTTCAAAATGGAAGTTTGGTAAGGAATGTATGACATCGTAACAATAATGCCAGATGAGGCATGTATGAAACCCTGAGGACGTATGGGTTGAACCTATAAAGGTTGAGATTATCCTAAGATAAAGAAAGAACTAAGAAAAGAAGTATCCTAAGTAGGATTGGGAATAAACGTGATAAAGTTCCCACGGGTAGGTGGAAGCAATGACTTATGGAAATGACTGATAGTTATATTTTCTCCTTCAGCAGAGCTTAAGGGAGAATGCTTTAACCCAACAGTGATGGGAATGAGGTAGAAAAACTTGAGTTGGAATGTACCCAGAGAACATGGGTTACAAGAAATCATTATCATCAAGAAAGGCCAATGAGGTGGCCGACAATCTAAGTATAAAGGAATAATTACAAATGTTCATACCGAAGAAACAGAATGATATTTGGAAGGACCTTGAAGGTCATATCGGAATGGAGGAATTTACATTCCTTCTGATGACTGTGCAAGAATTGACAGTAATAATAGTTTAAGTAAAGATTCGATTCCTGATGGAGTCTTAAGCATATTACGTACCTTAGAAGGCCCCGTTTTGAGGCAAACCAGGACCATGGTACAAAATTGATGAAGTAAACCATTAAGTTTCCAGTCTCTTATGGAAGATGCATAAGTGATAGTTTCATCAACCGGACCTAGCTGCGATGCTTGAAACTCTTCTGCAATTCTATCTGCTTCATGTTATATCTACATCAAGTTCAGGAAGTGTTCCTTATGGATAAGGAATAATGATTACTTTGTCTCCCTAAGGGATTTGAAACCCGTAGGGTTAGCTATTAACGCACTACGTAAACAACAAGCGATGGTGATTCTTCTAAGAAAGTAGATGACAACGTAAAGATAAAGAAAGTGCTGCTATTGATAAGCTAAATGGCATGTTGATGAATGACAAGCAAGTTTGTGTTAGTGTACTTCTGCACAAACAAGATAGAGAATATGAGGTTGATAATTCTTGATGCTAAACGTATTCCCGTAGAAAGAATTAATGAGACTTGGAGGGAAGGGCGGTTGAGCCCGAGACTTATTGGGCCACCTGAGAGTTTAAAAGTGTTCGGACAGCGGTATTCGAGCTAGCCTTACCCCCAAAACTTATAGCACGGTCATAACGGGTTTTCATGTGGCCAGGCTACGCCAGTAAACTGCAGATGCTCGATAGATGATAAGAGCATGAGCCGGTAGATATACGACCTGGTCTGACTTACGAAAGACAACCTGTGGAAAACCACGGATAGAAAAGAACAAGTGATGAGAAATAAGGTTGGCAGAAGTAGATCATATGAATCTAAGTTAAAGGGATCGGGCCAGATTCATTTCGGAAAGTTTAAATTGGAATAACGTGATGATTATAGAATAAATGTGACGGAATACCGATAAAGAGGTACCAAGTGCAAAAAGGTGTCTCAATAAAGAGGTGAAGGTGAAAGTAAATAATAGAAATGAGTAAGAATCAGATAATAAGAAGGATGTGATTGATAAAGAAAAGGCTGGGAAAGCAACTATGGAATGAGCAGCAAGGAATGTTATGAATGGGTTTTCTAATGAATTCTCGGGATGACAACCTGATAGTGTCAATATTATAGTTATGAAAAAGCTAGTAACATGATATGGGATGTCAGTAATAATGATGTCAAGTGAGAAATCTAAGATTTAACCTGAAAGGTTGAAGGATTTCCCGAATGTGAGTATCGCTAAGATTGAACAATAGTATTTGTCCATAGAATAATGGACAAAGCAGCAAGATATGTTGACACGTGAGATTGCGATCAAATAGTATTGGATATAATTATGACTAATTTCTTCTTTGATAAACCTCTATAGTTCAGAGGTAAATTCTGAGTATGATATTCTACAATCATGAAAGCTTTCTATAATCCTTTAGAACTCTTTTCTCTTCTTCTCTCCTATTCATCTTCTTTATGAATTGAGAAGAACAACCCTTTTAGGAGGGGAGGTACTGCTACGTGACTATCTGTCTATGTGATAGAAGTCTAAGTGGAATGCCATAACTTGTTTAATTGCTTGTCAAGTACTAAAGGCTGGCCCCCTTCTGTACTAACTATGCAATATAACAAATGTTCAATTGATCATAGTGATCTCTCAATCAATCTTTCCACTTCTCTATATTGATCGAGATTGCGAAGATTAAAGCAATCAGGAAATGCACAGTACGAGCGAGGTTACCTCCGAATTCGTAGGGTGATAGTGATACCAATGTTACTGCAGGTATCAATAAGGATAAGACTGAGTAAGAGTATAACCCGGATAGTGAGTTGTACGAAAAGTAGCAACGTTGATGGAAAAAAGGATACAGTATGGATTGTTGCACTAGAAGATGTGCTGAGGAAGGGTAGAAGGACTAAGAATTGACCGGGAAGCTAAAAAGGGAACGACAGGCAAACGACTCTTTGCTTCCTACCTGATTCCGGGACGGAATCCTTTTTAGGAGGGGAGACTGTAAGAACCCCAAATTTTGGATATAATTAAAACTTTTTATTAAGTAAGGATAAAACGAGGAACAATGATTCCGACAACAAGGTCACCAGCTCTAATGAATGGTGGTTTCAAAGAACAATGATTGTAATGAATGGATATTGCTTTGGACAATGATCCTGATGCATTGGTATATTGTCAGAATAGAGTAATTCGATGGTTGCGGACCTAGATAAGAATAATCTACCATCCAGGAAGGAGCTAATGGATCCTTGAAGGGAAATGAGTATGTGCATAGTGTTTCCCATACGTGCATAGTATTTCCCGTACGTGCATAGTGTTTCCCGTACGTGCATAGTGTTTCCTGTACGTGCATAGTAATTTGGTGGATGAATAGTGATTTTGTAAGTTGGAAAACTTTTCACGCCACCCTATGTACGGGACGTGATATGGATGTTTCGAAGTCATATTAGTAATATGCGGAGGAAATAAGTGAATGCAGAGACGATCGGAATTCAGAAATTCCAAATTCTTTTTCGGTATAATATTTGACCGGGCAGTGGATTAAATATTATTATAATCCAAGAATTGAGATATTAACTTTGAGGATTTGATATTTTGGGATGTTATTATATTTGATTTAAGAATGAAGGTAGGAAACCACTGAGGCAGTGAAACAAGCGTTCTAGAAACCGCTAAAACGTTATAACGAGATTAATCAATAAAGCGAACGAATCCTAGATTACGGATTAAGTTCGTATCGAGATTAAATATCCTACATGGTCATCACGAGGATTATATTAAGGATTGGGGATGGTATTGTGAATATCGAGAAATTTCCCGGTAAACCCTAGAGGTGAAACTACTTAGTTATTCGTCCGAACGATCAATGAACTGAGCAATAAACGGACAAAGAAACAAGCAGAGAACCAAGATGCAAGTATGTGCAAGTGGATGAGATCAAGAAACTAAGTAGTTACAAGAGTAACTAGCATACTTAGCAAGCTAACTAAGTACTTAGCAAGTTAATCTCCTCCAACCACAAGAATTCAACACTTGTCCATTCCAAAGACATCATCCATGACATAACCCTTGATAAAGTAGCTTTATGACTTAGATATTTTCCAAGCATCACAATAATTCAAGATTTCCAAGCAAGCCAAGCAAGAACACCAACATCTCTCCCTTTCTTCCCCATTCGGCTATATGCCTTAATTCAAAAACCAAAATCAACCTTCCCACCATTGTTTGATCTCCAAATTTTTAACATGGATCTTATATTTCATAAAAATGATACCATAGAAATCTTAGCCTCAAACACCACTTTTTCCATTTTCAAAGAAATCATCAAAGACTAGGGTGAATAGTGATTTTCAAGAACAACTCTTGATTTTCTTGATTTCTAGGATGATCTAAGCTTGGTTATGGGTATACAAGGACTATGCAAAGCTTAGAAAGGTCTTTACACACTCCAAGGAAGGTATAAATCTCTTGAAACCCTAGGCCTTACTTTGATATCATGCTTGTTCTTGATGATTTTAGAGTAATATGTTCTTAATGATGTTATAAGCATGATTAGTTAAGTGGTTTAGTGAATCAAGAAGCATGATGATTTTCAATACCAAGATCAGTAGCTTCTGGACTCTTAGAGATGCTTATTAAGTGTATAAATTGTTTAGATGCCCGGTGTGGCTTGGTTGATGCGATATGATTTTTAGAATGCTCGATTCATAGCCGTCGTAATGCCCGATTTTCATTAACATTAAGAAATCGATTTGGTCAGTGGTCATAACTCTCTGTTCTTGACAAAGCAATGAACCCTACTGATAGGTTTTTAAACATAGATCACTTTGGCGAAAGAATCGAAGCATTTCGATTTACGGTTTAGGAATTATGACCAAATTACTAAAAGTAGTTCGAATCCGTAAACGAAAGTTCGTAACTGTAATTGAACCCTCGTAAACTATGTAACGTCATGGCGAATCTTGGTAAATAAATACTAGAGGTAAAAAGGAAGGTGTGAAAGAAAACCGTATGTCAAAAGGATCATTTTTCGATTTATTAAAAATGTTCGAGTCGAGGTTAAACGCGAACGAACCCCTAAAAGATGACTCTTTTATAACTTCGGTAAAAACACTTAGAAAACGGGCGATAAAACTCGGAGTATAGTATTGGTTCGTAACGATCGACCTTAGAACTCATATGACTTAAGTATGTCCCAAGTATAAGTACAATGACATGTCGTATTAACGAACGAATGTCGGGTCGGATCGGTGATAAAAAGTAATCCACTAAAAGGGGTATAACGAGATAACTCGAGAACGTGTTTCGAATTAAGTATAACTTAACTTTTAATATGTTAAGTGATTAATCCCGAATGCCTTGGCTATTTAATGATCACCAAGCTGAACCGGGACCCGCTACCACTACCCCTTACCGTACTCGACTACCAGGCAAGTTTCAATTCCCTTCTTTTAAGCTGTTGTTGTGATTGAATATATATATATATGTTTTCTGTTATAAATATGCCATAGCATGCATGCCTACTTTCAAGTTATATCATTATGCTTGTTCCCTGATTGTTATTGGCTTATAAATTAGATAGCTATCATAGCAACTATAAGCCGGTTATTGTAAGACCCTCATAGAAGGGCGTGTACATCTTATTCATCAAATATAGACCGGGAGTCAATATTTTTTTGATATATCGAGATTACCTCGGAGGAAAATATTTAAGTAAATATTTTCCATTATTCGGGCGACGAATATTATTTGAATATTCGTTCGAGATTATTTATTTTAACGATCTTTACTTCAAATAATTATTTGAACGTAACTATTCGACGAATAATATTTTTAATATTCATTCAGAGTCGAATTATTTATCGATTATTATTGTGAATATTCTTCTAAAGGTTGGACTACGAAATGAATATTATTTGGATATTCATTTAGAATATTATTCATTAAATGAATATTACTTTTGAGTATTCATTTAAGATAGTAATTACCTGTCGAATATTATTTTAATGTTCATCTGAAACTTGATTTATTTATCGAGTCTTATCTCGAATATTCCTTTAAAGCTTGGATTATTAAATGAACATTACTTGATATTCATTTAGAATATTATCCATTAAATGAATATTACTTTGCCAATATTCATTTAAATTCCTAATTAATTATGAATATTATTTTGAATATTCCCCCAGGGTTCTATTTAATCATCGAATATTATTTTAAATATTTTAAATATTCCTTTCAGGTCTTATTAATTAATGAATATTATTTGGAATATTCATTTGAATATTTAATTATGCAATAAATATTCTCTCGATATTTCTTCAAGAATTATTTGAGAGATACTCTGTTTAAAGATATTCTTTCATATTCCTAAATATACCGTAAAATATTTTAATTCAATAAATATTCTCTGAATATTTATTCCATACTTAGAATAACCTCGATAAGGTTTATCTTCTTCGATTATTACAGAAAATATTTCGGAGTCATATTATTATTAATCTTATGTCAAGAAAGGTTCTCAGACATCATTCTTCTTTGAGTCTATCTCCCTAATAATAAGGGAACCTTACTTGAAAAATGTTATTTATCTTGTCGACTTCCCGGTCATAAAGTATTCTCTTCACTCGCAACTCGGGTGCGGTTGACTTATTAAGTCGTTGTTTACCTTCTCATCTTTCGAGGGGTAAGATTGTTGGAACAAGTTGATATTCGATACCAAGCCACAGCTTGGAAGTTATTTGTGAATTTTCCTTTCCAACTAGATACGACTACCTTGTAGAGTCTTATCAACAAGTATTATACTTGGGGAAAGGGGGACGAACGTTACATTCAGAATCATGAATTCTATTTGAACTAGGAGTCGTGTAAGAGGCCGAGTAGCGCCGGTCCATCCCCTTTGGCCCAACCGTTGGCCGGGGAGAGCTAGTAAGGCGGTAGACAAGTAAAGCCGTCAGTTCTTCCTTCTACCGGTAGTAAATCTAAATTGAGTTGTACGATCTCGACTGATCATCAAGATTTGAACAGTGGGCGCGGTGAATACTCCATCATTGGTTCATCATCCAAACTTATTTATTTCCTGCAACATGATTACTGTTGGCAGAGCTGGAAAAGTGTTCATAACTGGAATTGCAATCTTTTCATGCAAGTTCCTCTTTTAATGACAATGAGAATATCACGCTTACTTTTGATGTAGCAGATATTTCTACAAACAAATACTTTAAGTTACCTTGTAACTTCATCGTTCATATTATACTGGCATCATTTCCGTAAATGCATGACATATGGTTTGAAAGATACTTTTGAACTATTATACATTATCGTTCAGTTATGTATTATTGTTGGTGGGCTATTGCTCACCCTTGCTTTATTATTATATCACAACAACAGCTATACCAGATGACTCGCACAAGGCGCACTCGACGCGGGCGAGGACGATGAGACTACCAGAGCTGAAGAAGAAGCTATTGGTAGGATATATTTATTCTTCCAGTACCAAGAATATGGTCTAGTATGACTTATGTAAATGGATGGCAAAGAGTATGTATTTATATTGAAATTCTTTTGGATTGTAAGAACTCATAATGTGATTAATAAAAATTTGATTGTTACTCTGATTTCATCTCTGGGACTATAACGGGTGTGTTTTATATTGTTGTGTTGGGTTATAGAGACGTAATTTATTTTATGTTAAGGAAAGTTCAATTGTTGTGGACAGAATTGGAAACCGTAACCACCGGATCCCGGACCCCGGATCTGGGGGTGTTACATGTATGGCCTGCGTAACACCAGTTTTCACTGGTAACGCAAGCCTGACATGCGTTACTGCCTTTTCCCAGTTTTTTTCTTTCTTTTTCACGCGCGCAGCTCCTGTTCTGTTCCACCAGATCTGTTTCTTGCTTTTGGTCGTGCTTTTCTTGGACAGCAACAGCAAGCAGCCCCATCAGTTACACAGCGGAACAAATTCTTTTCTCCGTTTCGATTTCCGATCGTACGTAATTGTTACAAAATATCCGGATCTTAACAAAATCCATCAAACAATTACAAAAAAATAGATCTAATACAAAACTAATTTTGTAAATCTATTCTAACACGATCAACCCTCGTGTTTTACAACCACGATAAACCACGTGGAAACCAAAAACAAAAAATTAACCACGATTAAACCACGTGGGATCCAAACACATAATTAAAATTACATGGCCATAATAGTGGATACTAAACAACCTGCAAAAGATTATTATCCAAGCACACCACTATACACATGCATATATAATTATGACATGGACATCGTATCAAAAATCGCAGAACCATTGAACCAGGCTCTTGATACCAATTGTTGGGCTTGCTAAGAGAGCCTTAACTCCACATTAGTATGATATTGTCCGCTTTGGGTTGGGCCCGCACGGATTTGTTTTTGGACACATCCCAAAAGGCCTCATACTAATGGAATTAATCTGGCTGCTTATAAACTAGTTATCTGCCCCTCCCACAACCGATGTGGGACAACTCCCAACATAAACCTCTCACCATTTCCCTTTTAACCAAATAATTCATTGTTTTGAAATTCAGGTGAGAAAGTTTCTTGTGCCATAGCCAGCTTTCATCTGTGGATGCTTTAGAATAGAAGCAATTGATTTCTTGAGTGCTTCTAGTGTTCATGTTGGCTACATACAAGTTTCCTTTTCTGACTCCCGTCAAAGATGGTTGTTGATTTCTTTTGTGAGAAATCAGACAATTCATTTTGTTAAAGTGGACTTCAAATCCCTTGTCACAGAATTGACTGATGCTGAGCAAATTATGCTCAAGTCCTTTTACAAAGGACACTTCTTCAATGATAACATTTCCAGCTTCAAGTCTGCCATATCCATCAGTTCTACCTTTGCTGTTATCTCCAAAGGTAACTACTGGGCCGGCCTTCTCCACCACATTTGTCAGCAGGGTTCTGTCTCCAATCATATGCCTTGAACATCCACTGTCCAAGATCCAGGTTACTCGATCAACCTGTTCAATACCCTGCAATGACAAATGAATTAAACCTTCTTCGGGACCCAAATTTGATTGGGTCCTGCGTATTTAAAGTATTGACCTTTATCAGGCAAAACAACATTTTTAATTTTAACATCTTTAGTCAATAAACATTTAACCTTATAAACAGATTTGAAAATCTTTTGTTTTATCTTGGGTACCCATGTTTCTCTAGCAGCAGTAACACTTGTGTCATTGACTGGACATTTGACCTGGTAAAAATTCTTGGTAACCTTTTGTTTAGTCTTAGGTGCAAATGTCTCTCTCCTAACTTGAGGAGGAAAAGCAGTCTTTGATCGAACATTATTGTTCCTGTTCATGTATTGTCGAGGAGCATTCTGTTTAACACATGCATAATTACCATTAAAATAAGCACGCATACTGTTAAAAGCACAAGACATACAATTGATAACACCACATGCTTTATGATTAGAATCAATGGTAGGCATATATGGTATTTTTCTGTTTCAACTTATTACTACCTAATCCAGTCTTAGAAGAACTAGCTGATTCAACAACTTTGACTGACACTTTAGGTACATCTTTCTTAGATGAAACATTCGTTGTATTAGTGTCCTCAATTGATTTAGCCTTAACAAAGACTGTGACATTTTTCATGGATGAAACATTCTTTGTATTAGTGTTCTTAACAGTTTTATCCTTAACACAGTTATCCTTAACAAAGACTGTGCCATTTGCACTATCCTCATTTCTCATTTCTTCTTGGATAACCATAGAAAGAATATCTGGTGGGCCAGCATCAGATTTTTTAAACAGAGGTTCTTTAAAATTTTTGAGCATATGTGGTATTCCCCTTTCTTTAGCACTAACAGGGTTAGGGGAATTTATCCCCAATGAACCAACAGCTTCATTGTAACCATACCCTATACCTATTGTTCGTTCTACAATTTGATTGTTAAAGAACTCTTTGGAAACTTTAACCGAATTATAACAAGCCCTGACCTGTGTTTCAAGTTCAGTAATTCTAACCATTTGTTTGCCTACAACTTCTAGAATAGCTTTTTCCTTTTTATTAAGCATTATTATTTCATCTTGAAAGGCATATGACACAGCCTATTTGTAGTTCGAGGATTCGACTCAAATTAAATTAGATTGTAATAAGTAATTAATGCTCACTGTCTCAGGAATCTCACAAAGTACTATATGCTAGAAGAAAGAAGAAAGTCAATCTATAGTTTTGATGTTTTACACTGGAAGAAGAGTCAGTTTACTGATCATGCCCCAGTTCAGCATTGAAGAAATTGGATTCGTTTAAAGTGACAGAGATTACCGTGAAGACAGCATCAGTACAGGAGTTATTAAAGAGTGCTAAGAAAGTATGTGGATCACAACTGAGAGTCAAATTGAAGAACAGATATTGGAGTTAGTCGTTCATGAACCAGACAGTACATCGAACGTCAACAATTATTTAGTGGAAGTTTCTCAAAGTTTACAGTGATTCACAAGGAGTAAGTCAATTATTAATTAACTATATTATTAATTTAATTAAACAAATTAATTTAATTCGAATTAATTTATTTAATTAATTAATTAAGTTAATTAATCTCTGATTTATTCAATCAGTAATAATATATGGATTATACTATTTCGGAGAATTTTGGTTATACTATTTCTAAATTTCAGTTGAACTATTTCTGGAAATTCAGTTATACTATTTCTGAAATAGGTGGTATACTATTTCTGGAATAATATAGATACTATTACTGCATTAGTAATAGTATACTATACTATCCCCGAATTTATACTATTCCCGAAGTTATATTATTTCTGGAATTAATAGTATATTATTTCTGAAGTATTATAGATATTATTACTGATCAAGTAATAATATACTATACTATTACCGAAATATTTAAACTATACTATTACTACCAGTTATACTATTACCGAAATATTTATACTATTACCGAAGTTTTAAGTAAACTATTTCTAGGTAAATGTATATTATTTCTAAGTAAATCCATACTATTTTAAGGGAATGAGTTCTACTATCCCTAGGCTGTTATACTATCACCGTGCCAGTTATACTATCAGCGTGGCATCTATACTATCACCGTGTCAATGTGTAGCAGTTCAACAGAAGCAAGTGTTGTGTTTTTGTATAAAAACAAACACATGGACAGAAGCAACAGGCAGAAAAAAACAAGAAGAAAAAAAGAGAACCAAGAACATTAAACACTCTCATCTTCTACACACAAGTGCTCAAGCTTTAATTCACACAATAAATTCAGTTCAAGCCTATTGTAATATCTGATCCGCTGGAACTTGTTTATTGATTACTCTTGTACTACTAGCGAATTAAGTTTCCTAGTTTATATCTTGATATCTTGATTTTAATTAGCAAAATTAGAAAAGTTCATGTTGAATTTTCTAATTTGTTATTAATCTCTTGATATTAATTTGTAACACCCGTCAAGTTAATATATTGATATATTCAACTTGAATTATGTGTTATATTATTCCGCACAAAATTTGTTTAAAATAAATTTTATTCAAAAAACAAATTTCGAGAAAATTACATAGATTGTATTCAACCCCCCCCCCTTCTACAATCTTATTGGACCTAACAATTGGTATCCGAGCCATTTGATTGATATACAAATCAAGATCCTATTTTTTTACTCAATCAAAAATCAACCTCGAATTTTTAACTCTCTTAAAAATTCATCATGTCAGCCAAAGGCAATGTTAAAATTCCTATCTTTAATAAAGATAATTATGATATGTGGAAAAACAAAATGGAGTTATTTCTTGATGTAGCAAACCCAAGATTTTTGTGGGTTTTGGAAAATGGACCAGTAACTCCTACGCAACATGGTACTGAAACAGTTGTCAATGGAACTGTAACAGTCCCTGCCAAATCCTATCCAAAGGACCCTAAGAACTATACCTCTGAAGATAAGGAGGAAGCTGGATTGGATAAAAATTTGAGACTCATTCTATTGGATTCCCTAGATGCTGTAATGTATAGCCATGTGAGAAATTGTAAAACTGCTAAGCACATCTGGGAAACTATTGAGGTCATTAATGAAGGGACTGATGAAGTCAAGGAAAATAGACTACAAATTCTAACTTCTGAATATGAACACTTTAGAGCTGGCCCTAATGAAGGCATTCAGGAAGTGTTCGAAAGGTATAACAAGATAATCAATAACTTGCAAGTTCATGGAAAGCAATATACTCAGAAGGAGATCAACATGAAGTTTTTACTAACTATGCCTACTCACTTGGAGCATAGAATCACTGCCATCAGAGAATCTAGAGATTTAACTCAGGTTGCTCTTGAAAGGCTGTTTGGTGTTCTGAAAACATATGAATTAGAACAAGTACAGCAAAAGGAATTCTATGGCAAAGGCAGAATGGCAAACTCTTCTACAGCTCTAGTGGTTGAAGTTCCTAAGGAAGTGGAAACTAAAGTTGTTCAACCTAACAGTTTCAACAAGGAACAAACTGAAGTAGAACTTGGCCAAACACCAGCTACTCAGGATGGTGGAGAATTTTATTCACTTGAAGAGCTGGATCAATTGGAAGATGAATCTATGGCAATGATGGTGAGACAATTTAGTAACTTCAGATTCAGAAGAAATCCAAAGTTCAGGTTTAAGTCAAATAATAGATTTCAGAGAGGAGGTCCTTCATCCTCTAGTAACAGGAGAGGTTATAAAACTGGAACTGTTGACAGAAGCAAAATCCGTTGTTTCAATTGTAATGAGTTGGGACACTTTGCTACTGAGTGTCAGAAACCCAAGCAAGCACAGAAGAAAGATTATGCTTCTGAAAAGAAGAAAAGTGGAAGAGCTTATGTGGCTGCTGGTAAAAGCTGGGATGACACAGATAGCGAAGATGAAGAATATGGAAACTTTGCGTTGGTGGCAAATGCTGAATCTTCAACTTATTATACCACACCAGTAATTCTTACTGATGCTCAGTTAATTGATAGTTTACGTAGTTCCTTGAATAATGCACAAAGAGGGTACGAGAGAATAAGTCTTGTTAACACTAACCTTGAAAATCAAATGTTAGATTTAAAAAAGGTACAGGTTAATCAAGATAAGAATATAGAAGAAATAGCTCGACTTAACTACAGAGAAAAGGGTCTAGGAGAATACATGGTAAAACAAGTTGATAGGATTGCTGAACAAGAAACCAAGATTAGAGAACTTGAAACACAGGTTAGAGCTTGTTATAATACTGTTAAGGTTTCTAAAGAATTCTTCAACAAACAAGCAGTAGAACAAACTGTAGGAATAGGATTTGATTACAGTCAAACTGTTGGTTCTTTGAGTAATCATTCTCCTAATTCTATCCCAGCTAAAGAAAGAGGTATACCATATATTCTCAAGAATGTTGAAAAACCAATGTTTACAAAATCTGATGCTGGTCCACCAGATATTCGTTCTATGGTTACAAGAAGAAATGAGAAATGAGGATAGTGCAAATGGCACAGTCCTTGTTAAGAATAAATGTGTTAAGGATAAAACTGTTAAGAACTATAATACAAAGAATGTGTCATCCAAGAAAAATGTCACAGTCTTTGTTAAGGCTAAATCAGTTGAAGACGTTAACACAACAAAATGTTTCATCCAAGAAAGATGTACCTAAAGTACCAGTCAAAGTTGTTGAATCAGCTAGTTCTTCTAAGACTGGATTAGGTAGTAACAAGTTGAAGCAGAACAATAACATGCCAATCATTGATTCTAATCATAAAGCATGTGGTGTTGTCAACTGTATGTCTTGTGCCTTTAATGTGATGTCTGCTTACTTTAATGGTAATCTTGCATGTGATAATAAGACTGCTCCTCGACAACATATGAACAGGAATAATGTTAGATCAAAGACTGCTAGTCCTCCTTATTTTAGGAGAGAGACATTTGTACCAAAGCCTAAACAAAGTTTTATGAAGGTTGTTTACAAAGTCAAATGTCCAGTCAATGATATTGTTACTAAACAAACATGGATATCTAAACTGAAACAAAAGACTGTCAAATCTGTTTATAAAGTGAAATGTTTGTTGAATAATGATAAAGTTGTTGTTAAAATAAATAATGTTGTTTTGCCTGACAAAGGCCAATTCTTTAAGTACTCTGGACCCAATCAAATTTGGGTTCCGAAGAAAGTTTAATCCGTTTGTCATTGCAGGGTGTTGAGCAGGTTGAACGAGTGACCTGGATCTTGGACAGTGGATGTTCAAGGCATATGACTGGAGACAGAACCCTGCTGACAAATGTGGTGGAGAAGGCCGGCCCAGTAGTTACCTTTGGAGATAACAGCAAAGGTAGAACTGATGGATATGGCAGACTTGAAGCTGGAAATGTTATCATTGATGAAATTTCTTTTGTGAAAGGACTTGAGCACAATCTGCTCAGTGTTAGTCAATTCTGTGATAAAGGTTATGAAGTTCATTTCAACAAGAAGAATTGCCTGATTTCACACAAGAGACATGAAAAGCCACAATTGACAGGAGTTAGAAAAGGCAATCTGTACGTAGCCAATATGAACTCAGGAAGCACTGAAGAAATTACTTGCTTCTATACTAAAGCATCTAATGACGAGAGTTGGCTATGGCACAAGAAACTTTCTCACCTCAATTTCAAAACAATGAATTCTCTAGTCAAAAGAGAATTGGTGAGAGGTTTGCCTTCAATGGAATTCACTCAAGAAGGACTTTGTGATGCATGCCAAAAAGGCAAGCTAAAGAGGGCAAGTCACAGAAGCACTGACACATCTTCAATAACTGAACCATTACAATTACTTCATATGGATTTGTTTGGTCCAGTTAATATGATGTCCATGTCAAGAAAGAGATATGCTCTTGTGATAGTTGATGATTTCTCAAAATACACTTGGGTCCTGTTCTTGAGTTCTAAAGATGAGACTCCACAACTGGTGATTGATCACATCAAGTTAATTGAGCGAGATTCTACGTATCCAGTGAGAGCTATAAGATCAGACAATGGAACTGAATTCAAGAATGCAGTTCTAAATGACTTTTGCACTGAGAATGGTATAACCAGACAATATTCAGCTCCAAGAACTCCTCAGCAAAATGGGGTAGTGGAAAGAAAGAATAGAACCTTGATTGAAGCTGCACGTACTATGCTAAGTGAATCAAGGCTTCCATTGTACTTCTGGGCTGAAGCCATCAATACTGCGTGCTATACCCAGAATCGAACTCTAATCAATAAAGATCAAATGAAGACACCCTATGAAATTATGGCTGATAAGAAACCTTCACTCAAATACTTTCATGTATTTGGAGCAAAGTGCTTTGTGCTTAAAGAAGGTGATGATCAAGGTGGCAAATTCGAAACCAAAGCATTTGAGGCAATTTTTATTGGCTACTCAATGAGATCATACAGGGTGTATGTGATTGATGAACAGAAGATGATGGAAAGTGTCAATGTAACATTCGATGACACTAAACTCCCTAGTATCCAAACTAAGGATTCATCTGAAAAGCTATCTTTCGATGACATGACAGATACAGATTCAGATGATGATAATGCACCTGAGATTTTTGCTGATGCTAATGACAACAATGATGATGATCAGGGTGATGGTGATGAAAGCAATGATAGTAGTCAAAATACCCCTGACTCATCTAAACAATCATCTAGTCAACCCAGCAACAACTCAGGGGGAGATAATCAAGGGTCAACTGGTCACACACAACATCACAATGAAAATCAAGGCGAATCATCAAGATCTAATCTTCCCAGACAGACTGTTTGGAATAGAGCTCATCCTTTTGAGCTAATCATTGGTGATCCAGTTGTTGGTGTGAAGACTAGAAGAGCTTTTCAGAATCAATGTAATTACTAAGGGTTCCTGTCTGAAATGGAACCTAAGAAAACTGAATAAGCTCTCTCTGATCCTGATTGGGTGATTGCAATGCAAGATGAACTCAATCAATTTAAACAACAAGAAGTATGGAAGCTGGTACCCAGACCTACAGACAGACCAGTAGTTGGCACCAGGTGGGTATTCAAGAACAAACTTGATGAAGATGGTACAATGACGAGAAATAAAGCAAGACTGGTAGCAAAAGGTTACTCACAATCTGAAGGCATCGACTATGATGAGACCTATGCTCCAGTGGCTAGACTTGAGGCCATAAGAATATTCTTGGCATTTGC
The DNA here is from genome assembly GCA_036435485.1 of Saposhnikovia divaricata. NCBI lineage: Eukaryota > Viridiplantae > Streptophyta > Magnoliopsida > Apiales > Apiaceae > Saposhnikovia > Saposhnikovia divaricata. The sequence goes on from CM071595.1 coordinate 126,107,307, forward strand.
TGCATTCTCAAACTTTAAAGTTTATCAAATGGATGTCAAGAGTGCTTTCTTAAATGGCAAGCTAGATGAAGAGGTCTATGTAGAACAGCCCCCTGGCTTTGAAGATCCAGATCTAATTGACTATGTCTATTTCCTTTTCAAAGATGTCTATGGTCTTAAGCAAGCACCAAGGAAATGGTATGACACTCTCTCTGAATTTTTACTTGAAAATGATTTTGTTAGAGGTGTCATAGACAAAACTCTCTTCACTAAGAAACATAAGTATGATACTATATTAGTCCAAGTCTATGTGGATGATATAATATTTGGGTCTACTAATGATCTTTTGTGCAAGAAATTTGCTAAGTTAATGCAGGGTAAATTTGAAATGAGCATGATGGGTGAGCTGAAGTTCTTTCTTGGATTGCAAATCAGTCAAAGGACAGATGGAATATTTATCTATCAATCCAAGTATGTCAAAGAGCTCCTCAAGAAGTATCAAATGGAGGACTCTTCTTCAGCAAGAACACCATCATCTACAGCTATTAAATTTTGAGCATATGAAAATTCTGCCAAGGTAGATATCACAAGCTACAGAGGTATGATAGGCTCATTACTTTACCTCACTGCAAGTAGACCTGATATTATGCATGCTACATGCTTGTGTGCAAGGTTCCAAGCGGATCCTAGAGATGTGCATCTCATTGCTGTAAAACGAATCTTGAGATATCTTAAGGGTACTCCTAATTTGGGAATTTGGTACCCTAAAGATTCTGGTTTTAATCTTGTTGGATATACAGATTCAGATTATGCAGGAAGTGTTGTAGATAGAAAAAGCACCTCTGGGAGTTGTCAATTCCTAGGTGGCAGGTTGGTTTCTTGGTACAGTAAGAAACAGCAAACAGTTTCCAACTCTACAGCCGAAGCTGAATACATAGCTGCTGGAAGCTGTTGCGCTCAGATCTTGTGGATCAGAAATCAGCTACGGGATTATGGATTTGTACTTGGCAAGATTCCTATCTTGTGTGACAATACAAGTGCCATAGCAATCTCCAACAATCCTGTGCAGCACACAAGAACAAAGCACATTGACATCAGGTATCATTTTATTCGAGAGCATGTCATGAATGGTACCGTGGAGTTACATTTTGTTCCCACGGAAGAACAAACAGCAGATATTTTTACTAAGTCTCTTGACGAATCCACATTCACCAGAATTGTTGGTGAATTGGGTATGTTAAATAGTCCTAGTAATTAATCTGGTTAATATCTGAGGTCTGTTCTTTAATAATTTAACAAGTGATTATTTTGTAAATATTTGTTGTTTAAAATCACTTGTGTAATTATTTTATCATTAATTAATTCCACTTGCTTATTTTCGAACACTTGTCAATCATGTTAATATTTTATTTGGTCAATTATGAAATTAGAAATAATATAAGTATGTGAATATTTTAATTTTATTTGTTTTGTAGTGTTTGTCCTTTTGTTATTATTGTTTGATTTCGTAAAAGGGCTAACCTATGTTGATTTTTGTGTTGTAAATAAATAATTTGTTGTAAATTATTATTTTATTAAGCTTTTTAAGTTCTGTAAATTACTAAGTATATAACTTGTACATAGCTTGTTTAATTTAATCTGGTAAATCTGTTAATGTATTTTTCAGTAATAATATAGATTATTAGCAATAATTGTTATATCTGTAAATAGTTGTAAATTCTATAAATAGTTCAGAATCTTAGAAATAATATAGAATTTCTTATTAATAATACAGTGTTCGGTCATAGTATAAGTGTCTATAAATAATATAGAATTATTTTTAGTAATAATATAGCGATCTGTAATAATAGAGTTAATCTTAGAAATAAAATAGTGTGTCGGTAATAATATAAGTGTCTATAAATAATATAGAATTATTGTTAGTAATAATAGAGTTAATTTGTAAATAATATATGTGTTCGGTAATAGTCTAAGGCATTAGAAATAGTATAGATTTAATCTTAGAAATAGTATAGGCTGCGGCAATAGTATAGGGCTGCCGGTGATAGTATACACATTAGAGTATATATAGTCTATACTATCTCTAGTCATACTATATCTAGTTATACTATCTCTCGTGTTTAGTCACAGAGAACTCGATATACACGATACACACACATCTGGTGTCGAATTGCTGCCAAATTTTCGACTTGAAATCTCAATCAAATCACAAACTAAGAACATCCATTGATTTCTTGCATCAAAAACTCTGTTTTAACCGTTCAAAATCACGATTTTGGTCGAGTTCTTGGTGATTTTATTTTTCGAAAATTGAAAATTTCGATCTGTTTTTCCAAGAGATTGGGTTCGATTTTCAGAAAACTAAAAATACCTGGTTGTTTGTGATTGTATCAATATCATATCCTGAGATTTTGAGAATTTTTCAAGAACTTTTTTATTTTTCGAATTTCTAATTTATTATTAATTCGAATTAATTAAGTTTAATTGAATTTTGTGCTAAAAATTAAAAATTTCAAAAACTTAAAATCTGTATTAAAATGGCTGTTGAATTCGAACTAGTTAAGCACAACATGGTTGGTTTTTATGATCCGGAAGAATGTTTGGTTGACAGATTCAAGCCCTGGATTCGTTTCTTGAATGAACAACCAATCGTCAGTAGTGCTTTATCTCTTGACGCTCAAATGAAATTGGAACCTCTACGACTGATGTGTTCTACAGCTATTATATCTACCAATGCCTTTACATTCAAGGTTGGGAACTCACAGTTCAGAGTCAATGAATCAGTACTCAAGACAGTGTTGAATCTTCCTACTGCTGATTTTGTTGATAATCCGTCCAACACTGAATTGACTCAGTTTTTCACTGATATTAATTATCAGGGACAGTTGAAATTGAGCAACTTGCCGAAAAATGGTTTGGTAGCTGAATGGTACTTGTTGTTTGATACTTTAATTCGAGTGTTTGCTAACTGTGCTAACACTTCTTTTTCAAATATTCCTTCTCTGATTCAGTATATTGGTTATTCGGTTGTCCACAATCAAAGAATTGATATAGGTAAAATTCTTTGGAAGAACATGTTCAGAAGAATAGTAAATGCTAAAAAGAATTTTAGACAGGGTGAAAAGGTGTTAATCTATTATCCTAGATTTTTCACTCTTATTTTTAATCACTTGGTTTCTGAGGAGTTACAGAATACATTTGTTGATGAGGAAGCTCAAGATTCAAAGTCTTTTCATAAGAAATTTCATACAAGAGCTGCCTCACAACAGAATGACTACAACAACGTACCAGTGCTTGTTACTCAGTACATGTCCACATTCATACATCTTCCAATTATTCCTGGACTTGTACTTGAGCAACCAGAACCAATCATAGAACAACAAGCACTTGCTGTTGTGCATCCAGAACAAAATGCACCTGCTCTTGAACAAGCTGAGTCGGAATTTCAATCACAAGAGGCTCATGTCACTTCATCTGCTGACCAGGTATTACATTCTGATCCCTTAACTACTTCTATCTCTCAATCTTCTTCTGGAACCCAAGTGGTTGTTAGGACTGACCAAGGGATTGTAGAACCACAATCTCTATCCCAGGTCAAAGAGCCAAACACAAGGTCAAAAACAGATAAAGTCTATCAAGTCAGAAAGAAGAAATCACAGCTTAAAAGAACTGAAAGAAGTAGTGAAGAAGTGAGTGAACCCACAGCTCTGCCTCTACTAAAGAAGAGTAGAAATGAACCCGAGGCAACTGTAAGCTCATCCATACCCTCCCAAAAGGATATGGACTTTGAAATGGCAAATGAACAGCTTCTGGAACCATTCTCTCAACAGGATGAGTCCATTGAATTTCGCCAGTCGGCCATGGCATCCTGTAATGTGTCAAGCACAACCCCACTGTTATTACTAACAATGGGAAAACATGTAGAACTGGATGAAAATAGGGACACATTGAGAGGAGAGCACTTAGGAACTGAAACAGTGCCTACCATAGTCACGGTAGAGGAGCCTTCACAGGCTAATGAGGGAAATCTTGACTCTCCGCCAAAATTAATAGAGTCATCATCTCCCCTCCCAGAAGGAACATTCCTGGCTCCCTCAAGGGATTTTCCACTCGCAGTTTCAACTGGAGAAAGTGGAAGGCAACTCAGTCTTTCTGTCACTGAAGCAATTCAGACTTCAATTCCAACTGACATGACAGAAATGACTGTGGATAGGGATTTGCGAACTCCCATTGCACCACCATTGACCTTCCAAGAGGAGGCTAGGGTGATTTTACCTGCAGGTACACTTTCTGGAGCAGCTAAGGAATTAGTGAGGAGTGATGTGAGGATCACCACTAAATTGAGTGAAACACATGCACGTCAGATGAGTGAAACTCAGAGTGATAATCAGGTGAGTGCACACACTGACACATACACTCGTTCATTGGAAGAAAAGATTAAAGCTCTAGAAAAGGAACTTGAGGTAACTAAAGCTGAAGCAAATTTACTTCGAGCACAAGTGGATGGACCGTCTTCTTCATCTACCTCTGTCAACAGTCAGCTTATGGGAGTGAAACATGACATTCAAATAATGAAGACTGCATTTAACACCAAGATCAATACTCTTGAACTCTCTCAACAACAGATAATCTCTGACTCCTCGGACATAACAGTTACTCAAGACAGAATTATTACGGCTCTTTCAAATAAGGTTGAAGACATTCAAACAGAAGTACATGAAAATCAGTTATCTACTGAAAGTCGTCTTAATCGGATTGAAAGCCAAAGTGCACATCAAAGTCAAGGGCTAAAACACTTATATAACATGATTAGCCGCACTATCATCCCCACAACAGAAGAGGTAGAATTCTTTCAAGGAAACGGTGGAGATGGTGATGAGCAAGACCCTGAAGATGGTGCATTTGATAAATCTGTAGAGGATTCCTCAACTAAGGGGGAGAAGTCAACAGGGGGAGCTGGTACTAAAGGGGGAGACAAAGACAAATCAACAGGGGGAGAATTTGATAAAGGTGACAAGGGAAAGAAAGCTCAATCAGCACCGAAGGATGACACTGTAGAAGGTTATTACTACTCAGGTGAACCTGATAACCTTGATGTTTTTGCTGATTTAGACTTTTCAGATAAAGGTGAAGCATTTGGAGAACCAGATCTCAATTTCTGGGATGAGGATGAAGAAGTTGTAGTTCCTGATCCTGCTGAACTCCAAAGAATGAATTTTGAAGCCAATCAAGAACTTGAACAAAATGAAGCTAATCTGACAATGAGAGAAGAAAGACTCAGAAAAACAATGGAACAGATGGCTCATAATGAAAGGCTTCAAAAGGCTGAACAGGAAGCACTTCAACAGCAACATTCTCAAAAGCTTCAAGCAAGAAGGATGTACATTAAGTACAAGAGTGGTGATAAGTGGGAGCGTGCTCAAAGAATCATAGATTCACCACAAACTTCTGGCTGTGATGATCGTCGGTTAGGTGATATGTTTCAAAGGTTTAAAGAGAAGAACCCTTTCCAAGACGATTATCTAAGAGCTTTGAAGTCTGAAATTTTAAGCATAACTTGTGCAAGTGATCAGATGGAAGAGTTACTAATCTTTGTTCATTGTCATAAGCTTGGAACTCAAAAGGTATCTCTTCAGTTCTTCTATGATAGATCACTTTCAGAACTTTGGGTAATGAGACCAAAAGTCAGAACTTCTTATGAACTTGGTGTACTACTTCATGAAAAATTCCTAGATTTCGCTGAAAAAGCAGGTCCTGAAGTAATTAGTAATCCTCCTCAAGTTAAAATTCTTATAGGAGATGTCATTCACACTGTTAATCTTCAGACCAAGGAACTCCGTGAACATCATGCCAGACACTTGGTGTATGTTGAATATGCTCTACGAAATCATGGTTTTGCAACTACATTGAAAAGTGAAGCTGCAGATCATATTAAGTCTTATGCTCAAGACAACATGAAGAAGTACAAGTTTTATCAAGGTGAGTTAAGAAAGAAGCTGGGTATACCTCTTGAAAAACCACTAGTTGGAACACCTCTAGTTCATCCAGTGTCATCATCTAGAAGAGAATTAATTACTGATGCAGAATTGTACAAGATGCTTCCAGACTTGGATGAACCTGAAGAAGGAGAGATAAGGAGAGAAGACAGAACGAAGTGAAGAATCGCTCTACATGTTATATCTTTAGAGCTTAGATAGAACAAGATAGGTTAATGTGAAATATGATCAGTCTAGAGGATCATATATCTTGTATTTATCTTTTATGTTTGAATCTGGAAATGTTAAATATAAACCAGAACCATTTTCATTATTTACTTTGCAATTACAGTTTTACCTTTTACTAGTTTAAGTTGAGTTAGTTGAGTTATCCTCTAGGAATTTGCTTGTTAATTTTTTAACAAACAAATAGGGGGAGATTGAAAGGCATATGACACAGCCTATTTGTAGTTCGAGGATTCGACTCAACTTAAATTAGATTGTAATAAGTAATTAATGCTTACTGTCTCAGGAATCTCACAAAGTACTATATGCCAGAAGAAAGAAGAAAGTCAATCTATAGTTTTGATGTTTTACACTGGAAGAAGAGTCAGTTTACTGATCATGCCCCAGTTCAGCATTGAAGAAATTGGATTCGTTTAAAGTGACAGAGATTACCGTGAAGACAGCATCAGTACAGGAGTTATTAAAGAGTGCTAAGAAAGTATGTGGATCATAACTGAGAGTCAAATTGAAGAACAGATATTGGAGTTAGTCGTTCATGAACCAGACAGTACATCGAACGTCAACAATAATTCAGTGGAAGTTTCTCAAAGTTTACAGTGATTCACAAGGAGTAAGTCAATTATTAATTAACTATATTATTAATTTAATTAAACAAATTAATTCAATTCGAATTAATTTATTTAATTAATTAATTAAGTTAATTAATCTCTGATTTATTCAATCAGTAATAATATATGGATTATACTATTTCGGAGAATTTTGGTTATACTATTTCTGAATTTCAGTTGAACTATTTCTGGAAATTCAGTTATACTATTTCTGAAATAGGTGGTATACTATTTCTGGAATAATATAGATATTATTACTGCATTAGTAAAAGTATACTATACTATCCCCGAATTTATACTATTCCCGAAGTTATATTATTTCTGGAATTAATAGTATATTATTTCTGAAGTATTATAGATATTATTACTGATCAAGTAATACTATACTATACTATTACCGAAATACTTAAACTATACTATTACTACCAGTTATACTATTACCGAAATATTTATACTATTACCGAAGTTTTAAGTAAACTATTTCTAGGTAAATGTATATTATTTCTAAGTAAATCCATACTATTTTAAGGGAATGAGTTCTACTATCCCTAGGCTGCTATACTATCACCGTGCCAGTTATACTATCAGCGTGGCATCTATACTATCACCGTGTCAATGTGTAGCAGTTCAACAGAAGCAAGTGTTGTGTTTTTGTATAAAAACAAACACATGGACAGAAGCAACAGGCAGAAAAAAACAAGAAGAAAAAAAGAGAACCAAGAACATTAAACACTCTCATCTTCTACACACAAGTGCTCAAGCTTTAATTCACACAATAAATTCAGTTCAAGCCTATTGTAATATCTGATCCGCTGGAACTTGTTTATTGATTACTCTTGTACTACTAGCGAATTAAGTTTCCTAGTTTATATCTTGATATCTTGATTGTAATTAGCAAAATTAGAAAAGTTCATGTCGAATTTTCTAATTTGTTATTAATCTCTTGATATTAATTTGTAACACCCGTCAAGTTAATATATTGATATATTCAACTTGAATTCTGTGTTATATTATTCCGCACAAAATTTGTTTAAAATAAATTTTATTCAAAAAACAAATTTCGAGAAAATTACATAGATTGTATTCAACCCCCCCCTTCTACAATCTTATTGGACCTAACACATCTCTTTGTTGATCTTGATTAATATGCACCTTTTTCAATTCTGACACTTCATTACCAAGATTAGTGCTTAACAGATCTAGTCTTCTATATTCAGTTTGTGCATTACCTACTGAATTACGAAGACTACGAATCAACTCAGTGTGAGTAAGAGTTACCGGTTTGTTATGATGATCAGATGCTTGATCATTTGCCATCAACGCAAGATTTCCGTATTCCTCATCTTCGCTGTCCGTGTCATCCCAACTCTTACCAGCCGCAACATAGGCTTTTCCAGGTTTCTTCTTCTCAGCAGCAAAATCTCTTCTTTGAGTTTGCTTGGGTTTCTGACATTCAGTGGCAAAGTGCCCTAATTCATTACAGTTGAAGCAACGAATCTTGCTTCTGTCAACAGATCCAGTTTTGTATCCTCCCCTGTTACTAGAGGAAGAAGAGCCTCCTCTTTGGAATCTGTTATTTGACTTAAACCTGTACTTTGGATTTCTTCTGAATCTGAAGTTGCCAAATTGTCTTACCATCAATGCCAGGGATTCATCTTCCAGTTGATCTAAGTCTTCCAATGAATAGAAATCTCCACCATCCTGAGTAGGTGGTGTTAGACCAAGTTCTACTTCAGTCTTTTCCTTGTCTGAGTTGTAAGGTAGAACAACCTTAGCTTCCACTTCCTTAGGTGCCTCAACTACAAGAGCTGTAGATGAACTTGGCACTCTTCCTTTACCAGAGACCTCCCTCTGCTATACTTGTTCCAGTTCATAGGTTTTCAGAACACCAAACAATCTGTCAAGAGCAATCTTATTCAAATCTCTTGATTCTCTAATGGTTGTTATCCTATGTTCAAGATGAGTGGGCATTGTCAACAAAAACTTCATATTAATCTCCTTCTGTGTATATTGCTTGCCATTGACTTGCAAGTTGTTGATAATTTTGTTATACCTTTCAAACACTTCCTGAATGCCTTCATTAGGGCCAGCTCTAAAGTGTTCATACTCAGAGGTTAAAATCTGAAGTCTGTTTTCCCTGACTTCATCAGTTCCTTCATTGATAGTCTCAATAGTTTCCCACACGTGTTTTGCAGTTTTACAATTTATCACATGACTGTACATCACAGGATCCAGGGAATCTATTATAATAAGTCTCAAATTCTTATCTAGTCCTGCGTCCTCTTTTTCAGCAGGAGTAAAAGAATCAGCATCCTTTGCAACATCTGATGTAGGTGTTACAACACTTCCTCCAACAACAGATGCAGGTACATGTTCGAGTGGAATTATAGGTCCATTCTTTAGAACACTCAAATATTTAGAATTTGCGACATCAAGAAACAACTCCATTTTATTTTTCCACATTGTATAATTGTCCTTGTTAAACATGGGAATTTTAACAATGCTTTTTGACGACATGATGAATTTTTAAGTGAGTTAAAAATTCGAGATAGATTTTTGGCGGAATAAAATTAGGATCTTGATTTGTATATCAATCAATAGGCTCGGATGCCAATTGTTAGGTCTAATATGTTTGTAGAAGGGGGGGTTGAATACAAACAGTACTGTTTAATCGAAATTTGTCCGGATAATTTAATTTATATTTTGACAAATTTGAGCGGAATTAAATGAAACAAAATTCAAGTTGAATATAAAATTATATTAACTTGAGGGGTTTGTTACAAATACAGTACAGAATTTATATCTAGTTAATAAAAACAAATTAGAAAATTCGACATGAATTTTTCTAGATTTGTTAATAAAAATCAAGATATAGATTAGGAGTAAAAACTCGCTAATAGTACAAGAGTATCAAGTAAACAAGTTCTATCGGATCAGATATTAAAAATAAGATGAACTTGATTTTCTATGAATTTTTTTCTGCTTCTTGTGCTGTGTTCTTGATGAGAGAGAAGAGAGCAATCTGCTTTGAATGTAATATTTTGATCTGTGTTGTCTTCTGTCGATTCTGTCTTCATATATAATAATCACTGCCTCTTTATCTTCAAATATAACTGTCAAGACAATCGGCAATACAATTTATTCTTCCAAGACAACCAATTTTGTACTGCCAAGACAATAGGCAATACAATCGTCAAGACAATCTGGTTCTTCCAAGACAATCGGCAAGACAATCAAATTCTGAGATCTTTGTCTTGCTTTAACAAAAATTATTATTCTGCCTGAAGCTTTTTCTTTTTGATCATTATCAAGACAATATGATTTGAACTGTCAAGACAATCGTCAAGACAATCAAATCAGATTTTTATTCTACTTTTTAAAAGCTGTAAATTATCATTACCAAGACAATCGGCAAGACAATCAGATGCTTTACTGATTTTCTTCTTCAAGACAATCAGTGATTGTCTTGTTTCTCTAGATTCCTTCTCCAAGACAATCGGCAAGACTTCATTTTTCAGATTAAATTAAATTGATTAACAAATAATCATTTTAATTTATTCTTACTTAAATAATTAATCAGATTTAATTAATCTAATAATTAATTTAATTAAAGAATTAATTCAAGATGAATTAATTAATTAATTAAATTGACTACTTGATTTAAATTAATTAAAGAATAATAATTATATATCCTTGGATTGTCTTAATTCTTTTCTGAATCACTGAAAGTAATAAAGGAATACCACTGAATATTTTGTTGACGTTCCATGCACGGTCTGGTTCCTGAACGACTAACTTCAATGACTGTCCTTTAATTTTCACATTAAAAATGTGATTCATTTTTCTTCTCATTTCTTTCTCCTTCTTGTACTTCACTGTATACTGTCTGAACCTGTCACTCTAGAAATCTCTGTCTTAGAAATAAATCCACTTCTTTGATGCTATACTGAGGCTTGATCAGCAATCTGAACTTCTTCCAGTGTAAAACATCAAAACTATAGATTGACTTTAGGGTTTTTCTTCTGACAGATAGTACCTCCTGAGATTCCTGTGACAGTTAAAGTTATTTACTTATTACAATCTAAGCTTAAGTTGAGTTGAGTCCTCGAACTACAAATAGGTTGTGTCATATGCCTTTCACATCTCAACATATAGTTGTTCAACCATAGATTTGTATTCAGAGATAGACATGTCTATAGTAGTGAGGGATGGTACCTGAGAGTCTGATTCAGATGGTTCTTCCTTGGAGTTGGCCATCAAGGCATAGTTGCAGAATTCTTGTTCTTCTCCATCACTATCAGAATCATCCCAACACTTCCCTTCAGCTATGTAGGCCTTACCTGGTGTATGCTTCTTTAGCAGAGCCTCATACTTAGCTTCAAGCTCAAGAAACTCCTTATCCTTCTTCTTAGGCTTCTTGCATTCACTGGTAAAATGCCCTAGGTCATTGCATCTATAACATCTCACAGATGACCTATCCACATAGCTGGTTTTGAATTTGTTTTTGTTTGCTTTCACAGGTGCCTTGCTCTTGTTGAATGAATGATTTTGAGATCTAGACTTGAAGGGCTGATTCCTCTTAAATCTGATGTTTGGGAATTTTCTATCCATAAAATCATATGAAGTGTTTTCCATGGCATCCAACTCTTCAAGAGTATAGAACTCATCTTCTACCTTTTCATCAACAGGTTCAGTCACTTCTTCTTCAGTTTCTTCATCATCTACTATCTCTTCTATTCTCAGTTGACTTGCAGATGCTTCCAGGTCTTGAACGGATTTGTTAACAATCAAGGCACAGGATGTGTTTATCATTCTGCCTTGGTTGGCTTGGATAGCCCTCTTCTGAAGCAACTCAAGCTCATGAGTCTTTAAAACCCCATAGAGCACATCATATGTGACTTTGTTCAAATCTCTTTCTCTTAGAGATATGACCCTTTGCTCTAGATGGTTTGGTGCAGATAGTATAAACTTCATGTTTAATTCTTTAGTGTTGTAAACCTTCCCATTCATTTGAAGCTCAGTCACCAGCTTGTGATATCTCTCAAACATATCAGTAATACTTTATTTGGATTGTGCCATGAAAGCCTCATACTGTGTGACCAGTATCTGTTTCCTATTCTCTCTTACCTCCTCTGTCCCTTCACATAACACCTCGATGTGGTTCCACATGTCCTTGGCTGATGTGCATGATGCTATATTGGCAAACATCGACATATCCATGGAGTCGATGATCAGAAACATGAGATGACTGTCTAGGGCAACCTTTTCCTTTTCTGAGTCCGTCCATTTGGATGGCTCTTTTGCAACATATGATCTAAGAATGACTATTGTGCCCACTGTGGATTCAGCAATTTCTTGTTGTGGTACAAATGGACCATTCTTGAGGATGTCAGGGAAGAGAGGGTTGGCAGCTTTGATGAACATCATTTTTATTTTCCAGAGGTTGTAATTCTCTTTGTCGAACTTAGGGACCTTCACCGTACCTGTAGTCTTTGGTGTATTCGAACTCATGATCGTTTTCTGTTTAGATTAAACAGCCTTCTCTGATACCACTTGTTGAGTGTTGAATACAGTAAAAGAATACAGAGGGGGGGTGAATGGATTCTTGAACTTTTCTTTGTTCTTGAATCTTTGCAACAAGATATGTGTTGAGTGTGTGAGATATGTAAGTACAGATAACAAAGACAAACACAACACAATATCACTTTAATCTAATATTTTATTAGATAAAGATTTTGCTACAATCTGTGAATACAAATGATAGTATTCTCAGCTTCGTTTTTCTTAGAGAGATATTTCTTGTCATGTATCTTGAAAAACTTATCTGCTAAGGAAGTGAGGCTGTATCCTTATAGACATGGAAACGCTTACTTACTACAAATAAGGTAGGTAAAACAAACTACTTTCCAGTATGTCTAACTCATTTGAGTAAGAGTCCAAACGGCTACAGATTTGACTTTGCAAAGCCTGTTCAGATCCACTTCTTTAGCTCCTTGTCCCTTTGTCTTATCTCTCCAAGCTTCTTTGTAGGCTTTCCAATGTGCTTTATAGTACATAGTCAAATAAAGCGACTTGGCTTGTTGCAGGTTTCTGACTTGTACAATTCTTCAGTATTTTGTCTCCAAGAATGTATTCGAGAAGTGGCTAAGTGATTGATTCGAGAACTCGAATTGACTTAATTGATAACTCTGAGTTCTCGAATAGTGTTATATTGACATATCAAATCACTTCTTGAATAGCTCTTTTCTCTGGGACTCCTTGAGATATAGAATAGAGCATTTTGACATATCGAATCCCTGAGATGTCGAATAGCTTCTTTAGTCCTTGAGATATCGAATAGAACATTGACTTGTTGACCCTTAGAGAACTCGAATGATGCTTTGACTTGTTGACTCCATGTAAAACCCCCAGATCCGGGGTCCGGGATCCGGTCGTTACGGTCTCCAATTCTGTCCACAATACTTGAACTTACCTCAACATAAAATAATATACATCTTTATGACCCAACACAACAATATGAAACACACCCGTTATAGTCCCAGAGATGAAATCAGAGTAACAATCAAATTTTTTTAATCACATTATGAGTTTTTACAATCCAAAAGAATTTCAATATAAATACATACTCTTTGCCATCCATTTACATAAGTCATACTAGACCATATACTTGTTACTGAAAGAATAAATCTATCCTACCAATAGCTGTCTCTTTGGCTCTGGTAGTCTCATCGTCCTCGCCAGCGTCGAGTGCGCCTTGTGCGAGTCATCTGGTCTAGCTGTTGTTGTGATATAATAATAAAGCAAGGGTGAGCAATAGGCCACCAACAATAATATATAACTGAATGATAATATATAACAATTCAAAAGTATCTTTCAAACCATATGCCATGCATTTACGGAAATGATGCCAGTATAATATGAACGATGAAGTTACGAGGTAACTCAAAGTATTTGTTTGTAGAAATATCTGCTACATCAAAAGTAAGCGAGATATTCTCATTGCCATTAAAAGAGGAACTTGCATGAAAAGATTGCAATTCCAGTTATGAACACTTTTCCAACTTTGCCAACAGTAATCATGTTGCAGGAAATAAATAAGTTTGGATGATGAACCAATGATGGAGTATTCACCGCGCCCGCTGTTCCAATCTTGATGATCAGTCGAGATCGTACAGCTCAAATTAGATTTACTACCGGTAGAAGGAAGAACTGACGGCTTTACTTGTCTACCGGCTTACTAGCTCTCCCCGGCCAACGGTTGGGCCAAAGGGGATGGACCGGCGCTACTCGGCCTCTTACACGACTCCTAGTTCAAAAAGAATTCATGATTCTGAATGTAACGTTCGTCCCCCTTTCCCCAAGTATAATACTTGTTGATAAGACTCCACAAAGTAGTCGTATCTAGTTGGAAAGGAAAATTCACCAATAACTTCCAAGCTATTGCTTGGTAACGAATATCAACTTGTTCCAACCATATTACCCCTCGAAAGATGAGAAGGTAAACAATGACTTAATAAGTCAATAGCACCCGAGTTGCGAGTGAAGAGAATACTTTATGACAGGGAAGTCGACAAGATAAATATCATTTTCCAAGTAAGGTTCCCTTATTATTAGGGAGATAGACTCAAAGAAGAATGATGTCTGAGAACCTTTCTTGATATAAGATTAATAATAATATGACTCCGAAATATTTTCCGTAATAATCGAAGAAGATAAACCTTATTGAGGTTATTCTAAGTAGGGAATAAATATTCAGAGAATATTTATTGAATTAAACATATTTAAAGAATATTTAGGAATATGAAAGAATATCTTTAATCAGAGTATTTCTCAAAATAATCCTTGAAGAAATATCAGGAGAATATTTATTGAATAAATAAATATAAATGAATATTCAAAATAATATTCATTAATTAATAAGACCTGAAAGGAATATTTAATATAATATTCATCATTAATTAGGAATTCAAATGAATATTTAAAAAGTAATATTCATTTAATGAATAATATTCTAAATGAATATCAAGTAATATTCATTTAGTAATCCAAGCTTTAAAGGAATATTCGAGATAATATTCGATAAATAAATCAAGCTTCAGATGAATATTAGAATAATATTCATCAAGTAATTAATATCTTAAATGATTATTCAAAAGTAATATTCATTTAATAAAATAATATACTAAATGGATATTCAAATAATATTCATTTAGTAGTCCAATCTTTAGAAGAATATTCGGAATAATAATCGCTAATCTATTCGACTCTCAATGAATATTGAAAAATATTATTCGTCGAATGGTTACGTTCAAATAATTATTTGAAGTAAGGATCGTTAAATAAATAATCTCGAACGAATATTCAAATAATATTCGTCGCCCAAATAATGGAAAATATTTACTTAAATATTTTCCTCCGAGGTAATCTCGATATGTCAAGAAATATTGACTCCCGGTCTATATTTGATGAATAAGATGTATACGCCCTTCTATGAGGGTCTTACAATAACCGGCTTATAATTGATACGTTAGCAATCTAATTTATATGCCAATAAACAATCAGGGAACAAGCATAACGATATAACTGGAAAGTAGGCATGCATGCTATGGCATATGTATAACAGAAAACATATATATATATATATATATATATATATATATATATATATATATATATATATTCAATCACAACAACAGCCTAAAAGAAGGGAATTGAAACTTGCCTGGTAGTTGAGTATGGTAAGGGGTAGTGGTAGCGGGTCCCGGGTCAGCTTGGTGATCTATAAATAGCCAAGGCATTCGGGATTAATCACTTAACATTTTAAAAGTTAAGTTATACTTAAATCGAAACACATTCTCGAGTTATCTCGTTATACCCCTTTTAGTGGATTCCTTTTATCATCGATCTGACCCGACATTCGTTCGTTAATACGACATGTCACTGTACTTACACTTGGGACATACTTAAGTCATACAAGTTCTAAAGTCGATCGTTACGAATCAATATTATACTCCGAGTTTTATCGCCCGTTTTTTAAGTGTTTTACCAAAGTTATAATCAAGCGGGTTTTTAGGGGTTCGTTCGCGTTTAACTTTGATTCCAACATTTTTATAAAATCGGAAAACGATCCGTTTCACATGAGGTTTTATCTCACACCTTCCTTTTTACCTATAGTATTTAATTACCAAGATTCGCCACTGACTTACGTATTTTACGAGGGTTCAATTTCAGTTACGAATTCTCGTTTATGGTTTCGAACTACTTTTCGTAATTTGACCATAACTCCTAAACCGTAAGTCGGAATGTTTCGATTCTTGCGCCACAACGATCTATGACTCGAGAACTATAAGGTCAGTCCATAATATCACTAAGGTCAGGCATCTATCCTAATTGTTATGCTCAAATTTTAAGAGTTTATGAAATTCAGCATTACGACGGCAATAACTCGGATATTTCCAAAATCAAAACCCTCCAAATAATCATTCAATCCACCACCAACAATCATGGGCACTATTTATCATCTCCCTCACTGTCTCAACAGGTCTTGGAGCCACAAAACATATATTAACCTTTTTATAACACCCACACAACATACATGTTCTAAATCATGAATACAAGCCATAAACATTATCAAATCTCATCTAAAACTCCATTAAAACTCAAATAAAAGACTAGGGTTCTTGAAGTTTATACCTTCCTTGGAGTATGTAAGACCTTAATAAACCTTGATCAATCCTTAGAACACCTTAACAAAGCTTGGATCATCAAAACAAAACAAGAAATCAAAGATTAGATCTTGAAAACACTATTCATCATCACTTTGATGATTTTTGAAAACTATGCTAGAGATGGAATTTGAAGCTCAAATTTCTAGGAGATCATGTTGATATAGTAAGGAACTTACATAATTTTTTTCATGGCCATTGAAGGTCAATAGGTTGGACTTTGATTTTGTTAAAAAGGAGTAGATTTTTTTTTTTGCTCTTCATGGAGTTCTTGGCTTTGCTTCCTTTGTTTTGGTTTATGCCTAAATAATTGTAATACTTGGCATATATCTTGGATGCATCCTTTACTTTTGTGTTGTTAGCTTGCTAGTGGTCCAAGTGTTGCCCTTCTATTGGTCCACTTGTTGGCACCACATTAAGCATACCCTTTTTGGCACAAATGCAACTTCATCACTACACTTGTAGTTGACTTACATGAAAGTCACTTTGCTTACCCTTACTCCATCAACTTGCACATGTTTGTCTCTTGGTTCTCTGCTTGCTTCTTTGTCCGGTTATTACTCAATTCATTGATCGTTCGAAGGAATATCTCGAAGATTTCTAATTAGGGTTTTACCGGAAACCATCTTACTATTTATACTATCATTCTCAATTCTCTTTAATAATTCTTGAATCCAAATTCCTTAAATCTCTTCAATAAACCCTTAAGTCTTTATGTGTCCAGGAAATTCTCGGGGAAAATAAAAGTACTATTTTTTAGAATCCAACAGCTTTTACATACACTTATTTTCCCCATGGATCACTAATACGAACTCGGAAATCCGTTCCGAATACTTCTATATAGTGTCGTCTCATAATATTCCTAAATCCATCAAAATCACTATTCATCCATTTTTCTTTACTCATCCTTTTAGGGTTGTACAATTGTCCCTAATCTCTTTCAATCGTTCCTTAACCTTTTCACGGACCTACTGGACCAATAACAGATATCGATTTGGATGACATAGGAATAATCTTCTCCTTTAGAATGATCAAATCTCAACTCCCTAGGAGATAGATAATTCTTATCTAAAGTGTCAACCAATAGTATTCTTCAAGACATATAAATATTTAAATCGAATTCCATTCCTTCCATTTATTATCTCAATCGTTACATCGTAGTCGTAATCACTATTCACCAAAATTTGGGGTTCTTACACTCCATGAGTTCTCGAATAGAGTAATAGACATATCGAATCTCTGAGATATCGAATGAGATATCGAACAGTGTATTCAGAGATATCGAATAGTGTCTTCTGAGATATCGAATCTCTGACTTCTCGAATGCTAGACTTCTCGAATAGACAAATGTACTTCTCGAATTGGTACCTAGGCAAATTCTTCATTTCTTCAAATCCCAACTGTGATTATTTGGCAGTCTTTATCTCCTTGCTTGAGGCATGAACCTTGGAACTTCTTTCAAGCTTTATTCTTGACTTTATAAGTACAGTTACACAACTAGGATTTGATGCCTACTACAAGTACAGAACAAATAGAAACTCTACAACTAGAGGTTCCCTCAGTTAAGAGGTCATGTAGGTAATGCACAGCATTACACATACTTAGGCTTGTTATTAGATGTATTCAGGCATGCCTCTGTGACTAACATTCACCCTTAGCAACCCCACCTTTAGGCTTTAAAGCTTGTTTGGGACCTGACTTTGGTTTGGGTATAGAATCAGATCCAGTCTTCTTCTTACCCTTCCACTTGCCTTTCCCCTTGGCCTTACCTTTATTGCCCACCATCAGTATGGGAGCAGGTTCAGCTGTCTTCATGTTGGTCTCATATGTTCTCAACATATGCAACAATTCAGTAGGTGTTTTGTCAAATTCATTCATATTGTAGTTCACAAAAAACTGAGTGAATTTGTTATTCAAAGAATTCATGATTAGGTCAATACCAGTTTCCACAGCAATCGGGAAACCCAAAGTAGCAAGGTACTCAATGTAACCAATCATCTTCAGAACATGTGGGCCAACTGGTTAAGTTGCCCCTTGTTTGCAATTAAAGAGTGACTTACTCGTGTTGAACCTTTTCTGACGAGTTTGGCTTGCAAACATGCTTTGCAAGTGCTCATTGATAGTATATGCATCCATATGCACATGCTGTCTTTGAAGCTCAGCACTCATAGTTGCCAACATAAGACATGCAACATCATTTGCATCATTCTCATCCCTTGCGTGGGCCACTATTTCCTCAGCAGTAGCGCCCTCGGGAAGGGGACCTGGCGGAGGGATATCAATGCAATGAAGCTTACGCTCCTGCCTGAGGACAATCCTCAAATTCCTCTGCCAGTCTAGGAAGTTGTTTCCTCCTGTCACCTTGTCCTTTTCAAGGACTGATCGTACGGATAGTGTGTTTGTGTTGTTTGCCACTATTTAGTATCTACAATGATAAAAGCACATAATAAACATTAGATTGTCTGAATTTATAAATTATTATGTTCAAATGATTATGACATATATTCATAATATATCTCCCACTATTTTTATCAAATCAATAGCCCTTACTATTGATTCGGAAAGTATATCCCATAAATCTTTTTAGTGAGCCAAGATCCATATTTCGTCATGTCCTAATTCAACCACTAGTAGTCCTTAAAACATGATTATTTAGGTAGACAACAGTTGTCAATTATATCATATATAATTCTTGGATAGTTTGGTGATCAACGATTGATCTTATCTATCAAATAGATTTTCAACCAAACTCTATGCTTCTAAGTTCATAATAGTTGAATATAACCTTTTATTTCCACCATATTATGACGACTCAGTTAAGTTAGACCCAATGATACAACGGCCGAATATAACCGTTTATATTCGTCACATCTCACCACGATAGACAGGAGTCCCCTGCCACTGACAGCCCTTCCCCTTATCGATCTAGGATTCGATGAGTGTTCATTCATTGGAAAGCATCTGATTAAAACTTAATATTTTTGTTAAGGGGTTTAGAATTAAAAACGACCATTATCCCATCATAAAGAGATTCCTAATTTTCCTTGAATTAAATACTTTAAATCAATATTCATCAATAGTTTGATTTCCAGGTTGTTGGAGGAGTCACAAGTGGCCTCGCTTAATACCCAACTTCCTTACAGGTAAAACCCGTTTTTGACAAAATCTCCCCATATCGAAATAATTGAAAATTCGTATTTAATTCCGTGTTTCATAAACACAGAAATCTCATGATCGTTATGTTAAATTTTAAAATCTCGAATCGTTACAGATTTTAACTTGTTTAAGCAGGCATGGCATGGGTGATGTATCTAATACATACATGATTAATCTAATCAAACATGCATCTTTATCTCTACACATACATTATATATATCGCATACATTCATATATATGTAAAGTGCAGTAAGTAAACGTGCTTGGTTATGGCCTTTATCCTAAATGATCCTTTTCAAGCTAATGAAAAGAATCAAGGTCAATCTATGGTGGATAAATATAAATACAATTATAAGTCTTCATTCTTCTCTTTCTCCTTGGTTGCTTCTCCTCATTGATCGTCCTTCAATCTTCAAGTACATTATATTGAATAGTTGAATACAACCTATACTAATGTAATTACATAATAAAACTCGAGTTACATTCGAGGTTAAACAATTACAAGACTGAAGAAAACGACATGCAAGTCGTATTTATAAAACCACAAACCATTAAACTAAGGGTCTTAAGGCCATAACCAGCACCATGCTCAAATAAACAATTAAGAACATATAAACAAACACTGCGGGGTCCGGGGGCGGCAGCCCCCGGGCGGGGTCCGGGGCGGCAGCCCCTCGGGATTTTTTTAATTCCAGAAGACTCGTCCTCTTAAGAAATCATCAATTTCTTAACAAAAGATCATATCTTTTAGCCTCTGCCGCCACTGCATCATATACAGTTCTGGAAGCATGTATCATATACATTCAAATCGTATCCCAGTTTACAGATCGTGTCCATACACAATCTGTCCAACAGTTTATATCACTATATAAACCTGAAAACATGCATAACATACAAAAATCGTATACTTATCAGTCATGACAGATTATAAACATGCTTGTATCATTATATCATAATATTCAAGAATACAGAATCATATATGAACGATATAACATATTATATTCGACATATCTCATAACTGTTTCATGGCAGATTCATATAACATGCATACATGCATCGAATACAGTAAACACGTAACCAAATCAACCCCTTATACACGTAGCTCTGATGCCATTGTTGGGTTTCGAGGCATAAAATGCAGCGGATAAACTTAAATAAAACAATGAAAAATGGAAACCCAAACCAGGATCCATGTATAATTATGGACAGATTATGGAGATTACGAATCATACCTTTAAAAAGCTTTACTTTCACGAACTCAACGGAGATCCGAGCTTTCACGACTTGTGTTTGCCTCTCGGAAAACACCTCTATGGTATCCACACGAACACCTTCAAGAACGACTCACGAACTTGACTGCGGAATGGATGTACTAGCCTCCTTATTGATGATTCGATTTCTGCCTTTTCTTGCTGCCTTCTCTAGGGTTTTTCACAAAAACATAAAACCCTCTTAACCTATCATTATCTATTTATAATGACTGGTTAATGGGCCCTCAACAGCAAAATCCCAACCCTTTTAGGTATAGGATTAAATAATAAAACGAAATTCTATTATTTAATTAATAACTAAGTCACACTTAATTATTATGGGCAGAAATACTCCTCTAATTCGAATTTATATATTATCTCAATTAATTAAGTCTCACTTAATTAACATAATAAAATTCAAATAATCACCAATTAATTTAAATCCATAATTTAAATTAATTATTCCTTTAAGTGCTCAATGTGTGTGACCCTATAGGCTATTATTTAATTGGCAATAATTTTATTCTCCAATAAAACTATAAACAATGAGCGGTATCTAGTAATACATCATTGCTACCCAATTAAACAATAATTAAATCGTGATTCGATAAAACCTTTTCGTGATTAATGTTTCCGTGTAATATAATCCCTTTAACCAAATATTATAGATTAAACTTGAGGCATGTGTTTAGTCATCCTATTCAACATTTAATCCGGGTTTACTTGATCCATGAGTAGACTATTAAAAACAAATCATTATTTGAGCACGACCATGCATTTTATAGTCTCACTCAATCAAGAGGCCAATAATATCTCTCCTAATTCTAGGAGGGTTAAATCCTTTATCTATCATTCATATTTCTCATACGACTCATGATATACCCGATGTCCACTTTTATCATCACCCGGTGAAAGGTAACTTTTAATGTAGTCAAAGTATAATAATCCTCGTATAGAAATATAATGATCTCAAGTCAAAGGATCATTACACCATTATCACTGTGAGTCTTTCTTATGACTTTATTAAACATGAAGAATCTCACTGTGGGTCTGTCCAGTACCATGTACTCCTACATGTACCTATGTATTGACTTTAGTATCTCCATACTTATAACCAATGAGATGTGGTTATCTGTCAAACAACATACTAGTCTATTTGTGTATTATTATTGTCCTATAATAATAATACTCGACCAAGGACCT
The DNA here is from genome assembly GCA_036435485.1 of Saposhnikovia divaricata. Lineage (NCBI taxonomy): Eukaryota > Viridiplantae > Streptophyta > Magnoliopsida > Apiales > Apiaceae > Saposhnikovia > Saposhnikovia divaricata. The sequence goes on from CM071595.1 coordinate 126,129,449, forward strand.
TTTAAGAATATGATATATTATATAATCTCAAGTTCAAGTCATGTACTTAAACTATATAATGTGTATCATGATTCTAAGGACATTTATTATGCTAACAAATATATCGCAGTAATTAAAGTCATAATAAATACGTTTATTGAATGATCAAACGACATAAAGGTTTATTCAAAGAAACAATGTATTGTCTCTAGGGCACATACACTAACAACCAAGACCAGTGAGAGCAGGTATACGACAAGGTAATATTTCAATCTCTGCTATTCCAACCTCTGTATTCCCTGCTGTGTCACAGGAAATACAGTTTCTACAGCCCCTAGTGGCCATCTTACCCGACCAAGAGCAGGAAATCCCACCGACTCTAACACAGGTCGAAGAGCCCATTCTACAAATGTAAAAACAAACAAAACAAACTCCTACACCTCAATTGTCAATTAAACGACCATCCATCAACACTTTTGAGGGAGATAGTGCCTCAGCAGCACCACATAAGGAGTTAGTTGCATCAGCCGCTCTACCTCATTCTAAACGGAGTAAACCCAATGAACCTGAGGTAACACCAACTGTTAGTGAAACAATTCTTCCTTATCCAATGAGTGAAAATGTAAATGAGGTTGAATTGACGGGAGCAACTATCTTGAGCTCCATTTCACGGAACATAAGAGTGGTTGATGATCTTTCTAAAGATCAAATGCCTTCACAGGCATCCAAGGTGGAATTACCTACCTCAATAACTGCTGGTGAATCTTCCATTTTACGGAAAGATCCATCGGTAGGTGGTTCTTTTATGAACTAAGTGTCTTCACAGACATACGAGGGAAACTTGGGTTTTGTGCCATTTAATCGATTCAAGTTTAACCTCCCAGAGGGAAAATCTCTGGATCTCTTTCGAGATTTACCACTCTTTACCAGTGGTCGGCAACTCGCTTCACGCGAGGATGAAGCTCACAAACTTTCATTGTACCATCTGTGACCTCTGAAAAAGGGGCTAGGATGATTTCATTTGCAGGTACAAATATCGGTGGAAGCTTTGGAGGAGAGTTGAGGGAAACACGAAAAGAACATGTAAGTGTAACCCAAACCACTAAACCGAGTGAATATAGAGTGTTGAGTGAAACACCTGCAGAACGTACGAGTGAGCAACCTAATCAATCACATGCACCTATAACTAGAAAGGAATACAACAGACTCCTTACACGGGTCCAAACAATGGAGAAAGAGTTGCCAAATATCTGTAAGTCCATTGCAGAAATCAAAAATTTGCAACTTATTCAACATGATGTATTCCAGGTTCAATTGAATACCATGGCAACTGTCACAGGGGTGAGTTTTCGAACCTGAATTTGCACCCTTGTGCGGCCTGCCCTTGTAGCCCAGCACCAAGAACAGTCAGCCCTCGAGAGAGGTTGTCACCAAGCAACCCGTCAAAACTTAACACAGCGGAACACTTAACCAAAAACGTAACACAGGAACCACGTGTGTGCAGGTGTGTCTAATTACCAAGCAAATGTAAACACACACACAAAATTTACAGGCACCAAGCCCAACCTTTGTATTACCCAGAATATAAAGGATACAACCCAAGTTTATGCTTACAGACTTCTCTACTGCCTAGCATAATATAATACAAGTGCAGAATAATACATGAACTTGTACAAAACCCAACTGAGAATACATATAAAATGCCTATCTCTATATATAAGCCAAGACCCATGTTCAACACCCAAATACTTGGCAGTTACCAGCAGTTACCAATATTTGAATTGCTTCCAACTGCATTTCCTACCATTCCTTGAGCCACAACTGCAAGGTTGTTATCTCACCCACTTATTTTTGCATTTCCCAGCAAATATACACAATATATATCACATATATAAATCACCCACATGTGCCCACGTTTTTGACTTTGCCTTAGTCATATTTGGACTCTCAGCTCAGCTTCCAGCCTTGTGTTGCCCACATAAAACCACCCAGCAAGCCAACAAACTCGGCCAACCATGTTTGAACCAACTTAGCACCGCTGCCCAAACGGTCACCCATGCTGCCAGCATCAACCCGTGAAGCCACCCCGCAGCCAATAGCCTAAGCCATCCCAAGTGAAGCCGCACCGCTCAGCTCCAAAAATGTTTTCCAGCCAAAAAGTCTTACAAACCCTCCCACACTTTGAATTTGATGTCCTCATCAAAACATAAACCATTCTGAGACCATTTCTCCCTGTAGCAAACCAATGCCCCAAAACCAAGGCTGCAATTCCGTCTGCGGTATACCACTGCCCCAAAATCAACTACCATAAGCTGATTAGATTAACCTCCAAAACCTTGCCCCCATTGTCACCACAACCTGATGACTTTATGTAGACGCCCAGCCGCCCACACACCAATTTCCATTCTGACTTAAGTTCCAGCAGCGTCCCCAACCTTTGGAGACATTGACTTAGGCCCAACCAGAAAACCATCAAGTTCCGCACTATAACCAGAAGAGTCGCCAGCCTTTGGCTCGATCCCACAAACCACACTGCCAACAACCACCTGTAGAGCCCCCAACTTTCTGACTTTCTTTTTGCCCTTATCAACTAGCATAGGAACAACCTTAACAAAACATGGACATGCCTCATCCATGATCATAATCCCACCATAACGCACCTTAACAGTACTACTAGTCATGATAAAGAAATCCATCCCTATGATGCAATCAAAATCATCTAAGGCAACAACATGAAAAGTAAAGTTACCTTGCCAATCACCAATTTTCAAGTCCACACTTGAATAACCCCGAATTTTCTGCACCTCAGCATTAGCCATCTTAATCTGACTCAAACATGATTCCAACCTCAGTCCAAGTTCATCAGCACATTTACCCCCAATGAAACTATTAGTAGCACCCGTGTCCACCATAGCCATCACTGTTTTCCCATTCACTAAGGCCTTGACATACATTAACCCATCACCCTCCACAGATTTTTCAGTCCTTAGTGTAACCCAACGCATAGGATTCGCCCTTGCAAAACCCACTTCATTTTCCTCATTATCTCCAGCATTCTCTTCTTCAACAGAAAGAGCATTCAGTCTCTCTTTCTTGGGACATTGTCTTGCAAAATGCGGCCCTCCACATATGAAACAACCTTTGTCACCAACACCTTGAGATTTCTTATCACCCTTGGCATCACCAGTGTCGTTTTTCCCACTGTTCTTCTTGTTTCTGCCCTCATCCTTGTGATTCTTTCCACCATTTTTACCCTTCTTAGTTTCAGAACCAGCATGCTAGTAGTCAACCAAACCATCAGCAGCGGCCACAGCAGTCGGCAAGTCTTTCACAACCTGCCTCCTCAATTCTTCCTGCGCCCAAGGTTTGAGTCCAGCCAAGAAATTGAACAACTTATCCTCATCCGACATGTTCTTTATATCCAACAACAAAGAACTGAATTCCTTCACATAATCTCGAACAGTTCCCATTTGTCTGAGATTCCTTAAACTCTCTCTAGCAAGCCAAGAAGCATTAAGTGGCAGAAATTGCTCCTTAAGTTCCTTCTTCAACGCCTCAAATGTGGTTATTGCCGGCCTGTCCACACTCGCATCACCATCAGTACGAGTCCACCACCATAATTTTGCATCGCCAACCAAGTACATACTTGTGATTGAAACTTGCTCCCTTTCATCAATATGAGCGGCCTTAAAATATTGCTCCATATCCCACAAGAAATTCTCCAGATCCTTCGCAACCCTTGCGCCACAATATGACTTCGGTTCTGGAATATTCACACTCAGATGGCCCTCCCTAGAACCACCAGCCAAACTGCTCGCCACAGCCCCCTTCATGATTGCAATTTCATTCCCCATCGTTCGCAACTGATCCCCAACATTCTCAGATGAAGTAGCCGTTGTTGCAAACAAATCCGTGAATTTGCCATCACTTGCAGCCATGAACGCAGCAACCATCGTTTTGAATTCATTCAAGTCATCCCTCAAAACTTGAATCTGATTTGCCAAACAAATTTCATCAGTCGACAAAGGCGTGCCCACAAATTCCTCAAGCCTTGCCAACCTTTCACCAGTAGAATTTCCTCCAACCATGATTCCGTATTAACCCACGAACTTACAATGAAGCTCTGATACCAGTTGTCACAGGGGTGAGTTTTCGAACCTGAATTTGCACCCTTGTGCGGCCTGCCCTTGTAGCCCAGCACCAAGAACAGTCAGCCCTCGAGAGAGGTTGTCACCAAGCAACCCGTCAAAACTTAACACAACGGAACACTTAACCAAAAACGTAACACAGGAACCACGTGTGTGCAGGTGTGTCTAATTACCAAGCAAATGTAAACACACACACAATTTACAGGCACCAAGCCCAACCTTTGTATTACCCAGAATATAAAGGATACAACCCAAGTTTATGCTTACAAACTTCTCTACTGCCTAGCATAATATAATATAATACAAGTGCAGAATAATACATGAACTTGTACAAAACCCAACTGAGAATACATATAAAATGCCTATCTCTATATATAAGCCAAGACCCATGCTCAGCACCCAACTACTTGGCAGTTACCAGCAGTTACCAATATTTGAATTGCTTCCAACTGCATTTCCCACCATTCCTTGAGCCACAACTGCAAGGTAGTTATCTCACCCACTTATTTTTGCATTTCCCAGCAAATATACACAATATATATCACATATATAAATCACCCATATGTGCCCACGTTTTTGACTTTGCCTTAGTCATATATGGACTCTCAGCTCAGCTTCCAGCCTTGTGTTGCCCACATAAAACCACCCAGCAAGCCAACAAACTCAGCCAACCATGTCTGAACCAACTTGGCACCGCTGCCCTGTTAGATATAATTGATGTAATGTTTCAGTGTTTAAGTGTAATAGTGATATATCAGAGTTTAACTGGAAGGAAGTCAGAGTTTAGTAAAGTATGACTGACGGAAGCTGGACAGAGTTTAGTAAAGTCTGTCTAGAAGCAGCGCGTACGGAGTCAACGGAAGATATTAGAGATCAATTGAAGATTGATATGGAAGCGAGATCTTTGGAGACTGGATAGTTATCAAAGAGATCGAGTTGACTTAGGAGACGTGTGACAATCTGCAATTGATATCATTGTATAGCTGATTATTAGGAATATCAATTAGAGATTGTATCGAAGCTGTATATTTTATAAATACAGTTAGGTTAACCCTAGAAGGGTGTCGTGCATCGAACTATCTTTATTGTAACCTAGCAGCTCTTTGTGATAGTTTACATCACGAAGAGGGTTTTTAATATCAGAAGATTTAAAGTGCATAATCATCTTACTTGTTAAACTCTCATACGAATTTGATTATTAATTGTGTATTCGGCCTAACAAGTGGTATCAGAGGCAATCTGTTACTTTATTACAGGTTAAGATCCAAACACAACAATAATCATGTTAGCAATTCCTCCACCAACATCTACTAGTTCTGAAAAGGCTCCTACTACTGTGAGTCGTTATGAACCAATCAGGGTTCCTATTCTCAGGCCATCAGAGTATGCCATGTGGAAGGTCAAGATGACTATGTTTCTGGAGGCTACAGATCCAGAATATCTTGACAGGATTTATGAAGGCCCTCACAATCCTACAAAGCTATCTGCTGCAACTGCTGGTGAAGAAGCTAAAATAGTTCCAAAGGAAAAGAAGGACATGACTCCTGAAGATCTATCATCAATTGCTAAGGATGCGTAGGTTAGGTATTTACTGCATAGTGCTTTAGACAATGTTATGTCTAACAAAGTGATTAACTGCACTACTGCAAAAGAGATCTGGGATGCTCTTGAAGTCAGATGTCAAGGAACTGCTGCTATTAAGAAGAATAGGAGAAACATACTCACACAAGAGTATGAGCACTTTGAGGCTAAACCTGAAGAAACCATGACAGAAACATTTGATAGATTCTGTAAACTGCTCAATGATCTGTCATTGGTCAACAAAGAGTATGATCTAGAAGACTCAAATCTCAAGTTTCTTCTTTCTCTACCTGAAAAGTGGGATGTGAAAACAACCACTATTATAGACAATTATGAACTTGCTGAAATAGAGATTGATGAAATCTATGGGCTGCTCAAAACTCATGAATTGGAAATGGAGCAGAGAAACAGGAGATCAAGCAGGAAGGCAAAGTCTGTTGCTCTTAAGGTTGAAGAGAAGCCTCAGAAGAAAGAGGCATCAAGAAGGAAAATGAAGGGAAAAGCTTTGGTCATACACTCAGAAAGTGAATCATCAAACTCTGATTGTGATTCAAACTCTTCTGAATCATCTGACTCTAAGGATGATGAAGAAGAAATGAGAAAAATGGTTGTGTTGATGGTGAAGACCTTCAAGAAAATGGGTTTCAAGAATTTCAAGAAAGGGAAAAGGTTTTCTAGAGATTCAAATGAAGACAGAAAAAGTTTCAGGAAGTCTGAAAGAAAAGAGACCAAGTCTGGGAAGAAGGATAAGTCTGAAATTCAATGCTACAAGTGTAAGGAGATGGGTCACTATGAGTGCAAGAAGCTCATCACAAAAGGCAGAGATTGGGCAGACACTTCAGATTCTGATGAAGAAATTAACTATGCTCTCATGGCTACTACTGAATCAGAAACTACTGAAAATCAGGTACCTCTAACTACCTATGCTTATAATATTGATGACATTTCTCAACTAAGAATTTATCTAAAGTCATTGCATATAAGTTATAGGGATCAGACTTTAGAGAATGAGAGGATAAAATCTGAAAATTCTGAACTTAAGGTTAGAAATAAACTTGTTGAAGAAAAACTTGAAAACATGCAACAAGTTCAGAAAGAGAGAGATGATGCTGTTTCTATAGAACAGGATTTGCTTCAGAAATATAAACAACTAGAATCTGAGTTGGAGGAAGCAAATAAGAAAATTAGGACTTGGACTAATTCTGGAAAGGACACTCAACAGATTTTTCAAACAGACACTGTTGGTCTAGGTTATAATGAGGGAGATGAACTAAGATTTCAAAATCAAGTTAAAATCAGACCTCATTTTGTACATGGAGCCAGTAAATTTTTGTCTGATAATGAAAAAGAAGTTGTTAAAAGTGAACCAGTACAAACTAGTGATAAACAGGTTAATATTGGTTCAATGACAGATAAACAACTCAAACACAAACTGAAGGAGTTAAGATCTGTTAAAAAACAGGGAGTGTCAAATAAGAACAGAAATGGAAAAGTAGGCATCACTTCAGGAAATAAACCAATGCTTGCTAGTTATGCTCCAAGAAAGACATGTCATAACTGTGGTAGTACTAAGCATCTTGCAAATTTCTGCAAGAAAAACAAAAATATAAATTCTTTACCTTCCAAGTCTGAGGTAAAGAAGGATTTTGCTAGAACTAAGCCACAGACTTTATGCACACACTGTGGAAGCACTTGGCATTCCATTTATACTTGCAGAGAGTATCATGCTATCTATCATAATTACTATGAACTGAAACCCAATCTGAAATGGGTTAAAGTTAATACTGCAAGTGTAAACTCTAATACTGTTAGCTCAAACTCCGATAATGTTTATTCCGCTGCTAAAGCTAACAAAGTTAAGAATGTCAAAGGATCCAAGCAAGTCTGGATCCTTAAATCTAATCCTCGGTAATTGCTTGTGATTGCAGGGCAACAAGGAGGCAACCCTAGTTGTGGACAGTGGATGTTCAGGACACATGACTGGAAATAAAGCCCTGCTATCAGACTATGAGGAGAAGGCTAGCCCAAAAGTTTCCTATGGTGATGGCAATGTAGGAAGAACATTGGGATATGTCAATATTAATCTTGGAAATGTCATCATCAACAATGTAGCTCATGTTCCAGGACTCAAGCATGACTTGCTATCTGTGAGTCAAATCTGTGACAAGGGATATCTAGGGGTGCCCATGGGTTAAGGTAACCCGCAAAAACCGACCCTACCCGACCCGAATTTAGCCGACCCAAACCGAAAAAAATAAAACCGAAGTTTAATTGGGTTAATTATAATTAAACCCGAATTTAATGGGTTGGTTAAGGGTTTTGATTATTTTGGGCCAACCCAACCCAACCCGAACCGACTAAACTATATATAAGCTGTTGGGCTGTTACACCTGTTGGGCTGTTATTACTAGTTTACTACGGTGGGCTGAATTCTTTTAACCTAAATACTAAATTAGTAAGTTGAAAGTTATAGACTTATAGTGAACCCTATTTTGTTTTCCTTCGAATAAAAAGTAGTGAGTAACTGAGTACTGGGCGCGGCGGCTGGCTGGGACTGGGAGAACTCTTGAGCGGCGATCTTCGAAATCGATTCTCAATTTCTCATCAATCAATCAACGAATCAAACCATCAAGATCAAGGTATCTTCGATTCTCTTCATATATAGTTCTCTTATATATCTCTTCGTATATATATGTTTTTATTTTGTTTATTCAATTTCAGATCAAGATTTGTTATGGAATCAAGATATGTGAAATATGTGTTGTGTATGTATCAGTAGTTACTGATCTTATCTATAAAATATATGTGAACGGAATTTTAAGGACTTGAAATTAGTAGTTCCAATGATTCTCTCAGTTTCTTACTATATTTTCACCCAACATTGCAAAGATGTAAGTTTCCATTGGCTTTCCAGGCCTTTTAGGCATCCCTTTCTTGACATGGTTAATCAAATTGTTATTATATGTCTGGGAATTTTCTTGACTTGTAGTTGTATTAAGTATTAACTATTAAGAGTTGTATTAATTAACACTTATGATTTTATTTGTTGTATATTCACATATGTATGGACATATCTTACTTGTAATATTTTGAGAATGATGTCATATGTAGTTTTATTACTGTGTATGTTTAACTCTTGTGTATTGCAGGATTAAAACAATGGAAAATCTTACCCCAAATCCCACCCCAAATCTAACCCTAGACACTACCCCTAATCTCACCCTAAACACCACCCCAAACACTGTCAAAACTGTTTTTTTCCAGAAATGTTATCTTCTGGGTAAAAGGCAAAATTGTAGATTGTTCAAATTTTGTACATAAACTGATTGGGCCAGTATATGTAGGCTGCTATAAGGCTATACTTTAACAAATATTATTCTTGTTTGTGTTTCACTAGGTGACCAAGAATGATACACTACAAAAGAATGTTGGAACAGAAAACAAAAGAAAACTGTTGGAAAATTATTTACAACAACGACAGTTGTTTGGAACTGAGAAAAAGAACGATCTTGAGAGATACTTGGCTGAAGAACCTATTAGTCCAATGACCCCTTCCTTTGATATCCTAGCTTGGTGGAAGGATAATTCTTGTAAGTATAATTTTTTGTCTATGATGGCTAAAGATGTCCTTTCTATTCCCGTGTCTACAGTTGCTTCTGAGTCTGCCTTTAGCACTAGTGGCCGTATTTTAGACTCATTTCGGAGCTCTTTGAGTCCCAAAATGGTGGAGGCACTGGTATGCGCTCAAAGTTGGTTAAAAGAAGGTTATGCAGGTATCAAATCTAGAGTACATTTGGATGAAGCTGAATTTTATAAATTTTTAGAAGAAGGTACACAATACATCTATGCATCTGTCTGATATTAGTATGTTCTACTTCTACGCGTCTATACTCTTTACTCTAGTAATGTGCTTTATTAAATTTTGTAGATGTCGGAAAGCAGGCCAGGGACACTGACACATCAAATGATAATATCATCAACATCGGCGACGAAGAATTCAACTAGCTGTTCTGTTACTTTATGTTGATTTAAGACTTGTTCTATGTCCTGTTCGGTTATTCCTGTGTCTTTTATTTGATGTAACCTTTTGAACTCTTTTATTTGGATGTACTGAACTACTGGTGTGTAATGTTTTTAAGTATTGAAAGTCTTTAAGACTAAAACTTTATTATTATTTGTATCTCAGTTGTATTTTTTATATATATTTTTTTATGTTAAACCCGTCCAACCCAAACCGACCCAACCCGACCCAAAATATTGTTAGCAAGGTTGGGTTTATACGATATTTTCTTCATAATGGGTTTAAATTTTGTAAACCCGAATTAAATGGGTTGGGTTATTAAATAGCATGTAACCCGGCCAAACCGACCCGCGGGCACCCCTAGGGATATCATGTAGATTTTGAACCTAATTATTGTGAAGTTATCAGCAAATCTACAGGAAAGATTGTTCTAGTTGGTCATAGGCAAAACAACATTTATGAAATCAAGCTCTTAATAGACTCTGTTGGAAAAGCTGTTTGCCTGTCTACAAGAATGTCTAGTGAAGAGAGTTGGAAGTGGCACAAGAAACTCTCACATTTGAACTTGAACAACATCAATGAATTGATCAGAAAGGATCTTGTAAGAGGACTCCCAAAGGCTCTGTTAAATGTTGATGGCCTATGTGATTCATGTCAAAAGGCCAAGCAAAGGAAGTCATCTTTCAAGAGCAAGACAGAATTTTCAATCACTGATCCTTATCATCTTCTGCATGTTGATCTCTTTGGTCCAGTAAATGTTATGTCTATAGCAAGGAGAAAATATGCTTTAGTCATTGTTGATGACTACACTAGATTCACTTGGGTGTATTTTCTAGCAAAGAAGGATGAAACTAAATTAACTCTGATGGAGCATGTGAAGCTTCTGGACAAAGGATCAAGTAACAAAGTCAGAATCATCAGAAGTGATAATGGAACTGAGTTCAGAAATGCAACAATGGAAGAATTCTGCAAGGACAATGGAGTGAAGCAAGAATTTTCAGCACCTGGTACACCACAACAAAATGGTGTAGTTGAAAGGAAAATAGAACCTTGATTGAAGCTGCCAGAACTATGCTTGTTGAAGCAAAATTGCCAACTTATTTCTGGGCAGAAGCTATTCAAACCGCTTGTTTTACTCAAAATGCTACACTGATCAATAAGCATGGAAAGACACCATATGAGATGGTGAAGAAAAAGAAGCCTAACCTGAAATACTTTCATATTTTCGGGTGCAAATGCTTTGTGTTGAAGACTCATCCTGAACAGTTGACCAAGTTTGAGCTAAAGGCAGATGAAGGAATTTTTGTTGGCTATCCACTGTCAACAAAGGCATTCAGAGTTTACAATCTGAGAACTAAAGTGATCATGGAATCTATACATGTGTCTTTTGATGACAAGAAGATAAATGGACTTGAAGACATAGATGAATATGATCAACTGAACTTTGAAAATGAAGATTTAAACTCTGTTGAAGTAAACTCTGATCAAACTATTCTGACAGACTCTGTTGAAGTAAACTCTGATCAAACTATTCTGATAGACTCTGTTGAAACAAACTCTGAACCTCTACTGGTAAACACTGGAGAAACTTCTCAACCACAACAAAGGGAAGAACCAGTTGAGGGGGAGCATGATCAAAATGAAAACTCAAACATTGATACTGAGTCAACTGAAAAATCTGGATCAAACTCTGATGATTCAAACTCTGAAAATTCAAATTCTGACTCTAGGCAGTCAAGTTCAGGGGGAGTCTCAGAAAATGAAGAAAGCCCAAAACAAAATCAGGAGAGCATGGATCAAGGGGGAGGATCACATGCTGACAGAAGTCATTTGCCTTCTGCTAGGAAATGGACCAAATCACATACACCTGATTTGATAATTGGTGATCCAGATGCAAAAGTGAAAACAAGAAGTGCCACTGTAAGTGAATGTCTGTTTCATGCATTCTTGTCTAAAAATGAACCAAAGAAAGTGGAAGAAGCTCTTCAAGATGCTGACTGTATAACAGCAATGTAGGAAGAGTTGAATGAATTTGAAAGGAATGAAGTTTGGACCCTTGTACCAAGGCCAAAGAACAGATCTATTGTTGGTACTAAATGGGTTTTCAGAAACAAGACTGACAGTGAAGGTGTTATCACGAGGAACAAGGCTAGACTGGTAGCAAAAGGCTATTCACAGTAGGAAGGAATAGACTATGATGAAACATTTGCTCCAGTTGCAAGATTGGAGGCAATCAGAATTTTTCTAGCATATGCCTCTCACAAGAAATTCAAAGTGTTCCAGATGGATGTGAAAAGTGCTTTTCTGAATGGGAAGCTTGAAGAAGAAGTTTTTGTTGAACAACCACCAGGATTTGTGGACCCAAAATATCCAGACCATGTCTACAGGCTGGAAAAAGCACTCTATGGACTTAAGCAAGCACCAAGGGCATGGTATGAAACTCTGGCTCAATTTCTCTTAGAAAGTGGATTCAACAGAGGTACTATTGACAAAACTCTGTTTTATTTCAAATCTGGGAGTGACTTGCTTTTAGTTCAGATATATGTTGATGACATTATCTTTGGGTCTACTAATGATAAACTCTGTAAGAAGTCTGCCAAGCTCATGCAGTCCAGATATCAAATGAGCATGATGGGAGAGCTTAGTTATTTTCTAGGCCTACATGTGAGACAAACAGATGATGGTATCTTCATTAATCAAGCAAAATATACCAGAAATCTTCTCAAGAAATTTGGTATGCTTTACTGTTCATCTGCATCAACTCCCATGGCAACATCAACTAAATTGGACAAAGACACAGGAGTTTCAGTGGATATGACAAACTACAGGGGCATGATAGGATCTCTTCTTTACTTGACAGCTAGTAGGCCTGACATCATGTATGCAACCTGTCTTTGTGCAAGGTTTCAGGCAGATCCTAGAGAGCCACATCTGAAAGTTGTGAAAAGAATCTTCAAGTATCTCAAGGGCACCATATCATTAGGTCTGTGGTACCCCAGAGAATCATATTTCAAGCTACTTGGGTATTCTGATGCAGACTTTGCAGGCTGCAAGATAGACAGAAAGAGCACTAGTGGAAGTTGTCAATTTCTTGGTGACAGACTTGTCTCTTGGTACAGCAAGAAACAAAAATCAATTTCTACATCTACAGCTGAAGCAGAGTATATTGCAGCTGGTAGCTGTTGTGCACAGATCTTGTGGATGAAGAATCAGTTGCTGGATTATGGATTGAGGTACAGTAAGATTCATATTTACTGTGATAATCAAAGTGCTATTGCTATGACAGGTAATCCAGTACATCATTCAATGACCAAGCACATCAGCATAAGGTACCATTTCATCAGAGAACATGTGGAAGATGGGAATATTGAACTACATTTTGTGTCTACAGAACAACAGCTTGCAGATATTTTCACCAAACCATTGAGTGAAGCTACATTTACAAGACTGGTCAATGAACTAGGAATGGTCTCTGGTTCTGACTAGGAATGTTGGTTAGATTCAAATTTTACTTATGTAATGTGTTGCTCATATTTCCTTGATTTGTTAAGTGCTAAGTGATCTCTGTTGATTAAACTCTGTTATGCATACTCTGTTAACATGTTTTTCTTTAAACACTGACAAACTCTGTTAAACTCTGTCAGCATGCCTGTATGTCATACACTGTTAATAAGTTTGATAAACTCTGTGAACTCTGAGTTGATTTTTGTCTGAATGAAAACACCAATGAAGAAATATGTATGAAGCATGATTCTCAGCAATTAATCATGAATCTTTCTGAGTTATTGTGACCTAATCTTAGATTGTACAGAAAGTTAACACAACATGATACTGGTTCATATTTATAGTATCTCTTAGTTTATTTTGTCCTAAACTTTGAGTCTATAAATACTGTGTGCATTGCCTTTCATGAATAACTACTGATGTTGATGAACTCTAAACTCTGTTAGTTATACTCTGGTAGATTAAAATGCTTACTGCAATACCCCAAAGAAAATGTATATAGGTTGATATACTCCTTTGAGATTATGTTGGAGACTAGGATGACCCAGGAACTTATTGGTATAAAATATGTGCTAAAATTCTCTGATTTTTGGTGACTAGTCAAAGACTAGGATGACCCAGGAACTTATCAAAATGATAAGGGCTAAAATTTTTGAATTTTTGGTGACTAGCTCCAACCTCTAATTACTGGAATGAATAGAATTAAATATATATATATATATATATATATATATATATATATATATATATATTAGCAATATAGGGGGTATAAAATAAATTAAATGTTACTGTATATAGATTGATTACTACAGAGTTTAGCTTTCATCATACAGTCAGTGTTTACTATGAGAGTTTGTGCATCCAATGTTTATTGATTTACTTTATGGATTTTATGAAAAATTAGATGCTCTAAAAATTGATTTGGTAAACTCTGCTTCACACACATATTTTCACAACTGTGCAATTTTTGAAAGGGTTTCGGTGATAAAGTTGGAGAATTGACAAACGCTGTTGATTTGTGGTTAGTACTCTAAGGTAAATTTTCATTTGGACAATTTGAAAATTTTGGAGTAAATAGTGCTTTTGACAACTGTTAATAAGTGTATTGTGTTAAAGTGCCTTGGAAATAGGAAAGAGAATACAGCGGTGATAATTGCTATTTTTACTGCGCATGATTAATTGATCCACTGCATGAATGACAAGTGTCCCACTCACCCATTATTGTGTCCCACTCACACATTAATCTAGGAACTGTTGAGTGTTTGAATACATAAACGATTGAGTTTTAATTTTTAATTACAACTCTAATTACTTTTGTGTACAAACGATTGTGTTTTACTTTCACCCACTCACTTTTACATCTCACAGTTCTCTCAGTTTTCACTTTCGCATTTTCGCAAACACCTTTCCTACATACACTTTTATTTGTGATTTCTTGCCCATTTCTTGATTCAATGGCTTCTAAATCATTCACTGTTCTTGGTCTACGTTTTGTCCCTAACAATTATGCAGCCCCACTCAATCATGAACGTGTTCCAGAAGCGTTTCATCTTATGCAGAATTTCTTGAGAGACTCAGAAATTGGACAAGCTCTGGTTGAACCTAGTACTCTCTCTGCATCTCAAATTGCCACTTTTTGGCGAAATTCGGTCTATGTGGATGGAGGAGAGAATGGGACTCCAAACATCATCTTCACTCATGATGAACAAGAGTTTGTGATTACACCACAAACTGTCAGAGAAACGATGGGGTTTGATACACACACCTCTTATGCTTATGTTGCTGAACCTCAAATGAGACAGATGCTACAGGAGATAGGCTACATGGATTCTCTTGACAAGCTTGGCAATGTAAAGAGGCCTAATCTCAGGAAGGAATGGAATTTTTTCTTCGACTGCATTACAAGAACATTCCAGAAGAAGGTCACTAACTGGGATGCTATTCCAATGGACAGTCTACAAATCGGGTATTCTCTACTTTATGGCAGTAATTTTTATTTTGGTAGATATGTTCTAATGAATCTAGGTGATAAACTGTCAGAGTCTACTACGGTTTATTTTGCTCGATTTTGTCAAATGCTATTCACTGCTTGTGTATCTGGTTTAGAGATTGCTGAAGCTGATGTGATTCAGCCTTTTAGAGTCAACAAGAGAATATTCTCTGATATGACTAATAAGGATGCTGGTAAAGAAAACCTACCTGCCTTTGTTCTGCCACTTGCTTTGCAGAATTTTCTCAACCAACCTCAAGACCAACCACAACCAGAACCACAACCTGAACCAGTAAACACTGATCATACTCAAACCTTAAACACTGAACCACCTACATCACCTACCCACACTGTACCTACTCAACAACCTCCATCACCAATCACAAACACTGCTCCAACCCAAAATCCTCAATCTCCAATCAAAAAACAATCTTCACACACTCAACAACTAAACACTGAACCATCACAATCTCAACCACAACCACAGCCTAAAGCAAAAAGAGGCAGAGTAAAGCAATTAGCAGCAACCACTGAAAGACATGCAAGAGTTAAGAAGACAATAGAGACAAATATCAAAGCAAAACAGACATCTCCTGAGCTGTTTATGCTAGAAGAAAGATTCAAAGAGCAAAGAGACCTAAATCACCATCTGTGGTGGCAGAATCTAGTAAAGAGGATTCAGATGAAGTGCCTCTAGCTAAGAGAAGAAAATTAGTAATCTCTGATTCTGATGATGAACATGTTGAAGCTCCAGAGGTGGTTTCACAGCAAACACCTACTGTTGAGGCTGAAAAAGATAAAATGCCTGCAGAGGTTGAAATGCCTGCAGAGGACAAAATGCCTGCAGAAGAGGATACTAGAGATGGCTTTTCTCCAATGGATGATATTCTTGATTCATTTATGCCATTCTCTGATCCTATCTCATCTATTTTTGCTCAATCTGAAGCAACTGGTGCAGTTGATCAACCTACAGTTGTCATTTCTGAAACTGTAGCATCACATACAGAGTTACTCTCAGATGCTCACCAGACTGTTGAAGGAGGAGATGAGGTTGATCAAGCAACCAAGGCTACTTCTCAGCCTATGCTTGTTGATGACAAAAATGTAAACTCTGTTGCTAAGCCTGAGCAACATGAAGAAAATCTTGACAAGGCTGCAGAAGAAATTCCAGAAACTGTGGCTGACAATGCTCAGCACGGTATTTTACTTAAAGATGAACATGCTAAAGCTGCAAGTGTTGAACTTGAAGGTGAAAGCAGTGCAAACTCTGATTCTTTTCTGAGTGCACCAGTGCAAACAGACAATAAACATACCTCTTTCGATCAACCTTGTAAGTCTCATGAAATTGAAAAAGCACAGCTTGCAAAATTTGCTGCTGATTGGTACAAAGAGGATTGCATTTTTCCAAGAGGGAGAGCAGCTAATTTTGTTAAGCAAACTGCCAATACTATCTCCAATCCAGAGATTCTTTCTTGCTTAAAAGCAACTGTAGTTCAAGTCAAAACTCTGGATAGTAGATTTGATGAAACTACAAAGGCAATCACTGACTTGAGGACTGAGATCGTAACTAGAGAAATGAAAATGGAAAGAGAGTCTAAACTCATGACTACATAATTTTCTAAAGCTCAAGACAATCTCTTTGCCAGGCTGGGTAAAGTTGAAGAAAATCAGTCTGCCTTGTCTGTTAAAATGGATTCCAATGCAAACTCTTTGGAGTTGCTAACCTCCATCCTGATTCCTGATGATGTCAAAAAGGGGGAGAAAGTTGCAAAAACTGCTTGCAAACAACTTCAATCCTTTGAGAGGAAGGATGATGCTGCAGATGGAGATGGATCTGATAGAACCAAAAGAACAATTACAAGGTCTAAAGTAAACTCTGCTACAGTAAACTCTGCTAAAGCAAACACTGCTGAAGGTCCACAGAATGATACAGAGTTAGCTGCAAATATGTTTCTTGAAGAACATGGAAATGATGTCACTCTAGAAGATGTAAAGGCTGAAGAGCTAAGGCTTAAAGCTGAACATGAGAAAAAGCTTAAATCTGGAAAATTCAAGAAGAAAGATGAAAAGGCATCAAGACCTGTTCTTAAAGGCATTAAGATAAATGAAAATGTCAATGCTGATCAGAGATTGTCTCATTCAAGAAAGCCAACAGCAGATGAGGCTAGATTAAAGCTTAAAGAAAAAGTTGTTGAAGATGGTATGAGCTTAAAGAAGTCAAAGCAAGTTACAACCTCTGTTTCTACACATGTTGTACAAACTACTCTTCCAATTCATGGTTTTGTGAGACCTACTATTCCTGAGAATACTGAGAAAGTTCAAGGAGGTGATATTTTTCAAAGCAGAGCAATGATTGCTAAGCAACCTCATGATTTGGCTGGTTTAGGGTCAAACAGAGAAAGGAATTTGAATATTACTCCTAGAGATCATTCATCACTGGCTACTCCAGGCAAGGGTGTCCTTCAAGTTAATTTGGACAAGCTGGAATCAGTACAGTTGATTCATCAAAGAAGTCTAAATAAAGACTTTCTGCTGTATTTCATGAAGGATGGGACTGTTTACAAAGTTGGAGAGCATGATATTCATTTGAAAATGTATGAAGAACTGCAGTATGTCTTACATATTTTCAAGGTAAATAACAGTCGTACTTACCGAGCTGCAGAAGTGCTTAGATACCAGATGGAAAGATCAAAGATGATTTGTGGAATTAAAGACAAGTCTGAATATGTACCAAAGTACTTAGATTACAAAGGAAGAATGGTTGAAATGAAGAGAAATAGTACTAAACTGAGAACTGATTTGGGTATCACTATGCTTGAATTCAATTCAGAATCAGAAAAGTCATACTTTATCAGACTTGGAAATGAAATGAAGAAGAACAGCATCTATGATTTGAGATCAGCTATTTATCAGACAGATGGTACAGATTATAAGCTTCGAGAGATCAAGCTAGAGATGGAAAGAGCACTTGAAGTTGCAGAAGAGAGATTTCTAATAGAGTATTTGAGGACAGCATGGGATGTTGAAAGGATTAAGTAATTTATGCTCTGTAAGTTTTTCATATTTTCTGTAATTTTGTTAAGTATCAGTTTAAACTCTGTTTAGTTGTTAAACACTGTATATGATTATTTGTTTTTGACATCATCAATTATCTATTAACTTGTGCATTTTTTGCTAATGAACAAGTTGGGGGAGATTGTTAGATATAATTGATGTAATGTTTCAGTGTTTAAGTGTAACAGTGATATATCAGAGTTTAACTAGAAGGAAGTCAGAGTTTAGTAAAGTCTGACTGACGGAAGCTGGACAGAGTTTAGTAAAGTCTGTCTAGAAGCAGCGCGTACGGAGTCAACAGAAGATATTAGAGATCAATTGAAGATTGATATGGAAGCGAGATCTTTGGAGACTGGATAGCTATCAAAGAGATCGAGTTGACTTAGGAGACGTGTGACAATCTGTAATTGATATCATTGTATAACTGATTATTAGGAATATCAATTAGAGATTGTATCGAAGCTGTATATTTTATAAATACAGTTAGGTTAACCCTAGAAGGGTGTCGTGCATCGAACTATCTTTATTGTAACCTAGCAGCTCTTTGTGATAGTTTACATCACGAAGAGGGTTTTTAATATCAGAAGATTTAAAGTGCATAATCATCTTACTTGTTAAACTCTCATACGAATTTGATTATTAATTGTGTATTCGGCCTAACATGCCCAAACGGTCACCCATGCTGCCAGCATCAACCCGTGAAGCCACCCCGCAGCCAATAGCCTAAGCCATCCCAAGTGAAGCCGCACCGCTCGGCTCCAAAAATGTTTTCCAGCCAAAGAGTCTTACAGCAACCCAGTTAAATGATGCAATCAACTCCTTGGTAAAGCCATCTTCGTCTAATTTACCAACTCCACATCCTACTACTCTGGAGGATAACCCAACTAAGGGGGAGAAGTTGGATGATCAAGAAAAATCTACTAGGCGTAAGGGCAAAGAAAAGGTTGTTGACACAGAATTAACTTTATTTTGGGAAAGGAAAAGCTAATGGGAGTATTAGTGCTATGTGGAAAGAAAGCAAGGCAAACTTGAAGATATGTTCAATCTAGAGGAACAATTAACTTGCACTTGGTTCATTTTAGAAATCTGGAAAATGTATATATATGATCCAGAATGTACTTTAATATTATTTATCTCTATATTTTATTTTTGTTGTATCAGTTGAGTTATCCTCTAGGAATTTGCTTGTTAAACCCTAACAATCAAATAGGGGGAGATTGTAAAGCATAATGTAATGTAATATATAATAGAGACATATATAACTCAACTAGGATAAAAGATAAATAATATTAACTCTATACAGGGATCGTGAAATTTGAAGAACAGGCATCAACAAGGATCAAGTCGCTGAAAGAAGTTCATTAACATGATCAAGTCTCAGTGACAAAATAAGATGTACAGATGATTCAGTTGAAGGGCCAAAAGATTCCAGTGATAAAGTTTTTATGGTTGCACAATTCTTAGTAGTGTTCTTAAAGACATGATACGAAGACCACGAGTGAATGTTAGTCATCTGTGAACCAGACCAGTTGCACTAGGCGTCAACACTTCACAAAGGAATCGAAGTATCTAACTCAAAAAAACTGTTAAGAGGTATAATTGAGTTTAGAGCAGTGTTGATATCCTCTAGTTAGTTGGAAGCTGAATATTTAAGGATGGCAAATTAAGAGGAAAATAAATAGTATCCAAAATTACTATTCATATGAATAGTAACTAAAATTACTATTCATATGAATAGTAACTGAAATTACTAATCATATGAATAGAGCTATTCATATGAATAGTAACCAAAAGTTTCAATCAGCAAAAACAAATTACATCAGGTGGGGCCATATTCAAATTAACTTTTGAAATTAGAAAGATTCGGTTGGAATAAGCAGGCGGCAGCATCGTCATCCGTTACGTATATTAGCTGCATAGTGATTTTCTATAACCTATAAATAGGCCTGTTGTATTTCATTTTTAAACACACCTCAACACGCAACTCTCTCTTCTCTCTCTTATATCTTCTCTGTGTAAGCTGCTAGACAGTCCATCTAGTAGGGAAGCCGGCTTAGCCCGCTTTCAGGAAGTGTCGGGTAGAAGGTCCTCGTGCCTAAACTATCCTTAAGAGTGTTCTATTTTTTAAGCTAATCCATTGGATTAGAAGTTGTAACACCCCTTCAAGTTTATTATCAATAAAGATATATTCTCGGAATTATTTTTTTTGGTAGTATCGTATTCAACCCCCCCTTTTACGATACTTCGGGACCTAACAGGCCTCTTAATTGGACTTTGACCTTGGACCATCCTAGGTTTATTTAATACATCATTAAATGTGTCTTTAGGGCTTACTTTCAGCCCATATCATTTGCCCCCCAACTTCTGAGAAAACTGATTAGGTTTTCATTGAAGTTAAAAGGTTTATGTACACAAGTATTTCACAAGTGTCGTCTTGAGTGTACAGTGTGGAGCGACCTACACATTTACGACGATTTGCCTTATTTGAGGCTAACCAGTTATATTTGTGTCTTACAGAAAATTATGAATAATTTTCTTGCATTTTTCTCATACTCACTGGTTTTTTCTAATATTTTTTAAATTTATTTATCAACATATAACATTTGTGCATAATTTTTGAAATTTTTCCAAAAAATGCCATTTTCTATGAAAATCAGCAAAAATATTGAAAATTTTTATCAGGATTCCTGGTCGAATTTTCGACCAGAATCCTATCGACTTAAATCATTTTCTGCAGCCTGGTCGATGGGACTTCGATGAGGACTTCGATCAGGATCCTGGTCGACTTAACTTAATTTTGACAGCCTGCTCGACGATACTTCGACGAGGATTCCTGGTCGAACTTTCGATCAGGATCCTAGTCGACTTAACTCAATTTTAACAATCTGTTCGACAATACTTCGATGAGGATTCCTGGTCGAACTTTCGATCAGGATCCTGCTTGACTTAACTCAATTTTAACAGTCTGTTCGACAATACTTCGACGAGGATTCCTGGTCAAACTTTCGATCAGGATCCTGGTCGACTTAACTCAATTTTAACAGTCTGCTCGAAGGTCTTTTAACTAGGATTCCTGGTCAAGAATTCAACCAGGGTCCTGGTCGTCCTAAATTGATTTTTAATTTCTACTTTAGTTCATCTCTCACGGGATTTTTTTTATTTTAATGGGCTTGGAATTTGGGCCTACAAATTTCCTTGGGCCTTCCATTATAAATTTTGGGCTAGGCCTTTGATCAATAACTTTTAGTCGAGAAATCGATTAGAATTCTAATCGACTTAAGAAACTGTTTTGCACTCTGGTCGAAGGCATTTCGATTGGGATTTTCGATCGATTTTCGACAGAGATTGTGCTCGAAAATCAATTTTCTTTTATTTCTTTTTTCGAACCCTTCAATGAACTAAATTGATTGGGCCTTAACCAATTTCTTTTACATTTTTGGATTTAATTAACCCATATACTATTTTTTTAGGACCTTCTAGATCTCCTAGGATCTTCTAGGTCCTTC
Source organism: Saposhnikovia divaricata (assembly GCA_036435485.1). Taxonomy (NCBI): domain Eukaryota; kingdom Viridiplantae; phylum Streptophyta; class Magnoliopsida; order Apiales; family Apiaceae; genus Saposhnikovia; species Saposhnikovia divaricata. The sequence goes on from CM071595.1 coordinate 126,151,232, forward strand.
CTTTCTTTAGGCCTATGGGCCTTAACCGGCAGTCACCGGTTACCTGGCATTTTGACCGACTACTGGTTACAAAATTTCTATAAAAGAGTGGAGTGAGATTCATTTCTCACTTCACTCTTAAACACTTTAGTTTCCCCTAAAAATTCTCTTAAACCTCTCTCTTTAAATTAAGGCGATTCCCGATGATTTCTCGAGCATTTTTTTGGTAATTTTCTCACTAGTTTCTGGGTTTCTTTGAAGATCCCTGGGTTTTGGTTGCATCTTCATCTTCTTCCCCAACTTTTCTAGGTTCCAAGCTTCCTTCCGTTGGAGATTAATGGCAGACAAAGCAGCTCAACGCCTTGCCAAGATGAATTCTGCATTAAAAGGTAGCGATATCGAAATTCATTCCTCCTACATGAATTTAACTGAGATGATCAACCTTCGTGGAGATGATTATCCTTCCATAGCTGATTTAGATGCTTATAATTGCTGTAATAAGTTTCATGATGATGACATGATTAAAAGTTATAATAAAAATTATTATGAAGTTAAACCCCCCTATAAGCTTGTCAAGGCTAGGCCTGGTGACAGGCCTTGCCATTGGAGGCCCAATGGGCTTTGTGTTTTTAGAGATGCCCTTTTAGATGGTCTTATGTTTCCTTTCCACGATTTTATTCCTAAACTTTTAGCTGATGTTCAAGTTAGCCCATGTCAACTACCTCCAAACACTTGACGATCCATTTTATGTTTTATGGTATTATGCCTTAGAAACAACTTCCCTCTTTTTGTGTCCTTATTTAGGAAGATCTTTCAATTTTATAATAGTTCTTCCGTTCAGCCAGGGTGGGTCTACATTAGACAACGCCCCAAAATTCCACATATTTTCAATGGTCACTCGGTTGTTGACAACAACCCTAAATGGAAAGAAGAATTTATGTATCTGTTTTGGAAAGGGGGTGATTGGGGCACCCTTTTTCGATGCTCTTTCGGCAAAGTAACTGACGGCAATCCGAACAAAATTGTTCTCAACACGGAGGAACAAGCTACCTATGAAGCACTTATCAAAGATAATGGGAAAACTTTATGTTGGGACCTCATCAATGAGGAATCTCTAAGGGCCGTGGGCCTTTCTGCTGTCTCTGACTTGGGTAATTCCTTATCCCCTCGTGACTTTAATTAATTTCTAGATAATCTTATACCAACATTTTATTTCATGTTTATGCAGCTACCATGAAGATAATGAAGGCTACTGAGCCTGATGATGACGAAACTACTCGTATGAGAAGGGCCAAGAGGGCTCAGGACCTGAGGGGCAAGCCTACTGAGCCTTCCTTTTTGCGCCCGCACAAGGTGAAAAAGCAGGATTTAACCCCCATTGATTTGGAAGGCGGGCCTATGCAAGTAAATGTCCAGACTACGGTATATAGGGCCCGTGGGGCTTCAGGAAGCAGGATTCTGTGGTGGGATCCACAAAGCATTCCATGGATTGGTCTTTGAACTCTTTTACCCCTTACGATTACAAGGATTTTGTGTCGGGAGGCAATATGGATGAAGCTGAGCATTTGGGTGCCCAGGCCCTGGCATCTATATGTTTTTCTTTATTCCCCTTTTTATTTAATATTGTTTGATATTGTAGCCCTTTTCGAACTAATACCTTTTTGCAGGCTAATGTCCATTTCCAGAGCATGACCCACCAGGCTAAAGCCTGAAAAAATAAGGCCCGGTCATTCAAGACTAAGTTCCAGAAGGAGAAAATTCGAAGTGAAGAGATCGAAGAAAAGTTGAAGGGGAAGGCGGAGGAGCTGGAAGCTGCCCAGGCTGAGTTGGTGGATTTACGAGCCAAGAAGGAGGACCTCATTGATGAATATATGGATTCTCATGATTTTCAGGCCTTGATGGGGAGGCACGATGAGGTTCTTTACCCTGTTCAGTACAATGATGGCTGGAACGAGGCTTTGGAAGCGGTGCTCAAAAAGCACCCAGGGTTGTTTTCTCCTGAGGATTTCCCGAGTCCACACCCTCCTACTGTTCCTACTGTTGAGGAGAAAGAAGGTGAGGATGAGATTCTGGGAGATAGGGAGAGGATTCTTGACCCTGAGGCCTCCCCTCTTCGAAGGGTTTGGATACTACTGCAACATCTCCTTCCCTTTCTGTAGATACTTCGAAGAACCAAGGAGACGATGAGAGATCGGTTTCCTCTAAGGAGGCCGATACTTAGTTATTGGCCCTGCGTGGCTTGATGTTTTCATTTCTGTTTTGTAACTTATAACTCATAGCCTTCAGGCTTTTATTTATGTTATTTCCAGTTTTCCTTTACTTTGCTATTTTTGTCGATTGTATTTAGCCTTTACCAGGTTGCAATTTTAGTTATGCATTGATACATGCCAGACATAAAATATGAGCGAAAAGAAAACTAAAAATTAACTTGCATAAATGAATCTTGAAATGAGTCCAGCCCTTACATAAGTACTCTACTTCCTACCCGGAGTTCAAAAACTCTGAAATGGTTTCGTCGACCTTATTGCTATTCTCCTAATAATATCTATGCCCTACTTAGGATAATCAAACATAATAGACTTTAAAGTTCGATGCATGCCAAGTGCGAGGCACCTCGATTCCTTCCAAGTTCTCCAAATTATACGACCCTCGTCCTAGCGTTCCTTTAACTCGATGATAGGTCCCGTATATGGGTAAGATATGCTAGAAGGGGGGGTTGAATAGTTTATCACCTTTCTAAAATTTAGAGCTTAGCTTTTTGAAAATTCTTTCCTCGTTCTAAACTTCGGTACTTGTCAACAAGTAAATAAAGTGCGGAAAATAAAGAGAGAAAGAAGAGAGAGTAGCACACGGTCGATTTATCCAGGTTCGCGACGCCCGCAACCCCTAATGGATTCGAACACCCCTACTCCAGTCCCCGAGCTCCTCCCCGGACTCGAGATTTTCACTACAACAAAGATACTCCTTTATAGTAGGCAGAGAAGCCTGTACAACTCCTTATACCACTATCTATTTATCTTGGAGCGATACACACATGTATCCTCCTCAAAATAAAATAGTTAAATACACACTATAAAACTTGTCTTGGAGCGTAACTCCCCGTCACCTCCTCAAAGACTTTGTAGTAACCCTTTGTAGACTATGTACTTCTACAACTTTGCCGGTCTTGGATCTTAGGTCTTTGGTCTTGGGTCTTCCCTTTTCTTCACGGTGCAAAGGCTACTAACTCCCCGTTAGTACGCTTAATACTTGGGTCTTAGAACAAGAGTCACCTCACTTCACTTCACCTCACTGCAAAGGTTAGAATACAAATCTAACAACAACCAAGCAATTTATAAGAGATATAAATCCGTGCAAGCTAGTATGTTACGGTACTAGTCACGGGGACGCTATTACACGTTAAGTTAATATATAACAGCAAGCGATAAGTCACAATAAAGGACTTGTCACACAAGCGGTATATGCAAGACAATAAATTAAATGAGCAACAATATATCCGTGAATGCAAACACACTAATTACAACACAACAAATAAGCACATAAAACACTACTCACACGTTCGTAAAAGTAACTCGTTATAAAATAACGAGGGCCACTATTATGCGTTAAATTAGTGCGGAAAATATATATAAACACGAAAGGGGATATATACAACAAGCAAGCAATCAAGCAAGCAAGAAACAAAAATTCAAGTACTTAAAAAGTACTCCGGCCGAATGTAAGAAAATGAAGGCCAAGTAGTTTCAAAAGTCCTAAACCAAGTGTAAGTAGTCTTGTATGTTAAAACCTTGTTCAAGATATAAGGATAAGAAAAGTAAGTAACCAACTTGAACAAGAAGACTACCAATGGTAGTATATTCGGCCGAATGTAAGCAAGGGGGCCGAATATTACTACTACTTGGTTTAAATGCTAACTTGTGTAGTCTTGATTCTTTATGTCCTTGTTTGAAAATCAAACATAAATTGAGCAAAGGACTTGGTTATAGAAGACTAACAACCAACTTATCTTTTGATTTCAAAATATCAAGTTTAAACCACTTAAGGTAAAAACAAGATGTAAGCTTTTTGTTCTTGAATCAAAAGATAGTTAAACTAGCCTTTTTAATCCAAATACTCAACTTGGATTAAAGGACTTAAATGAGGTGATTCTCAACTTCAACCTCAAGAACACACCTTATAATATGTTAAATATACACTACACGAATATACTTCAAGAGCAAGTGTATATTAGTGACAAAATGCAAGAATGTTGAATATTATTGTTTATAAGTGTAGATCTAAACCAAACAAGCAATAAACACTAAATATTCAAGCCACCCACCACCACTTCTACTATATATACTGGACTTATATATAGGAGAGTGAGGAAAATTTAAAACCAACTTATAACCCTTGAGATCTAGAGAGAAAACAAGAGAAAAAGCTAGTGACGAAGCCAAAAACACACAAAATGAGTCGCCGAAAAAGTCATCGGAAAAAGGCTTTAAGGTCATACTTTTGGAGGCTCAAAAGGTCACTTATAAACTGTTAAAACAAGGTCCAAAGACCACAAGAAGGTTGGTGATCAAAGGTGTGTGTTTAGGAGTAAGAATGGTGAAGAAAATCAAGCCTAAATGGCCAACCAATTTTAGCACAAAATCTATTTAAAAGGAGAATTTAAACACAAAAGGTAAGCCTAAATTATGAAAAAAAAAAATTGGCACATAACATAAATTGCAAACATCTCATTTTCTATAATCACTTTAAGAAAAGGAAAAAAAAAGACCAAAAAAGTACTAATGCAGCACGTAAAATATACATGTACAACAGTAATAGTAATGCAATAGTAATGCCCTACCTCATATGGATCATCATGAGATGGATCACGAAGAGCAAAAATCTCCATCCGCCGATGTAAGCACTGTTGTCAAGGGGATTCAGTTTGGCATCAGCAGCTACCAACTTGTTATGTGTAGTCACAATCACAAAAGAGTTTATATGACTAAATTATTGTATGAGTAAATCTTAAATAAAAATTAATACATATAAATTTTGTAAAATAATTGTTAAAAAGAAATTAAGATGTATAAAATAGAATTAAGATATAATTAGAATTTTGTAAACTATTTTCAATATAAACAGTTAAATATAAATATTTTTATATTATATTATAATAATAACATTTATTGATATATAAATTATAAGACACAATGTGCGTAGCACGGACTAATAATCTTGATATCTTTTTCGATTCATTTCTCGATAGCTATTAAATATAGAGGATTAAAACAGTATGCCAAAGATGACTTTACACAACATTTTTTCGTTGTGTTGCCGTTTAAAAAAGTGATACCGTATCTATTTTCAACATTACCTATTATAACACTCAGTATTTATGTTAGCCTAGACATGATAAATGTTGGCGTAAAAGTTGTATATGGTTAATTAAAATATAAATTAAATAATCATTTTACATAAAAGTGATAAAAAAATTTAAACAATAATTTATTTATTTATTTGGAATTTGAATTGGAGTGAATGGTTTTTTTGTAAAGTAATGTATTTTTCAATAATTTAAAACTTTTACGTTTTACTTGAAAAAAGAATGAATATTTAAAATTTTACTTGAAAAAAGAATGAATATTTCAAATTAAAATTTATGTAAAATTTGTTTTGCTAATAATTTTAAAATCAATAAATTGAGAAAATTGATTAAATTTTAATAAAAATATAGAATAAAACATATACGTGAGTTAATAATTATTTTAAAATTAAATTTACCTTTAAATTAATTTATGTATAAAAAACTAGAATTTTCCAAATAAATGAGTTAATATTTTTAAATATTAAAAATATTTATTTATTATTTTTTCAGATTCAATTTATTTGTTAAATTTAAAATGGAAATTCCTTAAAAAAAATTAAAATTAATAAATGTATTTATAATAAAATTGAAAGGCACGCAGATTGGTGAAATTTGTAAGCGGAAAAAACTAACGCCCAGACTAAAAATTTCAATCTTAATACTCTAACAAAAACTCAGCTCTCCCTCTCTCCCTCTCTCTCGGCTCTCCCTCTCTCTCTCTCTTACAACTCTTTCCCTCTCTCTCCTAAAACTGTCTTCCTCAATTCCTTCTAATTTTCTTCCTGTTAGTACGTATTTGGGTTCAATTTAGGACTTCTTAGTTGATTGGGGCTTCGGTATGAGGCTTAAACTTCTTAAAATTGGGGCTTTTTCAGATTAATGCTTTTTCAAATTAGGGGTTTTTTCGTTTTGAGTTCAATCAATTCATTTATTCACTATTTAGGTTTAAACTTTAACTAATTGGTCTCTATTTTTGGTTTTAGGGATTCTTCGATTGGGGCTTTGGATTTAGGGCTTTGGTTTAGTGGATTTCGAGCTTGTTTAGCTTTCGGGCTTTGATTCGTAGGTATTGGTTTACTTTTTGATAAGTTCTGTTTGTAATCCTATACGTTTCTTAAATATGTAAAACGAAAATCAAATTAGTTGATTACTACTAGAAATGTTAACGAGATGTCGAATCAGGATGTAGATAACTTACAAGTCTTACCATCTGATAGCTATTTTAAGAGGAGAAGCAATCAAGTCATTAGAGCTTCAACAGAAAATCAGGGTATGCGAAAAGAAGTTTCTGATAGCACGGGTAACTCGGAGCGGAAAAGGATTTCCAGTGGTACTTCAGGCGGAAGTTTGAGCAAGCGACACTTCAATCAAGGTGTGTTTCCAAAATTACATAGTTGATCACTTTTTTCCTCTGATTCATTTGTACTGCCGCTCTCCCCCATCGTAGTTATAGTAATATTCACAGCTTTATCAATTATGTATAAACTGAATAAATTGTCTCCAGTGTGGAGATTAGGAACTACACATTCATCAAAGAAAGTTGGTAGTTCACTGCGCCAGAAACCTTGCTTGTTCCCATGGAAAAGAGTGTGTTGGCAGAATTCAATGCATAATATGCCTTATACTTCCATCTGTCAGTGCTTTAAAGAAGAAAAGAGATCAGGAGAACGCTCCTTGTGTTGTTATATTTAAAGATCTTGTTGGTGTTATATTTAAAGATCTTGTTATGAATAATCATGATAATGTCAACCTTATAATTTTTTAGGAGAAAGAATATTCAGGATTGGCTCTCTTCGTTATAAAATGGACCCTACGAGAAGAACTTTTCAAAGGATTTCAGGTGGCTTACTCCTCATATATATGTATATACGTGTTCGTAAAGTAGTAACATTGGAGATAACAACTGTAATTTTTTGGAATTTCATTAGTTTGCAATTTTGAAACATACTAGTAGCTTCTGCACACTTTTACTATTACTTTCATAAGACTTCATTCACTGTTTGTCAGTTTAATTTTTCTTTAGGCGCATATATATACGTTAAATGTAAATGCATGTAAAGTGCTTTGAGGTAAATATGGTATTTGCAAGTCAGAAGTTACAAGCCTAGTTCTCTGCTTGTCTTGTAAAATATTTCAGGGTCTTCCGGTTGTTGCTGTTGGGGTAGGGCTTAGCACCTATGACAAAGCATCTGTAAGCATACCTTGTTCTGTTTCATCTTCTCAGGCTGGTATTATATTATTCTCCAAATTTTAAACTTTATTATAGGCATGTTTTGGCATTTGTTGGTACGGATTATTAACTTGTGGAAACTATCATTCTTTGCCAAGTATGTCAACCATCATTTTCAATTTGATATAATTCTCATAACTACCTAAAAATCTAACTCAGATTTTGACAGCTATATCCAGTGAGATAGTTATATGCGCCTGTGATTTTGTGTCCAGTGAGATACTAACAATTAGCAATTAATTCGTGTTTGACATTTTTTAGTATTATATAATTATTTGATAACTAGAACATAAGGTGTTCACCTAGGAGAATATGGTGTTTAACTTGATATATGTACAAATCTATAGTTAAAAACTAATATATAGTTATCGGTTCCTAAGGGTTCAATCATAGTGGTTTGTTATGGCAACTGCCAGAAGATGCATTGCAAATGAAATCAGCATAGTCAGAGTACATTGGTATATATAAATGATTCTTTGCCTGCAATGTCTTTTCTTCTCTTATGAAATGTGTTGAGATAATCCGGTATTATGTTTGTTTAAGTTTGTTTCCAGATAGTTCCTTTTAAGATCAAGTTGAAATGGTAATTGTTTAAAAAGTGTTTTCTTCATGTCTACCCTGTTGTTGCAGGCACACTACGTAGACAGTGCAGCATAGACACTGGATTAAGGTAAGATAATCTATGGTTCTTGATGCGAACACCATAGTGTATTATTCCGCCTGCTGGTTTAATGCATCTGCTAATTTATGCAGTTAGTCTGAATGAACACCTCCAATGCTTCGCAAAAATGCATCGGCCTTGGCTAATTTGAACAATATCATATCAAGTAGCGCAGCTTCAAAACCAGCACAATACCATGTATACAAAGGTGAATAAGGTCTGGAGGAACTTGACATGGATACATAGACTCTCTAGTGTTGTTAGTTGTTAGACAACTTTTTTGTATTTTCATTTCCTTAGGTAAGGATCTTTGCCAAACTTGTAATCCTTCCTTTGTTGTTCTAGTTTGGTTTTGGAGTTGTAGATTATAAATTTTGTAATGGCATTGATGATTATGTTTGGTGAAATAAAAAGAACATATTTTAACTATTATGTTGCATTTATTATTGTGGAAAATGAATATATATATATATATATATATATATATATACCTATAGTGGGTCCCACCTGTTAGTGGGTCCTACTTATCAGTGGGTCCATTTTACAACAAATATGTATCATATGGCAATACAATTGATCATGTTGGTGTAGGTGTAAAAAATGTTGAAATTGACCCATTTTACAACAAATGTGTATCATATGGCAACATAATTGATCATGTTGGTGTAGGTGTAAAAATTATTGCAAATGACCCTACGCCAACGGCGAAAAATCTATCACCCGAAAAGTGTTGCCATAGACATTTTTTAGCCTACGCCAACAATTTTTGGGATTTCGGCAACATTTTTGAAGTGTTGCAGAAGGCCATCTGTGGCGTAGTGAAAGTGAAGTTCAAGTAGAGATTAAACTGAAACACAATCACAAAACTTTCGTTCACAGAAATTTTAGTGAACACTTAATATTCTCAATAAAAAAAGATATTGCTTAAAACCTAAAGTAAAACCTCTATAAATTAATATTGTTGGGACCGGCGAATTCTATTAATTTATAGAGGTTATTAATTAATCGAGGTTAAATTTATACTTGATAAGTGGATTTTATATCCATTTGGAATGCTTCGTATCGGCTTAAATTGATTACTTGACCTCAAGTATGTGGTGTGTTTAATGTGTTTTCGTTGAGTTTTGCAGAACTAAAAGTTGGAGGTTAAATTGATTAAAATTCGGATTTTCCGGGTAGGTTACGCAGTCTGCACTATTTTGGCCAAATCTGGAGTTCTAGAAGTCCGAATTCAGTGATCTTACAACTCACGCGAAGACAACGAAAGTTTCTACAATCTTGGACAGAAAGTGAGGCGCGCTGCGGCCTAGGAAGGGCGCTGCGGCATGGTAGATATTCTGCAGAATCTGAAATTTTGTCCTGAAAATCCTGATTTACTGTTTGAGCCATATCTTGAGTTCTACAAGTCCGTTTTGGACGATCGTATAGTCCACGCGAAGCTAACGAGATTCTCTATCATTCAAAGTGGTCCAGATATCCAATTACAACAGGAACGATCCATAAATAATGAAGAAAAGTCAGCTACGAATTTTCCTTCAAAACAGAATCAGTTTAGGAAACATATTCTGCAGAAATTCTATTTTAACTCTATTTTGGGGAATTTCTTGCTGGGCAAGACTTCTAGAGCCTATATAAACACATCCTACCACTGTAATTTGTATCATTACATATAATAGCTTAGAATTGCAAGAGAGAAAAGGAGAGGGAGATTCAACGCTCGTGACAAGCAACAGATCAAGATCTACTTCATCTTTTGTGTTCTTTTCTTAGGCATTATTCTGGATTCTAGATTTGTTTTCTCAACTCTTTGTTTTATTAATATTACTTATTCTTTCTTTCATACTTTTTTTTATATCATGTTTTCATCAAATCCCATGGTGATGAACGGTTCGATAATGAACTAATCGTTGTCATGGGATTCTAACGAATTTATCTATGTAACTTAGTAGTTTGATTGCTTTAAAGATATGTGTGTGGTGAATTCTTGATATCCTCGTATGGTTAATCTTAATGCTTTTAGATGCATAGCTAACATCTAAATTGAATTGTTAATCTCTTGCGAAACGAGAGTGGATCCTGAGATTTAGAACTTGCCATGCTAGCATAGGATAGGTTGGTGTTTTAACATCATGATTTGTGGTGTAAATAGAGATATTATGCTGCCCTATGTGATCTTAATAGACAACTTGTTCTTAAACTGTTATGTTTTCAAATCTTATAGAGATATAGGGTCTAAACATAATTGGTGTCTACCCATCTTCTGTCTCTTTTGTGGATGTATGCGTAGTTTGGTATTAGTATACCGAGAGGTAACTCTTACTTGTTTCGTGTTGTCTGGTCAGATATCAAAACCATCACATGCATTGATTAAAGGCATCGACTCTAAGTGAAGTAGATAATGAAGTTAGGATCCCATGTTTATTCTCATATATTTAAATCAGTTTAAATCACTTTAGTTAATTAATTTTTAGTTTGATTTGCATCTTAGTTTAAATTAGATAATCAAAAATCACAATTAGTTAATTGTCTTAGCAGTGAGTTATAACCATACATTGTTGCATAAGTACATCTACTGAATTGAAACCTAAACTAGAACGAACTTGAATTTTATCTATATTACCTGTGACCATGTATACTTGCGTGAATTAGTGCAAAAACAAGTTTTTGGCGCCGCTGCCGGGGATCATCGGTGTTTTGTTTTTAGTTTATATGCTTGTCATCAGTGGTCGTTAGCGTTCACTGACTCGGATTTTCTTACTTAGTTTGTTGTTTTTTGGTGTTTCAGGTACTTGAACGTGTATGCGAACACGTTTGCAAACTCGTAAACTGGCAGAAGAAGAACTTGTAGCAGCAAAAGAGATGGCAGATTTACCAGCAGCAGCAAAGGCTTTGAAGGATTATTCTCAGCCTAAGATCAATGACATTCAGTCTAGCATTATCAGACCAGCTATTGCAACAGATACTTTCGAAATCAAGCCGGGCATGATTCAGATGGTGCAGAACTCAGTTCAATTTGGGGGTGCTCCTACGGAGGATCCTAACATGCATATTAGGGACTTCATTGACATATGCGACACTTTCAAGTTTAATGGTGTGCCGGATGATGTGATCAAATTGAGGCTTTTCCCATTCTCTTTGCGGGATAAAGCTAAGGGCTGGTTGCACTCTCTACCAGCAGGCTTTATTACTACGTGGGAGGATCTAGCTTAGAAATTTCTTACGAAATTCTTTCCCATGGCTAAACCGCAGCAATCAGGAAGGCGCTCACTCAATTTGCACAGCAATCTTGAGAGTCTTTGTGTGAAGCTTGGGAACGCTACAAGGAGATGCTTCGAAAGTGTCCTCATCATGGTATGCCTGATTGGATGGTTATTAATGGTTTCTACAATGGGTTGGGAGCACAGTCTAGACCTTTTCTAGATGTAGCATCAGGTGGAGCTCTATGGGCTAAGAGCTACGAAGAAGCTTATGATTTGAATGAGACGATGGCTGCTAATGAATATCAGAATCCAACCCAAAGACTATCTCAAGGCAAGGTGGCTGGTATTTTTGAAGTTGATGCAGCGACAGCTATTGGAGCTCAGCTGAAGGCTCTAACTATGAAGGTGGATTCTCTTACCAATTATGGAGTGCAGCAGGTTGCAAGTGTTTGTGAGCTTTGTGCGGGTGCTCATGATACGACTCAGTATGTTATCTCTTCTGAATCAGCGCAGTTTGTGAGCAACTTTCAGCGGCCTTCTCAACCAGCTCCAGCCACCTATCACCTGAACAATCGAAATCATCCGAATTTCAGCTGGAGCAACCAAGGTGCTCAACAACCTCAGCAACCTTATCAGCAGTTTCAGGGTCAGCAAGCGAGGCCATTCAATCAAGGCTATCACCAGCAGTATGCTCCAAGGCAACAATTCCAACCTCCGGGATTTCAGCAGCAACAATCTCATGGGAATGCTGGTCCATCTTCGAATGAAAAATCTGAAATAGATGAGTTGAGGTTGATGGTTAAAAGCCAGGCAGTTTCTCTCAAGACCTTGGAGAACCAGATGGGGCAGCTTGCAAGTTCTTTATTGTATAGGCAGCAAGGAACTCTTCCAAGTGATACAGAGCCTAATCCAAGCAAGAGGGAAGTCAAGGAACAGGTCAATGCAGTTACTTTGAGATCTGGAAAAGTCACGAGGGATCAAAAATCAGTAGCTGAGGATGATGAAGAAATCAAGAAACAGTAGGTGGAGGCTTCTACAGATAAAGAAAAGGCAAATTCTGAATTGGTGGCTGATAAAGAATCTACTCCAAAACAGTCTACAGAGAGCAATCAGATCTATCCACCCCCTCCATTCCCAAAAAGACTTCAAAAGCAAAATTCTCCTGAAAACTCTCATCCGAAGCAGAAGTGGGTGAATCAAATCTATCCTCCTCCACCATACCCTCAACGCTTGCAGAAACAAGATCAAGAAAAATAGTTTCAGAAGTTTGTGGATGTCTTCAAGAAACTGTCCATTAACATTCCTTTTGTTAAAGCATTGGAGCAGATGCCGAGATATGCAAAGTTCATGAAGGATATTTTGTCACGAAAGAGAAGGTTGGAAGAATTTGAAACAGTGGCATTGACAGAGGAGTACAGTGCGGTGTTGCAACAGAAATTGCCTCCTAGACTTAAGGATCCAGGAAGCTTTACAATTCCATGCACCATTGGGAAGTTGTCTTTTGACAAATGCTTATGTGATTTGGGAGTTAGCATTAATCTCATGCCCTTGTCGATTTTCAAGCAACTTGGTCTGCCTGATCCGAAACCAACCAACATCTCTTTGCAGTTGGCTGATAGGACGATCAGTTATCCGAGGGGTATAGTAGAGGATGTCCTGGTGAAGGTTGATAAGCTCATATTTCCTGCCGATTTTGTGATTCTAGATTTCGAAGAAGACAAGAAGATTCCCATAATCTTGGGAAGGCCTTTTCTAGCTATGGGTCGTACTTTGATCGATGTGCAAAAAAGAGAGCTTACAATGAGGGTGCAAGATCAGAATGTCACCTTTAATGTGTTCAAGGCCATGAAATTTCCGACAGAGGATGAAGAGTGTTTTAGTGTGGACATGGTTGATACAGGTCAGAGAAAGAAGTTTGATCAGTTGTTGAGCGAAAAGTCAGACACGCACATGCTAAAGCATCATATCAGTGATTCCATTGACAGTTCTTCAATTCGAGATCTCTCGAATGTAAAGCTTGGCAAACTTCCATCCCATTTGAAGTATGTCCTTCTGAATGATGAGTTGGTGATTTTTAAAGTGTGTCAAGATAATGTGTTAAGAAGGTGGATCATGGATGATGAGGTAGAAGAGGGTTCTTATCAATCAACTATGATGCATAAACACCTTAGAGGTGTGAAGAAGAAAAAGAAAAAATCGATTGGAGGAAGAGTCAAGGTGAAGTTTGATTTAGAAAAGATGTGGGAAGATAGCAAGAAGGTTGTCAACCAATGGGTGAATGGTCCTTCTGATAAGGACAAGTCGAATGCGATCTTCGAGCCACCATGATTTGAATCATATTTGTCCGGCTAAATGATGTTAACGACAGCGCTTCGTGGGAGGCAACCCATGTGATTCCGATGAGTACTTATGTTCTACTATTCCTCGTATTTACTTCCATTCAATGCGAACATTGAATCTTTCAAGTTTGGGGGTGGTTTGGGGGATAAGTATTGTATTTGTAGTTATTTGTTACTGTGTTATTTTGTTCATATAGATGTCATATTTTGCATGTTAGTGGTAGTTCATTCATGTTTTGTTCGTGTTATCTACGTTTGTTTCATATAGGACATTCTGTTTTTTTTTATTTTTCATATACCATGTGAGTTCATATAGTTGTATTTTCATGGCATGCATATTTCATGATCCCTTAGAGCGAGCTAATTCTGATTGGTAGGTGGATGTCTATTTGAGTGTGGTAATGATGAATAGAGGGTTGATTTATAGTTCTTACGAAATTGACTTGCATGCTTCAGAAACACAATTTTTACACAGTCTCATCGTTTGCTTTTGGGCTAGGTTGAGGTCATGCTTATTTGGTTGTTTGAGATTTAATCACTTGATTATATTTAGAATTTTCGTTATTCCCTTGATGGCGTAGGACCACTTAAGTCTAAGTTTGGGGGAAACAGGGAGTTCATGTTAATTGTTAATAGTTGTCAATAATGGCTAGGCGTCAAATGGCTAGTAGCCGGCTCATATTTATATGAGTAGTCTAGGGTTGGAATTGAGAATTCTCATTCCAGATTGCATATATAACAAAAAAAAGAAAAAAAAAGTTGTTATGTTTAAATTGTTAAATGCAGAATTAACCAGGGTGAGCTCTTTAATACTCGAGCAATTAAGTTCTAGGGGACTTTGTGCCTAGTGACCTAAGGCTTTTATAGTCTGGGATCCACTAATCTAACGCTCGCTACATGGGTATTATTGTATAAGCCTTTTGGGTCTCATCCATTGCACGGTTAAATAAGCATGCTTGTATATTATGTGTCGTAGTTGTTAGTAATAAAGCATGAATTCCTGGCTAACTTGGATAAGGATGGAGGTGTTTCTAGGTAATGAAGTGTCTACAGTCTATTATATTTATAAACCTGTGATTGTCTTGGCAAAGAACATGTATGATTTTGATCTAGTTTTGGTAGTATTTCTGATGAGCATTGCACACACGCACGTTTCTGTTCATGTATTGTTAGAGTACGGGGACTTAGTCGAGCTCTATTTGGATTTAGTTGCATTCTTTGAGATATTTGCTTGCTAGTTGGTTTTGGTTAGTTTGAAGGTGATCGTTGCATTTTCATACTAGTTGCATTCATGCATTGCATGGTTTTTGCATTATTTAGTTAGATGGATTTTGTGGGTTCATTCTCTATAGGCCCTCATGAGACCTCACTCGTCCACTAGGGCTGCCTAGGGGTTTAAAAGGCTTGTTGCATATGCCAAATGCAACCGTGATCACCTACGGAAGTGGTACTAGTTAGTTGTATATAGTTATATTTGTTTATGCTTGAGGACAAGCATCGGTTTAAGTTTGGGGGTGTGATAAGTGGATTT
Organism: Saposhnikovia divaricata; assembly: GCA_036435485.1. Lineage (NCBI taxonomy): Eukaryota > Viridiplantae > Streptophyta > Magnoliopsida > Apiales > Apiaceae > Saposhnikovia > Saposhnikovia divaricata. Next base: position 126,166,516 of record CM071595.1, read on the forward strand.
TATATCCACTTGGAAAGCTTCGTATCGGCTTAAATTGATTACTTGACCTCAAGTATGTGGTATGTTTAATGTGTTTTCGTTGAGTTTTGCAGAACTAAAAGTTGGAGGTTAAATTGATTAAAATTCGGATTTTCCGGGTAGGTTGCGCAGTCTGCACTGTTTTGGCCATATTTGGAGTTCTAGAAGTCCGAATTCAGTGATCTTACAGCTCACGCGAAGACAACGAAAGTTTCTACAATCTTGGACAGAAAGTGGGGGCGCTTCAGCCTGGGAAGGGTACTGCGGCGCGGTAGATATTCTGCAGAATCTGAAATTTTGTCCTGAAAATCCTGATTTACTGTTTGAGCCATATCTGGAGTTCTACAAGTCCGTTTTGGACGATCGTATAGTCCACGCGAAGCTAACAAGATTCTCTATCATTCAAAGTGGTCCAGATATCCAATTACAACTGGAACGATCCATAAATTATGAAGAAAAGTCAGCTACGAATTTTCCTTCAAAACAGAATCAGTTTAGGAAACGTATTATGCAGAAATTCTATTTTAACTCTATTTTGGGGAATTTCTTGCTGGGCAAGACTTCTAGAGCCTATATAAACACATCCTACCATTGTAATTTGTATCAAAGGTATGGATTCTAGATTCTAGATTTATTTTCTCAACTCTTTGTTTTATTAATATTACTTTTTCTTTCTTTCATACTTTGTTTTATATCATGTTTTCATCAAATCCCATGGTGACGAACGGTTCGATAATGAACTAATCGTTGTCATGGGATTCTAACGAATTTATCTATGTAACTTAGTAGTTTGATTGCTTTAAAGATATGTGTGTGGTGAATTCTTGATATCCTCGTATGGTTAATCTTAATGCTTTTAGATGCGTAGCTAACATCTAAATTGAATTGTTAATCTCTTGCGAAACGAGAGTGGATCTTGAGATTTAGAACTTGCCATGCTAGCATAGGATAGGTTGGTGTTTTAACATCATGATTTGTGGCATAAATAGAGATATTATGTTGCCCTATGTGATCTTAATAGACAACTTGTTCTTAAATTGTTATGTTTTCAAATCTTATAGAGATATACGGTCTAAACATAATTGGTGTCTACCCATCTTCTATCTCTTTTGTGGATGTATGCGTAGTTTAGTATTAGTATACTGAGAGGTAACTCTTACTTGTTTCGTGTTGTCTGGTCAAATATCAAAACCATCACATACATTGATTAAAGGTGTCGACTCTAAGTGAAGTAGATAATGAAGTTAGGATGCCATGTTTATTCTCATATATTTAAATCAGTTTAAATCACTTTAGTTAATTAATTTTTAGTTTGATTTGCATCTTAGTTTAAATTAGATAATCAAAAATCCCAATTAGTTAATTGTCTTAGCAGTGAGTTATAACCATACATTGTTGCATAAGTACATCTACTGAATTGAAACCTAAACCAGAACGAACTTGAATTTTATCTATATTACTTGTGACCAATACTTGCGTGAATTAGTGCAAAAACAATACTATCGTCCTTATGTTGGGACCAAAAATTTACATTAAAAATATTAATTTATCGTGATATCGAGTATTAATTTAACGAGGTTTTACTGTATTACAAATTCAATAGTTTAAATAATACATTAAAAAGAAGCATACATGATCCTGGATCCAATGAGAAGTGCACAGATCCTCACCTTTTGGATGCAATGAGCTATTGTAGATATTAAACTGTGCTAGCTTTCTCTCCATTCTTTATTAATAACATGAACTGCATATGGGAGGAAGTAATGAGAATTGCAGAGAGAGTAGCGCAAGGACCTTGAGAGAATTGCAGATGCATATGGATAGCTTTCATATAAAAGATATATTGAGCAACACAATTGACAATTACATAGCTAGATAGTAAGAACAAAAGAGGGCTTATAAGAAGCCAAATTCTATAATACATTAATATATTACATATAATGGAAAGAACATCAAAAATGTACCTGTCCGAGAAGAAATAGGCAAAAAACTCCCTCAATTATCAAGCCAGTGCCTTCTAAAGCTATTAAGCTTAACTATGAGGATAAAACTTAACTATGAGGATAAAATGCAATGTAGTATATGTGAAAGAAACGAATTTGTTGTCCAGGATCACTAATAGCCATACCTCATGTCCATATCCTCCTACATAGATCAAACATAAAAAAGAAATATGGTTATATAACAATAATCAGAATCCAAAAAATTATCTTTTCTAGACAAGCAATAAATATAAAGAAATATGGTTATATAACAAACGTATAAAATACACATACTGATATCTAAAAAAATGTAGAGAAACCATAAAATAAAACAACACTAAAATCATAGATGAATACATAGAAGTTGTGATGTATCTCTATACCTATAAAAACACTTATGTGAAATTTTATCGCATCCATACTCGCCGATTCTTGTTCATAATCAAATCAAATATCAATTAACATTTACATACCAACATAATTACAAAAAAACACATAAAGCCTATAAAAACATGTATATACATGTGTTTCAATAATAATACAATTAAATATGCCCGGATTAACGATTTACCAACTTTGTAAATATTGATTAAGATTCATCATCATCCAGAATATCAAGATATCTAGAACACACGTAACCTGCAAAAAAAAAAACTAGATCGATTGTGATAGCGTAACCAAGTAGAATAATTGAATCCATTGAATCCTATCGGAGTGATAATGGAAATAGTAACAATTATGATTTATCAGTTTTAAATTTTGAACAGAAAAGATATGTAATCTTGGCATATCGGAGGGTGTAGATTATCAGTTACATGATTTTAAATTTTGAAAACTGAATGACATGATTATCTGCATAAACTAATGACCCGTGTCAAGATGTGGCTCGATTACATTTCTAGTATATCACCGAGTTCAAGTTTCTTTTGTGGTACATTTCGTTCAAGTTTTTCACTTCTGGTATAGCTGAGAAAAGTTAATAGAAATCGCCACTTGAAGTGGCGTTTTCTGTTGAAATTCATTTCAACAGAAAACGCCACTTCAAGTGGCGATTTCTATTAACCTTTTTTTTTTTTTTTTTCCTTCCGGCAGTTAGCAATTTTTTTTTTGGGTAGGAAATATAGTTTTCTAGTATTCATTTTACATGACTTTGATGATGTACTTGTAAATAAATTTTTTTTGTGTTCTCTAATATATATTAAAGAATTTACTTCCTACTTTGATACAATATGAAAATCTCCAAAAATTATTATGTCTAGCTATGTTATTTTTTGATCCGAATATGTTAACTCCACATACGTTTCTTAAAAATTCCTTCGTCAAGTCATGTTTAGGGCCATAAAAAACACATTTGTACATGTTTTTCTTGCGTTTTTTTTGTTCCGTATTGAAGTATTGATGTTCTACTTTGGTGTAAGAACAAAAAAAGTAATATGTCATATGTGTAACTATGTTTTTTTATGGCCCGAAAATGACCAAAATTTCCAAATTTTGACACAAAATTTTTATTCAAATGAAACAAACAAAGTACAAGAGATGAAGCACACTAAAATTAAAATGCAAACATAGAAATTTAAAAGCATAGATAAAATCAACAACAAGTTCTTAAATTCGAATTAGGCCAAGTGCCTAATTCTCGTCGCTACATTCCTCAATTTCCTGGAGGAAATTGGCGCTTCCTTGCTTCATATTCTTGAACATAGTCTTCCATTTCCGCCTCCTCAGCGTCGAACAATTCATCATATTTTTTGTGCATCCGATTAGCTAGCAGTTCCACCTGAGTGTACCATTCCTCATCAGAAATCTTTTTATCTTTCAATTCTGCATCTAGCTTTTTACGACCATCACAGAATTCAGTCGCGAAATCATCATTGTAGAAGTCGAAGTTAAACATCTCGTCCTTAGTTTTGACCCAGTCTTTTCCCTTTCTCTCCTCCCTGCTCTTAAAAATCTTCATTTTTTTTATGAACAAGGACTGCTCACCAGCCCGTACAATCCCAGCCCTCCTCTTCTGATGGTCGTCTTCTTTCTTTTTATCCATGTCGTCGTAGAAACTTGTTTCTGGCACTTTCCCCTTCCCCTTCCTCTTATCCATTTTGATGCAAGTGCCTTGAAAAAAAATAATTGGATCAAAATTAATGTGAGAAGAAACCAGTGAGTTGTGCATATGAATAAGAAAGCAGAACCTATTTATAGAGAATTTTGTAGTTGTCTTCGTTAATAATACACAACAACAGCTGTAAATAATGAAATATATGTTACTGTTGACGGGACTACACTACTTTATACAGACTCTGGGCAATTTTTGAATTTCACATAAATTTTCAGCTTTGTTTCAGAGTATTGTACAGCTTATTATAGTGCTTTGGCAATACTGCAAAGATTCGTGTGTTGTTTTTCATGTGCGTTCACGAGATTGTTGTAATTATGTTACTGTTGACGGGACCTCACATCTTTTCTACAGCGCTTTTTAAGGACTGGCAAGATTCTTGTTGTTTTTTTCCTGTGCACTCACGGGAAGCTTAAAACAACAATGGTAAAATCGTATCCCACTTGAAATAAGAAGATGTGACAAGGCATTTGTTATCGTTACAGAGCTTTTCAGTATTTGTTGCAGATTACTGTACATGCACGAGATTCTTCACTATGTGAGTAGAAGATATCGACACAAAATGACTTATACTCCTGGTGATTTTTTTCGAGCTATGGGTAGGAGTTGGGTGTGTGAAGATGAATTTGCTTTGTAAATGATTTTTTTTGATTTTTTTTGCTTTGTATTGAAGAATTGACATTTTACTTTGGTATAATATGAAAATCTCCAAAAATTATTATGTCTAACTATTTTTTTTTTGGGCGAACATGGTAACTCAACAACAATTTGTTGAAAATTCTTTCGAGTAGGCATGTTTAGGGGAATAAAGAAAATACTTGTACAAGTTTTTTTAACGTTGTTTTTGTTCCATATTCAAGTATTCACGTTGTACTTTGGTATAATATGAAAATCTCCAAAAATGATTGTGTCTAATTATTTTATTTTTTGGGCCGAACATGGCAACTCAACATAAAATTGTTAAAAATTCCTTCGAGTAGGAATGTTTAGGGGAATAAAAATTATATTGCAACATGTTTTTATTTCGCTTTTTTTGTTCCGTATTCAAGTATTGACGTTGTTCTTCTGCGTAAGCCAAAATTTAGGCAAAATTAATTTCTGTAGATATGTTAAATGTTTGCCCGAATATGGCAAATTCACATGAAATTGTTAACCATACCTTCATGCAGTTACGTTGAGGGCCATAAAAAACATATTAGAAAACATTCCATTACTTTAAAATAAACATACAACATCACACAAGTACTTCAATTTGAAAACAGAAAATTGAAGCATCACACAATTACATTAAATTGAAAACAGAAAATTAGAAAATAAGCATACAGTGACACGAGAACCACAATACAACTTCTTAAAATTCACTGAGATCAACAGCATAATTCTCATCCTCAGCTTCCTCAATTTCCCTTGCAATTTGACGTTCCTTTGCAGCTTCAGCTTCTAATGCAATTTCACGTTCCTTTGCAGCTCGAGCTTCCATTTCCATTTTAAATTTGACTTGTTGTGCAGCAAATTCAAAATGTTTTGCAAGTTTAGCATCCTCAGCCTGCAAATCGAATGACCTCTTGGTTTTTTTGGTTTGTTTGGTTTTGGTTTTACTAGTTTGTGGTTTTTTTCCCTTATCCATGTTATCCTATTGGCTTCAAGAAAGAAAATTTGAGAAAAAACTAGTAACTTGTGATTCTGAATAAGCACCAACATTGGGTTTTATAGCCAACCTTGGATTATTATTTTACCTCTTTGCTGATGAGAAAATACCTCAAAAATTTAAACAAGCATTATTTTGAAGTGACTAGAGTACTTTGCGTAGAAGAAGTAGAAGATGTGACTGCACAAATTTATTAGCCTGCAGGAAAATAATATGAAATTTCTGAAATCAACTTTGCTTTTTCAGTATTCAGCTTTATTTGACTAAAGTCTAAGCATGCAGTCCTTTCGCAGAGTGTTTTTTTCAATAAAGCAGGGTAAATTTCTGAAATCAACTTTGCTTTTTCAGTATTCAGCTTTATTTGACTAAAGTCTAAGCATGCAGTCCTTTCTCAGAGTGTGTTTTTCAATAATGCAGGGTAAATTTCTGAAATCAACTTTGGTTTTTCAGTAAATTTAATTGTTTGTTGCTGTACATTCACATGAGTTTCTTTGATGACAAAAATGATTCCTCCAATTTATTTTTTGTGCAGTTCATTTAAATGTATTCTGACAGTACTGTTGAGTCACGGGCCAGTTTAAGACCAATCAATAATTTATCCCTTGATTCTCAGGTATAAAACAAGCTTGTGGTGAGGCTTGTTCACCCAACCACTGAAATCTAATCTAGCATTTCACACACAATCCAACATGTCAAACATCTCCGATTTAAATCTCTGCTTTTGTGATAAGTTGTGCGTTGAACGCACATGGTCCTATGGAATAAATGCGGGAAGGAGGTATCTCAATTGTCCAAATGGAGGCAACGGATGTGGGTACATTCGTTGGCTTCATGAACCATTAGAGGAGCGTGCTGCGCGTGATTTCGAGATATTGGAAATGCAACGAGTCAGAGAACTAACTCGCCATCAGTTCGAATCAACTGATGAAAATGAGAATGACGGCGAGGACTCCGTGGAGGAGGATGGGATTGAGCAAAAGGATGGGATTGTGCCTTATAATCCCTTTGCTGCTCTCGATGAATCAACTGATGAGAATAAGAATGAGTACGAGGACTCGGTGCAGGAGGATGAGGAAGATGATGATGATGATGATGACGGTGATGAAGATTAATTTCTTCGTCTATGATAAAATGTGGTTTTTTTAAGTTTTCCCTAAAGAATGTCCTCTACGGATATTCATTTGTATTTGTTGTTTTCATGTTGTGTGATGTTATGGAATGTGATGTTTTAATTATTTACGTACTTTTCTTGCACACTATAACACCATCATAATAGAAAAAAACACAATACAAGAACATGAAAAGCAAAATGCACACTACAAATACATAATAGAGAAATTAAAAGCTTAAATAATTGACCAGTACTTAATTAAATTTCTTCGTCGGACATGTAATCATCGGATATGTAACATGGATTTTGTTGAAGATGTTGTTCCTCAACGGTTGTTAGCTCTCTCCCACTTGCACGAACGGAGTCTTTGGCAAGTTGATAGATGTAGTGACGAGTTCTACGTAACAACATTCGATTGTTCTCAATCCGTATCTGTTTCACAGCTCGAATGACTTTACGCTTATAATCATTCCAACCCGATGATTCACCAGTACGCGGAAACATGTCGAGCGAATGACGAATAGGGACCCTCGCACCCAAAGCAATTAGGTCATTTCGTAAGCGTTCCGATTCTTCACGGCGATATGCCCATTCTCGACGAACGCCTGCAAAATATTCCACTGGATCGCTTCGTCGTAGACGCCGGTAGTCATCATTTCTTTCTCCGAGCAACCAATTATGATTTGTAGAGGATGACATATTTATGTTGTAGTTGGTAAATTAATTTGCACTTAACCTATATGGAAGGTCATATATATATATATGTATATATATATAGTTATGTATTTATATATATTCATGTACCCCTGTAAGTGGGGTTGTCAGGGTGGGGTTCTCATGTTTTATTGATCCTGCTTGAACTGAAAAGAGAACTCAGCTTTGCAGGATAAAGTATTGAAATGACCATTCAACTTTTTCAATTTTTTAGCTGTGTTTGGGTGCTGAACTTTATTTCAGTGTTGAAGTGACAAAACAACTTTTTCGGAAATGCTAGCTGTGTATTATTTTTAAACAATTTTTAAACTTCAAAAAATCATACCAATTTGGCTATAAATTGGAAGGTTTTTATGTGATGTCTCCGTATGTAAAAAGTTAGTCATGTCTAATTCAAGAAACTCTTCATCTTCGGTTAGAAACCCTTACAGACATAGTTCAAGCACTTTCAATTACCTAGGTGAACATGGAAGTGTAAGGTGTAACTGCAATCTACCAGCTCCTTGTCAAGAAGCATGGAAAGAAGGTACTCTTGACCCAGGAAGGAGGTTCTTCGGGTGCAGCCAGTACAAGGTATGTACAGCATTCCTTTATGTAAATTTTGTTGTTGCGAAAATATATTGAGTTTTGTTTAATGTGTTGTTAGGATCCTACAAGAAGATGTAACTTCTTCAAGTGGGCTGATCCATCGTACACTGAAAGAGCAAGAGAAGTGATAAAAGATTTGAAGCTAAGACTGAATAGAAAGGATGATGACTTGCACAATGCTTGGAAGGTGGACGAAGAAATTTGTTTGCTTCAAAATCAGGTTGAAGTAACAAATAATTTGTTGAAGAAGTTGGAGAAGGAGAACAGGACATTGAAGAAGCTTTTGGTCTGTGCTGTTGTAGTAATCATGATTATTTCGCTATGGAAGTAGTGTAATTTAATAAGTAATATTTTAGTAATTGTTAAGCAGGTTGAACTACGTTGATGTAATTTTCTTTTAGTGATGGAACTAAGACGTTTTAAGACCAATGTTACACCCTTTGAATTAAACCCAAAAACTGAAAGCATTAAAGACAATTGTTTGAACAACACATCCAACCAAATGAAGACAAATGTTTAAGCAACTAAAGTTAAGCATTACAGACAATTGTTTAAGCAAATAAACTACAAAACATTCGATTAAATCAAAGCAAACATAAAGTCGATTACAAGTAGCTGACGAGTCACTTCCTCGGCTCCCACAACACATGGCTACCTGTATGACACCTTCTCCCCTTGCCTTTCACATTTCTTGGTGGTTGTTGCCTAACATGGGGCTCCTCGTTAGCCTCTTCCTCGCTACTGGATGAGGGCTGTACAGGTGCAAACTCTCTAAACCCATGAGCCTGGGGCGTCTGTAGGTGTGACTGCGAATGGCCTCCAAAAGTCATCTGCGAACTACCTCCAAAAGTCATATGTGACTGGTCAAGCTGGGAGTAGTCCTGAAATCCACCAAAAGACCCACCCATACCCCAGGCACCTGTCATCTGGGAACCTGACTGCGACCCACCTGGAAATGTCATGTAAGAATGGTCCTGCAAGGCACCAGAAGACCCACCCATACCCCATGCACCTGTCATCTGGGAATATGACTGTGAACCACCTGGAAATGTCGTGTAGGAATGGTCCTGAAAGGCACCGGAAGACCCACCCATATGGGATGTAGACTGTGAACCGCCTGCATGCGTCATCTGAGACTGGAAAGGGGGTGAATCATGATGTGCACTACCAGAAGCGTGTGATGCATGACGTACACTGTCATCCAACATGTGATCCCAAGCACCTCTATCTCCCATATCTGATCCAAAATCCTCAGAAGGAGCTCGATCCCAAGGCTCCCATAACTGGGGATATGTGCTAACCTCAGGCATAACTGGCCTAGCAGGATGATAAGTACTACCGCCACCATGAAAGGATTGCGACCCCTGGAACCCTTCCTGCTGCCTCCACTGCCTCACATCAACTACACGTCGACGGGTAATACTCTGGAACCAAGCATCATAACCTGCTACAGTCTCATTATGCCTCGTGGGCACATAAAAGGGAGGTGATAGTGCATCCGCCCCACGGTTCAGCCACTGTCGAATCTGCACGTCTCGTGTCTCCATCACGTCATCGCCAAGATTAGCATAAAAAGAAAACTCATGTGATGAGTCATGCCCTGGGCGAGGAGACCGAGTCGGTATGTCCTGTACGAATCCAAACTGTCTAGTGACTCTGTCAGGGTAGTACCACTCGATGATCGTGTGAAATATCAAGGGACACTGGGCGGACCATAACCTCCTCTCCATGATAGATGGAACATCACCAGTGGGAAAGTGCCTATAAGGCCTCCAACATATCTGATCAATATGCATATCATCCAACTCATAGCGCCCGTGACGTGCCCTATTTGATGTGGAGCGCACGTTGCTCTTAGGCACCTTCCACCTGAAACATCCATGGACATCATCAGCAAATGGTCAGAGAAGCACATACTAGGCATAAAATTAAAAAGCAAAACAATTACCTCAAAGCTAAAGGATAGAGGATAGGACATGTTGTCTTCAGCGTAGGAGCCAGGCATGGGAAATGCTCATAAATCCACACCTGAGGGAGAAATGTCAAGTAAAGCCAAAGTTCATACTCGTGTGCTCATGCAAGGTAATCATGCAAGGTATGCCAATAAATAGAGAAGAAGGTATACCTGTAGTAGTATCATCGATCCACAGAGCTCTTTCTTTGTGCCCTTTTTCTTGACAATGGATGCAGAACACAAGTGGTGGTATAAGTATCCCAATGCAGCACTACCCCAACTGTATGCACCCACCTGCGCAGGGTCATGCACGTAGTGTAAAAGGTGGTACTGGATCGTGTTCCCTGATGTGTTCGGGAACAAAGATCCAATGATAAGCAACAAATGTGCCCTAATGTGGAATAGCAACTGCGTCTGATAGTGAGGAGAACTCATGTCTAGCCGGTGACATGTGCCAAACTGCTGTACCAACCATGAAATCCTCAAACCGGAATTCTGCCACTCATTATCTTCAGGAAGCACACCCAGAAGATCGTTGACCATACCCTGCAGCTGAGCCTTCTTAGGACTGCCAAAGCTATGAATCACGGGACGTCCCCCGGTAGGTAGTCCTAAGATGTAGTGAACATCCTCCAGAGTGATAGTGGCCTCACCAAATGGTAGATGGAAGGTATGTGTCTCGGGTCTCCATCGCTCAACAAAAGCAGTGATCAGTCCTGCATCATGTCTAAACGAGCCGATGCGGTACACTCCCTCCAAACCAGCATCCCTAATCGCTGTCAACACGGCTGCTGGAAGTTCCCTTGGGGCCTTTACTATATCCCAATATGACTTGAAGTTAGTGCGCAGTCGTAGGTGTGCGGGTTCCTGAAAAATTTTTATAAACAGATTTGTAATTACCACAACATTCTTAAAACCCTAAACATATATGTGCATTAACTACAAAATAGTTACTACGCCGTACCTGTCCCTCCCAAATCTCCTGGGATATATGCTCATGCTGACCAGATAAAATGGAACCCTCAATAGGACCCGGCTCGTACATGTCATCATGTAAGTCTGACATCTACAATATTCGAACGAATTTATTATTATTTCTAAGCTGAAATTCAAGTGTACAAAATGTGATGTAATCAATTCTAAATGCAAACCACAGTTAAGAATCAAGTTTAGAATTAAATTAACACTCCAATTAAATCTTTCCAATTATTTTCTAAATTCCTATTTTCTTTAATGTAATACATCGTTACTTAAATCTAGTCTATGTCAAGCATTTCATCAAACACCTTGCGTGCATTCAAATTAAGCTACACAAACCTAAAAATTACATATAAATATTAACCATACACTTATATCAACATCCAATGTACCTAAGATTTACAATTGTAGCAATTTCATGCAAGCATATCAACAAACATGTAAGCTACAATTCCAAAAAAAAAAAACCCAATTCCAAATATAACATATAATTACATATTACTTGCAATGAACTTAAGAAATAAACAATGACTAAGTATAAGGAAAGATATAGGTTACCTTTTGATGGATGGAGTGAAGAAGGAGAAATTGCAAAACTGTTTTTTTTTTGTGGAAGGGAGTCGCGGCTGCTGGAATGAACTTGTTTTGGTGTAAACTGCCGAGACTGCTGTTTGTTGAGGATTTAAAGAAAACAGCCAATACGCCACTTCAACTGGCGTATTAGCTGCAAAACAGGTAACAGAATTCGCCAGTGGAACTGGCGTTTTCTATTGAAATACTAATAGAATTCGCCAGTCCAACTGGCGTTTTCTATTGACACTGTACTAGTCCTGTACAAAATCAATAAATTTATATATTACGTATTCCTAGTAATAAATTAATAAATTAATAGTCCAATTAAATTATTAATTATGTGTAGTCACTTATATATTCTTAGCAAATAAAATGAGGTACTAGATTATGTAATTTAATATTACAAAAATGAAATATTTTAGAATGTAAATAATGAATAATATTATAAAAAGAATGAATAATGAATAATATTACGTTATCTGAGTTTAAAAAGTAGTGTTAGATTTTCATATTTATTTTCTAGTAGAATTCTAAAATTAAATATATGAACAAAGAAATTAATAATTTTATAATTTAATGAGTAATGAGTAATGAATAATATTAGAATTTAAAACTGTAATGAAAATTTTTTAGATTTTCACAGACATACGTATCTTATCTTATCTCTGAGAAAATCAAGATTCCACCAATCAGCTTCATTCGTATCTTATCCAAAAGTCTCTATATTAACAACTCTACATGGGTTTGTTTTGAACACAGCATCTCTTTCCTCTTTTCACTTTCTTTTCTCTCTGTGTGTCCATCACAATATTAGTCCAGGCATTCTACCTAATTCTGATCCTTGGAAGCTTTGCTTGGTACCTTGCCTTATTCATCCCATTTAAGGTACATGCTTCTTTATAACCTAGCCTTCATTTTGTTTAAAGTAATATGTATTTTAGGTTAAGTGTCTGTGTATTTTGATATATGTTTGTGCATTGTTAGTTACAAATTAGTTAAATGGTAAGATAATGTTCTTAACTTCATTTAATATATTCAGGAGAATGGAAAATTACGTTAATGTTAACTTCTTTTGGGGTGGAAGAATTATTAGACGGGGGGATGATATTCGATATTCGAAAGATCTGGGTGGTCAACGTTATGTTATGCTGGGAACGAAATATGAAGAATTTAGGGGTATTGTTTATGAGGTTATGGGCATAAATCCGAATCATTGGGATGTAAAAATGAGTTATAAATACCCCCAAGTTGGCATAGGGAATGTTGCATCACATTTTTTAGTAGGTCAAATTACGTCAGATATGGACGTGGATAGGCTGTTGAGCATCCCTCGTACGATGATGATGGGTTTAGGTGATGTTTCTGTGTTTTTGGAGGTCGAAAAGGTACAAGAGGATGACCCGTACAGTTACGGGCATAATATGCATTCAAGTTACCAAGAAGATACTGGGACTAGCAACCAGTTTCCAGAATTTGGAACGGCCGGGTGGTCAGACTATTATTTTGGTGGAGGAGACGATTATCAGGGTCATGTCGGCGGTTCAAGTAGCTATGCAATCCAACAAAGCCAGCAGAATGCTGATTACCAATTGCAAGATTACTATACTCCTACAGATTACACTGAGCCGTCTCCACAAGTGCATCCTCTTGCAGGTAGGGAGTTGGCCCTTGTACATGAAAATTCAGAATATGACAACGCTAGTTCAAGTAGTGAGGATTTGGACTACCGTAGCAGTGATGATGACGAATATGTATCGGAAGACGAGGCCGAAGAGGAGGTGCCTAGGACGGCTGTGATTGAGACGGCTATCATTGAGGATGGGAGGCACGTTCCCAGAGCACCTTGGTTTGAAACGGAGGCGTATACACCGATTGTGTTACACAACCGGGATGCAAACTACAATATTGTAGATCCTGAAAATGAAAATCTTTATGTCGGACAGATGTTCAGTGACAAAACTATGCTTGTCAATGCAGTGAGAACAGTGCACATTAATAGTAATCGGATGTACATCGTGGTGAGGAGCAATCCCGATCAATTCATTGCAAAGTGCACCGTGCAGAATTGTCCATGGAGACTGAGGGCTGCAAAGAAAAAAAGGCACGGTTTCTTCGAAATCACAAAGTACACAGAACACATATGCTTATGTGATCATCCTACGCAGGACCACAAAAAGATTACTGCAAGATTAGTTGGAGATATTGTCAAGCCACACGTACGTTTTTCATTTTCAGATGTAATGTAGGTCATTTTTAATAACTTTGGAGTAATGACATGTTTTCTTCACATGTTTGACAGGTTGTAGGGTCACCAAATCTCCCAATCAAGAATGTCTTGAGCTTGGTCACTAAGGAGTTAAATCACAATGTGAAATACATGAAAGCATGGAGAGGGAAGCAGTTGGCAGTTGAGGATATATATGGCAAGTGGAGCATAACATACGACATACTACCACAGTTCTTCATGGCCATTGCCCATTCCAACCCTGGGAGTGCTGTTGTGATTAACGCAGTACCAGATGAAAAAGTAGCACATCAGTCCATTTGCAAGCGTGTTTTCTTCTGCCTTAAAGCAGTGATGGACGGTTGGCAACATGCCCGACCTGTACTTTCAATTGATGGTACATTTCTAAAGGGCAAATACAATGGGAAGTTACTCATTGCCATGGGTGTTGATTCCAACAATCATCAATACCCCGTCTGTTATGCGTTGGTTGAGGAAGAGTCTGAGGATAACTGGGGTTGGTTTTTAGGCCTGCTGCGTGCACATGTTTGCAAGGACAGGAAGCGTGTTTGCATAATATCAGACCGTGCTGCTGGAATTCTCGCAGCAATATCGAATCCGGGCAACGGCTTTGCACCACCTTATGGGATTCATAGATGGTGTCTACATCATTTCAGAAGTAACTTCTCTAGTAAACATCCCGGGGGGACTTGAGACGCTTGATGTGGTTAGCTGGAAGTACCCCGCAGGTCAAAAAGCACAATGCCTACATGAAAAGAATAGGGGAGATATCACCAACTGCTTTACAGTGGCTTTCCAACGTTTCTCCCGAATTGTGGACCATCAGTCATGATCGGGGCGGTGCTCGTTACGGACAAACCACTACCAACATCATGGAAGGCTACAATGGCAACATACGAATGGCTCGTTTCCTTCCTGTTACAGCAATGATGGAGTACATATTCTACAGAAATGTTAGAATTGTCAACACACAGAGGAACCAAGCCGTTGCTGCCCTACATGACGGCCAACAATTCTGTCAAAGGACGAATGACATGATAACAAGATATACGGAGAAGGCTAAAGCACATTTCGTGACAACACATAGTCGTCAACTTGGCATTTTCACAATCGTCACTCAACGCTATCGGGTGAAAGGTTGCACGAAGGGGGGAAACCAGCAAAATGTTGACATAAGTAAGAAAACTTGCACTTGCGGAAAATGGAAATGTCATCATATGCCTTGTTCTCATGTAATGGCTGGTTGTTTAGTGGACAATATTGATTGGAAGCAGTGGGTTGGACCTTACCACTACTCGTCCAAATTGCATAAGTTATGGGAACCCCTGATATTTCCACTGCCAAGCACGGACTTGTGGAACTACGTTTTACCCGAAGAGTGGCAAGTGTTTGGAAAATTGATACCAAATCCGGCCTACAAGAAGGTGAAGAAAAAGAGTGGCACAAGGGGACAGTCTGTAAGAATTCGAACTGAAATGGACCAGTCAAGATCGGGGATAAAGTGTAGTCGGTGTAAGCAAGAAGGACATACAAAACGGAGCAGACTTTGTCCACAGCGTCCCCCGGAGCCTTCTACTTGATGATATCAAGTCTTTAGATGTCTAATGCCATTTTACTTCATGCTGCTAGTTTGTTTATCGTAATTTGATTTGGTGTGATTTTATTTTTTTCCATGTACTTTGCCTCGTAAAAGTTGTATTTGTGTGCTTTATATCAACTTCATTTCAATTATGAAAACATGACAGTTTTCTTTTATGTAGAGGCATATATGATTTTGTGTTTGAAACATAACAAATGCCAGAAATTATGAAATCATAGCAATTGCATAAATTAACACACTTCCAATAATAAAATTACAATAGTCTACTCCTCGTCGGACATGTCGCAGTCCGATTGATTTTCAGGACTTATGCTCCATTGATGATATTGCCTAGCTTGTAGGATGTCTCCGTCCTCTGCACACATCCTCGCATCTTCTGCTAGGCTGTATCGTCGTGCGCGCAAACGCATTCGATTTTCCTCCTCACGTGCACGAAATAACGCGGCTTCCAGTTGTCCAGGAGTGTTACGTGGCATGGATTTAGCGCGCTGTTTTACTACTCGTAGCCCATTTGTTCGACATTGTTCGACACAAATGTCAAGAGTTCGTGCACGCCATTCCCACTCCCTCTGCATTGTTGCTACTGAAACAGTTGAGTAACGATGATTAGGGTTCAAGGAGTAAGCAAATTCATCTTCACACACCAAACTCCTACCCATAGCTCGAAAAATATCACCAGGAGTATAAGTCATTTTGTGTCGATGATAATTATTTTGGTTACATATTTATAGTCAAACCGACTGTTTTTTCCCACTTTGATTATTATCCACCACTTGCATTATTTTAGCTACCACGGACAAATCACAGGAACAAATAATTTCAATTTGTAGGCATTGCACCCACATCTTCTACTCACATAGTGAAGAATCTCGTGCATGTACAGTAATCTGCACCAAATACTGAAAAGCTCTGTAACGATAACAAATGCCTTGTCACATCTTCTTATTTCAAGTGGGATACGATTTTACCATTGTTGTTTTAACCTTCCCGTGAGTGCACAGGAAAAAAACAACAAGAATCTTGCCAGTCCTTAAAAAGCGCTGTAAAAAGATGAATAAAATTTCTTGTCGAATTGAAAACAAGGATGCTAGTCTGTCAAAAGATGTGAGGTCCCGTCACCAGTGAAATAATTACAACAATCTCGTGAACGCACATGAAAACCAACACACGAATCTTTGCAGTATTGCCAGAGCACTATAATAAGCTGTACAATACTCTGAAACAAAGCTGAAAATTTATGTGAAATTCAAAAATTGCCCAGAGTCAGTATAAAGTGGTGTAGTCCCGTCAGCAGTAACATATATTAATTATTTACAGCTGTTGATGTGTATTATTGACGAAGACATCTACAAATTTCTCTATAAATAGGTTCTTCTTTGTTATTCATAAACACAACTTATTTCTTTCTAAATAACATAAATATTTTGATCCAATTATTTTTTTTCAAGGCACTTGCATCAAATGGATAGGAGGAAGGGGAAGGGGAAAGTGTCAGAAACAAGTTTCTATGACGACATGGATAACAGGAAAGAAGCCGAGGCACAAAAGAGGAGGGCTGCGTGGCTCAAGCATTGTGAAGAAGACCACTTCATCAGAAAGATGAAAAATTTTAAGAGCAGGGAGGAGAGAAAGGGAAAAGACTGGGTCAAAACTAAGGAGGAGAACTATGACTTCTACTTGTACAATGATGAAATTGCGAATGAGTTCTGTGATGGTGCAGCAAAGCTAAATGAAGATTTTAAAGATGGGAAGATCTCGGGAGAGGAATGGAACCATTTGATGCGTGGCCTGCGTGCTCAAACTCACCAAAAACGGGATGACATGTTTGCAGCTGAGGAGGCGGAAATGGCAAAGTATGTTCAAGAATATGAAGCAAGGGAACGTAATTTTCCTCCAGAAAATTGAGAAATGTAGCAAAGATAATTAGGCAGTTGGCCTAATTCAAATTTAATAACTTGTTGTTGATTTTATCTATGCTTTTAAATTTCTATGTTTGCATTTTAATTTTAGTGTGCTTCATCTCTTGTACTTTGTTTGTTTCATTTGAATAAAAAATTTCTGTCAAAATTTGGAAATTTTTGTCATTTCCGGGCCATAAATAAACATAGTTACACATATGATATATTAATTTTTTTGGGCTTACACCAAGGTAGAACATCAATACTTCAATACGGAACAAAAAAAACGCAATAAAAACATGTACAAATGTGTTTTTTATGGCCCTAAACATGACTTGACGAAGGAATTGTTAAGAAACGTATGTGGAGTTAACATATTCGGATCAAAAAATAACAAAGCTAGACATAAAATTTTTTGGAGATTTTTGTATTGTATCAAAGTAGGAAGTAAATTCTTTAATACGAAGCAAAAAAAGTGAATAAATTTTATTCAGAAATATATTTTCTAAGCCGTAGAAAATGAGTACTACAAAATTCATTTTCTAGTTACAAATATGCCAAGTGCTGTGAAAAGGGAAAAGAAAACAATGTAATAGAAAACTCCACTTCAAGTGGCGTTTTCTATTGAAATTAAATTCAACAGGAATCGCCACTTGAAGTGGCGTTTTCTATTAAATTTACTCAGCTATACCAGAAATGAAAACTCTGAACAAAATGTACCAAAAATGAAAACAGCGTACGTTCCTATACCAGAAATGCAAGCGAGCCTCAAGATGTCGAGAAAGCGTTGTTAACTGCATTAATGTAGGAAGTTTGTTTTCTATTTTGAAAGCTATGCACGATCTATAAAAATGGATCGGGTTTGGTGGATTCTACCAATAATACTACACTTCTTTGTATTTTAGGAAGGTGGATTTTACCCATTTGTAAATGGAACGATCCGAATTTCAAGTAGATTGATAAAAAAGGATATGTGAGTAGTATAAATTTGAAAATAGAAAGGATAGAAAAAGTCTTTTTCAAAATCCTTTGTGTTCAGGAATTAAGATTATACTAGTCAAGTTATCCGCGCTTCGCGCGGTTTATAAATTTTTATTTTAAAGTATTGTAATAGATAAATTAATTTTTATTATTCTTAAAAATTGATTGGTCTCTTGTAAATTTTCTAAAAAAAATTAATTTAAAAATTATTTATATGAATTATTAGTTGGAATTTAATTATATATCTAAAATTTTGATAATATTAAAAAAATCACAAACATATGAAAAGAAAAATTACAATATGAACGTAATATTTACGATCAAAAGTTACAAATATTGAATATAACTTAATAATTTTTTACGTTTTTTAAAGCCTACACCCCTCTCATAATATACATGTTCAATAATAGTGTAAGAATTTATTTAATTTGAATATTAATTTATTTTGACACAATATAATGAAACAACGGGTGTATAAATTTTTTATCAATTTAATCTTTCGATAAAATGGTTGGGTTTGTTCAATTTAATTAGTTTGGTCATAACTCATGTGTAACTTATTCGTAACTTATTCATGTGCATTATTTGTTTACAAATTTCAGATATTAAGTAAAGATCTGTGTACTTTCATAATTTATTACGACTCCACAATCATTGATAATAAAGATTGCTTGAAAAGTTAAGGTTAATAACGTTTTTTAAAGCCAACAGCCCTTTCATAATATACAAATTCAATAATGGTATAAGAATTTTTTTAATTAGAATAAAAATTTATTTTGACACAATATGATGAAACAATGAGTGTATAAGTTTTTTTTATCGATTTTATCTTCCGATAAATGGCTGGGTTTGTTAAATTTAATCGATTTGATCATAACTCATGTATAATTTATTCATGTGCAAAAGTAAAAATATGTCTATATTTTTTGTATACAATTCCAGATATTAAATAAATATCTTGTACTTCCATAATTTATTATGACTTTCACAATCACTGATAATAAAACTTGCTTGAGAAGTTAAAGGTCGTCTACCCTATAATCATCCGAAATGAAATTATAGTGACCTTGAATATAGAATAAAAATAACGCAATATAAATAATTGTTAGTCGTCATTTTACCTAAAAAAAACTTAACTATATATAATTAATATCTAATATTGAAATGATAACTATAATATTCAAATAAAGTTTGCTAATTTTTAAACAAATTAAATAGAGTAAATTTAATATATGTTTAATAGGTGTAATTAATGACTAATTAAATTGTTATTAAAAGCTATTTAATACAAGAAAAGAATTTAATAAAAAAAATCAAAAAAACGAAAATTCAAGAAAAATACCTTGAACTGTTCTGGTGCATTTTCGATCTCCAGGCATTATAATATATATAGATAGATTGGTTAAAAAAAAGATTAAATTGGATAATATTTGATTATTTTATTAGACACGTTCTTTGTTCGAAATCTTGGATTTGGTGTATAAGTACATTTCAATAATCAGTCGGTTTGAATAAACATTTAATTTACATCCAAATCAAGACGTAGAGTTTTCATAAAACCTGAAATATTTTAATTGTTAAAAACATGAGAATAGCCAAGTTAAGGTGAATATCATATTGTCTTAAAATCTATATATATCTATATGGTATTAATATAAACAAACTAGAGATCTTTTGTAGTTTGTAGTTTGGTTAACCGAACTATTCACAACCGTTATATTTTTAATTTAAATAGATCATGACCGTTAGATACAAAATACAAAAGGTTATAAGCAAATTAGAGATCTTTTGTAGTTTGGTTAACCGAGCTATTCATAACCGTTAGATTTTCAATTCAAATAGATCATTACCGATAGATATAAAATACTAAAAGTTGTTATATACATAGGTCTAAAGTTCGATTCCCGCCAACAACATATTAATTTATATTTAATACTAAAAATTATTATATACAAAAATTCAAGTTTCAAATTTTTCCAATAAAATATTAAAATTAATATTTATAATATAATATTACACTACAAATAAATTATAAAAAATTAAAAGTAATCCGTATTTTGCACCGGCTATAAGCTAATAATATTAATGTATGTGTGGCTGATGCCTCATTAATCTTTTTTTTAAGTCATTAATCTTTTTCATTAGTCCTACCAATCACATAATATTATGATATTATCATAACAACTCAGTGTTTTATCTTAACTTATATCCGATTTGAAAAAATGATACATGTTTCATATTTGTTTTATAAACGATCCAATTCTGACAACAAAAATTAGATTTAAATAAAATATAATCTCAAATATGAATATTTATATCCTTTCAAATTAGATCTTGTAACTTTTTTAAAAAGTATTCTATCCAAATGATTCATGATTATATTGGGTTCAAACCCTAATTTGACTTATATTTTTATGCCATATTACATTTCTAAGTAATTAATCATTTTATTAATTTTTTAATACATTTACAAGTTTAAATTTTCACAAAATATGTTTTATCCATCTTATAATAGGTCAATTATCAGCATATATACTTAATATTTTATATATTCAAAATTTTAATTCGTGATTGTTAAATTTTAGAATATCATATTTAATTTATAAATGATCATTAGTATAGTTCAAACGAACATGAAATTTTAAAAATTTTACTTGTATTCCGTGAATTACAAATTATAGGTTTAGAAAAAGAAGAAACTGCACTGGCTCATATTCAATTTGAAGTCGGACTTTATTATCAGGGATTGATGTATATATAATAAAAAAAAAATATAATACCCAAATGTAGACACTGTAAAATTAAAATGATAGAGTGCTTGAGTAATAAAAGACATGTCCTGTTCATTTTACATAGAAACTAAAAGGAGGCCGAACAGTGGAGCATGCAGATTGTGTGTACTGGCCAACCAGTTTGTCTGATTGCATTTGTTGGTCATATCAGCTAAATATGTAGTTAAACAACTCCAAAGAAAATATGCGGGTTAGTTGATTTATAAATATAATTTATGGTTGAAATACAAAGAAATAAATGGTTAGGTTTATTACTCTTTTAATTACCAGATTCCATTTCAAAAGTAAAAGTTGAAAAATTCCCATCTAATGAAATATGATAAACATACACATCATCTTAATGTTAACTTACAGAGATACGCAGCTATACTTGATTTTCCTTTTTGACAAGTTAGCTTTAAGTATTCTCAAATCGGTTTAGGTGGTCAAAAAATTAGTTAAAAGACGGTCAAAAATTGTTGAAAATTTAAAAAAATTACAATTACATATATATTTGATAAAAATATTTAATAAATAAAAATATTAAAAATAATATTTAAATATAATTTATTAATACTCCAATTCATCCAATTAATCCTCATGGATTAGGCGTTAGGCGTCCGGACTGTCTAGCGATTTCTGGAACATTATCTTTACAACAAGTACTCAATTAGTTCCGTACTTTCATTAGTTGTATAATTGAAATGCTCAGTTGGCTAATACTTAATTTTAATTAGTAGCAATGTCTATAATTCTACATCATGTTTAGATTTGTATAGAAAATAAGATAAATCGTCATGAATCGTTCTCACAGAACGTAAAAGTAAAAGTTGTCGTCTTGATGTATCATGTTACAAAAAATATGTACTAAAAACTAGAACCAAATATATAATTAATCTATTATCACCTTACACAAAATCTAAAAAAAAGACAAACTTCCGATCCTATTGAAGCTGTATTTCCATCATTTGCAAGCTCCTCATATTAGTTGGTTTTCCCGTGTATATCTTATATACCATAATTTCAGCCAGGCTTCTGCGTATATAGCATATATCTGAGTTAATGGCCACGGCCACGATGGCTAGGCCCCGAGTATGCCCTCTCCAGTAGCAATCCCAAAATACATGAAGATGAAGACGACGACGACGATGACGATGAACCACTAGCAATCGGCCGC
This sequence comes from Saposhnikovia divaricata, assembly GCA_036435485.1. NCBI lineage: Eukaryota > Viridiplantae > Streptophyta > Magnoliopsida > Apiales > Apiaceae > Saposhnikovia > Saposhnikovia divaricata. Next base: position 126,188,864 of record CM071595.1, read on the forward strand.
GAACTTTCAACAGTAGAGATCAGAACAAAAAAGATTACGACGGACATGGCATTGAAAGCCAACACTAGTAGAGAATTACGAGAGAATGCCATTGTTTGTATTGAAATATAGGATGAGTTGGAAATATTTTCTTGGGAAAAAAGAATGCAAAGCTTTGAAGAATGTAATTTGTAATGGAATAATTATATATTACTAGCTAGCGGGGTGGGTGTGTATATATACATGTAGGGAGACCTTGGAAAGGAGGCAGGTGTTTGCTTGGACAAGTTAAGAGGAGCATGTTTCTTTGACATTTCTGGGCTGTGGTAGGCTACCACGAGGAAGGAGTTCTCACTTCGTATAGTAATAGTATTAATTAATTTCATTACAGTTTGAACGGTTTTGTGTCCCAAACGTGTAGCTCAAGAACTCCAACATGGGAAATTTCCAACATTATTCAAAGTCAATTATATATCGTCTAAATGTTGTAGGAAAATCAACCTACTACATATTTTAGCTTATTGTATTTGTAGTAATTACTGGACTAAACCTGTTTTAAGTTAATTATTAGAAAACCACAGATCGGCCAGTGCCTAGACTTGCTTGCTAGCACACCTGTCTGTGCGTACATGTTGGTGTATTATTAATACACCACGTCTCCATAGTCATATACTACTGACGTTTACGATCAGGCAGTTATTATAGTATTTTCAATATATTTGATATTCTTCAATATTCAAATTCTCGTGGTTTGTCTTCTTCCAAATCTAGTCTTACTTTGCACCTTACTTTTCATCATTTTACCTAAATATTCGTAATCCTATAAACTACTTTTAATTTCGGAATAAATGAAAATTGAACCAAAATATACGACGATAAAAAATAAACTCACGACACAACTATTATTTGTGGCTATAATTTTGTACAAAATTTAACACATCCTTAAACTATAAACTTCATCTATAAACAATTTATTAATAATTGAACACATTTATATGAGTTTTATATTTAATAAAAACATTTATAACTAAAAATTAAATTCAATTTGTATTAAAATTACAAATTGAAGTACAAATTACACAAATTGATTAATAATAGTAAACAATTAAATTTGGTGCAGTACGGCTGGACTGGTGTGCTGCTTAGTCAATCAGAAACTGTACAATGTAGATGAGAGACCACGCTACTGCATCATCAAATTCTTAGTTTAACCTACGAATTTACCACCTTCTCCCCTACTTAAAGTCTTAAACTCTGATTTTGATGATGTCGGTAAATACATTTTTCCTAAAATAATATTATTTTGCATGCATTCAGATAAATTCATAACTTAGAAAAATGTCAAACAAATAAATTATTAATTATTTTCAAACACAATTAGTTCCATAAAGTCAATCTAAGGGTGCTAATATAATTTGTTTTGAAGTCTTATTTGGCAATTATAAAGTATATATTTTGGTGAAAAATGTTCAAGAAAGGCAAACATAGCAGCACCTAACTTGAAACACAATGATGCATGTAACTTGATTTTCCTCCCCAGTTCTGCATACATATTACACCCACATGGGCACATGCATATATTATAAGGAAAATGCTAGATATCTCGAATTGGTTTTTTAAAAAATTTCTCAAATGTTATGTGGATCAATTTAATTGATTAATATAATATGAATTTTCCTGCATTCACACTAACCACTTCAATATTTTTTTTAATTATGTCATGTAATCTTTGCCACATCATTTAGAAATGGGATCAATTCGAAATACATAATATTAATTTTAAAAATAAAATGATGCCGTGTACGGTTCTTATACATTTCACCATTCTAATAGTCCGAGAGCAACACAAATACTCGAGAAATTAATTTTTATATTTTATATTAAAGTCTAAAACAGAATTAATATGACTTTGGTTCAGATGAACTTGTTTTGTTCAACAAGTAAAACAAAGAAATGGTCCGGTCTTGATTCTTGAAGCCGCATCAAATTCTAAGTCAAATGAGAAATGGGTTCAAGGTGCGTTCAACAACATACCCAACAGGCAAAGCTGTGCATTTCTGTGTCACTGTCTGGATATCCTTTATGGGACCGGAGCCTCCTTATTTAACACCTCATATGCTGTGATGTGATCCATATTCTTTGGTTGGATTTGAATTTAAAACTTGAGCATTCTCGTGGATACTTTCATGGCCCATGGGCCTTGTTTCCATAAATCCTCCAAGAGGGGATTGGATTGAATTCTTTATCGATTAACAATATGCCTATGATTTTTTTTTTTTTTTTTTTTGCTAAGTGAATGCCTATGAAAATGTTGTATATATAACAACTGTCTAAAAATAATTGAGAACTGCCCCTTCTGTGTAAAATCAGCTATTACAGCTGATTACCTCATCCAGATATGTAATTTTTCCAGCGTTTATGTGTTGTTTTCTTCTAAAAAAAAATTGAAATTCGTTTGGTTTATCTTATTTTTTAGACATAAGTACTTACTAGCTTATAATCCGTGCGACACACGGGTTTCTTTTGATATGTTATAAATTTTTATTTTATTTTATAATTATGTTTTTATATAATCATTAATTTTAAAAATTAATTTAATGAAATTTGAAGTAAATTTAATAAATGATTTGCATGATTTAAAATTTACATAATAAAATTTTAAGTTAAATATGTTGTTCACGGGATTCGAACCTTAAATATTTATTAAAGTAATTTAGTGCCTGTTTGGCTGAGCTTAAAATAAGGACTTATGAACTTATTTTCGGGTAAAAATTTTATATTTTGAATTTCTTTTTTTATACAAGTATTTAATGTATGTTTGAGATTCAATAAGTTTCAAAAATAAGTTGAAAAATAAGTTGGAAAGTTAGGAATCTCTAACTTCGTCTTAAAATAAGTTGATTTATTCTGAAAAAAAGTTCCCCCAAACACCCCCTTAATCGTTAAATATAGCTTATAGTTACATCTAACAGTTCTTATTAATTATTAAAAATCTAACGGTAACTTGGTGTCATATTTTTGGGTATACATTAATGATTGTAATTTTAGATTTTCAGTTAAAAGATAGTGTATTTAATTAGAAAATAAATATTAATGATTCGAAGATTATGATTGCAAAATTATGTTTTAAATTAAAAGGTAACGTGTTTTAATTAAAAAATAAATATTAATGATTGAAAGATACGATATTGTTATGGAATAAAAAGTAGGGTATATTTATTGCGTGTTGAATGCTAGGGTTAAGGGGAGCTTCGAGCTTTAATGGCTGATCAAGTGTTTCGTGACTTAACTCGGGTCCTCAAAAGATGCCTATGTATCTTGCAAATATCAAGAATCAAGCCAAAAAACGTAGTTCTAGATGTGAAGGAGCAGGTCCTTATATAGATGATGAAAACCCTAGAATTAGGGTACAGTTAGGAGACTTGATGGACAAGTCACAGCATAGGCCCAATTCTAGAGCCTTCTAATAGATAAGAAGATAAGTATTAGAGGTATATGCCTTGGAGACCACTCCTGATATGATTTAGTTTCCTTGTTGACTCAAATTCGAAGTCTTATTTTTGACTGATTTTACAGCTACGAAATTAATATCAATTCAAGGGTTTTGGGCCACATTAATGGGATTTAACCTTAGACCAGCATAGGTTTAATTAATATCGCATTTAATGTATTTCTAGGATTTATCTTCAACCCATATCATTTACCCCCCAACTTCTAGGAAAACTGATCAGGTTTTCATTGAAGTTATAATTGTCTATATTAAGATTCGGGATCATTTTTATCCCTTACCCGGGACTTTTCCTACCCTATTATTGGGATTTTATTTGTACACTAGTGTTTCACATGTACCGTCTTGGTTGTAAAGTGATGAGCGACCTACACATTTACGACGATTTGCCTTATTCGGGGTTTTAACTTGTGCTCGCTGTTAGCAATTTCGGCACTTTTATAGAGCTTTCACGCATTTTTAGCATAAATTATCGCTCGAAAATATTTCTATAATTTTTCTCGTATTTTTCTGTACTTTTCCTAATATTTTAAGAATTTTCGTGTACTCGTAGATATTTTTTCTTGTTTATTCATAATAATTTAGGAATTTTTATATACCCACGTGTATTTTCCTTAATTTTTCCTAATAATTTAGGAATTTTCGGGTACCCACAGGTATTTTTCTTAATTTTTCCTAATAATTTAGGTATTTTGCTTGGTTAGAAAGGGCACCTTCCGCGCACATGGTTATTTTGGGCAGGAAGATTGTGTTTTATCGTTATTTCGATCATTAATCCATTACTTGTAAGGATATTAGGAAAATTCTTGTTTTGAAAATTTTAATTTAAATTAAAGAAAAAAAATCCTATAATATTAGTAAAATCTACGCATCAGTTGGTCGATACGGTACTTAAATTTTGACACTTGCACTTAGTTCCCTATTTATTGTAACTTCTTTTTTGGTAATAAAATAAAATAATAATATTATAACTAGTAATAACTAATCAATTTCTCTTTTTAGGTAAAATATGGTACCATTGCTATTTTTCAAAAACTAATCAATTTCATTTTTCACGTAAACTACGTGATGTCTTATATTTAGCCTAACTAAAATTTCTCCTTTTACAGAAACTTTACACAAAATCTTTTTGAATAAAATATTATTAATTTTATAATTACTAATAATAACTAATCAATAATCCTTTCCAGCTAAAATACATTACCTATTTCATCTTTTTTAACTGAAATCCATTTTTTGCACTAATATCATAAGAAATTTTATTTAAAATAAATTTATAGTAATAATGATAATATAATGTCTAATAACTAACCTTTCAACTAAAACGTATCATTTTTTTATATTTTTAAACTAATATCCCTCAATTTCTTAAAATATCACGAGCATATATATTAATACTATCAAATCATATCATTTAAAATTTAAAGTCTACATAATTCATTTTATAAATTTTTTATTTAAATTCAAGAAAATAATCATAAAAAATTAAAAACAAAGATTTTAAGGCGTATAAATTAAATATGAAACGAATAAATTTTTGAATTTTCTTAAGAGATTTGACAACTGTTTTAAGAAATTAAGATTAACGTAAGAGTAAAAACCGAGGTCTGCGTACCACCGCGTTTGACAGGCTTTCAAAACTCAAACTTGGTGCCCACGTACTCACCCTTTACTAACCTCTCTCGGACACGTACAACCAGTCTCATAATCACACTATCTATATATATTACCCACATATCCCCACATTCTCATTCTCAGAAGCGCTCTCTCTCTCTCATTACCCTGATTTAAGAAATTTTATTCTCAGAATTAAGCTCTCTCTCTTTCTCTTACCCAGCTGATTTAAGAAATTTTAGAAGCTATGGCCAAGATTGTCAAACGGCGTGGATATCAACTGGAAGTTCGAGTCCGAAAAACCGTTCCTCGTGAGGTTCGCGGTCCATGCGATCCGAGTTGGAAGTCACCCAATGCCCTTCGCATCACCTTCTTCACTCGCACTCGAAACCAATATTTGGATTCTTCATCGTCGACTCTTGTCCGAGTTGAAGAAGATACAACTGGAGTACGGAATATGTGTGTCGATAATCGTCACTTTTTCAAACACCACCAGCAGCTCAACCACTACATCGCTATCTCTCAACTTCTTGAATCTTTGCAAGTCAAGGCGGATTTACATGATAGAATCACTAGCCAGATTATGTCAATGGGCGAGTCCAAGTACAGGGGTGGCAAGAAGGTAAAGAGGAAGATTCTCAAGGGTTTGCGTGTTGATTTGACTAGGATTCAGACGTTTCTTCTTGATCGAGATTCCGTTAACCAATTGGTCGACGAGGCGTTGGCCGATGGACGAATATGGCGTGGAACAACCAAGTGATCGATAAAGGGCTGCACTTTGGGCTATAATTAACAACAAATTCTGTTGATTAGTTTGATTCAGGGTTCATGAAAAATTTACTCAACTTGTCTGTGTAATTCTATTCAACAAATTCTATTGATTGAGATTAGTTTGCGATCATATGCTTTTTTGTTAGAAAGTTATAACTTTTATTATAATAAACTTGTTTTGTGTAATTGTAGTGTCTGGAATCTAATTTGTTTGGAATATGTGTTTATAATACAAGTTGTAATTTTTTAGATTAATTATGAGTTTATATTTGGCTCTCTGTCAGATCTTATTCGTGTTAGGTTTTTTCTTCTCTTCATTGAGAATGTATAATTAATCTTTTGATTTCAACCAGCATTCAAATTTATCTTCTATGTTTAGTTTTACAAAAGGGTTAGCTTATAATTTATGCCAATATAAACTTAATCCATATCTGTTAGACATAGATTTTGTATGAGGCTTTATTTGATCAAGTTAAGTTTGATCACAAAAATAATGTTTTGTTCTTAAAATCTCTACTCTGTAATTGCAAACCATCTGCTTTATGACACTGCCAAGTTGAACTGCAGTGGAAGAGAGGTGTCGTCATGCATATCTTAGAATAGAATTTATGCATATCATGTTCACATGATCCAGAGACTTCACATATTAATCATTCTAGTCTTTAAGCATGCTACTAGCTCAAATATCCATTGTTGTAAGAATAGAATTTCTTACAACATGCTTTTCGTTAGTCTCATGCATTCCAGCTCAAATATCCATTGTTGCCAAGGTAATCATTTTCAGGACATAAATTGAGGTCAATGGTGATTGTAATGTTAAACTCTGAAGTACTGTACTTCCCTAAGAATGAGATTGTACAATGACACTCATTCCTGTAGATGGAGTATTTACAACAGCGGGATAAGAAGCACTTTAATCAACCATATTAGTTAACATTCTCTTAAAGGTGCCACTAGTAGTATTAGTGTTGTTGAGGGCGACTAGGAAAGAAGGATAGTTGAGGGTCAAGAGTTGAATTTTGATATGAAAAAACAGATCTTTGAGCAATAAGCATAATCTGTGAGCAATTATTCATCATCTTCAATTGCTGCGGTCTGCGGATCCTCTATTTGGTGCCCATCCAGCCAAGATATCGACTCCTGGCTCCAGTACATCAGGCTTTAAGATCCAAGGAGACCTTGTGTCAGGCCCTTGTGGTGAAGAATATGCAACTTGACGAGCTGGCTTATATTCCAATTGAGTTCCTTGGAACTTGATGCATACTGTTGACTTGATGAATACAGTTTTGGATCATTTGTTCTGATTAAGTAGTCCTTGTTTCGGGATCACGACCACAAATGGCATTTCAAAATCCCGGGCCATTAAAATTGCCGCGAGTCTGTGCTGTAGATAGCACCAGCAGCTCACCGAATCCAGAAGTTGGCCACACTCCAACATGTTTCTTTAGGCCTAAAATTTATGGTATGAATTGTGTGGCGATGTCCAAATGTTTCATTACATGTAGCAAGATGACCAGGCATTTCATGCAGTTGTTCAACGTGGCTCTTGGACAGAACTGCACTGGAACCATCCATGACATGAGTATAGGTATACAGATGTGTTGGCATCATCTATGCATGAGAGATGAGAGCATCGACATATACCGGTTATGATGAGTCAAAAATGGTGCTAGCACCATCCATTTGTCCATGTGGATGATGTAGGTTTTATAATTACTAGCTGCTGAGAATCTTAGGTCAAATATATGTAGTTGACAATAATGACTGGATCCCTTGGTTGTAATTATCAAATACGCAATCTCAGAAGTAACAATAGTTACATGAGGCTTATTCATATTTAATTGTTTTAACGTAATGTAACGTGTTACTATCCTCCACAGAGTGACCAAAATGCTGTCAAGATTTGGTGGTTATTGTTGGGATCCAACCTTCACCTCTTTTCCATTTTAGGACTTTATGGAACTGACAAACTACTCTTAAATTCATCAATCAATTTTGCAAGGTTGATTACTACATAGTACGTACCAGCAAAATGATACACTGCTACTCGAACCCAACTACACTACTAAACTCAATGGCATTCACAAAAAGCTTGTGTTATACAATATTGCAATGGGTACTTAGATGTCTAAGAATTAGTTGGTACATAGTTCTATTTACTTAAAGATAATTAACTACTGATCATTTGCTATTGTTAGTATTACAGTACTTAACTTCTCACAAACAACTTCTCACAAACAAATGTACGACCAGCTTTTCAAGACTATGCAATAAATACTATTCCTGCTGTGAGCAACATAATTCAATCCTCCAAAAACTGACTAAGATTGAGAATTTGAGATCAATTATGACTGATTTTTTAACTTAGCATTCTTGTATTTTCCAGAAACAAAAGCACTTCTCACAACATGCTTTCTGTTAATCTCATTCCAGCTTAAATATCTCTGTTTACAGATGTAAAAAGTCTCTGGACTAAGATTGAGAATTTGAGATCAATTATGACTGATTTTTTAACTTAGCATTCTTGTATTTTCCTGAAAATGAGATTTTTGGTGACTGCACAACAACTCTCATCACTATGAGGAAGCTTTAACAACAGTTTGATGACAAGCAAAATTTAGAGTTAACACTCTCTTTAAGGTGTAACTACGAGCACTAATGTTGTTGATAATAGCTATAAAAGAAGTGTCGTTCAGAGCTTAAGATCAAGAGTTGACGTTTCCTCAAAAAAAAAAAATCAAATTTTATATTCTTAATTAAAACTTTGATAATAATTTAATGTGAAACTATCAATGAAAAGGCTAACATAACTATAGAGCATGTAGTTTCTTGACACCAACTGCATGGACAAACTGGTTTTGCTATATGAAATTGACCAACTCTTCAGTCGAGTTGTGTACAACTGCAATCCCACTGCTGTAGAAAGAAACATAATGTTAGTGATCCCAATATTGATTTGAATCTTTCAAGAACTTGAAAAAAAATAGCTTTCACATTGATGCATGCAAATAACTAACAGCGGTAAACACTATAATGTAAAACCTAAGGGCATCATCCATTATTATCATAAAGCCACTGATACTGCCCGTTATTACCATAGTCCCACTCATACTGCTTATGTTCGTGGCGATGCTATTGCAGAAACGATAGGACTTCTCACAACATGCCTTCCATTAATCTCATTCCAGCTTAAGTATCCATAGTTGCCAAAGTAATCACTATCAGGACCAAGACTGAGATCAATGGTGACTGTCATGTTAAACTCTGCAGTGCTGTACTTTCCCGAAAATGTAATTGTTGATGGCTGCACAACAACATGCATCCCTGTAGAGGGAGCATTTACAACAGCTCGATAAGAAGCACTTGAATCAACCGTATTAGTTAAGACTCTCTTGAAGGTGTAACTAGTAGTATTAGTGTTGAGAATGACCATAAAAGAAGGGTAGTTAAGATCAAGAGATGAATTTTCACATGAAAAATCAGATCTTCGTGCAATAAGCATGATCTCATCTCTCGTGTAGTTCATCGCACAAAGGTAACTGATGTAGTTTTCAGGTTTTATATCATAGACAAGACCCGGGTCCATGGCCTTGTTGGGGTTAACGTGTCCTGCACCATAGTCAAGAGGAGTACCAGCTACTCCAGTTGTCATGTCTATAATTGGACCATTGCTGTTGTCATATACGTCAGCAGTTGTCATCATTGCTGATCGTATAACGGCTGAGCTCCAGTCGCTGTGTGTGGCTTTTAGTAATGCAGCAATACCAACTATATGGGGAGACGCCATGGATGTACCTGACAACAGTGCATAATCTGTTAGCAAATAATCATCCTCTCCAATTAGTGCAGATCCTCTGTTTGGTGCCCATGCAGCCAAGATATCAACTCCTGGTGCCAATATATCTGGTTTTAGGATCCATGGAGACCTCTCGTCAGGCCCACGTGATGAAAAATATGCAGCCTGAGGAGCTGGTTTGATGCCCACTTGAGTTATTTGGAACTTGATGCTCACAATTAGATTACCTGAATTGATTAAATAGCATTTCATTAATTCTCCATGTGTTGGGATCATGACAACGAATGGCACATTAAAATCTTGAGGCTTGTAAAACTGCCCATCATCAGAAGTGATTATTGCACCAGCAGCACCAGTTCTATTCATCTCATACAATGGATCAGTATACACATCAGGATCATTACTGAAATCGCAGAAGATGTACTTGCCCTCTACATCTTCCGGGTCTAGAGAATCAGGGACACAAATTTCCTTGCTTCTATTTCCATGTCCAAAATAAATAGGGACCCTGGAGACCAATAAATTTTCAGGATACAATGATTTTCCCATGACCACGACATTCCCCTCACCAAGTGTTACTTCAGCTGTGAAGTCTCTGTCTACAGTTCCTGCAGCAACTGCGGTGATCCATGGAGCACCATTGATGATAGTGTAACCATGAGGGCCTCCATTACCAGCAGAACAAGATACGAAAATTCCCTTTTCCATTGCTGCAAAAGCTCCTAATGCAATTGGGTTTCTATAAAATGGTACCTTGAAAAAGCCTAAAGATAAGGACATGAGATCTACACCATTTTCAATGGCTTGATCCATACCTGCCATTGTATCACTTGCAGCTGCATCATATGAGCTGTTAACAAACAATACTTTGTACATGGCCAGCCTAGCCTTTGGGGCAATACCACTAGCTGTTCCTTTTGCATAACCAAAGTAATCAGCAGACTGGACACGGCTTCCAGCAGCAGTAGATGATGTATGAGTCCCATGTCCCTCATAATCCCTCGGAGAATTGTAATCGTCAGTGGTTGATATGTTCATTTCCCTTTTCATCCCTTTGCTGAAAGAGCGTGCACCAATAAGTTTTTTGTTACAATTTGAAGAATTGAAATCAACACCAGTTTCACAAGTACCACGCCAGCGAGAAGGGACTGGGGGCATACCATGATCACTAAAACTCTCACTTTCTGGCCATATTCCGGTATCAATTATACCAATAATCATGTCATCACCAAATCCAGAAGTTGGCCACAATCCAAAATGTTTCTCTAGGCCTAAATATTTTGGGGTATGAGTTGTGTGGCGATGTCCAAATGTTTCATTATATGTGGCAAGATGGCCAGGCATTCCTTGTAGTTGTTCAACATGTTTCTTTGAGAGAACTGCACTGAAGCCATCCATGACATGATTGTAGGTATATAGATGTGTCGGAGAAACGCCATCATGTTCTAGAGAAGAGAGCGTAGACATATACCAGCTGTGGTGAGTGGAGAACGGTGCTGGCATCTTAGATTTATCCATGTGGATAATATAAGTTTTATGATCTAATGTTAAGGACCGGACAAGCATTGAAATTAAGAATAACAACGAAAGTACAAGCAAGAATTTGTTAGATCCTCCCATTCCTAGGAAGCTTACAAATGGAAAACTTCAATAGTATGTCAAAAAGGTTGTATCTGGTGATTTCTATAGAAGTACTGAATCTAAAGACTCTGTGATCACATATTTAAAGCATGCATGTGACATGGACACTTGCATCTATCGCATCGTCCTGATCGAAAAATTTGTAGAGAAAAATCAGATTCGAGAAACTTTGGAATGCAATGGCGGCCATGCAAGCAAGCTGTTGAGAATCCTAGATGATATTATTGGACTCTACAATAGTGAGCAACTCAGCAATGCAGAACACTAGTAGTTACTTAAGACTTGCCCAATGCAGTTAAGCGGCAATGCTTTAAATTAATATAGATTTTCACTGTCTGCCATGTTAGAAAATATTAATTGTGAACAAATAACCAAACTACTGTCCAGTGGTTCTAGTTGTCACTAGTTGATCTTGTCCTATTTTCTGTCACGGACTTCGTCTCCAAACTACAAATATTATACCTGCAAAACGGTTTTCTTAAATCAAACTAGAATGATTAATTAATATCAAAGCTATCAAATTAGAGGCAAAAGTCACAAAACTAGGACAGTTCTGGGCCAAAACCAGTTTTTTACCAACTGCAGCAAGTAATTAATTATGAAAAGCATCACCATATTTGACATACAACACATAAAAAAGAGAGTACCACTCCCTGGACTAATTTAAACGCTGTACTTGCATCATGGGCCTTTTTTTTTTTTGCTAAATAATCATGGACTTTTTAAAAAGAAAGCCATAAAAGATGTAATTCGAGAGTGTGAGAGCTGCCTCAGTGAAAACGAGGCCTAGCATTGATCCAAAGGGTCACAGGTTCGAATCTCACCCGCCCCATGCGTGTAGCCGTGTTGGAGAGACAGTGGAAACTTTGACCAAGACAAGGCGCGGTGTATCTTGCGTATCGCAGGGAAGCCCAGCCACTGGGTCTTATCGCACGGTTAGCATGATTTACATGCCGGTATTGACCATGGGGCTGATCGGCCGGTCCTGGTATATAATCCAGGTAAGCTAGCGTGTCCTGAACAACACGTTTTGATCAAGGATGTAATTCAAGTCAAGAGGGACTAATTGTTCGCGGATCGTCCATTTCCAGATTGGGATGGGTAATTATACTTTCATTCTTGTCTCTTGAAAGATCATGATTAGACATTTTAGATTAATGGAAAGTAATGTTAATGGAATACTCCCTCCGTCCCAACGGATTATTTACAGTTACTATTTTGGGCCGTCCCATCCATTTCTTTACATTCCCAAAATAGTAAGTTTTAACACTATTATACTCACTACTTCACTTATTTTAACAATACTTTACACTATTACACTCACTACTTCACTTATTTTAACAATAAAATCACTATTACATCCACTACTTCATTTATTTTAATAATATTACACCCACTTTATACCCACTATTATAGGCTTGTCTTGTCCTCCGTGCCCAGCTAGGATGTAAAGATCCCACTGGGACGGAGGGAGTAGCTTTTATGAGTTTACTATTTATAATATTTTTTTGCGAAAGCGAAAACTCGTTTCATTGTTAGAAAAGTTAGGAAATACATCCCAAAAATAATCAAAGCTTATCATCTAACCGAAAGGTATGCTTAGCCAATTCATGGATCGTACGACCCATAAGAAAGAGATTTTTCCGAAAACTTAGATAATAAAAAACTTTTATATCCACCAAAATAGGCCTCGTTAAAAAATCCCACATAAGCAAAACCTTTGGAAAAAAAAAAAGAAAAAGAGTGCCCAACTAAAAGTGGCCAACTAAAATAAGTTTACTATTTATAATATTACAAATGTGATCTTCTAAAAATTTTCAAAAAACCATTTTTTTATTAACGGGCCTAGCCGGCTAGCCCAATATTGGACTGATTCTAAATTAAAGATTATTTTGTTAATTTCACGTGAGTTGTAAAATCGTCTAAATCAAATTTAAAGAATTCAAAATAAAGTAAAAATATATATCAATTTTTAACAACCATTTGATATGTAAATTAATAACATATAAAACTAAAAAAATTAATATGATTATAGAGTCCAGCTCTATGGAGTACTGATTTAATTGGAGTACTTGGAGTACATATACATTTTGCATTCAAAATCTTGCAAACTTTATTAATTTACAAATCTTATTACATGAACATCACTATTTCATCGAAAATCTTGAAAATTTTATATGTTTTGCTAACAAAATATTGCAAAATGAATTGTTCTGCGAAATACATTTGGGTTACAAAACATATATGTTCTGATTGCAAAACATAAAGGATTTTCAAGATGAACATATTGCAAAATATACATGATTTTTATAATTATCAATGAAATTATGTTATTCATATAACAAGGTTTACAAAATAATAAATTTTAAATTATTTTAAATACCGAACGTATATGTACTCCAACGTACTCCAAATTAAAAAAGGAACGTTGGACAGGTTACAAGCTACTAGTAGTATACTGATTGTCGTTTAACGTGTATAGATGTACAATGCAACTCGTGTCCTCAATTTGCATCACCCAAGTCCTCATCCGATAAAAGGTCATCTTTATCACAATTTAAAGGTAATATGTCCTAAATATCACAAATTGAAAAATTGATCCTTATTATCACAAAAAAACGCAATGGCGTGTGGCCTTTCTATTTTTCGGGGTGTAACGAAACTTCCAGTTGCGTTTTCTAATTTTTTTTTATTTTTTTTTTGAGTCACGCATCTTGAAGATGCGTTTCCCTCTTTTTTTTTTATTTTTTTTTATTAGGTAACGCATCTTGAGAATGCTTGACTCAAAAAAAAATAAAAAAAATTAGAAAACGCAACTCGAAGTTGCGTTACACCCCGAAAATGCCACACGACAATGCGTTTTTAAGAAACCCAACATTAAGTTGCGTTTTTCTGTAATATAAAGGACCACTTTTATGGGTTGTGAGATTTAGGACCATTTAACTCCAAATTGTGATAGTAAGGACAACACCCTCCTCATCTCCACTACAAACAAACAACATTCCACGTCCCAATTTATCATTCATCAGTTACTTTCCTCCATTCAAATTAATAATAAATTTTAATCTCATCACAGATATTCACAGTCACATCATCTTCACATACAAAACTTGATATTCAAGAAACAAATTCTTCTTCATGCAATTAATGCAAACCAAATTCGTACCTCAAATCCACAACTCTAACTCACAACCACCGGTTTTAAACCTCCATACACGGCCAAAACCTATCCTAACATGGCTCCATCTCCACCGTTCACTACATCTATAAATCCACTTCTTCATCAACGATACATGAAAACTTAAACCACTTGTGAAAATGGAGATATGGTCATGGATATGTGAACTTCTCGAGTCGGACGAGTGGACTACTGAGGCTAACTCACCACTCGTCTTCCCACTCGTTACGAGTTCTACCTATAAACAACCGATTCAAGTGTTTACTAAGGGTGCTAGCGATGAAATTCAACCGATTCAACTCAAAGCTGAACGTTCTTTCGACACTAACTCGGGTGTAGTGCTAACCTTTTCTGTATGCTACGGGGAGAACACTCTCTGGGTTTCTGACATGTGTCCGTTGAATTCGAAACAGCCTTTTCTTCCTCTCGTACTTCAGCTTCTTCAAGAAATTACTGCATGCGCACCAACTGCGCAGGAGAGCTGTTGCCCTCGTTCACAGCTTCAAAAGATGAAACCGGACCCGGTTTTGTGGATTCTTGAATCTCACTCACCCGAGTCGATTTCGGGGTTTTTCGATGCTGTTTTTCTCGTGCGTTTATTCTGGCTGTGCGTCTGTGATGCACCTCCAGAAGTGGGATCTATGTACTTCCACGCTCTTTTGGCTCCAAACCTAGAAGGCTTCTCGTGTAGTCAAGCGCCTGTTCTGCGAAATTTCTTTGTATCCGTTGGCGTTGATGTGGAGCTCTGTTTTATGCGTTCTTTTGGATACATGATATCAAAACTGTTGATTTTAAAGGAATTGGGCGTAGGGTTACAATTGGTAACACCTATGCCGTTTCGCAATCTTGGATTTTCTTATGCAATGGAGTCTCATGGGTTATGGATAATGAAATCTTACGTGCCTGTTTCGGCAATGAGGCTCACGAGTTGTAACGGTAAAAAAAGTCAATTTCCGGCGTTGCATCCTCAGGAGGCTGTGCTAAAATACGCATTGGCACACCAGCAACTGGAGGCTGTTATGCAGTTGGAATATTCAGTCAAGTTCAATGATGGTTTCATCCAAGTCAGTGCACGTGTCGATAATCTACGCTTCCACATTGCCAAATTAGGCTTCAACAAGAACGAAGACGATGATTACATCAACGAGATGTATTTTCCGTCACGAATTAGGATTTGGATTGGACCCGAAATGGGAGCAAATTATGTGACAAGTGTGAGTTTAGGCCAGTCTACTGATAATATGGAAAAAGAAGTGGAAATGCAAAGGGTTTTTAAGGGCAATTTCGGAAAGTTAAGAACACCGGAAGTAAAGGCAACATCAAGAACTATGACGAGATCAAAGATGAAAAATTGGAAGTGGGATCAAATTGCTGATGGGAATGTTGCTAATTTTGAAGCGGCACTGTGCGATAATGCGACGGGTGTCGAAGTTGCCACGTGGAAGCCATCGAACAGTGGCGGAGATAAATTGGGAAATAATTTTCGAGATCGTTACACAGGGGCAAACAGGGCATTTAACAAGAACGGTGACTTGATATTTAGCGGAAGTGAGTGTGGTGAAAAGGTGGAATGGAGATTGAACAAAGAAATGGAAGGGAGTGTGTTGAAGTGGAGGATGGGAGGGCAGGTTTGGTTAAGCTATCTGCCTAATGAATTTAATACTTCATATTTTGAAACGAGATGTGTGGAGTGGTGTGATGAGGTTGATTTACCTTTGATCATTAGCAATTAATTAGTCCTAGTTAGTAAGCATAAAATAAATGTTTCTCGAAACTGAGGGATGATATTCCTGTACTATAATGTAATTAAATGCATATCTGTATATATAGATCGATCTAGTATTTGTATATCAAGTGTTTACCAGGCAAGTACACTCACAAACTAAGTACTACTAGTAGATTACGTTACGAGTTCCTTGTAAGAACTTTTCACGTAAAGGTCCTTTTCCAGAAAAATAAAATTCGTCCATTAAGAACTTTCACCAAAAATGTACAAAACATCATAATATGGTAGAAACATTCAAAGAAAGGGGAAATCCCGAATTTAATTTTTATCAAATAAAGTGTGGCCCTAAATAATATAAATTTACTTGGATATTACTATCCAACCTAATCAACCCACGGATGAGCCATCTCACTACTTTCGAACTTGATTTTTAAACTCTAATAAAAATGTAGGCAGCTGTATGTATACACCCCAAATGAGCCTTGCCAAGTGAGGGCCATGACATGCAGCCCAACAAAATCTATCTATCAATTTGAATAGTAATAAAAACTTCGACATTTGGATTTGGACAGAAATGTGAATAAAAGTAAAACACATTTTTATTTCATTATAATTTTCTAATTTTTCCAAATGGAAAAAGAAAAATATTTGGTTAAGCTGTGCGGCTGTGCCCCAAAGACACATTAAAGAACATTAATTGACTTATATTCTCTATAACTTCAGTAAGTACCGTCATTTTTATAATAAAAAATAGGAGTAATTACATATATTTAATTATTTATACATTTTTTTTGTAACTTTCATAAGTAAATATATTCCCTCCATCCCAAAAACAATAATGAGTCAAGGGAACATTTTTTCTAATTTGTATGAAGGACACATTCTAACAATTACCCCTTCCGTTCTATGTGATTCATTTGATGGTCAAATCTTTTGAACTTCGACTAAAATTTACACATATCATTTAATTTAAAATAAATAGGCAATATATCACATTAGAAAATTTATCTAATTTACTTTAAAATGTATTTTTCGGATTTCTAAAATTATAAATACATAAAATTTAATTTTCAGTCAAAGTTGAATAAATTTGACTGTTAAAATGTCAAATGAACTACTTGAAAGGGGATCGAGGGAGTACACATTTTAATGAGTTTACTAATTTTAATTATTTAAATATTATTAATAAAAACAAATCAATCAAAAATTGTTAACTAAATTCTTGTGTACACTTAGAGCATTCACATCTCATCCCCATCCCCAACCCCAACCCCAAAAACTTACTAAAAATAGTAAATCCCCAAATAAAAATAGTAAATCCCCAAAATTATTCAAAAGTTTCTACATCCCATTCCCCATTTTCCATTCCCCTATCCCTATATTCTTTTTTATATTACTTCTTTCTCTCTCTTTCACTTACAATTTTAACTACCAAAACTCACCCACTATTATAAATACAGTTTAATATTATTATATGAAGAGAGAGGGGGTTTGGGGAAGTTTTTGGGGGAATGAACAAAGTCCCTAAATATGGGGACTTGAGTTATGACCCTAAAACTAAACCCCAAAATAGGGAATGAGATGGAAGGGTATTTTAGAAGAAAAGTTGAACAAATCCTCAAATTATGGGGATGGGGATGGGGATGGGGATGGGGATGGGGATGCTCTTAGACATACATTACAAAGATCGTTTATAATATTTTTACCATTGTGTAAACACGGGAAGCAATTTTTATTATTTATTCTATTTATTACATGGTTTGCACATAGTTTAAACATAAGAACATAAAACTTCTTTATGTTTGTGACTTCTCAGAGAATTAAGTTTGGTTTTAGAATTATTTGTTTATTAATGAAAACAACAAATTTGTAAAAGGAAAACTATTTTTTCAACAAAGTTAGTTATGTAATTTATATATAAAGGTATAATATTGCATTCAAATCTAATTATTTAAAAAAAAATCTAATAAAATATTAAGAATATATTTTTCATGTTGTTAAGAGATAAATCATTTTAATTTATCTAAGAAATGATCATTTTAATTTTTTATCAAAACAAATGCTATACTCCCAAAAATGAGCAGCACAATCATAGAGTAATTATGTTACTTTTATGATTGTTCAGCTAAGTACATTCAGAGCATATCCAATGGTAAAAGAGCCTTTAATTCTAATATTTAAGTGACATTTTTATAGATAATATGTAATAAATTAAAAAAATTACACTCCAATGCATCAAAAATTTTAGCAATAATTATAGATAATTATATCGCATTAGCTATATTTATCGAACAAAAATTTTCCTTGGCAATAATTATAGTAAATTATTATTATAACTAAATCCATTGGAATTTTCATCATCACTCATGTTGTGGAACGAAAAGTAGGGTGTATTTACTGCGTAAATAATGCTAGGATTTATGGAAGCTTCGAGCTTTAATGGCTGATCAAGTGTTTCGTGACTTAACTCGGGTCCTCACTAGATGCCTACGTATCTTGCAAATATCAAGAATCAAGCCAAAAAAACGTAGTTCTGTTTGTGGAGGAACGGGTCCTTATATAGGTGATGAAAATCCTAGAATAAGAGTTGAATTAGGAGACTTGGTGGGCAAGTCACAGCTTAGGCCCAATTCTAGAGCCTTCCAAAAGATAAGAAGATAAGTATTGGAGATATATGCCTTGGAGGCTACTCCTAATATGATTTAGTTTCCTTTTCGGACTCAATTACGAAGTCCCTTATTTGGCTGATTTACCAACTACGAATTTATTATTTAATTTGGGTTTCGGGCCTCATTAACGGGCTTTAACCTTGGACCAACCTAGGTTCATTTAATGCAATATTAAATATGTCTCTAGGGCTTACTTTCAGCCCATATCATTTGTCCCCCAACTTCTAAGAAAACTGATCAGGTTTTCTTTGAAGTTAATAAGAGCTTTGATACACTAGTATTTCACTGATATCGTCATGAATGTAAAGTGTGGAGCGACCTACACGTTTACGACGATTTGCCTTATTCGAGGCTAAGCAATTATTTTCCAATAACTTCTGTTACTGAACTTTGCTCATTTAGTTCAAAGAATTATAAAACTCCTTGTACTTTTCCGTATTTATCCTAGCTTGTAGGATTTTTCTAGTACCCACGGGCATTTTTTAGAACTAAATTGTGCTTCAAGCATAAAAGTTTCACTTTTCAACTTTTCTGGAATTTTTGGATTTCAATTTCCAAAATACAACCATTTTTAACAATTTCCAAGATTTTCTGTAGACCTTCAACCTAGATCGAGGTCGTGAAGAGGTGCCCAGGTCGTGAGTCCTGCGACCTTATTTTCGACCAGGATCGAGGTCGTACAAGGTCAACAGAACAGCATGGTCGTGAGTTCTTCGACCTCAATCCTCGACCTGGATTGAGGTCGTGCAAGGGTAGCAAACTGAGCTCGTCGAGCTGCCTATGACCTCACTTCATGAGGTGGATTGAGGTCGTCCATAGTCCTAAAAGTAGCCTGGTCGCAAACATCAAACCATGATGTGGATTGAGGTCGTGTAAGGACATAATATCAAGCAGGTCGTGAGACCTACGATCTCGACCTACGAAATGGTTTGAGGTCGTATAAGGTTGATGAACTGGTCTCTTCGTGTTGTTCTCGACCTCAGTCCCACGAGGTGGTTTGAGGTCATGTATCCTTTCAGAATTGACAAGCTCGTGAAATAAACAAGCTCAATTCTTGAACTGAATTGAGTTCGTGTAAGGACCATTATTACAACTGCTTGTGAGGTCTGCGAGCTCAATTCACGACCTGAATTGAGGTCGTGTAATGTCCAATAACTGGAGTGTTCGTGAGGTCTACGATTTCAATTCACGATATGAATTGAGTTCGTGTAAGGACCAATAATTGGAGTGTTCGTGAAGTATACGAGCTCATCATACGACCTGGATTGATATCGCATGTGTTTTCATTTTTTCTTTATTCTCATTTGAATATTCCCCCTTTTTTTCTTTTTTTTTCAAGGAAATTCTCGATTCTTCTCACATCTTCTGTAAGTTTCTAGATTCTGGGCCTTGATTTGGGCCATGGGGCCTTAACCGACTATAACCTATTAACAACAGCACTCAAACCGGCTAAATTACCGGTTATGTCAAGTATAAAAGAGTGAGAAGTGAACTCATTTCTCACTTCACTCAAATTTTTCACCAAACTTTCTCTCAAGAGATCTCAGCTTAAGGCGATTTTCGGCAAGAAGTTTCCGGCGAAATTTCTTCCGCTCACGGTGGTTTCTGGGTTTTCTTTGAAGAGCATTTTCGAAGCATTCATTGTAAGAATATCAATGGCGGATGACAGAGAAGCTAAGAGGCTGAGCAAGATGAGTGCATCATCTCGAGGTACCTCTTTCCCTCCCATCCGTTCTAAATATACTTCCTTGATTAACATGATTAATCAAAGAGGAGATGAATACCCCTATGTTTCTGCATTAGATTCCTATAATCATCATTCGAAGTTCTTTGATGCTGAAAAAATCAAAAAATTTAACAAACTCTTCAATGTTCGTTCCCCCTTAAAATTAGTCCCAGCTGAACCTGGGGATCGTTCCTGTTATTGGAAACCCCATGCCCTTTGCATATACAAGGATGCTATCATGGATGGGCTCTGTTTCCCTTTTCATAATTTCATTCCCACCTTATTGGCGGATGTTCAAATAAATCCTTGCCAGCTAGTCCCAAATGCTTGGAGAGCCATTTTTTGTTTCATGGTTCTTTGTTTAAAAAACAATTTTCCACTATCTGTTCTCCTTTTTAGGAAGATTTTTCAATTTAAAAATAGTGCAATCAATTATCCTGGCTGGGTATATATCAGCCTTCGTGCTACGATCCCAAATATCTACGACCCCTCTTCAATTCCTGATAATAACCCTAAATGGAAAGAGGAGTTCATGTACCTTGTGTGGGAGGGGGTGATTGGGGCACCCTCTTTCGTAGCTCCTTTTGGAAGGTAATTGATGGAAATTCAGATGATATCGAGCTAGATGATGCCGAAAGAGCTGCTTTCAACACCCTTATTGCGGACAAAGGGGAAACTCACTTCTTCACTCTTCTTGAGGAATTTTCCCTCAAGTCTGTGGGTCTTTCTTCTGTCACTAATAAGGGTAAACCCCACCATTCTTTCACTTAGCTTCTCATTCATTTACATGTTATATATTTTATTATCATTAACTTTGCCTTTGATTTTTCAGCTGCTAAAGCCATAAATGAGCTCCAAGAGCATTTGGCTGGGGAAACTTCCCGTATGAAGAGAAAGCGAGTTGTTAAAGACCCTAGAGGTCAACCTACAGAGCTAGCTTTTTTGAGACCCCACGGGGCTGTTGATGCGGATGAGGGAAGTGGGGTTGTCTCCTCGGCTAAGACTTCTGTGTTTCGGCCTGCTTGGGGCATTAGAAAGCAAGATTCAGTGGTGGGGGACACTAAACATTCGAGGGATTGGTCCTATCACTCGGTCACCCCCGCTGACTATCGTGACATCGTTATTTCTCGTGACTTGGAGGCAGTTGAGCCGCTGGTAACCTAGGTTCTTGCTACTGTAAGCATTTTACTTCTCTTTTAGTTTAAATGTTTTACTTTCTGTTTCTTAACAATTAAATTGTGCTTTCAGGGTAACACCTACTTCCAGGCTGCCATGCATCATGCCAAATCTTGGCGAACTCAAGCTGGGACTCATAAGAAGGATCTTGATCAGTCGAAGGCCCAAGTTGCAGACTTGGAAGAGAATTTGAAGGCAAAGGAGGGGGAGCTGGAGAAGGCCTACGGCAGCATTGCTGAGCTTCGCCAAGGCAAAGAGGATATCATTGATGATTACATGGACTCCGAGGACTTCCAGAAGCTTATGGCTAAGCATGATGACCTTGTCTATCCATCCAACTACTTTAGTGGCTGGAAAGGGGCTTTAGATGCTGTTTCTGAGAGGCATCCCGGGTTGTTCTAGATAGGAGATATCCCCTGCCCCGAGGCCCCTTTGGAGCTGCCTAGACTGTTGAAGTCTTAGAGAATTACTCCCATGGAGGAGGATGATGAGGAAGAGGAGGAGGGGGATGATGCTACAGATAGGATTTTAGATCCTGAGCACTCCCCTCTTCAGGTTGATGCCGAGGAGTCGACTACTGCCACCAGCTCTGATAGAGCTTCAGCTTCAAAGAGTTCGGCCAGGACTGCTAAGGTTACTAAGGCTGCCAAGGCTGCCCCTAAGGCTCCTTCAGCTTTATTTATTCTAGGCCCTGCGTGGCATGATTTTTAGTGTTTTGCCTTCTTAAATTGTAACCCATAACTTATAGCCTTCGGGCTCTCGTTTATTTGTTTTATGCATCTTTGGATTTTTCCTTTCACTTAGTTGTTTTGCCTTTTGTATTTTGGCTTACTTTAGCTAGCAATTTTAAATATTCTTTGACACATAACAGACATAAAACAACAACTAAGGGAGGAGAAAACCAAATTGCATTAAAACTTGAAATGGGCCTAGCCCTTACATAATATTCTACTTCCTACTCAGAGTTAAAAAAAAATCCAAAATGGTTTCATCGACCTTATTTCTACTTTCCTAATAGATATAAGCTACGTCCTTCATAGGATAATCAAACATAATAGACCTTGAGATTCGATGCGTGCCAAGTGCGAGGCACCTCGTTCCCTTCCACAATCTCCAACTTGTATGATCCTCGACCCAGTGCTTTTGACTCGATATGGGCCTTCCCAATTTTGTGCCAGCTTTCCTTTTTGTCCAACTACAGATGCTTCAATATTTCTGAGTACTAAGTCCCCCTGACGGAAGAACCTTTCTTTCACCCTTAGGTTGTAGTAAAAGGAAGCTTTCTTCTGATGCTCCGTATTCCTAGCATGGGCTTCATCCCTTACTTCGTCAATCAGATCGAGGGCTAGTCTCATCCCTTCCTCATTGGTGTCTGGTTCAAAGGCCTCCACTCGTGGAGATGCATGCATGATTTCCACGGGTACTACAGCTTCAGCCCTGTAGGCTAACATGAATGGAGTTGCGCCAGTAGTCACCTTGCATGTGGTTCGGTATGCCCAGAGTATGGGTAGTAACTCATCCACCCAAGTGTTTCTGGAGCGTTCCACCCTTTTCTTAAGTCCATCAAGGATGATTCGATTGGCAACCTCGGCCTGCCCATTAGCTTGAGGGTGGGCAACCAAGGTAAACCGAAGTTCAATTCCATTCTCATCACAATAATCCCTAAACTCTTTATTGTTGAATTGCAACCCATTGTCCGTAACAAGGACTCGTGGTATTCCATACCTGCACATGACATTCTCCCATAAGAATTGCATAACTTGCTTGGTTATGATTTTAACCAAAGGTTTAGCCTCAATCCACTTTGTGAAGTAATCAATAGCTACAACCAGGAACTTCCTTTGAGCTGTGGCCATTGGAAAGGGCCCAAGTATATCCATCCCCCACATGGCAAAAGGAATGGGGGAGCTAACGGATGTCAACATCTCTGGTGGTTGCCTAACCACTGGCGCGTGTTTTTGGCACCGATCACACTTTTTCACATACTCCTTGGCATCGGCCATGATTTCAGGCCAATAGAATCTGAGTCTGACTATCTTGTGAGCTAGGGCCCTGCCCCCCAAGTGTTGTCCACAAATTCCCTCATGGACCTCCTTAATAGCTGATTCGGCCTCTCTGGGCCTTAAACACTTTAGATACGGAATCACAAAATACTTTTTGTAGAGTATCCCTTCAATCAAAACGTATCTCAGAGGAAGCAAACTTGGATAAGGCATCAGCCTAGGTGTTTTCCTCCCTCGGAATGTGCTCAATGTAGCACTCATCAAATTGAGTCATTATTGCCTTCACAAGCCTTAAGTACTTGGCCATGGTTTCACTCTTTGCCTCAAATTCCCCATTGACTTGGGCCACAACTAGCCTCGAATCTCCACAAACTTTAAGATTCTTGACCCTCAGTACTCTTGCCAAACCAAGCCCAGCTATCAAAGCTTCATACTCTGCCTCATTATTGGTTGTTGGAAAGTCCAACTTCAAGGCGTATTCAATCGTGAATCCATCAGGACTTTGTAGGACAAGACCTGCACCACTTGTTTTTGTTTTTGATGCCCCATCAAAATAGAGCATCCAGAATTCCTTCTCTTCGATCATAGGTTCCTTGTCTTCCTTATTGCCTTCCTGAGGTATCCCCTGCCCCCCGACTTCTTGGTTGTCAATGGTGCATTCAACCACGAAGTCAGCAAGTGCCTGAGCTTTGATGGTCGTCCTTGGCTTGTACTTAATATCGAATTCTCCCAACTCAATTGCCCACTTGATGAGCCTACCACTGGCTTTAGGGCTGTGCAAAATATTCCTTAATGGTTGTCCTGTAAGGACCACAATCTTATGTGCCTGAAAATAGGGCCGTAGTTTCCTAGAGGCAGTTACCAATGCTAAGGAAAACTTCTCAATAGTGGAGTAGTTCAATTCTGCTCCGTGTAAAACTTTGCTCACATAGTATACGGGTTTCTGAACCTTGTTTTCCTCCTTTACCAGCACCGCACTCACAGCTTGACCTAAAATTGCCAAGTAAAGATAGAGGATTTCTCCCGTACTTGGCTTGGCCAACAGCGGGGCCTCAGACATATACTTCTTCACCTGCTCAAAGGCCACTT
Organism: Saposhnikovia divaricata; assembly: GCA_036435485.1. Classification (NCBI taxonomy): domain Eukaryota; kingdom Viridiplantae; phylum Streptophyta; class Magnoliopsida; order Apiales; family Apiaceae; genus Saposhnikovia; species Saposhnikovia divaricata. Next base: position 126,213,740 of record CM071595.1, read on the forward strand.
GGATTTCTTCTGTCCACTCAAAGTTTTTTACCTTCTTCAAAGTTTCAAAGAACGGCAAACACTTGTCCCCAGATTTAGAGATGAACCTCCCTAACGCAGCGATCCTCCTGGTTAACTTTTGTACATCTCTTATAGAACGTGGTGGTTCCATGTCCAAAATAGCCTTGATTTTGTCGGGGTTGGCCTCAATTCCCCATTTCGAGACCATGAGACCCAAAAATTTTCCAGACCCAACACCAAAAGCACACTTGGCCGGATTCAACATCATTTTATGGTGCCTCAGCACTTCAAGTGCCTCGTGTAGGTGCTCAATGTGATCTGCCTTGTGTAGGCTTTACCAGCATATCATCCACATAAACCTCCATAGTCTTTCCAATGAGATGAGCGAAAATCTTGTTTACCAACCTCTGATAGGTAGCTCCTACATTTTTCAGTCCAAAAGCCATGACCAGGTAAAAATACACACTGAAGTCGATGATGAACGATACCTTAGGAATATCATCCTTATGCATCTTGATTTGATTATAGCCACTAAAGCCATCCATGAAGCTTAACATCTCGTGCCCAGCCGTGGTATCTATCAATGTATCGATCCTTAGCAAGGGAAAACAGTCCTTTGGGCATGCGTCGTTCAGATCAGTGAAGTCTATACACATCCTCCACTTTCCATTAGCCATCTTGACCATCACAGGATTGGCCAACCATTACGGGAACTGGATTTCCTCAATGAACCCTGCCTCTAGGAGTTTGTCAACTTCCTGTTTTATGGCTTCTTGCCTCTCAGGTGCAAAATTTCTCTTCTTTTGTTTCACCGTCTTCCGGTTTGGATCCACATTCAGGCTGTATGTTATCAATTGGGGATCTATCCCTGGCATGTCAGCTACTGTCCACGCGAAGATGTCACTATTGTCTTGCAAGAAGGTGATCAATTTGCTTTTCAAAGGGGTCTTTCAAAGATGCCCCGATGTAAGTAACCTTCTCAGAATCTCCCAACTCCAAAGGTATGGGAACCAAGTCCTCTGCTGGTTTTCCTTTCCGCTCTTCATTCTCTCGAACATCCATATTCTCGATTGGGAGGACCTACCCCCCGGTTCCATCCGGCCTCAGTGCGGCCACATAACAACTCCTTGCCATTTTTTGATCCCATTTCTCTTCTCCTACTCCATTTCTGGTTGGGAACTTAACCTTTAAATGATAGGTAGAGGCAACCGCCTTAAAAGCATATAGTCCCGTCCTACCTAGGATAGCATTGTATGTGGATGTAGCTTTGATAAACAAGAAATTTAACATCTGAGTAGCCTCCTGTGGCTCCTGCCCTATAGTCAAGGGTAGCTGAATTGTCCCCTCAACTTTTGACTCCACTCCGTTGAACCCATATATGGGCATGTTTGATGGTGTCAACTGAGACTCAGTATATCCCATCTTCAAGAAGGCATCATGAAACAGAATGTCCACCGATGCTCCATTGTCAATCAAGACTCTCTTCACTTGGGAGTTGCCTATCACAGGTGAGATAACCAGTGGGTCATCATGGGGAAACTTCACCCCTTCAAGGTCCGAATCATCGAATCCAATTGAGACTTCCGTCTTTGCATGCTTCGGGGCTTCCCCTACGATGTGCATCACCTCTCGTGCATACGCCTTTCTGGAATTTCTACTTATCCCGGCCGCTGTTGGGCCACCAAAGATCATGTTGATCACTGGCCCCCGGGGCTGCTGATTGCGGTTACAATCCTCATCTTTCCTATCATAATCCCGCCTTGGGTTTCCCCGATCCCCATCTTTGCAGAATTTATTCAATTTTCCCCTGCGGATTAAAAACTCAATCTCATCTTTCAATTGTCTACAATCATCGGTATCGTGTCCCACATCTTTGTGGAACTGGCAGCACTGATTCTTGTTTCTTTTCTCAGGATCAGTCCTTAGTGGCTTCGGCCATCTCACGTCCATGTCCTTTTCTATCTCCATCAGGATTTGGCTTCTTGGGGCATTCAACCTTGAGTATTCAGTAAATCTCTGTCCCGGATTTCCCTTTCTAGGAGCCGAGTCTGAATCCTTGCCCGTACGCGGGTACTTGTCCTTAGTATCGTATTCCTGATCCGTCTTCCTCTTCCTTAAATCATTGTTACTCCCTCCATTACCTGTTGTGGCCTCTTTTTTCATACTATCCTCGGCTTTGATAAACTTATCAGCCCTCCGTTGTAACTCAGCCATGTTCTCAGAAGGATGTTTTGCCAATGACCTCTTAAAGAAGAGGTTAGTGGTTCCATGTTTCAGGAATACCATGGCCACCTTATTCTCCAAATCAGTGATATTCAATGTTTCTTTAGTGAACCGCTTGAGGTAGTCCCTCAGATTCTCATTCTTCCCTTGCACCACATACATAAAAGATGCAGAACTTTTCTCATGAACTCTTCCACTGATGAATTGGCTAACGAAAGTGGCACTCAATTCCTTAAAAGAACCAATTGAATTTGGGGGTAGATGACTATACCAACGTTGTGCCATACCCGACAGGGTTTGAGGGAACGCCCTACACTTCAGGGCATCACTTGCCGGTTGCAACAGTAGCGCATTTGAGAACGTCCTTACATGATTAGCAGGATCTCCCGTTCCATCGTAAGCCTTTATAGTAGGCATCTTGAACTTCCGTGATATGTGCTCACTCATCACCTCCTCGGTGAATGGGGGAGTGGGATCGTCAGGGTCTCCCAGCGGCATCAAATCGTTAGGGTCTCCCCTGGGAGTTTCAACCCTTGTTGATCTCCCAGTTGGGGTATCTACCGTTCTTTGTCTCCTTGAAGATTTCTCTAAGTCAATTAGGGGAATCTCCCTTGAAGCCGGAGGGGGTCGATTTTGATTTTGCCTGGCTTGCTCTCCTGCCATGTCATCCTTCAGCCGTAGGATCTCAGCCTCGTGTGCCTTGATTCTCTCGGCAAGTGTCTGAGGGGGTCCATCATGGATTCTTCGGCGAGCCTGTCCTATAGGCTCCTTGCTCGGACGTCGCCTCCTCGGGGCTTCATCCCTATCTTCTTCCGAGGATGAGTCATCAGAATACGGGCCTGAGTAGTCATAGTATTGCTGGCCTTGATTGGGTCCTAAACCTCTGATGTAAGGTGGATTGTACGGCTCGCGTATCTGGAGGGCGTGACCACTTGGTCCGGCCTAATACGGGGTATAGTTGGGCAAGCCATACACCGGGTTCGTGCTTGCGAGGATCAAGGTCGTAGAGATCTGAGCGATGGGTGGAGCGGATTGTCCTCCGAGAAGGGCGACCACCATCTGAAGGGGATTTGTCCCTTGGGTGGTGGGATTCGTCACTAAGGGTAACGACCCATAAGTTTGCGTTTCGGTTCCTTGAGGTTGAGTGGTTAGTGTCTGGGAATCCGTCCTTGGAGGTACCTGTTCCCCAATCGAGGGTGCGGTGGTGCTGGTAATGGTTTCAGAAAGTGTTGGTGTTCTCCGGGTGGTAACCATGGTTGATATCCGTTTCCCACAGACGGCGCCAAATGTTGTGGAACGAAAAGTAGGGTGTATTTACTACGTATTAAATGCTAGGGTTTATGGAAGCTTCGAGCTTTAATGGCTGATCAAGTGTTTCGTGACTTAACTCGGGTCCTCACAAGATGCCTACGTATCTTGCAAATATCAAGAATCAAGCCAAAAAACGTAGTTCTGTTTGTGGAGGAACATGTCCTTATATAGGTGATGAAAACCCTAAAATAAGAGTTGAATTAGGAGACTTGGTGGGCAAGTCACAGCTTAGGCCCAATTCTAGAGCCTTCCAAAAGATAAGTATTGGAGATATATGCCTTGGAGGCTGTAACACCCCCAGATCCGGGGTCCGGGATCCGGTGGTTACGGTTTCCAATTCTGTCCACAACAATTGAACTTTCCTTAACATAAAATAAATTACGTCTCTATAACCCAACACAACAATATAAAACACACCCGTTATAGTCCCAGAGATGAAATCAGAGTAACAATCAAATTTTTATTAATCGCATTATGAGTTCTTACAATCCAAAAGAATTTCAATATAAATACATACTCTTTGCCATCCATTTACATAAGTCATACTAGACCATATTTTTGGTACTGAAAGAATAAATATACCCTACCAATAGCTTCTTCTTCAGCTCTGGTAGTCTCATCGTCCTCGCCCGCGTCGAGTGCGCCTTGTGCGAGTCATCTGGTCTAGCTGTTGTTGTGATATAATAATAGAGCAAGGGTGAGCAATAGCCCACCAACAATAATATATAACTGAACGATAATGTATAACAGTTCAAAAGTATCTTTCAAACCATATGCCATGCATTTACGGAAATGATGTCAGTATAATATGAACGATGAAGTTACAAGGTAACTTAAAGTATTTGTTTGTAGAAATATCTGCTACATCAAAGTAAGCGAGATATTCTTATTGTTATTAAGAAGAGGAACTTGCAAGAAAAGGTTGCAATTCTAGTTATGACCCTTTTTCCAACTCTGCCAACAGTAATCATGTTGCAGGAAATAAATAAATTTGGATGATGAACCAATGATGGAGTATTCACCGCGCCCGCTGTTCCAATCTTGATGATCAGTCGAGATCGTACAGCTCAATTTAGATTTACTACCGGTAGAAGGAAGAACTGACGGCTTTACTTGTATACCGCCTTACTAGCTCTCCCCGGCCAACGGTTGGGCCAAAGGGGATGGACCGGCGCTACTCGGCCTCTTACACAACTCCTAGTTCAAAAAGAATTCATGATTCTGAATGTAACATTCGTCCCCCTTTCCCCAAGCATAATACTTGTTGATAAGACTCCACAAAGTAGTCGTATCTAATTGGAAAGGAAAATTTACCAATAGCTCCCAAGCTATTACTTGGTAACGGATATCAACTTGTTCCAGTAATCTTACCCCTCGAAAGATGAGAAGGTAAGCAACGACTTAATAAGTCAACAGCACCCGAGTTGCGAGTGAAGGGAATACTTTATGACCGGGAAGTCGACAAAATAAATAACATTTTCCAAGTAAGGTTCCCTTATTATTAAGGAGATAGACTCAAAGAAGAATGATGTCTGAGAACCTTTCTTGATATAAGCTTAATAATAATATGATTCCGAGATATTTTCTGTAATAATCGAAGAAGATAAACCTTATCGAGATTATTCTAAGTATGGAATAAATATTCAGAGAATATTTATTGAATTAAAATATTTTACAGATTATTTAGGAATATGAAAGAATATCTTTAATCAGAGTATTTCCCAAATAATTCTTGAAGAAATATCGAGAGAATATTTATTGCATAATTAAATATTCAAATGAATATTCAAAATAATATTCATTACTTAATAATTCCTGAAAGGAATATTTAAAATATTTAAAATAATATTCGATGATTAAATAGAACCCTGGATGAATATTCAAAATAATATTCATAATTAATTAGGAATTTAAATGAATATTGATAAAGTAATATTCATTTAATGAATAATATTCTAAATGGATATCAAGTAATATTTATTTAGTAATCCAAGCTTTTAAAGGAATATTCGATATAATATTCGATAAATAAATCAAGCTTCAGATGAATATTGAAGATAATATTCATCAAGTACTTAATATCTTAAATGAATTTTCAAAAGTAATATTTATTTAATAAAATAATATTCTAAATGAATATCCAAATAATATTCATTTAGTAGTCTCATCTTTAGAAGAGTATTCGAAATAATAGTCGATAATCAATTCGACTCTGAATGAATATTGACAAATATTCTTCGTCGAATGATTACGTTCAAATAATTATTTGAAGTAAGGATCATTAAAATAAATAATCTCGAACGAATATTCAAATAATATTCGTCGCCTGAATAATAGAAAATATTTACTTAAATATTTTCCTCCGAAGTAATCTCGATATATCAAGGAATATTGACTCCCGGTCTATATTTGATTAATAAGATGTATACGCCCTTCTTATGAGGGTCTTACAATAACCGGCTTATAACTGATATATAACTATCTAGCTTATAAGCCAACAATAACATTCAGGGAACAAGTATATCAATTCGACTTGAAAGTAGGCATGCATGCAATGGCATATGTATATCAGCAATCATATATATATATATATATATATATATATATATATATATATATATATATATATATATATATATATATATATATATATATATATATATATATATATATATTCAATCACAACAACAGCCTAAAAGAAGGGAATTGAAACTTGCCTGGTAGTCGAGTACGGTAAGGGGTAGTGGTAGCGGGTCCCGGTTCAGCTTGGTGATCTATAAATAGCCAAGGCATTCGGGATTAATCACTTAACATATTAAAAGTTAAGTTATACTTAATTCGAAACACGTTCTCGAGTTATCTCGTTATACCCCTTTTAGTGGATTACTTTTATCACTGATCCGACCCGACATTCGTTCGTTAATACGACATGTCATTGCACTTATACTGGGGACATACTTAAGTCATATGAGTTCTAAGGTCGATCGTTACGAACCAATACTATACTCCGAGTTTTATCGCCCGTTTTCTAAGTGTTTTACCGAAGTTATAAAAGAGTCGTCTTTTAGGGGTTCGTTCGCGTTTAACCTCGACTCGAACATTTTTAATAAATCGAAAAATGATCCTTTTGACATACGGTTTTCTTTCACACCTTCCTTTTTACCTCTAGTATTTATTTACCAAGATTCGCCATGACGTTACATAGTTTACGAGGGGTCAATTACAGTTACGAACTTTCGTTTACGGATTCGAACTACTTTTAGTAATTTGGTCATAAATCCTAAACCATAAGTCCGTTTCACATGATCTTTATATCAAAACGAAGCTTAGAACATTACCTATCCTATCATGGCAGATAAGGTCTCTGGACAGTAGGGGTTCGACATGGAAAATGGCATACAAAACATGGTATTGTAAAATCGGGCATTATAACGGCTACGTTTACGCGTTTTCCAAAGTTTTTACACTTTATCGCGATCACCCCATGATCAAATCAACCACTTAAAAACATGATAAACATCATGACAAGATCAATAACATCTCCTTATAACCATCTCATGGATCATCAACCATAATCAACCACAAATCCATGGATCTAAACATATAACTAACATATCAACCACTAATCAACCAATCCTTCTTATTACTCATATAAACTCAAAGTAAAAGCTATAGTTTAGGATGTTTATACCTTCCTCGAAGTATATTCTAGCCTCACTAAGCTTGGTATGGTCCTTGGATTGCCTTAAGCTTGCTAAATCAATCATGAAAACAAGAAAATCAAAGATTAGTTTTCATTAAAATACTATTCATCCTCCCCTTTGAGGATTTATTTGAAAATGGTAAAAGAGGAGTTCGGGGCTAAGATTTCTAGGAGATTACTTTTATGAATTATAGGTCTTACCATAAAAATTTGGAGGCCAAATGATGGTTGGAAGGTTGATTTCCCCTCTTGAATTAAGGAGGAAGCCGAATGGGGTATTCTTGGAGGGGGGGTTTTGCTTGGTTTGTTTGGTTTGCTCTCATCCATTTTGATGCATTATTGGAATAATATCTTGATAAAGTGACTTTAATAAAGTGGTGATGTATTGGATGATGGAGATTGCATGCCAAGTGTTGATCCTTGGATGGTTATAAGCTAACTAGTTTGTTTGTTTTGCTAAGTACTTGTTCGATCTCTAATTGTCTAGTTACTTAGCCCACTTGGTTGCTAGATATTTATCTAGTAGCTTGCACAAGACTCTTGCTTCCTCTGCTTGTTTCTGTGTTCGGTTATTGCCCGTTTCGATTGATCGTTCGTAGGAATATTTCACGGATTTCTAATTAGGGTTTACCGGGAATCCTTTTTAATATTAATACTTTCATTCTCCATCTTTCATTCTAACTTTCCAATTTATATTCCTTAAATCCATTGGTTAAATACTTAAGGCTATCAGTGTCCAGGGAACTCTCGGAGAAAATAAAAGTGCGGTTTTTCAGAATCCGACAGCTTTTACATACAATTATTTTCCCCCTGGATCACTAATACGAACTCGGAAATCCGTTCCGAATGCTTCTATATAGTGTCGTCTCATATTATTATATACTCCCACCAAAACACTATTCATTCTGTATTCTTTACTTGTTCTCTTAGGGTGGTACAATTGTCCGTATTCTCTTTCGATCGTTCCTTATCCTTTTTACGGAACTACTGGATTAATCGTTACCGATCTAGATGACATGAGAATATTCTCCTGCTTGAAATTGCCATATCTTATTCCCTTAGAAGATAGATTATTCTTACCTATGTTGTTACCCTTTAGCATTCTTCAAGACATAGAAATAATAAAGTCGAATTCCATTCATTCTTTCCAAATATCAATTATTACATTGTAGCCATAACCACTCCTCAGTGGTTTCCTACCTTCATTCTTAAATCAAATATAATAACATCCCAAAATATCAAATCCTCAAAGTTAATATCTCAATTCTTGGATTATAATAATATTTAATCCACTGTCTGGTCAAATATTATACCGAAAAGAATTTGGAATTTCTGAATTCCGATCGTCTCTGCATTCACTTATTTCCTCCGCGTATTACTAATATGACTTCGAAACATCCATATCACGTCCCGTACATAGGGTGGAGTGAAAAGTTTTCCAACTTAAAAAATCACTATTCATCCACCAAATACTATGCACGTACAGGAAACACTATGCACGTACGGGAAATACTATGCACGTACGGGAAACACTATGCACGTACTCATTTCCCTTCAAGGATCCGTTAGCTCCTTCCTGGATGGTAGATTATTCTTATCTAGGTCCTCAACCATCGAATTACTCTATTCTGACAATATACCAATGCATCAGGATCATTGTCCAAAGCAATATCCATTCATTACAATCATTGTTCTTTGAAACCACCATTCATTAGAGCTGGTGACCTTGTTGTCGGAATCATTGTTCCTCATTTTATCATTACTTAATAAAAAGTTTTAATTATATCCAAAATTTGGGGTTCTTACAGTCTCCCATCCTTAAAAGGATTCCGTCCCGGAATCAGGTAGGAAGCAAAGAGTCGTTTGCCTGTCGTTCACTCTTTAGCTTCACGGTCAATTCTTAGTCGTTCTACCCTTCCTCAGCACATCTTCTAGTGCTACAATTCATACTGTATCCTTTTTCCATCAACGTTGCTACCTTTCGTACAACTCACTATACGGGTTATACTCTTACTCAGTCTTATCCTTATTGATACCTGCAGTAACATTGGTATCACTATCACCCTACGAATTCGGAGGTAACCTCGCTCGTACTGTGCATTTCCTGATCGCTTTAATCTTCGCAATCTCGATCAATATAGAGAAGTGGAAAGATTTATTGAGAGATCACTATGATCAATTGAACATTTGTTATATTGCATAGTTAGTACAGAAGGGGGCCAGCCTTTAGTACTTGACAAGCAATTAAACAAGTCATGGCATTCCACTTAGACTTCTATCACATAGACAGATAGTCACGTAGCAGTACCTCCCCTTCTAAAAGGGTTGTTCTTCTCAATTCATAAAGAAGATGAATAAGAGAGAAGAAGAGAAAAGAGTTCTAAAGGATTATAGAAAGCTTTCATGATTGTAGAATATCATACTCAGAATTTACCTCTGAACTATAGAGGTTTATCAAAGAAGAAATTAATCATAATTATATCCAATACTATTTGATAGCAATCTCACGAGTCAACATATCTTGCTGCTTTGTCCATTATTCTATGGACAAATACTCTTGTTCAATCTTAGCGATACTCACATTCGGGAAATCCTTCAACCTTTCAGGTTAAATCTTAGATTTCTCACTTGACATCATTATTACTGACATCCCATATCATGTTACTAGCTTTTTCATAACTATAATATTGACACTATCAGGTTGTCATCCTGAGAATTCATTAGAAAACCCATTCATAACATTCCTTGCTTCTCATTCCATAGTTGCTTCCCCAGCCTTTTCTTTATCAATCACATCCTTCTTATTAGCTGATTCTTACTCATTTCTATTATTTACTTTCACCTTCACCTCTTTATTGAGACACCTTTTTGCACTTGGTACCTCCTTATCGGTATTCCGTCTCATTTATTCTATAATCGTCACGTTATTCCAATTTAAACTTTCCGAAATGAATCTGGCCCGATCCCTTTAACTTAGATTCCTATAATCTACTTCTGCCAACCTTGTTTCTCATCACTTGTTCTTTTCTCTCCGTGATTTTCCACAGGTTGTCTTTCGTAAGTCAGACCAGGTCGTATATCTACCGGCTCATGCTCTTATCATCTATCGAGCATCTGCAGTTTACTGGCGTAGCCTGGCCACATGAAAACCCGTTATGACCGTGCTATAAGTTTTGGGGGTAAGGCTGGCTCGAATACCGCCGTCCGAACACTTTTAAACTCTCAGGTGGCCCAATAAGTCTCGGGCTCAACCGCCCTTCCCTCCAAGTCTCATTAATTCTTTCTACGGGAATACGTTTAGCATCACGAATTATCAACCTCATATTCTCTATCTTGTTTGTGCAGAAGTACACTAACACAAACTTGCTTGTCATTCATCAACATGCCATTTAGCTTATCAATAGCAGCACTTTCTTTATCTTTACGTTGTCATCTCCTTTCTTAGAAGAATCACCATCGCTTGTTGTTTACGTAGTGCGTTAATAGCTAACCCTACGGGTTTCAAATCCCTTAGGGAGACAAAGTAATCATTATTCCTTATCCATAAGGAACACTTCCTGAACTTGATGTAGATATAACGTGAAGCAGATAGAATTGCAGAAGAGTTTCAAGCATCGCAGCTAGGTCCGGTTGATGAAACTATCACTTATACATCTTCCATAAAAGACTGGAAACTTAACTGTTTACTTCATCAATTTTGTACCATGGTCCTGGTTTGCCTCAAAACGGGACCTTCTAAGGTACGTAACATGCTTAAGACTCCATCAGGAATCGAATCTTTACTTAAACTATTATTACTGTCAATTCTTGCACAGTCATCAGAAGGAATGTAAATTCCTCCATTCCGATATGACCTTCAAGGTCCTTCCAAATATCATCCTGTTTCTTCGGTATGAACATTTGTAATTATTCCTTTATACTTAGATTGTCGGCCACCTCATTGGCCTTTCTTGATGATAATGATTTCTTGTAACCCATGTTTTCTGGGTACATTCCAACTCAAGTTTTTCTACCTCATTCCCATCACTGTTGGGTTAAAGCATTCTCCCTTAAGCTCTGCTGAAGGAGAAAATATAACTATCAGTCATTTCCATAAGTCATTGCTTCCACCTACCCGTGGGAACTTTATCACGTTTATTCCCAATCCTACTTAGGATACTTCTTTTCTTAGTTCTTTCTTTATCTTAGGATAATCTCAACCTTTATAGGTTCAACCCATACTTCCTCAGGGTTTCATACATGCCTCATCTGGCATTATTGTTACGATGTCATACATTCCTTACCCAACTTCCATTTTTGAAGTTCGGAATATTACCCTTTTTCCTTGTAAGGTTTCGTAGGCCATCCTTATCATTCCTCCGGTATTTTCTGGGTACCGGGTATATCAAAATGTCATTGATCAATACTCTAATAATTCTATCTATGTTCTTTCCAGAACTCTTTTTAATAATCCTTACCGGTCATTGCTGCCTTAGCAAGTCCAGCTCATATCATCTGAAGTCATAATGTCGTTATTAGGGTTAATGCCACCCCTTGTGCATTCCCCAGGGTTTGTCTTAATTTATGGATATCCTCTCCTTAATTCAACTGCCAAGGAATTCTTGCATCTTATAATTGGCAATCAGATCATGTATCCTTAATAAAGGTCTCTTTTCAATCATTCTCATTTGATAATCGATCGGTGGTTTAATGCCACCCTCTTCTTTCAGATAGTTGTCAGCCTATTTGGCCTTCCAAAAAGGCAACGTATGCCTATCTCTTCTCTTACCGAACTTGTTAATGGTAGCAAGGATGTTCTGGAAGATATTGGTCGAGTTCAACGTGAATCTCTTAGTGCTTATCGTTCTTCGCAAAGGTACTTGCCTCAGACAAAATTCCTACAGCATACTGTTCAATTTCTGACCTTTTCTATACCCTCTTCATATACCTTCATTGTTTACTTTCCTCCGTCATAATATATTCATGGTATTCATGATACCCTAACATCAGACATCTCAAGTCACTATACTTCCATTTTACTCGAAATCTTGGACAACCATATACACATGAGTCACTTCAGTACGGGTGACCCCATCCCAAAAAGGTCTAGTGAATTCCCAATCAAAAAATGGGTTGTTCGGCAGATGATTCAAACGATCTCATTAATGTTTCCTTTATATCAGAAGCCCTTGCAGTCGGTGCTTTCTTAGAAGCAACCCTGCTTTGTCCTTTCATTGCTGGTCTAGTCGCTCGATAATCCTTTGTGACTTGGCCTCAACTGGCCACACTAAAATAAAAAAAATATATGATTTTAGGGGTTGGCTAATAGCATTACTTTTCTAGCAATTGCCGGCATAGTGCCTTCTTCTTTGATACCTTTCTACCTTTCCAAAACTTTACTCCATATAAGTCTTAATCGACTACTCGGCACCGTCTCCGGTCACCTTTCCTCCACTTTTATCTTTTCAACTATTCTTATCAATCCCGCTTGCCACGCAACCTTACCATTCCTGGCATAACCGCCTTTTCACTTAAGTCAATCCCGAAGTTTCTCCGTCCGGCTAGTTTCTTACTTACATTTCCTGTTTTCGTCCAATCTCACTTCATCATTTTATCACTACCGTCGATTGTAATGCTCAGGGTCCGTTTACTAACCCATTTTACAGCATCCTTACCCAAATCACAGGGTTTGCTCCAGTTTCTACTCTCTTCCATGACATTCTCTAATAATCAGAAAGACAAGGTTTGCCAGAATTCACCGAATTCCTTTCCAGACTCAGGGAAATTTTGATCAATCTACCCACCTACTGGTAACATTAAGGAGACCAGTTTCGAAACCTGAAGAATAGTTCTATGAACCTCCAAGCAGGTGGAATCATAAGCAGTCATAGTTAACGAAATAATCATCATCGGATTGGAAGTTTACCCACTGGAGAGGAAGCAATTATATCCATCCCTTAGAAGGGAATCAATAGTTTCAAACTGAAACCTGTCACAACGTCCTGATATTCAATACTACCAAATGTCGGTCTACCTAACCCTTTATGCGAAGCGTCGTTGGAGGCACAAAGTCTCCTTTTTCCATTAAGCAATGTCAGCTCTTGGTCATTACCAATTTCACCTTTTAGCTCCAGGAAGATTTTCTCACATTTTTCTCTTTAACTACTAATCGTATTACTTGATCTATTATAATTCCGCATCGGAATAAACTTAAGGTACTACTATAATCCATTCAAAGAGAAGAAGGAATTTAATATTCCTCTAAATCACATGCATCTAACGTTTCTGGTTCATCATTTAGCTGAGTTGAATTAACTCTATACTCAGTCTCTGGCAGTAGTCTCATTACGAGTTCATCTTGACTCACTGGTCTTATCTTCCGGTAGGTTCTGAGATCATTGTCTTGCTTACTACTTCCTTATATAATTTTACCCAATCATGCTGCCACTTCCCAATGTCTTTACTTTCTACTGATTCATTCATGAACATTTCCCTGAATAAAACCACCTCATTAACCTCACTTTGGTTTCGTAAATTATAACCTATGACATCTGCCTTCTCGTGGCAAATTATTACTGACAATATTCATACTGATTCATTTATCAAATGATATGGTACTTACTGCCTCATTCTCAACTATTCCTAGGGACTCTGCTCCTCGTCCTATATCGCTGTCTTTGATCATCATACATCCCTCTAGCTCTTTCTCTGTTAAGATGAAAATCTCTAAGGATTCTCATCTATTTCCGTATAAGATCTCAAGTAATTCTTCCAATCCTTCTTTCTTGCTGGTACTACATCTGGTAGTCCGGCTATGAATTCAACATGCATCTTCAGATCTCTTAATAATATCTCGGTTCTTTATACTCACTTTTCTGAGCACCATATCTTAATCATCACAGTCATTCTGGCTGCGACCCTCATTACCCATGGGTAAGCTCCTTATCCTAACAGGATTTTCCTTATCTGCTGGAACCTCTTCCGGGTCTCCAGTAGGGTACTCCATCGAATTACCCGCTGATCTTCAGCATATAAAGCATCATCGCGCTGTTGCTCGTATGCCTCAAGGTCAGTCGCCTTACTCGTCGATACGATATCGAGCTAAGTTACTATCATTATACTTACGAGTTCCCATAAGGGTTTTATATGTCATTACTACATTAAGTAGTCCGACTATGAACTTGGCAAGAGTTCTTATTATCTTATTGAATTTATTGTTTTAACGTCACCTCATCTCTGGGGTTTATAACGTACGCTCTGATACCACTTCTGTAACGCCCCCAGATCCGGGGTCCGGGATCCGGTGGTTACGGTTTCCAATTCTGTCCACAACAATTGAACTTTCCTTAACATAAAATAAATTACGTCTCTATAACCCAACACAACAATATAAAACACACCCGTTATAGTCCCAGAGATGAAATCAGAGTAACAATCAAATTTTTATTAATCGCATTATGAGTTCTTACAATCCAAAAGAATTTCAATATAAATACATACTCTTTGCCATCCATTTACATAAGTCATACTAGACCATATTTTTGGTACTGAAAGAATAAATATACCCTACCAATAGCTTCTTCTTCAGCTCTGGTAGTCTCATCGTCCTCGCCCGCGTCGAGTGCGCCTTGTGCGAGTCATCTGGTCTAGCTGTTGTTGTGATATAATAATAGAGCAAGGGTGAGCAATAGCCCACCAACAATAATATATAACTGAACGATAATGTATAACAGTTCAAAAGTATCTTTCAAACCATATGCCATGCATTTACGGAAATGATGTCAGTATAATATGAACGATGAAGTTACAAGGTAACTTAAAGTATTTGTTTGTAGAAATATCTGCTACATCAAAGTAAGCGAGATATTCTTATTGTTATTAAGAAGAGGAACTTGCAAGAAAAGGTTGCAATTCCAGTTATGACCCTTTTTCCAACTCTGCCAACAGTAATCATGTTGCAGGAAATAAATAAATTTGGATGATGAACCAATGATGGAGTATTCACCGCGCCCGCTGTTCCAATCTTGATGATCAGTCGAGATCGTACAGCTCAATTTAGATTTACTACCGGTAGAAGGAAGAACTGACGGCTTTACTTGTATACCGCCTTACTAGCTCTCCCCGGCCAACGGTTGGGCCAAAGGGGATGGACCGGCGCTACTCGGCCTCTTACACGACTCCTAGTTCAAAAAGAATTCATGATTCTGAATGTAACATTCGTCCCCCTTTCCCCAAGCATAATACTTGTTGATAAGACTCCACAAGGTAGTCGTATCTAATTGGAAAGGAAAATTTACCAATAGCTCCCAAGCTATTACTTGGTAACGGATATCAACTTGTTCCAGTAATCTTACCCCTCGAAAGATGAGAAGGTAAGCAACGACTTAATAAGTCAACAGCACCCGAGTTGCGAGTGAAGGGAATACTTTATGACCGGGAAGTCGACAAAATAAATAACATTTTCCAAGTAAGGTTCCCTTATTATTAAGGAGATAGACTCAAAGAAGAATGATGTCTGAGAACCTTTCTTGATATAAGCTTAATAATAATATGATTCCGAGATATTTTCTGTAATAATCGAAGAAGATAAACCTTATCGAGATTATTCTAAGTATGGAATAAATATTCAGAGAATATTTATTGAATTAAAATATTTTACAGATTATTTAGGAATATGAAAGAATATCTTTAATCAGAGTATTTCCCAAATAATTCTTGAAGAAATATCGAGAGAATATTTATTGCATAATTAAATATTCAAATGAATATTCAAAATAATATTCATTACTTAATAATTCCTGAAAGGAATATTTAAAATATTTAAAATAATATTCGATGATTAAATAGAACCCTGGATGAATATTCAAAATAATATTCATAATTAATTAGGAATTTAAATGAATATTGATAAAGTAATATTCATTTAATGAATAATATTCTAAATGGATATCAAGTAATATTTATTTAGTAATCCAAGCTTTTAAAGGAATATTCGATATAATATTCGATAAATAAATCAAGCTTCAGATGAATATTGAAGATAATATTCATCAAGTACTTAATATCTTAAATGAATTTTCAAAAGTAATATTTATTTAATAAAATAATATTCTAAATGAATATCCAAATAATATTCATTTAGTAGTCTCATCTTTAGAAGAGTATTCGAAATAATAGTCGATAATCAATTCGACTCTGAATGAATATTGACAAATATTCTTCGTCGAATGATTACGTTCAAATAATTATTTGAAGTAAGGATCATTAAAATAAATAATCTCGAACGAATATTCAAATAATATTCGTCGCCTGAATAATAGAAAATATTTACTTAAATATTTTCCTCCGAAGTAATCTCGATATATCAAGGAATATTGACTCCCGGTCTATATTTGATTAATAAGATGTATACGCCCTTCTTATGAGGGTCTTACAATAACCGGCTTATAACTGATATATAACTATCTAGCTTATAAGCCAACAATAACATTCAGGGAACAAGTATATCAATTCGACTTGAAAGTAGGCATGCATGCAATGGCATATGTATATCAGCAATCATATATATATATATATATATATATATTTATTCAATCACAACAACAGCCTAAAAGAAGGGAATTGAAACTTGCCTGGTAGTCGAGTACGGTAAGGGGTAGTGGTAGCGGGTCCCGGTTCAGCTTGGTGATCTATAAATAGCCAAGGCATTCGGGATTAATCACTTAACATATTAAAAGTTAAGTTATACTTAATTCGAAACACGTTCTCGAGTTATCTCGTTATACCCCTTTTAGTGGATTACTTTTATCACTGATCCGACCCGACATTCGTTCGTTAATACGACATGTCATTGCACTTATACTGGGGACATACTTAAGTCATATGAGTTCTAAGGTCGATCGTTACGAACCAATACTATACTCCGAGTTTTATCGCCCGTTTTCTAAGTGTTTTACCGAAGTTATAAAAGAGTCGTCTTTTAGGGGTTCGTTCGCGTTTAACCTCGACTCGAACATTTTTAATAAATCGAAAAATGATCCTTTTGACATACGGTTTTCTTTCACACCTTCCTTTTTACCTCTAGTATTTATTTACCAAGATTCGCCATGACGTTACATAGTTTACGAGGGGTCAATTACAGTTACGAACTTTCGTTTACGGATTCGAACTACTTTTAGTAATTTGGTCATAAATCCTAAACCATAAGTCCGTTTCACGTGATCTTTATATCAAAACGAAGCTTAGAACATTACCTATCCTATCATGGCAGATAAGGTCTCTGGACAGTAGGGGTTCGACATGGAAAATGGCATACAAAACATGGTATTGTAAAATCGGGCATTATAACGGCTACGTTTACGCGTTTTCCAAAGTTTTTACACTTTATCGCGATCACCCCATGATCAAATCAACCACTTAAACACATGATTAACATCATGACAAGATCAATAACATCTCCTTATAACCATCTCATGGATCATCAACCATAATCAACCACAAATCCATGGATCTAAACATATAACTAACATATCAACCACTAATCAACCAATCCTTCTTATTACTCATATAAACTCAAAGTAAAAGCTATAGTTTAGGATGTTTATACCTTCCTCGAAGTATATTCTAGCCTCACTAAGCTTGGTATGGTCCTTGGATTGCCTTAAGCTTGCTAAATCAATCATGAAAACAAGAAAATCAAAGATTAGTTTTCATTAAAACACTATTCATCCTCCCCTTTAAGGATTTATTTGAAAATGGTAAAAGAGGAGTTTGGGGCTAAGATTTCTAGGAGATTACTTTTATGAATTATAGGACTTACCATAAAAATTTGGAGACCAAATGATGGTTGGAAGGTTGATTTCCCCTCTTGAATTAAGGAGGAAGCCGAATGGGGTATTCTTGGAGGGGGGTTTTGCTTGGTTTGTTTGGTTTGCTCTCATCCATTTTGATGCATTATTGGAATAATATCTTGATAAAGTGAATTTAATAAAGTGGTGATGTATTGGATGATGGAGATTGCATGCCAAGTGTTGATCCTTGGATGGTTATAAGCTAACTAGTTTGTTTGTTTTGCTAAGTACTTGTTCAATCTCTAATTGTCTAGTTACTTAGCCCACTTGGTTGCTAGATATTTATCTAGTAGCTTGCACAAGACTCTTGCTTCCTCTGCTTGTTTCTGTGTTCGGTTATTGCCCGTTTCGATTGATCGTTCGTAGGAATATTTCACGGATTTCTAATTAGGGTTTACCGGGAATCCTTTTTAATATTAATACTTTCATTCTCCATCTTTCATTCTAACTTTCCAATTTATATTCCTTAAATCCATTGGTTAAATACTTAAGGCTATCAGTGTCCAGGGAACTCTCGGAGAAAATAAAAGTGCGGTTTTTCAGAATCCGACAGCTTTTACATACAATTATTTTCCCCCTGGATCACTAATACGAACTCGGAAATCCGTTCCGAATGCTTCTATATAGTGTCGTCTCATATTATTATATACTCCCACCAAAACACTATTCATTCTGTATTCTTTACTTGTTCTCTTAGGGTGGTACAATTGTCCGTATTCTCTTTCGATCGTTCCTTATCCTTTTTACGGAACTACTGGATTAATCGTTACCGATCTAGATGACATGAGAATATTCTCCTGCTTGAAATTGCCATATCTTATTCCCTTAGAAGATAGATTATTCTTACCTATGTTGTTACCCTTTAGCATTCTTCAAGACATAGAAATAATAAAGTCGAATTCCATTCATTCTTTCCAAATATCAATTATTACATTGTAGCCATAACCACTCCTCAGTGGTTTCCTACCTTCATTCTTAAATCAAATATAATAACATCCCAAAATATCAAATCCTCAAAGTTAATATCTCAATTCTTGGATTATAATAATATTTAATCCACTGTCTGGTCAAATATTATACCGAAAAGAATTTGGAATTTCTGAATTCCGATCGTCTCTGCATTCACTTATTTCCTCCGCGTATTACTAATATGACTTCGAAACATCCATATCACGTCCCGTACATAGGGTGGAGTGAAAAGTTTTCCAACTTACAAAATCACTATTCATCCACCAAATACTATGCACGTACAGGAAACACTATGCACGTACGGGAAATACTATGCACGTACGGGAAACACTATGCACGTACTCATTTCCCTTCAAGGATCCGTTAGCTCCTTCCTGGATGGTAGATTATTCTTATCTAGGTCCTCAACCATCGAATTACTCTATTCTGACAATATACCAATGCATCAGGATCATTGTCCAAAGCAATATCCATTCATTACAATCATTGTTCTTTGAAACCACCATTCATTAGAGCTGGTGACCTTGTTGTCGGAATCATTGTTCCTCATTTTATCATTACTTAATAAAAAGTTTTAATTATATCCAAAATTTGGGGTTCTTACAGAGGCTACTCCTAATATAATTTAGTTTCCTTTTCGGGCTCAATTACGAAGTCCCTTATTTGGCTGATTTACCAACTACGAATTTATTATTTAATTTGGGTTTCGGGCCTCATTAACGGGCTTTAACCTTGGACCAACCTAGGTTCGTTTAATGGAATATTAAATATGTCTCTAGGGCTTACTTTCAGCCCATATCAACTCATGTGTAAAATTTTTATTATTTTCTTTTAAAAAAAAATTAGCCAACCATTATAGTTATTAACATTGGAGATGTCCAACAATCTCCTTGCATTCTCCTTATAAATAATATAATTAAATTGCCTCTTAACTATTTATGAGGCAAAATCAAACATTTTCTCGAACAATTCTCCTAAACTAACTCCTTATTCATACATAAGTATCATGTATTGTTTCGATATTTAATAAAAGTTTCTTTTCTAAAATTGTAACAATAGATACTCAGTGGCGTTAAAATAGAGAATATTCATATAAACATTTTGATGAACTACACGTACATATTTTGGTGAACTACGATGCTCTGGAAAGTGAACTACACATAACATACATATTTGGTGAACTACTTTGGATGTATACAACGGGAGAGCGAGGTTCGAACAGCTCTTAAATTTTTGAGGAGGGTTTACAAGTCTTGGACTTAATTTTTTATTCACTTTCATTATAATTTGAGTAAGAACCCAAATAAAGTGCCTGATAAAATTGCTCTAAATCAAATATATTTAATGATCCTTATCATATGCCCTTGGGATATATGTTAGCTAAATCGATAGGATCTTTTTAATTTGTGATTGTTAGGTAAAGATATTTATGCATGCAAGAGAATCTATTATTATTAATCAAAATATCATTCACAATCAATTAAACTCTTATTACTCTTATTCTATACATTAGAAAAACCGAAATCGATAAACAAACATGGTCGATAGATAGTCTGTGCATCTCCTTATTAGGGAACCAAATAAAAGTTCCAATTTTTTTTTTTCAAATGTCACATATTTTTCCACAATTGATTGATAAGGTAAATAATGAGATGGATCCCGCATGCATTATTCATCAATTAAAATTTTCCATTTTGCCAACTCAAAACTACCAATTCATTTGGGAGATTCTCTTGGACAAATTTTTTTAGGGCTGCACACGGGTAGGATTGGGTCGGGTTTTTGTCAAATCCCGACCCAAACCAATTGTTTCGGTTTTATAAGAAATCAACCATTAATTGAAAAAAATTTCTGTAACTCAACCCCGACCCAACCCAATTAGTTCGGTTTGGTTCGGGTTAAATTTACTAATCGGAAAAATTTTGTAGAAAATCCCTCACATTGTAGAAAATTCTGC
The DNA here is from genome assembly GCA_036435485.1 of Saposhnikovia divaricata. Lineage (NCBI taxonomy): Eukaryota > Viridiplantae > Streptophyta > Magnoliopsida > Apiales > Apiaceae > Saposhnikovia > Saposhnikovia divaricata. The sequence goes on from CM071595.1 coordinate 126,234,732, forward strand.
ACTTCGCAGAAATTGTTGTAGAATCCAGAAAGTGTTGCAGAATGTTGCAGAAAGTGTTGTAGAATTTTGCAGTGTTGCAGAAAATTTATATAGTGCAGAAAATTTATAGAATTTGTAGAAAATATGCAAAAAATATACAGAATATGTAGAAAATATGGAAAAAAAATTGCATTTTATGTAAACGGGTTGGGTTGGGTTGGGTAAGGGTTAAAATTTGTTAAACCCTTACCCAACCCAATTAGTTCGGGTTTTTTAAAACTTAACCCATTTAATCCATAGTTTTGGATGGTTCAGTTTGATCGGTTAAAAACAGGATCAGTTTAGATAGATTTAGTCAGTTTTCGGAATACATGTACAGCCCTACTTTTTTTGGTTCCCTAACATTACTCCTCATTTTTACGCACGGGTACTGACTTGAATTACACGTTTTTTTAGGTTTGAATTTACTCATTTTTTCCGAGTTTGCATTTACTCATTTTTTTCCGAGTATTCTCTCTTTTTTTTTTTTTTTGAATATTATGGCTTATAGCCTTTTACAATGAGTATCTGTTCATCGACAAATCTCGTGGTAAATGAATAACGAACCCAAAATCTCTGGATCGACTAGAGGTAAGCTCAACCAATTGAGCTACCTCAACTTGCTTTCTCAGCTTCTTTTTTAATTTTCTGCAAAACCAAAGTGCAGCGTAAGTGTATATGTATGTTTTAGTGAGTTAATGTGATATTTTGATTATTTGGGCATATGTTTTTTTTAAATTAATTTCTTTATAGTAACATATACAAAATTACTCACTTCATCCCTTTCATTTATTTACTATTTTTTTTACTGGTTGACACGCATTTAAAGATGTATATAAAATATAATTCAATAATTTGTTTTTAAAATTTGTTTTTTTTAATAAAAATAAATGTGTGTCAAGTCCTCAAAACTAAATGTAAAGAACCTAGGATTTCATGTGCCTAAGAGTTAAAACAATTTCAATACAAATTTAAGGGTATTTATATAAATTAATGACAAAAGTTTAATATTTACAAAAATGCCCCAACAGATCCCTTATTTTATACACATATCTATACTAATATATTAAAGCCGAAAGATTGAAAGTTTGCTTGGTTTGGTTTTCGGTTTGGTTATCCTAATTATTAAAATAAAAAAAATAATTACTAACATAATTATATTCAAATTCCAATCAAATTATTCATAAAACAAATTCCTCACAAAACACACGCAACACCACCGCCTCCGCCTACACCATATTTAGGCCTACTCCCTTCCTGCCTACTCGCGTCAAAACCTAGCCACCCACCGGAATTAAGGTAGTGTTCTCAATCTCCATCTATTTGAATAACCTAATTACCTTTGTTCATCTGTCACATGAACTCTGCATATGCACAGCCTTCTTTCAAACTCTAATTACAATTCGAGGGTGTATATTTGTTTGTGTTTACGAATTGTGATTGTTGCTGATAAATCCATGTTTAAGCATGATCGAACTAAAAGGAGGTTCTCAACTTAAAAATAAATGAATGTTATAATTGTTATTCTTAATTGGTTGTCCGTGTTCATGAATTAGATTTTAATTTGTTTCTCTTGACCAAATAGGGTTGAGTTCTCCGGTCGTTCACTAGATGTGAGCCCAGCAGGCCTCTGCATTTCAGTTATACTCACTCTAATCCTTATTCAAGCCTATGGATTGGTACACAAAATCATATGAATAATAACATGATGTCACATTTATATTATGATTTTTTTGATGATGTGTAACTGTACAGACCACGTTAGACATTATTATTGTGTAATATCAAAATTTATAATATCTTTATACCAAGTAAGCTCTACTTTGTGTAAAACCTTACCAATGGTAAAAAAAGGGCTCATGTGCAAGTCTTGGTGCAGAGTTTTAGTGCATTATAAGGATTAGCCACATGTCCTTCAATACAATTAATGAAGTGTGTCAGATTGATAAGTTGTCTTCTTGGTAATCTTCATTTGTGTATTTTAAGTTTATATGCATACAATAGAAGGCTTAGAGAATATTATGCTTTGTGATGTAATTGGTTTCTTTGCTTCAACTTCAGAAGGATGTTATTAATAGCTTTGAGCTTTGTTGTAGCTACTACAGCGGTTTTTTACCAACTGTGAACTCTCCAGCCTCCAGATATCATTCTTAACCCAACTCCCCAAAATCCGAGTATAATTTCTACCGCGTATTTTGTACATTGAAATTACGTGTGATTTTCTACATACTACTTTAAAAATTTAAATTATTGGTGCATTGACTTGATTTAATCTTTAGGCACGACTATCATCTAAATCATTTCTTCCTTTCATTGAAGAGCTATCTGCCGATGCTGTGGGCGATAAGGATGACTCTGGTGCTTTGCGTTTAGTGTTTACATCAACTAGATATGAAGATAAACCCGAGCCAATCATGTTAGAAAAGTTCAGCTTGGCACGTCACCCGCGGAACTGTCAAGCAGTTCTATCATAAAGCCAGTGTTGCATCTTCTTTTATATCATGTGACCCAAGCCAAATTCTGCCACCTTTCTTGGCCGAATTTCTGATCTCTGCTGTAAATTTTCCCCAAGGATGACGCCTCGCACCTCTATACCGCTTCCAATCCATCGAGCATCACCCAAGTGGAATCAATTTTACGGATAAAATCAGCTACCTGTAGTAGTCTTCCGACTCAACTAATTATTAAAATATTATGTTGAATCCGATAGTACAAGCAATCAAGCATTGTGCAAACACCAGTGTCAAGTTTTCTCCCACTTTAAATCAGAGCACACCCAACAGTCAACAATTGAATTAAGGTACATATCTGAGCCTCAACTTTATTTGTGTGGATTCGTAAGTTTGTTTTTAATTTAATCTCCTTACATTGTCTCGGTTCATACCAAGTGATATCAATTGACCATACTAATGTTAAATTGATTGATGTGCTCTAATTGAGTTCCTAAGTTGTTCTTTGTGTGCTATGTGTGCATATGTAAAAACCTATAATTAATAATTCTGATCTCTACTGCAAATTTTCCCCAGGGACGACGCCTCACACCTCTATACCGCTTCAAATCCATCGAGCTTCACCCAACACAATCAATTTTACGGATAAAATATCTAAACACCAGTGTCAAGTTTTCTCAGCACACCCAACAATTGAATTAAGGTACCTATCCGAGTCTCAACTCTATTTGTCTGCATTCTTAAGTTTTAATTTACTCTCCTTATATTGTCCCGGTCCATGCCATGTGATATCAATTGACCATACAAAAATTAAATTGAAGTGCTCTAACTGAGATCCTAAGTTGTTCTTTGTGTGTTATGTTTGCATATGTAAAAACCTATAATTAATAATCAATTTGAGTTCTTTCCGTTTATACATATTCACCTCTTTAAGTTTTAACTCTTAGTTTATGCATAATCATGTTCTAACTCATGATTTTTATTCTGCCAGAATTCATTGTATCAAGTTTGAGCTTCTTAGATCTCTTGGTTCACAAATCCTATTAGTTGTAATCATCTACATCATTGATCTTCTAAAATCTTCCCGGGTATCATAAGATAACTTTCCAGCGGAAATCATTCATATCTTAGCCGCATCACGTTTAGCTTTCATTTTCATTTCATGCTTTCCCTCCTTTTTACTATCATTTGATATGAAATTCCCTTGAATTATGACATGTTCTACGCTCGATATCATAGTAAACCAATTTGATTTCGTGCTTTTACTTATTATTATAAATATAAATTTTATTTCCTTCACTCTGCTTTTTTAATATAATATATTTTGATACTATGATTCAGACCCATATCAAATTTGCAAACTCTCAGATTCACGAGTCCTATTCTGCATTATGAAATAAGTCTTTTGAAGCTGCGTGATTACTGCTCGCAGAAAATTGTATGAGCTCTCTCTTTTCTTTTATATAGAGAACCTACAATAGTCATCATATAGCTTCACTCACTGAAATCATCATACGACTAATTTGTAAAAGAGTAGGCTGGGTTAATGTTAGAATCTCTAAATATGCGGAAATTATAGAGATAGAAGAGGGAGATCAGTTGGGGTAGAAGTTTATAGATATGAATTATATTCATACTTCTCCAAATATTACAATGAGGCAATGCCTCTATTTATAGACTGAAATGGTGTGCTACTTAATCCACCAACTAAGACTACTCTGCTGTTATAGTAGTCAACTAGCTACAGTAATTACTATTCACCATGATGTCATGGATGATGATATAGCTGCTGATATATTTGACCCTTTATTTTCGACAATATTTGACACGCCCCCTCACTCGAAATCCCATCTTCGAATGAAAGACCTATCTTGGGATTGAAGAGTGGACACTAGTAGCTCTTGAGCTTATTCTGAGCGTCCAACTGGACCCATTTTAGGATTGATCAATCTTGAGATTATTAAGAATATAGGGATACCGGGACTCGAACTTGCGACCACGCGATATATTTTAGGCCATGTCAAGAATACAAGAAAATGTGCTGCTGTCAGCACTTTAGGTGGATGGCCACCAATCTGTTCTTGAACTGATTATTGAAGAAACCGAGACTCGACTTTGTGATCACTCGGTATAAAGAAGCCTATGTATTAACACAAGAAGAATCTGCATCTGTCATCCCTTGAACTATAAGCAACTGGAACCGTATTTGGTAGACTGCATCCCTTAAGATCGTCCATGAACTGGTCCTTCTGCTTCTTTTACAAGAATGAAATGCAAGATATAGCAGTGAACTGTGTGTATGTATTTGTATACATACTACTACTTCTGATGCTTTATAATTTGTGGTAGTGAACTGTGTGTACATCTGTATTATATATATACACTACTTCTACTACTTTGTTATTTGTGGCAACTGTGTGTATATCTGCATATACACTACTTCTGTTGCTTCGTCGGAATAACGCCCCCTGAACTATTTAATATGCAGCATTGTAATAAATTGGAGAGATATCGTAATATCAGCAACCACTTGAATACTACACAATTAAATCTATAACCGGGGCAAACTCTTAAACTAAAATGACATGGTTGTATTTAAAGATCCAGACAGAATTTCCCCTTAAGAAAATAACTATCAAATATTTTAAAAGGATCTAAATACATATTATCATTTTATTCAAGAAAAAATAATAAACTGAGATAAGTAAATTAACCCAAAATTTGAGGTTGTCTTTGTCTCCTGTTGCAACTGTTCACCGTCTTCAACCTTCGTTAGAATAGTAACTTCACCGGAATAGTAACTTCGCCAGAATAGTAACTTTGCCGGAATAGTACCTTGACTGAAAAATTTGCCGAATTTTCAGATTTGAACCTGCTCTGATACCATGTTAGAATATCTAAATATGCGGAAATTATAGAGATAGAAGAGGGAGATCAGTTGGCGTCGAAGTTTATAGATATGAATTATATTCATACTTCTCCAAATATTACAATGAGGCAATGTCACTATTTATAGACTGAAATGGTGTGCTACTTAACCCACCAACTAAGACTACTCTGCTGTTACAATAGTCAACTAGCTACAGTAATTACTATTCACCATGATGTCATGGATGATGATATAGCTGCTGATATATTTGACCCTTTATTTTTGATAATATTTGACAGTTAATCTTAACTTAAGACAACAATGATGTCATGGATGATGATATAGCTGCTGCTACGAAAGAATTTTCTTCCATGATTTTATTTCTCTCAGACTATTTCACTAGCACTTGCGGCACAACAAAACTACTCCTGATGCAACAGTTCTACTAAGTAGGGAATGTGTTTTTAAAAGAATTTTTCAAAAAAAACGCTTACTAGAATTAACACGTACCTAATAAAGAAAATTTGTCCATGATTATACCTGCTTTTCATGTGTTGAGTACCAATGGCACAGCCGAGAGTCCAGAACATATTCTTGCTAACCTTGCTGTTTATGCTCAGGCTGCTGGCAGTTTGCAAACCTGTTTCCCAAAATCTGCTACACTTTTTACACAAAATTCTGCATAAATCAAAAACAGTCTACTGCCGAAAAACTTCAAAAATTCTGAGCACAAATTCTTCCACTCCAAAATCTCTCCAAACCATACTATCATGCCAAAATCTGCACGAAGAAAATAAAAAACCGCAGCAAAGCATAACAAAACTTTGCAAAGAACCAAAAAAAATTATGAACCTCCTTTAATATATTATTGAGAAATTATAAATTCTGCTACAATATCTAAATGTGCAGACTGAATGTACCTATTTTCCTGCAAAAAAATAAAGGAAAAAAACTACAGGAAAAAAGAACTGCAGTTATTGTTCACAAAATTTCTGCCAAATATGCTTTTCCTATTGCTACATCTCCTGCACATCACAAAAAAACCTACTACAATTTAAAATTCAGCAGATTCGACATCTTAAAATTCTACAGAAACAACAAGGAAAAAATCTGTAGAAACAACAAAAAGCTGCTATAAAATAATATGCAGAGAAAATGAAAACATACAGCAAAACAAGCCAATTCTATAGGTAAATAAAGGGGGAAATGCAGTAAAACTAATACACAAACGAGATCACATACTGCAAAAAAATAAAATTTGCAGAAAACTCCACCTAAATTTCTACAAAAAAACCATCAAATAGTCTTGAAAAAAATTGAATTTTTTTGGCAAATGCAGAAGTAAAAATGCGCTACAAAACATACACTATGTTGCACCATTACAACATAGTAGATATTATACAACTTAAAGTTGATGTTAAATAAGTTATGAAAAGATTAGGATAAAGAAGAATTCAAGACTCACGTTACTCACAAACATCTTCTATGCCCTCAATGACCGACCTGCATCATATGTTTTATTCCAATTCTCTAAACGCGACCTGCACCATATCTGTGATTCCAATTATCTGAATGCCAACATTAATTATCGATAACACAACCAACCTTAATTGTTTTACCCCCTTCTACCTTCCCACTGGAGTTTGTATTGTTATACATACTATAAATTAACTTATTCAATTGATAATTACAAGTTACAACTACAGGAGTTTGTATCTATTTATTTTAGACTTTTTGTGTTTCATCTTGGATCTTGGATATCATAGTACATATGTTTTTCGCTGTCATGATCTTAGAAATTTCAGATTTGACTATTTTTTATCAATGGATTATATATTTGTTATCCATGTCGTTATCTTTTGTCATTGCAAGAACATGTCATGATATGTATGGTTCTCCTACTGGTGTTTTAAATATATATTTTTTATCAAACATATCTTCACTTCTATGTTATAAAGAAAGATGATCATGAATAGTCTTTCTGTTTCTTTAGTAGTCTCCGAGTTTGTTTAGATTGTGAATTTGTTTTGAATTGTCTACAACTCCATCATTTAAAGCAATGCTTGCTTTTTTGACCAGAGAAGCTATAACATAAATCATTTTTCAATTTTTATACTTTGGCAGATTTTGCTATGATTAAGAATTATAAATATGATTCTTGCATCAAGAACCTCATGATTTAGTTGTAATACTGTCAGATATAATTATAAGACTACTATAAAGGTGTCTTTTTCATTAAGGACATCATGTCAAACCACTCACTGACCTACCGAAAATATTGACACGGCCCAATTGTAATTTTTAAAGGGTTAATGGGCAAAAAGGACTCGGTGTTTGAGTGGGGACAATAAGCCACTCGAGTCCTTGAGTGTGTAACAAGATATAATGAGGGTTAAATCAGTTGAAGAGTTAAAGTTCTGAAGTCGTACTCAAAATATATGCAATGAGTTTTTTGTTATGGACCTCTCTTACTTCGATATTATGAAGGATCGGTTAAGTTTGACCTTTCAATGTTAATTTACTAAATTTTTTTTAGATAGCATCAAGATTAATACATTTAATCTATGATTAACTACATTTGTATTTATATATTTAAAAATATTACTTACTTCCATTGTATAAAGGCAAAAAAATTTAATGATTAAGGTTGGATATGAATAATTGTTTTTCAGAAATCATACAAAAAAAAAGGAATAGTAAGACAACTAAAATTTTTACATGGTAATTATCACATGTCTACAGGTTCTAGGTTTATATAGGAATGATATATGTCTTATACTTCTAAACAATGTATAAACTTTTTTTGCATTAGTTATCTTTAAATTTCAGATATCATTCTATCAAAAGATTTTAACTTCTATTCCTTCTCAGTTATGTTGATGTAGTGATGACCATAAGTCCATAACGAAGGGGACTATGTTCGTACGTATAGTATGAACTTGGGATTTGGCTATGAACTTATTAAGCATGCAATGTACTTTGGACTCCCCCGAGATGGTTACACAATTGAGCATTACTACATGTGGGCTGTGCATCAAGGTATTATTTAATAATCAAGGTATTGTTTAATTGATCGATTGAAGTTTTAATTTTGAATATTTTGATAGAAAACTTTAAAGGTTGTTACATGTAAGCATAATGATGGTATTGTTTAAGATCTAATTGTCTGGTGTCACTCTATAAAATTAGCATTCCTTACCTACATTGATTAAGTATATTCTTAGTTTTCATATTTTTCCAGAACATTAAATGTTAACAATAATCAATCACACCTGCATTTTAACTTACTCACGACCATCTATATACACATTATCATTCCCTCATGTCTATAACATTTTACATATGTAGGTGATCTGCGACCATCCGACCACCTAGGTTTGGGAGTGAAGACAGGTATACCATACATCTGGCACAACAAAGCAAGCAACTTCTTTGACCCTCTTTTTCAACTTCAAGATAGATTAAAAAGGCATCTACTATCAAGAAGAGCTGATCCATGATACAAATGATAGCATATATATCTTTTTGAATAATCATTTTTTGTGGGTTAACTATTATATAACATACTGATTACTTAGTTCCCCTCGAGGAGGCAGACGATATTGCTATGAAAAATGCAACCAATAAATTTAATACCGACTCCTGAATAGTACTTTCTCAAATCATATATCCCACTGTGTAAAATGATTCAAATATAAGACTTTTCTTTTTAGAGCGGAGGGTGTCCTGATTTGCTTAGGAATAAGAAAAAAATTACGGCAAAAGATAGTTTGGCAAGAGCCTTGCACTAAGGAAGTCCAAAAGTGATGTGCGTATACTACTCTTGATAATGAGTTTGATAAAATAACATGTTCAACTAGCTTCTTGGATTGAAGAAGCTACAGTATAATCCTGTTGATAATGAGTTTGACGAAAGTAACATGTTCATCTTCTTGGATTGAAGAAGCTATAGACATTTTCTGGTGAGTATAAATTGCCCATCAATTGTTATTCGAACGTTAAAGCTTATTTATTCTTTCTAAAAAGAACAAAATTGCAGTCATATATATAGAATTTGATATTTAGCACAATAAATAAACTTTTGTATTTGTTAGCGTGGTAGTTTGTAGGTATTTGGAATTAGTACTTGCATATGTTTGATGCAAGTTCCTCGGGTGATTTAAGTTGTTTCAATCAAACAATATAGGGCCGCATAACACAAAAGCAATATCTTTAGAATTGTTATCATATCCTCTATTTACAAATCTGTTACAGGCCAAATACAAGTGCATGAGTGGTTTAGGAACTTACCTAAGGGAATGGATTATGTCTAATTATTCCATACGCAATGAATGATAGACTCTTCAGAAAGGTAGAAAGTGAAAAATAAAATCAAATATATTCCACATTTTTTTACCAGCACATTCTGCGAATACAAATTAAAATATCATAGAAATCAATTACAGCTAGCACTTAAATTATGACAAAACAAAATCACATCCACAATATTGGCGAAAATTGGCAAGTGACTTCATTTTTTGGACAAAAGTACATTTTATTAAATATTCATCCTTTTGACTTATGAACAAAAACTTTTAAAACGAATCCATATATTCAAACTCCACAAAACCATCCTAAAAAATAATCCTATACAATTATCATTTCATATACTAACAAAAAAATGTTTTAAATATAAATTTAATTTCATAATAAACATGTAACTAAAATATACTATAAAAATAACATTGCATAAAAAATTAAAACAAATTGAATTGTCAAACTAAATTAAATATTCATATTAAATCAAATAATCGATATATAATTTATATAATCTGCCCGTGCTTCGCGCGGGTTATAGACTAGTATTTGTTATAACCTTATGTGAAATTCTTGAGAATAATCTCAGATCCAGGTCCTGTTTTCTCAAGAACCTATTAGGATAGGATCAATAATTAAATTAATGATGTACACGCGCAACATAAAATTGTAAATATCACAATTCGGTATTTAGAATAGGACATTTTTAAACTATAAGATCCCGAACATTAAATGGCACGCTTCAAAGAACATTTGCAAATTGCAACTCAAAATTGTACATGCTCCTATTTTTTAACTTTAAATTTATACTACTTAACAATCGGAATTGATTGTAACGAAAACGAAGTTAAAAGGAGAAAAGATTTGCTGCCTATTTGAATTTGAACTCAAATGTAGAGAGGCTCCGAGTATAGTAGTATAGTATAGTACCCATAAAGTAGGGAAAGAAGGGAGAAAAATGCAAAAAATTGAAAAAAGCCAGGAAAAAGGTATGGCCCTGTTTAGCTGTAAAAGACAGACGCAAGATAAATGCATCGGGTCCCACACTATGTCATTATTCACCAACTGCCATCCTCTCCATGTCTTACTTTCATTTCACGTGGCTAAGGACACAACATTAACAGTCACAGACCTTTGTCTCTAAATCCAACTATTTAGATTTCAGAGAGAGAGAACAGAGGATTGAGAGAGATTTCAGAGAGTGAAAGGGAGAATAGGAGGGGAGAGAGAGAGGTTATGTACTGAAATGACACAGAAGCACTTCACAACTCTAGCATAAAGAGTACTTTCACAGATACATACATTCATATATATAAATGGAGGAGGATGGTGAATGGGTTATGGTGGGAAAACCTACAGACAGAGATGTATGGAGTCCAAGCAGAATGGTGGATATTGAAACAGAAGAAGCTTCTAAGCCTCTGAAACTAAGGTCTTTCGAGCCAGCAAAACACTGGACTGATGCTTTTCCTATTGGTAATGGGCGCTTAGGTGGTATGATTTGGGGTGGTGTTGCTTCTGAAACTATCAATCTGAATGGTACTACTCTCCAACCATCTCACCATTGTTTTCCTACTAGTCTACACTTGTGTTATTTACATACATTATTGTTTTTTTTTTTTTTTTTTTTTTATGTTTTCTGAATATAATATAAGACCATGGTAACTTGGTAAGTAACATGTTTAGAATTTAGGAGAACCAGTAACTTAAATAATATTTGTTAGAGTACAGTATAATATCTTCGCAAGTCCTTTCGTAACTTAACAGATTCTATGTACATTTGTCATCTACTCCAATTAATTGATTACCTATTTTGGGCTGTTTCAATGTTCATGTGTGCTGTTTAACTTCTTAGTGCATCTTATATGAATTAATAAGATCCTAATGAGAGGGTTGTCCTGTTTATTTTGTTTGAGTTGCTTTCCCCTTTTTGGGTGGTTTCCAAATTGTACTCCTTTTTTAAAAAGCCCGAGGAATACACTACACATAGAATTTTTCTGAAAGTTTATCCGATAAATAAAAAGTTGGTGTTGAATGTATCTTTTGGTTCCTCTGATCCTCTGTGCAGTGTATTATGTACATTCCTCTCTGATTATGGTTGTATTTGTACGATTTGTATGATGAGTCACAGTGTTTACAATTCATACGATTTGTAGATATCTAATGCTTGATATCTGGTGCTCCAGTTTTCCTTTTGTTAATTTCTGTTTATCATTTGTAACATGTATATGTGTAGATGACACACTTTGGACTGGAAATCCTGGAAATTACACAAACCCAGATGCTCCAAAGGTATTATCAGAGGTCAGAAAACTTGTTGATGACGGCAAGTATGCCGAGGCTACTAAGGCAGCAGTTGATTTGTCGGGGAATCCTTCTGATGTAAGCTACCTTCTTTTCTTGAATGATGCTCTAATGTTTTGCTTTATTATCAAGTATATTCAAGGGACATATCTTTTTCATAATTTGGAAGCATGCTAGTGTACATTCCCTGAAACATATTTGTGATCGCAAAATATGAAATCAGAAGCAGGTGTTCTAGCATACCATGATTTTGAAGTTTTAGTGAGTTGCATCCTAAGTTTTATTTGACATGTAGGATTACATTCAGAACGATTAGAAAGACATCTATGGTTAGCTCAGCCTTCAGCTTTGATGTATACACTACACTATACATGTTATACCTGAATGTTTGTGTGTATCAAGAGCATACACCACAGCAGTCGAGTTTAAGTTATATACTGTTGTTGTACCAAAAACCTTTGGTTAATGCATTTGGACAGCAAGTATTGTTTTCTTGTTTTAAGTTCTTAATTTGCTTCAAGTCTCAAGGTGCATCAAATGACTCGTTTTGACATAAAATATTCTCCCTTTGTTTCAGAATACGTGTTCCCCTTTGACTTTAAAGAAAATAAATTTAAAACGAATTCGTTCTCAGAGTGGATGCATTATCCGTTTTTTAAAATTTTGCATAGTTAGGTTAGGATTAATAGTCTTTGTGGGTTATTTTTAACTTCAATAATTGCATTAGCTGAAATTAGGTGAAAATATATCTACTTCGAATTTGGAAATAAGTCAATTTGACACTTAAATCTAAAAATGTATCAAGCATTTGGAAAGGTTGCTACTGCGAAACTATACCTGCTAATTTGTGGGTATTGGGTAATTGAAGGTTTACCAGCTTTTGGGAGATATTAAGTTAGACTTTGATGAGTCTCATGTTGCGTATGATGAGAAAACATATGAGAGAGAGCTGGACTTGGATACTGCCATGGTTAAAGTAAAGTATACTGCAGGTGGAATAGAATTCAGTAGGGAACATTTTTCCTCAAGTCCAGATCAAGTAATAGCGACTTATATTTCTGGTAGTAAACCTGGGTCTTTATCGTTCACGGTATATCTTGACAGCAAGTTACCTCATGGATCACGTGTAATTGGACAAAATCAGATTATCATGGAAGGAAGCTGTCGAGGCAAAAGAATAGCACCAAAAGCATTTGAGAATGATGACCCGATGGGTATTCAGTTTACCGCAGTTCTTGATCTGAAAATTAGTGATGGAACTGGTCAGATACATGTCTTGGATGACAATAAGCTTAAGGTTGAAGGTGCTGACTGGGCTGTTATCCTACTGGCTGCATCTTCCTCATTTGATGGTCCATTTACCAAGGCCTCGGAATCCAAAAAGAACCCTACATCAGAGTCTATGAAAGTTTTAGATTTAACAAAGAAATTCTCATATGCTGAGCTTTCTGCACGCCACTTGGATGACTATCAGAAATTATTTCACCGTGTCTCCCTGCAGCTTTCGAAAAGCTCAAAAACTGTTGCAGAGGATGTGTGCTCTCAAACTCGTAAGCATCTAAAAGCTGCTGAAGATGTGAAAGTGTCAACTGCTCAGAGGGTGAAATCCTTTAAAACCGATGAAGATCCCTCCTTTGTAGAGCTTTTGTTCCAATATGGTCGATATCTGCTTATATCTTGTTCAAGACCTGGAACACAGGCATCAAACCTGCAGGGGATCTGGAACAAAGATGTTGAGCCGGCATGGGAGTATGTTCATCTGTCTTTCGTTTTGTACCTTCCTTTCTCTATTACCAAGTTCATTTTTTGCTACCTCACTCTTTAGTCATAGTTCAGCACCTTCTGATTCCGATGTAATTAGAATTAAAAATAATGTATCAGAGAAGTACTGTATTTTGACTTGAAACTATAAGTCCAGCACTTAATTACATTTGAAAATTCTTCTATAACATATAAACACGGTCCATCAATTACATAGACAAAACTAAAACTTAAATAGAGTTATATGTCTTTTATTCCCGTGTATAGAGGCCATTATTTAGAAGATGTTGACTTGTGTTATTATTCATTACGCAATGTTTCATATGTTGACTTGTTACTGTCTCTTTCTTCTGTGGATTGTGGTGCTCCCATTAACTTCACATTTCTTCCTCTCCTCCTTCAGTGGTGCTCCACACACAAATATCAATCTTCAAATGAACTACTGGCCTTCACTACCCTGCAACCTTAGGGAGTGCCAGGAGCCTTTGTTTGATTACATTTCCTCACTGGCAGTCAATGGCAGTAAAACTGCAAAAGTATGACATTTTATTATTCTCTGTTACATGTTGTTGCACACACATCTGGAGAGACTTATAAACCATGAAGAACTATTTCATTATTATGTGCTGCACTACTTAGTAGTTTTGTGTATTAAGCTACAGAATGTTACAGGTCAACTATGAAGCAAGTGGTTGGGTTGTCCATCAGGTATCTGATATTTGGGCAAAAACATCTCCTGATCGAGGCCAAGCTGTGTGGGCTTTATGGCCAATGGGTGGGGCTTGGCTTTGTACCCATCTCTGGGAGCATTATACTTACACAATGGACAAAGTAAGTTCTTTAGCTAATTCAGTTGATTCTTAGCTTCATTATTGATGTTAGTAGTGGATGCTGTTGATGGTTCTTCCTGCTAAGCTGTTCAATGTCTCAAGAAATTTATAATTTCTATTGAACACCTGTGTTCTCCCAATGTAACAGGGGAGCCTTGTCACATTGGTTACACTATAACTTGCCCTTTAGTCTCAATGTAGATGTAGTCTATTATTATTCAAGTGTTTCTTCTATTCTAGACTGTTGATGTATCCATGCGGATTCTCAATATTCAGCACCTGGAGGAATCAAGTTAGATAACATAAAATTGATATACATTGTAGACTTCTATGCATGGAACTCCGATAGATCGTTCTTTCCAGCTTTCTAGGGATTAAGTGACACAAACATATTTATATATTAATCATAGTACATCCAGCAGTCAAGTTGTTACTAATGTGAATCCACATAAATAGGAGTTTCTAATAAATAAAGCATATCCGTTATTGGAAGGATGTGCATTATTCCTTTTGGACTGGTTAATTGAAGGCCGTGGAGGGTATCTAGAAACAAATCCATCAACTTCTCCAGAACATATGTTTGTTGCTCCTGATGGTCAGCCTGCTAGTGTGAGCTACTCATCAACCATGGATATGTCAATAATTAGAGAAGTGTTTTCTGCTGTTGTTTCTGCCTCCGCGGTAATACTCTAACTGCAGAGCTCTGAATTCTTATTTCCTTCTCCTCTCTTAATTTTTTTTTGTAAAGAACAAAATTTCTTGAGCAGGTGTTGGGAAAAAGTCAAGATAATCTGGTAAAAAATGTTCTTAAAGCTCAATCACGTCTTTACCCGACGAAAATTGCCAGGGATGGGTCAATCATGGAATGGGTATGTTAGTTATCGCTGTTTATATCCTTTGATGGTACTTCTTAAGTAGGAAAGTTTATTGACCCCCAATTTTTGCTGATAAATGGTTTTGCTACTGTGAAAGGCACAAGATTTTGAGGATCCAGAGGTGCATCATAGACATGTGTCACACCTGTTTGGTCTTTTCCCAGGGCATACTATAACTGTTGAAAAAACTCCTGATCTTTGTAAAGCTGTGGATTATACTCTCTATAAACGAGGTGTGTAAGTGAGAAAGGAGAAGTTTTTTCATTCTTTTTTGTTTTTAGAAATTAAAATTGAGTCTGCTCTTTTTTTTACAGCAACGTCGTCTTTATGCTATGACCAACTGTTTGCATTGATAATTATGGTTCTAGTTCTGGCCTAAGTTGCATTCCTCTTAAATGGAGTCGTATGTGATGACTTTGAATTACAGATTACTCTCTTTCGGATAAAAAGAATAGATTGTTCATTTGTATGTATGATGCATGACAGCATAAGTATATACATTTATACTGCTGTATTATATTGGATCTTCAACAGGGGAGGATGGTCCAGGATGGTCGACTACATGGAAAGCGGCTCTGTGGGCGCGTCTTCACAACAGTGAGCATGCATATAGTATGGTTAAGCATTTGGTTGACTTGGTAGATCCTGATCACGAAGCTGATTATGAGGGAGGACTTTACAGTAACCTGTTCACTGCACATCCTCCTTTTCAGATTGATGCCAACTTTGGGTAAGAAGCAACCTGTTTGCAATGTTTATTTATGCCAGCTGTTAATTTACGAACCCATCCATGTTTGATTAGCTATCCGCGTACTCCATGTTGATTCCAACCAAAATGTGATTGTTTTTTTTAAAGTAATTTCTGACAAAAATTTCCAGGTCTCTAATTTGACAGTATAAAGTTCATCCTCCACTTGCTCAAACATTTTGATTGCATCATTATGCCACTAGTACTGAATTCCTTAGTAAATTTGGTGGGCAAGTATCAGGACTATTTATCCTTGAATCTATTCTAAGGTTTTCTCCTGGACCTGTTTTTTTGTTTTTTAGAACCGAAGGAGACACTTATAGTAGTCGGTGCAAGTACCGAGTATAGCTACGATTTCGTGCATGATTAATAACGTACGAAAACAGAAAAAAAAAATGTCAGATCATTGTTTTTCTTGGATCTTGGACTTTGCTAAACCTGCATTGTTAGCACAAAGGTAGTTCATATAAACGTAGCTGACCTCGCAACTCTGCCAGTTTCTGTGCAGCAATAGCTGAAATGCTTGTCCAGAGCACTATGAAAGACTTGTACTTACTTCCTGCCCTCCCCCGGGACAAGTGGCAAAATGGTTGTGTTAAAGGCTTGAAAGCGCGAGGTGGTGTAACAGTCAGCATTTGCTGGACCGAAGGAGATCTCCAAGAAGTTGGTTTGTGGTCTCACAATTCTAATTCAGTTTCCACCATAAGATTACACTACAGAGGAAATATAGTCACCACAAAAGTAACATCTGGAAGAGTATACACATTTAACAAGAAGTTGAAGTGCATAAATACATATCTTCTATAGGATTCCGAGACTTGTAACTTGAGGCCATTGTGATTTTTGAGGAGGATTATATTGCCCGGGAATTCAAACTACTATATTCGTTTTCAATAAATATCAAATGTACGAATAGATAAGAAATTTTTGACAATGTTTGAGAGATTTTTTTATCAATGCGTGAACCCTGCGCTAAAACAAAGTTTGGCGTTTAAAGAGTAAGGCAGTCTGCATTCTTGTGGTG
Source organism: Saposhnikovia divaricata (assembly GCA_036435485.1). Classification (NCBI taxonomy): domain Eukaryota; kingdom Viridiplantae; phylum Streptophyta; class Magnoliopsida; order Apiales; family Apiaceae; genus Saposhnikovia; species Saposhnikovia divaricata. The sequence continues at coordinate 126,251,907 of CM071595.1, forward strand.
TGCATGCATGGACTTTGTGCTCAGAAAGTTCATCTCTGCAAGAGCAACTCCAACAGTGCTACTTAGAGCAGCTCGAATGCACCATCTATTTTCTCCTTTTATTTAGTTCAATGGCTTCCTACTTGGACCCTATGACGTGGCTATTCAAACATTTGCCCAACCTTTATTTTCTAGCTACATTTGCCTAGCTTCAGGGGATCGCCATTTCTCTCTGGCTTTCAGATGATGTACATTCGGTCATCATTTTATATTAATTAAATAATTATTAAATTCATCCATATGATTTCTTATAGAAAAATGCTAGAGGTACCAATTTGGTACTTTCTTATATTCATTGTTCTAATAATCGAGTCACTGTTTAATCCATGTTCCATGGGTTACCACACTCCGATTAATCATTTCGATTAGTCCCCAAATACCTGATTAATTCTTGGATAGTGTCGTTTCAAAAAAAAAAAAAAAAAAAAAAAAAAAAATTCTTGGATAGTGCCTCTATCTATTAAGTCTAATTTCCGCTTTTTACAACACTGCTTATAATTATATTACTAGTTTATAACCAATGCGATGCACGGTTTTTATAGTTGATAAATTTTTTAATAATAATATAAAATCCGTCCAGAAATCAAAAAAGTGTGGGTATATTTGGGAAAGTGGATTTAGCCCCAATTTAAACGAAAAGGCCCAAAATCCACACCATAGTACATCACAAAGCCCCTAGCAAAACCCTCACCTTCATTATGCTACTCCCGTACTCCTAGAATCAATCAATTAATTCCCAAGAAAACAAAATGGCCTGGCGCGGATCGATCTCCAGAACCCTCATGTCAACCGCCAGATCTCCCGCTTTCCGTTCATCTCCGCCGCCGCTTCCTCGTCTCCGCCGTCCCTCTCTCGTCTCTCCTCGCCTCCACTCTCCCCGTCACTCCTTCATTAACCCTAGGTACATGAAATGTTTGTTTAATTAAGCAGTGTTTGTTTCAATTTTTATGAAATGTTTATGGTTATCTTTGTTTTTTTTGGTTTTTTTAGGAATTTGGGGGAAATTGGATGTACTCAGTTGCTGTTGCCAATGCTTGCTGGAACTCGACTCACTTCGCATCTTAATCCTAATGTTCGGGCTTTTTGCGAGTTGACTCACGGTACCTTCTGCCGTTCTTGTCAAGATCGCTAATACTCTCTGTCTCTGTCCTCCCTTTTGTGAGTCTTACCATGTTGAACATCAAAATATTACTAACCTACCTATCTTTCATCTTAATCGTATTATCTGATCAATTTAGTGTCGCGCGAATTGTTTGATTGATAATAACAGTATTGGATGATTGCGTTTCATGACATTTCGTGAGTTGATTAGTCAGCTATTTATTTACGTATCTGATACTTTGTGAAAATTGTGGTTATTGAGAAAGGAATGGGGTTCAGATTGATATATTTGTGTAAATGTTATTCACTTTTTCCTAATGATTATAAACACACTCGTAATTAAATTCTTTGTCGGATTGTATAGTGGTCAATAATTAACTAGTGTCTGAGTGTGTTAAGTACTGTTTTCTAATTTGAAGAGTGAACTTTAGAAAGTATTTCTTAGTTTGTGAAAATTTTGGTTGATGAGAAAGAAATGGGATTGGGATTTATAGGGATGAATGGAAAAGATGGCTGATGCGCAGCAATTTCAGGAAACAAAACATAGTGTCAAGATGCTGGAAAGGAGGTTTATTTTCTACCTGAAGTCCTAAACATTTTTATATGTCAGCCGGAGGAGTCTGATATAAACAGAAATTTAATTTTTTTTTTCTTTTACGTGGCATATCAATGGAGCTGCTTATATTTTTACTAAAGTTTTCATTGGTATACTTCAATTTTGTCATGCAACAATGTTGGAGCTGAATGGTCCTATTACTCGCCACTCGGTAGCACCATGTAACTTCTTCCATTTTTTCATGTTCAAATATTCTGGTCAATCCATATTTTCATGTTCAAATTATACCCTACTGGGTTTCTGCTTAAGGCTTCAATTTCCAGTTATATGTGTATTATGTATATGACTAGGTGATGCGGAACAAAGAATAATAATATTAGTTTGTATTTATTTCATATTATTAGTTAGGAATAAGTTTAAATTGTAGTTTATTCTAAAGTTACACATTTTTTATTAAAATGTATTGTAGAGTTTTATTTTAATTAGCAAAGTAGATTACTATATCTAGGAGTTCAATCATGTAATTCAGTAATTTCTATCATTGAGATTATTATATTGTTTTTTTCTGAAAATCTCTTGCGAGAGTTTTACCCTAACCCTAAAATGAACCCCCATCCTACATCACTAGACACTAGGTTTATCTGTTAAACTTCCTACAATCAAAGAGTTTATTTACAGTACATGTATTGCTTTGAAGAGTGGCATTCCTCTGGCTATTGATTGACTGAATCCATGTCATTTTTATTTTATTATAATATCTATATATTGCTAAATTTTTATATAGGGTGAAGCTTTTATTGCTCTGTTGTGGATCCAGTTCTCTGTTTCAATATCATGTTATTGTACATTACCTCCTGGATAAAGGAGCCATCTTGAGATCTTACTACATATAATGATATTTGAGAATGTCATTCTTCAAGATGAAAAACTTGTCACTGATGATGATAAGTAGTTATATTGTAAACTGCCCCTTTCTGGTTAAGGTTGATATGATTGTAGAGGATTTCCCAAACTAGTTATGAGGGTGCCTTTCCAGCTAAAAGAATGACACTAATATTTGATAGTACAGCTTAGCATAATGTATTAATATGTGATCCATTAACACGAAGAAGCCTGGATACAGATAACAATATAGATAGGGACACGGATCCAATGAGGGTGTGCAGACGATAAATTTGAAATTAAGTGAATTATGTTTGGGTCATACCGATTTATATTTGAGCTTATATATGCCAAATTCCAATAACATGACTAAGAATTATGCAAATTGAAAAAAAAAACTTTGGCATTGAAAGGAGGGGTGGTCATCGGCGGCATGGACTCTTACATTGTTTTTTGTGCCAAGTTTCTTGAGTTCTATATAAACATGAACACGAATAAAAAGAGTACTTGTAATTGTAAAAGGGTAGCTGACAAGAATTGCATTTTTCTAAGTATATATTCCAGGTCTTTAATGTTTTGCTGTTTAGTTTGTATGTGAACTTTGAGATGATGTGTGAATGGTTCATTATAGATCGTTGGTCACACTATAGTTTCACTTTTCTTTCGTTATCAAGTTACATTCAAAAGGAAATTTTGATACACCAAATATTGCCTAGCTTTAGCTGTTACAATCATTATTTAAGCAATATGTTATTTTCAAAATATGCCAAATATTAATTGGCAACCGACCACCCTTACTCTATATTTGGGAACAAGCCATGTGGTGACCTCGTACACACCTTCACTTAAATCAGCACACCCCTGCATCCCCAGTACGGTGCGTAGGGTCCCTTCTACCTCTTAGTTGCTAAAAGTTTTATTAAGGATTGGGTTCTTTAGAACAGCTTGGTCTGTCTGTTGTGTAGAATTGGCCTTTAGGAAAGATCAGGAGTAGTCATATTAAAGTATGAAACATCTAGTTATTAGATTTATATATTTCGACCTTCTGTTATTAATTTCAGATTATCAAGTTTTTAGGGCAGGTCCAAGTCCAGTGCTAAAATAGCTATATATATTTCTTTATTTTTGATACCAAAAAGTGGTTTTTGGTGTTCATTAAATTTATACTTCAATGCTAATGCTAAAATAACTATAGATATATTTTAGTGAAAACTCATGTACCATGAATAGACATTTCCCTCTTCTTTTTTCTTCCATTAGTCGATGCGGCAAAATTAGTTATAGCTGTCTTTCGATTTATATTTCCAATTATCCATCAGTGCTTATTTTTTTTAATTCATTTAACTATGCATTGGATTGATCATATTGCAAATCAGTACTATTTTAATGTTGTAAAAATTGGAAATCGATTGTACACGTGCCATTTTAATGTTATAAAAATTGGAAATCAATTGTATTCCTTTAAATCCGAGATTCCGAGTACTCGAGTTTGCAGAGTCCTTTGTTCCGAGTACTCGGACGTTTACCGATTTTACAACACATTTAGCTTTAGCACCATTATAACTATGAATTGGATTTCCTGAGTTAATCTTGATTTTTGTTGGCTTGACAATAATTATAGTGTGCCATGTCCCGAAACTATTGCATGTGCAATCTTAATGTATCCACTTCCATCAGAATTTGGAATGCTATTGGCTTGGGTTTGTTAACGACTCTAAAATATCTAGATTTAAATTCATTCTTTTTTATTATTCACTCGAAAGACGATTCTTAATTACTCGTAATCAATTTAGCATGCCTTAATATTTAACTGCGAAAATTCACATTACTGTAAAGAAACTTGAGTCTTGTTAATAAGTTTCTTTTCAGGCATGCCATTGTAAACTAACATGTCGGAATTTATTATGTAGGCAGTTGAGACTGACATTTGATAAGAGCAGCTGGATTCTTGATCCTTGAGATAGATTTAGCAAGTAGGCGTTTCATGTGGAGCTTGTTATTTCCAGTTCTAAACAATTCTGAAGACTATTCTGTTATTTTGCCTGTGAAACATTGCACGTACCCTAAATATTTGAGATGCTGGTACTCGTTTAAACCATGATGGTGGTTTATTATTACTTGTGCTGAATTTTGATGTTTTTAAATAATCTTCTAGTTAATCATTCTGTAGCATTTCATAAAGGCAGGAGAATACTTTTCACAGAGTTGAGGAATTGTTGCGTGTGTTGTGTAATCATTCTGTGTTTATTTCACGATCATAGGTTTTGTTAGTTGTCCAAGTACCTGCTTAAAAAAACTGAAGAGTTAAGTAGATCTGCAAACAGTGCTCTTGGAAGTTAGAACCCTAGTTCTATTTTAAGGTATATATATTTTCTTTTCCTAGGCAGAATTATTGATTATTCATTATTGCAATAATTGGTGGTTGGATGCCCTTAAGTAGAGTGGCCAGCACAATTTTCGCCCTCGGCCTAACGGTGCACTGGTTCGGATTGGAAGGTTGTAACAATATTAACAACAATCCAATAAATCTTGTGCCGAAAGTGCATGTCAATTCTGTTCGGAGGTTCACATGTGTGATGTATGTTTATGATTAGAACTGGCTGTCATATGTATGGCTCAAATAATGAAGTCGAATCATAAGCTATCCAACAGATAAATTGCTGGCTCCAATGCCAGGTTAATAATGCTGGTTGAAGTTACTAATGTAGGGCTGCTGGGATCCCAAGCGACATTGGAAGTGCGTTGGGGACCTGTGCAAATGGCAAAGGCCCTTGTGTGAATAAGATCATAGAAACATGGTCCCAAAGGAAAAAAAGGTAGTTGAACACAAGTAGTTGGACCTTTTTAATAAACTTAAGTGCTGGATGCAATCCAATCCACCAGGACCATTTACAAGTTTCAGTGATGTATTGTGATTCCTCTTTGACCCCGTACTCCCTCAAAGTGTTTGGAACTGATGATAATCAATCCACCCACTTGTCCAAATGCTCTACACCACTTTATGTGTGTCATTTCATGTTCCATTTTTTTTATTGGCTAATTAGGTTGAGTTGAATTCCACTAACATCATATTTATAATAACTAATATTAAATATTTATAGTATTATCATATTTATAACAACCAATATTAATTATTGATATTAGTGAAATTCAACTCAACTTAATTAACCAATAAAAAAATGGAATATGAAGTGACACACAATGCAGAGGATTTGTACTCCTTACGAAATTCATAAAATTGACTAGACAAATCTCTATCAGGAATGGGATGAGTGCATCAAAAGTAGCCAACCAAGTTCTGTTTGATGGTTTTTTAGGATTGTTCTGGCAGATGTTCTATTACCACTAACAATATTTTGCATCATCAATCTTATCATCTGGAATAGCATTATCCTGTTGCATTCTGTATTTTTGATTTTACACTATAACAAATGTTTAAAAAAATAAAATTAAATTAATGCCGTTCTCACGTTATGGACTTCTTTTTTCTTTCTTTAATATATTTCGATAATGTTAGTTATTTACACTCCCTTAGGAACTGAAATCCCTTTTAAAGATTGTAATTAAAATAAGATTATTTGATATAATAAGGAGTTGATGCAATTTATACTCCTCAAGTTTGGTCAGTTCTCACTTGAGCCCCTTAAATTTTCGAAAAATGCATTTCACATCCTCTAATTTTATTTTTACCATAGTTTGCACTTGTTTCATCAAATTTCAGTAACAATTACCATATTTTAGGAACAGACTTTCTCCTGTAATCAATTTTTCATTTTCGTGGACTTTAAAGTCACTTCCTTCATCCTGTGCATCACAAAATAAACTTTAAACAGTAGTTCGTCGCCCTTCATTTTTAAGATTTGGTAAGCTCAAATAAATATCATGTCAGTAATACAATTAGTCAGAATTTGATTAAAATGGTGCAATCATAGGAAGAATGAAGTTTGGGATGTTAAATGCGTTTTGAAAGTTCAAAATACTAGAATCAGATTGGATCGAAAAGAAGGAATGTGAAATGCAATTAACTGAGAACTAATTTGTACACGGTTAAAAATTTTGGGTGTGATACATTAAATAAAAAAAAAAAAAAAAATGTCCCGCACTTCGGACACTTACCTAAGTATGTAGTACAATTTAATGGGGCAAATGTAATTATTCGTTAAAGTTCTGTAATTGCAGAAATGTTTCATTTATTCATATTAGAATCTCTTTGTATGTCATTTAACTTAGATGAATACATATTTAGGAGCATCAATCTCACTTATAAATACCGGGTTCGTCCCTTAGACTTAAATAGAACCCTTGTACTCTGTTAAAAATCTCAAGCATAGCAAACAAGGTTATTTCTAAAAAAACAAAAATTAGAAGTAACATACCAAAGTAATGGAGCTGTATACAGGCATTATTTTCCAAATACTTTGAACTGCTCTGACTCTCTTCAGTGCACATATTAGGCGTTACAGTACCAATACATTTGACGTTGTGCTGCACATGACAAACACTGTAGGGTTGCACATGACAAATAATGTAGGGTTACCCTGCAACTAGCGCATCTAATTTTATACAGGCATAGGTGATATATGCTTGTTCCCAATTTCACAAGTGTTTGAACCTTCTGGTAATTATATATTCATAATTTCATGAAAATAGTTGTTGATTCAGGTGCATACTGCTTGATAAATAAATATCCTGGGATCGGATACCTTTATTAATTTATCGAGGTTCAAAATACACTGTCGTGACCAGTAAAAGTATTTATTTGAGAAGTTTATTCATGAATCCAATATTCATTTATCGACGGTACGGTATGAATTATTCTTATCCAAGATACACTAGACTAATGAAAAATCTAAAACTGCAATAATTATACAGATTCAAAATGTAACTATATCTCCTCCACCAAAATCACCATTAGCATGAATCATCAACCTAAATAAAACATGTATTTGGAAAGGACTGAGCCACAGTACTGTGGTATTTTCCTCTGTTTTTCTGGTTCATGACCAAAGAAAGTTAAAAGTTGCTGTTAATGCAGTTCTACTATACATATACACTGCCCACTACTGCATGTAGTCCTAGCGTGAAGACACCCACATAGATACGCATGTTCATAAGAAACACCACATAAAATTTGGTAAGATCTCCCACACCCGTCTGCTTTTTCTAACTTGTGTCACTATTATTTCCTATTCTTTATACCCTACCATTTCCTTCCTAATGTCACATTACAGTTTTGCCACCACTCACTTCAACATCTAGCTTCTGCATTCAAGCTTACCTATCACTCACTCAACTTAAAAAGAACACATCTCGAATAGCGGGTCCCATCCATGGACGGACCCAAGTAGGGCTAGAAGTATTAATCGGTAAACATGCCAAAATTATATTTTCTTCATGTTTCAATACTTGCGAAACCTATATTTAACAATTATTCTATTTTTTCTAATTTTTTTTCTTAATATATGCACACCAAAGCCAACAGGTTCGCCTTCATCCGTCATTAGTCATCTAAATTCACCTTTCCCATTCACAGTACAGTACGCGCTACAACTAGCAGCTCCTTTTACTAGCAAGGGAAAACGCTAGCTCCGCACTAGCTACCTACTCGCACTTACAAATTATAGCCCCTACTTCATTTATGGGTGCCATCTTTGAATAAATATGTTGATGTCTTCTTTCGGAAGTTAATCCGACAAAATAAGTTGGTCAAGGGGAGAAATTTATAAAGGAAAAATGGAAAAAAATTAAGAACCACGGAGTGTTCCAGTGAAATTCACAATTCTAATGTTAACTACACTTTTTGACGGAGCACAACTAGATAGCCCAAGTGGGTAAGAGCCTATTCTCTGTTGTCCCGAGACCTAGGTTCGATTCTGACTCATCTCGAGAAAAAAACTACACTTTTCGACGAATGGGCTTCCCACTAAACATGCAGCATCAATGATTCCGTAAACAATTTTTTTTTTAACAAATTCGACAATCATGAATAACATGACATATTTCATAGCATAGAACAGAGGCATGATACAACTTCAACTGATACTAGCTAGCTGGATGATTGTTAGCAAGATTAGTGGACAATACGTACATGGCAGGCAATGAACATATGTAGTAAGATTTGATCTGACTATAAATGGAACTATTGTAAGATGTCAATCCTTCATTTTTTGGTTGAGTCCAAAATAGTAGTAAACTATTGTAAAGCTGGTGTGACTTGAGGTGAGAAAGTAAAAAGATGAGAACTTCAAGTGGAGAATCTCAAACTCAAAATGAATAACAGTAGAGGATCATCAACGTTGTCCCCTTGGAATACCAAGCATCAGTTGGTGGGGCTAAGAAAGAAATGGGATAAAATTAAAAATGACTAATCTATTTCTTCCTATTGTCAGATGTCTTCTTGTCACTTACTATCATACTGCTTGACCCAAATAGCATTTAAGAATCAATCTAGACACTTGTTATTACCTCTGCATTCACACCATCTTCCTTTAACTCCTTGTTCTTATAACACTTGCAAAATAACCAACAAGAAGATAGTAGTATGGAAACCGGCAAAGATGTTCACGATGAAGATACGCCAAGAGAGTGGCTGAAGCTGAGCCTAGGTGGGGATCTATGCTCATCGGTTCAAGATTCTGACTCTTCAAGACGCACTTCTCCTAAAATTTACTCATGTAACTTTTGCATGAGGAAATTCTACAGTTCACAAGCGCTAGGAGGCCATCAGAATGCACACAAGAGGGAGAGGGGTGCAGCTAGAAGAAATAAGTCCTGGAATATGGCAACGCTGATAGCTTTGCCCATGAATACGGGAGTAATAAGATCACTTGGGGTACAGGCCCACTCGCTTGTACAAAAACCTAGCAGGGAGGGGATGCCAGTCTCAGCTAGATCTAGTGAACCTTGTGCAGATTGTGGTATGGCATGGGTACCTTTCACCATGGACAGGACTAATATGTGGCCAGGAAGTTTTTACTTAGATAAGAAACCACCAGCAGATCTTGACTTGAACCTCAAGTTGTAATAGAATAACTAGTTCTTTCAGCTAAGGAGATCTTGCATCCAGTCTTCTCTTATGAGTTTTTAGTGATCTATTAGTTAAGTACTCACTAACTTAGAGGTGTACACACAACTCTGAGAAGTCAAAAACTGGAGTCTTAGACAGTTCTCTATGCAGCTATGCTTACTGCTGTACTATAGTGCTTTACGTTTTGAGTTCCTTGGTGCCAGGATTAATCTTACCTTACCAAGTACGTGAATATTTGTTTTCTCAGATGTGTTCCAGATTGACTAGATTTAAGTGATTTTGTGCACGATTAATATTACTTTACGGGAGCCCGACGATGATCATTTGGACATATAATCATCTATACATGTTAAACTCGTGAACCAATCCCCTCCCACCATCTCAACACAAATTGTTTATCAGCCTGACTTAAAATTTATTGATATATGGCCAGACATGAACTACTTAACAGCAGGATCTTCTCATTTCTTTTGGTAATTAGTCTTAACCTTTTCTTTTAATTGCAAGCAACAGAGTATTTGAAGCAAGAATAGCCATGTAACTGAAGACGGAAAGGCTAGAACGGCATGTCTAGTTAAGAGTGTGTTTTAACTTTTAATTTATCTTTCACCAATTACATGTAGACTCTACTTATGGAATTTTTTTCCTGCTTTATGAAAGAATGTAAACAGCATAATTATGGTGATCTCCCTTTTAAATCAGACTCCCTAGTCCTAAATGGGGAGATGACACAGAACCGCAGTGCAAGAATATATCATCGGTACTTAAGGGGGGCATCTTGTTAAGTAGCTGACTATATTAACTGGCAACTGTACAATATGTAATATGACAACCACCAGTGGAGAATTTCTCGTTGACTATGATTCCAACCTTAAAGCATAACTCTTCCAAAGATCAGTTTAATTTATCTTTTTTAACAAGTAGGTCGAGATACTTTTATCTTGAATTTCAGAGCATACTTTTTTAAAGGTATTATGTGCTATGCTGTTTCTTATTCATATTAGCCCCATATTCGGCACAGACTGCTGGATATTCATAGATTTAAAAGAACCATATACCTGCAGCCGGACTTATTAGAGCTACTTGTCTTTTTGTGAGTATTTACATTTCTCTCACAAATTACTCATATAGCTCTACTCAAGGCTATCTTCATTCTGCTCTATGGCAGAATATAAAGCAGCATAATTATGGTGTTTTCGCTTTTTAAATCAAACTCCCTATTCCTAAATGGGAAGATGACACATCACCGCAATGCAAGGATATATGATCAGATTTTAAAAGGCATCTTGATAAATAGCTGACTATCAACTGGCATATGTTCATACAATATGTAATATGACAAACACCTAAGAAGAATTTCTCATCGACTTTATGCCATTGAGGAACATTACACAACGGCCGAAAAAGTTATTTTCATATCATCCACCTTATAAGACAGTTCTATGGTTTCAGATTCCATCCTTAGAGCATAATAATCTCTTCCAAAGAGATAAGTTTTATCTCTCCATCTCTAGCTACCAAGCAGATTGAGATACTTATAACTTTGAACTTAAATATCAGGATGAACTTGATTTTAAAAGTAATTATGTGCTGCGCTGTTTCCGTTTTTTTTTTTTTTTCTTTTTTAATATTACCCCATATCCTACAGACTTCCGGATATTCATAGATTTACAAGAACCTCCAGCTCTGAGCTAGTTTGGCTTAGTTTATCTAATTCCTGCTAGTCCCAGAGTTCAGACGGCACCTAAATTTCCAAGAGTACGTCAACAACTCATGATTCTACTTTCTTCATTGTGCTTTGAATTATGTGAGACAACAATATAAACATATTATTATGAGTGTGACAATGACTGCATACAAGTACTAGGACATCTCTATGAAACAGGTTGTTATAAATGTATGGTCTTTCAAGACAACAAAAACAATGTTACTCCGTCAGGAGTTTAAGGAGGAGCTTCTGGTGTATACCATGTACTTAAGACTAGCTTCACTTTCGAAATTCCAATAGGAAAGTTCAAGGGAAGAACCCCGTCAAAAGGATTAGGTAGTTAGAACAACCGGAGTGTCAAGCACTAAGAAACCAACCTCTTTACTCAAAAACCTGATGCATCTTAGAAGGGTGACAAATTAAAGAGGGTATTAAACACTACTCTTTAGTATAGTAAATAAGTTTTTAAAGGAAACAGTCATCCTATTAAATTTAGAAGAATACTTGCACAGTGAACTTACAGAAGACAGCTTAAAATGTGGCTTCTCTTAGCAACTTCTCCGAAAACAATTGGTTTATAAAATGCATTGCAAGCAAGATTTCCTTAATCGCATAAGAAGCCTATCAACTCTAAGATGTATGAATAAAAGCAATAGTCGCTAAATATAGAATCAGAGTTCCAACACCATGCAAATCACTATTTCATATTGCATTGAGTGTCCTATCTTCAGGCATATGTCCGATGTGCACAGTGCACTCATATTTTCATCAGTAATGGACGGAAGCCTAGCGGCCGAGCCCAATAGTCAGGCTGACATTAATATAATAACACAGATCAGATAAATGGGTGATGCATTCTTTACTAGAGTCTTACATGAAAATATACCAAAAGAAACTATATAAAGAGGGATTGGCCGGTATGGGAGTATTACTTTGTAGTTTTAATCGTGGAAGTTATTAAGTTGATATAGTGACGATTCTTTTCCAGCCAACAAGTGCAGTGGTTGAGCCACCGGCCTCCTTTGAAGGAGGTCTGCGTGTGTGTTATTATAACTGAGTAAGTTTCGTTTTAGTGACCATTCTTTTCCGATATTGACAGCTTTCTCCGAATTAATTATATTATACAGCAGAGGATAGTCTACTACCTATTAGTTTCTCTAGTATTTCCAAGTGTTGGGGTATAACAATTTCAGAAACTCCTACATATCTTAGTCTCACGATCTATTAGTTATTCTTAATATTTTTTTTAAAATGATAAATTAATTGTTACTTCAACAAGAAAATGTGGCAAAAATATGAAACATCATTAATTTCTTTAGTTCAAAAGTAACATATCGTCAGCACATATTGTGAAATTCGTATGCAATCATAAGCAACTAGCAACAATGCTAAATAAGAAAATTATAAACACAATTAATTACCGCACACAAAATCATGTTTTTCTGCAGTAATTTCCGTCCAACTAATAATTAAGCTTTCTGTAAATTGCATACCTATTTAATATGCACCGTACTTTTGGCCTGTTTGGCCAGACTTAAAATAAGTCTTTTTTGGATTTATTTTTGGGTAAAAATTTCATATTTTGATAAAAAAAAAAAATTATACAAGTATTTAATATATGTTTGAGATTCTGTAAGTTACACAAAAAAAGTTGACTTTTTTAAGAAAAAAGTTAGGAATCTCTAATTTTGTCTTAAAATAAGTTGACTTATTCTGAAAAAAAGTTCACCAAAACACCCCTTTATTTTTTTTTGAGAATCATGCACTTGAGTACTTTGCACAAAGTGAAATGCCGGAAAACTTTGTCATTTTCATATATTATTCAAAATAAAAAAAGTCAAAAGTAGACGGGTATTTATTTTATGAGTTGAAAAAATTTAAATGATTGAGATTTTTTTTACATACAAAGATCCATTATTATTAATGAAAAGCAAATTGCATCTCAATTGTATGGGGATATCGAAATATGATAGAAAAGGAATCATTTTCGTAGTGTCCAAAACTAGGCAAATTGGAAATAAGTTGCTTTAAAGTTCAAATTGTCAGGAATGCCTAAATGTGTTTGGAAGTGAATCAAATTATATCTTTTTGTATCATACTCAAAATTGATCAAATCAAAAAAAAATTACTATAGGAAAGTCGAAATATAATCGAAAATAACTCAAATTATGTCAATTTCACACAATACCTAAAGTGATCAAACGTGTCAAATTGTCAGGAGTGCTCAATGTCATATATCTCTACAATATTTCAAATTTTCTAAACACATTAATATCAATGGGAAATGTACTTAAAATTGTTTCCGGAATATATATATTATATACATCTCTACTCGGTTGCATTTGGTCAACTTCTCATCCAAATATATTTAAATATATGTGAAATTTTATTTTATTTTTCAATCTCATTTTATTCAATTGCATAATTTTATTAATTTTATTTAACTAAATTACCATTAACTTTCAAATTAAATATATATTTCAAAATCAATTAACTCCTTTAAAAGGGATCCATAGTTCACGTTTTTCTCCTGATGTTGAAAGGATCCCTAGCTCACACTAAATTATATATATATATATATATATATATCAATCACTCACTCGGGAAGCTTGCATCCAAAATTCATTTTCCAACTGAATTATACAGTCTGATACATCATAGACAAAGAGTGGAAACACAAGAGTTGCACACCACATTTCACCGAAAATTGCAATTTCAAGACAATTTAACCAATTCAACTTTTTCTCTAAAGGTACAGGAGATGTTTAACCTATTGGAATATATGGAAAGTAGGTCGAAATAATGTATTTGACAGGTTCTGATTACAAACTTGTATTTGGCAGTGTATAAAAGCTGCAAATTGCACAGCTTGAGTGCCTGAAAATGGCGCTTCTAGTTGCAACAAATATGGCAGCAGACAAAACCTTCACTGCAAATGCAATTCTTGATCATATCATCTAACAGATAGCATTGCGACAGATCTTTGATTATCTTCACAAGGTATAACCATTCATTTGAATGAGGAGATAGATTGAATATTCTTACCAACTCTTCTCAACTCTGACCAATAGTTTATAACCTCTTCCTGACCATCCTTGCTGGGGTTAAAAGAGACTACCTGAATGGGGAAATGATCGACAACCTATTACGCAAGTCAGAAAGTTTGCTTTTACACCAACTTTGTTCTCACTTTTTCAGAATGCAAGGATTGCCATAATGACTACAAACATAGGAAAGCATGCTTACAGCACCTTAGGAATTTTGCTTACAGCACCTTACGAATTTTGCTTTGTGCTCTTTGTCGCCCCTGATTGTTAAGGCTTCTGAAAGGCTATCAAAGATAAAAACTCAAGAGATAGATATCATACTTTCTAAATGAATTCTGCTACTTTTCCCCACTTTCTAGGTTTGGTGGATCATCTTCCAAATTCAGTTTAGGCGTCTCCAAACTTAGAGTGGGTTCTGTGGCTTCACTACAAACTTTGGTTATTTCTTCCCTAGTTTCTGTAATACAAGGAGTGTGCCCATTGCCTTCATCTGCAACCATGTTTAGCGTCATGTATCTGTCGCAAACTTCTGTCACACCAAGGCTTTCCACATCTTGTTCCTTCTTTTCAACTTCACTGCTGCAAGTAACATTGTCCAAGACCGATTTCAAGCTGGATCCAGACATGTTGATGCTTTTCTGATGGGGAGTACCTTCGTTTGAGGCATATTCAGCTACATCCGAAGCAAAACGTGATGAGTGGCGAAAGCTCCAACGTGTATTATTAAACCATGTGCTGACCTGTTTTAACAAAGAACTTCTTGCAGAGAACGAGGAGAAAAAAGACTGATAACAAATAACTCCTTGAAATTTATTTACCTGCTGGACTGAAAGTGCTAATTCTGCAGCCAAGCTCTCTTTCACAGCTCTTTGAGGGTATTGATTTTCCTTGAAGGATTGGAGGAGTCTCTGCACATCAAAATATTTATCAAGGTGTTGATGCATAGCGAAATTGTATACAAAGTGGATAATATTTATTATTTAATAGACGTCATTCCTTATTTGCATATGCATAACATGCTTCTACCTAAATAAACATAACAAAGCATCCTAGTATAACATCATAATGCATGTATGACATAAAACAGACTTTGCATGTATGACCACCAAATTTATTGTTGTCCTTGCAGTTCGTATACTGTTTGCAAATAATTAATTCCCTTGCAAATAAAATCATACCAATGAGGTTGAGGTTGACGGTTAGTCTAAAAGCAAAGGCAACCCTGCTCATGACAACGATCATGGTTCAATTCCTCACTCCCCCTCCCCTTATACGTGTGTATATACATATACTTATAATAAAAAGCATCTATTGCACCAACCCGTGCATTACTTTCTGTAATCAATCTTCAGCGGACAAGTCACAACAAACTCTTGGAACAAGGAATGAAAGAATATCCTTTTGCTTGTGACAAGCATAACATGACTCCACTCCACTTAACCACAAAGATTCCAATGCAAAATTCAAAAATGAGGACTACAATACCTGAGTTGCATGCTTCCCAAACAATGTTTTTGAAGTACTTTTACTACTAGTAACAGGAGCTGCAGAGTCTTCAGACGATCTAGACATCAAAGAATCTGTGCCTTCAACAGCAAATTTCTTTACATATCTTCTATTATGAGTGGCTTCGCTCGCTTTCTTGTCTCGATCCAAATCACTGCTCTCTTTCCCATGCTCCATTGTAACACTTCCAAAATTTAGTGACACTGTAGCTTCTTTATCGGAATTATTTTTATCTGGTGACGAAGTAACCATATAATCTTCATCACTTGAATCAGAAGATGTGTTCCCATACTCCTCCTTCAAAAACAAGAGATTTAGTAACCAAATAACCAATTCAGGCAGAAATAAGTATAATATTGAATATCACCCTAATAGGAAACAAAAAAATCAATGCAATGCTAAATTTAGATGTAGCTAGAATTACCTGGTTTGTAGCATTACATATTATTACATTTAGTTGAATTAAAAGAATATCTAAGATGTCATACATTTTTATAGAACTCAATCTACAAAGTGTGGAAACATTATCATTCTTTCACTCTAAATATTCCGATTTGTAGAACGCCAACTCAGATATCAAATGCAATATATAAAAGATATCTTGTTTTCTTCTCCTTTTAACTAATGTCATAGTTGTAGACGTATACTTAACAAATATATTTGCACCGCCAAATTAATCGCTAACCCAAGCCCCCTGTACAGGTGACCTTCCAGGAAAGAATGATCTATGAGAAATGCATCGATCTCAGAGGAGGGGAACTCCTTGCAACGTTCATTTAAGTGTGTAGGAGAAATCATCAAAGAGGAAGTACAATGATGTCAAAATTGAACAGTTATGCCATATTACTGTTGTCTCATAAAACAACATAGATCGTATACAGTTTCCACTATGACTCGAAGTCCAACGAATTTGCATGGAATTAGTACACACAGAGAAAGATGGCACTATTTAGAAAATGTCATAAGAGTAGCTTACATCATGTAGCTTTTTGTAGTCCAAACTCTCTACTTGTCTTCTCGGATACAGAGGGGCAGTATCACCTAGCTCAGGATGCCCACAACCTTCCTCATTGTTCCTGACGTGATCTGGGGTTGACGTCAGTGACCCTTGAGCTTTACCAGTATACTTACAATCATCAATCACACCTGTAAAATCCTCTGAATCAGATGTAAAATCAGAACATGAGCTGTCCTTAAACATCTGATCAGTAACTACGGCACTAGGATCATAATCATCATCCTCGGAATCATCCAGAGGAAGCCCACAATTTGATTCTTTTCGAGGTAAAACTTGCATATCATCTGATGCCGACTGATAATCAGATTCATCTGTACTCGAATCATCTCCCTGCACCTTCTCATCCAAATCAGGACCACCAGGATCATAATCATCATCCTCAGAATCATCTGACGGCAGTCCAGAATTATCATCTACATTTTTCCCAGAAGCTGCTGCTGCTGCCTCCTCAGCGAAAATTTTCTGCAGATGCAACGAGTATAATAATATTTCAAAACAAAATGCATACATTTACATTTGCAAATGGCCAAGTAAAGTTGCTGTACTAGACCTCCCAGCTGTCACCGAGTAAAATATTTGTCTCTTGAGAATCATTAAGTAACTTGATACAGTCAATTTTGCACTCGCATCCCGGGCAAAGCCAACCCTCGTCGTCAGGAGGAACTAAAGCATTTTACATTCAAAAAGCAAGGGGAAAATGAGGAATAAAAGAATATATAAGCACAAGAGACAAAAGTTCCAAGCATAATATTAATATTAGTAATTAAGATATTACTGTATTCTTTCAGCAATGGTGGGTCCAAACAAAATTGGTGAAATCCACGATCACATGCGCCATCACAAAGGATGATGTCATTACCGAGTGTCACATCCTTGGAACCACACTTCGCGCAGAATATCTACCACAACATATATAACTTATTAAATTGATTAATATATGCAAACTTTAAAGTGTCAACACATAAGGAGGGGAACATGGCGCATAAGCAAGTAGCACAACTTACATCCTCACTGTCGATTTCTCCTTGAGAATCAAATAGAAATTCTGGAAGCCTTCCCTCAGAACGTGATAAATCCAAGCGCTGAAACAGATCTCTAATTTTCAATTTGCGTCCAAAAATTTCAGCTTTTGCTCGTTTAAGCTCCTTCTCTGGTTTTATTTTGTCTAGGCTGAATAATTACACGTTAAGCGAATTCTAAGAAGTAGTATTTAGTAGACATCAGAAAACTCTATATGACTGTGCAGAAACATCAGAAGATTTTAATTCACTGCATCCACAATCAAAATAGACACTGGAGTACACGAGAAAAATTTATAAGCCAAAATAAAGATATCAATTCAATTTGAAATAAAAAAAATTCATTTTACTAGGTATCAAAATATAATAAATAAAAAAAATAATTGGATTTTCTTGGGAATCCTACAAGATCTATTCGTACTCTTCTCTCTGACAGATTGTCAGAACTTCATCTGGGTTCAAATTGTCCAGCAACATATTTTCCCATACTTATGTCACATCTGACATTTTGCATACATATTAGTTCCTCAGTTCTCTTTCAACTTATGTGACTATATATATGTCAACAATCACAAAAGTGTGCACAATAGATAAAGAAGAGGCACAGCACAGATGGATCATTAAGTTCTGCTAATTATAGGTTTTGTGATATAAAAATTTACTATAAGGTGTGCACTTAACATGTAATGCCTAATAGATGTCCATCTTGTATCATAACATTACCAGGAATCCAGGATCATAGAGTAGAAGGGATGCCATATTTGAATAAAAACTGTGTACTTGAGGAGTTTGGTATCAAAATGCCTAGTTCTAATATACAAATGTTTGATAATTGTTCTTTTGCCTGTTTATAAGTGTTTACATTGTACACACACACACACACACAAAACAGGTTCCATATGTACATCTGATTCTCTTGACCTAAATATTTTCATGAATTACGTGACTCGCAAGCTCTATCCTGATGCCTATTGTGACTTATCATACTGAATATGTTTTTACTCTTTTCCTTTTTTAGACAAGGCCCACCTTGATAAATATGTCCTGTAGTAATATTTAACACAATCAACATCTTGCAAAGGGTACCTGGTACCATAATGACAAACTAATAGCATGCAATGTTAACCCTATAGAGGGTAAGTACGTAGTTTTTCAGGATCATTATGCTGAACAGATGGACTACCTAATCGGATGACACTACACAGAAGGTAATACTGTTAAATTCAAATAATTCGTGATAGGTCCATATTTTATCATATATTTAATACCTATTTTTGTTCGTTTTTGTAATTTTATTAATTAATAAATTGTTTTATTTTATTTTGTAGGAAATGAATAAAATCAGAATTCAAGCAGGAAAAGGTGCAAAAAGGTAAAGAGGTGGAGAATACTTGAAGCCAAAGAAATTGGACGAAAAATCGAATACTTATCGGAGAAGAAATTGAATTAAAGGAAATTTTTTTAGAATCCGATTTGTAATTGAAGGCCCAAACCCATTTTTTTTTCCCTAGGGCTGCTCTCTTGTATTTTGAGACACCAATTTAGATTCAATAATTAGGAGTAGGGTTAGATTTTATTACTCAATTTTTTCTCACAGTTTTATTCGATATACTTATTTTAGTAATTTATTTTCTGGCATTATCTTTATTTTCCGACGCTACTTTACTTCGTCAGCTTTTATTTCAACCATTATTTTTCTTCCGGTCAGCTCCTGCTTTTGATTCGTTTGTCCTCTGCATGCACTTTAGTTATTAAATAATATTTAATTGTTTAGGCCATCAACTTCTACTTGTTTCCCATCGTTGTTTTAATCTATAAACGTACATCTTGTCTAGCTAGTATACTTCTTTTTTAACACAATCTATGCTCTGCTTAAATAGTTGTTTCGTTTATATTATAAGCATGAGTAGTTAATTTTCTTGCCGAAGATGAAGTTAATTTAATTACTTTCGATTTCTTCTCGTTCCTATTAATTGATTCTCATGATTTTTCTTGGTGCTTAATTGTTCAATTGACAAAATGATTTTAATACATTATTGTTACCGGATTCATATTTCATAGCCTATGCTTGCTCCTTCAAGTTTTGATAGGTTATTCTTAGATAACAAGTTTCATAGTATATGTTTGTCTCGTTAATTGATATATGTTATTTGTGAAGAAAAGAGAATTGATTTTAGGGTGAGTTAATATTAATTGTGATCGATTAATAAATTCGGATTCCTAGATTTTCCACAATATTTGATAATCTTTTCTAATTAGGTTAAACACAAATCATCTCAAAGCTTATTGTCTAGTTCTCCTGAGGATCGATCTATGATTGCTACAACTAATACAACTAAACACTGTGCGCTTGCAGTTATTTTACGCATCAATTCCCAATCCCTTTCCCACAAAAAAAAGGCTAAGCTTTATTTCATTGGGGTCAAATCACCAATTTAATACAAGATCTTAGACAATTCTAGAAAAATAATATTTTTGACAGTTCATACTTGCTACTAATACTGATAATATATATATATATATATATATATATATATATATATATATATATATATATAGCTTTGTTCATCTAAATTCGTTTTAGTTCACCATTCCCAAGATGGTCACTTGACTAAAAAGCCCATCAACAACGATTTTGTTCATCAATGTATGCAAGGGATGCAATGTATCCTTGAGACAAGTTGAAGCCCAATATATAAGATTTTAACATGCAATTTACAGTTAACCATGCCACATGATAAAAGAATTTGAACGAAGATAAATGATTTATGAAGCACAAACCTTTGTCCCTTCCATCCCTCCCCAGAATAAGCATCAAGGAAGTTCTTCTCATATTTTATTCTGTGTAGCAAGTATCTTAGGTGTGTCCTTATTCTAGCGAATTCATCAACCCTATTCTCCTCCATTCGTTTTTTCCTCTTCTTCCTTGTCTTTTCTCTGTCAGCACCTTCTTCTGCCACAGAATTACTGAAGTCGGGTTCAAGAGATTTGTCTTGTGACCTTGAGCGCAATGATCTGCTGCTGTTTACTGACAATTCCTCAGAATCTTTTCTTTTCTCTGGTAGCACATTGACACTACCCCCTAAAGAAGTTGGAGAATTTTGTACTTTTCTAGGCCGACCGCGAGATCTTTTCCCTATGTCTCCCAACTGGCTAGAGCTCTTGGCAGCAGTTTTCTGACCGAGAACCAATTGCTCAAGACCAATTCGTACTTTTCTGGGCCGACCACGACCTCTTTTCCCTGCATCGACCAACTGGCTAGGACTCTTGGCACCCGTTTCCTGACCTATTACCAATTCCTCAGGTCCATAAATCTTTGTAGCATCATCACTTTGATGTCCAAATTGGATGTGCTTGTAATCTTTTGCTGCATTCTCTGGTGGCAGTCCTGATTGATCACTGTTATAAGTTCTTGATTGATTGTCTATCGGGCAAGTCGACGACTCCAAGAAAGAATTTTGGGTCACTCGTTCTGATATGGTTTCTTTTTGTTCCATGTTAATATTCTCCAAGAAAGAAGTTGGAGGATTATGTACTTTTCTGGGCCGACCGCGAGATCTTTTCTCTGTGTCACCTAACTGGCTAGAGCTCTTGGCAGCAGTTTTCTGACCTAGTACCAATTGCTCAAGGCCCGTTTGTACTTTTCTGGGCCGACCACGACCTCTTTTCCCTGTGTCTACCAACTGGCTAGGACTCCTGGAAACTGTTTTCTGAACTATTATCAATTCCTCAAGACCAGAATTCTTTGTAGCATCATCACTTCTGTGTCCCAATTGGATTGGCTTGCAGTCTTTTGCTGCATTCTCTGGTGGCAGTCCTGATTGATCACTGTTATGATTTCTTGACTGAATGTCTATCGGGGAAGTTGACGATTCCAAGAAAGAATCATGAATCACTTCTTCTGGTATGGTTTCTTTTTGTTCCATATTTATACAGTCAAATTCAGACTTTTTGTAAGTATTTTCTGTGGCAATTACATGGTTTTCTTGCATTACTTCATTATTGACCATTTCAGAACCAGATTCATGGGTATGGGAAAGTGTAGCTTGTTCAGGAATCAATGATATTCCAATGGAGCTTTCATCGTGTAGTTGCATAAAGCCAGAATCACACAATTTCATATCTTCTGCAAAATCCTTACAAGACAGAAGTTTAGTCGAATCTTCTGCAGATCGTACTATCTTAGCACCAACAGAAACATATCCCTCAACCATTGCTTCAGCTGATGTTTTTTTAACATCAACAGCTGCCAAATTTTCCGTTTGCACTGGTGCAGTACATTTACCATTTGGGACAGTATCAAGTACTCGCTCTAATGCATTTGGTTTAGGGTCTGAGATTTCTTCCATCTTACTGCATTAGTGACGATAAAGATACATCCATATCAACAGCTCAATCTTGAGAAATTTCCAGAGCATTCGGTGTCAATGATAACAAAAATGCATGCTCGCTACTTGCATTTAATACAGAGCCACATTCATCATATTATTTTCCCTGCAAATTGCAATATGATAAATTGGAGATAGGAATGGTTGTTATAGTAATTGCAGTCCATTAAAGGTAGAGTATCACAAGGGAACTAAAAACATGTAGGGTGTGATAGCAAGTGGAATCGGAAAGGGAGACATAACCAGAAAAGCTTAAAAATGTGGTAATCTATGTCTACATGATTTAAGATAAATCTTTTATTTAGCGCAAAAAAAAAAAGATGAATCTTTTGGAAGGTCGGTAAATTATTACTTTTTATATAAAAAAAACAGCTATAGCATGTTGTTATGCATGATGCATTCATCTTTTTAATTTGGTCTACTCTGTTTTCTCGAGTATAACGGCACTTGATAAATTTATTCGCTCAGACACAGAAGAACTCTTTTTCATTCCATACATAAACTAGTATGTCGTATAATAGAAGGGAAAAAAAGAAGACACTCGTGGGTTATGTTACGAAGAGGACACTAAATTATGTATTGTGTTACTTACAATTTACAGGACACTGGTTCAATAAATTTTAAAACCAGTTCAGTAAATAAACTCTATGTCCACCTCATACATGCTGGGGTTTCATCTCAGCATCCAACCTGAAATATTTATAAATGACGAGTTGTATTCTAATGTAGTCTTCGCATTAATAATAAAAAAATCCCTTCAAATTCAACATCATTTCACTAATGCAGCTTAAGCAAGTACCCAATTCAGGCACGTGGCACCGGGACATGTCAGGTAACACGAAAAAATGGCGATACCGAAATTTTAAAGGTAGAGTATCACAAGGGAACTAAAAACATGTAGGGTGTGATAGCAAGTGGAATCGGAAAGGGAGACATAACCAGAAAAGCTTAAAAATGTGGTAATCTATGTCTACATGATTTAAGATAAATCTTTTATTTAGCGCAAAAAAAAAAAAGATGAATCTTTTGGAAGGTCGGTAAATTATTACTTTTTATATAAAAAAAACAGCTATAGCATGTTGTTATGCATGATGCATTCATCTTTTTAATTTGGTCTACTCTGTTTTCTCGAGTATAACGGCACTTGATAAATTTATTCGCTCAGACACAGAAGAACTCTTTTTCATTCCATACATAAACTAGTATGTCGTATAATAGAAGGGAAAAAAAGAAGACACTCGTGGGTTATGTTACGAAGAGGACACTAAATTATGTATTGTGTTACTTACAATTTACAGGACACTGGTTCAATAAATTTTAAAACCAGTTCAGTAAATAAACTCTATGTCCACCTCATACATGCTGGGGTTTCATCTCAGCATCCAACCTGAAATATTTATAAATGACGAGTTGTATTCTAATGTAGTCTTCGCATTAATAATAAAAAAATCCCTTCAAATTCAACATCATTTCACTAATGCAGCTTAAGCAAGTACCCAATTCAGGCACGTGGCACCGGGACATGTCAGGTAACACGAAAAAATGGCGATACCGAAATTGCACGTGTCTAGACACTTAATATACGCCTACTGCCTAAACAACTTTGTAAAGTTACAGCAATTTATCACCACCATTCTAAGCATCTCTTATTCTCTACAACTTATTTTTATTATTTTTACTTTATTTAAAACTGCAATTAAGCACATAAATATAACAATTACAAACAGGACTCGATTACAAATTACAAATCAAAATGAGATTATATTTTTATGTAATATTTTTGGGAAATTCTCAATAGAACAATTCTAATTTTGGGTATATTGAAATTGGAAGCTGAATATAAGCATATGAATGATAAAAAATTAAAAATACGTACCTGAGACTGAAATTAGTAGAGAAAATGTGACGATGATGAAGTTGAATCTTCGTTTGGGAGAGTGTGATTGAAGATCGAGATTCTCTGGATTTCCCCCAAATCCACCGCTTTATATTTACCCTAATTCGTTATTTCAGCTTTTACCCGACAAACAAATGAGACCCGATAAATATACATATTTCTTTTCATTATTCACAAATTTCGAAATTTCTAATTTTAAAATTAATTAACATATTAATAGTCTATAAACTTTCTTCAATTTACATTCTTGACAATTGACATAGTATTTTTTATTTATTTATTATTCATTCTTGTTTTACATATTTAATCATAATCACTTACAATTTATAATAGTTTTGAATTTAAAATATATGAGAATGGGCAAATCTGGAAGGTTTTGCGTATTCAAAGATTGTATCTATCGAAAACACATTAGTTTTCGATTACACTAATTTTACATTTACATATTAGGAAAGTTACAAAGATATATTATATTATATTAATTATATTCATATCTCAGTAAAAATTACTAAGATTATCTTAATTATTAATTAATTAGCTAATAAAATTAAGTATCTATATTTTATTATTAAAAACGAAACATTAAAATTTTAGTTACCTGTTTTTTGGTACTTACCTTATTTAATCACTTTATTTAATTATTATATTTAATTATCTTTACTAAATTATTTGTACTCATAGATATACATAATAAGACCCAGTACTAAAACTTAAATATTGAAATCGGATTTTATTACTTAATTTTCGTTACCTAGGTCCAAAATATAATGAAACTATTTTAATGAATTTAATTTATTTAAAAATCTAAAAAAAATATTGTCAAATAATAACATTACCTATCTATAACAAATTACCTTTTTTTAGATAAAACACATTAAATTTTTCTATTTTTTCTAACAAAATTATTTACTTTTCCAAAAATATCACGGAAAATTCTCTTTTTTAAATAAAACATGTTACGTTTTTCTATTTTTACTTGGCTCAATATGACTATCAATATAAGAGTATTATTATATTGATAACCTTGTCATATATGAAAAGGGTTTTTCTATTTTTACTTCAATGTCAGCTACAAAATATATGACTATCAATGGATAATGTCCATGGCTAGAAATCTAGTACTTTAGATCTGCATCTACAGGACTACAAGGGCAAGATAAAATTAGGGATGGACATCGGGGCACTTCGGGGCCGGGGAATGCTATCCCCGCCCCCATCCCCGAATTCAAACCCGATCCTCGTCCCCGGCCCGATCCCCGTCGGGGATTATTTTTTATTTCCCAGCCCCGGCCCAAACGAGTAACGGGGATCCCCGCGGGGAATCGGGGAATTTCATTTTAAACAAAAAATAACATTTTAAAAAATTTTAAACACTAACTAGTGAGTTTGAAACAATTTTTTAAGTACTAAATTAAGATAAAAAAAATATTACTTAAATAAACAATTATAAATAACAAGGAAATGAAGTTATTTAACTACTAGAAAGACAAATATTTAAGATTAAAATATCATTTTATTTCCAATATAAAGTATTGAAAATTCGTATATATTAATATATGATTATTAATATATATATATATATATTATAATGTGGTGGAATCAAGTTGGGAATTGAGAATCGGGGAGGGGGTCGGGGATCGGGCCGGGGAGACATAAAATCCCGGCCCCGGCCCGCTCCCCGTTTTTTTTTAAAATTGTCCCCGCTCCCCGGCCCGAACCCGAAAAAATCCCCGATTCCCCGTCCCGTTCGGTGCGGGGATCGGATCGGGATCGGGCGGGCCGGGGTGAATGCCCATCCCTAGATAAAATACATAAATGAAACTTATGATGGCCATAGACAACACTGGGTCTTTCCATCACACTTCATACTTTATGTTAATTTGGATGGAATGGAATGGAACGATAATGCTCCGTTCACTTGGGTTGAATGGAATCAATATTGAGGGAATGGAATGACCATTCTGGTCTGAATGAAAAAATAGGATGTTTGCTTGGACCAAGTGAATGGAATGGGTCATTCCTTCACCATTCCTTTGGGCTCAAAATAAATAAAATCCATTCATTTTAAAACACAAGATATACACCCATTCCAGCACACAAAAATGAGTCGGGGATTTTCATTTCTAACGTCTCTAACTCTCTCTCTCTCTCTCTGCCGCTACTTCCTCGACTCAAATTAGGTATTCTCCCTCTCTCTCCCTCCCTCCCCTTTACTCTCTCTCTCCGTCTCTTCCATTTTCTCTCTCTTCCTCTCCTCCATTCTCTCTCTCTCTCCCTGTTTCTCCCTCCCTCTCCCCCTCTCTCCCGTTCTGCTCATTTTCATGAGTTTGTTTTAATATTTTAACCCTATGTGTTAGTCAATTAATCATATAATCTGATTTTATTGTGGAATATGATTATGTATGATTATCGTAAATTTGATTTTATAGGTTAGTTGTTGTATGTATTATAAGTATGTATATGTTGATTTCAATGTAGCAATGGCTCGACTTCGGTTAACTACGATTCAACAAATTCGGAAGAAGAAAGCTATGTTAGTATATACACTATGGATGCATATGATTTTATCATTTAATGTTCATTTCCAACTTATGTATCTTTCTCTATTGACGAGAAGAACATTGAGAGAACGATACACGATTTTTAAGATGGAGCGAAATGAATATAGACATAGGCTGATTCATGAGGGTCCCTCTAGTTGTGTTGAAAATCTTCGATTGGATAAAAGATCGTTTTATAAGTTGTGTTTCATGTTGGAATCAAGGGGTTATGTGCAAGATAGTAGACACGTTAACGTGGTAGAAAAGGTTGCTATATTTTTACATATTCTAGGACACCACACTAAAATGCGAATTATTCACACGGACTTTCAAAGATCAAAACAATCAATTACTAGGTATTTTCATGCGGTACTAAATGGGGTTTTGAGGTTGCAAGGAGAATATTTTAAGAAACCCGAACCTATTCAAAGCGATTCAACCGACACAACGTGGAGACATTTTAAGCTATACTTAATATTCTATATTTTACATTACTTACATAAGTTGTATGATAATGTGAACCTTAATTATGTATATTGGCTTATAGAATTGTTTGGGAGCTTTGGATGGGACGCACATTAAGATGACTATACCCGTTGAAGATAGGCCAAAGTACAGAAATCGAAAAGGTGAAATTACGACAAATGTTCTTGGAGCTTGTTCACCGGATTTACAATTCCAGTATGTCTTGACGGGTTGGGAAGGATCAGCTGCAGATGGCAGAGTCCTTAGAGATGCTATATACAGACATGGATTAATTGTCCCGGCCGGTACTTATTATCTAGTTGATGCTGGATATACTAATGGGGAAGGTTTTTTGGCACCTTTTAGAGGAAAAAGATCACAATGAGCAAAATGAGGATGAGGCTGTCGGAGATCACATCACAACTATTGGCACTTCAGATGCGTGGACAGAATTTAGAAACAACTCGGCTGAGTCGATGTTTAATGAATGGAATCATTAGATTGAATTAGTTATATAAACTTTATGTAACTTTGACCAAAGAGTATTATTATGTAAACTTGGTAAATTTATCTTATACAATCTAGTTTGTTCTCTTTCTGGATGTTTTACAGATCCCCTGTTTGTGAAGTTTATAAACTTCAAATAACCTGGATGCTTGATTATATTTGTATGCCGTTCTCTGCCAAATGAAAAAATACAGATTAACTTTATATATTCCTGCATTTTGGATTTTTGCCTCACACAGTTGGCTTCACTTCTGAGATAGCAAAAAGAATAATAAAAGATTAATTTATTTTGTTTTCTTGTTTTCGTTGTGTACAGGCATGGAATCTAATGTTGATAGCACTAGGGAAAAAGATGACATTGTTGTGGAAAGAGGTGCAGGGAGAAATAAGAGGAAGTGGACTGAACTAGAAGATGAGAAATTGGTCGAGTCTCTTTTGGAACTTGTGAACAATGGAGCATACAAAGCCGACAATGGTTTTAAGCCAGGATATTTGGGGTTTTTGGAAAACTCATTGAGCGTCAAACTACCAGATTTAGGTCTGAAGGGAAAGCCACATATTGAGTCTCGACTTAAAACTCTCAAGAAGGATTTTACTATGGTTTACGACTTAAGATATGGAAACACATCTGGTTTTGGCTGGAATGCTGAAAATCAACTCGTCACGGCATCAAGAGATGTATGGGCTGAGTATGCCAAGGTAAATTGAGCGTACAGGGTTTATATTTTAGTAATTTTAAAATTTTTGGAAACTGAGTGTGTGAAATTATTTTGATCTTATTGTTGTGTTAGATGTTTGATTATGTAGTTAAGTTGCGTAGATCCTGGCATGTATTGACAATAGTTTAATGTCTGTTAGTTATTCCTTGTCTTGTTTTTCTGTCGGAATATAGTAAATGTATTCATTTTGGTCATTTTTTTATTCTGGAACTTTTGTTGTAGGCTCTTGTTGGGGTTCTGAAATGGAGAAGCACCCCATTTCCATTTTTTGATGATCTGACAACCGTCTTCGGCAAAGACAGGGCAACCGGTCATAATGCTGAAAGTGGAATGGAGGCGGAAGAAGCCATCAATTTAGAAGAAGCTACTTGTGCTCATGGGAATGATGATATGAATATGCAAACATCTTATGAATCTACTTCGAAAAGGAGCTCGAAGAGAAAAAAAGTTGATTTTGAGCAAATGGCTGAAGTGATGTATAATGCTTCTAAGATGATAGCTGATGAGTTTGCAAATTCGACTAAGGTGATGGCTGCTGAGTTTGCGAGTTCAACCAAGATGTTAATTGCAGCAGAGACCGAAAGGTCGGAGAAAAAAGAAAAACTTATGGAAGAGCTGTCAAAGATCTCCAACGTTGATGTTGTACAAAGGTTCAAGGCTGCAAAGAAGATTGCGGACAGTGAAAATTTAATGGTGTTATTTTTTGGAGCATATGATGCAGAGAAGAAACAACTTGTGGACGCTCTACTTGTCGGTGAACTATAATCTCATATTCATGTTGAAAATTTATATCCAGTGTTGGAAATTGAGACAATATGAGTTGGGTCATATTTTGGTACCCATACTTTACCAAGATAATGTAGAACTTGAATTAGTTACAGGGGATCTAAGTACATGTTTTATGCAATTTTCAGATATTTAAATATGGTAATACTGTGTTGTACAAGAATGAGGTACATTTACTATTGAAGCAAACATGAAACTATCACAAAGTTGATACAGAGTTAGGAAACAATGTAAATAAAGCAAACATACCTCACATTAATTAAAATTTAAAAATTATAAATATTAATTAAATTTTGAATTGAAAAAGTATTACAAAAATAAATAAAAAATATTAATTTCATTATTTTCATTCCATTCCATTTTAAAAAAATTGTGAAGTGAACACAAGAATAGAATCACCATTCTTTTCCTTAATCATTCCATTCCCATATGTCATTCCATTCCGTCCCATTTCATTCATGCGAAGTGAACGCACCCTAAAGGAATGGAATGGAAAGTTCTGAACAAAATTTCATTCCATCCAGATCTAAGTGAACACGACATTAGCCAGACCGCAACTTGCAAAAGTAGTACAGATTTGTGTCCGGCTACATACCCAATAAAACATGCACAAAGTTAAGAACCAGACAATTAGTTACATGGAAATGCTTGCTAAAAAGAGAGGCTAGAACTACAAGTACTTTTACACAAAAGGTTGCTCAGACACTTTTAAGCAGGAAAAACAAAAATCAAACTATATCTAGTACTTTAAGTAACTGATGGAGTCGCTCCACTGGAGGATGAAGGTTCTTTCTGCAATTCCTTCACAACAGCAGCCAGTGCCTCGGGATTCAAACCCAGATCACAGAGGGCAATGAGAACAGATAGCGTGTGACGATCTAGACCCGTCTCAAGAATGTTTGACATGCCAAATGCCAGGTCAAGAGACTCCCTAGCAGTGCGAGAAGCTTCTAGATCCATACGACGTCAAAGATGTTAGAGAGGCAAGTTTTTTCTCTCGAAGAAGTACAGTTTGGCAACTGAGCCTGCAAAACAAAACCTTACAAGTTACAACTAATAAACAACAAGATTTGATTTGATGATAACAAATGCTAGAACGGAAAAAACTCATGGTATTTTCCCCAAAAGTTACTAATATGTCGGTTTTGATATGTGTGACTGAAGTAATTTGAGAGAACTACAGAAGGGTAGAAGTGCTAAATCAATTATAATTATTGATTAGTATATAAAGGAGTAATGTACTTTGTTAAAGAGAGAATGAGAAAAGTTAAAAGATACTAAGAGAAAATGGGCAAAAGCAATAAGAAAATGAAAAGGAAAAACGAAAAAAAAAACATGTGAGATATAATATTTAGATGAAAGGAACCAAAAAAACGCAAGCAAAGGAGAAAAGAGAAGTAATCAGTCTTTCCATACGAGAAAAAAAAAATTGTGTTAGAAATTGTGAATCAAGTATTTAATTACCATTACTATTTAAGTTTTTAAATAGTAATGGTAATTAAGTAAAATAATTAAGGGTAATAAAGTAAAATAATAAAATAAGGCAAGTACCGTACCAAAAAACAGGTACCAAAACTGTTAATATTTCGGCGTAAGTATAATAGAAGGGAAATAAAGAAGATCCTGGCAGGTTCTGTTACGAAGAGGACACTAATTGATGTATTGTGTTACTAATTGATGTATTGATGTATTTTTTCGTGTTACCAATTCAGTAAATAAATCTTTGTCCACCTCATACATGCTGCTGTTTTCATCTCCGTCTTCAACTTGAAATGTTTATAAATTTCGAGTTGTATTCCAATGTAGTCTTCAGCTTAATAAATACTACAATCCTTCAAATTCAACATCATTTCGCAAATGCAGCTTAAGCAAGTACCCAATTCAGGTACCTGGCACCGGGACATGTCAGGTAACACGAAAAAATCACGTGTCTAGACACTTAATATACGCCTACTGCCTAAACAACTTTGTAAAGTTACAGCAATTTATCACCACCATTCTAAGCATGTAGAAGCATATCTTATTCTCTACAACTTTTTTTTTTTTTTTTTTACTTTATTTAAAACTGTAATAAAGCAACTTCTCTGCCTATAAATAAAACAATTACGAATTATCACAAGATATCAGGATTCAATTATAAATCACAATGAGATTACATTTTTTTTTTATTACATTTTTCTGGGAAACTCTCAATAGAACTATGCTAATTTTGGGTATAATCAAATTGGAAGCTGAAAATATAGTATATGAATGATAAAACTACATACCTGCGACTGAAATTAGTAGAGAAAAAGTGACAAGGATGAATTAGAATCTTTGTTTGCGAGAGTGCGATTGTAAGATCGAGATTTTCTGAATTTCCCCCAAATCCACAGCTTATATTTACCCTAATTTGTTATTACAGCTTTTACCCGACAAACAAAACAGACCCGATATACATATTTCTTTTGTTTTTTCACATTTATTAAATTTTTGATATATAAATTTAAATTCAAATCTTTATATTATAGTATAAAGGAAATTTCCCGGGCGTTTGGTAGAGCTTTACAATTGCTCGAATCATATTTATCTATTTTTTTAGGGTTCCTCAATTTTATGTTATTATACATGTTTGTAACCGTTTTCTTGCTTCTGTTTACCAGAAGCATTCTGGGAAAATGCACTTAAGACTGCAGCCTACATACTAAATAAAGTACCTAGCAAAGCAGTAGCTAAAACCCTTTATGAATTGTAGACTAAGAAATCACTTAGTCTCAATCATTTACATGTGGGGGTCGTCCAGCTGAGGCAAGGCCTTACAAGCCGCATGAAAGTAAACTGGACCCAAGAACTTTTAGTTGCTATTTTGTTGGGTATCCTGAAAAAACAAAGGGTTTCAAGTTTTATGATCCTTTTTTTTTGAAATGGAAAATGCTAGATTTCTTGAGGATGTTGAGTTTTGCTAGGGAAGATAAAGTCAGGGATGTTGTATTTGAGGAAGAATCTGTTTCTTTGCCTCATGACAACAATGTGGATATACCTGTACAATTTCCTACTCAAAATTAAGATGATGCTCAAGATGAGCAAACTCAACAAACTCAAGAAGAAGTGCCATTTAGGCGATCCACTAGAGACAGAAGGAGTGAAATTTCGGATGATTATATTGTAATTCTTCAAGAGCATGAGTTTGACATAGGGGTTATGGAAGATGATCCTGTCAACTTTCTACAAGCCAAACGAAGTGCTAATAGTCAAAAGTGGATTGAAGCCATGAATGATGAAATGAAATCCATGAAGGACAATGACGTTTGGGATCTTGTCAAGTTGCCTGAAGGTGCGAAAACAATTGGTTGTAAGTGGATATTTAAAACCAAAAGGGATTCAAAGGGCAATATTGAAAGATATAAACTGTGTCTAGTTGCAAAGGATTTTACTCAAAGAGAATGCATTGACTACAAAGAAACTTTCTCTCTGTATCATCAAAAGATTCTTTTAGGACAATAATGGCACTCGTGGCTCATTTTGATTTAGAGCTACACTAGATGAATCTCAAAACAGTTTTTCTCAATGGTGACATTGACAAAACAATATACATGATACAACCAGAAAAATTTGAAATTGGTGATCCAAAGTCTATGGTTTGTAAACTTAAATGATCCATCTATGGTACAAAGCAAGCTTCCCGTATGTGGAATCGCAAATTTCATCAAACCATTGTGTCATACGGGTTTGAGTCCAATATTGTTGAAAAATGCATATATCACAAGTTCAGTGGGACTAAATTTATATTCGTTGTGCTTTATGTCGATAATATAATATTGGCTTGCAACGATATAGGCTTATTGCACAAAACCAAGAGATTTTTTACTTCTCGTTTTGAGATGAAGGATCTTGGTAACGCTTCTTTTGTATTAAGATTTAAGATAAATCGAGACCGTTCTCGAGGTATCATTGGGTTATCACAAAAGAGCTATATCGAGAAGGTGCTTGCTAAGTTTGGCATGAAAGATTATGCACAAATAAGTACTCTTATTGCTAAAGGAGATAATTTTAGTCTCAAACAGTGCCCTAAGAATGATCATGAAGGAAAGGAGATGCAGAACATTCCATGCAGAACATTCCTTATGCTTCGGCTATTAGGAGTCTTATGTATGGTCAAGTTTAGTACTCGTCCAATTTAGCATTCATTGTGGGTATGTTAAGCAGCTATTCAAGTAAACCTTAGATTGTAATTAAACGGGTTATAAAGTACTTGCAAGAAAAAAATACTACATGCTCGTTTATAAAAAAAAACATCAGAAAATTTGGAGATCATTGGTTATTCCGATTCTGATTTTGTTGGTTGTGTAGATAAAAGAAAATCTACTTCTGGTTATGTTTTTTTTCATTATGTCTAAACATATAGACATTAAATATCAAGTTATTATAGAGAGAATACAATATTAATTAGTGTATATTGAGTATATATAAACAAATTTTATGCTAGCAGACCAACTTACTAAAGTTTTGACACCTAAGTTTTTTTTTTTGGTGGGCATAGTGCTCATATGGGTGTTGTCTCATTGGAGGAAATTCAGTTTTAGTAAGAATTTTTTGTTTTGTTCTTATATTCGGTACTTAGTTTTTTATTGACACTATGGTGATATTTATGTATTTTGAGTTTTCTGCAGCATAAAGTTATTTTATTTATTTCAATTGTGGTTTTAACATAAAGTTTGAAAGAATAAAGATTGATCTCACTAAGTTATTAAGGACCAATTGGAAATAGGCATGATTAAGATCATATTGCATGTAATTTCCAGTTACACATCCATACTTGATCTATGTCATTGAATATATTTATGTGGTGATCATTGAGGATCGAGTTACGATAATGTGATGAAGGTCGCTTTGGTTTCATGTTTATATATGAGATGGACTAGATTGACTAAGGAAGATGTTTTCTATAGAATAAAAAATTTTGTGGGCACTTATGGTTATTGAATGTAATTGTTGTTTTGGAACAATTTATAACCGAAGTGGGAGATTGTTAGATTATATTTATAATCTAATAATAATTTATGGGCTTACAAATTAAAGACAATTATATTTAATATTTATTCTATATTTGGACTAAGTAAGTGGTCTAAAATAAAGAGTCCAATAATATCTTATTTGGTATGGGCTTTGTAATGTGTAATACCCAATAGTAATCTGATTAGGGTTAATGGGGTCTAGTTAGACTATTATATAAAGAACATAATAGGGTCTTGGTCTCCAAGGCTATTCACAATCTCTACTCCTCTATTCCCATCAGTCAGAGAGAGATACGGCTAAAGGCGAATCAAGTCTGTGGAAGATCAAGTCCCATAATCTGTATTCATATTCACCATCATGGAATCAAGTACGCTTTCACGCTACAATTTTATCATATAACCTTGATAATATCGCATAAGATGATCCGTGGTTATTTATTTAGATCTAACACTATTAACTAGTTACTTTTTGTAGCATTACTAAAAATAAATATAAATTTGCAAATATATTATTTATAGCAATATTGTTAGTCACAGAGGCATGCCTGTATACATCTAATAACAAGCCTAATTGTCTGTAATGCTTTGCATTACCTACATGACCTCTTAACTGAGGGAACCTCTAGTTGTAGAGTTTCTACTTGTTGTAGTACTTATAACATGCATCAAATTCTACCTGTGTAACTGTAATTAAAGTCAGAGAATAATGTTTGAAAGAAGTTCCAAGGATCATGCCTCAAGCTTGAAGACCAAGACTGTCAAAACAAACACAGTTGGAATTTGGAGAATGAAGATTTGCCTAAGTACCAATTCGAGAAGTGTTTTGATCTATTCGAGAAGTCTAGCATTCGACAAGTCAATGATTCGATATCTACAAGGACACTGTTCGATATCTCTGGAAGTCAACTAGTCAAAGCCTAATTCGAGAACTCAGAGATTCGACATGTCTAATACTCTATTCGAGAACTCAGGAAGTCAATAAGTCAAAGCATCATTTGAGTTCTCTAAGAGTCAACAAGTCAAAGCTACATTCGATATCTCAAGGACTAAAGAAGCTATTTGATATCTCAGGGATTCGATAAGTAAAATGCTCTATTCAATATCTCAAGGATTCCTGGAGAAAAGACTTATTCGAGAAGTGATTCGATATGTCAGCTCAACAGTATTCGAGAACTCAGAGTTATCGATTAAGCCAATTCTAGTTCTTGAATCACCAACAGAGTTACTTCTCGAATACAATCTTGGGGAAAAAATACTGAAGGAATTGTACAAGTCAGAAACCTGCAGCAAGCCAAGACGCTTTATGGACCAGATACTGTAAAGCACGTTGGAAAGCCTACAAAGAAGCTTGGAGAGATAGTACAAGAGACAAAGAGCTAAAGAAGTGGATCTGAACAGAGTTCTAAGAAGTCAAATCTGTAGCAGTTTGGATGTTTACTTCAATAGGATAGACACATTAGAAAGCAAATTTGTTTGCTACCTTATTTGTTGTAAGCAAGTTGTTCACGTGATATAAATGAACAACCCTACTTCTTTATAAAGTATCAAACAGAGTGATCAATAGTTTTTACATGTAATATCTCTCTGAGAAAGAAGCTGTGAGCAAATCTTTATCTAATACAATATTAGATTAAAGTGAGTGATCGTGTTCTTGTGTTTATATTCCGCACTTACATAATCTGTTAAACACAAACACACACTTTGTTACACAACCAGATTCAAACCCTTAAAACAACCTTCACTTAAAACACTTATCAGAAGAAAAGTTTGAGAATCCATTCACCCCCCTCTGTATTCTTTTCGGTATATTCAATACTCAAGTGGTATCAGAGCAGGCTATTTATTTAAAAATAGAAAAAGATCATGAATACACCAAAGACTACAAAACAATGAAGGTCCCTAAGTTCGACAAAGAGAATTACAACCTCTGGAAGATTAAAATGCTGTTGTTCATCAAAGCTGCTAACCCTCTATATCATGAGATACTCAAAAATGGTCCCTTTGTTCCACAACAGGAGAAACCATTCCAAGATCCTATGTGGCTAAAGAACCATCCAAATGGACAGAGACAGAAAAGGAGATGGTTGCTCTCGACAGTCATCTCATATTATTGATCATAGATTCTATGGAACTGTCAATGTTTGCTAACATAGCCTCTTGCAAAATACCAAAGGAGATATGGGATCATATTGAGGTGTTATGTGAAGGAACAGAGGAGGTTAGAGAAAACAAGAAACAGATACTGGTCACACAGTATGAAGCTTTCATGGCTCAGACCAAGGAAAGCATTACTGACATGTTTGAAAGGTTTCACAAGCTGGTGACTGAGCTACAGATGAATGGGAAGGTTTACAGCACCAAGGAGTTGAACATGAAGTTTTTATTGTCTTCACCAAACCATCTAGAGCAAAGGGTCATTTCTCTAAGAGAAAGAGATTTGAACAAAGTCACATATGATGTGCTCTACGGGGTTTTAAAGACTCATGAGCTTGAGTTGCTTCAGAAGAGGGCTATCCAAGCCAACCAAGGCAGAATGGTAAACACATCATGTGCCTTGATTGTCAGCAAATCTGTTCAAGACCTGTAAGCATCTACAAGTCAGCTGAGGATAGAAGAGATAGTAGATGATGAAGAAAATG
Organism: Saposhnikovia divaricata; assembly: GCA_036435485.1. Taxonomy (NCBI): domain Eukaryota; kingdom Viridiplantae; phylum Streptophyta; class Magnoliopsida; order Apiales; family Apiaceae; genus Saposhnikovia; species Saposhnikovia divaricata. The sequence goes on from CM071595.1 coordinate 126,288,745, forward strand.
AAGGTGAAGTGACTGAACCTGTTGAGGAGAAGAAAGAAGAAGAGTTCTATACTCTTGAAGAGCTAGATGGCATGGAAAACACTTCATATGTTTTCATGGCCAGAAAGTTTTCAAACATCAGATTCAAGAGGAACCAACCCTTCAAACATAGACCCCAAAACCATTCATTCAACAAGAGCAAGGCACCTGTGAAAGAAAAAAAGAATAAATTCAAAACCAGCCATGTGGATAGGTCATTTGTAAGGTGTTATAGATGCAATGACCTAGGGCATTTTGCCAGTGAATGCAAGAAGCCTAAAAAGAAGGATAAGGAGTTTCTAGAGCTTGAAGCTAAGTATGAGGCCCTTCTGAAAAAGCAAACACAAGGCAAGGCCTACATAGCCGAAGGGAAGTGTTAGGATGACTCTGATAGTAATGGAGAGAAGCAAGAATTCTGTAACTATGCCTTGATGACTGATTCCAAGGATGAACAATCTCTGTCTGACTCTCAGGTACCATCTCTCACTACCATAGATATGTCTGTTTCTAAGTATAAATGCATGGTTGAACAACTATCTATTGAAATGTTTAATATTCATACTAGTATGACTGCTGCTAATGAAGAGATTGCCGAACTGTTTGCTAAGAATGAACTGTTAAACAAGAAGAATAAGGAACTTGAGCTAACTGTTATGCAAGTAAATAACCTTAAGAAAGAAGTTGAATATCTGTAGAATAAGGTTCTATGTGCTAGTCAGGTTGAGAAGGCTCTTAGGGATGAACTAGCTGAAAATGAATTCAAGCTGAAAACCTTTAAGAACTCTTTTAGTCTATTGTAGTCGTACCATGAAAAAAACCAAGCTAAACCCAAGGCTGCCATTGGACTTGACTATGGCACTCTTAAACAAAGGAAAGGCTATGCTGTCATTGAAGATGACATAGTTGTTCAGGATGAAGTGCCTCACATTTTAAAAAAGACTGAGTCTCCAATTTTTAAAGAACCAACATCTGAAATTGATGAGGATGCCTTACTCATTAAGCAAATGTTGAATGATGAGGATGATGCACAGTCTAGTGAACAACCAGCATCCTCTAAGAGTGAGAGTGTCAAGGCAAAAGCCAAGAAGCCAGTAGGAAATAGACCTAGACCTGAGAAGTTTGTTTCAGCTGGGAAAAATGAAACTGAGAAGAAAGTGGCTAATAAGAAACAAAACAGAAATGGCAAGCTAGGGATAAACAAGAATAATAATTATGCTTATGTGCCAAATGCCCCTAGGAAAGTTTATCAAAACTGTTTTAGCACTAATCACTTAACTCATGCATGCAAGAAACCAAATGGTAGTGTAGCTAAGCCTTTCTATGATTGCTATGTGCCTTTAAGACATAGATATTCACCTTTTTGTGATAAACTTGACTGTATGCCATGCAACATGAATGTTATGACTAGCTGTTTTAATTTGAGAAGACAATTCATGGATGGTTGCATCAGTCACAACATTCACACACACTACACAAGGCTAGAGTCTTCAAGTCCTCCTAGAGTTAGGAAGGTACCTCTGTCACCTAGTCTAAGAATTCAGATTCTAAGACTTCTAATAGTGACAAGAAGACTAGTCATACGAAAGTTGATAAGCATGCTGTTCTTGATAAATCTGTTTCTAAGCCAAGTGGACCCAAACTTGTTTGGGTACCAAAGAAGAAGTAATACCTTTGTGCTTGCAGGGCAAAGAAATTGAAAAGAAGGTCATGTGGATTTTTGACAGTGGATGCTCAAATCACATGACTGGTGATATGGCCTTGCTATCACAATATGAGGAGAAGGCTGGCCCAATGGTTGCTTTTGGAGATGACAGCATGGGTAACACATTGGGATATGGTGAGTTAAAAGTTGGTAATGTCATCATTGAAGATGTAGCACTAGTAAGGGGTCTCAAGCATAATATGTTAAGTGTTGGTCAGTTTACTGATAGAGGATCCAAGGTAAATTTTGACAAAGATGAATGTTTGATCACCCACAAGAAGATTGGTGATTTTGCTCTATCTGGAGTAAGAAAAGGAAATGTTAGGTCCAAATGTGTTGTAGAGGGGGGTGAATACAACTTTTCAAATATGAGAAGCAATAAATACGATGCAATAAACGAACACACAGATTCAAGGAATATATGTCTTATATATAACTTGAAGTGGTTGCTACAACATTCATTACAAAGTATAACAGAAGTTCAGAGAGAAGTGAATGATACTAAGCTCTATGAATGCACTCTCTCTCTTTTACAAGTGTTTCTCTCAAGAATTGCTCACTAACTAAAACATTACACAAGTACTTCTATTTATACTACATGTAATCTATGTCCTGTAGTCTTCAAAGACTAAGATATACGTGGCCCAATGATGTCCACATAAATCTTGCCTTATCTTGAAAGCTTGGAAATCTGCCAATCAGAAGATGCCATGTGTCATGTTGAAGCTGCACTCTAAGTAGAACTTCTACTTGAGAATTTCTACTTAGCCATCTCGAATTTCTAAGTAGAACTTCTACTTAGAAATATTCTACTTGGTCATCTAGAATATTTAGTACTTAGAAAATATTCTGGTCTACAACTTGAAACTTCAATGCACATCTTGAACTTGTGATATCTTCATGTCTTCTTTATTCTTCACCAAGCTCTTGAACATGGATCTTTATTACTGACATAAACTTGCTATCAATGTCCTGACACTTGATGCACTGGTCTGGTTCATAAGTGACTAGTCTTGATAGTGTTTTTGCTTCTTGAATAAATTACCATATCCAATTAGTAATGTGGCTTTCCAATATTTGCTTTCCTTCTTGTTCACTTGAAATCAATTAGTCTTATTGATACTGATAGTTATGATCTTGATTCTTGGCTTTTCAAATCACTGAGGCATGAACAACTTTGACTTGAACTTCTCTCAATGATTTCTTTTTGGCTTGATCATAGTTAACATGTTGAATTGTATCAATTACCTTGTCTTCATTTAGTGTTGATTTCTTTGTGACTTCTTGTTCTTGATTGTCTTCTGGTTAAGTATCTTTTCCTTTAGATGAGTTACATTAGTTATAGTGTTACAAGTTTACACACTCTGCCTTTCAATCTCCCCCTATTTGACTGTCTAACAATGACATTCAAATTAATGAAGGATAACTCAACTAAACAATGAGATGAGAAAAGATAATTAACATTACAGTCTTGAATAATTTACAATTGAAATTTACTTGAAAACAATACAAAGAACTTAAACAAGAAACAGAATTCGAACTTCGAATTAAAGATCATTTGAGTGATTCCTATCACCTGGATTATTTCATACCTTTTAGTCAAACTTATATCACCTTATTGGATTCACTCTAAGGTGAATTTTCCTCAAGTGAGTTAAAGCAACCGAAAGACATGAAGTTTTTCCAACTTCAAGTTCACACCACTCTGACCTTTAACCCTAATTCCGTTTCCTCTTTCTAGCTTCAGCAGCTGGGTCTTTCTCTTCTTTCTGCCTTCTGCGCTTCTCCTTCTGCTACTGTTCTTTCTTGTACACTGGATCGTGAAGCTGCTTCCACCTAGCATTCAACAGACTTACAGCTTCCATTTCTAGAGGATTCTTGGGCTCTGGATAAGGATGTTTGAAAAGCCTTCTGAGCTTGTCCACCTCCTGAGTAGTCCTGATCTTTGGAATGTCCTCAAAGTTCTTCATTATGAGCTGAGATTTCCAATGTGTTTTATCAGCTTTAAACTGACAATAGATCATCTTGGGGTAGCCCTTGACACGGTTAGTATTGTGGACACTAGCCGCATCTCGTTCCATCCGCTTCTTTTCCACCACTACCTCAGACAGGTAACTCATGAGTCTCTGCTTTTCTTCCACATACTTATCTTCCACTTCGCCCCATTTGAATACATGTAATACTCTCTCCAGAAATGCAGCATCTTGAGTCTGTAGCAGCCATTTTCTACTCATATGCAAGATTGTTTGATTCTGGTCTGCATCTATGAATACTGAGGCATCAACTTTATCTTCAACATAAGCGTGTATCCAGTATACACTATCACTTCCTGGAACACCAATTGCCTCCCTTATCTCTCCTTGTTCCAGTGCTCCAGAAGGAAGAGTCAGAGCTTCATCTACATTCTTCATTGCTTGAAGAATATTCCATTTCTTCTCCATCAGCTCCGGCTCAATCTTCACGTTATCTAGAGGGTTTGGAGCAATGATATCACACTTCCACACCTCATTGCTCTTCTTGAATATGACTCTTTCAATGATCTTCACGGATTTTTCTTTAAGCTAAGAAGCGAATCCCTTACTCATCATTTGTCTACAGACAGCTTTGAGAGATTCCACTGAAAGCTCCATTAAATCATTTTCCTCCATGCTAACCCTCTTCATCTTCCCGTCAACTACCATCCGGACAAAATTTGGATATGTTGAGAATTCTGGACCCTTGTCCTCTGCTAGCTGCATTAACTGATCCCTATACAGAATGCTTAGCTCCTCAGATTGAGAGTATTGAATTTTTGTTGCTAGCAAGAACAACTCTGACGCAGATCTTCTCGTTATGAATTGGTCATCCACATATAGGAAAGATGTTGGGACTCCTTCTACCAAAGACAAAATAACCTGCCACTCCTTAAGTGTTGCATTGTATCCAACCCTGACTTTAGAAATTAATCTCTTCAAAGCACTTATATAGTCCACAGTCATTGGATTCTGCAAATTCAAGTTGTAGAACAGATCATCTGCCTCCTTGTTATGAACTCCTTTCGCACAGGATCCCATCAATATCTTCCTTGCTTCATCCCACTTCTGTCCTATCCTTCTCTTGTCGAGATCAACTTGAGGATCAGCTAGCCTTGCAAGCTCATGATCATACTGCTTCCCTTGGAGCTCCACTTTCTTTTCTAGGAACGCAGCACGTTCTTGCATCATCTTCATTTTATGGAACTGAGCTTGTTCCAAGGCTAACTGTTGAGCTTTAAGGGTTTCCTCATCAACAGGAATTTCTTCAGGCATTCCGGAAGACATCCCAGCACCTCCACCTTGTTCCTTCAAAGATCTCTTTATAGCATGTGCCAAAGGTACGTCTTCCATATCAGAATCTGAGTCAAGTACCTCCTGTACTGTTTCCTGATGACTGAGGTCAACGAATGGCTCATCTTGCTCAACCATCATTGCCTTACCCTTTCTCCTCCTCAGAGCCTCTTCATCAACAGACGGCTCAATTTCTATTTCCTTGACAGGATCAGCATGTTCTTTAATTTCTTCGATATGAACTGCCTGCTGTCTCGTCTCCTTTCCACTCTCCCCCTTAGGTGAGTTATCCTGAACACCACCTTGGTCGTCAAATCCACCAGCAGCATAAGAACCTCCAAAACCAGACCCGGAGGCTCCCGCTTCACTAGCACCACCTGCACCAGCATCGGGGGGAGGTTGTTGCGACTCGAAACACTCCGGGGGCACAAAACTCCTGACTGCGAACATCATTCTACTGATCTCCACAGCCATTGTATGCATTGTAGACTCCATTGCCCCCATCCTTTCATTCAGAGTGCTTCCCAAGACACCACCAGCATGGCCCAAGTCATTGACCTTGTTTGTCAAAGCATCAAAAGCTGTAGCTTGACTTGCCATTCATGCTGCGTAGTCATCAAGAGCCCTTTGATTGTTTCCAATGTTAATCCCGAACTGCCCCATCGTCTGCCTGAACTGCCTCATCTGATTTTCCATAGAAGTCATACGTGTATCAAGATTTTCAATATTAAGGGACGGTGTTTGGTTTAGGTGACCTCGCTCTAATACTCGTTCTGTTAGTATTTGGCGCTCGGTTTCGGGCCTTAAAAATGAAGGTCCCTCTCTCCCTAACCTCTCACACACACTCCCTGTCTCACGCTCGTGTATGTCTTCAATGATTGATCCAAAGTATGAAGCAGTACCTGCAGAAATTGGATAAGCAATATAATTGGCAGTTATGGGATCTATTTCTGTTATGTCCTGAGTTGAATCTCAGGCTGAGGGGCTGCAAAGTGTTCTTATACGACATCAGAACCGATCCTCTTTGCAGCATCGGTACGTACCGGTGAAGGTACGGCTGAAGTTGTTAAAACTTCATGTCCTTTTGAAGCAACAGGATCTTCAAAAGGTACATAATCCTCACCAAAATCCCTATGTGCAGATTGTTTAAGGGGAGAACCACTCTCGTGAGGTGGAGTGGTTGCTTGTGACACACTAGGGTTTGACTGGACTTTTGAAGTAGCAGCATGAAAATTTTTGGCTTTCTTTCGAATAAGATGCTGCACTTCGGGGTCACTCTCCTCATCATCTCCTACATATACATGTGCTGGCTTTCTGACTTCCGTTAACATGGGTGAAAAAGAATAAGAATGTGTGTCAGACTCAGAAATATAGCTCTCACCCTGGGATAGATTCTGCGGGTTAGCAGTCTCTTGGGTCTCGGAATCAGATACATAGGAGGAGGAATGAATAGTATGCAGGGAGAGATTACCTGATTCATTACCTTGTGCCTCATCGCTTTGCTTATCAGGAATCCCATCAAATGCCTCAGCATGAGCAGATGGATTCTGAGCATATGATGAAACTTGCGATGATTCCTCCAAATTGGTAACTCCTGCATCATATGTAAGCCACATTTGAATATTTTCAGGAATTGACATCGGTTTACCTTGATGTTTATCCTGATTAGCAATGGTTGAAAGTGACTTAGTGCCCATCCCTAGCGGTGCAGATGTTGGGCTTCTGGAAAATCCCTGTCTAACAGCAAGAACATCCTTCGGTATTAAATCATTAATCAGCATTTGTAGGAACCGAGGAAACCAGCAAACAACATCAGTTGTAGTGAGGTCTCTGCTTGTAGGAGATCCCATTGTGGCCACTATCTCAGAGAGAACTATGCGTCCATAATTTATATCCAGTTCTCTTGCTAGGGCAACTGCAAAGGTTTGCATTGGAATTGGAATTTGATGAAAATCTTTTTCGCGTGCCCGAAAACATCTTGTGATGGCCTCGAAAAAGTAATTCCATTCCACATGGAAGAATTGTTTTTGGATGTTTCCAGTGATCTGGCCAGTCGGAGGATAACATCCTATTTCTTCAAAGAATGTGAGGCGTTGTTCCGCTGTAGGTTCTGCATCATAAGCATCTTTGATTGGGAATCCCAGAACCCTGTTGACAATTTCTTCAGTCACCTCATATTCCTGACCCGCTAAGGTAAACCTGAAACCGTAGGGGGTTGTTTTGCTCCCAAAAGTAACCGCACTAGTCCATAATTGCTGTAAAGCATCATGTACTAGTGTAGGTTTAGCAGTAAAAGCATGGCTAGCCTTGGAGTACAAATTAAGAAATCGTACCCAAAACTTAAACCGCGGGAGTTGATCACCAATTTCCGTAGAAATATTATAAAAATTGTTTTTAGCAAGTGAAAATTGGTGAGCCATTTTAATTAAATGTTTTTCTTTAAGAGATGTGAAATTTTTAATTTGAAAAACAAGTAACTTACGAATTAACAGTTTTATCCCTTTCAATTTATCGAGAATACCAAAAAACAATCTGAAAAATTAAACTACGGGATATGAACAGTGACCAATTTCTAAATCTGAATATTCAATGAAGATGTATATTCGTGTGTATACAAGTGAAATCGTGTGTGTATATGGATAGAGAATATGGAAATCGTGTTTTGAACAGTTACACAAACACTTGATGTTTATGTGTATGTATATGCGCGTGTATATGAGTGGTTACAAAACACACCAACACAAAGATTAATGATAACACAGACAATAGTAGTCAAGAAATTGGCAGTAATTCGTGATTAGTATGAGTTTAATCACAAAAACACGGATTAATGGTATGTAATTTGTGAAATCGCCTTGTTTTTGTGAAGCGGCTGCTGTAAAAATGAAATTAGGTAAAGTGAATGATGCATCGAGTTAGAGATGTATATATAGATGATTATGAAATGACAAAAATGTCCCTGTTAAAAAGAGTGAAAAACACCAAGTACATACAGGGAAGACTTAAGTCGAACTCTATCTCGAACATCAAGTCGAACTTCGAGATGAAGTTCGAGATAGATGTTAACTCGAACAAATAAGCACTTAGACCGATTTTACAGCAAAGACTACAGGGAAATCCTATCTCGAACTTGATTGATTGGTAGTAAACTTGGAAAATTCCCCTCCAGTAAAAGAAACAGGGAAATTCGAGATACGTTTCGAGTTAGAAGTTTAACTCTATCTCGAACATCAAGTCGAAATTCAAGTTGAGTTTCGAGATAGAGACTAACTCGAAGTTATTCTCAATTCTTTCCAAAATATCTCTTGAATGGAAACCTAATCTCAACCTTCGAGATAAGTTTCGAGTTAGGAGTAACTCAAAAATTCCCTTTAAGCAACTGAGAACTCTATCTCGAACATCAAGTCGAAATTCGAGTTGAGTTTCGAGATAGAGACTAACTCGAAGTTATTCTCAGTTCTTTTCAAAATATCCCTTGAATGGAAACCTAATCTCAACCTTCGAGATAAGTTTCGAGTTAGGAGTAACTCAAAAATTCCCTTTAAGCAACTGAGAACTCTATCTCGAACATCAAGTCGAAATTCGAGTTGAGTTTCGAGATAGAGACTAACTCGAAGTTATTCTCAGTTCTTTTCAAAATATCCCCTTAATGGAAACCTCATCTCAACCTTTGAGATAAAATTCGAGATAGACTTTATCTCGAATATTTTGAAGATAGAACTAGGCACACTGGTAACTTGAACTCGAACTCAAAGTCGAATTTCGAGATGAATTTCGAGATAGACAACTCGAAATTCTTCCCAGACTTAGAATTTTCAAAACTTCACTCTGACAGCTTAAGTCGAAATTCAAGTCGAATTTCTAGATGAGTTTCGAGATAGAAACTAACTCGAAATTTTGAAGATTTTTTAATTCTAAGACCTCTAATTACATGAAAATCATATGTAAATTCATCTAAAAATCATCCAAAATTTAGAATACTATGAATTTAACTCCCCCTATGATCATGCAATCTAACAAGCATAAATTCAAAGATTTGTGCTATTAAAGACACTTAAAACACAATGAATTTATGTAAAATGACATTATATGCAACCTATAACAATCATTAATTAGGCATTTTAAAGTCTAAGCACATAATGATTGAGTAGCTTGCACAAACAAACATAAATCTGGATTTTACAGATAGAAGGCTTTACTAACTTGTGTTAAGCATTCCCAATTCACCAACCAATCTATTGAATGTTACTTCATCAAGAGGTTTGGTGAATATATCTGCAATTTGTTGCATTGTGGGCACAAAATGTAGCTCCACAGTCCCCTCCTCGACATGTTCTCTTATGAAGTGATACCTGATGTCGATGTGCTTGGTTCTTGAGTGATCTACAGGATTGTTGGTTATGGCAATGGCACTTGTGTTGTCACACATAATTGGAATTTTCTTGTGCTCCATGCCATAATCCTTCAATTGGTTCCTCATCCACAGTTAGGGGTGAGCACGGTTTTCCGAAAACCGACCAAACCGACCAAACCAACCCGACCAAACCGAAAATTTAGGTTTTTTTTCGATTTGGATTGGTTATGGTTTTAAATTTTAAAAAACTGAAAATTTTGGGTTGGGTTTGGTTTTACTAATTTTTCCACCCGAGTTAACCAACCCGACCATTAAGATCATATAATATATAAATATTATATATATAGATATATTTATGTATATAAATATATTATATATAGTTTTAATATTAATTTTATGCTTATATAAAATAAAAATTATTTCTATTGGAACTTGAAACGATGTCGTATCCTGTGGCTAGTAGTCCAGTACCCTAATTAACATTTTATCTTACCCAACCCTAAAATTAGATTTCATTATTCCTCCTCTCAAACACAGAAACACTTTTCTCTCTTTCTCTCAAACGCTCAAGTCTCAACTGCTCAAGTCGTGGTCTACTGGACCACAGTATTTGAGCTACACAGCTTCCAGCAGCAATTACTCAGCTTCAACAGTAGAAGTAGATACTGTATGTTGCTTTTTACTTTGCCAGGACACCAATCTTCTGCCAAGAAATTGACAAGCACCAGATGTGCTTTTCCTATCAATCCTGCAACCTGCATAGTCTGAATCCGAATAGCCAATTAGATTAAAACCTGTATCTCTTGGGTACCAAATCCCTAGATTTGGTGTGCCCTTGAGATACCTAAAAATTCTCTTAACGGCTACGAAATGTGATTCTCTAGGATCCGCTTGGAACCTTGCACATAAAAAAGTTGCGAACATTATATCGGGTCTACTTGCAGTTAAATAGAGGAGTGAGCCAATCATACCTCGATAGCTCGTGATGTCAACTGGTTTACCTGATTTGTCTTCATCAAGCTTCGTGGCTGTTGCCATGGGAGTCTTAGCTGCTGATGCATCTTCTAGATTGTACTTCTTGAGTAAATCTCTGATGTACTTGGATTGACAAATAAAGATACCATCTTTTCTCTGAATGATCTGTAATCCAAGGAAGAAGGACAGCACTCCCATCATGCTCATCTCATATTTTTCCTGCATTAGCTTAGCAAATTTCTTGCACAAGCGCTCATTAGATGACCCAAAAATAATATCGTCCACATAGACTTGAACAAGTATTAAGTCATATCTTACATTTTTATAGAACAATGTTTTATCAATTACTCCCCTAATAAAACCATTTTCAATTAAGAATAAGGATAGGGTTTCATACCATCGCCTTGGGGATTGCTTGAGGCCATAGACAGATTTGAAGAGAAGATACACAAAATCTACATGTTCTGGATCAATGAAGCCAGGCGGCTGTTCCAGATACACTTCTTCTTCTAACTCTCCGTTCAGGAAGGCACTTTTCACATCCATCTGGAAAACCTTGAAGTTCTTATGTGCTGCAAATGCCAAGAACATCCTGACTGCCTCAAGTCTTGCAACCGGTACATAGGTTTCATCATAATCAATTCCTTCTCGCTGAGAATAACCTTTTGCAACCAAACGAGCCTTGTTTCGTGTTACAAGTCCGTTTTCATCCAGTTTATTTCTGAATACCCACCTAGCTCCAATTACTGATATGTTCTTTGGTCGGGGTACCAGTTTCCAAACTTTCTACCTTTCAAACTGATTGAGTTCCTCTTGCATTGCAATCACCCAATCAGCATCACCAAGAGCTTCTTTTATTTCTTTAGGTTCAAGCTTGGATAAGAACCCAGAATATAAGGAGATATTAGCCAGGTCAGCTCTTGCAGTTCTTCTAGTAGTCACACCAGCATCTGGATCACCAATAATTAATTCAAACGGATGATCTCTATTCCATACCCGTTCTCCTGGAAATTGTCTTGATGATTCAGCTTGACTTTCTGAGTTGTGGTGCTGACTACCTTGATTATTCTCACTAACTCCCCCTGAGTTAGTGCCAGCTCCTACAGAACTACTGTCAACTCGTCTCGAGCCTTGAACAGTTGTCCTTGAGCTGCTATTTACTCCCCCTGAGTTATTGCCGGTTCGTACTGAAGAAGTCTCTTCTGATCTTGTAGAATTAGATTGTTCACTAGACTCAGGTTCTTCACGTACACTTGGAACATTTAATGGGACAACTAACTCAGGTTCATCTTCAAGTTCATTTAAGTCCAGATTCTGAAATTTTAGGGACTCAGGTTCACTAGAATCTCTAGAAATTGATGGGAGTTTGGTATCATCGAATCTGACGTTGTAGCTTTCAGTCACTTTTCGATCATTCACTAAGAACACCCTATAAGCAGCCACCACACCTGTGGAGTAACCAACAAAGATTCCTTCACGAGCTTTTGCTGCAAACTTGCCTAGATTTTCATCATCTATAAGTACATAGCATTTTGCTCCAAAGACATGAAAGTATTTAATTGTTGGTCTTCTGTTGTTCATTAATTCACATGGTGTCTTTTCTTTATCTTTTATGATCAAGGTTCTATTTTGAGTGTAACAAGCGGTACTCACTGCTTCGGCCCAGAAGTACAGAGGAAGTTTCGAATCATACAACAAAGTTCTTGCTGCTTCAACCAAAGTTCTATTCTTCCTTTCAACTACTCCATTTTGCTATGGAGTTCTCGGGGCTGAATACTGACGACGTATTCCCTTAGATACACAGAAGTCATTCAGCACTGCGTTTTTGAATTCAGTGCCATTGTCTGATCTAATCGTCTTCACAGTAAGTGTTGAAACATTCTCAATTTGAGTGATGTGATCAATGATTAAGAAAGGTACTTCGTCTTTCGTCATTGCGAACAATACCCATGTATACTTGGAGAAGTCATCCACGATTACCAATGCATATCTTTTCCTAGACAAAGATAGGACATTCACTAGGCCAAAAAAATCCATATGAAGAAGTTGCAGAGGCTCAGTAATACTAGAAATTTCTTTGCTTTTATGCGATGCTCGCTTCGACTTTCCCATTTAACAGGCTTCACAGAGTCCTTTAGGAGCAAACTCCATTTGAGGTAGATCTCTCACCAATTCTCGTCTCGCGAGAGCATTCATCGTTTTGAAGTTTAAGTGAGATAGCTTTTTGTGCCATAACCAGCTTTCATCATCCGAGGCTTTGCTGTAGAAACAGGTGACCTCATTCTGATTAGCTGAATCCATGTCTACAACAAAAAGATCTGCCTTTCGAACTCCTCTCAAAGCCAATGAGCCTTCCTTGATGTGAGTGATTGATACACCTTTCTTGTTGAAGACAATTTCGTAACCCTTGACTGATACTCAACAGATTATGCTTCAGTCCCTCAACATAGGAAATATCTTCAATGATGACATTACCAGTCTTTAGTTTGCCATATCCCTTTGTCACACCTATGCTGTCATCTCCAAAGGTAACATAAGGGCCAGCCTTCATAACCAACTCTGTAAGCAGGGACTTGTTTCCAGTCATATGCCTCGATGCTCCACTGTCTAGCACCCATATAACTTTATTTCTATTCTGCTTAACACCCTGCAATGACAGATTGGTTAGACATTCTTCGGAACCCAACTTTGATTGGGCCCGGCTTTTCGATAAGATCGAGAATCAACAGATTTAACAACAGGAGATGCACTTTTCTTAACATTACTAGAGCTTTCGACTATCTCCTTTCTTTTCTCAGACTTGACAGATTTGTCAGTCTTAGGAGAAGGTTTGTCACTCCTAACTTTAGGAGGACTGACAGTCTTGGCTCTCACATGCTTTTTCTTAATGTTTGAACTAGCAACAGTATTTGAGCATGACTGGCTAGATGCATTCATTAAATTCACAAAAGTTTGCATGATGTTAAAAGTGCATGGCATACAATTAGGTTGACCACACTGTGCATGATTCTGATGCAGATTATTCATTGTATGTGTGGTAGGCATGGCATGTGCAGCAGGAACATTTATGTTAGCTTTACATGCATAAGAAAGATGTTCAGTAGATTTACAGTGATAACATGCTTTCTTTATTCGTTCAGCCTTAACCTCTTTTATGCCTTTTTCTTTCTTTCCTTGTTGTTTAACAGCCTTAGCTCCTAATCCTGGTCTAGATTGATCTCTAGGAAAATTGATTTTAACTTGTTTGATAGGAGTTATAGGTTGTGCTTTCTGGCGATCTTCCATCTCAATCTCATATCTAGCTAGTAATTCAGTCTCTTCTTCTTCTATTCTAGGAACAAGATGTTTGTAGATAGGTTTGACAGCTGATTTAAGAGGGATAGGAATTTCCTTTTTAAGGTCACTAGAACTAGGGTCGATAGGTCTCTTTCCTTCTTTCTTAGGAAGGTCAGAATAATCAAGTCCTATACCTACTCCAGTTATCTTCTTAAATGTGTCATTATCTACATACACTTTACTAGCAGCTAGTTTGTAAGCTTCGCATTTAGTTTCTAACTCAGCTAGTTTGTCCCTCAGACATGCTTCTACTTCTTCCTTAAGGATGAGCTTGTGTTCCAAAGTTTTAATAGAGTCTCTTAGGGAAGTATCTATAGTGCAAGCAGCCTCTAACTCTTCCACTTTTGCCTCAAGCATTCTGCTTTTGGCAACAAGTGTTTTCTGTTCCTTTTGAGAAGAGTCTAGGCTTTTGCACAACATATAGATCTCTTCACAAAGAGCCCCGTTCTGTTCCTTATAATCATCAATGGACATTTCTACTTTAAGGGTTAGAACTGGTACCTCTGGTTCCTCTGATGTCTCTGCCATGAGGGCAAAATTTGCTACATGAGTAACATCTTCCTCATCTGAATCATCCCAAGCTCTTCCTTTTGTCACTAACAAAGCTCTTTTTCCATGTCTTTCCTTCACCAGCGATTCATACTTGCTTTTGAGGGCTTCATATGTCTCTTTTGGATAAGTCTGTTTAGGCTTTTTGCAGTCGGTAGCAAAATGTCCAGCTTCACCACAGTTATAGCATTTGAACTTCATTTTGAAATCCAAAGGAGATTTGTAGCTGGTATTCTTGCCTTTTCCTTTGTATCCTGACGAACTACCACCACCCCTAGCAGCCCGATAGTAAGATGAAGAATTTCTCTGTGGTCGGTTGCTCTTTCTGAATCTCATGTTGCTGAACTTCCTTGCCATGTATGCCACGACACTATCGTCCATGTTGTCCAGCTCTTCTTGGGTGTAGTAGTCATCATCACTGTTAGATGTGCACTCGTCATCATTATCAACTTGATGTGGTGCATGTGATGCTTTAGTCTTTTCTGCAACCATTGCCTTCTTAGACTCTTCCTCATCAGCAACTAATCCTGATGCAGTTTCTTTTCCTTTTGAATCATTGTTCCATGCTTGATCTTGAAGTGTTTCCAGCTCATAGGTCTTTAATATTCCATAATATTCTTCCAGAGAAGTTGTATGCAAATCTCTGGTTTCTCTTATTGCGTAGACCCTATGTTCAATGCTCTTTGGCTGGTTCCTCAGATATCTCGTATTAGTCTCAACCATGGGGAGAGTTACACCTCTCAGATTCAAATCCAATACCAACTGACTGAATCGTAGATAGACGTCTGTTATGCCTTCTCCTTTTCGTATTCTGAAGATGTCATACTCCATCTTGAGTATGAGTGTCTTGTTACTTCTAACCTCTGCAGATCCTTCCATGACAACTTCTATCTTGTCCCAAATCTTCTTTGCTGTAGTCAGACCTTTGACTATGTTGACCATTTCATGATCAAGAGATTCCATCAAGGTTTGTCGTACGGCAGTATCATAAGCTATTTGCTCCTTGTCAGCATCTGAAAACTCCGAGGCCTTTTTAGGCTCAGACCGAGGTGCTATAACCACCCCTCCTTCCGTATGCGCAGGAATAACCACCATTGGAACAAATTTACCCTTGTCAAGGACTTCCAGATATTCAGGGTTAACAGTCTCTAAATAGAGTCTCATTCTGAAAACCCATTCTTCATAGTGATCTCGGTTGAACATTGGGATCTTGAATGCATTTTTAGGAACCATTTCAATTCTGGTCACTAAAAGTTTCTAAGTACCCAAGACTAGGCTATGTAGAATTTCTGCCTAAGTCGAAATTTCTCTAAGTAGAAATTATTGCTCAAGTCGAACTTCACCAAGTAGAAGTTATCCAAGTCGAAATTCTATGTAGAAAATCTCAAGTAGAAATTCTATGTAGAACTTTTGTCCTTAGAATAATTTTGCTGCAGATCACTTTAATATTGAATAAACAATATTATCTCTTTAACACACGTGCTAGGTACTGAGTATGTTTTGATGTACTTTCGGCCGTGAATAATGCAAATCAAAAATCCAAAAACACCTTTTTATTCTTTTACTATTTATCTGTTTGAAAAGGAGATCAAAAAGTTGTTGGGTCGTCTTCTTTGATAAGAACAAATGATGAACACTCAAGAACACCAAATATCAAAGTACCCAGATTAATTCACAAAAATTAATTAAAATACACCCAAGCTAAATAATCACACCTGGAGTATTTAAATAATTTTTCGGATGAGTTTTCACTACAAACGAATTAAAGCTCACTTTTCGAGAAAATGAAAAGTAGATCTAGAAAATGAAAACTCACGATTCTTCTACTAAACACAAGGATCTATGTTTTGTATGTTAAACATATAGCTCTGATACCAATTGTTAGGTCCAAATGTGTTGTAGAGGGGGGGTGAATACAACTTTTCAAATATGAGAAGAAATAATTACGATGCAATAAACGAACACACAGATTCAAGGAATATATGTCTTATATATAACTTGAAGTGGTTGCTACAACATTCATTACAAAGTATAACAGAAGTTCAGAGAGAAGTGAATGATACTAAGCTCTGTGAATGCACTCTCTCTCTTTTACAAGTGTTTCTCTCAAGAATTGCTCACTAACTAAAACATTACACAAGTACTTCTATTTATACTACATGTAATCTATGTCCTGTAGTCTTCAAAGACTAAGATATACGTGGCCCAATGATGTCCACATAAATCTTGCCTTATCTTGAAAGCTTTGAAATCTGCCAATCAGAAGATGCCATGTGTCATGTTGAAGCTGCACTCTAAGTAGAACTTCTGCTTGAGAATTTCTACTTGGCCATCTCGAATTTCTAAGTAGAACTTCTACTTAGAAATATTCTACTTGGTCATCTAGAATATTTAGTACTTAGAAAATATTCTGGTCTTCAACTTGAAACTTCAATGCACATCTTGAACTTGTGATATCTTCATGTCTTCTTTATTCTTCACCAAGCTCTTGAACATGGATCTTTATTACTGACATAAACTTGCTATCAATGTCCTGACACTTGATGCACTGGTCTGGTTCATAAGTGACTAGTCTTGATAGTGTTTTTGCTTCTTGAATAAATTACCATATCCAATTAGTAATGTGGCTTTCCAATATTTGCTTTCCTTCTTGTTCACTTGAAATCAATTAGTCTTATTGATACTGATAGTTATGATCTTGATTCTTGGCTTTTCAAATCACTGAGGCATGAACAACTTTGACTTGAACTTCTCTCAATGATTTCTTTTTGGCTTGATCATAGTTAACATGTTGAATTGTATCAATTACCTTGTCTTCATTTATTGTTGATTTCTTTGTGACTTCTTGTTCTTGATTGTCTTCTGGTTAAGTATCTTTTCCTTTAGATGAGTTACATTAGTTATAGTGTTACAAGTTTACACACTCTGCCTTTCAGGAAACCTGTTTATAGCCAATATGGACTCTGCAAACAAGGACAAAGTTTGTTGTTTCTACTCAAAAGCATCAAATGAAGATTGTTGGCTATGGCACAAGAAGTTATCACACCTGAACTTCAAGGCCATTAATTCTCTAGTCAAAAGAGAGTTAGTGAGAGGCATGCCCACACTTGAATTCTGTCAAGAAGGAGTGTGTGAGGCTTGCCAAAAAGGAAAGATGAAAAGGTCAAGCCACAAGTCAAAGACAGTGACATCAATCACCAAGCCCCTGCAATTAATTCATATGGATTTGTTTGGGCCTGTCAATATTATGTCACTCTCAAGAAAGAAGTATGCCCTAGTGATGATTGATGACTACACAAGGTATACATGGGTGGAATTTCTAGCATCAAAGGATGAGGCTCCACAAGTAATCATTGAACACATAAAGAAAGTTGATAAAGAAGCACAAGCCAACAATGCAAGTGTGATTGCATTGAGAAGTGATAATGGAACAGAGTTCAGAAATGCCTTACTTGAATCATTTTGCAAAGAGAATGGCATTTCTCAATAATTCTCAGCTCCAAGGACTTCACAACAAAATGGAGTAGTTGAGAGAAAGAATAGAACTCTAATTGAGGCTGCTAGAATAATGTTGCTTGATGCAAAGATGCCTACATGTTTTTGGGCTGAGGCTGTGAACACTGCATGCTATATCCAGAACAGAACCCTCATCAACAAAAACACTGGAAAGACACCTTACAATTTGATGACTGGAAAGAAGCCTACTCTAAAGTATGTTCATACTTTTGGAAGCAAATGCTTTGTGTTGAAAGACAATTCAGAATATGTTGGGAAGTTTGATGCAAAGGCATTTGAAGGAATTTTTCTTGGCTATTCTATGGAGAGAATTGCATACAAAGTTTATGTCATCAGTCAAAAGAAAGTTATGGAAAGCACAGATGTGACATTTGATGACAGTAAACTACCTGGATTAGAAGAAGCCAATGATGAAGATAGATATCCATTAAAGTTTGAAAATCTAGATGATTCTGATGAAGAGATTGAAACTGAAGCTGAAACTCTAGTTCAACAGACTCAAGTGAATGATGAACGAGAGAAGAATCTGATCCAATCAACAGTGAAGAGACTAGCATCCAAGACACACCTGTGAATAGTAACAACTTCACAGGGGGAGGAAATGAAAATGATCATGACTTGGATGATGAAGCAACATCAAGGTTGAGAAATCAAACTGAGCACTCAAGGAAATGGGATAGGTCACACACTGCAGAGCAAATTATTGGAAATCCAAATGCAGGAGTGAGAACTAGGAGAGCAACTCAAAATGAGTGCCTCTATGGTTGCTTTTTATCTCAGATTGAGCCTAAGAAACTTGATGATGCACTGTTGGATCCAAATTGGATTATTGCTATGCAAGAGGAGTTGAATCAATTTGAAAGAAACAAAGTATGGGAACTTGTGCATGCACCAAAGAACAGAACCATTGTTGGAACAAAATGGGTTCTGAAGAATAAGATGGATGAAGATGGTGTAATAGTAAGAAACAAAGCAAGGTTGGTTGCAAAAGGATACTCTCAACAGGAAGGCATTGACTATGATGAGACATTTACTCCTATTGCTAGACTGGAAGCCATCAGAATCTTCTTGGCATTTGCTGCTCATTCAAACTTTAAAGTCTATCAAATGGATGTCAAGAGTGCATTTCTGAATGGGGAGTTGGAAGAAGAAGTTTATGTGCAACAACCACCTGGCTTTGAGGATCCACATTTCCCAGAATTTGTCTACAGATTTCTTAAGGCATTGTATGGACTTAAGCAGGCTCCAAGGGCATGGTATGACACTTTATCACAGTTTCTTCTTGAAAATCAATTCACTAGAGGCACATTGGACAACACTATTTTACAAGAAGCATGGTAATGATATTATTCTAGTTCAGATCTATGTGGATGATATCATATTTGGCTCTACAAATGAGAAGCTATTCTCTAAGCTCATGCAAAGCAGATATGAGATGAGTATGATGGGAGAGTTAACATTCTTTCTTGGATTGCAAGTTAGTCAGAGGAAGGATGGTATCTTCATCAGTCAAACCAAGTACATCAAGGATTTATTAAAGAAGTTTGACTTAGAAGACTGCTCACCTGCAAAGACACCCATGGCCACTGCCACTAAATTGGATGAAGATGTCAAAGGCAATAGAGTAGATATCTCAGTCTACAGAGGCATGGTTGGTTCTCTACTCTATCTCACTGCAAGTAGGCCAGACATCATGTTTGCTACATGTCTGTGTGCAAGGTTTCAATCAAATCCAAAAGAGTCACATTTGATTGTTATAAAAAGGATCTTTAGATATCTGAAGGGCACTCCAAACTTGGGTTTATAGTATCCTAAGGACACAAGGTTCAATATGGTTTGTTATTCTGATGCTGATTATGCTGGATGCAGAGTGGATAGGAAAAGCACCTCAGGTAGCTGCCAGTTTCTTGGACAAAGGTTAGTCTCTTGGTACAGCAAGAAACAACAATCTGTGTCAACTTCCACAGCTAAGGCTGAATACATAGCTGCTGGAAGTTGCAGTGCTCAAGTGATTTGGATTAGAAATCAGCTTAGAGATTATGGAATTGTATTGGAAAGAATTCCAATCATGTGTGACAACACAAGTGTAATCTCTATAGTTGCCAATCCTGTCAATCATTTTAGGGCAAAGCACATTGACATCAGATATCATTTCATTAGGGAGCATGCAACTAATGGAACCATTGAGTTGCATTATGTTCGTACAGATAAACAGTTAGCTGATATATTCACTAAGCCATTGGATGAAGCCACATTCACAAGGTTGGTTAGTGAGATTGGAATGTTGAATTCTTCAGAATCTGGCTAAGTGAAAATATCAACTATATTGTTGCAGCAGTAAACACTTACTTTATCTAAATTCTCAATATTTTTGAAGTAAGTGTTGGCTGAAATATGATTTATAAATATTTCAAATCTGTTGCATATGTTGAAAATCATATTCGTATTAGCTTGAAATTTCTATGAAATTTTAAGATTATCAATATTTAATTTGTTAGAATATTCTTCATTGAATAATTCTGGTGAATTTTGAAAAGATAGTGAAAATTAACTTTTATGAGTGAAAAGAATATTTCGATAAGTCAGACTTCTCTAATGATTCACTGCTCGACTTCTCTAACAAGTCTCTTTGGAACACTCTCGAGTTCTCGAATAGAGCCTTTGAGAGATATCGAATAGAGGTATGATTGACTTCTCGAATATGGTAATTGAGTTCTCTAATGACTGAGTTCTCGAATATTGTGTTTGAGTTCTCGAATCATTTGAAAAGGCTGAATTCTCGCTGAATTTCAACCGATTTTGGATTTTTGTCTAAAACTTTAATTCACTCATAAAGATATATTTTATTTAATTTAGAATTATTTCTAAGTTAGATAACTGCCAGCTGTGAGTTACACCCTGCTTGAGTTGTCAAATAAGCCTTTCTTGACTTATCGAATAGTTGATTTCTACTTCTCGAATGCCTGACTTGTCGATACAAAACATATACCTAATCGATAATTCAAGTACTTCATACTTATACAGTTTTACATCTATTCGTTTCATTTCATTCGATTTCTCAAGCATCTAAAGTTCCAAAACCTCTGAAAACCCTAACCTCAAAAGCTAAATTTCTTCTTCAACCTTCATTTTCTTCTCTCGTCTCTCTGTGTAACAATGGCAAATACCCAACTCACAATTCCTTCCCACACCAACTTCATTGCTATTGCTAGTGATGTGGAAGCACCCAATGCTAATTTCAAGTGCTTTGTTCGATGGATGTCTGTGTCCTACATCAAGGATGCACTTTCAGCCAACCCAACACTATATCTAGATTTGCTAGAACAATTTTGGAGGACTGCTACTGTGGAGGTCATTGCTCTTGAGAATGCTATAACCTCATATGTAGTCTACTGCAAGATTCAGGACAAGGAGATCACCATCACTACTGCAGACATGAATCAAGCACTGGGGCTACAACAAGGAGTGTATGACCCACTAGCCACTAATGCTGAATTGGAGGACTTCTTTGATTTTATCAACTACTAGGATAAAATCAAACTTGGAAATTTGAATAGGAAGTTCTTGAGAAAAGAATGGAGCTATGTCTTTGCCACTCTTCTCCAAGTCTTCACAGCAAGGAAGTCTAGCTTTGACCAAATCAGTACACCTGTTCAACAAATAGGCTATGCCCTAGCATATGGGAAAAAGATTGATGTTGGACTAATCATAATGCAGGAGCTGTATGGGAGACTTGGTAAGAAGTCAACCAAGAGAGGTACTGAAATTTTCTTCCCTCGTTTTATTTAATCTACACTTAATTTTGTAAATAACAAATTGATTGAACTACCTGGGATAGATAAATCTAGCATAGGCTATCCTAGATCCATGACCAAACTCATTTTTGGTAGCTTGGAGACTAGGAATGATGTGGATGTGAGACTTAAAATAACTCCCCATATGGAGAGTTTATTTAGGACTTACCCCCACAACATGCCAATATTTGCCTCTAAATCTGAGTTAGCTAGGCCTAAGCAAGTAGAACAAGATGCTAACCCAGGGCCTGCTAACCAACCCCCTCAAACAAACAATCTACCAAACACAGAGCCACATGCATCATCCTCTCAACAGGGTGGTGTTAGTAAAAAGGAGAATAAGAGAAAACAGATTGTTTCTGAACCATTGAATATCTTAACTGAAGCAGCATTGGCTGTAAAATTAGGTTTAGAAAGTGAGGAACCTGAGTCACCCTTACTAAGGCCAAAGAAGAAGAAGAAGAAATCTAAAACCACCTATTTAGTCACACAAATGGCTGAAGTTGTAAAATCAGGGGCACACAGTTCACTAGATGTATCCTCTCAACAGGGTGCATCTATAGAATCAAGCATCCTCCCCAATGCACTATCTTGTAAAGAGTTAGCACAAGGGAGTGATAAGGCTGGCATAACACAGAGTGGAGAGCACATCATACTTGAAACTTCCTCTATTTCTCAGGGGGAGTTGCCAAAATCTACTCTAAAAGACACTACTCTTCCAGAATCTAACACTCAAATTTCTTTGGAGCCTGCAACTCAAGCAATTGAAGAGCAAGGCATTGATCACCAAGAATTTTCTTCTCTTGGTGAGCCAATGGACTCAAGTGACTTAGTGCATGACACTTTGCTCACCACCCAGGAACCACATTTAGATGGTGAGGGAATGCTAGCTGGGGCATATCCTAATGACACCATCACAAACACAGAGGATTCACTAGTTTTCACTAGAGACTCTGTGCCAGTGTCAACTACTGGTGTAACTCACCCCACTTCTATGGAGACACCAGTAGCAGAGTCATTCCATCCGGTTACAGAAGTTGAATCTGTAACTGAGGAGTCTAGCTTGCCTAGATCTAGCTCTAACTTCATGTCCCAATGGCTGAAGCCTGTGCAACATGACAGTGCTTCAGGATCAGGGTTCGTTCCACAATAATTGACGGTTGAAGCTCTTTAAAACTTAATTGTGGATCAGATTCATGAGTTCACAAAGATTGCTCAAAACCTACTCACTGCAAACATGCCAGATCCAGAATATGAGGCTATTCTCCTATGTCACAAAGATGATGTGGAGCCGCAGAAGGAAAAGATAATAGATGATGCTGAAAGAGATGGCAATGTAGATGCCTGGTTACAAGGAAAGTATGACATTGCTATCTCAGAAGGTCTTCAATTTCTCAGAGAAGAGTACATCACGTCATTAGGGTCAAATGCCAAATCTTTAATCCCTAGTGAAGTGTATGAGGCTGTGAATGATATCTACAAAGGAACTCTGAAGGCTGCTTACTATCTAGACAAGGGCCTTACAACTGAAATTAATGAGGTATGTGCAGCCACAGTCAAGGAAGTAAATGACATTAAGAGAGAATTTGACTCTAAGTTCCCTTCACTCAACTCTGTTATCAAGATCATTCAAGAATACAAGGCTACCTGCACCAAGATGGACAATGGATTGGTCTTAGCTCAAAGTGCTATCAAGAATATGGCCACTCAAATGGAGAAACTGACAAATCA
Source organism: Saposhnikovia divaricata (assembly GCA_036435485.1). Lineage (NCBI taxonomy): Eukaryota > Viridiplantae > Streptophyta > Magnoliopsida > Apiales > Apiaceae > Saposhnikovia > Saposhnikovia divaricata. The sequence goes on from CM071595.1 coordinate 126,312,025, forward strand.
GACAACAGATGCAAATGCCATGCTGAAGACTCTTTTTGCAAATCAATATGGAGATAAGTTGGTGACTGAAGTCCCTGTTCATGAAATGACCAAATTTGAAGTGCAGAGACTCAAGGACCAATCTCTTTCTAGATTTAAACCCTCTGAGCTATTCACAAAAGTGGATACTCTTGAAAAGGAAGTGAGTTCACTCAAGTAGTCAAATGCTCATCTTACAGACACAGTAATAACTCTCACTGAGCAGTTGAACACTCAAGCCACCACAACAGCTGATGTTCTTCTACATCAACAACTGATGTTGTCTGCTATGATGAAGCATATGGGGCTCCCTCTACCTGATGAATCTGTTAATCCCACCTCTTCCAACCCAAGGGTCTCTACCAAAGCCTCTGTGCCTGACAACAAGCCTAAAGGGGAGAAGAGGAAATTAAGGACATCAAAGCCTAAGGGGGAGCAGCAGTCTAAGGGAGAGAAGCCTAAGGAGAAAGGCATAATCATAACTGAGGGTGGGCAACCAAAAATCTCAAAACCTACAACCTCTCATGTTCAAGGCAAGGGCAAAGTCAAAGTCAATGCACCTCTACCTTCTCTACCAACTGTCACTCTACCTCCTGTACACATCACTACCCCAAGTGGCCAAAAACAAACCATCACATCTACAGTGGTTGCAGGATCTATGTCAACTGAGCAAGCTAAAACCTCCAGAAATGAAGAAGATCAACCAGTTGAAGTGGATGTAGTTACTGAGGCCAAGCTGATAGAAGTAGCAAATTCAGAAACTTATCATGATGCTACTTTTTGAAGTTTCTGCAAGTCTCACAAGCAAAGGTTGGAGGGGATACATTGGAGTACAAAAGGAGTCTGAGAGAACAAATCAAATTTCTGACAGTGATTCCAAGGAAGCTAAATCAAATCTATCTCAAAGAGATTATGATGGTGACCGGTGGTAAATTATGGCATCTATCTTATGACACCTTGAAGGCTCTAAAATTCACAGAGATTGATGCTATCCTGGGGTTGATAGAGAAGAAGGGAGAGAACAACAAGAGTCTATAGGCTGATCTGAGGAATAGTCAACAAGCTAGGTTGCCTGAAGTTTGCACTTATCCAAGAACAATTATCTATCAGTCTGGCACAAAGATTGAGGATATCAAACAGCTGGTCATTCCCAAGGATCTCACTCTCCAGAATCACAGACTTATCATTGACATTATTGATCAATTACAAAAGAAGAATGTGATAAGAACTGGTGAAGAAGTAGAGGCATTGCACATTCTCAGAACCTTCATTGCCACAGGTGAGATTCTAGAAATAGCCAAAGGAAGGAGAAATAAGGATGATGAAGATGAAGACAAAAGTGATGGGAGAAGAAGACATCACAGGAGTGATAAGGGTGATGAGGACAAGAAGAAGAAAGATGGTAAGGATAAGAAAGGAGATGTTGACCAAGGAAAAGTCTATGAGAAGAAAAGTGGAAAACAGCAAGCCTTAGGCATTGCTAACTGTAACCTCACCATAACACAAGACTCTAAGTCTAGGGTGAATACAGTTAGTAGTGACCTACCAAAATCTACATCTATGGCCTCTGCAGCTATTTTTCCACCTCAAGAAGAGAAGAAGATACAAATCAAGAAACCATCTTTATGTTTCCAAAAGCACACTGCTAATGGTATACTATAGTGGTCTATAAGCAAAGGTCACAAGGTCACAAACTGTAAAGCACGTTGGAAAGCCTACAAAGAAGCTTGGAGAGATAGTACAAGAGACAAAGAGCTAAAGAAGTGGATCTGAACAGAGTTCTAAGAAGTCAAATCTGTAGCAGTTTGGATGTTTACTCAAATAGAATAGACACATTAGAAAGCAAATTTGTTTGCTACCTTATTTGTTGTAAGCAAGTTGTTCACGTGATATAAGTGAACAACCTTACTTCTTTAGCAAGTATCAAACAGAGTGATCAATAGTTTTTACAAGTAATATCTCTCTGAGAAAGAAGCTGTGAATACTAACATTTGTATTCACAGATTGTAGCAAATCTTTATCTAATACAATATTAGATTAAAGTGAGTGATCGTGTTCTTGTGTTTATATTCCGCTCTTACATAATCTGTTAAACACAAACACACACTTTGTTACACAACCAGATTCAAACCCTTACAACAACCTTCACCTAAAACACTTATCAGAAGAAAAGTTTGAGAATCCATTCACCCCCCTCTGTATTCTCTTCGGTATATTCAATACTCAACAAATATTATTTTTAATCCGTAAATATATCAAAATGTACATGAACCTTAGTTAAATAGATCATTATATACACTAGCAAAAAAAAAGAATCATAAATAAAATCAAACTATGTACATAAAGTCACATACATAACATACGTGTAAAAAACTTAACAATTGACCGACTCTTTCAATTCTTGAGAAAAATTAAATATGATGTCTCTTCAGTTTTTTTTTGCTGAGCCCCAAATCTCTTATATAAATATCTCTCGTTCTTAGTTCACTCCTGATTATCTAAATCCCTACAAGAAATACAACCAAATACCAATTTTTATACAAAAATCATGGCTACTAAAAAGTTTCTAAATCTTAGTAAAGATGACAAACCTTTATGGCAACATGTTGAGGTGTTGGATGTACCAATTGCTGGTGGAGGCAATAGAAAGTGGAGATGCAAATACTATAACAAAATAGTAACGGGTTCTTACTCAAAAGTCAAAGGACATCTCTTAAAAATCTCCAATATGGGTGTTGAACCATGTAAAGGAATTTTAGATGATATCTTCCGTCAAATTGATGTAGATCACAAGATGGTAGAAGAAAAATAGCAAAAGAAGTGATGAATGCCAAACAAAGAACTCGTACATGACATATAAAGGGGGTCTAATTTAACACAACCCAAGAGAAGAAGAGGAGCTTTAGAACTTGCTTTCAGTGTTCTCAATCGAGAAGAGGATGATAGGGACTGGGCTATGATGTTTTACACTGCTGGTATATCTTTCAACATTGCAATGAATAAATTGTTTAGACGTTACTCCACCAGATTGGCCAATAGTAATTTGGCGGGTTAAGTTCCTCTTACCTACAACAGACTTCGCACGTCACTTTCGTCACAACAGAATTAACATGTTGAAAGACTCATCCAACCTATAAAAGACTTGGAAAGAGAAAGGTGCATCCATATCTTCAGATGGATGGTCCGGTAGTTAAAAATCTTTGATCAATATAATGGTAGCCCTCTATTGTTGGTTTAATTTTTTTAAAATCGATCGATGCAAGTAATGCTACAAAAGATGCTGAATATATAACTATACTATTCACGAAGGTTGGGGAAGAAACTGGAGCAACAAATGTTGTGCAAGTAGTCACCAATAATGGCTCTAATTTCAAAGCAGTAGGTGCGATAATCGATACTAAATATCCTTGTATATTTTGGACTCCATGTGTGGTTCACTGTTTAAACTTGGCAGTTAATTCTATTTGTGATCCTAATGAGAAGTCTGATCAATACCATATGTACTGAATCATTTACACTTTCAAAAAAAAAAGAATCATAAATAATATCAAAATATGTACACAAAGTCACATACATAACATACGTGTTAAAATCTTAACAATTAACCGACAATTTCAATTCCAGAGAAAAATTAAATATCATGTCACTTCAATTTTTTTTTGTTGAGCCCCAAATGTCTTCTAAAAATATCTCTCGTTCTTAGTTCACTCCAGAGTATCTAAACCCCTACAAGAAATACAACCAAATATCAATTTCTATACAAAAATCATGGCTACTAAAAAGTTTCTAAATACTGGTAAAGATGACAAACCTTTATGGCATCATGTTGAGGTGTTGGATGTACCAATTGCTAGTGGAGGCAATAAAAAGTGGAGATGCAAATACTGCAACAAAATAGTAATGGGTTCTTACTCAAAAGTCAGATGATATCTTCCATCAAATCGATGCAGAGCACAAGGTGGCAGAAGAAAAGATAACAAAAGAAGCAATGAATGCCAAACAAAGAAGCCTGTACATGACATATCAAGGGGGGTCTAATTTAACACAACCCAAGAGAAGAAGAGGAGTTGTAGAACTTGGTCTAATATATCTTTCAACTTTGCAATAAATCCATTCCTCAGACATTACTCCACCAGATTAGCCAATAGTAATTTGGTGGGTTACGTTCCTCCTACCTATAACAGACTTCGCACGTCACTTTTGTCACAACAGAACCAACATGTTGATAGACTCATCCAACCTATAAAAGACACTTGGAAAAAGAATGGTGCATCCATATGTTCAATTGGATGGTCCAGTAGTCAAAAATCTTTGATCAATATAGTGGTAGCCTCTGTTGCTGGTCCATTGTTTTTAAAATCGATCGATGCAAGTAATGCTACAAAAGATGTTGAATATATAACTAAGCTATTCACGGAGGTTGTGGAAGAAATTGGAGCAACAGTTGTTGTGCAAATAATCACCGATAATGGCTCTAATTTCAAACCAGTAGGTGCGTTAAATGAAACTAAATATCCTTGTATATTTTGGACTCCATATGTGGTTCATTTTTTAAACTTTGCAGTTAAATCTATTTGTGATCCTTATGAGAAGTCCGATCAGTACCATATGTACTGAATCATATGCACTTGTAAAATAAAAGAATCATATACACTTGTAAAGAGTTGTGTTTTTTTTATCATGAAAATGAAGATTTGCTAACAGGAAAATCAGATTTTTTTTCAATGTTATTCAAAAGATAATAGAGGACTGGTGGAACAAAAGCAACCCCTCCATTGTTCAGTGTATGCACTTGTTCCTAATTATTATAGTGAACAATTGTAACACCCTAGTTCTACATCGAGTAGATTTGGGACTTTTATTCAGTTTATAAGGTAAAGTAATAATGCTAAGTGCACCAACAACTCATGAACTTTTTGGGACTTATGGTGGGTTTGTGAATTACCCAGTTGGCTGCATTTGGACTAGTTTACTTTGGCTTATTTCGGATTCAGAATCGGGACTCGACCCAATTTTCGAAAAAGGCTCGGGATATGACCCGGATGGTCACATATGGTATCTGAGCCAGGTTCTCGAATGATTAGTCACGTCAAGTTGCCGGAAATGGGGACATGAAGGCTGGTGGTATTATCCCACGATGGACAGAGGTCCAAAAGTGGGGACACGAAGCCAGCCGGTACTATCCCATGGTTAGTGAGGAAGATCCGGACTTATGGACTATCCGTTGAGACCTAACGAGGACGTCAAGAGTTTAAGTGGGGGAATTTGTAACACCCCAGTCCCACATTGTGTAGATTTGGGACTTCTGTTCAGTTTATAAAGTAAAGTAATACTACTAAGTGTACCCACAAATCATGATCTTTTCAGGACCTGTAGTGGGCTTGTGGATTACCAAAGTTAGCTGTATTTGGACTAATTTACTTTGTCTTATTTCAGATTCAGAATCGGGACTTGACCCGATTTTCGAAAATGGCTCGGGATTTGACCCGATCGTTACATAAAAATAGTGAAATTATGTTAGTGATGAGAATCGAACCACTAACCTTCTCTTATTAGACTCATGACGTAACCAACTGTCTTAGACTAATTTTTTATTTTTTAAGTACAAGATTTTGTGGTCAGGCGGGACAAAATGCAGATATTTCAGATCATATGTAATTAACATTACATGGAAGTGCATATGATTGGTGGTGCAATCATATATAATTATTTTAATGTATAGTTATATAAATTATATAGCCAAACAAAGTTTTTTTTTAATATTTATATTTATTAACAAAATTTATATTGAATATAATTTTTATCCGTAAATTTTAATATTTCTTTGAAGGAAATAAAGAACTATTAAATTTGAATGATTTAGAGAAAAAATAACCAAATTTGAGTATTTATAAAAAATATTATATATTAGACTCCACACGATCAATTTACTATTTCTGCTCTATTTTGAATTCTAAAAATTTAGTTTAGACGATTTTATAGACCACACAAAATTCAAGAAATCATCTTTTATTTAGTGATGATTTAAGAATTATTATCCAACTAAAATTACTCAAAAATTGAAGAGAAAATAAAGTTACGAATTTTTATATTGAGAATTCTATTTAATTTAGAAAACTACTTATATTTGGTTTAGATTATTAAAATTTACATTTTCGTATTCGAATATAATTCTACTATCAGTGAAATAAACGTACTTTGCTAATGTTAGTTCTAATTTTATATAATTTAGAAGACCTACTTATATTTTCTTTAAATTATTAAATTTACTATTTGGCATTTGATATAATCCTCTTATTAATGAAATAAACTTTTTAATATTTGATGTAACGAATCACAAATCCAACGGTCCAATACTCTTTTGATTGACGATCGTATTAAAAAAATTGATGAGATCCCAAAACGTTTATTAAATATAAGAAGAGAATTTGTTATTTTATGATAATGTTAGTTTTACTTTAGATTAAAATTTGGCCTCCTTCTACTGTGTAGTACTGTATATTCACATTTATGCACACCATTTAGTCGCAACTACTTTTTCACAATTTTTCTACTATCAACCAACCAATGTTCTATAAATTTGTTCAGATATACACATATAGAGCACGCACATGAATACACGGACAGTAAGAAGTACATAGATTGTCAAGACTCCTTGTAGCTTGTTTTCGATCCATGCAAGTGGCTAGAAATGCTGAAGACACGGCATTTCTTGTAGACATCACAGACCAGTCACTGAATTTGGAAACCTTGTCCACTACTTTTTCCTGAAGTAATGCAATGTGTTTTAGAAGAAGTTGATAAGAAACATTATGAAGATAAAAGATTACAAAAATGAGTAACAGAAATTAGAGAGCTTGCTTTTAAAGTAGAAGACGTCATTGAGACTTTTACCAGGAGACGTCACGAAGATTTTCTTGCGTCTTTGAACTAACGATTAAGTCGTCATAATGTTGCTAAGGAGATCGATACTATTAGAAATCAACTCTCTGATCTCAGTTAAAGTCTACCTACATATGGTATTACATAAGAGATTAAGAGAAAATAATCTCAAGTTCACCAGTCAATCTAAAAACCCAGAGGAGCTGTTTTTAGAACGTTGAAGAAGATTTTGTTGGGATGGCGAAGGAAATAGATCAACTGATCACTCGCTTGAAATCTGAAGATAAAGGTTTTGAAGTTCTTTTAATTTGTGGAATGAGAGGTCAAGGAAAAACTGCCCTTGCTAAAAAAACTTTATACTCATGCCATAGTTAAATCTCATTTTAAGGCTTTTGCTTGGGTCTGTATCTCTCAAAACTTTGACAAGGGAAAAGTTCTAAAAGAAATCCTAAAACAACTTCCCTCTGCTCACAAGGAGAAAGAAGTTTCAACGATGGATGATGCAAAACTAGCCAAAGAACTCAATAAAATTTAAAAAGAAAGCAATTGTTTGATAGTTATCGATGACGTCTGGACAATTGATTGTTGGAGCAGCCTGAAATCTGCATTTTCAGTTGGAGAGACTATGAATTCTAGCAAAGTTCTACTTACAACTCAGGATGAAATGGTGGCTAAAGCAGGACCCCCTTTACAAAATAGAAGGTTTGATAGAAGAGGAGAGTGGGCAACTACTTTCGAAGAAAGCAGGAATAAGTGACCTTTCAGGTTGGTATTGTACAATTCTACTTTTTGTGCTAATGTATTGACAAGCATTCACATATATGTCCATATATACTAGTGGTATAATACAATTCAAAAAATATATTAAAATTGAGATTCAAATCCAAGTACTTAATACTTCTTAATATGTTTAAACTCTTTATGAAACTTGAAAGATTTTATAGATATCAAGCATATGTACTGTGTTTGTCAATTTATGGATCCAGGATTGACAAACAACTTGTTCGACTTGCTAAACAGAATAAAATATCGTGAATAGACAAGAGTTAAATTTATCCGAAAATAAATATATATTAATTAAATATAGTTAAGTGTTAATGTTTCCAGTGTAATTTGCTAGCTACATTAATTTATCCTACATGCTATTTGTAGAAAATCTTGTGACATCTCAGATGGAAAGAATATGAAGGGACCTGGTTAAAAGATGCAAAGGTTTGCCACTAGCAATTTCATCACCAGGAGGACTTCTTAGAGGGAAATTGTTGACAGAGTGGGAGATAATGGAGGTGTTTGGGGAAACTTTTTTTAAGAATAAGTCAACTTATTTTAAGATAAAGTTAGAGATTCATAACTTTTTTTTGAAAAAGTTAACTTTTTTTTTTTTGCACCTTATAGAATCTCAAACATAAATTAAATACTTACTTAAAAAAAATTATCAAAATATGAAATTTTCAACCGAAAATAAGTCCACAAGGACTTAAAATAAGTCTGGCCAAACAGGCCCAATATATAATATATTTCTCCTTAGTTAGCCAATGGTGAAGGAATAACTAATGATGACACGGGTTTTCGGCTTAAGTTATGATAGTTTACCTCCGCGTTTGGCATATTGTTTTCTTTGTTTTGCCAATTATGAGGAGAGTAAAGAAATTGGGACCGAACAGTTGTACATGTTTTGGATTTCAGAAGGTCTTATATCAGTGGAGGATAGAGCAGCTAGAGAATTGGTATTGGATGTAGCTGAATGTTATCTGGATGAATTAGAACACCAAAGTGTGGTTAAATTTGAAACACATGAAGTTAAAGGAGCATCTTGGTCAAAGCACAGAACTTGTCATGTTCATGATCTTATTCGAAATGTATGCTTGTCTAAGCTCAAGCAGGAAAAAGTCATCAACACTATTCATTTACCATGGAAACCTGACCATGAGTTTAAAGCAAGCATTGTACGTAAATTGTGTATTCATCATGATGATGATGGGGATGAATCAATGTTAAAACCTTCTGATTAACATGTGATTTCACATATCCGATCTCTTTTAGTGTTGAATCGTGCCTTTAATACTGTGAGAGTGTGGTCAGACAAAATCCTCAGTCTCGAAAAATTTAAGCTGCTCTGAGTTCTGACTGTGAGCGGATATAAATTTACAAGGCAAGATATAAGAAGCATATCAAAACTAGTCTACCTAAAGTGTTTATGTTTACATTACTGTATGTATGAAGATTGCCATCATCAATCGGTAACTTGAGAAATTTGCATTAAGCCCCAACTAACCTCTAAAAATTAGCGATTATTCATTTTAGTCCAAATTTTTTTGTGATCCTCGTTCCACCGTCCGTAGCACTCGTCCAGTTAAACTATTTCCCTTTGTCTTTCCTTATATCCATCTTTTTTATGGAATGGAACCGGCTTTGTATAAATTTGTTGTTTGCAACCTCTGTTACTTTGATGTTAAATAAAATCTGCTCTGGCTGAATTGTATCTTCCCCCTCCTGCAATATATTCCATATATATGCTTTTATATAGCAATGTCACAAATCTATGGTTTCTTCAAATGCATGTCCTGTTAGTATAGGTCAATAATCAGTACTTGCTATGATTCAGAGGACTTCCATTCATTCATTTGGTACTAAATTTTTTTCTCAACAAATATAAAATCTTCATGCTATACCACATAGTCATGAATCATCCACTTTAGCTTTATTGAATGTGTGCATGAGTTAGAATAACAACATTTTTCTACTTTTTATCTGGACTCATGTTTGCATTTATTTTCACAAGTCGCCTATTCATGTGCCAAGTGGCCAAAATACTCCATGTGTTTCTATCGCAAAGCAACTCAACATGAACGGATTGTGGGACAAATACTGCACCATTTGTTCCAGAAGGCTAAAGATTTAGGCAAATTCGAAGGCATCAAAATAGGTTAAGGATTGCAAAGCTTTACACATCTACAGTTTCCAGATGATACACTCCTATTCATCAATGGAGATGACAAGTCTATTACGAGTGTTAAAAGAATACTCTTAACATTCCAACTACTCTCAGGCCTTAAGATAAATTTTTAAAAAAGTGAATTGTATACATTAAACTACTAGGAGCAGAAGCAGGTTCACTGGGATAATACATTGGGCTGCAAAACAGGTACTTGGCCCATTAAATATCTTGGAGTCCCTTTGGGAATCCCCCAATCTAAAAAAAATACTGTGGGATCTTTTGATCAAAAGGTTTTAGAATTACTTAAATGGATGGGCCGGTAGCCATCTCAACATGGCTGGGAAATTGGTACTTATGAAAGCTACACTTGATAGCTTGCCGAATTACTGGTTCAATTTCTTCTTAATGCCAGTCGGTGTCAGGAAACAAATCGACAGCATCTGGCGTAAATTTCTTTGGGGGACAAATAAGATTCACTTAACAAGCTGGAATGATGTAACATTAAAAAAGGACAATGGAGGTCTTGGAGTCACAAACTTAGAACACAGGAATCTAGCAATGCTTGGGAAAGTTTGGTGGAGCACCTTAGAAAACAAGAATACAATGTGGCTGAGATTGTTAAAGGAAAAAATGGGGAGGATCAGTATAATTGGACGATTAGTAGAGATAACAAGCCGAAATCCTCGCTGATCAAAAACTTTTTAGTACTTCGAGCGCACAACGCCACGTCCATACTGTTTAATTGTGAGAATTACAAATGGAAAGCAAACAAAGGAGACAGAGTTCTCTTCTGGGAGGATATTTGGGTCTGTGTTACTACTTTAAAATCGTTATATCCAAGACTCTATAGGATCAGTAGATATAAGCATACATACATTAAAGATTTGATCGAACAATGGAATAACAGTAGGCAGATTCAAACACAATTATGGATTAGACCACTTAGATCACAAGAAAACATTGATGCCTTTGAGATATATAACATTTTACAAGCTTACAATTCGTTCGCTCAACAAGATACACTAATCTGGAAACCAACAAACAAGTACAACTGCTATTCAACAGGCTACATGTATGAAACACTCAGGGGTGGATTACATCCAAACTTCAGGTGGTCTTTCATATGGTCTCTAAAAATCCCTCCCAAGATTAAGGTCTTCATTTGGAAAGTGTGTAAAAATATTCTCCCCACAAAGCTATTCCTACAGAGCAGGATCACTAATCAAAGCATTCCAACGTCCTGTGCGTCATGCAAAACAGGTGATGCAGAGAAAATTCACCATATTTTTAACACCTGCCCTAAGGCGCAAGAAGTATGGAAATTCATAGATAAGTGGTGGATGATAGTAAACATGTAGTTAAATGATAATGATTAGCTTTGGAAGGTCTACAACGCAGCTAAAGAAACACAACATGTCTCCCAGTGGCAAACCACGGTCTTGGCTATTTTAAGGACGCTTTGGTTGAGTAGAAATGATCTCACCTTTAATAATAGGAATACTATTTCCAAGCAGTTGGAAATACTGATCATTCATCGGTCATTTTTATGGTGCACCAACGGGGGCACATTACACTCTAACAGCAAGCAGGACTGGAAAAACAACCCAACCCTAACAATCAAATCTCTCAGATTGCAATACTTAACTGATCTTAAACAAAACTGGACTACATTGGTTTCATAGATGGATCATGGAAATCTAATAATACCCATCCAAAGTCTAGGATGGGAGGATATATACACAACAAAAACGATGGACTATGCCTCATTTTTAGTGGCCCAACGACAGCTTCCACTCCACTTCAAGCTGAGACAAAAGCCCTGCTTTTTTTACTACAAAAAATTAATAATTTCATTGATAGAGATAAGAGAATGATTATTCATACGGACTCCATGGAATTATGGACAAATGTCAAGAGGTTTAAAGCAGGCATAATTACTTCGATTACATATGCAGAATGTCGAGACCTTTTAAAAATACACAACATTCACTTGGAACATACAGGTCGACGGAGGTCGTTCATACAATGTAGGGGCTGACTTTCTTGCCAAACAAGGCCTTAATAGGCCCAATATTATTTGGGGCCGGTAGTTCAGACCATTAATTTTCCCGCCTCACCATATTATACTTATACAGCTCTTGGCTCTAGACAATCGTACGTTTGTTTTCAGTCTCCAGTAATCCCATACCACCCTTCACCTTTACCTTACCTCTACTATGCTACAACAATACATCCACGCCTCCATAGTACAGAGAACTCCATACGTTACACTTCTATTTGTCACACAACCTTACCTCCTTTTTAATCTCTCAATACAATTTTTTTTTTTTTTATCATTATAGATACCTGTACCTCCATGCTTCACCATACCCTGAGCCTTCTTTTTCTACTTTTCATCAGGTCATAACACTTCCCAACCTATATATGCGTCTCATTTCTTCTCATTCAACCAACTTCATTCTCTCTAGCTCTACAGTTTCAACATTATGGCATACTACACCTGGAAAGCTCCTCTAAGAGGACAGTTCAAGATCAATGTGAAAGTGAAAGTGTCCTAAACCAATCATGTATGATGAGTTAGGAAGAACTTATATGTAATCTATTTAATTTCATTTATATTAATAAAAGAATTATTTGTTTTTGTTACGGGCTTTATCTATTTAAGTGTTTAAATTAGATGTTTCATAGTTTAGAGTAAAGCTTTTAGAATTATGATGAGATTGTAATAGCGAGATCTAAAAGATGATAACTCTAAACTTAAATTGTTCCTGGTCGTAGGATAACTAATTGGTAGTTAGTTAATCCGTAAAGATCGGTACATACTATGCTTGCTTCTATATGAAGGATGTATGTTCTCATAGGCATTTGTGTGGTGGCACATAGCTAGTATGTAGGTACTTATTGGAGAATAAGTCCACTGAACATGACTTGAATAGTTGAACAACTAATGGAGTTCACTCACGTGTCAGTAGTTGTTCATATAGTGATGGTTGTACAAGTGTCCTTAGACTTGAGATAATCATATTCATCTTGTGTACATTGAACTATACTTTGGTTTAGTTCTTAGTCTCTAGGGACAATAATTAGGGCTCTTCTGGGCATAGGAATTTGTACACGAAGACAGTGATTGATCAATAGAGGATCTGTGAATGTCCTATGTTATTCCACTTATGCTAGTTCAGGAATCTCTGGCCAGAGTGAATGAAATTAGAAAGAAGTTTTTAATTTACATTAAAAAGAACTAAGCATAATGAATAGGAAATCATATGATTAAATTAGATAGGCTTGACACAAGATCCATGCCTTGTATTTAATCGGGACATTGTAGGGTAGAAGGAATTGATTGTACGGGAACCATTCACTGACTAGGTTCTAGGTATTCTAAGCAGTGAATTCATATTATCCGGATAGTCGCGATATGCTGTGAAGTATCACTCACGATGTAGAATAAATATGATTAATTATTTAATTAATTATATTTAATGAATTAGAAGAATTCATATAAATAATAATAATAAAATAGTTTTATTATTTTTTTTTCTACTACCGGCTTCATATTGAACCTACAGGGTCACACAATAAAAGAGACTGATTTAATGGTGGAGGAGTTAATTAATAATGGCTAGTAATTATTTATTTGTGAAATAAATAATTTATTAGCAATTTTATAATTGAATAAATAAGATTTAATTGATTATAAATTAATTAAGAAGAGTTCCTAATATTATTAATTAAGGATTTATTTTAAGAAATTAAAATCAAGTGAGAGAATTATTTTCTAAAGAGTTTAGAAAAATAATTAATGATTAAAAGAGTTTTAATTATTAATTAATTGATTAATGAGATTAATTAATTAATAGGGTGAATAATTATAAGGAAAGATCAGATGATTTTTTGCCTATAAGTATAAGGTTATAAACCATATTAGCCTCAAGCCATTTGACGTAAGTTTTTCAGAAGAGGCAAACCCTAATTCTCTCTCAACCTCTCTTCTTCTCTCATTTAATAAGTCTCTTAGTGGATACTTATGGAGTGCTTCACACACTGAGGAGCAGCTGCAAGGAGGCCATATATATCATCCTTGATCAATTTTAAAGGTTAGAAATCGATCTCACAATTTTATACATGAATATGCGTTATATATGCGACATATACATTACAATTTGTGATTTACGCTTCCGTTTATGCCATAAATCCCTTCAATGGTATTAGAGCATAGGTTGTATGCATATAGATTTATCTTTAAATTTTCATAATTTATTGATGATGTATGAATTTATTACGAATTTTCCAAGTTTATTTTGATTTAATTATGAATTAATTCGAAATAAATTTTGCTTTTATATTTGGCCAGAGATCTGGGTTCCACTATTGTTGTGGATCGTCTAGATAAGTTTTTCATAATTTTCTGATGTGTAGATTATTTATTATGAATTTTTGAAATTGTTTTAATTAAATTCGTAATAATAAAGTATACATCTGATGAGAATTATGTGGGTATAAATATTGATTTGATTGTTGCACGGAAAACAAGAGTTGTTTTGATTGATGAATTTGTTTGGCTGACATGAATCATACTACAGCACTGCTGATGCTGCCTTAAAGTCTGTACTTGAATGATTGTTTATTAATTCTGAATTTTGTCGACTGTTGTGTGCTGTCTAGAGGGTGGGACCGCCTGAAAGAGGCTGAAACGCATGTACAGTATGCGTTGCATGACTGTAATGCAGTCTGCACATGCGTTACAGGGTAAAAAAGGTTTTAACCCTGTAACGCATACTCGGTATGCGTGACAGTCTGATGTGTTTTCTTCTATGGCCTTTTCTTGGAGCTTGGAGACTCCGTTTGGGGCGTGCAATATATCGTTGGATTCTATTTTCTGATGGTGTGGTCAAATATTTTTATAAAAATAGTTTTGAACTATTTAATTGCTCCGAAAGTGTATTAAAGCATGTTTTTAACTGTTTAACTGCTTTTTAATGCAATTAGTGATACATAGGGATGTATATAATTGTGTTATATGTTATAAAATGCCTACATTTATGTTCCTTTATGTTTATATATGTGATATATGCTTATGTTTATCATGCGATGCTAGATTTAGGTGAACATAATTGACATAAGGCGTAGTTTAGACGATTTAGGTTTTGTGAAATTGTTTCACAAGATTAATAATAATATTATGAATACAATCATGAGATTCTTGTGTTTGTGAAACACGTAATTAAATATGAATTTTCAATATTGAGAGAAAGGATGATTATGTCAAAAACAGATTTTGATCTGTAAGAAAGGGGTATTAAGTGACGCCTCTTGACAATGATCCTCCCGATCTGGGAATCATCCAATTATCGATTATTGATTTGAAATATTTAATTTAAAAGGAAAAATATCTTTATAATATTATTATGATTATAAAATAATATAATCCCTCTAAAATTTAATAATATCAAGTAGTAATTGGCCAATGACACAACGGGCTTGTGTCGGTAATAGCCTTCCAACATAACAGAAAGTAGAGTTCTTATATTGAGGCATTGTCATTTCATGCTACAACAGAGGGCTTTGTTTTAGTATAAGAGATGCTTGTCTATCACATGAGATGTGTATAATAAATTGGGATCTAATGGTCGTTACGTTCTACAACCGTGGGCTATTGGAATTCTATTTTAATTGTACAAGATGTTGGGTTTAACTTGAATTAGAATATTGAGTGAGTCGTGCCACAGCCGAGACTCAATAATTCAAGAGGCTAAAAGATTATAAGGAATAACATGAGATGTAGTTGACAAGAGTTGTCTGCCTATGGAACATTGCTTTGCGTTTCGTGCCACAGTCGAGGTAATGTAATGGAAAGTAGAATCCTTATTCTCATTGGCATTATGAATGCTTAGTTATACATATAGAGGGTTGTATAACTTAGATAAAATAGTGGGAGCTGCCAATGAATAAAGACCCGATTTATTTGGTTTAATAATAATGAAATTAAATATAAGCTTATGTTGTTATGTGTTTACATTTCTAGATTCTATATATATCATGTCTTCTGCACTATCACTCCGTAGCATACTTGATGCTAACAAGTTGTCTGGTCCGAACTTTGTTGATTGGCTTCGAAACTTGAGAATTGTTCTCAAGTCTGAGAAGTTAGATTATGTGTTAAACTCACCATTACCTAAAACCCCTGCTGATGATGCACCATATGATGAGCATCAAGTCTATCGCACATGGATGGATGAGGCAAATGTTGCCCAATGTGTAATGTTGGCTTCTACGAACCCTGAGCTTCAGAGGTAACATGAGAAAATGGATGCTTACACTATACTTGTACATCTACAAGAGTTGTATGATGTAGAGGAGAGGACAGCTCGATATGAGATATCAAAAGAGTTGTTCCGTTGTAAGATGGCAGAGGGGACATCTGTGAATGACCATATGCTCAAGATGATTAATTTGATTGAACGTTTGGGGCAACTTGGTTTTGTCATGGATGGGGAGCTAAGCCAAGACTTGGTTTTGCAATCGCTTCCAGATTCGTTCTCACAGTTTGTTGTGAACTTTTACATGAATAAGATGGATGTTAGCTTGCCTAAACTCCATAACATGTTGAAAACTGCAGAATCGAACTTTCCTTCAAAGAAGAGTTATGTTCTTCTTATTGGTGAAGGCTCTACTTCCAAGAAAAGAGGACCTCTCCCAAGAAGAAGAAGGGTGGTGAGAAGCCTAATCCTGAAAAGGCTAAAGAAGACCCCAAGAGTAAAGCTGTTTTCTTCCACTGTAACAAGGTGGGTCACTGGAAGAGGAACTGCAAGGCTTACCTTACAAAGATGAAAAAGAAAAAGGCTAGTGAGACTATCGCTTCTGATTCAGGTATGTTCATGATCGAAGTGAATTTGTCACTAAGTCAAAATTCAACTTGGGTATTAGATACTGCCTGTGGTTCTCACATTTGCAATTCGTTGCAGGGACTAAGGGGAAGTAGGACTCTTGATGGAGATGAATTGATTCTACGAATGGGCAATGGAGCAAGAGTTGGCGCCATAGCTGTAGGATCATTTGATTTACGTATGCCTACGGGTAAGACTATTATTTTGAATAATTGTTATTACGTTCCCTCATTTGTGAGGAATATTGTTTCTATTCCTATGTTGGATTTGGATGGTTTTTCATTTATTATTAAGAATAATGAATGTTCTATTCTTAGAGATAATGTTCTTTATGGTTGTGGTACTTTAAATAATGGTTTGTATGTATGTGACTTAGATAATAATTTACTTACAATTGAACAAACTAATAAAAGAAAAAGAGATGATGAAAATCTGACTTATTTGTGGCACTGTAGGCTAGGTCATGTTAGTGAGAAAAGATTACATTCATTGCATAGGGATGGGTTACTTGAACCATTTGATTTTGAATCATATCCGGTATGCGAATCTTGTCTCATGGGTAAGATGACCAAATCTTCATTTACTAGACATGGAGCGAGAGAGCTGCAGAGGTGTTGGGGTTGGTACACACAGATGTATGTGGACCAATGTCAACACATGCTATGGGAGGATTTTCGTACTTCATTACTTTCACGGATGATCGGTCCAGATTTGGACATGTGTATTTAATGAAATACAAGTCCGAAGCTTTTGAAAAGTTCAAAGAGTATAGAAATGAAGTAGAAAAACAAACAAAAAGAGTATTAAAGTTCTTCGATCAGATCGAGGAGGTGAATACTTAAGTGGGGAGTTTTTGGATTATCTCAAAGAAAATGGTATACTATCTCAATGGACACCTCCAGCAAGTCCACAATTGAATGGAGTGTCTGAAAGGAGGAACCGAACTTTGTTGGACATGGTTCGGTCCATGATGATTTATACCGATCTTCCAGTAAACCTTTGGGGTTATGCCTTACAAACTTCAGCATATTTACTGAATAATGTACCTTCCAAATCCGTTCCTACAACTCCATATAAGATATGAAAAGAAAAGAAACCAAGTCTTAAACATGTTAAGATTTAGGGATGTCCAGCTTATGTCAAGAAGCTTGAACCTGAAAAGCTGGAATCTAGATCCGTAAAATGTAGGTTTGTTGTTAGGTCCAAATGTGTTGTAGAGGGGGGTGAATACAACTTTTCAAATATGAGAAGCAATAAATACGATGCAATAAACGAACACACAGATTCAAGGAATATATGTCTTATATATAACTTGAAGTGGTTGCTACAACATTCATTACAAAGTATAACAGAAGTTCAGAGAGAAGTGAATGATACTAAGCTCTGTGAATGCACTCTCTCTCTTTTTCAAGTGTTTCTCTTAAGAATTGCTCACTAACTAAAAAATTACACAAGTACTTCTATTTATACTACATGTAATCTATGTCCTGTAGTCTTCAAAGACTAAGATATACGTGGCCCAATGATGTCCACATAAATCTTGCCTTATCTTGAAAGCTTGGAAATCTGCCAATCAGAAGATGCCATGTGTCATGTTGAAGCTCCACTCTAAGTAGAACTTCTACTTGAGAATTTCTACTTAGCCATCTCGAATTTCTAAGTAGAACTTCTACTTAGAAACTTCTACTTGGTCATCTAGAATATTTAGTACTTAAAAAATATTCTGGTCTTCAACTTGAAACTTCAATGCACATCTTGAACTTGAGATATCTTCATGTCTTCTTTATTCTTCACCAAACTCTTGAACATGGATCTTTATTACTGACATAAACTTGCTATTAATGTCCTGACACTTAATGCACTGGTCTGGTTCATAAGTGACTAGTCTTGATAGTTTTTTTGCTTCTTGAATAAATTACCATATCCAATTAGTAATGTGGATTTCCAATATTTGCTTTCCTTCTTGTTCACTTGAAATCAATTAGTCTTATTGATACTGATAGTTATGATCTTGATTCTTGGCTTTTCAAATCACTGAGGCATGAACAACTTTGACTTGAACTTCTCTCAATGATTTCTTCTTGGCTTGATCATAGTTAACATGTTGAATTGTATCAATTACCTTGTCTTCATTTAGTGTTGATTTCTTTGTGACTTCTTGTTCTTAATTGTCTTCTGGTTAAGTATCTTTTCCTTTAGATGAGTTACATTAGTTATAGTGTTACAAGTTTACACACTCTGCCTTTCAATCTCCCCCAATTTGATTGTCTAACAATGACATTCAAATTAATGAAGGATAACTCAACTAAACAATGAGACGAGAAAAGATAATTAACAATACAGTCTTGAATAATTTACAATTGAAATTTACTTGAAAACAATACAAAGAACTTAAACTAGAAACAGAATTCGAACTTCGAATTAAAGATCATTTGAGTGATTCCTATCACCTGGATTATTTCATACCTTTTAGTCAAACTTATATCACCTTATTGGATTCACTCTAAGGTGAATTTTCCTCAAGTGAGTTAAAGCAACCGAAAGACATGAAGTTTTTCCAACTTCAAGTTCACACCACTCTGACCTTTAACCCTAATTCCGTTTCCTCTTTCTAGCTTCAGCAGCTGGGTCTTTCTCTTCTTTCTGCCTTCTGCGCTTCTCCTTCTGCTGCTGTTCTTTCTTATACACTGGATCGCGAAGCTGCTTCCACCTAGCATTCAATAGACTTACAGCTTCCATTTCTAGAGGATTCTTGGGCTCTGGATAAGGATGTTTGAAAAGCCTTCTGAGTTTGTCCACCTCCTGAGTAGTCCTGATCTTTGGAATGTCCTCAAAGTTCTTCATTATGAGCTGAGGTTTCTAATGAGATTTATCAGCTTTAAACTGACAATAGATCATCTAAGGGTAGCCCTTGACACGGTCAGTATTGTGGACACTGGCCGCATCTCGCTTCATCCGCTTCTTTTCCACCACTATCTCAGACAGGTAACTCATGAGTCTCTACTTTTCTTCCACATACATATCTTCCACTTCGCCCCAGTTGAATACATGTAATACTCTCTCCAGAAATGCAGCATCGTGAGTCTGTAGCAGCCATTTTCTACTCATATGCAAGAATGTTTGATTCTGGTCTGCATCTATGAATACTAAGGCATCAGCTGTATCTTCAACATAAGCGTGTATCCAGTATACACTATCACTTCCTGGAACACCAATTGCCTCCCTTATCTCTCCTTGTTCCAGTGCTCCAGAAGGAAGAGTCAGAGCTTCATCTACATTCTTCATTGCTTGAAGAATATTCCATTTCTTCTCCATCAGCTCCGGCTCAATCTTCACGTTAGTTAGAGGGTTTGGAGCAATGATATCACACTTCCACACCTCATTGCTCTTCTTGAATATGACTCTTTCAATGATCTTCACGGATTTTTCTTTAAGCTCAGAAGCGAATCCCTTACTCATCATTTGTCTACAGACAGCTTTGAGAGATTCCACTGAAAGCTCCATTAGATCATTTTCCTCCATGCTAACCCTCTTCATCTTTCCGTCAACTACCATCCGGACAAAATTTGGATATGCTGAGAATTCTGGACCCTTGTCCTCTGCTAGCTGCATTAACTTATCCCTATACAGAATGCTTAGCTCCTCAGATTGAGAATATTG
The DNA here is from genome assembly GCA_036435485.1 of Saposhnikovia divaricata. Taxonomy (NCBI): domain Eukaryota; kingdom Viridiplantae; phylum Streptophyta; class Magnoliopsida; order Apiales; family Apiaceae; genus Saposhnikovia; species Saposhnikovia divaricata. The sequence continues at coordinate 126,332,410 of CM071595.1, forward strand.
AATTTTTGTCGCTAGCAAGAACAACTCTGACGCAGATCTTCTCGATATGAATTGGTCATCCACATATAGGAAAGATGTTGGGACTCCTTCTACCAAGGACAAAATAACCTGCCACTCCTTAAGTGTTGCATTGTATCCAACCCTGACTTTAGAAATTAATCTCTTCAAAGCACTTATATAGTCCCCAGTCATTGGATTCTGCAAATTCAAGTTGTAGAACAGATCATCTGCCTCCTTGTTATGAACTCCTTTCGCACAGGGTCCCATCATTATCTTCCTTGCTTCATCCCACTTCTGTCCTATCCTCCTCTTGTCGAGATCAACTTGAGGATCAGCTAGCCTTGCAAGCTCATGATCATACTGCTTCCCTTGGAGCTCCACTTTCTTTTTTAGGAATGTAGCACGTTCTTGCATCATCTTCATCTTATGGAACTGAGCTTGTTCCAAGGCTAACTGTTGAGCTTTAAGGGTTTCCTCATCAACAGGAATTTCTTCAGGCATTCCGGAAGACATCCCAGCACCTCCACCTTGTTCCTTCAAAGATCTCTTTATAGCATGTGCTAAAGGTACGTCTTCCATATCAGAATCTGAGTCAAGTACCTCCTGTATTGTTTCCTGATGACTCAGGTCAACGAATGGTTCATCAACCATCATTGCCTTACCCTTTTTCCTCCTCAGAGCCTCTTCATCAACAGCAGGCTCAATTTCTGTTTCCTTGACAAGATCAGCGGGTTCTTCAATTTCTTCGATGTGAACTGCCTGCTGTCTCGTCTCCTTTCCACTCTCCCCCTTAGGTGAGTTATCCTGAGCTCCACCTTGGTCTTCAGATCCACCAGCTGCATAAGAACCTCCAAAACCAGAACCAGAGGCTCCCGCTCCACTAGTACCACCTGCACCAGCATCGGGGGGAGGTTGTTGCGACTCGAAACACTCCGGGGGCACAAAACTTCTGACTGCGAACATCATTCTACTGATTTCCACTGCCATTGTATGCATTGTAGACTCCATTGCCCCCATCCTTTCATTAAGAGTGCTTCCCAAGACACCACCAGCACGGCCCAAGTCATTGACCTTGTTTGTCAAAGCATCAAAAGCTGTAGCTTGACTTGCCATTCGCGGTGCGTAGTCATCAAGAGCTCTTTGATTGTTTCCAATGTTAATCCCGAACTGCCCCATCGTCTGCCCGAACTGCCTCATCTGATTTTCCATAGAAGTCATACGTGTATCAAGATTTTCAATATTAAGGGACGGTGTTTGGTTTAGGTGACCTCGCTCTAATACTCGTTCTGTTAGTATTTGGCGCTCGGTTTCGGGCCTTAAAAATGAAGGTCCCTCTCTCCCTAACCTCTCACATACACTCCCTGTCTCACGCTCGTGTATGTCTTCAATGATTGATCCAAAGTATGAAGCATTACCTTTGGAAATTGGATAAGCAATATAATTGGCAGTTATGGGATCTATTTCTGTTATGTCCTGAGTTGGAATCTCAGGCTGAGTGGCTGCAAAGTGTTCTTGTACGACATCAGAACCGATCCTCTTTGCAGCATCAGTACGTACCGGTGAAGGTACGGCTGAAGTTGTTAAAACTTCAAGTCCTTTTGAAGCAACAGGATCTTCAAAAGGTACATAATCCTCACCAAAATCCCTATGTGTAGATTGTTTAAAGGGAGAACCACTCTCGTGAGGTGGAGTGGTTGCGTGTGACACATTAGGGTTTGACTGGACTTTTGAAGTAGCAGCATGAAAAAGTTTGGCTTTCTTTCGAATAAGTTGCTGCTCTTCGGGTTCACTCTCCTCATCATCTCCTACATATACATGTGCTGGCTTTCTGACTTCCGTTAACAGGGGTGAAAGAGAATAAGAATGTGTATCAGGCTCAGAAATATAGCTCTCACCCTGGGATAGATCCTGCGGGTTAGCAGTTTCTTGGGTCTCGGAATCAGATACATAGGAGGAGGAATGAATTGTATGCAGGGAGAGATTACCTGATTGATTACCTTGTGCATCATCGCTTTGCTCATCAGGAATCTCATCAAATGCCTCAGCATGAACAGATGGATTCTGAGCATGTGATGAAACTTGTGATGATGCCTCCAAATTGGTAACTCCTGCATCATATGTAAGCCACATTTGAATATTTTCAGGAATTGACATATGTTTACCTTGATGTTTATCCTGATTAGCAATAGTTGAAAGTGACTTAGTGCCCATCCCTAGCGGTGCAGATGTTGGGCTTCTGGCAAATCCCTGTCTAACAGCAAGAGCATCCTTCGGTATTAAATCATTAATCAGCATTTGTAGGAACCGAGGAAACCAGCAGACAACATCAGTTGTAGTGAGGTCTCTGCTTGCAGGAGATCCCATTGAGGCTACTGTCTCAGAGAGAACTATGCGTCCATAATTTATATCCAGTTCTCTTGCTAGGGCAACTGCAAAGGTTTGCATTGGAATTGGAATTTGATGAAAATCTTTTTCGCGTGCCCGAAAACATCTTGTGATGGCCTCGAAAAAGTAATTCCATTCCACATGGAAGAATTGTTTTTGGATGTTTCCAGTGATCCGGCCAATCGGAGGATAACATCCTATTTCTTCAAAGAATGTGAGGCGTTGTTCCGCTGTAGGTTCTGCATCATAAACATCTTTGATTGGGAATCCCAGAACCCTGTTGACAATTTCTTCAGTCACCTCATATTCCTGACCCGCTAAGGTAAACCTGAAACCGTAGGGGGTTGTTTTGCTCCCAAAAGTAACCGCACTAGTCCATAATTGCTGTAGAGCATCATGTACTAGTGTAGGTTTAGCAGTAAAAGCATGGCTAGCCTTGGAGTACAAATTGAGAAATCGTACCCAAAACTTAAACCGTGGGAGTTGATCACCAATTTTCGTAGAAATATTATAAAAATTGTTTTTAGCAAGTGAAAATTGGTTAGCCATTTTAATTAAATGTTTTTCTTTAAAAGATGTGAATTTTTTTTTTAATTTTGAAAAACAAGTAATTTACGAATTAAAGATTGTATCCCTTTTAATTTAACAAGAACAACAAAAGTCCCTTTGAGAAATTAAACTACGGGATTCAATCAATAGCCAAAACTAAATCTGAATATTCAATGAAGATGAATATTCGTGTGTATACCAATGAAATCGTGTGTGTTTAGATAGAGAATATGAAATCGTGTTTTATGAACAGTTACACAAACAATTTATGTTTGTGTGTATGTATATGCGCGTGTATGAACGGTCACTAAACACACCACCACAACGATTAAGGATAACATAGACAATAGTAGTCAACAAATTGGCAGTAATTCGTGATTAGTATGAGTTTAATCACAAAAACACGGATTAAAGGTATGTAATTTGTGAAATCGCCCTGTTTTTGTGAAGCGGCTGCTGTGAAAATGAAATTAGGTAAAGTGAATGATGCATCGAGTTAGAGATGTATATATAGATGATTGTGAAATGACAAAAATGTCCCTGTTAAAAAGAGTGAAAAATACTAAGTCCATACAGGGAACACTTAAGTCGAACTCTATCTCGAACATCTCTATCTCGAACATCAAGTCGAACTTCGAGAAGAAGTTCGAGATAGAGGTTAACTCGAACAAATAAGCACAAATAAGCACTTTAACCAATTTTACAGCAAAGACTACAGGGAAATCTTATCTCGAACTGGATTGGTTTGTAGACTTGGAAAATTCCCCTCCAGTAAAAGAAATAAAGGAAAATTCGAGATACGTTTCGAGTTAGAAGTTTAACTCTATCTCGAACATCAAGTCAAAATTCGAGTTGAGTTTCGAGATAGAGACTAACTCGAAGTTAATCTCAATTCTTTCCAAAATATCTTGAATGGAAACCTAATATCAACCTTCGAGATAAGATTCGAGTTAGGAGTAACTCAAAAAAATTCCCTTAAGCAACTGAGAACTCTATCTCGAACATCAAGTCGAAATTCGAGTTGAGTTTCGAGATAGACTAACTCGAAGTTATTCTCAGTTCTTTTCAAAATATTCCCTTAATGGAAACCTCATCTCAACATTTGAGATAAAATTCGAGATAGACTTTATCTCGAATATTTTGAAGATAGAACTAGGCACACTGGTAACTTGAACTCGAACTCAAAGTCGAATTTCGAGATGAATTTCGAGATAGACAACTCGAAATTCTTCCCAGACTTAGAATTTTCAAAACTTCACTCTGACAGCTTAAGTCGAAATTCAAGTCGAATTTCTAGATAAGTTTCGAGATAGACACTAACTCGAAATTTTGAAGAAATTCAATTCTAAGGCCTCTAATTACATGAAAATCATAGGTAAATTCATCTAAAAATCATGTAAAATTTAGAATATTATGAATTTAACTCCCCCTATGATCATGCAATCTAACAAGCATAAATTCACAGATTTGTGCTATAAAAGACACTTAAAACACAATGAATTTATACAAACTATATGCAAACTATAACAATCATTAATTAGGCATTTTAAAGTCTAAGCACATAATGATTAAGTAGCTTGCACATACAAACATAAACCTGGATTATACAGATAGAAGGCTTTACTAACTTGTGTTAAGCATTCCCAATTCACCAACCAATCTATTGAATGTTACCTCATCAAAAGGTTTGGTGAAAATATCTGCAATTTGTTGCATTGTGGGCACAAAATGTAGCTCCACAGTCCCCTCCTCGACATGTTCTCTTATGAAATGATACCTGATGTTGATGTGCTTGGTTCTTGAGTGATCTACAGGATTGTTGGTTATGGCAATGGAACTTGTGTTGTCACACATAATTGGAATTTTCTTGTGCTCCATACCATAATCCTTCAATTGGTTCCTCATCCACAGTATTTGAGCTACATAGCTTCCAGCATCAATGTACTCAGCTTCAGCAGTAGAAGTAGATACTGTATGTTGCTTTTTACTTTGCCAGGACACCAATCTTCTGCCAAGAAACTGACAAGCACCAGATGTGCTTTTCCTATCAATCCTGCAACCTGCATAGTCTGAATCCGAATAGCCAATTAGATTAAAACCTGTATCTCTTGGGTACCAAATCCCTAGATTTGGTGTGCCCTTGAGATACCTAAAAATTCTCTTGATGGCTACGAGATGTGATTCTCTAGGATCCGCTTGGAACCTTGCACATAAACAAGTTGCGAACATTATATCGGGTCTACTTGCAGTTAAATAGAGGAGTGAGCCAATCATACCTCGATAGCTTGTGATGTCAATTGGTTTACCTGATTTGTCTTCATCAAGCTTCGTGGCTGTTGCCATGGGAGTCTTAGCTGCTGATGCATCTTCTAGATTGTACTTTTTGAGTAAATCTCTGACGTACTTGGATTGACAGATAAAGATACCATCATTTCTCTGACTGATCTGTAATCCAAAGAAGAAGGATAGCTCTCCCATCATGCTCATCTCATATTTTTCCTGCATTAGCTTGGCAAATTTCTCGCACAAGCGCTCATTTGATGACCCAAAAATAATATCGTCCACATAGACTTGAACAAGTATTAAGTCATTTCTTACATTTTTGTAGAACAATGTTTTATCAATTACTCCCCTAGTAAAACCATTTTCAATTAAGAATAAGGATAGGGTTTCATACCATCACCTTGGGGATTGCTAGAGGCCATAGACAGATTTGAAGAGAAGATACACAAAATCTACATGTTCTAGATCAACGAAGCCAGGCGGCTGTTCCAGATACACTTCTTCTTCTAACTCTCCGTTCAGGAAGGCACTTTTCACATCCATCTGGAAAACCTTGAAGTTCTTATGTGCTGCAAATGCCAAGAACATCCTGACTGCCTCAAGTCTTGCAACTGGTGCATAGGTTTCATCATAATCAATTCCTTCTCGCTGAGAATAACCTTTTGCAACCAAACGAGCCTTGTTTCGTGTTACAAGTCCGTTTTCATCCAGTTTATTTCTGAATACCCACCTAGCTCCAATTACTGATATGTTCTTTGGTCGGGGTACCAGTTTCCAAACTTTCTGCCTTTCAAACTGATTGAGTTCCTCTTGCATTGCAATCACCCAATCAGCATCTCCAAGAGCTTCTTCTATTTCTTTAGGTTCAAGCTTGGATAAGAACCCAGAATATAAGGAAATATTAGCCAGGTCAGCTCTTGCAGTTCTTCTAGTAGTCACACCAGCATCTGGATCACCAATAATTAATTCAAACGGATGATCTCTATTCCATACCCGTTCTCCTGGAAATTGTCTTGATGATTCAGCTTGACTTTCTGAGTTTTGGTGCTGACTACTTTGATTATTCTCACTAACTCCCCCTGAGTTAGTGCCAGCTCCTACAGAACTACTGTCAACTCGTCTCGAGCCTTGAACAGTTGTCCTTGAGCTGCTATTTACTCCCTCTGAGTTATTGCCGGTTCGTACTGAAGAAGTCTCTTCTGATCTTGTAGAATTAGATTGTTCACTAGACTCAGGTTCTTCACGTACACTTGGAATATTTAATGGGACAACTAACTCAGGTTCATCTTCAAGTTCATCTAAGTCCAGATTCTGAAATTTTAGGGACTCAGGTTCACTAGAATCTCTAGAAATTGATGGGAGTTTGGTATCGTCGAATCTGACGTTGTAGCTTTCAGTCACTTTTCGATCATTCACTAAGAACACTCTATAAGCTGCCACCACATCTGTGGAATAACCAACAAAGATTCCTTCACGAGCTTTTGCTGCAAACTTGCCTAGATTTTCATCATCTATAAGTACATAGCATTTTGCTCCAAAGACATGAAAGTATTTGATTGTTAGTCTTCTGTTGTTCATTAATTCACATGGTGTCTTTTCTTTATCTTTTATAATCAAGGTTCTATTTTGAGTGTAACAAGCGGTACTCACTGCTTCGGCCCAGAAGTACAAAGGAAGTTTTGAATCATACAACAAAGTTCTTGCTGCTTCAACCAAAGTTCTATTCTTCCTTTCAACTACTCCATTTTGCTGTGGAGTTCTCGGGGCTGAATACTGACGACGTATTCCTTTAGATACACAGAAGTCATTTAGCACTGCGTTTTTGAATTCAGTGCCATTGTCTGATCTAATCGTCTTCACAGTAAGTGTTGAAACATTCTCAATTTGAGTGATGTGATCAATGATTAAGAAAGGTACTTCGTCTTTCGTCATTGCGAACAATACCCTTGTATACTTGGAGAAGTCATCCACGATTACCAATGCATATCTTTTCCTAGACAAAGATAGGACATTCACTGGGCCAAACAAATCCATATGAAGAAGTTGCAGAGGCTCAGTAATACTAGAAATTTCTTTGCTTTTATGCGATGCTCGCTTCGACTTTCCCATTTCACAAGCTTCACAGAGTCCTTTCGGAGCGAACTCCATTTGAGGTAGATCTCTCACCAATTCTTGCCTCGCGAGAGCATTCATCGTTTTGAAGTTTAAGTGAGATAGCTTTTTGTGCCATAACCAGCTTTCATCATCCGAGGCTTTGCTGTAGAAACAGGTGACCTCATTCTGATTTGCTGAATCCATGTCTGCAATAAAAAGATCTGCCTTTCGAACTCCTCTCAAAGCCAATGAGCCTTCCTTGATGTGAGTGATTGATACACCTTTCTTGTTGAAGACAATTTCGTAACTTTTGTCACAGAATTGACTGATACTCAACAGATTGTGCTTCAGTCCCTCAACATAGGAAATATCTTCAATGATGACATTACCAGTCTTCAGTTTGCCATATCCCTTAGTCACACCTATGCTGTCATCTCCAAAGGTAACATAAGGACCAGCCTTCATAACCAACTCTTTAAGCAGGGACTTGTTTCCAGTCATATGCCTCGATGCTCCACTGTCTAGCACCCATATAACTTTATTTCTATTCTGCTTAACGCCCTGCAATGACAGATTGGTTAGACATTCTTCGGAACCCAACTTTGATTGGGCCCGGCTTTTCGATAAGATCGAGAATCAACAGATTTAACAACAGGAGATGCACTTTTCTTAACATTACTAGAGCTTTCGACTATCTCCTTTCCTTTCTCAGACTTGACAGATTTGTCAGTCTTAGGAGAAGGTTTGTCACTCCTAACTTTAGGAGGACTGACAGTCTTGGCTCTCACATGCTTTTTCTTGATGTTTGAACTAGCAGCAGTATTTGAGCATGACTGGCTAGATGCATTCATTAAATTCACAAAAGTTTGCATGACGTTAAAAGTGCATGGCATACAATTAGGTTGACCACACTGTGCATGATTCTGATGCTGATTATTCATTGTATGTGTGGTAGGCATGGCATGTGCAGCAGGAACATTTATGTTAGCTTTACATGCATAAGAAAGATGTTCAGTAGATTTACAGTGATAACATGCTTTCTTTATTCGTTCAGCCTTAACCTCTTTTATGCCTTTTTCTTTCTTTCCTTGTTGTTTAACAGCCTTAGCTCCTAATCCTAGTCTAGATTCATCTCTAGGGAAATTGATTTTAACTTGTTTGATAGGAGTTATAGGTTGTGCTTTCTGGCGATCTTCCATCTCAATCTCATATCTAGCTATTAATTCAGTCTCTTCTTCTTCTATTCTAGGAACAAGGTGTTTATAGATAGGTTTGACAGCTGATTTAAGAATGCTAGGTGTTTCCTTTTTAAGGTCACTGGAACTAGGGTCAATAGGTCTCTTTCCTTCTTTCTTAGGAAGGTCAGAATAATCAAGTCCTACACCTACTCCAGTTATCTTCTTAAATGTGTCATTATCTACATACACTTTACTAGCAGCTAATTTGTAAGCTTCGCATTTAGTTTCTAACTCAGCTAGATTGTTCCTAAGACATGCTTCTACTTCTTCCTTAAGGACGAGCTTGTGTTCTAGAGATTTAATAAAGTCTCTTAGGGAAGTATCTACAGTGCAAGCAGCCTCTAACTCTTCCACTTTTGCCTCAAGCATTCTACATTTGGCAACAAATGTTTTCTGTTCCTTTTGAGAAGAGTCTAGGCTTTTGCACAACATATAGATCTCTTCACTAAGAGCCCCGTTCTGTTCCTTATAATCATCAATAGACATTTCTACTTTAAGAGTCAGAACTGGTACCTCTGGTTCCTCTGATGTCTCAGCCATAAGGGCAAAGTTTGCTACATGAGTAACATCTTCCTCATCTGAATCATCCCAAGCTCTTCCTTCTGTCACCAATAAAGCTCGTTTTCCATGTCTTTCCTTCACCAGCGATTCATACTTGCTTTTGAGGGCTTCATATGTCTCTTTTGGATAAGTCTGTTTAGGCTTTTTGCAGTCTGAGGCAAAATGTCCAGCTTCACCACAATTATAGCATTTGAACTTCATTTTGAAATCCAAAGGAGATTTGTAGCTGGTATTCTTGCCTTTACCTTGGTAGCCTGACGAACTACCACCACCCTTAGCAGCCCGATAGAAAGATGAAGAATTTCTTTGTGGTCGGTTGCTCTTTCTGAATCTCATGTTGCTGAACTTCCTTGCCATGTATGCCACGACACTATCGTCCATGTTGTCCAGCTCTTCTTGGGTGTAGTAGTCATCATCACTGTTAGATGTGCACTCGTCATCATTATCAACTTGATGTGGTGCAAGTGATGATTTAGGCTTTGCTGCAACCATTGCCTTCTTAGACTCTTCCTCATCAGCAACTAATCCTGATGCAGTTTCTTTTCCTTTTGAATCATTGTCCCATGCTTGATCTTGAAGTGTTTCCAGCTCATAGGTCATTAATATTCCATAATACTCTTCCAGAGAAGTTGTATGCAAATCTCTGGTTTCTCTTATTGCGTAGACCCTATGTTCAATGCTCTTTGGCTGGTTCCTCAGATATCTCGTATTAGTCTCAACCATGGGGAGAGTTACACCTCTCAGATTCAAATCCAATACCAACTGACTGAATCGTAGATAGACGTCTGTTATGCCTTCTCCTTTTCGTATTCTAAAGGTGTCATACTCCATCTTGAGTATGAGTGTCTTGTTACTTCTAACCTCTGCAGATCCTTCCATGACAACTTCTATCTTGTCCCAAATCTTCTTTGCTGTAGTCAAACCTTTGACTATGTTGAACATTTCATGATCAAGAGATTCCATCAAGGTTTGTCGTACGGCAGTATCACAAGCTATTTGCTCCTTGTCAGCATCCGAAAAGTCCGCTGCCTTTTTGGGCTCAGACCGAGGTGCTATAACCACCCATCCTTCCGTATGTGCAGGAATAACCACCATTGGAACAAATTTACCCTTGTCAAGGACTTTCAGATATTCAGGGTTAACAGTCTCTAGATAGAGTCTCATTCTGAAAACCCATTCTTCATAGTGATCTCTGTTGAACATTGGGATCTTGAATGCATTTTTAGGAACCATTTCAATTCTGGTCACTAAAAGTTTCTAAGTACCCAAGACTAGGCTATGTAGAATTTATATGTAGAACTTTTGCCTAAGTCGAAATTTCTCTAAGTAGAAATTTTGCTCAAGTCGAACTTCACTAAGTAGAAATTGTCCAAGTCGAAATTCTATGTAGGAAATCTCAAGTAGAAATTCTATGTAGAACTTTTGTCCTTAGAATAATTTTTCTGCAGATTACTTTAATATTGAATAAACAATATTATCTCTTTAACACCTTTTGACTTTTGATGCTTTACTCACCTAACCCACCTAACCCACGTGCTAGGTACTGAGTATGTCTTGTTTCACTTTCGGCCGTGAATAATGCAAATCAAAAAGTCCAAAAACACTTTTTTATTCTTTTACTATTTATCTGTTTGAAAAGGAGATCAAAAAGTTGTTGGGTTGTCTTCTTTGATAAGAACAGATGATGAACACTCAAGAACACCAAATATCAAAGTACCCAGATTAATTCACAAAAATTAATTAAAATACACCCAAGCTAAATAATCACACCTGGAGTATTTAAATAATTTTTTTCGGATGAGTTTTCACTACAAACGAATTAAAGCTCACTTTTCAAGAAAATGAAAAGTAGATCTAGAAAATGAAAACTCACGATTCTTCTACCAAACACAAGGATCTATGTTTTGTATGTTAAACATATAAATGTGTTGTAAAGGGGGGGTGAATACAACTTTTCAAATATGAGAAGCAATAAATACGATGCAATAAACGAACATACAGATTCAAGGAATATATGTCTTATATATAACTTGAAGTGGTTGCTACAACATTCATTACAAAGTATAACAGAAGTTCAGAGAGAAGTGAATGATACTAAGCTCTGTGAATGCACTCTCTCTCTTTTTCAAGTGTTTCTCTTAAGAATTGCTCACTAACTAAAACATTACACAAGTACTTCTATTTATACTACATGTAATCTATGTCCTGTAGTCTTCAAAGACTAAGATATACGTGGCCCAATGATGTCCACATAAATCTTGCCTTATCTTGAAAGCTTGGAAATCTGCCAATCAGAAGATGCCATGTGTCATGTTGAAGCTGCACTCTAAGTAGAACTTCTACTTGAGAATTTCTACTTAGCCATCTCGAATTTCTAAGTAGAACTTCTACTTAGAAACTTCTACTTGGTCATCTAGAATATTTAGTACTTAGAAAATATTCTGGTCTTCAACTTGAAACTTCAATGCACATCTTGAACTTGAGATATCTTCATGTCTTCTTTATTCTTCACCAAGCTCTTGAACATGGATCTTTATTACTGACATAAACTTGCTATCAATGTCCTGACACTTGATGCACTGGTCTGGTTCATAAGTGACTAGTCTTGATAGTGTTTTTGCTTCTTGAATAAATTACCATATCCAATTAGTAATGTGGCTTTCCAATATTTGCTTTCCTTCTTGTTCACTTGAAATCAATTAGTCTTATTGATACTGATAGTTATGATCTTGATTCTTAGCTTTTCAAATCACTGAGGCATGAACAACTTTGACTTGAACTTCTCTCAATGATTTCTTCTTGGCTTGATCATAGTTAACATGTTGAATTGTATCAATTACCTTGTCTTCATTTAGTGTTGATTTCTTTGTGACTTCTTGTTCTTGATTGTCTTCTGGTTAAGTATCTTTTCCTTTAGATAAGTTACATTAGTTATAGTGTTACAAGTTTACACACTCTGCCTTTCATTTGTGGGATATCCTAAGGAAACTTTGGGATATTACTTCTACACCGATCAAAGGGTGTTTGTTTCTAGACATGCGACCTTCTTGGAGAAACAGTTTATCCTTGAAGGGAATAGTGGGAGCAAAATTGACACGTTATTCACACGTCTCACCAGTTTAATGGTAACAATCATTGAGAAGAATCATCATTCGAGACTATCGTGGGCGTATGATCAAGGCACTTACAGGCACTAAGCGTGGTTTATCCCCCTAGCCACCCAGCTTTGGGCTATACACCTTGGTCTCAACCAAGCAATGTGACCTAACTGGGAATTGGTTCTTCTCGAAATTGATAACTTTAATCCTTTCTTTGAAGTTACTAGGCAGGATGGTAGAGGAGATAGGACTTGCTTATGGATAGTAGAACAGATAAAGAAACTTCTTGGCTACAACCCGGAATGCGAGAACATCATCAAGTACGTTCCAGAATCCTCAAATAGATCTGCTCATTACCTAGCTGTAATGGGCCTCAACAACTGGACTTCAATGCACTACGTGCATAAGCCCTTTGGCAGACTTCAAGAGAAGATAGACCTTGACATGGGTTTTGGTCCCCAAATTCCCAATTGCAGGTATCTCCTATTCCAGTGGACGATCAAGGTAGGGTGCTTGGTTTTGCTTCGGTGGAAGTCACTACCATCACTGTGGCGGTTCAAGACCAAGTGTCGGTGAACGGTGGAGAAGACTAGGAGGCCAGACCTTCTCTTTATGCTGCTCTTTTGCTGCTCTTTGTTTTCTTTTGTTGGTTTTCTGTTTTTGTCTATCATGTATGCAGTTTCTGATTCTCCGATTTCTAGGTCAGTGCTATAGTCCTCCCTTCGGGGACAGACGTTTGTTTGTAGCCCTTTTCATGAGGATTTTGGTCGGTTGGGTTTCGCGTAAGTTTTACCAACCTTTGGAAGGTAAATTTTAGTTATATAAAAACATGAACGGATTATCATCATTTTCATATTCTTTGTTGTATATATGTTCTTATTATATTTTTCAAACATTCTTTGTAATTTAAAAAATAGATCATATTAATGTTTTTAATAGTATACAGAAACTAATTCAATTGAAATGTAAAATTACAAATTATTACTTGAAATTGAATTTTTTTAGACATATTAAATAAAAAAAATTATCCAAAATTCGATTGAGGATCTCTCTGTTGTTGGAAGTACATGTAAATTTAATTAACCAAGTACTTAAAAAAAGAAGTTTAAAGAAATCGCAAATCTTTGAACTGTGTATATTCGTTCATTAGTTTCCTCTAATATTATATTATATATACTTGACGAATTCCTGGATTTTCTTGTCATTCAAACAAGTTTGTTCTCAATATAATCAATGGTCATCTAAATGATATATAATCTAATCATACATGTAGATAAAATGCCAATTACATTGTACAACTTTCTAACGTCATACAATTTGCTTTGTCATTTTACTAAAATGATGCTAAGCACAAATAATAAAGCACAATTTGAAATACTCCCTTCCTCCCATAATAATAATTTTTTCTAAAAAAAAGTTCTTTTTTCATAATAAATATTTATTTTCAATTTTTAATATAAATTTATGATCATTTTTTTTAAGTTATCCTTTTTAAAAATTGAATGAGAAATGACCTAAAATATAAAATAGTTTATATTCTTAAAACACATCTACATGCATTGTTACATCCTGTGTTTCATTCTTTTGCTCCAAATTAAATGTAGCGTTAACTTTTTTTACGAACAAATTGATGAAATTTTAATTGAAAATTACATATATATATATATAGGGGGCTACTCCAATACAAATCTCCTTAAAATACAAACCTACAAACCAAGCATAATCTAATATTAAAAGCTAATCTAATGACCAAACTAGGGGTATCTCAATACAAAAAATGCTTAAAATAATTGGCTCTATCCAACAAAAAAAAATAAAAAAATAAAAAAATAAAAAAAAATTCACTGTTCACGTGATGACGTGGCAGTGGATTTCACTGGTTAACGGTGCTTCGCACCTTCTTGTACGGCGCTTCGCGCCTTTATCATTCTAAAGTTGTAAGGAATGGCAATCAATGGTAAAGGCAATAGACGATTGACGGGTGTGTCGAGGGCCTGCGGCCCTCATGACAACCTAACTCATCCGTTTACTGTCTTAAATGCTTCGCATTTCCACGGCAAGTTTTTTTTTTTTTTTTTTTTTATGGATAGAGCCAATTATTTTAAGCATTTTTTGTGAAGGTTCCTTGGCGGGAACCTTAGAATAAATGAAATATAATTAATTTAGTGTTGGTTTGTAGGTTTGTATTTTAAAAGTGGTTTGTATTTGAGCACTTACCTATATATATATATATATATATATAATATTTTTCTAAAATTTTTTAAAATATATATTATTAAAAATCTATATAATCTACCTTTAAAATGTAAATCTTGCTTTTTTAAATTTCAGAAAAAGTGATTTTTTTTAAAAGTGATTTTTAATTTTCTATATCAAAATTTGGTCTTTTAACTATAAGGTCGAACTGGATGTTAGATAACATGCTAAGAAATAAGATTGGGGATTGATTAAAATAATGACTGATTAATATTTACCCAATTCCAACAAAATTGGTTACCATGTTTAAATTTATATGTACAATTTTGTTATAAATCTAGAAAGGTTAGACAAATTTAACCAAATTAATTGTAATAATACGTACTTAAAGATTTTACATGAATTTCATAATTTATGCTAATTGTCATGTAGGATTTCATTGTAGATGCTCTAAATTTATACGTCTTTGGGCGGGCATAAAAACAAGTGAAAAAGAACAAGAAATGAGTGTCGTGAACCTACCATATATCAAGACGGCAAGACCCCATGAATTTGTCCAGGATTCGTACATACATTTTATAATTCGGCGAAAGAATTAAAGTGAAAAAATTATGTACCTTGTAAAAGCAAAAGATGATCAGTTGATCAGTGCAAAGATAAGGAAACTTCATACAATACTCTTTTGACACCTCCGAAATGCTGAAAGAATTAGTGAACTACATACAGTAACAGTAAACATTTGGCAACACCTTAGACTCCTAAAACGTTTTTTAGCATGAAGTTACACAATGGAGTGTGGTTCAGGGAAGTCTAGCGCCATATAGTAGTGATCACATGTACGTGAGAATTGGGATAAGTTTTAGTTTTAGCTACAATTGAAACTTACTCCGAATCAGAGGATCGGAGACTTGGTTAATTGGTGCCTTGTCAAACACTTCTGGTTTAAACACTAGACTTAGATCGCTTTAAAGATGTATCAACATCGAGAATCATAACCCGAGCTTTTGCCAGCTTTTCTTGGTCAAGTTCCTCGGTGCTAAACTCATCTTTCCCATGCCAAGTTCATCAAAACCTACCTGTAACCTGGAATAGTACGAGTTTAGCATTCAAAAGGATTCAGGGAGATACTCCAATACCAGAAAGAAATGATCGATCTCTTTCTTTAAAGAAAAATAATTTTTTCAGGCCATACATGGTTATAAAAATCCCCGATTTAGCCGATTAATCCCCGATTAATCCTCCGTATGGTAACCAACCGATTCGATTTTTGAAATCCGATTAATCCTATAAACTTATTTAAAATGATATGTTTAATTAGAGCAACTCCAACCCATCACTAAATCACTATAATAGTGATGGATATAGTGTCAAACTCACTCCAATGCAACACTAAAATGGTGACCCAAGATCACCAAATGAGTTTTGGGTCACCAAATTTGGTGACAAAAGTACATTTGGTGATCCTTGGTCACCAAATTTGGTGACTTTCAAAATTCCAACAATACCCCTATATTTGTTAACAAAACAACTTTTTTTCCATCTATGTCCTACTATTTGTTCTTGTAATTTTTTTTCAACTTATTTGTTCTCATAATTTTTAACTTTAAATTTTTATCAATTGAAACTTCTTTTCTTCTTAGCTCTTGTTAAATTTTTATCTATGTCCTACTATTTATTCCTAACTCTTGTTAATTCTAAAATGTCGTAATTCTAAAATATCAATGTTCAACAAAATTTGGATATTGATTTTTTTATGAATAATTTTTATATTAATAAATTTAATATTATGCGACCATAACATTACAATTTAAAATATAATAGATATTAATAATGTAAATTGAACAAAGTTAGAATATTCTATTTTGTTGGTGAAAGATTCCTTTTAGTGTCAAGTATAGTGATCATGGGTTGGAGTGTACTTTGTGAATGGTGTAATTTTGTCACCAAAATAATGTCCCTAGAACACTATTTTAGTGTCTTGGGTTGGAGATGGTCTTATAAATTAGACTAATATATTAAATATTATTATAATATCCGATTAATATTCTGATTAATCCTTCCGATTAATCCCCGATTACCCGATTAATCTGAAATCGGTACCTCGACCGATTTATACCGATTATCGATTTTTAAAACCATGACCATACCACATCCACTTTTGCTTTCTTGATAAGTGCAACGATTGGAAGTACAATAATTTTCAGCTTCTCAGCAAAGAATGTTCTGTACTTTTCTATGCATTTATTTAGAAAAATCGCTTCTCCATGTGCTGATTGGCCAATTTACTTGAATGTTTATCCATCACCTGCAATTCGATATGAATAATTTCCTCCTGCTTTTCTTTTGTTCTGCTTTCGTTTGTTTACATTTGCAGATGCGGAGAACATACCCAAATTTATTATGACCAAATTAAAAAATGTAGTAATACTTATCAGGTCTTGTTAAGATAGTTTAAAGGCAATTCTCAGAGATGATTAAAATAAAGGTGATGTTGCTGATGGAAGTAAAACTTAACTTGCAAGATTACAAGTAGGTGAATCCTGAAAACATTCCAAACTTATATCACACTATGGGACCTCCTCACTATCAAATTTGATGATACATTAATTTGTGCATTTATCTGGAACTCACCAGAAGTTATGTTTAAATTGATTAGTTTATCTGCACAAAAGTACCAACACTATCCAAGTCCATTGGTATACGTCAGTAAGAAACTTCAAGAACCTAGAAAAAATAATTGTCACAGTAAGGTGTGGCATGAATGATCCATTAGGCGACATAACACCAACGGAAATAAAACAATTTGCGACAGCAACATGTAATATTTAGCGAATTAACTGGATCTTACCTTGTGTATATTGTTACAACTTATGCCATCTAATAAAGTAATATAACAACATTTCGAACCTCCAATTCCTCGTCCTAACCACAATATAAAGAAAATCACACAATCAGAGTTAAGTATTTCACTTTTCGCGTTAAAAATGACAGACAACGCGATCGCTAGCTTTAATGATGGGAAAAAAAAAAAAAAATCCTTCTCACCCTGAATCTCTGTATACTTACCATGACCTAAAGCAGTCCAACGTGTTAGACTTATGTACACAATCAATCCTAATAAAAAAACCATCCGTTAGAAAAAACTGTCAAAATTGGAGCTCTTTTTATCTTATGACGAGTAGATTAACTTCTGAAGATACTAACTGGAGCATGCTACTTTTTTTGCTAAATCTGGAGCATGTTACTTGTACACGGAGTGCACAGTGCGTACCACGGTAAACTAAGCAAAAGCAAAATGCTACTAAAAAAAGAGAGGACAGATTACAGGTATAAGCAGTTCATAATACATTCCAAACAGAATTCTCTCTGAAGATACACAAGAGATCCAAGATAGACTTTGTCTTGTCATAAAAGTACCAAGCATGAGAAAGGAGCTGTCCACTGCTTGTTCTGGAAATAAATTATCTACCTTTAACACAAAGGTCTCTGGACTATTAATCCGAATATCAAATAATTTTGATCCATAACTATTACAAATTTAAGGGTAAAATAAAAACTGTTTAAATATCATGTCTGGTTAAGTCAGGCCAGAGATCCAAAGCGTTGGATTACAAAAAAGGATACCGGGTTGAAGATTCAGATACCCAGTTTTTCGGAATTTCAACCTTGGTCCTAGAGGAGAAAGTTTTCGTTATCACGTGAGCCCCACACATCTCCACATTCACTTCTCCGGTCGGAACTTCCGCACCTTCATCATCAGAGAATAATAATCTCTGGAATGAAACCTTCATTCGGTCACCACTTTTCAGTGAGATGTCCTCTCTTCTTATGCATTGTATGCTCGACTGTACACCAACACAATCAGTAGGTGCATTAAATTTATAGTTTTTTGTTATGCCCTCTGTTTTATTCCTAACAACAGCTTTGACATAAGAATATGGATCAGTGGCATTGTATTTATAAACAACCCAAATAGCGACGCCTAAGAAGTTTTCTCCCAAGGTTGGAGGAATATCCAGCGATAATGTGCACCCACTGCTTTTATAGCCGAACCATTCTGGAATCCCCCGGTTTGGTAGATCAGCTTTAAATGAAGACATGTCATCCCCTCCTACCTGTAACATTTAAAAAGCAGTCCGTAACTTTAAAATGTAACATTAAAAAAGCACTAGTTTCATAAAATTATATAACAGAGAGTGAGGGAGGGAGGGAGGGGGAGAGAGGGAGCGAGAGAGAGAGAGAGCGAGAGAGAGAGAGAGAGAGAGAGAGAGAGAGAGGGAGGGGGAGAGAGAGGGAGAGAGGGAGGGGGAGAGAGGGAGGGAGGAGGGGGAGAGAGAGAGAGAGAGAGAGAGAGAGAGAGAGAGAGAGAGAGGGGGGGGGAGAGAGAGAGAGGGGGGGGGGGGGGGAGAGAGAGAGAGAGAGAGAGAGAGAGAGAGAGAGAGAGAGAGAGAGAGAGAGAGACCTGAAGGGAACTCTCCTTCAAGCAAACTGATTTAAGATTGCTGCACCTATCGAAACTCAATTCTTCCAATTCCTTCAACATAGATAGATCCGGTAGATCTTGCAGGCTTGTGCATTCAAAAACTACAAGTGATTGAAGATGAACAGGAAGCGGCAAAAGTGATTGAAGGCGGGTGCATATCCGTATAATTAATTTCTTTAATTGTTTCAAGTTGGATAAGTTGGGTAGTTGTTCCAGTGTTGCATGGTTATATAACCTCAAGTCAGCTAGGTTTAAAGGTAGTTCGGGGAAGGAGGACCCTAGACTTGTACAGTTTTCCAGTGTAAGAGATTCTAAGTTAGAAAGCGTAGTTAGACTAACCGGTTCGACTGAAGAGAAGCTCTGGCCCTCATCACTAAGTGATAGCTCTTTCAACGAAGAGAAACTTAGAATCTTGGGCAGGGATAGTCTTATATTACATCTCACACGTAAACATTCCAAATTCATATTGTTAACTGCATCAGGCAAATTTATACTTTCGATGTACAATTGTGCAAGTGATGTAAGATTCCAGATACTACCTGGAAGAGATATAAGCTTCTCACAGCGACTCAATTCTAACACAGTTAAACTACTCAGTTGTCCAATAGAATCTGGTAATTCTTCAATTGCTGCACCAGATGCACTAAGCACTTCTAAGGACTGCATCTTTCCCAATTGCTCAGGCAATTGCTCCAGCTTTGAACAAAGGCCCAAATCAAGAACTTTAAGCAACTTTAGCTTCCATATGTTATTTGGAAGACTAGTAAGCTTCTTGCAAAATATCAAATTCAGATCCTCCAAATTAATCAGGCCTGCAAACGAGACTGGCAGTTGTTCAATTGCACTACAACTTGCATCAAATGTCCTCAAGCCTTCCATATTCCCAAAATGCTCAGGTAACTTTTTGAGCTTCTTACAGTTGTGCAATTCCAACTTAACCAATTCCTTCAGGTAAACAATTGAATCTGGCAGTTGCTCAATTGCAGTAAAACTTACATCAAGCATCCTCAAGCCCTTCATATCACCTAATTGCTCTGGCAATCGTTTTAGATTGCGGCAATGGCCCAGATCCAAACAGCCCAGATAAGTCAAGCGTTTGATAGGTTTGGGCAGTCGCTTCAGATTGACACAACCACGCAAATCCAGATGGTCCAGTTTAGTTAATTGTCCAAATGGCTCAGGCAATTTTTTCAAATTGTCACATTCACTCAGATCCAAATGACTCAGATTAGTCAATTGTCCAATTGACGGGTGGACTTCTATGAGGCATTTACAACCACGGAGCAATAACTTCTCAACCACTTTCAAATTGCTAAAGTCAGAGGTGGCTTCCAGTTTCTTTGAGTAACTGAAGTTTATAGTCTTCAATTCTGCTAAAGGCTGTTTGAAACCAAAAAAAAAAAACCAGTTAGCACATTTAAATTATCTTTGTGAGGATTTCAGAATAAGCATACTGGTAGAGGTTATCCTTCTCCTTATGACGAAGACATGGGTGGAAATCCTTAATCCCTCCCTTTATACTTAAACATATAATGCATAAAAATATATAACCTATCAAAAAAGCTTATCAGAGACAGCATGTTCATTTCAAATTTATACCATGGTTCCCTTCCACAATGTCTTGAGTTTACTGAATGGCATGTCAAGGGAGACAAGCTTTTGTGGACGAAAGCTAGAAGGTAGATGCGTCCATGAGCAATGACGCCAACGAATGCACCTTAACTCATTAAATGAATCTTCGAAATTTCCCTTGATGTCATGTGCATTAATGATTTCAAGTAACCTCAAGTTGGGCAGTCTTCTAAATATTTTGGCACTGAAATGTCTTTTTCTCCATACAGACAGATCTAAGATGAGGCCTTCAATTTTATCTGTTCCCTGATTTGATCATTAAAAAAATTAATAACAGTAAGATCAAGAAGCATACGAATTTTCTAATTGGAGAAGAACTTCTTGAGCAGCAACAAGCCTTGTGACGATAATTGTTCAACTGTTTACATACATAGCACATTCTTTGTACATAAACTTAAACAAGAAAAATATGATATCCTTCAACTGACAAATTTGTGGTTATTAAGTTACTAATCAGTAGAGGTTCAAGTGTACTTGTTCAAATACTAATATCAATTTATTAGGATAAGTAATCTGGATCTCTATGTAACTGCTGTTCCACTGAAAAATGAGACAGACTACTACTCACATGGTTTTGTTTTTTGATTACCTCTAGATTTTGCAAAGACTCCAATGCGTTTCCTTGACACAAGTGCAAGTGTCTGCACTTCCCATGTTTGGATTCTTCACGGATAACTTCCCTTCCCATATCTTGTATAAGATTATGCATCTGAAACTTATTCTCCTCATCAATTGTTAATAGACATCTTTCGACTAGAATTGGTATTCCAACGTCTGGAAAGAAATTACAAGATTTAAATATATTAACAGACTCATCTTTGTCCTTTGCAACAAAAAAGAAGACAATATCAAGGAAAATTGCCTTCTCCGTCTCATCCTCTAATTCATCGTAGCTCATTTGAAGAATTTTTTGTATCTCATTCTCAGGAATTTTTCGAACTCTTTCAAGTTTAGCTTTCCAAAATTCCACATGAGTCCTGCCACGCAAAGATGAACCCAACACCTTGAGAGCTAATGGAAGGCCTCCAGCATAAGTTACAAACTTTACTGAGAGCTCGCTGAAACAATCAGGTGGGACTAGTTTTCTAAAGGCATGATAGCTAAAGAGTTCCAATGAATCACTTTGACTCAGTTTATTTACCATGTATAAATCTACTTCTGCTATATCTACTTTTAATTGATTTAGCAGGTTTGCATCTCTTGTCGTGATAATAATTCTACTTTTAGCAGAAAACAAGTTGCGATCCCTTACTAGCAATTCCAAATAGCTTGATTGGTCCAAATCATCAAGAACAATAAGAGCTTTCTTAAAACAAAGAATCTGCTTCAATTGTCTTATTCCACTTGCAACATTCCGGACCATATAATCCTTCCTTCTGAGGAGCTCAGTCAAGATTTGTTTTAGTAAAGGAAGTAGACTACTTCCTTGTGAATTTTGTTTTATATTCTCAATAAAGCAGCTGATATCGAATTTGGTGGAATATTTGTTGTAGAAAGCTTTGGCAGCTGCTGTTTTCCCGATTCCTCCCATCCCACATATTCCAAGAACTCGAACATCATTTGACTCCAACCTTAGTTTTTGATATATCTCTTCGACAGTAGAATTTATCCCAAATAGATATTCATCAAGGTGTAACAAATTTGTAATTACTTGTGGTGCTACCTTCTCCACAATATCTTGTATGGTGTTTGATTCATTCCTGTCAATCAATCAAAAAATACAAAATCATAATTCTTTCAGTTTATATACATGTTATGTTATATCGCTTAATACATTATTTGACCCTGATAGGCCATAAACAGCCAAGGCCCAACAAGGAGCCCAAAACAATGAGTAAATCATCTCATGAGAATAAGAGCGGCCCAGCCCAGAGTAGTGTACCCCGGGCCCGGGGCCACTACCACGTGGCGTGGTCTCCACCCCAGACTAGGAGACCCCAGATGGGTGACACTCGACACACGTGGCACCCCACCTCAGCTGACATTCCGACATATGGCGCTGACCAACACTAAAAGACAAGGGAAGGCACGTGCCAAATCATTTCTGCAACAACATGGCCACACTCCAGTCAACGGTCACCCCAGACTGGTCCACGTGTCCTACATCCCGAATATTCAGCGGTTTGTCCCCCAGATCCAACGGTCGGGGGTGAAGGTAACCTACCCCTAAACCCTAGGCCTAGGGCTATAAATACCCCTAGTAAATAGGGTTTAGGGGTTGAACACTATTACACATCCACACACTCTTATTACTTTGTGATACTCTACTTGATTATTACCTTCCAGAGCCAACTCTTATTCTCACGCCGGAGGCACCTCGGGGCCAAACCCCCCCTCCGGTGTTGTTTTGCAGACACCCCACAGCAGCTACACTACTTCCGAGACAGGAGTTGGCAAGGAAGGACCCGATCAAGATTTGGAGTTATCATTGGCGCTAGAAGGAGGGGCTGAACCTCCGAACTCCAGAACCCCGAACCAACAGCCAAACTGAAGCAACCCGAACTACCTAAAACCGCGAACCATGCCCCGAAGAACCACCTCTGCCCAGCGCCAAGCACCCAGCGCAACTAGAGACGAACCCCTGATAACTATCCCGGAACAAGTCCCACCTGTCCAGATCCCAATCCAAGAAAGGCTCGGAATTGGGCCAAACGACGCTCGGGTAACCGTTGAGGTGAACCGGTACAAGTATACAGATGTGCCCCTGGACTCCGCTCAAATGGAAAACCTGACACCCGAGGAGCTAGCCCAGGCAATCCGAAATTATAGGAACCGTCCCCTCCCGGAACCTGAACCTGTGCAAGCGGAAAATTCCGGGGAATCAGCCAACTCCCATCATTCCCGGGCCTCGGTCTTTGACCGCCTTGGAAACCGGGGCAAGGGAAACAGAAAGGACCAGGAGGTTCGGAGTAGGGACAAAAATGATGAAGCCGATAAAATCAAGAGACTAGAAATGCTCCGGGAAAGAATAAGGCAGGAGGAACAGGCTAAGTTGGAGCTCAGAATCCAGAAGAGGCTCCAAGAGGAAGAAGAAAGAATGAGGAAATCCAAATCCAAAAGAACCCGGAGGGAGGTAAGCCCGGAGATTATCTCAGATGATGAAGAAAATCCAAACCACCTGGTGCAAATGATCCATGAGCTACAGAGGAAAGTCAATAGTGACTCCGGGTTCGAGATCCAGGACACACTCACCCCTTTCAGCCATTCCCTTGAAGCCATACCCCGGCAAAAGAACCTCAAGCACTACAACTTTGATTCCTTTAATGGGCTAGAGGACCCAGAAGAACACCTCAACTACTTTGAGCAAATAGCCCAGATATACTTCTACAACGACCTAACCAAGTGTAGGTTCTTCGCTTCCACCCTAAAGGGAGCAGCTCAGAGATGGTTCAGCCGGATCCCTTCCCGGAGCATACACAGCTGGAAGGAGTTCCGGGAAGCCTTTCTCCGCAGATTCCGAGCCAACAAACCCCCGGAATATCACATGTGCCACCTTGAAACAATAAGGCAACATGACAACGAGACGCTTGCCGCATTTATGAAACGGTTCCAAGAAGCCATAAACCAAGTCACCAACCTAGACGAAAGAGAAGCCTTGAGCATATTCCGGAAGAACCTAGACCCGGAGCGTAGTGAGCGCTATGTTATTGAATTGGTAAACAAAGAGCCCCAAAGTCTAGCTGCAGCCTACTCTATGGCTGCCAAGTTCATCAAAGAAACTGATGTCCTACAAGCAATGAGAATGACCCGGCAGGGCACCTCCTCGGGAAGAGGTAAAGACGATCGCTCTAGAAATGATCACAACTCTGATAAGAAGTTTAAGCCCAACAAACAGTACAACTATATCCCGAGTCATCAACTGACGGTCCCGGACAAAGGCCACTCCTCCGGGGCCAAGTCCGAAGCCAGACCCCCGAGACCGGGGAGGGCCGAACCAAGGCCGGAGCCAGAATGGACACCTTTGAACCGGCCACGCGCCGATATATTAAAAGAAGTTCGGAGCAAGCCCTTCTTTTATCCTCCCAAACCCTTGGTTTCGGCCCCAGAGAATAGGCCCCGTGACAAACATTGTGATTACCATGCAACCCATGGCCACGAGACGGAAAGCTGCGTCTCCCTTAAGTTCTTCATCGAAGACCAAGTCAAGAAAGGAAATATGGGCCAGTATCTAGCTCGGAGAACCACGGAAAGGGGCGAAGGACCCGGGGCCCAGAAGACCAAGAATGTGGTGCACGTGGTATTGGGAGGGTCCAATTCCCCTCCGGGAAGCCCGGACTCCGGAGATGAAGTAATGATGATAAGCTCGGCCCCAGAGCAAGTCATATCTTTCAGTAATGCCGACTTTGAGGGAGTAGATCCTAACCACAATGAAGCCCTAGTCGTAACCCTGGACATCGCCGAAAATGAGGTAAAAAGAATTCTTGTTGACAACGGATCCTCCGTCAACATACTATTCAAACATACCATGGACAGGATGCAACTTGGAAGCATCAGGATGAATGAGTGCCGAGAAGACCCGCTATATGGCTTCGGCCACAACTTGGTTCCGATCCAAGGAACCCTTTACTTGCCCGTCCAATTCGGCACCGCCCCGAAACAGATAGTTCATATGGTCAAATTCTATGTAATCAACAGCCCTTCCTCTTACAATGTAATCCTGGGGCGCCCAGCCCTGACCAAGCTCCGAGCCGTAACCTCAACCCCACATCTCAAGTTTAAGTTTCCCACACCCTCCGGGGTCGGAGAAGTTAGGGGCGACACAGAAACAGCCAGCCGGTGCTATGGCCAAGCCTTAGTCATGGCGGAGGCCGACCCGGAGAACAAGAGGAAAGCTTCCTCTTACCACAAGAATCTAAGCAGGAAGAAGCACAGAGTTTCAACTTACAAGAACCCCGGAAAAGAGGTACAAAACATTGAAGTCTCCGGAGCCATGTCCCAGGGACCAAATATGACTGAGGCCCGGGAATACCAGATCTCCAACTCCCAGGCCCGAGTGCAAAAATCGTCCCTGCTTCAAGACCAAGCTAAGGTGGAACCTGCAGTAGAAACCGAAACAATCGAACTCATCCCGGGAAACTCAGAAAGAAAAATTAAGATCGGAGCTGGTCTAGAAACCGCCTTCAGAGAAGAATTAATCCATCTACTCCGGGAATATGCTGATGTTTTTGCTTGGAGCCCATCTGATATGCCCGGGCTCCGGGAGTCCCTCGCCATGCATAGCCTGGATGTTGATCCCCGGAGGAAGCCTGTGAAACAGAAAAGGAGGAACTTCGCCCCGGAGAGGCAGAAAGCCATAGACGAGGAAGTGGACAAACTGCTCAAGGCAGATATCATCTGCGAGGTCAAATACCCGGAGTGGTTAGCCAACGTAGTTCTGGTCAAGAAGCCTAGTGGGAAATGGAGGATGTGTGTTGATTACACGGACCTAAATGAAGCCTGCCCCAAAGATCCATATCCACTGCCAAGTATAGACCAGCTCATCGATGCCACCTCCGGACATGTGATGCTTAGCTTCATGGACGCATTCTCCGGATATAACCAAATCAAGATGAACCCGGCAGACATAGCCAAAACTCACAGAGCTGTCTATGCTTATAAGTTCATGCCCTTTGGACTCCGGAATGCTGGAGCTACATACCAAAGAGCCATGGTGGAGGTCTTCAAGGATCAAATCGGCCGGAATTTGGAATCCTATGTCGATGATATCATTGCCAAGTCTGAAGCGGTTAGGGAGCATGTCCCCGACCTGCGGGAATGTTTTGAAAATCTTAGAAAAAATGAGATGAAGTTGAATCCGGAGAAGTGTACCTTCGGAGTAGCAGCAGGAAAGTTCCTAGGCTTCATGATCAGCCAGAGAGGGATTGAGGCTAATCCGGAAAAGATAAAAGCCATCTTGGATATGCAATCACCCCGGACTCAGAAAGACATTCAGAAGTTAGCCGGATCATTGGCAGCCTTAAGAAGATTCATACCCAATTTGGCAGAAAAGTGCTTACCATTCTTCACTTTGCTCAGGGGGGCGAGCAACAAAAAAGAAATTACCTGGAGCCCGGACTGCCAGCAAGCTCTTGAAACCATCAAGCAATATCTCTCATCACAACCGCTTCTAACAAAGCCGGAGCCCGGGGAACCCCTACATCTATACCTCTCCGCCGGGCCCCTGACCGTGGCCGCGGCCTTGGTCCGGGAAGTCGAGGGAAACCAACGACCGGTGTACTACATCAGCCAGGTCCTAAAAGATGCAGAAACCAGATACCCCAATCTAGAGAAATTTGCCTTCGCCTTAGTCACGGCCTCAAGGAAACTCAGACACTACTTCCAAGGCAGAGAAATCAAAGTGATAACAGACCAGCCGTTAAGGCGAATAATCCACAAGCCAGATGCATCCGGAAGATTAATAAATTGGGCAATTGAGCTAAGCCAATTTCACTTAAGGTTCGTGCCCCGAACCGCCATCAAGGCGCAGGCTTTGGCAGATTTCATAGTTGAATGTTCCTTCCCGGAACCGAAGCAAGCTGCGACAGTAGCTGGATATTTGGTAAATCAGGACCAAGCCCCGGGGTCATGGACTCTCCATGTAGATGGATCCTCAACAGCCGACAGGTCCGGGGCAGGAATAATCATGAAAAGCCCGGAAGGCTTCCAAATCAAACAAGCCATAACATTCAAATTCCCAGCAACGAACAACCAAGCCGAATATGAAGCTCTTCTAGCCGGGCTAAGGTTAGCACGAACTTTGAGAATCAACAGCCTGAACATCTATAGTGACTCCCAAATCGTGGTGCGGCAAACCAAAGGGGAATACCTAGCTAAAGACCAAAAACTGGCCCAATACCAAGCCCTTGTCAAAAGTTATCTAGCAACCATTCCGGAGTATCAAATCAACCAAATCAACAGGGAAGAAAACTCCGAAGCTGATGAATTATCCAAGCTGGTTCAGAACTCAGCCGAACTAGACAGTTCGGTCTATTTTGAAGAACTTGAAACCCCGGCCATCGATCAGAAAGAAGTAACGGAGATAGAGGGAACCCCGAACTGGATGACCCCCTTCATCCTCTACTTGGAGAAAGGAGAGTTGCCCGAAGACAAGAATGAAGCCAGGAGATTGAAAAACAAGGCTTCGAAGTACTTCATAGAAGAAGACCAACTCTATCGCCGAACCTTCTCATCTCCGACACTGAAGTGTGTAGGCCCGGAGGAAGCCAATTACTGTTTACAAGAGGTACACGAAGGGATTTGTGGGGATCATATGTCCGCAAAATCCCTCGCATACAAAATCATAAGGCAAGGTTACTACTGGCCAACAATCCACTCAGATGCAGTAGAATTCGTCAAGAAGTGCAGAAATTGCCAACTGTTCAGCAATGTACCAAGACAAAGCCCGGTGTTACCATCCTCAGTCTTATCCCCTATCCCATTTGCTGTATGGGGCATCGATATAGTAGGGCCGTTCCCCCGGGCCAAGGGTGATCTGAGGTACCTCCTTGTAGCCATTGACTACATGACTAAATGGGCCGAAGCAAAGGCGATGCGAACCATAAACCAGCAAGACTGCATCAAATTCATGGACAACATATTAATGCGATTTGGCCTGCCCAGGGTCCTGGTCTCGGATAATGGTCCCCAGTTCATCGGCTCAGACTTTGAAAACTATTTGAGGGAAAGGGGAATCAAACACAAGAAATCTTCAGTAGCCTATCCCCAGGGCAACGGGCAAGTGGAAGTGACAAACAGAATTCTGCTAAGGGGAATTGAGAAGAGGCTGAAGGAAAGCAAGAACCGAAGCAATGTTGCCAGTCGAAGTGGGTTCTCCTTCCCACAGGGTAATCAACTTTGATGAAATTGCAAATGAAGAAGGGCTACGAGTCAATCTAGAGCTAGTGGATGAGGTCCGGGACAAAGCAGTACAAAGAATGGAGAAGTATAAAGAGAAAACAAGAGAATATTTCGGAAAGAAGTCAAGAGTCAAAAACTTCCAAATCGGGGATCTAGTACTCCGGGATACCGAGGCTTCAGACCCCACTAACACAGGGAAACTTATGCCTAAGTGGGAAGGTCCCTACAGAGTTAAAGAGGTACTCCGCCCCGGAACCTACAAGCTCAGTCACATGGACAACTCCGAAGTCCCCAACACCTGGCATGGCCTCAGACTAAGAAAGTACTACCAGTAAAGGGAAATAGATTCAGCTCATACACGGGCGTTTTCTTTTTTTGGGAATTGTATTCGGAAATCATGTAATCATTCTGTTATCAATGCAAAAGAACTCTATTTCCTACTTGGCGGTTCAATTTTACAATTATCATCCAAATTCCTACTTGGAAAAGTTTTCATCCTTTCCAAGTAGGCCAAAGCCCGGGACCTTAGCAATGCTTCGGCCCGGGAAGCCATAGGCATCCAAATTCCTACTTGGAAAAGTTTTCATCCTTTCCAAGTAGGCCAAAGCCCGGGACCTTAGCACTGCTTCGGCCCGGGAAGCCATAGGCATCCAAATTCCTACTTGGAAAAGTTTTCATCCTTTCCAAGTAGACCAAAGCCCGGGACCTTAGCAATGCTTCGGCCCGGGAAGCCATAGGCATCCAAGTTCCTACTTGGAAAAGTTTTCATCCTTTCCAAGTAGACCAAAGCCCGGGACCTTAGCAATGCTTCGGCCCGGGAAGCCATAGGCATCCAAACCCATACTTGGAAAAGTTTTCATCCTTTCCAAGTAGGCCAAAGCCCGGGAGAAACAACCACTCCCCAATCCGGAATACCCGAATTAAGGAGTGGGGGGCAATACAAGCTAACAAGAAACCAACAACAAAATAACAAGGCAAAACTTGCATATAAAAAAAGAGCGGACAGGCCGGGCTGACCGACAGCCCGAAACACCTGACAGTTAAAGTTACACGCGGCAGGAGAATTTAAAGTTATAAAACCAAGATTACATCAAAATGAAAGAAATTACAAGGGCACAGCCCGGGCACTGGACGCAGCCACATAACAAGCTTAAGCCGGAGGAGGACGGGAGGAGCTGGGAGCAGCGTACGGAGTCGGTTCCCCTTCACCCCGGGCAAGAGCATCCTCGGCCTCCATGTACTCTTTGATGAAGTTCTCCCAAGTGGCAGACCCAGGATCGCTCTTACACATCTTCTCAGCAACAACCCAGCAGCGGCTGATTTTCCGGGCTGCGACCAAGGAAAGGTCATCGTCGTAAGCATCCGAAGCCCGGAACTCAGCAATGACATCCTCTTCGGACTTCTTAGCTTTCAGTTCATCCCGGAGCTTCTTCACTTCTTCTTTGTAATCCTTGACCTTAGCCCGGTACGCATCCCTCTCATCAGCAACTTGCTTAGCCCCGGCCTTGAGCTTCTCAACCCGGGACTCCATACGCTCCTCCAGCTCGGTGACTTGCTGCTTCAGGGCAGAAATCTCCTGATCTTTCCCAGATGCCCCAGCCAACGCAGCCTGGCCCTCCTTGATCTCTCGGCACGCAGAAGCCGCAGCCCCGGCCATCCGAACCCCGAGCTGTCAATACAAACGCAATTAGAAGCCTAAAAAGAAAAACAAGTGTGGGAAATTCGGGGAGATGCATACCTGACCGTAAACCCCCATCATTTCCTGCAAGAGCGAAGTGGCCGAAGTTTTACCCATATCCTCCCACTCCGTCTTGCTGGGAAGATCAGCCAAGAAACCAATGAAGTTTCTTTCTTCCGGAGACACGGGGGCGACCTCGTGAGGACGGAAGTTAGCCTTCTTCGGGCTACCACCAGCAGAGCTCTCCTGCACAAGCTCGCAGTCCGAGAGCATGGTCCCAAACTTCTCAGCTTGAACAGAAGAAACCCTGGGCCTCTTCCTCGGAACCAGTCCGGATTCGTCCACCACAGCTTCGGGGATCACTGGCCCCGAACCCCCCGTTCTCCCCTCCCCGGATTGGGAGTCACCAGCTTCCCCGGGGGCCTTGGTGTTATCACGAACGTGCCCAATGCTCTTAAGAGCCGCGGCCAAAGCTCTGTTGGATTTGTTCATCTCAGCAACTCTTTCAAACTCCGGGTTATAACCTGGAAGACCTGGAAACAAAAAAAAAACAACAAAGGAGATTTTTACATTAGCCCGGCGTAAAACCAAAAAACAGATGTGAGTACGATAAAAATATAGCCCGGACTTACATCCTATCCGGTAAAGGTAGGCATGACTCATGAGATCCTCCCGAGTCACCAGCCTCCCAAGACCTCGGCAGAAGGCATGTACCCGGTCCAACGCCGCATCCTGGAGATCAAACACCTCGAAGTGCATAGCCAAAGGATTCTCCTTGAAGGTGGGCATGAACCGGATATCAACACCCCGGAGAAAGACGAACTCTCCGTTCCAGCCTTTCAAAGATGGAAGCATAACCAGTGGCTTCGAATCCGAAGAAGGATAGCCACAGGCTTTAGCCCGGAATCTAAACTCAAATAAAGGAACATTGTTGGACCGGACCATCTGGAAAAGATGGTGAAAAAGCTTGAAAGTAGGTAACACTCCGGCGGCCTCACAACACCCCAGAAAATACGAAATCCACTTGACCGCGTTCGGAGTTAATTGGGTAATGGGGATCCCATACTCAAACAGGCACAAGGACTTAACGAACTGATGACACCTGGGCCCATATCCCGACCTCAAGTGCTCCAACCATACCCCGACCCAACCGCCATCGGGCCTGTGGTAAATCTTTTCCCCGGGCTCCGGCCATCTCCACTCCACGTCACCATCTATATGGAAAGTAGCCCGGAATATAGTGTCCCACTCAACCGGAGTCTCCAAATACTCCGCCCTAAAGGGGCCAACATCCATTCCGGACCCTGGCTTAGCCCCGAACTTAGAGTCAAGAAAAGCCCTATTGTATCGGGTCATCTCTGCCACGTCCGGACTCTCCCCAAACTCCGCACTGAGATCCCTGAAGAAGTAAGCTTGAGGAATCCCCGGGTCCCTCTTCACAAAATAATACTTAGAGTGGCCCCAGCTACCGTCCGGCTCACTCAGACTGTACCCCGGACCCATGTCCTTAGTCGCAATACTCGTTAATACAGGAAGGCGGCTCTTCTTCTTACCCATGATACCCCAATCTAGGTCTACCAATTCTAGACTACTATCCGGGGAATTAACACTACTGGAGGAAGTACTTGGGTCGGAGAGAGGAATTAAAACTCGTCTAGCAGTTACTTTCCTAACCATACAAAGGGATTACCCCGGGCTACCCAACAAAAAGATAAAGCCTACAATTAGTCTCTACTCAGTCCGGGCCAAGAAAGTAAAATAAAATTGAAGACAAAAAGGAATACAAAGACCGGAGCAAGAAAACTTACAGTGAAGTCCGGAGGTCTGGGTGCGACGATGAACTTGGATCAGATCACGCTTATAGCCCGGAGTGCAGGTCTTCAGAGTAGCAGAATCACAACAGCAAATCAAAAACTCGTAAAAGACAAATGAGGGGAGGGAGCCGCTATTTATAGGCAAGACCAGAATCCAAACCGCCCAAGACACGTGGCGGCCCAAAAAAACCGGCCCACTATCTCCAAAGCCCGGGGATAGTGGATGACAGCTGTTATTCTTTCAAAAAAAAAAAAGAAAGAGAAAAGAAACACAAACAAAGCCCAAAAATGCACTCAGAATATTACATATATTCCTTAATAGACGTGCATTTTTGCATACGCGCAAACCCAACGCCCCGGGATGTACACTTCAATCCCGACCCCGGGCCTGGGGCAACCGAGGCAAAAGCTCACCCCCCAAAGATGACGCACTCACAGAACCACAAAACGTCCAGCCCCGAGGACATATGTCTAGCACCCCGGAGTATCTGCAAATCCACTCCCCAAGGCAGAAGCACCACTTACTACTCCCCCATCCGGAAAATCCGCATTAGGGAGTGGGGGGCAAATGATAGGCCATAAACAGCCAAGGCCCAACAAGGAGCCCAAAACAATGAGTAAATCATCTCATGAGAATAAGAGCGGCCCAGCCCAGAGTAGTGTACCCCGGGCCCGGGGCCACTACCACGTGGCGTGGTCTCCACCCCAGACTAGGAGACCCCAGATGGGTGACACTCGACACACGTGGCACCCCACCTCAGCTGACATTCCGACATATGGCGCTGACCAACACTAAAAGACAAGGGAAGGCACGTGCCAAATCATTTCTGCAACAACATGGCCACACTCCAGTCAACGGTCACCCCAGACTGGTCCACGTGTCCTACATCCCGAATATTCAGCGGTTTGTCCCCCAGATCCAACGGTCGGGGGTGAAGGTAACCTACCCCTAAACCCTAGGCCTAGGGCTATAAATACCCCTAGTAAATAG
This sequence comes from Saposhnikovia divaricata, assembly GCA_036435485.1. NCBI lineage: Eukaryota > Viridiplantae > Streptophyta > Magnoliopsida > Apiales > Apiaceae > Saposhnikovia > Saposhnikovia divaricata. The sequence goes on from CM071595.1 coordinate 126,365,248, forward strand.
GGTTTAGGGGTTGAACACTATTACACATCCACACACTCTTATTACTTTGTGATACTCTACTTGATTATTACCTTCCAGAGCCAACTCTTATTCTCACGCCGGAGGCACCTCGGGGCCAAACCCCCCCTCCGGTGTTGTTTTGCAGACACCCCACAGCAGCTACACTACTTCCGAGACAGGAGTTGGCAAGGAAGGACCCGATCAAGATTTGGAGTTATCAGACCCAACATTCACTTCTCCAAATTATATTATAATTTGGCTAACCTCAACATTCTTGGTTTTTAGGGCACTGTTACTAATGTCTCTAACATAGTATGGAAGATCAATCATGACATTCATTAATCGTTGACTAAAAACAATATGTTAAATTCTGGAGAATCAAAAAAAGAATAATAATACATGAACAAGAAAAGGGGCATACTCATTTGCATCTTTCCTGAGATGGTATCCTGATAGTTCTGCAATTGCAGCAAGAGCATTTTTCCACTTCTCTATCATATCAACAGAGTAGCGTCTCTTATGATAATCAAGAGCTTCTCCAAAACTCCCTTTCTGGTGCCGGAGATCCGATGGATCAACATAGTAAAATACAGGGATAATCTGATTCTCTGTTTCCTTGCAACCAAGAATCTCTACGAGCTCATCAAGGCACCATGCCGAACGAGCATAGTTCTCGGAGATAACCACGACAAACTTCTTTGAAATTTTAATTGCTCTACATAGTCCTGATGAAATTTGTTCACCCTTTTCAAGAGCAGGATCATCTCTGAAGGTTAAAATTCCTGCTTGATCAAGAGCAAAGTAAAGATTAGCAATGAAATTTCTTCGAGTGTCCTTACCAAAAAAGCTCAAGAACACATCCCATTTAGGTTGAAACGATGAAGAGGAAGAAGAAAAAGAGTCCACTGTTTGATGAATACTAGTGTTTGCCATGGAAGAAGGATAGTTGGAAACTGAACAAGAATTGTAAGTAGGGACAGATCTGTGGTAAGTGAAAAAAGTCAACATATATTTCTACCCCTATTTACCTACTTGCCCTTAGAACCGTGTGTTCTCGGAACCGGACTCGGTATCGAACCGGAAGCCCTACTGGTTGCTGGTTTGATTGGTTCAACCGGCTCGATCAGTGGTTCAACCGGTGTGACGTCATAATTATGTAATATATAATTATATATATTTAATTATATATAAAAATATAAAAAATTAAATATATATATATATATATATATATATATATATATATATATGAGTCCCCTTCTAGAGAGAACTTGTTAGATAGAGAATTGGAGAGAACCATATAATTTTTTCTGATTCTACATTAGAACCAAATTTTTTCTTTAATTTTTTATTGCAAAATTTTTTTTTTTTTAAATTTCAAATAAAAAAAATTCTAACCTGCTACGTCATCACTGCCATGTCAGCAGTGATGACGTGTCACTGCCACGTGTCGCTGCCATGTCAGCAGTGACGTCATCATTTGTTGACGTGGCAGTGCCACGTCATCACTGCTGACGTCACTAATGACGTGGCAGTGTCACGTCAGCACTGCTGCCGTCACTGCTGACGTGGCAGTGACACGTCAGCAGTGACGTGGCAGTGCTTCCACGTCAGCAGACTTTTTTATAAAAAAAATTTAAAAAAATTTAAATTTTAAAAAAGAAAAAATTGGATCTTTTACAGAATCAGCAAATTGGTCTTTTTTTAATTATAGAACCAAAAAAAATTGGTATTTTTTTTATAGAACCAAAAAATTAGAACTTTGATTCTATTATAGAATCATAAAATTGGTAGTCCTCTCATATTCTCCATATAAGGAGATCCTCTCTAGAATAATGGCATATATATATATATATATATATAACAATCTGAAAATTATGAAATAATCTACATTAAAACAAAATATTTAATTAAATCAACATCATCATTATAAGTTGGTCCCGTTTTAACAATATATAAAATAATAAAGCAATCATCATTACCTGTGGAAAAAAAAAGCAATCATTATTACTAGGAGGAAAAGAAGTGGTCCACAAGTCGAGTTAAGCTCAACTTTACCAGCAACTCCTTTTTTTGTCACTGACCACAAGTCCAGTTATTTTTTGTCCTGTTTTCTTCAATAAACCGGTCACCGGTCCGGTTTTTTACCGGTTTTTAGCCGGTTTTGGGCGGTTTTCAACATGAGAACCCGGGGACTGGTTTTAGGGGTGAACCGAACCGGACCAGCCACCGGTTCGCGGTCCGACCGGTCGAACTGGCCGGTCCGGTCCGATTTTAAAAACACAGCTTAGAACTTCATCTTATTAGACATATATTTAATATAGAGATTAGGGAAGGTATACAATTTTATATGTAAATATGAGGGCATTTTTATAAAATCAAGATTTGTTTAATTAATTCCGTGGATCCGTAAATTTTAAAACTTGTTTTTTGAAAAAGTGCAATTGTCTAGCTATAGAATTAGGTCAAAGAGTTTGTCTAGCTATAGAATTAGGTCAAAGAGTATGCCTCTACTCTCTATTTCATGTGTCATTAACAAACACATCTCTGGGAACAAGGTAAGGCTCTTCTGATGCATTTCACAGAAACTTAAAGTTTGGCTCATTTAGTTGAGCTAGAAGAGTTTAGTCAAACTAAGAGGAAGTTGAATCCAACACGATGGAGTACAATTTGAATTTCAATAACATCCGTATGATTATAGGCAACAAATGAAATTTCCTAAATAATTTTACGGAAAAAAGTTGATAACAATTTCTGCTCACTAATAATATTGAGTTAACTGATATGCTCTTTTGTGCATCTGTCTAGGCCTTTTGTGCATCTGTCTAGCCAGGGCGACCTCAGGATTTATTAGGATATTAAGCACATCGTTGCCATTGTTCTCTTGCTCTTTTTGGATATCACTTGCAGAACTTGTTGCAACATCACCACACCCACTTAGTTCAATCCACTCAAGCGTGCAAATATTACCAAAGTCTTCCGGAATCTCCATCAGATTTGGGCATCCAGACACCTATAAGTGCTGAAGCACGAGAAGCTGTCCATTTCACATATCTAATTCCTCAAGTTTTAGAAACTTGAGATGAGGGAATGCTTCAGGGCTTGATTCCCAGCCATCACCAAAAAATGCATGAAATTTCAAATTCAGAACTTCAAGGTTAGGCATCAATTCAAAGAACCAAACTTCTTTCCAATCCAAATAAGTACTTGACATATTAAGCTTTTTAAGACCTCCAGGGAAGACAATTGAATTGCTTAGTCTTCCTCTTTTGCACAAAGAAGATGTATTTAACAATTTCAATGTTTCCTGGTGCATCAAAAGGCCTAGATCAGGACACTTCAACTCTCCACATCTTGTTTTCATTGGTCCACAAAGACTTAATTTCTGTATATTTCGGATTTTTACTAAGATATGTTGACATGGCCTAGTAGGGCAAACTTGTGACAAGGTCTGCAAGCTTTCCAATACACTAGGTTCTTTTTCCAAATTAGGAAAATTTAATTTATTTTGCCCTGTTTTGATATAAACATGCCTCAAGTTCATCATATTCCATATATACTTTGGAATGATCATATTCATCCGTGACGACATGATAAGTGTTTGGAGTTCTGTAAGGTGGAATATTGATTCAGGAGGGCTACCAGTTCTAAAGCGAAGTTCCAAGTACCTCAACTGTACAAGTTGCAGTAATGCATATGGAAACACAAAAAATTATATGGATGATATATTCAAAGCCCTAAGAGATTTGGAGGTTTCACATACAGTTGATACACCCTCAAAAAATGACCCGGATAATTCAGCATAATAGCAAGAACACATTGATGGAACTTACGGACATTTGAGCTGAGCTGAAGCTGTGATTTTTTAGAGGTATTTTTTGAAGAATGATAACATGAATGAGAATATCTATTGTAGTTGTAAATGTTTGGGGAAAAATTTTCCCCCTTGGCTTTTTTTAAGCACAAATCACGCAAGAGTTTATGAATAGGGCATGTTTTCATTGCACCACTTGACCCTTTCTTACCTACAAGAACTAGACTTCTGCTTATAAGATCCATCAAATGATCCTGTGCAACATCCTCTAATCTCTTTTGTGTGCCATCTAGATGTATGAATCCCTCGACAATCCATAACAAAAGCAACTTACGTACTGGGATGTCACGATCTTCTGGAAATGCTCCAGAAGAGAGGAAACAAGGTCTTAAGTGTTGGGGCAGGTGGTTATAACTCAATGCTAGTGTATCTATGTATTGATTTTCATCAGTCACAATGTAAGATCTTACACTTTTTGCAACATGGGCCCACCAATTCCTGTCCAAATTATCTTCGAGTAGTCCAGCAATGACAACGATGGCAAGAGGCAGACCATGACATTTTCATGTAATATGTTGTCCAATCGCACTTAAATTCCTAAAGGACTTCCCTCTAATGAAAGTTTTCATTCGAAACAAATCCAAACTTTCCTCTTTCATTAGAAAATGCAAACAAAGTGGATTCCCATCAGATTGTGCACGCAAAGTAATTACTTTGAGCCAGGTGGTGAGCATAACTCTGCTCCCGTTATTGTCATCTGGAAAACAACTTTAATCATCCCAAGCCTCATTGTTCCATATAAGTGATGGGCTAACATATTATCATTCATCCGAGAAACTTCATCAGTAATCTCAACGACTGACCTTAAAATGACAAGCAAAGTTTCCCTCTTACAATAAACCTGAGAACAAGTGACCCATGCTCGAACATAAAAGTAAGAAACTACATAAGGATTATTATAAATTCTTTTAGATAATGTAGTCTTGCCAAGTCCAGCCATACCTACAATGGAGATTACTTGGAGCCTCTTCTTAGTGATAGAAGCAAGTTGTTTGAGTAAATTAGTTGCCTAGAGTTGAAATCCAACAAAAACTTCCCCCTCGGGTTCCACATTCTGCAGCTCCAGAACCGTGACATGGGGAGGTTCACCGGAAGATTCTTTGAAATATAGTTAATCATATTTCTTTCTGTCAAAGTAGATGTGGGTAGTGATGCTTTGGATATCAAATCTGGCATACAAGCTTTATAAATCTGAGTCACTTGAAACGCTAGTAGGTCTCCGACAGTAGTGAGATCTATAAGATCATTGAAATTTAAACAGTGAATGCTACTTAGGCTCACATGGTTACGTATATCGCTAACAAGAAGTTTTAGTGTTGAATCATGCAACAACTCATTTTTACATAACCCGCATCTTGTTAGGAATCTGCCCGATTCCCGGCGAATGCGGAAGCGATTTGGTAAATATGTGTGCTTAGATCCCACAAATATACGTGATAGTAATAAAGCAACAAACCAACAATACAGTAAAAGAGACAAGAGATTTAACGTGGTTCGGCCCAGCCTTCACACTAGATAAAAGAGATTACAATATCCGGATATCCGGCCCCTGAATTTTATACACAAATTCAGCCCTACGATACCTATTATGTATATCCCCAACTCACTGAAGTGTTTATCTCAAAACCTCCCCTATCACTATTTCCCGACAACCTTTCCTTCTCTCCCTCTCCCAACCCGGACAGTGCCACACAACCTGATAGAAAGACCTCTGCAGCGGGACCACCTCCGATGGCTGCAGTCAGACCCAAGTACCCTAAAGAATAGTTTATGCACGAGGACCTTCTATCCCGACACTTCTTGAAAGCGGGCTAAACCGGCTTTCCTACTAGACGGACTATCTAGCAGCTAATGAGAGAAGAGAGAAAAGAGAGAGGTGTAATTAACTAATGGAGGAGGAGTGGGTATTTATAGATGGGAAAATGTAGTAGGTGGGGGGGGTTGGTGAAGAGTTGGTTGGTGAAGATTTGTGAAAGTTTGGCAAAGAATGGTTAGGACGGCTACCTAACAATCTCCCCCTCTTTCCAAACTCACAGCTCTTCAATTGCACTCCATACCTGCGCCCTGTTGGCACAACTCCTCGATCCGTATCATTCCCTACGACAAAACTCCCCCCGAGTCCAAGACTCCAAACTATACCCTAGTTTGCACATTCATTCTCGAATGCCTACTTGCTATATGCACAAGTTTACCATTGACCTCTATTTGTCCAACTACATACATGTGAAGCAATCTATTGTATACACACATACTCACCTGATTCACGTCGGCCAATCCCATATGTAGTCCATCACACACGCAAGTGTGACCATCACACACACAAGTGTGACCATCGATCTTTCATTTACTCCCCAACTGCATATCAAACAAATCAATCTGTTGCATGGTTCACTGCTCACTTGATTCGTGTTGATCGATGCCCATATGCAGCTGCAACACACCAACTACTCGTTGATGTCGTGGAAGCCCTTCGACCAAGCATCCATCCCAGCAGTCTTTGCACCATCGTCTAGACTGGAAGGCAATACAACCGCAGCAGTATCCTTCAAGTCACTCTTCCCTCGTGCACGAGATAACCAGATTTTTGAAGTTCCAGTACATTCTGGCCACGTACTAATCAGACGATATATTCCCCCACGTAGCTCTCCCTTCATCCGAACCACACGGCCTCTTTTGATATTCATAGCTCCTCCTACTACAGAGCATCTGTAGCCTTCTGAAGCTAACCGACCGATAGATATTAGATTCTTCCTCAGCTTAGGCACATATCTTACCCCGTTCAAGCTGCGAACTATTCCATCGAACATTTTGATTTTCACAATTCCAATCCCCTTGATCTCACAAGTAGATCCATCAGCCAAAGAAACTGTTTCATTCTTTGTATCTTGGAATTTGTCAAAACGCTCCCTCTCAGAACATACATGGTAAGATGACCCTGAGTCTAATATCCATTCTCCTGGAGAACTAGTGCCTCGATTGAAGACGGTGCAAACATCTTCACAATCGAGAGTAACCACAGCCAATGATGCATCTGGATCCTTCTTATTAAGCGGACAATTCAACCTAATACGACCCCACTCCTTGCAACCAAAGCACTGCATGCCCTTTCCACTGTATCTGGATTTACCCCTGCTATTGGTAGATCCTCTCACAGCACCCCTTCCTCTATTATTTTGACTACGCAAAGCCAAAATTGTCATTCCGTCCTTGTCACCATCCTGGTTCTTCCTTCCAGCATTTGACAAAAGTGCTGACTGAACCTCCTCCATTTTTAACGTGTCCTTCCCGTACAAAATGGTTGTGACCAAATGATCGAATGACTCTGGAAGCGAAGTAAGAAGAATAAGGGCCTTATCTTCTTCCTCCAATTTTACATCAACCTTTTCAAGTTGATCAACAATACCATTAAACACATTCATTTGCTCAATAACATTGCCTTGAGCTGCCATCTTCAGCTTGTATAACTCGCGCTTCAGATTTAACTTTGTAGTCAAGTTCTTCCCGAGATACAATGTCTCTAACTTTGACCATAATTCCTTCGGCGTACTTTCGTCAACAATATTATTGATAATATTATCTGCAATGCATAGTCTGATGGTACTCATGCATTGCGACTCAGCATCCTCCCAATCTTCAGCGCTCATTGTTGTTGGCTTTCCCTCCTTCCCCTTCAAAGCCCTTGCTAGCTTCTGTTGGGTTAGGATATCCTTTACCCTTCTCTGCCAAAGAGTAAAACTTCCTTTACCATCATATGGAGTCACATTGAATCCTCTAATACTTGTCATGATCTCCGTTTGTACACACAAACCAATCCAAACAACTAAATCAATTGGCCAGGTAAGTGTAAGAAACAATGGGAGCACTTCCGTAAAAACGGCGCCTTATTAGACAACCACTTTTCTTAACGACTTTCCTTCGGCACCAATAATTTAGACACAACTAGCTCTGATGCCAACTGTTAGGAATCTGTCCGATTCCCGGCGAATGCGGAAGCGATTTGGTAAATATGTGTGCTTAGATCCCACAAATATACGTGATAGTAATAAAGCAACAAACCAACAATACAGTAAAAGAGAAAAGAGATTTAACGTGGTTCGGCCCAGCCTTCACACTAGATAAAAGAGATTACAATATTCGGATATCCGGCCCCTGAATTTTATACACAAATTCAGCCCTACGATACCTATTATGTATATCCCCAACTCACTGAAGTGTTTATCTCAAAACCTCTCTTATCACTGTTTCCCGACAACCTTTCCTTCTCTCCCTCTCCCAACCCGGACAGTGCCACACAACCTGATAGAAAGACCTCTGCAGCGGGACCACCTCCGATGGCTGCAGTCAGACCCAAGTACCCTAAAGAATAGTTTAGGCACGAGGACCTTCTATCCCGACACTTCCTGAAAGCGGGCTAAACCGGCTTTCCTACTAGACGGACTATCTAGCAGCTAATGAGAGAAGAGAGAAAAGAGAGAGGTGTAATTAACTAATGGAGGAGGAGTGGGTATTTATAGATGGGAAAATGTAGTAGGTGGGGGGGGGGGTTGGTGAAGAGTTGGTTGGTGAAGATTTGTGAAAGTTTGGCAAAGAATGGTTAGGACGGCTACCTAACACATCTTTGTTTGTAAAGCTTTGAATTCTTCAGAAAAAGAGCTTAGCTATTCATAATAAAATGTAATTTGAGATCTTTGTATTGGTTCCCAAAATGTATATGTCAGTAGCCTATTCACTTCTAGTAATATAAGCAAGTCCAACAATAATCTAAATATTGTCCTAAATTAATATTTAGGACATTTAGTCACTTTTTGTGCTCCAACAATGTCCTAGAGGTGCTTTAAAACACTAGGACATCCATCTCATGCCCTTTTTTAAGGCACCTCTATACTTGTCCTAAATCATTTTTAACAATCAAAATTAACTTCCCTCCTTTTCTACACTTCTCTCTCCTCTCTTTTTTCCCTTCCCTTCAATTCTTATTCAAATATATTATTATTTTAATTTATAAGGCACAAGTATAAGGCATGTTGTTGGAATTGATACACAAAAATCTATATTATTATATAAAAGCCGAAACATTAAAAGTTTGGTTGGTCGGTACCTATTGATTTTACTTATTTACCCTTACTCAATTACAGATAAAATCCATCTTACTAACTAATCAATTTCTAAACATATTACCTTTTTTATTTTTCAATAACTAAAAAATTTCCTTTTTAGTTAAAATACAATATATTTTACATTTTATCTAACTAAAATTTCTTCTTTTTTAAAAACACTACGAGCAATTTTGTATAATAAAATCACATAATTATATTATAATTACTATTAACTAATCAATTACCTTTTTCAGCCAAAATACGTTATCTTTTCACTTTTCTTTAACTAAAATCTCTCTTTTTCCAATTATATCAGGAACGATTACCTTTTTCAGCCAAAACACGTTGCCTTTTTTCTTTTATCTTACTAAAACCTCTCTTTTTCCAATTATATCACGGGCGTTTCTATTTAATAAAAATAAAATAATAATATTATAATACTAATAATTAACCGATTACTATTCAGCTAAAACGTATCATCTTTTCTATTTTTCCTAATTAAATTCCCTTTTTTCTAGAAATATCACGGGCAACATTAATTTCTCATTTTCTAAAAACTATGAGCAATTTTATTTAGTAAAATAACATAATTAAATTATAATTATTATAAACTAATCAATTACCCTTTTCACATAAATCATGTCATCTTTTTAATTTTCACGTTACCTTTCTTATTTCTCTAACTAAAATTTCTCTTTTTCCAATTATATCACGGACGATTCTATTTAATACAATAAATTAATAATATTAAAATATTAATAATTAACCGATTACCTTTTTATCTAAAATGTATCATCTTTTCTATATTTTCTAACTAAAATCCCTCTTTTAATAGAAATATCACGGACAATATTAATTTCTCCTTTTCTAAAAACATTACGAGCAATTGTATTTAGTAAAATAACTTAATTAAATTATTATTACTATAAACTAATCAATTACGTTTTTCACCTAGAACATGTTACATTTTTAATTTTCTCTAACTAAAATCTCTCTTTTCTTAATCATATCACGGGCATTCTATTTAATAAAATAAAATAATAATTCTATAAATACTAATAATTAGCCGATTACATTTTTCAAGTAAAACCTATCATCTTTTATATATTTTCTAACTAAAATCCCTCATTTTCTAGAAATATCACGGATAACATTTATATAATTATTATCAAATCATCTCATATAAAAATTTAAGGCTCCCAAAAATATGTTTTAAAAAAACTAAGTTAAATTAATGAAAAAATTCATATTATATTAAAAAAAATCCGTGCATCGCACGGGTTTTAAGCTAGTCATAACTTAAATCACTAGAACACTATATTTTATTATATTTATAAGGCACCAGCTAGAACTTTGTTGGACTTACTATAACAAGCTACCCATTTTCTCGATACGTTACATACTTACATCTATTGGTGGCAACTAGGAGTGAGCATTTTTCGGGTTAGAACCGGGAACCGAACCGAACCGAAATTTCGGGTCCGGTTCGGGTTTTTTATAATTCGGGTCCGGTTCGGTTCTTGAAATTGAGAAAAGTTCGGTTCTCGGTTCGGTTCGGTTCTTGACATTCAAAACTCGAAAGAACCGAACCGAACCGAAATTATATAATACATTTAAATAATATATTAAATATATATTAATAATATATATCATTAATATATATTTATATTTATATTAATTATATATTATTAATAATATATTAAAAAAATATATATTATTAATTATATATTAATAATTAATATATATATATATACATTTCGGTTCTTTCGGGTTGGAACCGAACCGAACCGTAATTCACGGTTCGGGTCCGGTTCGGTTCCATCTCAATTTCGGGTCCGGTTCGGTTCTGAAAAATTGTTCTTTTCGGTTCTTGGTTCTTTCGGGTCCGGTTCGGTTCGGATCGGGTTGGACCCGTTGCTCACTCCTAGTGGCAACTAGCACCTACGTTGTGATTACTGCTTCCCTTACTTCAACTGTACGATAGAGTGGGCTTGGTAGCTTCTCTTATAAATAATAAAATAACTTATAATTCCGAAAAGAGCATCCTCAGATAACAATCCTGAGGTTAAAACATAATACAATACAAGTCAAGGATATTATTGTAAATACAGGACGGTAATTTCTATTCTTACAAAAATGCCATTCACCATTTATATTAAAAATCAATATAATCTCAGGTAAGTGCCTGACGTCAACCTTAGGGCCATTTATCTCTTCCAAAAAATGTAATACATTTATTTTTAACCCAACAGTAACAGTCTGTGAATCAAAGAAACAAGAAAATCAGTTTGACGGGGGATAAAACTCAAAAACGCCTATTAAAATTTTAAATAAAAATTTTACTTCCTCTATCCCAATTCCCAACCATTCCTTTACCTGTTAGAGAAATTGTTTGGCACGCATTTTAAGGTATAATTTATAGTTTCATAACTTATTTTTATAATTTTTTTTGTTTTGTATAAAAATAGAACAATCCTATTTTATACAAAAAAAAATTGAAAAATAAGTTATGGAACTATCCTTAAAATATACCTTAAAATGCGTGTCAGACACCCTCTCCAAAAGTAAAGAACGAGACGGTGGAAGTAAATATTTACATATATAGTTAAATATTCATTTGTTTACCAGTTCTCTCAAATTCGTTGAGATGGTTCACATTAGATGATATTTATTTAATATCATTATATTAAAGTTCAATTCAACTAAAAATAATTTTTTACTTTATTTGATATATGAGTTTACATTTGGACATTTTAATAGCATTTATATTTAATTAAATATCCTTAGTAGTACTATATGCATTTATTAGTGGATTTTCAATTTAGTTATATCTATTTCAGAATTAAAATGTTTCATGAATAATAGAAATCTATTAGAATTATGATATGGTTCTTATATTAGAATCTCAGTAAAATATTAATAATATTACAAAATGTAATAGAAAAAATTCGTATATTACACGAGATATAACTTATAAGTTGTGGTATGTATTTTATTAAAATTAAAATGTTAAAAGTTTGATAATTACTGTTTTTAAATTTTTGTCAATCTAATCTAAACTTTTAAAATTTTTCTTTATAAGGAACAAGTCTCATCAAACGAACATCGTGTTCTAGAATATTTCCCAAAGAAAGGAAAATGAAGGTGGAGATTTGATCTATTTAAATTGTTCCCAAAAGAATTTTCTAGGTAAAAAAGTTAAGATCCCTAAAAATTTGAAAAAGAAAAGATTTTTTTATATTTTTCTCTAAAATCTTCTTCCCCTTTTGAAAAAATTTAAAGAAAAAAGTAAATAAACTATTTTATTATCTTTGGTTGGTATAGAAAAAAATAACTTTTTTACATTCTTGGTAGGTAGACACTAAAAATTGTTATAATAGTCGAGTTTTTTTCCCCAAGATGTTTTATGGAAGGAATTCAATTCAGTTGGGTTAAGTGAATCCCATATATGATAGATTAATATATGACAAATTAAATTGATATATATTTCATATAAAATTGCGTTTGGAAACACAAATTACATTTCAAATCCAAAAATTCTATTGGGCGTATTTCAAATTCGAAGAGTGTTTGGCAACAACTTGAATTTCTTTCGAAAATTCAACTTAATAATTCTTAAGAAATCACATGGAATACATTTTATACAGTATTTCAAATAATCTTAGAATACACTTTAATCCATAACCTTTTAAACAATCTTAGAAACATGACTGTATCCAACTAATCATTAATAAGCAAATCCTATCATCCAGTAGACTTTTAAGCATGTCAAATTCATCAATTTTGCCATTCATGAGTCTTTTAAACAGCCATCATAGCTTCATCATCGGTAAGACCATCAATGTTAGATACAATCTCATATATTTCTTTGCATGTGGGTCTTGGATGCTCTTTTGCTTTATTTACAAAATCCTTAAATGACTCTACAAAACTAGTAAAAGCATCAGCAATTCGATCCCTCTTTTGCCTTTTAATTGATTCATCAGAACCTATTTCAGCAGTGTTAATAGCTTCATTATCCTGATCCATCGCAATTGCTGACTCCTCAAATTGTTCAAAGCCATCACCAGTAACTCTATCGGAGGCAAACAAATTACAGAAGTCATCCCAATTCTAAATACGCTTTTTCTGATATGCAGAAGCGAGTGGAACTCCCTATCCAAGTAGCCCAATCAGCACAGGCAATGAAGTAAATAATAACTTTGAAACAAATAATATCAGTACATGACGAGTATACCAGATTACCAGGACTAACATAAGTGTAAAGAAGCAACATTAGTAGAGGACATAGATAAAGAAGCAACACAAGCGTAAACTCTCAAAAATCTTATAAATCTATCAAGTGGTTGGTCATCAATACTCAACGGTAATCCGCTACGTATCCAGACGTAATCAGTTATTGTTTAAAACATAAAATTGGTAAGTACAAATTTGATCCAGAATGTTATAAAATCTAATTACAATGATGCAGTCACCATTACGCGAAAAAGGTATAGAAAGCAATTATAAGAAAACCTCTTTTCCTATGACTTTAAATGAGAAAATGTTGTGCATATAAGTGTGCCAATTAGTCCTCAAATAAAGTGCAATATCAAAACAAAGATACAAGTCTTCCAATAGAAAGTAATGATAATAATTATGCAACTGCATTTGTTACTATCTATCAATCATGTTAATATAAAGAAAAAATATACAAGGAAGATATACATTTTAGTTTTGAGAATTATCTTTTATCTACAGGCTTTTGAGTGCATCTATTAACAACCCTCTCAAAGATAACACTGGACGTTTAGACCAAATACACTATTCCCAGTTCGCAACAACTGAAAATAATGTGGGGGAAAAAGTACACTAGATGAGATCTTAAACAAATAGAGGCCATAAATATGATAATAGCCCTATACTCAACTACAAGCTGTTTACATTTTTTCAAATATATAAGATTACAGTTCTTCGAATCCAGCATCGTTCACATAATTTTTTGATGGATATTCAGACAAGCAACAGAGAGGTTAATCAGAGCCCTCGTGATACTTAAAAAAGATAAAATCAGAAAAAATGGCATAGTATTTTTCATTCCCAATTCATTATTTCCCGGCAACAGGGCATTATATAGTAACCAAAATAACAAACTCACACATATCAAGTAATCAATATTACATACTATCAGCCAAACTCAACAAATTCATTTACTATCAATCAAAATACATGAAAACCTAAAAAAAAACCTACATGAGCAGCAGGAGTGAAGTTCCAATTTAACATTAATAAAGAATACATGATTTATTATGGACTGCTAGATTTATCCATTTACAAGTCAGGAACTTGGAATGGTTAGAAACACTCTGATAAATGAAAATTTTAGTAAACAAAAAAATTACATAACTTTGCAGTAATATCTTAATAAGCTACTTTCATTCTTTCCTGGCCTGGTTAGGATGGAGGCAGAGGGAGGAGAGGAGGGGTGTTGACACTAGTGATACAGTCTGAAACTTTGCAAAACATTTCATTGATAAAACTGAAAACTATACAATCAACAATCTAAGTCTAAAACCAGTGTTTGCTATTCTATATATACAAGAAAATGAAGAGAGGAAACTTTGACTAACTTTTAGGCGGGAACTAACTAACTTTTGAACTATTACTATCTTCTAATATTTTAGCATTGATTGGAGTTTGACTTGATTTAATATCAATAATATCCCCCCCTCAAGTTGGGAGGAGAATTGGCAAAAGAAACACCCAACTTGGAAAGAAGATCAGTAAACAGTAAACTGTTGAGATGGTAAAATCTTTGTTAACACATCCGCTAGTTGACTTTGTGTAAGAAGATATGTAAGTTGCAACAATCCCTCCATAACTTTGTCCCGTGTAAAATGGAAATCGATTTCTATATGTTTAGTCCTCTCATGAAAAACTGGATTCTTTGCAATGTGGAGAGCGGATTGATTGTCACAATGTAGTGTGACAGGCTTCAAATTTGTAATCCCCAATTTTTCCAAAAGTCGAACTGTCCATACAACCTCAGATGCTGTAGACGCCATGGCTCTGTACTCTTATTCTGAGGAAGATCTTGAGATCGTGGACTATTTTTTAGACTTCCATGTGACAGGTGAAGAACCTAATAACAGTACATATCCCGTGACAGACCTCCGAGTATCAGGGCATGTTGCCCAATCCGAATCAGAAAAAGCCTGTAAAGTTAAAGTATCTGAAGCCTTGAGGAGAATTCCTTGTCCAATAGTCGATCTGACATATCTTAAAGTATGTAAAAATGCTTCACAATGAGGGTCTCTCGGAGATTGAAGAAATTGACTAAGCATCTGAAATGTGTAGCTTGGATCAGGTCTTGTATTTGTGAGAAAATTCAATTTCCCAACTAAGGATCTATAAAGTTCATGTCTGTCAAACAATTTTCCATCTGTTGTATTTAGTTTTAACATGAAGTGGCAAAGGTGTCATAACCTGTTTAGATAAGTCAGCCTCGACAAGATCAAGAATCTCCCTAGTATATTTAGCCTGACTCAAAATTGTCCCTTCTGCTGAATAAGAAACCTTTATACCAAGAAAATAACGCATCACACCATGATCCTTGATGCCAAACTGAGAGTGTACATGCTGTTTCAAAGCCTCAATCTTTGTAGAATTAGTACCTGTGACTAAAATGTCATCTACATATACAGCAACAATAGTAATTTTAAGTCCATCTTTACACATAAAAAGACTGTAATCTAGCTTTGACTGATAAAAACCTTGATGCAACAACTCATCAACAAGTGTTTCATTCCATTCTCTTGAAGCCCGTTTCAGTCCATATATGGACTTATTTAATCTGCAAACCTGATTAGGACCATGAGGTATCACATCTTGAACTCTCATATAAACTTCTTCCTTCAAGGTTCCATGCAAAAAACCATTATTCACATCCATTTGGAACAATTTCCATTTCTTATGAGCAGCCAAGGCTATTAAACACCTAATTGTGTTCATCTTAATGACTGGAAAAAAAGTCTCCTGATAATCAATACCATATTTCTGAGTGAACCCTTTAGCCACTAACCTGGCTTTACATCTTTCAAGTGATCCATCCGAATTCAATTTCACCTTATAGACCCATCGGCAATCAATTGGTTTTTTTTCTTTAGGTAACTCAGTCAAAGTCCAAGTATTAGTATCTTGCAAAGCTGTGATCTCTTTTTTCCATAGTTTCCACCCAAAGTGGACTAGTAGATGCCTCCAGATAAGAAGAAGGTTCAGTGATGACGGGATTCTTATCAATAAAAGAATGAAAATCAGAAGGCATTTGATTAGCTTCAATAAGATTACACCAATGATTGCTAGTAGATTTACTGTCAAGAAAGTGATAATCTTGTAAATAAGAAGGAGGATTTCTTTGTCTGATGGATTGTTTGACAGGTGGAGTCAAGTTACTTAGATCCACAGAATGAGATGAGTCTGTAGAACAATAATCATTTGCAGAACCAGAAGAACTGGAACTAACTAGTGTAGAATCAGATGAAATGTTAGATGGTGATGAAAAAGAAATAGAGTCAGATGAAGAATTTGAATGATCATTATGTGAAGAATTTTGATGAACAAATATATCATCAAAACTAGAACTATGTGTTGTTCTTGGAAGAAAGATAGAATTCTGGTATAGACTAGTTGATTGGGACTTGAATAAGTGGAAGGGAAAATATGTTTCATGAAAAGAAACATCTCTGGAAACCGTGATCTCATTATTAAGCAGATTGAGAACTTTGTAACCTTTTTGAGAAACAGGATATCCAAGAAAAACAATCGGAAAAGCTCTATGATCAAATTTTAACGTTTGTACTTTAGAAGTGGAAACATAACACAAACATCCAAAGCTTTTTAAATGCACCAAAGAAGGTTGATCCTTATAAAGATTGTAATAAGGGGAATGAAAATCAATACTCTTGAGTGGCATACGATTAATTAAGTAAGTCGCACACAAAACACACTCACCCCAAAATCTAGCTGGAACATTAGATTGAATATATAAGGATCTGGCAGTTTCCAGTAAATGTCGATGTTTCCTCTCCACAACTCCATTTTGTTGTGGAGAGTAAGCATAAGTTATTTGACTAACAATTCCTTCTTTGAGGAACAAATCTTTCATTTTGCCAGCAACTAACTCCAGAGCATTATCTGATCTCACACAAAGAATAGTAGTATGAAACTGATTTTTAACATATTGGAGAAAATTTTCAAAAACAGAAGGTGCATCAAATTTATGTTTCAAAAGATGTATCCAGGTAAATCGACTAAAGTCATCGACAATGGTAAGAAATTGATTACAACCAGATTGGGTTTTGACCATATAATGTCCCTAAATGTCAATGTGAAGAAGCTGAAAAATAGCACTTGACTTAATACTACTAGAAGGAAAAGAGTTTCTAGTTTTCTTTGCTAAAGGACAAACATTACAAATTTGAGATAAGCTCTTGTTTTTACATGAAGGTAAAACAAGTTGCAATTGTGAAAAGGGTAAATTCCCCAATCTGACATGCCAAAGATTAGCATCGTGAGCAGAGGTAGTTTCAGAATAAAGTGAAGTAGAACTGAAACAACCTTGAGGTTGCGGATTAGAATCAACTTTGTGCAGACTGTACAAGCCATTGTGCAATTTACCAAGAGGAATCAAAGGACCTTTCTGAGAATGGTCCTAAAGCATACAATATGCAGAATCAAAAATTAATTGACAATTAAGATCAAGACAAAACTTCTGTGTAGATATGAGTTTGAAATTAAAATTAGGAACTAAAAGAACATTTCCTAGCATAATAGTGTCTGTGAGCTGAACATTGCCAATATGAGTCACTTTAATCTTACTTCAGTCAGGTATTGTAATGCTATCATCAGAAACAATTTTGTAAGAACAAAAATCATTCACATCATTGGTGATGTGATCTGTTGCCCCACTATCAAGTATCCAGTCTGCTTTAGTACAAGAAAGTAAACAAAGTTTACTTGTGAGTAAAGCTATGTGGGAGTTCTGATCAACACCATTTGAATTGTCAGAAACATGTTGCTTGTTCAAAAGCTCCATCAGTTGAGTATATTGATCCAGAGAAATGTTGTTAGGAGTCAAAGAAGTATCACTAGAAGAAACATCTGCAGACTTCTGTGTTGGTCCTTGTGATAAAGCTGCAACCCTGTCCTTAGGTTTGAAGTTTACTGGGAATCCATGAATTTTGAAACATCTATCAATGCTGTGACCAGGTACCTTACAATGAGTACAGTAATAATTTGAACCAGGTTTAGTTCCAAACTTTCTAGGACCTGCAAACTTTGCCTGTGATCCACCAGATTGAACCTTATTGTTGAAATTAACCATTTTCATTCTATCTGCCAAGAATGCCATAGCATCAGTTGTAGCAATAGCCTGAGAAATTTCTCTATGTCTCTCCTCCTGAGCAAACAAACGGTAAGCAGAAGAAACATTTTGCAAGGGATGCATCATCAATACATTTGCTCTCACAGCAGCAAAATTATCATTCAGTTTCATAATAAACTGAAGCAGTCTTTGATCTTGTTGTCTATTCTGGATTCTCTGATTCACATTACAAGTACATTTCCCACAAGTGCAACTAGGCAATGGATTAGCATCATTGACTCCATCCCAAATTGTTTTGATTGCAGTAAAGAATTCAGAAACAGTTTGTGAACCCTGAGTAATTTCAGCCAATTTCTGTTCCAAAGAGTACACCTGAGTTGTAGAATTATAGCCATATCTCTCCTCTAAATCGGACCAAATCTCCCTAGATGTAGGGAAAAATAGAACACTCCAAGCGATATTTTCATCAAGATTAAAAATGATCCATGAGATCACGAGGTCATTACATCGAGACCAAAGCTTATATTCAGGTGTAGCTACATAAGGAGCAGAAACAGAACCATCGACAAAACCTATTTTATTTTTAGCAGATAAAATCAAAGTCATGGATCGTTTCTAGTTATTGAAGCCATGACCGTCAAACTTAACAGAAACAAGTTGATTTGATGACGCATCAGAAGGATGTATATAGTGGATACTAGATTGATCATGATTTGAAGAATTAGATGATGTAGTCATCGTAAATTTGCAGAATTCAACAAGTTACCACAAAAATTTCACAAGAATTTCTCAGAGTAAATTCATCAAACAGATCGATGTATTTGCTATCAAGAATACAGAAAAGAACATAAAAGAATACAGATCGATATTTCAGGTGTAAGAATCACCAAGAAACACAGTAATGAACAAAAAAGAATTAAAGAAGCAATCGATTATTGAATCGATGCAATCAGAACAATTTTCAGTTATCGAAACGACTCAATTCGTATCACAATCAACTCAAACTTGAATCATAAAAATACAGATGTAATGAAAAAAGATCGGAGTGAGAAAACGTATTACTGGTATGATGAATCCATTCTTAAAATCAACCGGAGAAGATGATAATGGCGATCGGAGGAAAAAGCACGGAAGAAGGAACGAGCTTGATTAGCTTTGATACCATGATACAGTCTGAAACTTTGCAGAACATTTCATTGATAAAACTGAAAACTATACAATCAACAATCTAAGTCTAAAATCAGTGTTTGCTATTCTATATATACAAGAAAATGAAGAGAGGAAACTCTGACTACTTTTAGGCGGGAACTAACTAAGTTTTGAACTATTTCTATCTTCTAATATTTTAGCATTGACTAGAGTTTGACTTGACTTAATATCACTAATAACTAGGCTATCAACGATTGCTCGAGCCTATGATCATTTCAATGTAGTCTTTACATATATACAATTTTCATATATACATTTTTCTTCCTAACAAGTGAAGATTCACTTGGAAAGAAAAATACTATATAATGATCTCAATTAGCAAAATTAAAATATTCAAATTCCCAATGGAATCGAGGCATTTCAGCAAATAGATAAAAAAAATATCTCACCAACAAAAATCGTTTATAAAAGTAAATTGAGAAAAATTCAGAGATGTATTTTGTTGCAGGGTATGGTAATTATAATTACTGACTGGGAAGCACTTGACAGACTTTTCAATCCCTATGGCTCAAATTACCAACAGTGTGTGTTATCAACTGTCAATGCATGAGTAGTAATGAGTAAAGACTGAAAATTAAGACATGTGCTAAAGGTCCTTCAATATAACGGACATAAATTTCTACCATATAAAAATTTGTAGGTGATGGTGCCTTTTAGATATGAATTGTTTCCGGATGATTTATTTTATGTGGTGGAATTAAAGGATATACCAATATCCAGAATTGTTGATTTATTTTTGTAGGGTGCATGGTATATCTGTTTTTAACCTATTAAACTTCAGAGTGTTCGATCCACATTACATGGATTTGCAGAGCATCCCTACAGATTACATATGCTTTGGAAGACTTTCATTTTTTCCCCATATGCTTCCTTTTTTATTTGTTAACAACTCAATCTTCACATGTGAAGATTGTGTTTCTCGTTGTTAATGCTTTGGAAGTATATAGAAGTGGATGTATATAGAACGAGAATCACGATCCCGTGCCATCTTTGTGGTCATTCTTCTCCAACATGCATGTTCATATTCCTCATGCAGGGGAGAAGTATTCAAATGAAATAGGGCCCTTGAAGTCACCACAAAACAAATCCATATCAATTACAAAGGGACCATCAATTATTACAACATGTGAGAATCCCACGTTTAATTCATAGATGTATTGACATCAAATATCAAAACTCCCACGATCTCACCTAACTGATTATTATTATTTTATTTTATTGTGCTAAAGGGTCTGTAATTTTATTGCAAAAAAGGATGGTTAATTAATCACCCCGACTCCACGAAGGAGTAAAGTTTATAGGTTACAAGTCCATCGTAATAATATTACAGTCATAAAAATTCAGCATCAATAGCATTAACATAAGTGCCAATGGCTTAGGACAGTCACCAGCATTTTGGAGGTCCTAGACATTTTAAATTTTATTTTAATTTACGATTAAATCAAAAAATATATTGTTATAGGGAGAATATTGTATAACAATATTTTGGAGGTTGCTGGAATCACGGGGCAAAATACGGATATTTTTCTAAGAACACGAAGAGCACAGAGGTGATTTGTAACTATTTGTGGTTGATCTTGTCTATTGATATTCAGTGGTGAACTGTTTCTCAGACATTACAAGATGCCTACGTACCCTATTTATAGGGATCAATCCATACGTAGTTCTCTTGAAGAAGAAGTTATCTAGACGGGCTAGGGTTTCTATGGGCTCGACTTGACCCAAATCCACTAGACGCCTCCTTGGGCTAATATATTTTACCCATTTATCCTGCTCATGACCCATGGCCCATAAAAGGTTACCCATGGCTAGCATGATGCTCTAATTAAACATTGTTACTGGCGAAACTGGCTAGATGGCCTCGCATGCGACCTCGCTGCGCTAGTCATGCGAGGTGATCCGTGATGTATGGAGATAATCGCACTCACGTGACCTCGCTGGGTCTGACCGTAAACCTTCATAATAAGTATACTCTAGGCCATGCTGGACCTCTAGGCCTCGCTAGACCTCGTGAACTGCGACCCCATCCCTTTGGGATCGCTGGCGATGCCGCCTTACCGAACAATGTCATGAATTCCTCTATGATGATGAACTTTAATGACCCGTTCTTCTTTCCTAGGCCCATTATGTGTGATGCAATATTATTCTAGCCCATTTAGGCCTGCTTAGGACTTATGCCAAATTAGGTTCGCTACTGGAGCATTACTGAAATTGGCGTTTCTCTGACATTTATCACAGCTTTTAGCGAATTCAAATGCATCTCTTTTCAATGTAGGCCAGAAATACCCTTGTCGTAAGATTTTTTGAGCTAGGGAACTACCCCCTAGTGATTGCCACATATTCCTTCATGGACCTCCCTTAGGATGTAATTGCATTCTTCTCTATCTACACACCTCAACAGTGGTGTATTGAAACCTCTTCGATATAGCACCCCAATCACATATCGAGCTGCCTGATATTTGACCTTCCTCGCTTCTTTCTTTTCTTGAGGTAGAACTCCCTTCTTGACATACTCCCATATAGGGGTCATCCATGTCAACCCCTGGCTCGCTAGTTCCAGAACAAATTCCTCCGGAACACTGGGTTTACTTTGAATTTCCAATGGAATGATCCCAAGTAGAGTGGCCTCGCGACGCGAGCCTAATTTGGCAAGGGCATCGGCTCCCTGATTCCTCTCCCTTCTTATGTGAACCACTTTGACTTCGTTAAACTTCTTGATCAGCCTCTGTGCACATCGCAGATATAGCTCGATCTGCTCACCCTTAGCTTGCCAGCCACAATAAAGTTGATATGTCACTAACATAGAATCGCTGTAGGCTGTAAGGTTCTCCACCTTCATTTCCAATGCTAGTTTGAGACCAATGATCAGGGCCTCATATTCTGCTGCATTGTTGGAAGCTTCAAATGCGAAGTGAACGGCACTGCTTAACTTGCGACCCTCAGGGGTGATAAGCTCGATCCCGGCCCCAGCTCCTTCTTTATTAGACGCCCCATCAACATATAGCTCCCACCACGAAGCTGAATTCTCATTTTTGACCTCGGGGTCTGTTACCTCTGGGATCGCTATTAATGCCCAGGCATCTTCCTCAGATTGGGAAGGGAATTCCAATATAAAATCTGCTAAGGCTTGCCCCTTTATTGCACCTCGAGGCTTGTACTCAATATCGAACTGACTCAGCTCTATCGTCCACTTTAATAGTCTTCCTGAGGCCTCGGGCTTATGCATCACTTGCCTCAAAGGGTAGGCAGTACGAACCTAAATGCTGTGTGCCTGAAAATAGGGCCTCAACTTCCTCGAAGCCAATATCAAAGCGTAAGCTAGCTTCTCAATGTTGGTGTAACGAGTCTCCGCGTCTAACAACCTCTTACTTACATAATAGACAGGGTATTGAGCTTTCTCCTCCTCTCGAACGAGGACAGCACTGACCGCATGCTCTGAGACAGCCAGGTAAACGATGAGGACTTCTCCTTCCTTAGGCTTAGAAAGCAGAGGCGGCGAGCCTAAGTGTTTCTTTATTTTTTGGAAAGCCTCCTAGCATTCAGGGGTCCATTCAAAATTTTTGCCCACCTTCATAATTGCTTTGAAGAACTCATGACACTTGTCTGATGATTTAGAAACAAATCGATTGAGGGCTGCTATCCTTCCAGTTAGACTTTGAACCTCTTTGACATTTCTAGGTGATCTCATTTCCATTAGGGCCTTTATCTTGGCTGGATTGGCCTCAATTCCTCTGTGGTTTACAATGAACCCCAAGAATTTTCCTAATTCGACCCCGAAAACACACTTCTGGGGGTTAAGCTTCATCCTGTACTTCCTCAGTATGTCAAACATTTCTGCGAGGTGGGATATATGATCCCTGGCCTCCTTAGACTTCACGAACATGTCATCAACATAGACCTCCATTGTCTTCCCGATTTGCCTCTCAAACATCATGTTGACGAGCCTTTGATAGGTGGCCCCGGCATTAAGGAGACCGAAGGGCATCCCAATGTAACAGTAGAGGCCTCTATCCGTGATGAACGAGGTGTGCTCCTGATCGGGTCCGTACATAGGTATTTGATTATACCCAGAATAAGCATCCATGAAGCTTAGGAGCGCATGCCCCGCTGTCGCATCCACCAGCTGATCAATCCTTGGGAGTGGGAAACTGTCCTTGGGGCAGGGCTTGTTGAGATCAGTGAAATCTACACAGGTCCTCCACTTGCCATTCGGTTTCTTCACTAGGACACGGTTCGTGAGCCAATCAGGGTAAAATGATTCCCTAACGAGCCCGACCTCGAGGAGCCTGTCTACTTCTTCTTTGAGAGCCTCGGCTCGCTCCCCACTTATGGGTCTCCTCTTATGCCTCACCCTTTTTTTACTGGGGTCTATATTAAGCCTGTGGCACATCATATTAGGATCTATGCCAATCATATCCTCATGAGACCATGCAAATACATCCAAATTAGCTTTAAGAAATTCCACGAGCCTCCCCCTAAGGTCAGGGTTTAGCTGCGACCCGACCCTTAGCACTTTAGTAGAATCCTTGGCATCGAAAAGAATAGAAACTGTGTCTTCAGCAGCTCCGACTCGCTCCACATGCTCGGTGATGCGAGGATCTAAATCAATTTCAACCTCGCGAGCCCTGCTAGATTATGCTTCCTCTTTCCTTGTTCCTCCTGTCACAGGGGTTGCACCGACATGGCCATGTTCAGTTACAACTGTTGCTTCTCGAGTAATTCCATTAGGTAAATCCTCCAATGTTGATCTCTCCTTGCGAACCATTTCCCCTTACGGGCTCGCACAGCGGCTTGTTCTGGACTTTCCTCGTCATCACTAGCCTCTTCAATAATTCCTTCTTGAAGAACCAATACTGGATACGAAGCCTGCATCATAATAACCCCTGGCACTGGCTCTACTTGTATACCTAAATTGTCGAAGTAATCCTCCGGCAACTCTTCGATAGATATTATATTACACCCAACCGGGGGTCGCGAGACATCTTTGCGAGCTCTTTCTTCCTCCTCGCACTCCATTGTATCTATCACAGAGCTGCTTCCCTTTTCTGCTGATTTAAGGGCCCTGTTGTAGCACTCCCGAGATTCCTGCTGAATTCCTCTAACACAACCCATGCCCTGCGGAGTGGGGAACTTCATCGAGAGGTGGTAAATAGAAGTGACCACCCTCATTTCCTTCAAAATTGGTCTTCCTACTATAGCATTATAAGCCGATGGTTAATCTACGACCATGAAATCTGCAACTTGGGTGGTGATGCAGGGCTCGTCCCCTAAAGTAATAGGGAGCTTGATGAGGCCTTTCACACTGACCGAAGCTCCGGTGAATCCATAAAGATGCCCCACTGTAGGAATAAGGTCCTTGTCCACGTATCCGATCTTCTTATAAACGTCATACATTAACACATTCACAGCACTTCCGTTATCCACTAAGACTCTATATACATTCTTAGATCCAATGCGAACTCGAACTACCAAAGCGTCAGAATGAGGATGGTGGACCCACTTCGCATCTTCTTCTGTGAACATAATATTTGTATCCTCCCCTTAAAGAGCTTTGGGGGCCTCTCTTGAAGGTGATGGACATTAGTAAGGGGGCACTCTCTAGCCTCGCGAGCATACCTCTCTCTGGCCTTGTTACTGTCTCCTCCAATATGAGGTCCTCCTATGATCACATGGATGCTACCGCCTCGTTCTTCCCTCTCCTTGCGAGGCGCCACATTCTGTCCGACAGGAGAGACATTGGTGTATCCCAATCCTGGTTTGCCAGAGTTCCCTTGATGTTTCTTTACTTCCCGGACTGCCCACTCTGTTAACTTTCCTTCTCGAATTAAACGATCAATTTGCTCTTTAAGGTGCCAGCAATCTGCAGTATCATGCCCCGTTTGTTCATGAAAATCACAATATTTCTTTGTATTCCAGGTTCCTTGTGCACCCATGGCAGGAGGTTTTGTGAACACCCCCTTATTAGCATTGACTGCATAAATATGATCAACGGAGGCGACCAGGGGAGTGAATTTGTCTTCATCTCTAGCTGGGCGAGCCCGAGGTGGGGAACGCCTCGGGGGATCGCGGTCCCTTCTTTTTGGGCTTGGACTACGATCTTGTCTTCGCCTGGGACTCCGAGAATCTTTCCTCTTTACCCCTTACTCTTGCTTCCACTACTTTCTCCTTTGCTCTTTCTTAACTCTTCCATTGATTTCTCAACCCGCTGAAAAGGTTCTGCCTCTTTGTATAATTCAGCGAGCGTACTGGGTGTGGATGCTTGCAATTTCTTCCAAAGCTTCGTTCCTTCTCGCAACCCTGCAATGAGAAAATTCTTCACAGCCTCGTCATTTGCTCCTCGCACCTTAGGGACTTCGGCATTGAATCTTTTAAAATATTTTTGCAAGCTCTCTCCGTCCCTTTGCTTAATGTTAGCCAAAGTGGACACCGGGGGTGCATAAAGCATCGAGGATTGGAACTGCTTGATAAAGATGTCTATAAACTGATCCCAAGAGTCAATGGTTACTAGAGCCCCGAGCTTTGAAAACCACTACTGAGCACTTCCCCTCAGCGAGGCCGCAAACAGTCTACACCTCGCTAGTTGCGAGACCTGATAAACATCCATCTCATTATTGAATCGAATCACAAACTCTGCTGGATCAGTATCGCCATTATAGGTCATATCAGAATGATGGCCTCGAAACACTGCAGGAAGTGGAGCAGTTCGAATTTCATGGGTGAAGGGCGAAGATGAGCCCATAGTGCTAAAAATCCCTTTCTCATTATTCATCGCATCCAAGGCCTTTTTTAGCTCTTCCAACTTGTAGTCCCCAATTTTGGCCTCCTTGTCTTCCTTTCCCTTCTCACCAGTACTTCCATGATGAGATTAAGTATTCTTAAGGGCACTAGACTCCTCCTGATCGTTTTTGCGATCCTTTTTTGTTAAATCCTCCTCGCGATATCGGGATCGCTCATGGTCCCGATGAGATGGGGGTCTATCGTCACGACGATGGGACCGCTCACGCTCTCTGTGAGAGGGGGGTCTGTCATCGCGACGATATGACCGCTCACGATCTCGAAGTGGAGACACTGGTCGATAGAACCCTTGCTTTTGTTTTTAGATCCTCCCCCCTTAACATCGTTAACCTTTTCTAACTTGAGGCGAAGATCGTGCTCAGTTAGCTTCTTTCCAAGACGATCAAAGACACTTACTGATCGTCCTTCAGATGAGGCGGGCTTACCATGCGAGTCTCCTTTTTCTTCCCTAGTAGCTTCCTCTTCGTCCCAATCAGGGTTCGTTTGATCTGTTACCAAATCATCAAAGTCTTCTATTAGCTTCTTGGTGGGGCCTTTACTTCCCTCCCCCTCATGGGTTTGGGGTCTCATTCTTGCATTCCTCTTCACACCCCTAGAGCTATGCCGCTTCTCCGTCTTAGCCATCCTTTCCTGCACGGATGCCACTGTGTCTCCGATCCCCTTTAGAAAAGACATGACTTCGCTCTCTAATGTCACCTTCTGGACAGGGGGTGGTGTTTTTTCCTTCTCGAACTCAGCCTCGGTCCCATCTCCATACACTTCGCTCTCTGGTGAATCCTTCCTCTGAGGGTCGTCTTTGTTTTTCTTGTGCGACCCCGGGGTCTCCCCCACTCCGTTTTTCTTCTTGTTCGGTTTAGTCATTGTTCTCCCAATTCAACGACGCCCCTCCTTCTAGCGCCAAATGTTATAGGGAGATTATTGTATAACAATATTTTGGAGGTTGCTGGAATCACGGAGCAAAATACGGATATTTTGCTAAGAACACGAAGAACACGGAGGTGATTTGTAACTGTTTGTGGCTGATCTTGTCTATTGATATTCAGTGGTGAACTGTTTCTCAGACTTTACAAGATGCCTACGTACCCTATTTATAGGGATCAAGCCATACGTAGTTCTCTTGGAGAAGAAGTTATCTAGACGGGCTAGGGTTTCTATGGGCTCGACTTGACCCAAATCCACTAGACGCCTCCTTGGGCTAATAAATTTTACCCATTTATCCTGCTCATGACCCATGGCCCATAAAAGGTTACCCATGGCTAGCATGATGCTCTAATTAAACATTGTTACTGGCGAAACTGGCTAGATGGCCTCGCATGCGACCTCGCTGGGCTAGTCATGCGAGGTGATCCGTGATGTATGGAGATAATCGCACTCACACGACCTCGCTGGGTCTAACCGTAAGCCTTCATAATAAGTATACTCTAGGCCACGCTAGACCTCTAGGCCTCGCTAGACCTCGTGAACTGCGACCCCATCCCTTTGGGATCGCTGGCGATGCCGCCTTACCGAACAATGTCATGAATTCCTCGATGATGATGAACTTTAATGACCCGTTCTTCTTTCCTAGGCCCATTATGTGTGATGCAATATTATTCTAGCCCATTTAGGTCTGCTTAGGACTTATGCCAAATTAGGGCATAACATATATATAATAATAAGGTATTGATGAATTTTATTCAATTTATAATTACACCAATATATATATATACATACATACATATATATATTAATAATCTTATACAACACTTTTTTAATAGGGGCTTTTAATATTATATAATTTTCTAGGATTTTTGCGATAGTTAAATGTGAATTGTATATGTACGAGATAATAGTTATAATTATGTAAAAGAAAAAGACAATAAAATCTATGAGGGGTGTATTCAATTAAGATTTTAATGGATTGTTAATAATCCATGGATTTTACTGAATTTTTAAATTCACGGATTGTTCAAAATCTACAATAGACTCTATACAGACTTTTTAAATTCTACACAGATTCTGTTAGATTTTAATGGATTGATTTATCAAGATTTTTGTGAACTAAAAACAATCCCAAAAATTCTATTTGATAAAAACAATCCCAAAGATTTTAATGGATTGATTTGATTTATCTGATGGTATTCAAAAATCCATGGATTTTTTTGTATTTGATAAAATGATGGATTTTGAAGGATTTGCTAGTATATTTTATATCATTTAAAATCTCACCAAAATCCATGAGATTTTGAAGAATTTATCAAAGAACTCTAGTTAAATCAGCAAGACTCTACAAGATTTTTCAAAATCTATATATACAAGAACAAATCAAAAGAAAATCTATATATACAAGTACGTAGCTTCTTTTGCAGAGACAGAACAAATCAAAGAAAATTGCAGAGTGAAAAGAAAGAACGACAAGAATGGCTAGTGTTCTCCACATGAAAGGAGGGATTAGTGAAACAAGCTATGCTAAAAACTCGGCTATTCAGGTCTTTTTTCCCTTACTGCACATACAACATAGGAAATTTCAGGACACGTTAATTTGTAGTAGTTTACTGTTTTTTTTGTATTGCTATGCATGATATAGAAATGATTTGATTATCTCCACATGCATGCAGAAAACTGTTATATTGAAATCACGACATTTCTTAGAGAAAACTGTTGAGGATTACGCGGTGAATGGATTCCCTGAATGCTTTAAGATAGCTGATTTGGGTTGCTCTTCAGGGCCAAACACACTTTTGGTTGTGACGAATATAATTGAAAGTGTTCATGAAATATGCCAGAAGAAAAAACAAACAGCGCCTGAAATTCAAGTGTTCTTAAATGATCTTGCTGATAATGATTTTAATACGATTTTCAGAATGGTACCACCATTTTATTCAACGATCGAGAAAGAGAAAGGTGAAAACTCAGGGAAATGTTTCATATCGGGAGTGCCAGGTTCTTTCTATACAAGGCTCTTTCCTCGCAAAAGCATTCACTTTGTTCATTCTTCTTACAGTCTTCATTGGCTCTCTCAGGTTATTATTTGTCAAATGTACAAATTTATAATTTCTTTTTGTAAAAAAAGTGTGGTAGACTAACGAATAAACTAGTACAGGTCCCTCACAAGTTAGAGAATAACAAGGGAAACGTCTATATGTCAAAAACTAGTCCGCATGGTGTTTATGAAGCTTACTTTGATCAATTCAAAAATGACTTCTCGAAATTTTTGGGCTTGCGAGCTGAGGAAGTTATCCCTGATGGCCGCATGGTCTTGACAATGGTTGGGAGGAGCAGCGCAGATCCAACCGCAAAAGAATGTTGTGGTCTATGGGACCTACTGCTGATGTCACTTCAAGACATGGTGGCCGAGGTATGATTCACTCCATCCTGTAAATTAAACTGTAAAACAAATTTCTTAGACAAGTGTGAATAAATTTGTATCAAATGTATTTTTTACTTGATCTTTTGTGCGCCTGTTTGCATGTTTGAAATTGATGTTATAAATGTATTTTTTCTAACAGAAGTAAAAATATTTGAATATATACCTTCTGTTTACGAGATATAGGGTGCTGTATGCTGAACATCATTGTTTGTTTCAGGGTTTGCTTCATGGAAAAGATATCGATTCATTCAATTTGCCTCTTTATTACCCATCTGTCGATGAACTTAAGGCTATAGTGCAACATGAGGGTTCCTTCAGAATCGATAGATTGGGGACGACTCAAGTTAATTGGGACATGCATGATGATGAAGCAAACTCTGTTTATGATAGAGACAGTAGTGGAAAGATCGCTGCCATGGCACTGAGATCTGTAGTAGAACCTATGCTTGCTGCTCATTTTGGGGATGCTTTTATGGACAAGCTTTTTGAGAGGTATGCTCTGCACGCAGATGATTATCTCTCGAGGGAGAAAACAAAGAACTTCAACATTGTGGTGTCCTTGACAAGGAGTTCGGAAAAAAGGCCTATTATATCAATCATCTCCCCTCCTTATCAGAATGTTTAGTTAAGATAAATGTAGATACTGGTCAAGAAAAATGCACATGTTATTGCATTGTAAAATAGTCTAGGCAGGCTTCATATGCCCCCTTGAACAACTCTAATAAATACCAGTTCATATTAGAATTGGTCGCAAATTATTGAATGTTGTTCTTGTTATATAAGTAAGAGAACAGACTAAAGTACAAATTAATTGAAGTAACTGGGATCGGGAGAGCTCAGGAAACTGTAATTGGGGTCGGGAGAGCTAGTAAACTTCAATATCACGTTAAATAATCAACTCTCGGAGAATTTCTACTCAAATACTATTAACTGACAACATATATATCCATGAAAAATCTACCATCTAAACATTTCTTAATCATCTCAATTCTTAATTGTGTTTTTAGACCGACAATTCACACCCACACACACACACACACTCACTTGGATAATTTTAATTAATGTTATCGACTATGCATGAAAGATCTACTAGAGAACAAGTTGGACACATTTCACAATTTTATTGGAGGACACTTAACATGTTTGACCACAACAGTTGTTTACCCTGCTGAGTACGTACGTTACTGGGGCTAACCCAGCAGATCGAGTTACGTTAGTGGGGTGGGGCTGAAAAACAGATTTGATATAAATAAATACCTAATTTCACAAACTTCTTGTTACAGGGGTTGATTGATCAGATTGCCTTCGTGGTTGCAATAGTTTGATTTGGCTTATAATCTTTTTTTTTTTTTTTGGTTGTATCGATTTGTGAATAAAATTGACAAAGGGTGCACAGAGAGAGTTTTTAAGAGGAGAAGGTGTAAGATGGTGACCAGCTTGATGCATGACACTCAATATTACACACCTAATTCTACATCTATATATATCGTGTGGCAAGTCAAAAAAATCGAGGCTAATGTTTATTTAAAAAACATTGTTCAACAGTCGAAGACTCGAAATTGTTTCCATGTTTGTTATTCCAAGTTATTGTTAATAATCGAAGACTAGAAATTGTTCGAATCTTCCATTTCTTTGTTTGCTAGTTTTGTTTAAAAAATTTCGGGAATTATGAACTTGTTATTTCGATTACGTAGTACACTTTCGGTAGTTGTTTCTTGTTTCATTGTGCAAGTACTTGCATTATATGGACATTTTCTCACTTCTTTCATTTCCTATGTGAATGGAATACAAACATAACCACATGTTTGAAATTGGTAAACACGGTCTCCATGCGAATGGAATACAAACATAATCACATGTTTGAAATTGGTAAACACAGTCTCATTCTCCATGTGATTAACGTGTCAAGTCGACTACACAAGTTCCTAATATCAACAAATATTGATTAGATTTAACGTACTCTTTAAACCTAATATTTGAATTATTGTCTACTCGGTACTCTTTAAACCTGATATTTGAATTATTGTCTACTCGGTACATCGATTATTGTGGACAACAATTCAGTTTCTAAACCTTAAGTCGTATTACAAAAAATAAGTAATATGCAAGTTATTTGGGCAAAAATGGAGACAGCAGGATGTTAAAACATGAGACACACGGTAAGTGAATCAAGTCAACGTTATCTTTCTACTCTTGTTTACCTACTTGCCCTCTTAGAACTTCATCTGCAAGAAACTTCATTCAGCACTTTCATCTGGCCCATTTAAAGTAATGTATCCTTATTTCATTTATACCTCAAAATATTATTTTAATTACTATTTCGAATCTGCTTTTCTCATTGTATAGGACCGTTTCCACCTAGCTTTCTTCTAATACTTTGTTCAAGTCTTCTATTATAAGGTGAATATTGTGAACTTGGGCTTTATATATATTTTTCCTCAGGAAAATTTAGGTTGGTTCCGACAAGGTGAACTGAACATGTGGCATCCTCTTCAGCATCTGTAGAGATCTGGAGCACCCTGTGGAGTCTTGTGGCTGCAGTGTATGCCTTAGTTCATGACTGTGAGACATACGAGCTGGACACCTTGTGATTTTTTATCGCCACATTGCCATATGGCAGATTTGGCATCCCGCGATGGACACCATAACAAACATGCTTCCAATGTATATAAGCTATCTGTCGCATGTTAATGTACAGATAAGAAGTCCTGAATTGTGTGAACTTTTATTTACTTTTCTTCCTGTAGTAGATATTTGGAACGTTGATAAAAGTGACGGACTCGATAAATATGAGTGCAGGCCTAACAAATTACCGATAACGACCACACCAGAAAACAGGACGGTGTATTACCTAAAGAACTTCGGAGTTACTTAAAGAGGGTTTTTCTTTCCGCTCGCGCTCCTCGTACAAAAATTGTTGTGTAATTATTCCTCGTGATCTTTTCTGAGGCACGTTTGCTGAAGCCTAAAATATGAGAGAAGATGATTAGCTTTGCAAAAAAAGACAAAAACTACATATATATAAATTTAAAAAAAAAACCTGAAAAAAGCCCAACCCGAAGGCCTAAAACGGGCCTCATATTTTAGAGAAAGCCCGGCCCAGCCCGACCCGATTGTTAAAAAGCCCGAATTTTTTAAAGTCCGGATAAAGCTCGGCCCGAAGGGCTTTTTGCACAACCGGTAAAAGTTAAAGATTTAAAGCCTGAAACTCTGCATTTCTTGGACTCCGAAAAAATTTGCTAGCATGATGTAACAAAATGCAGCATAATTTGGGGGATATGGTAAAACCTCGTTACATTAATATTTTGTAAATTAATAATCTCTCTAAGTTAATAATTTTTTCCGGCCCCAACTTGGACCAGTTTAAAATATGATCAATTTCGATAAGATAATAAAATAATAATTTTTTTGAAAAATCATATATAAATCTAAGGTCCCAATAATATTATAAATTAATAATTCCTTTATAATTATAAAAATATATGTATTACTCTTTTGTAAAATATGATTTTATGGTTCTTAAAATTTGAATATAAAACTCATCTTTAACCATCTTTGTTGCATCCAAAAGTTTGAATGTGCTGTTTTCGTAAATTATTAAAAAGTTATTAATCAATGTTTTTGATGTCTTGGGAGATTCTTTATGTGAAAAATGTTGTTTTATTCTTGATATCATCTAAATATACATAATATTTACTTTGAAAGTCGCAAATACTCATTAAATTTGTAAACGATATCTATTGAATTAATTGAATTAAGTATAAAACATAAATTGTACAATTCATTCAATTTAAACGTATATAATTGAAAATTAATTTTCTTTGCTGTCAAAAATTTTCTATAAATTAATAACTATTAATTTATTAATTAATTAATAGCTCTCTAAATTAATAGAATTTTTCGGTCCCAACTATATTAATTTATATCCATTCTTAAAATCAACCGGAGAAGACGATAATGGCGATCGGAGGAAAAAGCGCGGAAGAAGGAACGAGCTTGATTAGCTTTGATACCATGATACAGTCTGAAACTTTGCAGAACATTTCATTGATAAAACTGAAAACTATACAATCAACAATCTAAGTCTAAAACCAGTGTTTGCTATTCTATATATACAAGAAAATGAAGAGAGGAAACTCTGACTAACTTTTATGCGGGAACTAACTAACTTTTGAACTATTTCTATCTTCTAATATTTTAGCGTTGACTTGAGTTTGACGTGACTTAATATCACTAATAACTAGGCTATCAACGATTGCTCGAGCCTATGATCTTTTAAGTGTAGTCTTTACATATATACAATTTTCATATAAACATTTTTCTTCCTAACAAGTGAAGATTCACTTGGAAAGAAAAATACTATATAATGATCTCAATTAGCAAAATTAAAAAATTCAAATTCCCAATGGAACCGAGGCATTTCAGCAAATAGATAAAAAAATATCTCACCAACAAAAATCGTTTATAAAAGTAAATGGAGAAAATTCAGAGATGTATTTTGTTGCGGGGTATGGCAATTATAATTACTGACTGGGAAGCACTTGACAGACTTTTCAATCCCTATGGCTCAAATTACCAACAATGTGTGTTATCAACTGTCAATGCAGGAGTAGTAAAGAGTAAAGACTGAAAATTAAGACACGTGCTAAAGTCAATTTCTACCATATAAAAATTTGTAGGTGATGGTGCCTTTTTGATATAAATTGTTTCCGGATGATTTATTTTATGTGGTGGAATCAAGGGATATACCAATGTCCAGAATTGATGATTTATTTTTGTAGGGTGCATGGTATATATGTTTTTAACCTGTTAAACTTCAGAGTGTTCGATCCACATTACATGGATTTGCAGAGCATCCTTACAGACAGGGCCGGTCCTGAACTTTCGGGGGCCAGTGCCAAAAACAAAATTTAGGTCCTGCATATAATTTTTTTGAGTAAAATAAAATTTAATTTCAAATGTGAAATTCAACCAAGTATAAATGTGATCATAATTCATACATAACTAAACTTGATGCTTACGTTTTACTAATATAAAAATATAAAACCTTAAAACGGAATAATGTATTAAAAACTCTCTCGTATATTTCATTTTTAAAACATATTTGCAAATTTATAAATGAAAGTTGTTTTATAAATCAAAGTTTAACTACAAAATAAAGAGTTCCTTTTTATATATATGCGAAAATTTATATATGGACCTCTACTACACATAGCAGTTACTAAAAATTTTCTTGCAATCACTAATTGATGGTTTGCTTATAATGTTCTTGACTGTTAACTATGAATGCACGCATAAAATTTAATCTCAAATTAGTTAGATATACACACATAAATTGGATTTTGTAAATTTTTGAGCCCCTAAACCTAGTGGGTCCTGGACGTACGATGACCGCCCATGCCTACAGATTACATATGCTTTGGAAGACTTTCATTTTGTTTCCCATATGCTTCCTTTTTTATTTGTTAACAACTCAAACTTCACATGTGAAGATTGTTTTTCTCGTTGTTAATGCTTTGTTGTGGTCATTCTTCTCCAACATGCATATTCATATTCCTCATGCAGGGGAGAAGTATTCAAATGAAATAGGGCCCTTGAAGTCACCACAAAACAAATCCATATCAATTACAAAGGGACCATCAATTAATACAACATGTGAGAATCCCACGTTTAATTCATAGATGTATTGACATCAAATATCAAAACTCCAACGATCTCACCTAATTGATCATTACTCCCTCTGTTTTGAAATATAGGTCGTTTGACTTTTTGGCACACATTTCTAAGTCTTTTGACCGCATAATTAAAATTATTATTTTTAAAATTTTCTTTTTGTAAATTATAATATAAATCACATACTTTTATTTAAAAAAAGAAAATTTTAAAAATAATAATTTTAACTATGCAGTCAAAAGACTTAGAAATGTGTGCCAAAAAGTCAAACGACCTATATTTAAAAACGGAGGAAGTATTATTTTATTTTATTGTGCTAAAGGGTCTGTAATTTTATTGCAAAAAAGGATGGTTAATTAATCACCCGACTCCACAAAGGAGTAAAGTTCATAGGTTACAAGTCGATCGTAAGAATATTACAGTCACAAAAATTCAGCATCAATAGCATTAACATAAGAGCCAATGGCTTAGGACGGTCATCAGCATTTTGGAGGTTCTAGACATTTTAAATTTTATTTTAATTTACAATTAAACCAAAAAATATATAATAATAAGGTATTGATGAATTTTATTCAATTTATAATTACACAAATATATATATACACATATATATTAATAATCTTATACAACACTTTTTTAACAGGGACTTTTAATATCAAATAATTTTCTAGGATTTTTGCGATAGTTAAATGTGAATGGTATATGTACGAGATAATAGTTATAATTATGTAAAAGAAAAAGACAATAAAATCTATAAGTAATAAGAGAAATATTGATACACATTAATAGTAAAGATAGATTATTTCTTCATAAAAAATAATAATAAAGATAGATTACAAAGACATGGATAAAATGAGGTCCTTGAATTGTGGAGGCCCTGGGCAAGATGCAGGGCAAACTGACCCTACAGCCGGCTCTCAATATAAGATAGTGAAATCTCATGGAAGTTAAGGAATAGAATGTATATTGTAAGAAGTTGAAAAATATCTTACAATTCATGCTTTAAAAAAACTCTATACAAGTACGTAGCTTCTTTTGCAGAGACAGAACAAATCAAAGAAAATTGCAGAGTGAAAAGAAAGAACGACAAGAATGGCTAGTGTTCTCCACATGAAAGGAGGGATTAGTGAAACAAGCTATGCTAAAAACTCGGCTATTCAGGTCTTTTTTCCCTTAGTGCACACACAACGTAGGAAATTTCAGGACACGTTAATTTGTAGTAGTTTACTGTTTTTTTTGTATTGCTATGTATGATATAGAAATGATTTGATTATCTCCACATGCATGCAGAAAACTGTTATATTGAAATCACGACATTTCTTAGAGAAAACTGTTGAGGATTACGCAGTGAATGGATTCCCTGAATGCTTTAAGATAGCTGATTTGGGTTGCTCTTCAGGGCCAAACACACTTTTGGTTGTGACGAATATAACTGAAAGTGTTCATGAAATATGCCAGAAGAAAAAACAAACAGCGCCTGAAATTCAATTGTTCTTAAATGATCTTGCTGATAATGATTTTAATACGATTTTCAGAATGGTACCACCATTTTATTCAACGATCGAGAAAGAGAAAGGTGAAAACTCAGGGAAATGTTTCATATCGGGAGTGCCAGGTTCTTTCTATACAAGGCTCTTTCCTCGCAAAAGCATTCACTTTGTTCATTCTTCTTACAGTCTTCATTGGCTCTCTCAGGTTATTATTTGTCAAATGTACAAATTTATAATTTCTTTTTGTAAAAAAAGTGTGGTAGACTAACGAATAAACTAGTACAGGTCCCTCACAAGTTAGAGAATAACAAGGGAAACGTCTATATGTCAAAAACTAGTCCGCATGGTGTTTATGAAGCTTACTTTGATCAATTCAAAAATGACTTCTCGAAATTTTTGGGCTTGCGAGCTGAGGAAGTTATCCCTGATGGCCGCATGGTCTTGACAATGGTTGGGAGGAGCAGCGCAGATCCAACCGCAAAAGAATGTTGTGGTCTATGGGACCTACTGCTGATGTCACTTCAAGACATGGTGGCCGAGGTATGATTCACTCCATCCTGTAAATTAAACTGTAAAACAAATTTCTTAGACAAGTGTGAATAAATTTGTATCAAATGTATTTTTTACTTGATCTTTTGTGCGCCTGTTTGCATGTTTGAAATTGATGTTATAAATGTATTTTTTCTAACAGAAGTAAAAATATTTGAATATATACCTTCTGTTTACGAGATATAGGGTGCTGTATGCTGAACATCATTGTTTGTTTCAGGGTTTGCTTCATGGAAAAGATATCGATTCATTCAATTTGCCTCTTTATTACCCATCTGTCGATGAACTTAAGGCTATAGTGCAACATGAGGGTTCCTTCAGAATCGATAGATTGGGGACGACTCAAGTTAATTGGGACATGCATGATGATGAAGCAAACTCTGTTTATGATAGAGACAGTAGTGGAAAGATCGCTGCCATGGCACTGAGATCTGTAGTAGAACCTATGCTTGCTGCTCATTTTGGGGATGCTTTTATGGACAAGCTTTTTGAGAGGTATGCTCTGCACGCAGATGATTATCTCTCGAGGGAGAAAACAAAGAACTTCAACATTGTGGTGTCCTTGACAAGGAGTTCGGAAAAAAGGCCTATTATATCAATCATCTCCCCTCCTTATCAGAATGTTTAGTTAAGATAAATGTAGATACTGGTCAAGAAAAATGCACATGTTATTGCATTGTAAAATAGTCTAGGCAGGCTTCATATGCCCCCTTGAACAACTCTAATAAATACCAGTTCATATTAGAATTGGTCGCAAATTATTGAATGTTGTTCTTGTTATATAAGTAAGAGAACAGACTAAAGTACAAATTAATTGAAGTAACTGGGATCGGGAGAGCTCAGGAAACTGTAATTGGGGTCGGGAGAGCTAGTAAACTTCAATATCACGTTAAATAATCAACTCTCGGAGAATTTCTACTCAAATACTATTAACTGACAACATATATATCCATGAAAAATCTACCATCTAAACATTTCTTAATCATCTCAATTCTTAATTGTGTTTTTAGACCGACAATTCACACCCACACACACACACACACTCACTTGGATAATTTTAATTAATGTTATCGACTATGCATGAAAGATCTACTAGAGAACAAGTTGGACACATTTCACAATTTTATTGGAGGACACTTAACATGTTTGACCACAACAGTTGTTTACCCTGCTGAGTACGTACGTTACTGGGGCTAACCCAGCAGATCGAGTTACGTTAGTGGGGTGGGGCTGAAAAACAGATTTGATATAAATAAATACCTAATTTCACAAACTTCTTGTTACAGGGGTTGATTGATCAGATTGCCTTCGTGGTTGCAATAGTTTGATTTGGCTTATAATCTTTTTTTTTTTTTTTTGGTTGTATCGATTTGTGAATAAAATTGACAAAGGGTGCACAGAGAGAGTTTTTAAGAGGAGAAGGTGTAAGATGGTGACCAGCTTGATGCATGACACTCAATATTACACACCTAATTCTACATCTATATATATCGTGTGGCAAGTCAAAAAAATCGAGGCTAATGTTTATTTAAAAAACATTGTTCAACAGTCGAAGACTCGAAATTGTTTCCATGTTTGTTATTCCAAGTTATTGTTAATAATCGAAGACTAGAAATTGTTCGAATCTTCCATTTCTTTGTTTGCTAGTTTTGTTTAAAAAATTTCGGGAATTATGAACTTGTTATTTCGATTACGTAGTACACTTTCGGTAGTTGTTTCTTGTTTCATTGTGCAAGTACTTGCATTATATGGACATTTTCTCACTTCTTTCATTTCCTATGTGAATGGAATACAAACATAACCACATGTTTGAAATTGGTAAACACGGTCTCCATGCGAATGGAATACAAACATAATCACATGTTTGAAATTGGTAAACACAGTCTCATTCTCCATGTGATTAACGTGTCAAGTCGACTACACAAGTTCCTAATATCAACAAATATTGATTAGATTTAACGTACTCTTTAAACCTAATATTTGAATTATTGTCTACTCGGTACTCTTTAAACCTGATATTTGAATTATTGTCTACTCGGTACATCGATTATTGTGGACAACAATTCAGTTTCTAAACCTTAAGTCGTATTACAAAAAATAAGTAATATGCAAGTTATTTGGGCAAAAATGGAGACAGCAGGATGTTAAAACATGAGACACACGGTAAGTGAATCAAGTCAACGTTATCTTTCTACTCTTGTTTACCTACTTGCCCTCTTAGAACTTCATCTGCAAGAAACTTCATTCAGCACTTTCATCTGGCCCATTTAAAGTAATGTATCCTTATTTCATTTATACCTCAAAATATTATTTTAATTACTATTTCGAATCTGCTTTTCTCATTGTATAGGACCGTTTCCACCTAGCTTTCTTCTAATACTTTGTTCAAGTCTTCTATTATAAGGTGAATATTGTGAACTTGGGCTTTATATATATTTTTCCTCAGGAAAATTTAGGTTGGTTCCGACAAGGTGAACTGAACATGTGGCATCCTCTTCAGCATCTGTAGAGATCTGGAGCACCCTGTGGAGTCTTGTGGCTGCAGTGTATGCCTTAGTTCATGACTGTGAGACATACGAGCTGGACACCTTGTGATTTTTTATCGCCACATTGCCATATGGCAGATTTGGCATCCCGCGATGGACACCATAACAAACATGCTTCCAATGTATATAAGCTATCTGTCGCATGTTAATGTACAGATAAGAAGTCCTGAATTGTGTGAACTTTTATTTACTTTTCTTCCTGTAGTAGATATTTGGAACGTTGATAAAAGTGACGGACTCGATAAATATGAGTGCAGGCCTAACAAATTACCGATAACGACCACACCAGAAAACAGGACGGTGTATTACCTAAAGAACTTCGGAGTTACTTAAAGAGGGTTTTTCTTTCCGCTCGCGCTCCTCGTACAAAAATTGTTGTGTAATTATTCCTCGTGATCTTTTCTGAGGCACGTTTGCTGAAGCCTAAAATATGAGAGAAGATGATTAGCTTTGCAAAAAAAGACAAAAACTACATATATATAAATTTAAAAAAAAACCTGAAAAAAGCCCAACCCGAAGGCCTAAAACGGGTCTCATATTTTAGAGAAAGCCCGGCCCAGCCCGACCCGATTGTTAAAAAGCCCGAATTTTTTAAAGTCCGGATAAAGCTCGGCCCGAAGGGCTTTTTGCACAACCGGTAAAAGTTAAAGATTTAAAGCCTGAAACTCTGCATTTCTTGGACTCCGAAAAAATTTGCTAGCATGATGTAACAAAATGCAGCATAATTTGGGGGATATGGTAAAACCTCGTTACATTAATATTTTGTAAATTAATAATCTCTCTAAGTTAATAATTTTTTCCGGCCCCAACTTGGACCAGTTTAAAATATGATCAATTTCGATAAGATAATAAAATAATAATTTTTTTGAAAAATCATATATAAATCTAAGGTCCCAATAATATTATAAATTAATAATTCCTTTATAATTATAAAAATATATGTATTACTCTTTTGTAAAATATGATTTTATGGTTCTTAAAATTTGAATATAAAACTCATCTTTAACCATCTTTGTTGCATCCAAAAGTTTGAATGTGCTGTTTTCGTAAACTATTAAAAAGTTATTAATCAATGTTTTTGATGTCTTGGGAGATTCTTTATGTGAAAAATGTTGTTTTATTCTTGATATCATCTAAATATACATAATATTTACTTTGAAAGTCGCAAATACTCATTAAATTTGTAAACGATATCTATTGAATTAATTGAATTAAGTATAAAACATAAATTGTACAATTCATTCAATTTAAACGTATATAATTGAAAATTAATTTTCTTTGCTGTCAAAAATTTTCTATAAATGAATAACTATTAATTTATTAATTAATTAATAGCTCTCTAAATTAATAGAATTTTTCGGTCCCAACTATATTAATTTATATCCATTCTTAAAATCAACCAGAGAAGACGATAATGGCGATCGGAGGAAAAAGCGCGGAAGAAGGAACGAGCTTGATTAGCTTTGATACCATGATACAGTCTGAAACTTTGCAGAACATTTCATTGATAAAACTGAAAACTATACAATCAACAATCTAAGTCTAAAACCAGTGTTTGCTATTCTATATATACAAGAAAATGAAGAGAGGAAACTCTGACTAACTTTTATGCGGGAACTAACTAACTTTTGAACTATTTCTATCTTCTAATATTTTAGCGTTGACTTGAGTTTGACGTGACTTAATATCACTAATAACTAGGCTATCAACGATTGCTCGAGCCTATGATCTTTTAAGTGTAGTCTTTACATATATACAATTTTCATATAAACATTTTTCTTCCTAACAAGTGAAGATTCACTTGGAAAGAAAAATACTATATAATGATCTCAATTAGCAAAATTAAAAAATTCAAATTCCCAATGGAACCGAGGCATTTCAGCAAATAGATAAAAAAATATCTCACCAACAAAAATCGTTTATAAAAGTAAATGGAGAAAATTCAGAGATGTATTTTGTTGCGGGGTATGGCAATTATAATTACTGACTGGGAAGCACTTGACAGACTTTTCAATCCCTATGGCTCAAATTACCAACAATGTGTGTTATCAACTGTCAATGCAGGAGTAGTAAAGAGTAAAGACTGAAAATTAAGACACGTGCTAAAGTCAATTTCTACCATATAAAAATTTGTAGGTGATGGTGCCTTTTTGATATAAATTGTTTCCGGATGATTTATTTTATGTGGTGGAATCAAGGGATATACCAATGTCCAGAATTGATGATTTATTTTTGTAGGGTGCATGGTATATATGTTTTTAACCTGTTAAACTTCAGAGTGTTCGATCCACATTACATGGATTTGCAGAGCATCCTTACAGACAGGGCCGGTCCTGAACTTTCGGGGGCCAGTGCCAAAAACAAAATTTAGGTCCTGCATATAATTTTTTTGAGTAAAATAAAATTTAATTTCAAATGTGAAATTCAACCAAGTATAAATGTGATCATAATTCATACATAACTAAACTTGATGCTTACGTTTTACTAATATAAAAATATAAAACCTTAAAACGGAATAATGTATTAAAAACTCTCTCGTATATTTCATTTTTAAAACATATTTGCAAATTTATAAATGAAAGTTGTTTTATAAATCAAAGTTTAACTACAAAATAAAGAGTTCCTTTTTATATATATGCGAAAATTTATATATGGACCTCTACTACACATAGCAGTTACTAAAAATTTTCTTGCAATCACTAATTGATGGTTTGCTTATAATGTTCTTGACTGTTAACTATGAATGCACGCATAAAATTTAATCTCAAATTAGTTAGATATACACACATAAATTGGATTTTGTAAATTTTTGAGCCCCTAAACCTAGTGGGTCCTGGACGTACGATGACCGCCCATGCCTACAGATTACATATGCTTTGGAAGACTTTCATTTTGTTTCCCATATGCTTCCTTTTTTATTTGTTAACAACTCAAACTTCACATGTGAAGATTGTTTTTCTCGTTGTTAATGCTTTGTTGTGGTCATTCTTCTCCAACATGCATATTCATATTCCTCATGCAGGGGAGAAGTATTCAAATGAAATAGGGCCCTTGAAGTCACCACAAAACAAATCCATATCAATTACAAAGGGACCATCAATTAATACAACATGTGAGAATCCCACGTTTAATTCATAGATGTATTGACATCAAATATCAAAACTCCAACGATCTCACCTAATTGATCATTACTCCCTCTGTTTTGAAATATAGGTCGTTTGACTTTTTGGCACACATTTCTAAGTCTTTTGACCGCATAATTAAAATTATTATTTTTAAAATTTTCTTTTTGTAAATTATAATATAAATCACATACTTTTATTTAAAAAAAGAAAATTTTAAAAATAATAATTTTAACTATGCAGTCAAAAGACTTAGAAATGTGTGCCAAAAAGTCAAACGACCTATATTTAAAAACGGAGGAAGTATTATTTTATTTTATTGTGCTAAAGGGTCTGTAATTTTATTGCAAAAAAGGATGGTTAATTAATCACCCGACTCCACAAAGGAGTAAAGTTCATAGGTTACAAGTCGATCGTAAGAATATTACAGTCACAAAAATTCAGCATCAATAGCATTAACATAAGAGCCAATGGCTTAGGACGGTCATCAGCATTTTGGAGGTTCTAGACATTTTAAATTTTATTTTAATTTACAATTAAACCAAAAAATATATAATAATAAGGTATTGATGAATTTTATTCAATTTATAATTACACAAATATATATATACACATATATATTAATAATCTTATACAACACTTTTTTAACAGGGACTTTTAATATCAAATAATTTTCTAGGATTTTTGCGATAGTTAAATGTGAATGGTATATGTACGAGATAATAGTTATAATTATGTAAAAGAAAAAGACAATAAAATCTATAAGTAATAAGAGAAATATTGATACACATTAATAGTAAAGATAGATTATTTCTTCATAAAAAATAATAATAAAGATAGATTACAAAGACATGGATAAAATGAGGTCCTTGAATTGTGGAGGCCCTGGGCAAGATGCAGGGCAAACTGACCCTACAGCCGGCTCTCAATATAAGATAGTGAAATCTCATGGAAGTTAAGGAATAGAATGTATATTGTAAGAAGTTGAAAAATATCTTACAATTCATGCTTTAAAAAAACTCTATACAAGTACGTAGCTTCTTTTGCAGAGACAGAACAAATCAAAGAAAATTGCAGAGTGAAAAGAAAGAACGACAAGAATGGCTAGTGTTCTCCACATGAAAGGAGGGATTAGTGAAACAAGCTATGCTAAAAACTCGGCTATTCAGGTCTTTTTTCCCTTAGTGCACACACAACGTAGGAAATTTCAGGACACGTTAATTTGTAGTAGTTTACTGTTTTTTTTGTATTGCTATGTATGATATAGAAATGATTTGATTATCTCCACATGCATGCAGAAAACTGTTATATTGAAATCACGACATTTCTTAGAGAAAACTGTTGAGGATTACGCAGTGAATGGATTCCCTGAATGCTTTAAGATAGCTGATTTGGGTTGCTCTTCAGGGCCAAACACACTTTTGGTTGTGACGAATATAACTGAAAGTGTTCATGAAATATGCCAGAAGAAAAAACAAACAGCGCCTGAAATTCAATTGTTCTTAAATGATCTTGCTGATAATGATTTTAATACGATTTTCAGAATGGTACCACCATTTTATTCAACGATCGAGAAAGAGAAAGGTGAAAACTCAGGGAAATGTTTCATATCGGGAGTGCCAGGTTCTTTCTATACAAGGCTCTTTCCTCGCAAAAGCATTCACTTTGTTCATTCTTCTTACAGTCTTCATTGGCTCTCTCAGGTTATTATTTGTCAAATGTACAAATTTATAATTTCTTTTTGTAAAAAAAGTGTGGTAGACTAACGAATAAACTAGTACAGGTCCCTCACAAGTTAGAGAATAACAAGGGAAACGTCTATATGTCAAAAACTAGTCCGCATGGTGTTTATGAAGCTTACTTTGATCAATTCAAAAATGACTTCTCGAAATTTTTGGGCTTGCGAGCTGAGGAAGTTATCCCTGATGGCCGCA
This sequence comes from Saposhnikovia divaricata, assembly GCA_036435485.1. Classification (NCBI taxonomy): domain Eukaryota; kingdom Viridiplantae; phylum Streptophyta; class Magnoliopsida; order Apiales; family Apiaceae; genus Saposhnikovia; species Saposhnikovia divaricata. The sequence goes on from CM071595.1 coordinate 126,410,243, forward strand.
TGGTCTTGACAATGGTTGGGAGGAGCAGCGCAGATCCAACCGCAAAAGAATGTTGTGGTCTATGGGACCTACTGCTGATGTCACTTCAAGACATGGTGGCCGAGGTATGATTCACTCCATCCTGTAAATTAAACTGTAAAACAAATTTCTTAGACAAGTGTGAATAAATTTGTATCAAATGTATTTTTTACTTGATCTTTTGTGCGCCTGTTTGCATGTTTGAAATTGATGTTATAAATGTATTTTTTCTAACAGAAGTAAAAATATTTGAATATATACCTTCTGTTTACGAGATATAGGGTGCTGTATGCTGAACATCATTGTTTGTTTCAGGGTTTGCTTCATGGAAAAGATATCGATTCATTCAATTTGCCTCTTTATTACCCATCTGTCGATGAACTTAAGGCTATAGTGCAACATGAGGGTTCCTTCAGAATCGATAGATTGGGGACGACTCAAGTTAATTGGGACATGCATGATGATGAAGCAAACTCTGTTTATGATAGAGACAGTAGTGGAAAGATCGCTGCCATGGCACTGAGATCTGTAGTAGAACCTATGCTTGCTGCTCATTTTGGGGATGCTTTTATGGACAAGCTTTTTGAGAGGTATGCTCTGCACGCAGATGATTATCTCTCGAGGGAGAAAACAAAGAACTTCAACATTGTGGTGTCCTTGACAAGGAGTTCGGAAAAAAGGCCTATTATATCAATCATCTCCCCTCCTTATCAGAATGTTTAGTTAAGATAAATGTAGATACTGGTCAAGAAAAATGCACATGTTATTGCATTGTAAAATAGTCTAGGCAGGCTTCATATGCCCCCTTGAACAACTCTAATAAATACCAGTTCATATTAGAATTGGTCGCAAATTATTGAATGTTGTTCTTGTTATATAAGTAAGAGAACAGACTAAAGTACAAATTAATTGAAGTAACTGGGATCGGGAGAGCTCAGGAAACTGTAATTGGGGTCGGGAGAGCTAGTAAACTTCAATATCACGTTAAATAATCAACTCTCGGAGAATTTCTACTCAAATACTATTAACTGACAACATATATATCCATGAAAAATCTACCATCTAAACATTTCTTAATCATCTCAATTCTTAATTGTGTTTTTAGACCGACAATTCACACCCACACACACACACACTCACTTGGATAATTTTAATTAATGTTATCGACTATGCATGAAAGATCTACTAGAGAACAAGTTGGACACATTTCACAATTTTATTGGAGGACACTTAACATGTTTGACCACAACAGTTGTTTACCCTGCTGAGTACGTACGTTACTGGGGCTAACCCAGCAGATCGAGTTACGTTAGTGGGGTGGGGCTGAAAAACAGATTTGATATAAATAAATACCTAATTTCACAAACTTCTTGTTACAGGGGTTGATTGATCAGATTGCCTTCGTGGTTGCAATAGTTTGATTTGGCTTATAATCTTTTTTTTTTTTTTTTGGTTGTATCGATTTGTGAATAAAATTGACAAAGGGTGCACAGAGAGAGTTTTTAAGAGGAGAAGGTGTAAGATGGTGACCAGCTTGATGCATGACACTCAATATTACACACCTAATTCTACATCTATATATATCGTGTGGCAAGTCAAAAAAATCGAGGCTAATGTTTATTTAAAAAACATTGTTCAACAGTCGAAGACTCGAAATTGTTTCCATGTTTGTTATTCCAAGTTATTGTTAATAATCGAAGACTAGAAATTGTTCGAATCTTCCATTTCTTTGTTTGCTAGTTTTGTTTAAAAAATTTCGGGAATTATGAACTTGTTATTTCGATTACGTAGTACACTTTCGGTAGTTGTTTCTTGTTTCATTGTGCAAGTACTTGCATTATATGGACATTTTCTCACTTCTTTCATTTCCTATGTGAATGGAATACAAACATAACCACATGTTTGAAATTGGTAAACACGGTCTCCATGCGAATGGAATACAAACATAATCACATGTTTGAAATTGGTAAACACAGTCTCATTCTCCATGTGATTAACGTGTCAAGTCGACTACACAAGTTCCTAATATCAACAAATATTGATTAGATCTAACGTACTCTTTAAACCTAATATTTGAATTATTGTCTACTCGGTACTCTTTAAACCTGATATTTGAATTATTGTCTACTCGGTACATCGATTATTGTGGACAACAATTCAGTTTCTAAACCTTAAGTCGTATTACAAAAAATAAGTAATATGCAAGTTATTTGGGCAAAAATGGAGACAGCAGGATGTTAAAACATGAGACACACGGTAAGTGAATCAAGTCAACGTTATCTTTCTACTCTTGTTTACCTACTTGCCCTCTTAGAACTTCATCTGCAAGAAACTTCATTCAGCACTTTCATCTGGCCCATTTAAAGTAATGTATCCTTATTTCATTTATACCTCAAAATATTATTTTAATTACTATTTCGAATCTGCTTTTCTCATTGTATAGGACCGTTTCCACCTAGCTTTCTTCTAATACTTTGTTCAAGTCTTCTATTATAAGGTGAATATTGTGAACTTGGGCTTTATATATATTTTTCCTCAGGAAAATTTAGGTTGGTTCCGACAAGGTGAACTGAACATGTGGCATCCTCTTCAGCATCTGTAGAGATCTGGAGCACCCTGTGGAGTCTTGTGGCTGCAGTGTATGCCTTAGTTCATGACTGTGAGACATACGAGCTGGACACCTTGTGATTTTTTATCGCCACATTGCCATATGGCAGATTTGGCATCCCGCGATGGACACCATAACAAACATGCTTCCAATGTATATAAGCTATCTGTCGCATGTTAATGTACAGATAAGAAGTCCTGAATTGTGTGAACTTTTATTTACTTTTCTTCCTGTAGTAGATATTTGGAACGTTGATAAAAGTGACGGACTCGATAAATATGAGTGCAGGCCTAACAAATTACCGATAACGACCACACCAGAAAACAGGACGGTGTATTACCTAAAGAACTTCGGAGTTACTTAAAGAGGGTTTTTCTTTCCGCTCGCGCTCCTCGTACAAAAATTGTTGTGTAATTATTCCTCGTGATCTTTTCTGAGGCACGTTTGCTGAAGCCTAAAATATGAGAGAAGATGATTAGCGCCAAGATAAGGCACAATTATTACATGAATCCTGCATATTAATAAATGGTAAGAGAAAGGTATATAAATGAACAAACCGTACGTAATGAAAGATGACCCAACTAGATGCAGTTATAATATACACAACTTAGAGATGTTCAAAAGACCTGAAGCCCGAAATCCGGTCCGGTCCGATCCGAAAAAAGTACCAAAAGCTCGGTTCGAAAAAAGTCCGGCCCGATTCGATCCGGTCCGAGCGCCTAAGACGGGTCTCCTGTTTCTCATCAAACCCGGCCCGTCCCGTAAAGCCTGGTTAAAAGCCCGGGCTTTTAAAAAGTTCGAATAAAGCCCTGCCTTTTAAAAAGCCCGGATAAAGCCCGGTTCGGCCCGGATAAAAGCTCGGGTTTTTTTAAATATCCCGATAAAAATTTGATTTTTTATAAATAAAATTTAAAATTATATAATGTTAGAATATTATATAAGATCCATATAAGGCCTCCCTTTAAAACCTTAAGGTTTTAGATGAGTTGGTTACTTAATATAGTATCAGAGCTCAGGCACGCAGAGGTCCCGGGTTAGACTCTCTGCGACCCCCAATATTCTCAATATTTAATATTGACACGAAGGCAAGTTATGCTTCAAAGAGGAGCGCCCGTGATCCACTCTTCGACCCAAAAATGGGCTTTCGAGTGAGGGGGAGTGTTAGAATATAATATAAGATCCATATAAGGCATTCCTCTAAAACCTTAATGTTTTAGATGAGTTGGTTACTTAACATAAAATATTTTTGATTAATTTTAAGAATATTAAACTTAGAAATAGAGGGAATGTGATTGATCATGAGGCTAGGAAGAATTAACAATATACAAGACAAACTCTTCTTTAAAGAAGACTAATTGAGTGTAGAGGATGTGTTTTTCGAAATAGTCATATGCGAGAAGATTTATATGGCTAACGGTTGCCTTAAGTCATAACGTAGATTATGAGTAAAAAATTCTTGAGTTACAGTGATGTTTTATGATAAAACAAGTATTATGCTTTTTATGTATTCTAGATTATAGAAGTTCAAGGACGTAAATATTTAGAGGTTGTTTCTTTAGTAGGATTTTATTTTTTTGTATATTAATATATTAGCTTTGCAAAAAAAGACAAAAACTACATATATATAAATTTAAAAAAAAACCTGAAAAAAGCCCAACCCGAAGGCCTAAAACGGGTCTCATATTTTAGAGAAAGCCCGGCCCAGCCCGACCCGATTGTTAAAAAGCCCGAATTTTTTAAAGTCCGGATAAAGCTCGGCCCGAAGGGCTTTTTGCACAACCGGTAAAAGTTAAAGATTTAAAGCCTGAAACTCTGCATTTCTTGGACTCCGAAAAAATTTGCTAGCATGATGTAACAAAATGCAGCATAATTTGGGGGATATGGTAAAACCTCGTTACATTAATATTTTGTAAATTAATAATCTCTCTAAGTTAATAATTTTTTCCGGCCCCAACTTGGACCAGTTTAAAATATGATCAATTTCGATAAGATAATAAAATAATAATTTTTTTGAAAAATCATATATAAATCTAAGGTCCCAATAATATTATAAATTAATAATTCCTTTATAATTATAAAAATATATGTATTACTCTTTTGTAAAATATGATTTTATGGTTCTTAAAATTTGAATATAAAACTCATCTTTAACCATCTTTGTTGCATCCAAAAGTTTGAATGTGCTGTTTTCGTAAACTATTAAAAAGTTATTAATCAATGTTTTTGATGTCTTGGGAGATTCTTTATGTGAAAAATGTTGTTTTATTCTTGATATCATCTAAATATACATAATATTTACTTTGAAAGTCGCAAATACTCATTAAATTTGTAAACGATATCTATTGAATTAATTGAATTAAGTATAAAACATAAATTGTACAATTCATTCAATTTAAACGTATATAATTGAAAATTAATTTTCTTTGCTGTCAAAAATTTTCTATAAATTAATAACTATTAATTTATTAATTAATTAATAGCTCTCTAAATTAATAGAATTTTTCGGTCCCAACTATATTAATTTATATCCATTCTTAAAATCAACCGGAGAAGACGATAATGGCGATCGGAGGAAAAAGCGCGGAAGAAGGAACGAGCTTGATTAGCTTTGATACCATGATACAGTCTGAAACTTTGCAGAACATTTCATTGATAAAACTGAAAACTATACAATCAACAATCTAAGTCTAAAACCAGTGTTTGCTATTCTATATATACAAGAAAATGAAGAGAGGAAACTCTGACTAACTTTTATGCGGGAACTAACTAACTTTTGAACTATTTCTATCTTCTAATATTTTAGCGTTGACTTGAGTTTGACGTGACTTAATATCACTAATAACTAGGCTATCAACGATTGCTCGAGCCTATGATCTTTTAAGTGTAGTCTTTACATATATACAATTTTCATATAAACATTTTTCTTCCTAACAAGTGAAGATTCACTTGGAAAGAAAAATACTATATAATGATCTCAATTAGCAAAATTAAAAAATTCAAATTCCCAATGGAACCGAGGCATTTCAGCAAATAGATAAAAAAATATCTCACCAACAAAAATCGTTTATAAAAGTAAATGGAGAAAATTCAGAGATGTATTTTGTTGCGGGGTATGGCAATTATAATTACTGACTGGGAAGCACTTGACAGACTTTTCAATCCCTATGGCTCAAATTACCAACAATGTGTGTTATCAACTGTCAATGCAGGAGTAGTAAAGAGTAAAGACTGAAAATTAAGACACGTGCTAAAGTCAATTTCTACCATATAAAAATTTGTAGGTGATGGTGCCTTTTTGATATAAATTGTTTCCGGATGATTTATTTTATGTGGTGGAATCAAGGGATATACCAATGTCCAGAATTGATGATTTATTTTTGTAGGGTGCATGGTATATATGTTTTTAACCTGTTAAACTTCAGAGTGTTCGATCCACATTACATGGATTTGCAGAGCATCCTTACAGACAGGGCCGGTCCTGAACTTTCGGGGGCCAGTGCCAAAAACAAAATTTAGGTCCTGCATATAATTTTTTTGAGTAAAATAAAATTTAATTTCAAATGTGAAATTCAACCAAGTATAAATGTGATCATAATTCATACATAACTAAACTTGATGCTTACGTTTTACTAATATAAAAATATAAAACCTTAAAACGGAATAATGTATTAAAAACTCTCTCGTATATTTCATTTTTAAAACATATTTGCAAATTTATAAATGAAAGTTGTTTTATAAATCAAAGTTTAACTACAAAATAAAGAGTTCCTTTTTATATATATGCGAAAATTTATATATGGACCTCTACTACACATAGCAGTTACTAAAAATTTTCTTGCAATCACTAATTGATGGTTTGCTTATAATGTTCTTGACTGTTAACTATGAATGCACGCATAAAATTTAATCTCAAATTAGTTAGATATACACACATAAATTGGATTTTGTAAATTTTTGGGCCCCTAAACCTAGTGGGTCCTGGACGTACGATGACCGCCCATGCCTACACATTACATATGCTTTGGAAGACTTTCATTTTGTTTCCCATATGCTTCCTTTTGTATTTGTTAACAACTCAAACTTCACATGTGAAGATTGTTTTTCTCGTTGTTAATGCTTTGTTGTGGTCATTCTTCTCCAACATGCATATTCATATTCCTCATGCAGGGGAGAAGTATTCAAATGAAATAGGGCCCTTGAAGTCACCACAAAACAAATCCATATCAATTACAAAGGGACCATCAATTAATACAACATGTGAGAATCCCACGTTTAATTCATAGATGTATTGACATCAAATATCAAAACTCCAACGATCTCACCTAATTGATCATTACTCCCTCTGTTTTGAAATATAGGTCGTTTGACTTTTTGGCACACATTTCTAAGTCTTTTGACCGCATAATTAAAATTATTATTTTTAAAATTTTCTTTTTTTAAATTATAATATAAATCACATACTTTTATTTAAAAAAAGAAAATTTTAAAAATAATAATTTTAACTATGCAGTCAAAAGACTTAGAAATGTGTGCCAAAAAGTCAAACGACCTATATTTAAAAACGGAGGAAGTATTATTTTATTTTATTGTGCTAAAGGGTCTGTAATTTTATTGCAAAAAAGGATGGTTAATTAATCACCCGACTCCACAAAGGAGTAAAGTTCATAGGTTACAAGTCGATCGTAAGAATATTACAGTCACAAAAATTCAGCATCAATAGCATTAACATAAGAGCCAATGGCTTAGGACGGTCATCAGCATTTTGGAGGTTCTAGACATTTTAAATTTTATTTTAATTTACAATTAAACCAAAAAATATATAATAATAAGGTATTGATGAATTTTATTCAATTTATAATTACACAAATATATATATACACATATATATTAATAATCTTATACAACACTTTTTTAACAGGGACTTTTAATATCAAATAATTTTCTAGGATTTTTGCGATAGTTAAATGTGAATGGTATATGTACGAGATAATAGTTATAATTATGTAAAAGAAAAAGACAATAAAATCTATAAGTAATAAGAGAAATATTGATACACATTAATAGTAAAGATAGATTATTTCTTCATAAAAAATAATAATAAAGATAGATTACAAAGACATGGATAAAATGAGGTCCTTGAATTGTGGAGGCCCTGGGCAAGATGCAGGGCAAACTGACCCTACAGCCGGCTCTCAATATAAGATAGTGAAATCTCATGGAAGTTAAGGAATAGAATGTATATTGTAAGAAGTTGAAAAATATCTTACAATTCATGCTTTAAAAAAACTCTATACAAGTACGTAGCTTCTTTTGCAGAGACAGAACAAATCAAAGAAAATTGCAGAGTGAAAAGAAAGAACGACAAGAATGGCTAGTGTTCTCCACATGAAAGGAGGGATTAGTGAAACAAGCTATGCTAAAAACTCGGCTATTCAGGTCTTTTTTCCCTTAGTGCACACACAACGTAGGAAATTTCAGGACACGTTAATTTGTAGTAGTTTACTGTTTTTTTTGTATTGCTATGTATGATATAGAAATGATTTGATTATCTCCACATGCATGCAGAAAACTGTTATATTGAAATCACGACATTTCTTAGAGAAAACTGTTGAGGATTACGCAGTGAATGGATTCCCTGAATGCTTTAAGATAGCTGATTTGGGTTGCTCTTCAGGGCCAAACACACTTTTGGTTGTGACGAATATAACTGAAAGTGTTCATGAAATATGCCAGAAGAAAAAACAAACAGCGCCTGAAATTCAATTGTTCTTAAATGATCTTGCTGATAATGATTTTAATACGATTTTCAGAATGGTACCACCATTTTATTCAACGATCGAGAAAGAGAAAGGTGAAAACTCAGGGAAATGTTTCATATCGGGAGTGCCAGGTTCTTTCTATACAAGGCTCTTTCCTCGCAAAAGCATTCACTTTGTTCATTCTTCTTACAGTCTTCATTGGCTCTCTCAGGTTATTATTTGTCAAATGTACAAATTTATAATTTCTTTTTGTAAAAAAAGTGTGGTAGACTAACGAATAAACTAGTACAGGTCCCTCACAAGTTAGAGAATAACAAGGGAAACGTCTATATGTCAAAAACTAGTCCGCATGGTGTTTATGAAGCTTACTTTGATCAATTCAAAAATGACTTCTCGAAATTTTTGGGCTTGCGAGCTGAGGAAGTTATCCCTGATGGCCGCATGGTCTTGACAATGGTTGGGAGGAGCAGCGCAGATCCAACCGCAAAAGAATGTTGTGGTCTATGGGACCTACTGCTGATGTCACTTCAAGACATGGTGGCCGAGGTATGATTCACTCCATCCTGTAAATTAAACTGTAAAACAAATTTCTTAGACAAGTGTGAATAAATTTGTATCAAATGTATTTTTTACTTGATCTTTTGTGCGCCTGTTTGCATGTTTGAAATTGATGTTATAAATGTATTTTTTCTAACAGAAGTAAAAATATTTGAATATATACCTTCTGTTTACGAGATATAGGGTGCTGTATGCTGAACATCATTGTTTGTTTCAGGGTTTGCTTCATGGAAAAGATATCGATTCATTCAATTTGCCTCTTTATTACCCATCTGTCGATGAACTTAAGGCTATAGTGCAACATGAGGGTTCCTTCAGAATCGATAGATTGGGGACGACTCAAGTTAATTGGGACATGCATGATGATGAAGCAAACTCTGTTTATGATAGAGACAGTAGTGGAAAGATCGCTGCCATGGCACTGAGATCTGTAGTAGAACCTATGCTTGCTGCTCATTTTGGGGATGCTTTTATGGACAAGCTTTTTGAGAGGTATGCTCTGCACGCAGATGATTATCTCTCGAGGGAGAAAACAAAGAACTTCAACATTGTGGTGTCCTTGACAAGGAGTTCGGAAAAAAGGCCTATTATATCAATCATCTCCCCTCCTTATCAGAATGTTTAGTTAAGATAAATGTAGATACTGGTCAAGAAAAATGCACATGTTATTGCATTGTAAAATAGTCTAGGCAGGCTTCATATGCCCCCTTGAACAACTCTAATAAATACCAGTTCATATTAGAATTGGTCGCAAATTATTGAATGTTGTTCTTGTTATATAAGTAAGAGAACAGACTAAAGTACAAATTAATTGAAGTAACTGGGATCGGGAGAGCTCAGGAAACTGTAATTGGGGTCGGGAGAGCTAGTAAACTTCAATATCACGTTAAATAATCAACTCTCGGAGAATTTCTACTCAAATACTATTAACTGACAACATATATATCCATGAAAAATCTACCATCTAAACATTTCTTAATCATCTCAATTCTTAATTGTGTTTTTAGACCGACAATTCACACCCACACACACACACACTCACTTGGATAATTTTAATTAATGTTATCGACTATGCATGAAATATCTACTAGAGAACAAGTTGGACACATTTCACAATTTTATTGGAGGACACTTAACATGTTTGACCACAACAGTTGTTTACCCTGCTGAGTACGTACGTTACTGGGGCTAACCCAGCAGATCGAGTTACGTTAGTGGGGTGGGGCTGAAAAACAGATTTGATATAAATAAATACCTAATTTCACAAACTTCTTGTTACAGGGGTTGATTGATCAGATTGCCTTCGTGGTTGCAATAGTTTGATTTGGCTTATAATCTTTTTTTTTTTTTTTGGTTGTATCGATTTGTGAATAAAATTGACAAAGGGTGCACAGAGAGAGTTTTTAAGAGGAGAAGGTGTAAGATGGTGACCAGCTTGATGCATGACACTCAATATTACACACCTAATTCTACATCTATATATATCGTGTGGCAAGTCAAAAAAATCGAGGCTAATGTTTATTTAAAAAACATTGTTCAACAGTCGAAGACTCGAAATTGTTTCCATGTTTGTTATTCCAAGTTATTGTTAATAATCGAAGACTAGAAATTGTTCGAATCTTCCATTTCTTTGTTTGCTAGTTTTGTTTAAAAAATTTCGGGAATTATGAACTTGTTATTTCGATTACGTAGTACACTTTCGGTAGTTGTTTCTTGTTTCATTGTGCAAGTACTTGCATATCATTTTGTGACTTCTTTCATTTCATATGCGAATGGAATACAAACATAACCACATGTTTGAAATTGGTGAACACGGTCTCCATGCGAATGGAATACAAACAAAATCACATGTTTGAAATTGGTAAACACAGTCTCATTCTCCATGTGATTAACGTGTCAAGTCGACTACACAAGTTCCTAATATCAACAAATATTGATTAGATCTAACGTACTCTTTAAACCTAATATTTGAATTATTGTCTACTCGGTACTCTTTAAACCTGATATTTGAATTATTGTCTACTCGGTACATCGATTATTGTGGACAACAATTCAGTTTCTAAACCATAAGTCGTATTACAAAAAATAAGTAATATGCAAGTTATTTGGGCAAAAATGGAGACAGCAGGATGTTAAAACATGAGACACACGGTAAGTGAATCAAGTCAACGTTATCTTTCTACTCTTGTTTACCTACTTGCCCTCTTAGAACTTCATCTGCAAGAAACTTCATTCAGCACTTTCATCTGGCCCATTTAAAGTAATGTATCCTTATTTCATTTATACCTCAAAATATTATTTTAATTACTATTTCGAATCTGCTTTTCTCATTGTATAGGACCGTTTCCACCTAGCTTTCTTCTAATACTTTGTTCAAGTCTTCTATTATAAGGTGAATATTGTGAACTTGGGCTTTATATATATTTTTCCTCAGGAAAATTTAGGTTGGTTCCGACAAGGTGAACTGAACATGTGGCATCCTCTTTAGCATCTGTAGAGATCTGGAGCACCCTGTGGAGTCTTGTGGCTGCAGTGTATGCCTTAGTTCATGACTGTGAGACATACGAGCTGGACACCTTGTGATTTTTTATCGCCACATTGCCATATGGCAGATTTGGCATCCCGCGATGGACACCATAACAAACATGCTTCCAATGTATATAAGCTATCTGTCGCATGTTAATGTACAGATAAGAAGTCCTGAATTGTGTGAACTTTTATTTACTTTTCTTCCTGTAGTAGATATTTGGAACGTTGATAAAAGTGACGGACTCGATAAATATGAGTGCAGGCCTAACAAATTACCGATAACGACCACACCAGAAAACAGGACGGTGTATTACCTAAAGAACTTCGGAGTTACTTAAAGAGGGTTTTTCTTTCCGCTCGCGCTCCTCGTACAAAAATTGTTGTGTAATTATTCCTCGTGATCTTTTCTGAGGCACGTTTGCTGAAGCCTAAAATATGAGAGAAGATGATTAGCGCCAAGATAAGGCACAATTATTACATGAATCCTGCATATTAATAAATGGTAAGAGAAAGGTATATAAATGAACAAACCGTACGTAATGAAAGATGACCCAACTAGATGCAGTTATAATATACACAACTTAGAGATGTTCAAAAGACCTGAAGCCCGAAATCCGGTCCGGTCCGATCCGAAAAAAGTACCAAAAGCTCGGTTCGAAAAAAGTCCGGCCCGATTCGGTCCGGTCCGAGCGCCTAAGACGGGCCTCCTATTTCTCATCAAACCCGGCCCGTCCCGAAAAGCCTGGTTAAAAGCCCGGGCTTTTAAAAAGTTCAAATAAAGCCCTGCCTTTTAAAAAGCCCGGATAAAGCCCGGTTCGGCCCGGATAAAAGCTCGGGTTTTTTTAAATATCCCGATAAAAATTTGATTTTTTATAAATAAAATTTAAAATTATATAATGTTAGAATATTATATAAGATCCATATAAGGCCTCCCTTTAAAACCTTAAGGTTTTAGATGAGTTGGTTACTTAATATAGTATCAGAGCTCAGGCACGCAGAGGTCCCAGGTTAGACTCTCTGCGACCCCCAATATTCTCAATATTTAATATTGACACGAAGGCAAGTTATGCTTCAAAGAGGAGCGCCCGTGATCCACTCTTCGACCCAAAAATGGGCTTTCGAGTGAGGGGGAGTGTTAGAATATAATATAAGATCCATATAAGGCATTCCTCTAAAACCTTAATGTTTTAGATGAGTTGGTTACTTAACATAAAATATTTTTGATTAATTTTAAGAATATTAAACTTAGAAATAGAGGGAATGTGATTGATCATGAGGCTAGGAAGAATTAACAATATACAAGACAAACTCTTCTTTAAAGAAGACTAATTGAGTGTAGAGGATGTGTTTTTCGAAATAGTCATATGCGAGAAGATTTATATGGCTAACGGTTGCCTTAAGTCATAACGTAGATTATGAGTAAAAAATTCTTGAGTTGCAGTGATGTTTTATGATAAAACAAGTATTATGCTTTTTATGTATTCTAGATTATAGAAGTTCAAGGACGTAAATATTTAGAGGTTGTTTCTTTAGTAGGATTTTATTTTTTTGTATATTAATATATTAGCTTTGCAAAAAAAGACAAAAACTACATATATATAAATTTTAAAAAAAACCTGAAAAAAGCCCAACCCGAAGGCCTAAAACGGGCCTCATATTTTAGAGAAAGCCCGGCCCAGCCCGACCCGATTGTTAAAAAGCCCGAATTTTTTAAAGTCCGGATAAAGCTCGGCCCGAAGGGCTTTTTGCACAACCGGTAAAAGTTAAAGATTTAAAGCCTGAAACTCTGCATTTCTTGGACTCCGAAAAAATTTGCTAGCATGATGTAACAAAATGCAGCATAATTTGGGGGATATGGTAAAACCTCGTTACATTAATATTTTGTAAATTAATAATCTCTCTAAGTTAATAATTTTTTCCGGCCCCAACTTGGACCAGTTTAAAATATGATCAATTTCGATAAGATAATAAAATAATAATTTTTTTGAAAAATCATATATAAATCTAAGGTCCCAATAATATTATAAATTAATAATTCCTTTATAATTATAAAAATATATGTATTATTCTTTTGTAAAATATGATTTTTGGATTCTTAAAATTTGAATACATATAAAACTCATCTTTAACCATCTTTGTTGCATCCAAAAGTTCGAATGTGCTGTTTTCGTAAACTATTAAAAAGTTATTAATCAATGTTTCTGATGTCTTGGGTGCTTCTTTATGTGAAAAATGTTCAAGAAATGTTGTTTTATTCTTGATATCATCTAAATATACATAATATTTACTTTGAAAATCGCAAATACTCATTAAATTTGTAAACGCTATATATTGAATTAATTGAATTAAGTATAAAACATAAATTGTACAATTCATTCTATTTAAACGTATATAATTGAAAATTAATTTTCTTTGCTGTCAAAAATTTTCTTTAAATTAATAATTAATAATTTATTAATTAATAACTCTCTAAATTAATAGAATTTTCCGATCCCAACTATATTAATTTATAGAGGTTTTAAATTTTTTTCAAATATGCGTCATTTTAATAACGGTTACTGAAAGGCATATGAATCAGCCTATTTGTAGTTCGAGGATCCTAATCAACTTAAACCAAATTGTAATAAGTAAATATCCGTATGATCTGTCATAGGAATCTCAGGAATCAATATCTGTCAGAAGAAAGAAGGAAGTCAATCTATAGTTTTGATGTTTTACACTGGAAGACGTATCAGGTATCTGATTAAGCCTCAGTATAACATTGAAGTGAATGGATTCATTTACAGTGACAGAGATTTTTCGAGTGATGGATTGAAAATCAATCAAAGTACAAGAAAATTGAGAGAAGAAATAAACCACATCTTAAAGTCAGAAGTGAAGAAGCATCATTGAAGTTAGTCGTTCATGAACCAGATAGTACATCGAACGTCAACATAAGTCAGTGGTAATTCTTTATTATTTTCCGTGGTTTGGAAAAATTAAATTAATTAGTTATTGATTTAATTTAATTCGTTTTTAATTGATATAAATCATTTAATTGATTTAATTAATGAATTAATTCTAATAGAATTAATTTATTTATTAAATTAATTATTGTATCAATTAATCATGAATTAGTTAATCATTAATTAATTAAAAGGATCAATATGACTTAATTAAATGCTGAATAGATTATGTCTTGACTAAGTTTGGTTAGGTATGACTTAAATTAAGTCATACCGACATGACTTAAGTCTAAGTCATACCGAGCAGAAGAATTAGGTCATACCGACTGCTGCAAGGAATTAAGTCTTACCGACCTCAAAGCTTCTAGTTCATACCGAGGGAATTAAGTCATACCGAAGCAAGATATTTCTGGAAAGGTGTTAGGTCATACCGACAAAAGGGTTTAGGTCATACCGACCACACTGTTGAAGATTAAGTCATACCGACACATTTTCTAAGTCATACCGATAGAAAATAAGTCATATCTAAGGTTTAATTATGTCTTGGAGCAAGATTAAGTCATGCTGACAGCTGATTTAATAGGTCTTGAAGCAGTTTAAGTCATATCTAATGAGTACAGACCTATATAACACAGCAGAAGCAGCAGAATGGAAAATAGAATAGAACACATCAGAAATCCAGGAAATACACAGCAGCTTTCTCTCTCAAATATCAAGAACACCAAGAACAAATTAATTCACATAAATTCAAGTTCATCATCTTTGTAATATTCTATCCGATAGAACTTGTCTACTTGTGATTCTTGTATTACTAGCGAATTAAGTTTCCTAGTACTTATCTTGAGATTTATTAACTAAATTAGAAAAGTTCATGTCGAATTTTCTAATTAGTTATTAAATACTTGATAATAGTTTGGATTGATTTTGTAACACCACATCAAGTTAATATACAGTTATATTCAACTTGAAATCCGAGTCAATTTATTCCGCACAAAATATTCGTTTAAGTGAAAATTATTTAACGAATAAATTTTGAGAAATTGATATTGATTGTATTCAACCCCCCCTTCTACAATCATAGTGGACCTAACAATTGGTATCAGAGCCTATTGATTGATACACAAATCAAGATCCTAATTTTATTCCGTCAAAAATCTATCTCGAATTTTTAACTCACTTAAAAATTCATCATGTCTTCAAAAAGCATTGTTAAGATTCCCATGTTTAACAAGGACAATTATTCAATGTGGAAAAATAAAATGGAGTTGTTTCTTGATGTCGCAAATTCTAAATATTTGGGTGTTCTACAGAACGGACCTATAATTCCAAAAGAATATGTATCTGAATCTATTGTTGGAGGAATTGTTATAACACCTGCATCATCTTTTCCAAAACCTGCTACTTCTTTTACTCCTGATGAAAAAGAGGACGCAGGACTAGATAAGAATTTGAGACTTATTCTAATAGATTCCCTGGATGCTGTGATGTACAGTCATGTGATAAATTGTAAAACTACAAAACACATGTGGGAAACTATTGAGACTATCAATGAAGGAACTGATGAAGTCAGGGAAAACAGACTTCAGATTTTAACCTCTGAGTATGAACACTTTAGAGCTGGCCTTAATGAAGGTATTCAGGAAGTGTTTGAAAGGTATAACAAAATAATCAACAACTTGCAAGTTCATGGCAAGCAATATACACAGAAGGAGATTAATATGAAGTTTTTGTTGACTATGCCCACTCATCTTGAACATAGGATTACAGCCATCAGAGAATCAAGAGATTTGAATAAGGTTTCTCTTGAAAGGTTGTTTGGTGTTCTGAAAACCTATGAAATGGAACAAGTACAGCAGAGGGAGGTCTCTGGTAAAGGAAGAGTGCCAAGTTCATCTACAGCTCTTGTAGTTGAGGCACCTAAGGAAGTGGAAGCTAAGGTTGTTCTACCTTACAGCTCAGACAAGGAAAAGACTGAAGTAGAGCTTGGTCAGACACCACCTATTCAGGATGGTGGAGACTTTTACTCAATGGAAGAGCTAGATCAACTGGAAGATGAATCCCTGGCATTAATGGTAAGGCAATTTGGCAACTTCAGATTCAGAAGAAATCCAAAGTACAGGTTCAAGTCAAATAACAGATTCCAGAGAGGAGGTTCTTCTTCCTCTAGTAACAGGGGAGGATACAAAACTGGAGCTGTTGACAGAAGCAAGATTCGTTGCTTCAACTGTAATGAATTGGGGCACTTTGCCACTGAATGTCAGAAACCCAAGCAAACTCAAAGAAGAGATTTTGCTGCTGAGAAGAAGAAACCTGGAAAAGCCTATGTTGCTGCTGGTAAGAGTTGGGATGACACGGACAGCGAAGATGAAGAATATGGAAATTTTGCGTTGGTGCCAAATGATGAAGCATCTGGTCATCACAACAAACCGGTAATTGTTACTGACACTGATTTGATTCGTAGTCTATACAATTCCTTAGATAATGCACAAACTGGATATAATAGACTAGATCTGCTAAGCACTAAACTTGGAAATGAAGTGTCAGAATTGAAAAAGGTACATGTTAATCAAGATCAACAAAAAGATGAAATAACAATGCTTTATAAAAAGGAGAAAGCTATTCTAGAAGTTGTAGGCAAACAAATGGCTAGAATTACTGAACTTGAAACACAGGTTAGGGCTTGTTATAATTCTGTTAAAGTTTCCAAAGAGTTTTTTAACAATCAAGTTGTAGAACGAACAACAGGTATAGGGTATGGTTACAATGAAGCTGTTGGATCGTTGGGCATAAATTCCCCTAACCCTGTTAGTGCTAAAGAAAGGGGAATACCACATGTGCTCAAAAATGTTAAAGAACCTCTATTTAAAAAATCTGATGCTGGACCACCAGATATTCTTTCTATGGTTATCCAAGAAGAAATGAGAAATGAGGATAGTGCAAATGGCACAGTCTTTGTTAAGAATAAATGTGTTAAGGATAAATCTGTTAAGAACGCTAATCCAAAGAATGTTTCATCCAAGAAAGATGTCACAGTCTTTGTTAAGGCTAAATCAGTTGAGGACACTAATACAACGAATGTTTCATCCAAGAAAGATGTACCTAAAGTGCCAGTCAAAGTTGTTGAATCAGCTAGTTCTTCTAAGACTGGATTAGGTGGTAATAAGTTGAAACAGAAAAATACCATGCCTATCATTGATTCTAATCATAAAGCATGTGGTGTTATCAATTGTATGTCTTGTGCTTTTAACAGTATGCGTGCTTATTTTAATAGTAGTTATGCATGTGTTAAACAGACTGCTCCTCGACAGCACATGAACAGGAACAATAATGTTCGATCAAAGACTGCTTTTCCTCCTCAAGTTAGGAAAGAGACATTTGTACCTAAGTCTAAACAAAAGGTTACCAAGAATGTTTACCAGGTCAAATGTCCAGTCAATGACACAAGTGTTATTGCTGCTACAGAAACATGGATACCCAAGATAAAACGAAAGATTTTCAAATCTGTTTATAAGGTTAAATGTTTATTGACTAAAGAGGTTAAAATTAAAAATGTTGTTTTGCCTGATAAAGGTCAATACTTTAAATCCGCAGGACCCAATCAAATTTGGGTCCCGAAGAAGGTTTAATCCATTTGTCATTGCAGGGTATTGAACAGGTTGAACGAGTAACCTGGATCTTGGATAGTGGATGTTCAAGGCATATGACTGGAGACAGAACCCTGCTGACAAATGTGGTGGAGAAGGCCGGCCCAGTAGTTACCTTTGGAGATAACAGCAAAGGTAGAACTGATGGATATGGCAGACTTGAAGCTGGAAATGTTATCATTGAAGAAGTGTCCTTTGTAAAAGGACTTGAGCATAATTTGCTCAGTATCAGTCAATTCTGTGACAAGGGATTTGAAGTCTACTTTAACAAAAAGAATTGTCTGATTACACACAAAAGAAGTGAACAACCATCTCTAACGGGAGTCAGAAAAGGAAAATTGTATGTAGCCAACATGAATACTAGAAGCCCTGAAGAAATCAATTGCTTCTATTCTAAAGCATCCACAAATGAAAGTTGGCTATGGCACAAGAAACTTTCTCACCGAAATTTCAAGACGATGAACTCTCTGGTCAAGAGAGAATTGGTGAGAGGTTTACCTTCTATGGAATTTACACAGGAAGGACTATGTGATGCCTTTCAAAAAGGCAAACTAAAAAGGGCAACTCACAGAAGCACTGATATGTCTTCAATAACTGAACCTTTACAGTTACTTCACATGGATCTATTTGGTCCAGTGAATGTGATGTCTATGTCAAAAAAAAGATATGCTCTTGTGATTGTTGATGATTTTTCAAAGTTCACATGGGTCTTGTTCCTGAATTCTAAAGATGAGACTCCACAACTGGTGATTGATCACATCAAGTTAATTGAGTTGGATTCCAAGTATCCAGTAAGGGCTATAAGGTCAGACAATGGAACTGAATTTAATAATGCAGTTCTGAATGACTTTTGTACTGAAAAAGGTATAACCAGACAATACTCAGCTCCAAGAACTCCTCAGCAAAATGGGGTAGTTGAAAGAAAGAATAGAACCTTGATTGAAGCTGCACGTACTATGTTAAGTGAATCAAGGCTTCCATTGTATTTTTGGGCAGAAGCTGTCAACACTGCTTGCTATACTCATAATCGAACTCTTATCAACAAAGACTTGATGAAAACACCCTATGAAGCCATGAATGAAAAGAAACCAACACTCAAATACTTTCACGTATTTGGAGCAAAATGCTTTATACTTAAAGAAGGAGATGATCAAGGTGGAAAATTTGAAGCCAAAGTACATGAAGCAATTTTTATTGGTTATGAAAGAAGAGCTTATAAGGTGTATTTGATTGAACATCAGAAGATGATGGAAAGTGTCAATGTTACATTTGATGACACTAAACTCCATAGTATCCAAACTGAAGATTCATCTGAAAAGCTATCTTTTGAAGATATGACAGATCTAGATTCAGATGATGATGGTCCACCTGATGTTTTTGCTGATGCAAATGACAACAATGACAATGATGAGTCTAATCAGAATAATGGTGGTGAAAATAATGATAATATTGAAAACACCACTCATACTTCTGAACACTCATCTAATCATCCTGGCAACAACTCAGGGGGAGCTAATGAAGGATCTACTAGTCATACTCAACATCACAATGAAGAACAAGGTGAATCATCAAGACTAAATCTTCCCAGACAGACTGTTTGGAATAGAGCTCATCCTTTTGAGCTAATCGTAGGTGATCCAGATGTTGGTGTAAAGACTAGAAGAGCTTTTCAAAATCAGTGTAATTATTCAGGGTTTCTATCTGAAATGGAACCTAAGAAAATTGAAGAAGCTCTTTCAGATCCTGATTGGGTGATTGTCATGCAAGATGAACTCAATCAATTTAAACAACAAGAAGTATGGAAGCTGGTACCCAGACCTACAGAGAGAACAATGGTTGGTACTAGGTGGGTATTAAGAAACAAACTTGATGAAGATGGTACAGTAACAAGAAATAAAGCAAGACTGGTAGCAAAAGGTTACTCACAATCTGAAGGCATTGACTATGATGAGACCTATGCTCCAGTGGCTAGACTTGAGGCCATTAGGATATTCTTTGCATTTGCAGCATTTTCTAACTTTAATGTTTATCAAATGGATGTCAAGAGTGCCTTTCTGAATGGAAAGCTAGATGAAGAGGTATATGTAGAACAGCCACCTGGTTTTGAAGATCCAGATCTATTGGGTTATGTTTACTTTCTCTTCAAAGCCATTTATGGTCTTAAGCAAGCACCAAGGAAATGGTATGACACTCTCTCTAAATTTTTACTTGAAAATGAATTTACTAGAGGTGTCATAGACAAAACTCTCTTCACAAAGAAACATAAGAATGATACAATATTAGTTCAAATTTATGTGGACGATATAATATTCGGGTCTATTAATGATCTTCTTTGCAAGAAATTTTCAAAGTTAATGCAAGGTAAATTCGAAATGAGCATGATGGGAGAGCTGAAGTTCTTTCTTGGGTTACAAATAAATCAAAGGCAAGATGGTATATTTATTTGTCAATCCAAGTACATCAAAGAGCTTCTCAAGAAATATCAAATGGAGGACTCTTCTTCAGCAAAGACACCATCATCCACAACTGTCAAATTTGGAGCATGTGAAAATTCTACTAAGGTAGATATTACAAGCTAAAGAGGTATGATAGGCTCATTACTTTACCTTACTGCAAGTAGACCTGATATTATGCATGCTACGTGTTTGTGTGCAAGGTTCCAATCGGATCCTAGAGATGTTCATCTCATTGCTGTTAAACGAATTCTGAGATATCTTAAGGGTACGCCTAATTTAGGTATCTGGTACCCTAAAGATTCTGGTTTTAATCTTGTTGGATACATAGATTCTGATTATGCATGAAGTGTTGTAGATAGAAAAAGCACCTCTGGGAGTTGTCAATTCCTAGGTGGTAGATTGGTTTCATGGTACAGCAAGAAACAACAAACAGTTTCCAACTCTATAGCCGAAGCTGAATATATAGCTGCTGGAAGCTGTTGTGCTCAAATCTTGTGGATTAGGAATCAACTGATGGACTATGGCTTTGTATTACAAAATATTCCTATTTTGTGTGATAATACAAGTGTCATAGCAATCTCCAACAATCTTGTGCAGCATTCAAGGACAAAGCATATAGATATCAGGTATCATTTTATTAGAGAGCATGTCATGAATGGTACAGTGGAATTACTGTTTGTACCCACTGAAGAACAAACAGCAGATATTTTTACTAAGTCGTTCGACGAATCCACATTCACCAAAATTGTTGGTGAATTGGGTATGTTGAACAGTCCTAGTAATTAATCTAGTTAATATCTGAGGTTTGATCTTTAATAATTAACAAGTGATTAGTTTGTGAATATTTAAAAAAAAAATCACTTGTTTAATTATTTTATCAACTTGTTTTTCTTGTTTGTTATTGTATTTATCACTTTGTTTAATTAAATATTTGTTATTCCATATTTCTATAATTATAGAATAATTGTATGTATTTATTTTATTTATTTAGAATATTTTATTTAATGTTTTGTAATGTTTGTCCTGTTAATATTGTTTTATTTCCGTTAACAGATTAATCTATATTACTTATTTCTATTTTTATTATTTGTTTGATTTATAATATTATTTTTAATATATTTTTCTGTATTATTAGTTGTAAATATTTGTGTGTTTAATTAAATTATTTGTATTTTCTTTAATTTATTTTAAGTAGATATGACTTATAATTAAATTTAAACTACATTATGACTTGTTTTTAATTATTTTTCTGGTCGGTATGACTTATTTGTTATATTGATCATATTTAGTCTTATTATGTTAAGTCTTACCGAGTCTGTCTTATTAGTTTAAGTCATAACGAATTATGTCTTAACAGTTAAGTCATATTCGTTAGTAATTAGTTAAGTCTTGTTAGTATTAAGTCATAATCGTGTCTTATAATTAAGTCTTATTTACTTAAGTCATAATCGGTAGTAAAGTTAAGTCTGTACATAATTAAGTCATAATCGAGTCTGTTATATATAGAATTAAGTCATAATGAGTTAAGTCTTAGTAATAACATTAAGTCATAATCATATGTTAGTATATATATATATAACAGATTAGTTAGTTAAGTCATATTTCATGTTAAGTCATTCTCTCATGTTAAGTCATAGAGAACTCATGAGATACATACACATATATACACGCCTGGTAATGAGTTCATGCCCGATTTTTCACTCAAATCTTACTGAAATCAAGTTCTAAACACGATTAAACGATTCTCTGTTCAATTCTCTACAAATCGACCGTTCAATCATCGTTTTTAATCGAATTTTTCAGATTTTGTTTTCGAAAATCGATTTTTCGATCTAAAATTCCGGACTTTTGGTTTTGATTTTGCAAAAACTAAAAATACTGGAGTGTTCGTGGGTGTGTCAAGATCATTGTGTGAATTTTTGAACAACTTTGATTATTTTCGAATTTTTAATTAATTATTAATTCGAAATAAATCAATTTAATTAATTATTTTGTAAAATCTGAAATTTTCAAAGTGTTAAAATTTGATAAAAATGGATGGTAATAACAATGATCGATTTGAAATAGTTAAGCATAATTTGATCGGATATTTTGATCCCGAAAAATGTTCACTCGAACGTTTTCGACCGTGGATTCAATTTTTGAATAATCATCCACTAGTTCGCACTGCTTTGAGTTTAGATACTCCTTTAAAAATTGAACTCCTGCGAATTATGTGTACTACTGCTGTCGTTTCTAACGATAACAGATCGTTTGTTTTCACTCTTGGAGACAATCAGTACACAGTGGATGAATCTGTCATTAATACGGTCTTAAACTTTCCTAATAACAATTATGAGGATTATCCGTCAGATGAGGAATTAAATAATTTCTTTGCTGGTATTCATTATCAAGACAGAGCAGATCTTCCTGTCATGAATAAAAAGTTTCTAGTTCAGGAATGGGATTATGTGTTCGGCACACTAGCCAAGGTCTTTGCCAATTCAACAAAAAGTAACTTCGGAATATTACCTTCCTTTATGCAGCATATTGGATTTGCAGTTGCTTATAATCGAAGAATCAACATTGGCAACCTTCTGTGTGGACCTATGGTTAGAAGAGTAATCAATGCTAAAAGGAATTTTGACAGGGGCGATAAAGTTCAATGCTTTTACCCAAGATTCCTTTCTTTGATTTTTAATCATTTGGTAGAATTACAATATCATGCTCCATTTCTGAATAGTGAAGCATTGATGTCGGGTAAACCTTCGACAAGATTATTCACTGAGTACGGTGTCAAACCTAAATTGTCAAATGTGCCAGTAGTTGTCACTCAATACATGTCAAACTTTATACAACTACCCATCATTGCACCTGTACCTTTACCCGAGGAAAATGAACCACTACCTGAGCAAGCAGAACCAATAGTGGAACCTGAAGCTGAACAAGAGGTACCTATTCAGCAAATTGAACTTGTTCAAGAACAACTGGTTCAAACTACTCAAGCTGCAATCTCTTCGGCACCTGCTGACCAGGTATTGACTTCTAATCTCTCTATAACTTCTATTGTTGAACAATCTACTTCTGGAACCCAAGTGGTTGATAGGGCTGACCAAGGGATTGTAAGACCGCAATCTCGAACCCCGGTCATAGAGCCAAACACTGAATCTACATCACTTAAAACTTTCCACTCCAGAAAGAAAATTCCCTTTCAAAGAGCAAAGAAAAGAAGTAATATAATGAGTGAACCCACAGCTCTGCCTCTACAAAAGAAAAGTAGAACTGATTCAGAGGCAACTGTAAGCCCATCCGTATCTTCCCAACAAGATATGGACATTGATATGGCCATGCAACAGTTACTAGGATCATCCTCTCAACAGGATGATACTATTGAAATTCGCCATAGGGCCATGGCATCCTGTAATGTGTCAACCACAACCCCTTTGTTATTACTAACAATGGGAGAACATATAGATTATGATGAAAATAGGGACACATTGACAGGAGAGCACATTGAGTCTGAAACAGTGCCTACCATAGTTACGGTAGAAGAGTCTTCATAGACTTCTGAGGGAAATCTTGGTTCCTTGCCAACTTTAATGGAACCATCATCTCCCCTCCTAGGAGAAACATTCCTAGATCCCTCAAGGGAGTTTCCACTCACAGTTTCGACTGAAGAAAGTGGAAGGCAACTTGATCAATCTACTACTGAAGCAATTCAGATTACAAATCCAAATGTACAAGTAAAATTGATTGAGGACAGGGATTTGCGAACTCCCATTGCACCACCACTGACCTTCCCAGAGGAGGCTAGGGTGATTTTAATTGCAGGTACCGCTTCTGGAAAAGCTAAGGAAATTGAGAGGAGTGATGTGAGGATCACCAGAAAATTGAGTGATACACATGCACATCAGGTGAGTGAAATTCAGAGTGAAACTCAGGTGAGTGCACACACAGACACATACACTCTCTCATTGTTACAAAAGATACAAAATCTGGAAAGGGAACTGGAAGCAAGTAAAGCTGAAGCTAGATTACTTCGAGCACAAGTGGATAAACAGTCTTCTCCATCCACCTCTGTTGATAATCAGCTTACTTCGATAAAAGGTGACATCAACAACTTGAAGACATTCTTCACTAATAAAATCAACACTCTCGAACTTTCTTATGAAAAAGCTCTTGATGATTCTGGTGAGGTCACTGTGGCACAAGATAAAATTATTGCTGAAATCTCAAACAAGGTTGACAATCTACAGGAAGAAGTACATGAAAATCAGCGTTCTACTGATTTTCGACTAGATCAAATTGAGAAGCAAAATGCACATCAAGCTAAAGGATTAAGGCATTTATTTAATCTGATAAGTCAAAATCGCACACCAACAACTGAAGAAAGAGAATTCTTTGCAAGAACAGGTGGTGATGATGATGAGCGAGATCCTGGAGCTGGTGCAACTGGTAAATCTGTAGAGGATTCCTCAACTAAGGGGGAGAAATCACAACAGGCACGGAAATCACAAGGGGAGAAATCACAAGGGGAGAAAGGAGATAAATCTGATACAGACAGTGAAGACAGGAGGAATAAGGGGAAGAAGAAAGTTGTTGTAGATGATCAAGTCAAAGATACAGAATATTTCTACACGGGTTAACCGGATAATCTTGATGTTTTTGATGACTTTGATTTTTCTGATGAAGGTGAGAAATTACCTGAACCAGATTTAAGTCACTGGGAAGGAGAAGAACCAGTGACATCTGAATATGAAGCTCAACAAGCAGAGAAAGAATCTGAAGAGTTATTTGCTCAAAGGGAAGCTAATTTGCTGATGAGAGAAGAAAAGCTTCAAAAGTCATTAGAGCAAATTGCACGAAATGAAGAACTTCAGAAAGCTGAACAGCAAGCACTACAATGATTACATGCTATAAATGTTGAGAAGAGAAAGACATATATCAGACTCAAGAACGATGACAAATGGGAACGTGCTCAAAAAGCAATTGATTCACCTCAGAGTTCTGATTATGAAGATCGTCGTCTTGGAGAAATTCTCGAGGAATTCAAACTGGAAAATCCAATTCATGATATGTATATAAGGGCCTTAAAGGTAGAAGTCATCAGGATAACTACTGCATTTGACCCCAAATCTGATGAGCTGGTAATATTTGTGGATTGTCATAATGTTGGAACTTTCAGAGTATCTATTCAGTTCTTTTATGACAGATCGCTGACAGAGATTTGGGTACTTAGGCCTAAAGTGAGAACATCGTCTGAGCTAGGTGTTTTGCTACATGAAAAGTTCAAAGAATTTGCTGAAAGAGCTGGACCAGAAGTGATTAAGGATCCTCCACAAGTAAAATTTCTTAAGGGAGAGGTACTTCATTCAATCAATCTTCAGACAGATGAGTTATATGAACATCATGCAAAACACTTGGTATATGCTGAATATGCTCTCAGAAATCATGGATTCTTGACTGAAGAAAAGGTAATAGCTGCAGATCACATTCGATCCTATGCACAAACGAATATAAAAGATTACAAGAAATTTCAAGGTGAACTGAGAAAGAAGCTTGGAATTCCTTTAATCTTACCTCAAGGATTGTCATCAAGAAGAGAGCGTCTTGTTGATTCTGATTTACACAGGAAACTTCAAGTCACAGATAAGCCAGAAGAAGGAGAATTTAGACGAGAAGACAGTAATTGAAGAACAGCTCTACATGTATTATCTTTAGAGCTAGATAGGTCAAGATAGGAATATGTTAAATATGATCAGGCTAAATGATCATCTATCTTGTATTTATCATTTTGTTTGAATCTGGAAATGTTTAATATAAACCAGAACTGTTTGATATTTGCTTTACGTTTAATATTTTATCTTTCATTTGGTTAAGTTGAATTAGTTGAGGTATCCTCTAGGTATTTGGTTGTTATTGTCTAACAAACAAATAGGGGGAGATTGAAAGGCATATGAATCAGCCTATTTGTAGTTCGAGGATCCTAATCAACTTAAACCAAATTGTAATAAGTAAATATCCGTATGATCTGTCACAGGAATCTCATGAAGCAATATCTGTCAGAAGAAAGAAGGAAGTCAATCTATAGTTTTGATGTTTTACATGGAAGACGTATCAGGTATCTGATCAAGCCTCAGTATAACATTGAAGTGAATGGATTCATTTACAGTGACAGAGATTTTTCGAGTGATGGATTGAAAATCAATCAAAGTACAAGAAAATTTAGAGAAGAAATAAACCACAGCTTAAAGTCAGAAGTGAAGAAGCATCATTGAAGTTAGTCGTTCATGAACCAGACAGTACATCGAACGTCAACATAAGTCAGTGGTAATTCTTTATTATTTTCCGTGGTTTGGAAGAATTAAATTAATTAGTTATTGATTTAATTTAATTTAATTCGTTTTTAATTGATATAAATCATTTAATTGATTTAATTAATGAATTAATTCTAATAGAATTAATTTATTTATTAAATTAATTATTGTATCAATTAATCATGAATTAGTTAATCATTAATTAATTAAAAGGATCAATATGACTTAATTAAATGCTGAATAGATTAGTTAATCATTAATTAATTAAAAGGATCAATATGACTTAATTAAATGCTGATTAGATTATGTCTTGACTAAGTTTGGTTAGGTATGACTTAAATTAAGTCATACCGACATGACTTAAGTCTAAGTCATACCGAGCAGAAGAATTAGGTCATACCGACTGCTGCAAGGAATTAAGTCTTACCAACCTCAAAGCTGCTAGGTCATACCGAGGGAATTAAGTCATACTGAAGCAAGATATTTCTGGAAATGTGTTAGGTCATACCGACAAAAGTGTTTAGGTCATACCGACCACACTGTTGAAGATTAAGTCATACCGACATATTTTCTAAGTCATACCGATAGAAAATAAGTCATATCTAAGGTTTAATTATGTCTTGGAGCAAGATTAAGTCATGCTGACAGCTGATTTAATAGGTCTTGAAGCAGTTTAAGTCATATCTATTGAGTACATACCTATATAACACAATAGAAGCAGCAGAATGGAAAATAGAATAGAACACATCAGAAATCCAGGAAATACACAGCAGCTTTCTCTCTCAAATATCAAGAACACCAAGAACAAATTAATTCACATAAATTCAAGTTCATCATCTTTGTAATATTCTATCCGATAGAATTTGTCTACTTGTGATTCTTGTATTACTAGCGAATTAAGTTTCCTAGTACTTATCTTGAGATTTATTAACTAAATTAGAAAAGTTCATGTCGAATTTTCTAATTAGTTATTAAATACTTGATAATAGTTTGGATTGATTTTGTAACACCACATCAAGTTAATATACAGTTATATTCAACTTGAAATCCGAGTCAATTTATTCCGCACAAAATATTCGTTTAAGTGAAAATTATTTAACGAATAAATTTTGAGAAATGTATATTGATTGTATTCAACCCCCTTCTACAATCATAGTGGACCTAACAGTTACTAATGAGTAGAGGAGTGACGCTTTAAAATTATGTTAGAGAAATGTCTTAACCTGATCATACGGTAATATATTCTCTGTGGATTTGTTTTTATTTTATTTTCCAAAAATATCTTGCAATAGAAAGAGTATAAGCGGGTTTCACTTTTTAGTCTTAATCAAAAATTCTACTAATTAAGGTGAATACTTCTCCCGTATTATATTTAACCCATCATAAAAGCATTTACATACAAGGTTTAATATAATTTGATTTTTGAAGTATAGAGAAAAATAAGAAAATAATCATCTAAGAACATAGCCATCCAAACTTTAATATATCTAGTCATTAGTTTCATCTAATATTATATTAAATATACTTATAATTTCTTGTTACTTATAACTATTTTAACGTTTTATTTCTATAAAAATTTGTGTTCGACGTATAAACATGATCCTTTAAATAACATGCAACCCAGAAAAAATACTAAGTACAAACTACAACTTTCATGAAACTTGCGACTTAAAATCATGTATACGGTGGCGGAATAAAATTTAAAGAGGTAATAGATGATAAATGAATTCTCCTATTTCACTTTGCAAATTAACCTCATTATTTATAATGTGAAAATAACATTCTCGATATGTATTACTACCACTTAGGTTCCGTTATTTTCAAAAAGTAACATTCTCTTTTTATACTAACATGCTATTATCATTTAGCCGATCACCTATTATTTTGTGCAAATACTTCTTAATATTTTCATTGATGAAAATATTTCCTAACATTAAATTGGATAAGGCATAATCAATTGTGTAAGGATACCAATGAAAATTATTCAAAAAAAAAAATAGGAATTTAAAATTTTATTAACGTTTTCATTAACGGAAGGGTATGACAAGTGTAATTCCCTTACTTTAGGGATGTCACTCGTAAGACCAAAATATAAAATGACTCATTTGGAAAAATCAATTGTACAAAAGCGTCAATGAGAATTTCCCTAGTTTAAATTATGATATTTAGAAGAGTAAATTACAGAATGATAACCGTATGTTACATCGAATTACAAAAATGTGGCTAAATTTTCAAGTTCGCAAATTAGTAGCTAGCTTTAATTCCCGCATTTTAAAAGAGTAACTTCCGCTAACTTTTTTTAAAAAGGATGACTATATTTTGTTTTAACTTTATAAAAAAAAAGGTTTCTTTCCATGTGCATAATTAGCGGGAGCTATTCTTTTTGAAAGACGGAAATAAAATCCGACCATTATTTTGCAAATTTAAAAATTTGACCACATTTTTTAAAATTGATGTAAAATATGACCATCACTCTATAATTTACTCTATTTAAAATATCTCTAGTTAAAATTGTGATATTTTAGACAATTCTCGTGATTTAGTTCAATTAAATGTACCCGCAGCCTTGACAAAAAAAAAAATGTACCCGCAGCAAAACACCCAGCCGACTACAACCCGCAGCAAAACTTTGGCAAAACTCAGAAACACTAATTTCCAAATCCGTAGTTTCAATTTATCCCCTAATTAAACCCTAATTCCCAAATCAAGCCTCAATTACTTCTTCCCCCTTCTTCCTCTCTCTCCACCACCGGTAACCGGCGGAAAAAATCCGGCGACCACCTCCTCCATTCCTCCCGATCTCCTCTCTCTTCGTCCTCTCTTCTTCCTCACTCCAACCCCTTGATCTCTCCTCCTCCCTCTCTACCTCAATAAAGGCCTCTCTCTGTAATCTCTTTCGCCTCTCTCTATAATCTCTCTCGCCTCTCTCTGTCCTAAAACCTAATCTCAATTGTAAGAACCCTAATTTTTGCAATATTTTCTTTTATATAATATCATGTGACATTGTCAATTTGGAACCTTTCTAGTCATCCCTGTTGTTTAATGGAATTGATTGTTTGAGAAATTATGTTGTTACATTCACTGTGTAAGATAAAAGAGAAGATTGTTGAGGGCAAGAGTCTTATTGTTAGTAAGATTTATAAAACTTGGGATTTGAGAATGGTTAGAGTATTAAAAGATTTATTAAGGATTATGACAAGGAATTATGGATATTCGAGGAATTTACTCAATTAAGTACTTAAGGGATTACGAGGGAAATCTCTACGCGACAAAATATTATTACGAGAGATTAATTAAGATACGATACGAATTAAAGATTAAGTGACGAGCATTGGTGGAAGAATAATGATACAAGGAGTAGTATTGCATGCAAGTCCCATGCAACCAAGTAGTTAGGAAAAAGCAAACTAGTTCAACCAAATGGAAGAGGAATAGTAACTAGTTGCATTTCTTTTTCCAAGGAGGGGACAAGAGTACAAGAGGCCATACCTAGGTTGTACCATGCTTATACATACACCATTATGTATCACCCAACCCCTTTAACACAATTATTTCAAACAAACAACACAAAAAAATCAAAAACCAAAAAGCTCTCCCCCCCCCCCCTGGAAGAGAAGCTCTCGGCCAAGACTAAAAAGGAGAAGAAAAATTTCTTCTTCCTCCATTTCTCCTCACTCATAATTCAAGACATAATTCCTAGGCTCTCCCCATCATCTAAGAAAGGTATGCTAAGAGTTTCAAGCCCTTTCATCCATTAACTTTCAAGTTATAAATTGTTAAAGATATTGTGAATAGTAACCATGTTGAGTTTTTCTTATAGATCTTGGATTATAAGGATAGTAGGAGCTTATTCAAGGTGTTCTTGAGTTTTGTAAGGCTTACCCAAGGCTCCTAGGTACTCAAGAAGGTATAAAAATCATAACCCCTTTTGGCCATGTAGTGTTTATGAAGTTTAATGATAGATCCATGTATATTTGTGTTAATCTTGGATGTTCAAGTGATGGATGATATGGATCTTGAGTTTTGGTGTTGTGATTGTGATTTTTATGATTGTGGATAGTATATGTATCTCCATGAATGTTATAAAGCATGAACTAAGTGAATTAGATGTTGGTTGTGTTGTGGAAGTATGAATATTGGTTGATTTGAGTGAAACATGCATGCTGAATTTTTCCAGAAACTTGACCTGTCTTGTAACATGGTTTTGAACCCCCAAATCTTGTCCCCTGAGGTCCTACCATATATTGTTGGAAAGGTATTTGAATGTAGTTTCTGGAAATGTAAGGTTCATGACTAGGTGATGTATAGATTTTAAGTTATGGCCGGAGAAGTAAAATGTGTTTCTGGATTCCGGACTGCACTAAGTGACCCCCTTGTGAACCTTGTTTAAACCCCTAAAAATTTATGTGGGATCATGGAAAAATTTGAGAAACTAGGAAATGCAGTGGTGAAGGCTACCCAAAAAGAATTGGATTAAAATATGAATTTTTGAATTTAATAAAAATGCTAGAGTAAATTTCGCGCAAGGGAAAAAGTCGTTAAGTGGAGTATAATTCTAGGGGTAATGAATATGGTTCGGATATGGTAACCAAATTAAGTCGAATAAGTGACGAGCGTAATTGAGTGATGACATGAACCTATAGCGGGGCTAGAGTGTCATAAGACGAAGTCATTAAGTTAATTTCGTACCCCCTAAAACCCCGTAATTAAAGAGATATTGTTAAGGTACTAACGAGCGGTTATTGCTTATGTATAGATCGTTCCACTCCGCACGCTCGACCACCCCAACCAAACCAAGGCAAGTTTACTTTTCAAAACTTATACATATACAAGGATTTTCACTGTTGTGTTTGTAGTTTTCAACCATATCAAATGGTATGTTTATCGAAGTATTGATGCAATTGAGATTGTATAAGTACATATATGTTTGTACCCCTTGAACTTAGATTGAAATGTTTTCCTCGGACAACGACTCTAGCAATAGAGGTCGTAGCGGTCCGTATATACTATTGACCGGGGAGCGGTATATTATTATATCGTATCTAGATTGCGAAAACCCGAAGGGTCATTCGGGGAGTATCGTATACTCAAGTAATTATTTTCATATCTTCGTAAATACTCGAAACCCTATCTTGGATTAAAAGTTTATTTTATCGAATAATTATTTTATTAATTATTAATATTAAATCTTAAAATATTATTTATTAATTATTGTTCATTATTTTAAAGACAAAGCTAACCCAAGATACCTTTAATACTTTCAAACTCGAACTCTTTCGAACTCAAAACATTTTCGAAAACCCCCGGTCAGGTTCGCTTCTTGTATGATTTCAAGAATCATCGGTCGACTGATGTCGGACCTCAATTACTCTGTTTTCAATCAAAATCAAGTTTTCAAAAGAAAAAGAAAAAGGGACTCTGGCAGGTGTGGGAACCGTTGACGAACGATTCCCGGGATGTGTAAGCGGCCGTGAGCCAGGCGGTCCATCAATTATTATTCCGGCCCAGGTGTTGCCGAAGGATGATTACGGATGTAGTTTTCATCGAGGGTGATTACGGATGTAGTTTTCACCCGGGGATAGTTACGGATGTAGTTTCTATCCTTCTACCGGTAGAGAAGACCCGCGGATTATTGGACTTGGATGTGGCGACTGATCATCGTCAATCCCTGTCAGGTTTTATGTTTTCTTTAAGTCCCATTCCTCCATTTTGGAAAAATGCTTTGACACTGCTTCTTAGGCTTTTGTGCAAAGTTGCTGATAGTGTTCTATTTTGATGAGAAAGATGTTGACTCTATGCAGTATCTAGAACTGCAAGTTTATTTTGGAAAACAAGGGCACGTATTGTTGCACCTTTGGAATTTATCAACAATGACAAGTGAATTTATAACTGATTGATACAAACGAGTTCAATAACTGCTAATCATGTGAAATGTTATATTGCTTACCTTATACGTATATTTCTTGCTGAGCTATAGTTGCTCACTCTTGCTTGTTTTCAAATTTTACAAACACAACAGCTAAGCGAAATGGCAAGACCCAGACAGACTGCTCGAAAGCAGGTGACTAGGCCCGAGCCAGCAGTTGAGATTCCACCGGTAGGCCCCATTAGCCGGATTAGTTGGCAACTTTTGTTAGTTCGTTTTATTTATCAGTATGACCTGTGCAAGGCAGTGTACCGTAACAAACTTTCAAGTCGCCAACTTCGCTTCATATCGAAGTGTTGCTGGTAGCATAAATACTATTTAATTCGGTCTGTAATAACTCTGATACTTTTATTTCTGTTTAGTCAATGTTGTGACGTTTCTGAGACCCTAACCTCTGTGTGTGTGTGTGCGGTGTGAGTTTATTGTGGGGTCGATGGCTGTTTTATATATTATGTGCAAGAACAGGTATGTTATTAATGGAAAATGGACCGTGAGCGCCTAGATCTCCGACCCCGGATCTGGGGGCGTCACATCAATCGCCCTAAAACCTAATCCCAATCCAAATCCTCTCTATATCTATATCAGACGTTTTTGTGGCCATGGTGTCTAAGTATCGGACGTTAGATCTTAGCAAAATTTTAGATGAAGATATTTTTTTGTTTAAGGTATGCAAGGACAAAAATCTCTCACTTAATTTCGTACATTTTATTATTGAGATGCGCATATTTGCTGCTCATAGAAAATTGCGAGATGAAATGTATGATCCTAAATTTTATTTAGGAAGTCCCGATTGTTATAAGAATGTTTTTATGATTGCTAAACTTTGTGTTGGAGACAAGTACGAAGTTGGTTTTATAATTTACAAGCCAACATTATATAATCTGGGTTACAATGTTGGTACGGATTGGTGGGTTGTACGTGATTTTTGGTCTTCGACTCAATATTCTATTCCAAATGCTAAACAACCTCCCTATGTTTCTAGGTATTTAGGAATTCCTTCTACATTCTCATTTGATATAATATATAATGCGATAATTGATTTGTTTACCCATAATGATGATAATGGGGATGGTTATCGTGTAATGAATGTCGTTCTTTGTGAAACGATGAGGTCAAATGTGATTTTAACAAAAATATCGTCATGTCTTACTAAGGAAGATGAAGTCTGGCCGGAAGTCAAGTTAGATAATAAGGATATAGGTATAATCGAAAACTGGTACAAGGCAAGTTGCGTTTGATTTTTTTACGATATCGGTTTTGAGTGGGATCCCTTGGGTAGTTATGAAAACTTGACCTGAGATTCATGTTCAGAGTCCCTTTCTTTAGGTATGGACATGAATAAAAAATCTGAAAGATATTTTGAAAAATTGGAGCGTTTGGATAAATAAGTACTTCAAGAGAAATTTAGAAGAAAATCTGTCTATTTGGGTGGGTTGACACTAGAAAATAGGAAAAAATATCGATTTTTAGGAAATTTATTAAAGCCGGTCTAATAATATGATTATGAGGCATTATGAACATGACATGGTGGATGATGCTGAGAAGGTTTACTTGGAATTATGTTAGGCATCACTTCACCAGCAATGGCTTATGTATTGTATCAAAGGAGTTACAACAAGACAAGACCGCAATGTCTATAGCAGGGCTCAGATTGTTTGCCTGTTCAATTGTTTTGGAGTAGGTGCAAGATCTCTCATAATTGCCGGAATGAACAGGTTGCAAAAGACCATGACTCTAGATATAAATTTCTCTTGCCAAGGCAATAATCATGATTCTTGCCGTCACAATATAGAAGATGGATATTATCACTTTGGAAGATTACACGATAGATGCAGAGATACTGAATTCAATGGCTGTTGCTAATGCAGAGATACTGAATTCTTGGTTTGATTTCTTATTTCGAAAAGTCTTAAATAGTATGATTGTACCATTTTATATGGTTTTTGTACCATTGAGGGTGTGCCATTTATTGCGGCCTTTTGGACCAATTTTGGGTTATTTTGATGTTCTAATCAAAGGGTTTCCCTTTGATTAGATTTTATTTTTTCAGTTGATTAGATTTTATTTTTATTTTTTATTGAAATAATGTTTTTAATATCACTAGGATTTAGGAATAATTTTGCTGTGTTATTTACTTTAATATTATTATTTTTTAATTAGTTTTCTTGTTTTTTCAGGTGAGAAGACTTTGGGAAGTCTCTTTTCGGACTTTAAAGTCTTATTATCTAAATTTTCGAGGACATCTATGCATGCCCTTCGGTTATATGATAAATTTTATTGAATGAATGAAACTAAACTTCTTTCTTCAGTTTTGTCGGTATTGTATTTCGATACAATTCATATACGAGAATATATATTCTTGACAAAAAAAATGTACCAAAGGCCATGAAATAAGGCAAAAACATTGTTATGGGAGGAAATTGTATTGTGTTCCTGGATGGGAGTGAAATGTATTGCTTTCAACTGTCCAGTTTGCAGATAAAGGTTAAGTTCTAAAAGCATCTTCAACTGTCCAGTTTGCAGATAAAGGTTAAGTTCTAAAAGCATCTCCAACCGCGCTAGCTAAAAATGATTGGTTAAATTACATATAATATTGATTATGCAAAAATTTTCGAACTTGTAAAATATTATGCTCCGAGGGTATTGGCTATAATGATTGGCTATATTTTAAAAATTGTATGTTATTAATATTTCAATTTGTTATTAATGGAATATATTATTTTAATATAGAAATAAGTGATGTGGCAATTCACTACAGATCTCTAGAGGTTCGACAAATATAACCAAAATCAAGAGATTATCTATAATTAT
The DNA here is from genome assembly GCA_036435485.1 of Saposhnikovia divaricata. Classification (NCBI taxonomy): domain Eukaryota; kingdom Viridiplantae; phylum Streptophyta; class Magnoliopsida; order Apiales; family Apiaceae; genus Saposhnikovia; species Saposhnikovia divaricata. The sequence goes on from CM071595.1 coordinate 126,445,793, forward strand.
AAATAAGGATTTTGTACCATTGGAGTGGCTAATTTTTTACATATTATGTATAAATTTTATTTTTAAAAAGCCACATAAACTTTTAGCTAAGGACTTGATATGATTGGAGATGCTCTCATAGTGGAAATAGTTTTACAAAATATAATCCTATTTATCCCTGTTGAACACACGTATAACTAGTCACACGTGAGTGTAAATGAGACGATACCTCAGGCCGAAATAGTTTAACAAAATATAATTCTTTTCGTGTTGAAATAATTCTAATTATCTCTTCAACACCAACAGAACTCATCATATGTGAATGTGAATGTGGATGTGAATGCTGAGAGCTGACATGAAATAGAACTGGTAGTATTATTCATCACCAAGAAAATTTAATTTATTCAACATATATGTCTACAACATACTTCTTAGAGAAACCATCGACGATCAACAAGCCTCAAGTGTGCAGAGACCAGGCAATTCAGGGACATTTGGGCTTGCCTTTGGAGCTGACCATGTCCCTGTAACAAGGGCACTGATGCTTGTTACCGTAAGTCCCAGAAGGCACACACTTGCACTTTTGACAGCATATTCCACAGTACTTCATGCACCTATCCGACACTCCTGCCTTTGAGCACCTTCCTTGGCATTTCCCCCCACAATTCACTGTCAACAACAACATTACCAACTTATAAAGACACACACACATGAAAAGGAGAAAGATGCATGGTTACCCAGTCAATGAGCCCTCACACTGTCGTTACCAATTTATCATAACTCTGCGTAATTGCGGACTTACCACAGATGGGACTACTGGTAAACATTCACGAAATGAAAAACAAAAGATATATGCAATGTAGATTATTAGTAAAAGTAAGTCTTACATGAGTCCTCAGCCATGGTTGGTTCAATCAAACTAGCAAGGAGAAGAGTGAAAACCAGAAGAGAGGCCAAAATGATCTTCATCTTTTTAGCTAAGTTGCCTTCTTACTGAGGAAAGTTTACAAGGCTTCTTGATAGTTGGTGCACTGTAAAATGAGAAATTTATAGCTAAGACAAACCACAAGAGTAATGATATATAGTGAACAATCTAGAGTATTATGGACAAATAATTATGGTGGGAGTGTAGTAGTTGGTGAATGTCAGGGGATGAGGAGTAAGCAATAACACATACATAGTACACATGTAAATGCTCGTAGAGACAGCTGTTTGTGAGCTAGGATGTCACATGGCTTCTGCACTTCTTATAATCTGTGGGGACTAGTACATTGGAAAGTGGATCCTTCTGGACTATTGTAATTTCCCAGTTCCAGAAAAATTTCATTAAATTTTACATGTTTGCCTGCTTGGGTGGTAAAAAAAGAAAATACAACCAGCATAATATCCTATTCTTGGTCTTTACAGAAATAGGCTTGGGTAGTTGGCTGTACTATACTATCCTACTCTATTTTCCATAGAGAACAAAGAAGCTCCAGTCCAAATCTCAAACAAAATATGGACATCAGATACAGTACATCTTTAACCAATAAAAGAATACAATAATTTGTATAGATTTATAATAATGCCAAATATTTGCAAGTCTTGATGCTACTGACAATACCACCTTACCAGTCATTAGCATAAAACAATCAATGCTTAAAATTATCAAGTGCATGGCACTAACCTTGGTGGAAAGATCCAACTGGCAGGCATGGTGTATACTCATTTCACCTGAATTCTAATGCAGATTTTTCATACAAAGTAATGTGAGATTGTCCATTGTTCTTCTTGGCTTTTACTCGTCTACTTCTGTTCTACATCAATGGTAGGGACATCTTCAAGCACATTCTTACCATCAACTTATTGGAATAACTCCTTTTCTGAACACAAGGGAAAAAAAAATGCACCTTCTTGCAAGATCGCCGATGATGATAAGTACATCGGGTATTTGATCTTAGGATAAGATATTCTACTGGTCATGCACGATTATGCGGGGCTAATGACAACACCGCTAACATCATTAATTCCAAATAATGGAACAAAAAAGCAGAACATGAAAGGCCTAACCAGAAATAAACATATGCAGTACTAAAGCTTAAAGAAAAGCTTTTCCTTCACCAGTATATAATAATACTGATGTAAATTACAATTTTGGACATAACTGGCCATTAAGTACTCCTATTTAAATCTATGGGAACTTGATCCTGGATGAAGAAAATCTGTCACGATATCAGTCAAGGTATTGATTTATAATGAATCTTCGCTTCTTCACAAGACCGTAGCCCAGAAGTAATATACAGAAGTGCACTTGTGTGTGGATAATGACCACACAAACATAGCCAACAAGTCCTTTCATTACACTATACTTCTACTATAAAACCATTATGTACAAAGATTATTTACATGAGTTAACCCCCCATACTGCAAAACTGGCTACGGTTCTCTTTGCACAAGTACTCTTTGTCATAGTCGCTGGATGCTAGCAAGTTAACCTGCAAAAATATTATGTTTATTTAAAATATCAAAACTGGAATCCACAGGCAGACATATATGTAGTACAGCTACACATATAAAATGTGACAGTTAACAATAATACCTTGAGAATTTCAGAGTTGGATCCAGGACGCGAATATGCTGCTAAGATACTCATGTTGAAATCCTAAAAGAAACCACCACCAAAAGAAAAGAGAGATGAGGCAACTTTTGTGGATCACAACTGAAGAAAAAAAAATATGCAAGTGTGTGTGTGTGTGTGTGTGTGTGTGAGAGAGAGAGAGAGAGAGAGAGAGAGAGAGAGAGAGAGAGAGAGAGAGAGAGAGAGAGAGAGAGAGAGAGAGAGAGAGAGAGAGAGAGAGAGAGAGAGAGAGAGAGAGAGAGAGAGAGAGAGTTACATAAAGGGGAATGCGAGCCCTCGAATCTAAGTGTCAAAAGTCAGCAATGTTAGGTTATGTTAGGCAGCACCCCGTCTATGACTTTGTCTAATGTTAGGCACCTCCTCTAGACTTTGGGGCATCTTATTTTCTATATATAGGATCTCTTCTCAGTGTAGTAAATAACAACATATATACAAATTACTCCTTCTGTGATTACTTCTTCTCTGAATCTCTCTATTTACATAAGTATACACAATTTGTCATGGTATCAGAGCAAGTTTAAATCCTAGGGAAACACGTATCAATTTCAGAAAAGTTGCAAAAGAACAGGAGGAAAAACACAGTCCAGGAAGAAAAAACACACTGCCAAATTCAACGAATTCGGAGAATCATCAAAACAAAAAAAGCAAATATACCACTGCGAAGAGCACTGAAAGGGGAGGCTGCAGAAACAAACCATCTGACGAACCAGCTTCCCACGCGCCCTCACGTGCCGCCGCACGCGCAGCAGCGCCGCCGCACGCGCCGGCGCGTGAGGCTGTTTCCGGCCAGTTTTTGAAGAAATTTCTTCAGGGACTCTGATTCTTCTCATCATTCCGAATCCAACCATGGTATTCTTTCTTGAATCTGAGAAGTTTGATTTTTCTGTCAGTTGAAATTTGTTGTGTTTTGTTCTTGCTGCTGCTTTACAAACTGCTATAAAACTGTTACACATAGTCTGTGTTACACATATATATTATTTGTGATGGCGGATACTGCTGACTCTACCGTCGTGAGTGAAGTTACTACTTCAAGGAGTAGTAAATCGGTGTTTCATAGTACTCCATACGTGAGTCCTAAATTTAATGGGAAAAATTTTCTTGAATGGTCAAAGGCGTGCACAATGGCTCTAAAATCCCATAAATTAATGAAATATATTAATGGAAAGGCCAAACAGCCTGAGGAGAATGATGCAAATTTTGATGATTGGGATTCTGAAAATGCCATGGTGTGTTCATGGTTATCTAACTCCATGGAGGTAGATATTCGAAAAAGCTATATCTTCATTGATACCGCTGAAGATGTATGGAATTCTCTCACTCGGACTTACTCCTTCTCCGGGAATGTAGTCAAACGGTTTGAGGTGAAGCGAAAGATGTGGGCATTGACTCAAGGAAGCTGCACACTAGCTCAGTATTATTCTGAGCTAACATCATTATGGAGTGAATTGGGACACTACACTATATTTGAGTGTAAAACTGCTGAAGATCAAGAAAAATATCAGAAGATGATCACTGAAGAAAAAGTGATGAAATTTCTTGATGGATTGTCGGATGAGTATGATTCAATTAAAAATCAACTTATCGGACAGGTTCCATTTCCTACTGTGGAAGAGGCCTATGGTCGTGTCAGGCTAGAGGAAAGCCGAAAGCAAAGTATGACCTCAATGGTCCCTTCTGATCGATCCGCACTCTTAACTAAAGGTGTCCAGCAATCAGAACCAGAACAACCAGAGCATGTGTCAATAGCTGTAATTGGAGAAAGATCTATTCAATGTGACTACTGCAAAAAATTAGGCCACACTCGTGAGACATGTTTTATTCTGCACCCTCATCTTAGAATTCGAGGACGAGGTGGACGTGGCCGAGGTGGTTACCGTGGTGTCTCATCTGGAAGAGGCATGAGTAGGGGTTCCTTTAATGCTCATCATACTACTTCAGAATGCGAGCCTGACTCTACAACAGGGACGATGACCGCTTCAGAGCTCAACACCTTCCGCCAATTCATGTCACAAATCAAGACTCCTTCTCCTACAGCTAATCTGCTCATGCAGGTATATCCTGCCATCTTACTTCCGATAAATATCCAACATCTTGGATCATTGATTCAGGAGCATCAGCACATATGACTGGAGATTCTAGTATTCTGGAATCATATCATGACAAAACAGGCAATATACGTGTTGCTAATGGAGATCTTGCACCTATTCATGGACAGGGCACCTCTCTTTGTCTTTCATCCTCATTACCATTATCAGATGTTTTACATGTTCCTTCTTTATCTGCAAATTTACTATCTATCCACGGTATTACTGACAACCTCAATTGTTCAGTAACCTTTTTTTCTTCCCACTGTGTATTTCAGGATCTAATGACAGGCAAGGTCCTTGGCAGTGGTAAAGTGGTCGATGGTCTCTATGTTATGGAAGGAAATTCTGTATCTCCTTCAAATTATCAGGTGTCATCTAATTCTGTTTCTGAATCCTTGTATCAATGGCATAGACGGTTAGGTCATCCATCCTTTGGTGTTTTAACACATCTATTTCCCGCTTTAGTAAAACACTGTAATAAGGAAGATTTTTTCTGTGAACCATGTGAATTGGCTAAACATAAAAGATCAACTTATCCGCCCAGAAATAAAAGAAGTTCTACCTTGTTTTCTATTATTCATACTGATGTTTGGGGTCCATCTAGAAATCCTACACATGATGGGTATAGGTGGTTTGTTCTCTTTGTTGATTGTTATTCTCGACTAACTTGGGTTTATCTTCTGAAACAAAAAAATGAAGTTTTCGGGTGTTTTAAATCTTTTCATCACATGATACAAACACAGTTTAATGCCTCTGTTAAAATCCTTCGAAGTGATAATGGTACTGAATATGGAGGTCCATTTACATCTTATTTGGACACATGTGGTATTATTCATCAAACTACGTGTGTTAAAACTTCTCAACAAAATGGGGTAGCCGAAAGAAAAATTGGCCATTTAACACAGGTTGCACGGTCTCTTATGTTAACTATGCATGTTCCTAAATATCTTTGGGGAGAGGCAGTCATGACTGCTGCTTATCTTATCAACCGTCTTCCTACCAAGGTTCTAAAATTCAAAACACCATTGTCATGTGTTCCTGCACCCTCTTCTCATCCACTTCCTCTTCGGGTATTTGGGAGCGTATGTTTTGCTCATAATCATGCACCCTCTCGAGATAAGCTTGATTCTCGGGCCCTTAGATGTGTTTTTATTGGCTATTCCCCCATTCAGAAAGGGTATAAATGTTACCATCCTCCCTCACGTCGGATATTTGTCAGTTATGATGTTACTTTCTGGGAGTCCATTTCTTACTTCTCTCCTGGCTCCTCCTCTTTGCTTCAGGGGGAGATAAACAGACATAGTCTTGATAATGAAACAAATGAGTCAGATCACAGTCTTCTTGATAGTGAATCGCAGTCACTTCTTCCATTCATGAATATACCTATTCCAAACATTAGCTCAAAATCGTTGCCTACGAATAATGAGTCGGATGATTTAAATAGGTTTGGCAGACCAGATTTGATTACATACTCTAGACGAAGAAATGATGATATCACCACTTTACCACATCCAGAGATCTCTGACCTCGAATCAGATCCTACAGCTCCTATAACTGAGCCCGATAATGGTAGTACTCTTGATCCCACTTTGGATCTCCCTATTGCTATAAGAAAGGGTGTACGCTCTTGCACTAACCATCCTATCTCAAACTTTGTATCTTATAATGCATTATCTCCATCTTCACTTACTTTTGTGTCATCCTTGTCTAGTGTTTCTGTTCCGCATACTTGGCAGGATGCTTTATGTGATCCTAAATGGAAAGATGCTATGATAGAGGAAATGAATGCCTTGAAACATAATGGCACTTGGGAGTTAACTCATCTTCCCGCTGGAAGGAAGGTAGTAGGATGCAGATGGGTATTCACTGTGAAACAGAAACCTAATGGGCTGATTGATAGGTACAAAGCGAGACTCGTAGCAAAAGGGTATACTCAAACTTACGGGATTGATTATCAGGAAACTTTTGCTCCAGTAGCAAAGATGGCCTCTATTCGAGTCTTGATATCATGTGCAGCAAATCTTGGATGGGAACTTCAGCAATTGGATGTAAAAAATGCATTCTTACACGGAGACCTGAAAGAAGAGGTTTACATGGATATTCCACCGGGTTTTTCTACAGTTGCGACCATTGGAAAATATGCAAGCTAAAAAAGACTATTTATGGTTTAAAACAGTCTCCAAGGGACTGGTTTGGCAAATTTCAGGGAGCAATGATTAAATTTGACTACAAACAGAGCAACTCCTATAACACCATGTTCGTAAAAAGACGAGATGGAAAAATCACAGTGTTGATTGTTTATGTCGATGATATTGTGATCACCGGCAACGACACCTGTGAGATTGCTAATGTTAAACGCAAGCTTGCCTCTGAATTCGAGATGAAGGACTTAGGAAAACTACGGTATTTCCTTGGTATTGAGGTCTCTAGAAGTCCAGGTGGTATCTTCCTCTCACAACGGAAGTATACACTTGATCTTCTGAATGAAACATGGATGTTGGGATGTAGACCTGCAGAATCTCCAATAGAAGCAAATCATAAACTTTGTGGAGATGCTGGTGAAATTGTCGAGAAATCTCAATATCAAAGGTTAGTTGGTCGACTAATCTACCTTGCACATACAAGGCCAGACATATCATATGCAGTGGGAATTGTTAGTAGGTTCATGATCCTCGCCAACCACATTTGGATGCAGTTTATATGATATTAAGGTATCTTAAAGCTGCTCCTGGAAAAGTAGTAATGTTTACTAAAAACAATCATCTCGGGGTTGAAAGCTATACAGATGCAGATTGGGCAGGATGTCAAGACGATAGACGATCTACTTCAGGATATTGTACATTTGTTGGTGGCAATTTGGTTACTTGACGAAGCAAGAAACAACCTGTGGTTGCCTTATCTAGTGCTGAGGCAGAATATAGAGCTATGGCTAAAGGTGTACGTGAATTATTGTGGATAAGATTGTTTCTAGAAGAATTGGGACTTGCATCTGCCACTCCAATGAAGCTACATTGTGATAACAAAGCCGCTATTGCCATTGCACATAATCCAGTTCAACATGATCGGACCAAACATATCGAAATTGATCGACACTTCATAAAAGAGAAGATCAATAATGATACCATTGGTATTCACTTTGTAAGATCAGAGGACCAGATAGCTGACATATTTACCAAAGGTCTAAATCAAAAGATGCTTCATCCACTTATTGGCAAGTTGGGCATGAGTGATAGGGATGGCAAAACAATCCGAACCGACGAATACCCGATCCAAAACCTGACTTTTTGGATATCCAAAACCCGACTTTTTGGATATCCAAAACCCGACTTTTTGGATATGGATATGGATTTAAATTTCATACCCGAAATTTTTTGGATATGGATATGGATTTCATGTATACCGAGCCGAAACCCGATCCGAAACCCGAAACCCGATCAAAACCCGATCCGAACCCGAAACCCGAAAAATACCCGAATTTTATTTATTATATTTTATATTTTATATATTGATATATAAGTTTATAATTTATATATAATATATAACTTATTTTTATAGCCCATATAATCAACTACCCATTACCTAATATATCTATCTAGCCCATTTAACAAAAACCTACCCGGCCCATTACCTAACTTTACCTAATACACTTAATATATATATACTCCTACACTAACTGTGATTCATTTCTTCTATGCGGCTCTTTCATTTCTCCTGCTCTTTCATTTCTCCTGTACGGCTCTGCGTCTCTCTTTTCTCTCTCTCGATTTCTGTCCTTAATTGGTAAAACTCCGGTAATCTAGGATGTATAATCCTCCGATAATGATTATCGAGTGTTTATATCACCGAATTAAGGGAAGATAATTGAGATTACTATTTTTTTTTTGTCTTAAATCGAGTCCTTTCCTCTTCGATTTTGAGATTTACAGAGTTGGGGTTATATAAAATTGATGGCGACGAGTTTATAGATCGGAAACTCGAGTTTATTTTCTGGTTAAAAGCTCGATGCCCACATTATAAAATTGATGTTTATAGATCGGGGTTTATACAGTATTGTTTGTGCGTGTATTGTATGTATACATGGAGTTGATGAATCGAATGGAGGCTGTGCGTGTATTAATTTCATGTTGATTTGGTTGTTTTTTTTGTTAATAATTTTGTCCAGGATTGCAAGTTGCTCCATGATTTGGTTAATTAGCACGTGTTTGCAAGAGAGTGATGTAAACTGTGTTTTTTTTATAAATAAAATTTTCGGGTTTCGGGTATATCCGAATTTGATCGGGTATCCGTTGGATCGGATTTGGATATTAATTTTCGGGTATTTTTCGGGTTCGGATCGGGTTCGGGTATGGCATAAATTTTCGGGTTTGGATTTGGATATTGCCATATCCGAGCCGATCCGACCCGATTGTCATCCCTAATGAGTGATATATATGCATCAACTTGAGGGGGAGTGTCAAAAGTCAGCAATGTTAGGTTATGTTAGGCAGTACCCCGTCTATGACTTTGTCTAATGTTAGGCACCTCCTCTAGACTTTGGGGCATCTTATTTTCTATATATAGGATCTCTTCTCAGTGTAGTAAATAACAACATATATACAAATTACTCCTTCTGTGATTACTTCTTCTCTGAATCTCTCTATTTACATAAGTATACACAATTTGTCACTAAGTAAATGACCTCACGATAAGGTGTGAAACATGACAATACATTGTTCACTATCTCCATTCTAAACAGCGAAACAAGAGTAGGGAGTGCACCACAAGGGACATGGAGAAACAGACAACAAGACAAAAAAAATGATAAAACTTACTCTGTAAGGATCACTCCTCAAAGACTGCACAAACATTGAGGTCCTCGAACCTTTGCCCTGCAACATAAATAAATATTCAAACATCAAGTGTAGCAGAAAGAATCCACCACCAGAAACTAGTCCTGTCATTTCCTTCCATGCAGTGTTAAAACTGTCATTTTCCTAAACTACAATTCGTGTTAGCCTCAGACTGTTAACCTGTCTAAACTAATCTCGCATGCAAGTACTATGAAAGGATTTAATCCAAGATTTTAATGTAGCCAGCATACAAATCAGTTTTTAGTTTTAACTATTATTATGTCTGGTGCTGTCCCGTATTCCGTTATACTGAGTTTGAACATGAATATAATGAAAGGTAAGATATACTAACGTTAAAAGTTATATCCCTAAGTCTTCTCCCCGTTTGAGCACAACAAATGCGGACTACGTTTTCGTCGCAGCTTCCACTAATAACATAGTCTCTACCATTCATGTAATAAGAACGAGTGTAGTTTTGAGTGCTTCCAGTTGAAGCTATTCCAAAGTCCAGATGAAGCCTTCCATCAACAGCCAGAAATTGTTTTACCTGCCAACAACACCCGTTAGCCCCAGAAAACACCAGATTAGGCATGCTGTAAATAATATTATTTAAGCTCAATACTAGTGGCATGTATAAATAAGCTTGCATACAGGCTTAACAGATGTCACCACTTGTATATTCACATTTTGAAACCTTCATACAAATAAAAGACCACATTTAGTTTGAACTAATAATGGACCACATACTGGAAAGATAGACCACATTTCGAATAAGGTCCTCAGGAAAGAGTTACAGGTCACGTTTGTAGGAGGCGGACATCTGGTGAGGAGGGTTGAGAAATTTTTGGTGGAAGGGGTGAGTAGGAGAGCCCGGCCACGAAGGACATAGAAAGTGCAGTTAAGGCTAAAACTTCAAGGCTTTAAATCTCATGGAGGACATGACCTCAGTTGGGAGTTCGTGTTGTCGTAGGCTTAGCGCAGACAGATTTCCGCAGCCAGGTACCTTTTTGTTTTCTGACTACTTATATAATTATTATTATCTTATGGTGGAGGGGAGCCCCCATAGTTGGGCATATTGAGATTACAAATTAAGGGCTTTTGGTGGTATACGGTGCTTCGGAGTTGTTGATACAATTTACTCACCCAATTTATATGTATGCCGTAAAGGATATCTATTGTCTTGCCACTTCTCATATAAAGCTCGTTGTATGTTCTTTTCTCGTCCCTTATTATATTGCTCTTATTACAGCTTACTACTGCCGTTTATGTTAATTCTTTTAATACTAATTTTTTGTTTTATTCGAGTTGCGGGTTGGACGTATACCCGGATATGTTTGGTTTGGTTTAATCAATTTGGGACACCCACAAAAAGTTGATTTTTAATAATAATGTACCAGAAAGCAACGTATCTAAGACTTGCTCACAGGCGATTGTTATGTCAAGTCAAACCAAAAACATATTAAAAAAAAAAAAGTATATATAAACTTCACTTCCGGTGCAGGCTGTGTATTACCATCACCACTTGCATGAGAAGAGCAATAAATATTATATCAGTGGCAGAACAAATCATGCAAAATTCTGATAATTAACATGTGGAGAGAAAATACTTGAAAAAATTTATATATGTATATGTGTGTGTATATATATATATATATATATATATTATATATTAATTAATTAATGCATAACTCACTATTTACAACAGCTAAATGTGCACAAGCAACATCAGTAAGATTTATGTTTCTCCCAGTGCAAGATGTTTGCTTTTTAATTATGGTAACATATAGCTCTCTCGCTGAAACATTATGACATACTTTTTTTTATATATTTTGCAAGAATAGATTAATTTTTAATACAGTACCAGCATTCAAATGTAAGGTTCTGTTTCATTTGACTCAAGTTAATAACTACCAGAAGTTAAAATACTGAAAAAATAAACTTTTTACTGTGAATGAGCCAACCACCTCAATGAAGAATACCTTCTTATATAAACAAGATAGGTAAAATTTTAAATGTTAACTAGGGCACTCTAAATTTGAATTTTAAGGCCAGAGCATATATTTTAAAATCCAATATCTACGCAGGGTTTTAACAGCCTACTGGGGTATAAAAATGATTTGTTACATATATATACTGACGTTACCTCGTTATCAATAGCAGATGCAAGTAGATAGTGATCGTCAGGAGAAAAGCAAACCATAACATTTCCTCGACAGCTTGAAGTTGTATAGCAAGGCTGCACCGGTTTTTGTCTTAGATCCCACATTTTAATATCCTGATCGAACGACGAAGTGGCAAAAAGGGAAGGGGAGTGGTTCGCAAACTTAACAACATTGATATGCTGGCGGTGCATATCAGTGAACACCTGGATGCGTTTTCCGCTGCTGATGTCATACAAAGCAACATCTTTAGAGTAGCCACTTGCGAGAAATAGTTCGTCTGTTGAATTAACATGTACAGATGTTAATTGGTCAAACTCCACAAAACTAACAGAACCAACATTGTGACAGATGCCTGTGGTCGTCAAAGGTGTATGCTGAATATCGTACAACTTCAGGGATCCATTATCAGAACCAGCAATTAGCTGAGAGGAAGGGGGGAGGTGGGGAAAAAGAGAAAACAAGTCAGTGAACTGTTATTCAGCAATATCATAGACAAAACATACTAAGAAAATTGGTAAATATCAGTATTTCTGGTAAACGCATGTCTTAAACTTTTGCTTCAAAGTCGCAACAAAGACAACTGGTTAGTGGTAAATACTACTATCTTGTTGTTTTACAAGTTACAACCACTTTAATCTATTTGGTCTGACATATAGTGATTGCACAAGCAAGATGATCTAATCAACCACCAAAACCTGCTCCTCAATCTATTGCTATCTTATGATTGTGACTTGAGAAGTGACAACCTTTTCTCGAGAAGCGAGGATTCACAACTTTAGACTATAACACTTGAAAATTTAAGATTATTCGATATTGCAACTTGTTACTCATATTCCTCACATTTTATGTTACCCAAACTCTCAAATTTTGTCCCCGTTCCCGTGTCGACAGGACAGGAAATTGGTGTGGGTATGGGATCTCAGTCTAACTTTCACAGGACACTTCCCCTTTGCATCAATCTTTTTATTGAAATTCAACGCCTCCTAAGAACTTGTTTACAAGCAGGGCCCATGATGACTCATTTCTATGTAATCCTTTTGATATGTTGCTATGAGTTTGAAATATATAATTAAGTGTGTAGGAGTTATAAGTAACAGACACTGTCCCTACAATAAATATAAAATAGATGATGATCATATAATTGTCACTTGGGTAAAGCTTACAGTTACATGCAGCGTCCCTGCACCCGTGTCCAGTTTCGGACCATATCCAAGAATCCTAAAAAAAAATGACACTTGGATCCGCACCGTCCATATCAGGGTTTGGGTAACATGGCCTCTGTTATTTGGACTCGCCAATTATGTCTTCCAACTCATGTCAACATGACATGTGTGTTAGTATGGTATCTAAGAGGATCCTTTATACTGAAACTAGACAAATTCCCTTTCATCGGTTTAGTTCAAAAAAAATATATGGCCTCTTTACAACTTGTTTGTTCATAGAGAGCAAAGGCCATGGAGGACTTGCTTCTATCTAATCCTTTGATTCTATGCTATAAATTTGACCTATGTAATTGTGTGTACAATTTACTGGTGACAATATCTTTAAAAAATACAATGAATTTAAGTTACATAAATTTCACGTGTTCAGTTTACATGGATAATACCCGCACCCGTGTCCAATTTCAAATCCATATTTACGAATTATAAAATAAATTAAAACCAAGACTTTGACACTTGGATCCGCATGTCTCCCACACCCGAGCATCGGTAACATAGATTACAACTATACATCGCGTACATTTGTCAAGTTTTAAAGAAAAACAACAGAAGCATGAGAGGTAGTATAAACACAACATAACTTTTTATAATCTTAGAGAGACTTCGATTTTATTTGTGGTTCCCGAAGCAGGAATAAGGTTTGTCTATTTAATTAATATTGATGTACCTTAGAAGGATACTTCTTGAGCCAAGACAGTCCAAGGACACTATTCATTGCTCCAAGGGATGGAATGTAACTAACAATCTTCTCACTTTCATGATTGACGGCAACTACTTCACCATCCAATGTCCCAAAAACCATAAGGCTGGAGTTAGATGGGTGGTACTCAAACTGTCGTGGACGGAATTTCCTTCTATCATCTGAGAATACACTGCCTGATATAGAAAGAGGGCGCAAGAAAGGCCAAGCAGAATAACCTAATTTGGCGGCACAAAGGGACCTGGAGTATAAATACTGAGACTTTCCTGAAGAGTAAAATGGCCTTCTTTTACATCTGCGGTTAAAATTTCCGCCTGCAGCTATTTCACGACTTTGTAATATACTAACTAGACTCTCATCGTTCGTCCTTTTGTATGGCACATACTCAAAATTTTCTGAAAATATAACATTCGCAGTGTCCCTGTCTATCTTTCTGATCGGCAAATTATCAAGAATTCTTAAATTGGGTAATGAAGCTATCATGTACTCTCTATAGTGTTTCTCAAAGCAAATTGGTGAAGGATGACTAGAAATATACTTCGAGGGAGCAGTATATGATATGTTTCTCGAACTCGACGAAAGTGTGGAATAATCTTCTTCAATTTGCATTTCCAATGATCCAAAAGATGTACTCTGTAATAAGAAAAACAAAATCATTCAATTCAAGAAAAGAAGAGAGAATCATTTAGATCAATAAAGGAGCAACAGGAAAACTACTTTAAACAATTTTAGGAAAAACGACTCTGGCAGTGACAATGTTTCATGAAACTGAAACAAAAGAGGGTGATAGCAAGACAAAAAAAATTTAGCTTATTATCACAACTTCTCAGAGCCTACAAAAGTCAAAGGTGACCTACAAGGCTAAAATAATCTTCATTTAGAAGGCTGGACTATGGAACTGAAGAAATTTAACAAGACCCAATTATTGGAGTCCTATATTGTTGCCAAACACTCGGAATCACATATAGACTAAATTGAAATATTCAGGTCGCCATTTAAATATATATTCATCTTCTTACCTGACTTTCTGGATCGATCATTTCGTTCCACCAAGGAAGAGCATCCGTAAAAAGATTATTTAAAAAAAAATGCTCACCCCAACCTGAAAATTCCTCTTCACTTTCATCTGATGGATTTTCTGGGGTACTATGCAGTTCATGTTGAAATTCCAACATATCCATTGGAAATAAGTCCATATCACCATCGGCACTAAAATAGTTATCTATGGTTTCTCCATCATGTGTTGGTAGGATACTTTCCAGATGGCCTGAACCAACTGAGTATTCCGAATCCGTGCCAGATGATCCCTGACAATCCCCTGCTACGTCATCAGCACACAAGCTATTCTGAAAGCGGAGTTCAATTAAGGAAGTCAATTTACTTAGTGCTGCACTGGTTGTCCAAAGATTAGACACCCTTGTTTCACACAATGAGAGGCATCTTAATTTCGGCATGCAAGTGAAACAACTCTCTTGAAAGCTAGAAAGTGAAGTGCTGAAATCAAGATTGAGTGTATGCATCTGCATAAAATTTCCAGTCATGTTGAGTTTCCGGAAATGGGAAGACCTCAAATTTAAAACTTGGCATGTCAACCCTCTCTGTGAGATATCCCTGAAATGAAAATTTAAGTGCTAAGGGTTCACATTGTCATATGAACAATTTTAGCCATGAAAGTTAATACCCAAAATACTGAATGGGCTGTACAGATAGATAATATAATTGCGTCAATTACATACAACAAGAATTTCTTCCCGAAGGACATGTCGAGGAGATCAACAACTCGAAGTTTTTTTCTGATGATATGCAGCAAGAACAGAACATGTTCTACACTCATGAAGCATGATGATCTCTGCAGTATGTCGACTCCGTTGATCTCAGACTCATCAATTTCCATGAGTAACCTAACAAGAGGATTAAAATCGACATCCTTCACATCATCCATGTATATTACAAAGTTACAGTCCTCATGGTGGGCTTTCTTCACCTTAGCCTGAACCAACAAAATCAATGATTAGAATTTTGTTTCAATTAAAAGCCACTAATGCAATGGTTAACTTAAGAGACTGTAAACTCTGAATAAGTTTACACATACACTCATAATAGTCCCCCATTTGGGAATACACTCATAACTGAATTTAAAGCAAGCAATGCAGACCATCTGATAAAATATCACTCGAAAATAGAGAATAGACAGCAAAATCATCACAACTAACCTTGAACAAGGCCACTAAAATTGATTTATTGGGTTGAGCTCCTTGCTGTTGGCACGAACCAACATACCTAAATCCAAGAACAAGCATTACGGTACCAATTTAAACACAACAGAACACGTTTACAATTTACAACCACTCATCACTAACTCGAAAAATGGTTCAAATCATAACCTACAATCCAAAATCCTAATCAACAAAGACTAGTAAATCATTTCATCAACAGACCAAAACTCAAGAACATTTCTAAACTTCCAAGAACATATCATATAACAATACAAACTCCAATATAATTCACTTGCAAAATCAATTAAAAATTCAATCTTGAAGCATCCTAAGCACTAAAATCACAAATAACAAAAATGGGTTGCCTTATAATGCAAATTAAATTACAAATACCCAAATAACTACACAAAATTAAATCCCAAAAAAATTGAAGTACAGCCAAGAACATAGAAAAAATGATATGGATATATAGACACAAAGATATACAACATGAATATACCTTCTTTCTAAGGTTTGGATATCGATAGCCATGGGTGTATGTAAATTTTTCTGATTGACCAAGTTGTCACCGATCATCTGCTTGCTTTGATATGTAAAATTATATTTAGACTCTGCGAGGATGAAAATTGCAAGAACAATAATTTATTTTATTTCTTCAAAAAAAAAACAATAATTTATTTTATTTTATTTTTTTCAATCTTTTATTTCCATGTATCTAGTGAAATGAAAAAAAAAAATTAGAGGTTATTATTTTTGGACCAAGGGATTCTCAGAATCTAAGTCATAAGGGAACATTCTGTTCAAAAAAAAAAGTCATAAGGGAACAAAAGGAGTCTTTCAATAAAAAAATAATAATAATGAGTGCATAATTTTAACGGAATTAATTAAACGTAAAAATTGACTGACCATGTCCTTCAATTTGAGATGAGGCAAAATGTATAAAATATTTAAAAATATATTTAAAATTTTTAAAAAATATTAGAGAACCAATCCAAATATTAAAAAAAAAAAATTAAATGTCTTGTGTCTTTTTATTATTTGTTGATAATATAATTAATTCTTATTATTAGTTTATAATATAATTAATGGTACAAACTTTGGGTGAAAGCTCGTAATATCACAACTAAAACCTGCAGAGTCCAAAATAATCATGGGCGAAAATGATATCCAAAATAATCACATGTATGCACATTCACATCAGGGTTGTTACGTCAACGACTAGTCAGTTAATCGATAAAGAAGAAAAAATTGAGCCCTGCTTAATGTTTTTGGCGTCCATGGATATTTACCCAGGATCTGACCCGGATCCGGCCCGATACCTGGTCCATACCCGACTCAAATGTTAAAATTAGGTTTTTTTTTGTCAAGAAAAACTTTACGTTCATAAATTGTACCATGTTATAATGTTCAGAGAAGGGAGCTCCTTTCGATCAAGAAAGTTTATCATCTAACCGAATGGCACGCATGTTGCCCCCGGACATTTAGACAATAACATCTTCTAAGTTTTAAAAGAAGAACCCCACAAAGAAGGGTCTCGTTAAAACCCCATAAGAGCAAAACTCTATGGGGAAAAATCAAGGGAGAAAAAGAGTGCCCTTAAAAAACATGAATACAACGATATACACAATGACTACTAAATAATTAAATCTTCTTGTTGCTTTTATGAGTTCCCATTGTCATCCGTTTTTGTCAAAGACTTGCTTTTTCTTATGCTAAAATTTTGCCTTCGACTGCATCTTGACTACACCATTACTTCTTTTTAAAAGTCAAAACTAAATCTTTCTGAGACATCTTTGTTGCTACTAACACTGCAAAGTCATCAAACAAACCCGATAAGAAAAGAAATAAGATATAAGATTAAAATATTAAACTTTTTTGAATGCTCACTTCTAATCAAAGGGAACTTTGGTTAGACATCTAAAACAATAATCATTAATTATTTAAAAATATGACAATTGTTTTTTAAAACTATATATATATATATATATATATATATATATATATATATATATATATACACACACACATAAATATCTATATTTTATCTAATAAATTTTAAAATAAAATACCAAAATAGCACATTAATTATTAGTAACATAATTGAATAATTAAGTCTAAAAATTAATAATAGAATAGACAAGCCATCTAAATGGCACATTGATACCACTTAAATACCCAAAATGTAAGCTATCAATCATGCCCACCCAAAATGGTACAAAACTTAATGAGCTCTTAAACTCAAAAAAGTCATCAAACATGGTAATCCAATACCTCTCAAAGGTACAAAAAAGTGCCACCAAATATGGCCTCTAATGAATTTTCATTCATGATACACATTAAAATAGAAAACATTAAAAGCCACCAATTAAGCACTATCAATCATCAATCAAAATTTGTAATTGAAAATTAAATATAGCAATCAATTATCATAAATAACAAATTAAAATAATAAATCGGACAAAATTAAAAAATCTGATGCCTAATTTCTATAAGCAACTTACACACAAATCTGACAATAATGCTAATTTCTGAAACACAGACTTGGATCTGACAACTTGGCTAACTTTTTATTATAAAAACCATTTAAGATAAAAGTTGATGTTTAAAATTATAATTGAAATATTGACTAAATTTAAACTAAATTAAGGTAATATATTTTAAGTAATGTTTCCAGTAATTGTGTTTTAAGGTTAGCCCTCTTTTTTCAAGGCCAAGTAAAAGAGAGAATGATTCCCAGTGGTGGTGTCTCTTTCGGTGGTCACAGTTGGAGGGATGAAGGAGAGGAGTGTGTGTGTGTGTGTGTGCGCGCGCGCAAATGGTGTCGCGTGTATGTGCGGCGTGGGTGTGTTCGGTGATTGTGTGTGCGTGGGTTGTATGATGGGCGATGGAGAGACCACCACCGGTGGTGGTGGTGATGGTGGTGGTTTTTGCAGCAAAAGAGAGTGAGAGAGAGAGAGAGAGAGGTGGGGGGAGAGATGGTCGGAAAATGACCGCGATGGTGGTTGCCGGAAAATGATCGCGGTGGTGGTTGCTAGAAAAACAACGGGTTCAGTGGTTGTTGGCCGGAATTCTGTGTTTGGTCGTCGGTTTCCGGTGGTGGCAGCGGTGATATGGTCGGGACTCGGTAGGGGTCGAGTTATTGATGTGAGATGGATGATCAACAACCTCTTCAAGTTTCCTTTGGCCAATATATATGGTGTCGGTGGGATGATTCTAGGGTTTACGTGGGCGGCTTCACGGCGTAAACGATGACGAGAGAATTTGAGATTCAGATTTGATATTTTGATGAACTCGAGGTAAGTCCCGTGTGTATAATGCCACGGGCTAAGGTATTGTCCCAAACAACACAATTTTTCTGCACTATGCACTAAGTCGGGGGTCTGCACGGAAACAGCCTCCCTACTTTCAGGGTAGGGGGAGGGTCTGCGTACAATCTACCATCCCCAAACCCCGTTCTCAACGGGATATACTGGGTATGTTTGGTTTGGTTTATATTTTAAAACGCAATTAAGGCATATTAATAACCACATTTAAGACACATTAAACACCTTTATGACAAAATATGTAACGTTTTGATAAAGAAGAAACTTTAATGTTTAATGACTTTATCGATGCTGGATATATTCGCTAGAAAATTATATCCGGATCTCACATTTAAGACACATTAAACACCTTTATGACAAAATAGGTAACGCTTTGATAAAGAAGAAACTTTAAGGTTTAATGATGTAAAATCCCGAATTTTCGGGATATTAATTTCTAATTACGAAACTTAGAGCACGTTTAGGTACATGGGCTTAAAGCAAAAATTAGCTTTAAGTCATTTTTGAGGTGTTTGGCAACGGGAGCTTTAAGCCGGCTTTAAGTTAAAAAACTGCTTTAAGCCATAAGTTCCATTTAGGTACTTTTGACTTATGACTTATGAATGGATTTTTTTTTTTTTATTTTTTTTCACAATTCTTGTAAAGCTTAAATATCATGAATTTAAATTTTTTTAAGTCAAATTTCACTTTAAGCCAAAATTATTAAACCCCCATTTAACTTTAAGTAAAATTACCCAAACGCTTTCATTCAACTTAAAGTAAACAACTTTACTTTCTCATTTAAGTTAAAAATACCCCCATTAAGTCAAAAGTAACTTATTTTAAGCAATCCCAAACACCATCTTAAATAAAATCGAAAATTTATTCAAATAAACCAAATATTCCACAAAGTCAAAACAGCGGTCAAACTCGATAATTCAAAAACATAAATTCGGTGACGCAACTCCATTTCAATATTATTCTAATAATTCGACAAGTCTTTTCAATAAATGAATCCAAATCAGCAAGCACTAAATCCACAATGTTCACATCCTTATTCTTATTAAGCTTCCAAAATCAAGAACCTGAAATATTAGAAATGAATGAGCTACACAGCTCAGCAAGTAACAATTTGACTAACAGATTATCTCAAAATCAAAGAGCGTTTTAATAAAACAATTTTCAAAACAATAATAAATTTGTAAAACATTTGCGAAAACAATTCCAACCCAAAGTTTATATTTTCAAAAATATAGAATTCAAAACAGAACAGAAACAGAAACAGAAAAACTGAAACAAAACAAAAATCGAAAATACCACAGTCTTGCTCTACGGCCATACTTTGCCAGTGACCGACATCTTATTCTTATTCTTTCGCCACACTTTATCAGTGACCGGCATCTAAAGTTCAATAATCATGCGCCCTTAATAGATATCTAAAGTTGCACACTTGTGCGCCTACTAAGGGTATCTAAGACTAGTTCCGGAACTATAGCGAAAATTACGAACGGGTTCAAAACGTAGAGACTGGGTTCTGAAATTCAAATACTTATATCTTATACAGTTCGAAACAAAATCTTATATCTTATACGAAAATCAAAAATCATAATATCAATATCTTTTCAAAGAATAAAAGTAAGTCAAAAAGTACTTACCTCAAAAGCGACCGAAAACCGAAATTAATGACACGAATTTGATTTTATAATTTAATTAGCATAACAAAACATAATTAATCAATTACTCAATTAAATGTCCACTTAAAACTATATAACAACGAGACAAGATTAAGGATTTTCTATTGAAGTTGATTATAGAACCAGCTTCAAACTCAGTTCTTTAGAAAAGAACTTTGCTAAGAAGGGAAGAAGAAGATCTCGGTACTTTAACAAGAATTGTTATGGCCATCTCATTATCGACCAACAAGGATCTGCTGATATGGATAGAAAATAGGGGACCTTTCAATACCAAAGCGTGCAACGAACTGTTATCGCAGAGATCCTCACTAAACTCAAATCATAGTGAAATATGGGACACAATATGGAGTGTCAAGGTGCCTCTGAAAATAAGGATTTTTCTTTGGAAATTACAGTCAAACAGTATTCCTACGCTCCTACTACTCAGTCAGAGAATTCATAACTTCAATCTTGGTAGTATGTGTCCTTGGTGTAGGTCAGTGGAGGAGACAGTTCAGCATTTGTTTTGGGATTGTGTTCTTGCTAGGTGGTCATGGGAGTTTATAGGCAATTGGTGGAGTGTCAAGAATAATATAAATTTCATTCAATTGTTATCCCTTCTGAATGTTTTCAAACTACTGAGCAACAAGCAATCCCGGAAAATATGGAACTTAGTGGTGGCTGCTACCTGTTGGACAATAAGGCTTGCGAGAAATGATATTATTTTTAATAAGTCAAAAATTAACAAAGAATCTCTGGAATTCTTGATCTTTACTAGAATTAATAAATGGGGTGCCGCATCCCAGTTAATTAATTTTAGTAATGATGCATTGTGGAGAGTAAATCTCCAGGGAACTATAGCCATTCACCTTCATTTAATCTCAGAAGATTTCTGGAAATTCAAATTCATGCAGTATGATCTGGTTTGTGCGGTTGATGGGGCATGGGGCTCTATTTCTTCAGTTTCTTTTGGTGGAGGGATAGGAGGCAACATTAAGGATAACAAAGGCTCCCTCTATTATGTATTTTCGGGTCTGTGCTCAGTCTTCGATAGTACAGAGGCTGAATTAATAGCGATTCTGCATGTAGTGGAGATGTGGATAGATGGTTCCTTCTCTTCAAAGAAAATGGTGATATGTTCAGATTCTAGAGAGGCAATAAATATTTGTAAATCGGGTTCTTTTAAAGGTTGGCCATTATTAGTGAAGAACCGGAAAATAATCTCAATCTTCAAAGACTTCATCCACCTAGAATATGTGCCAAGGGAAATTAATTCTAAAGCAGATAGCCTTGCAACAAATGGAATTAGTAAACAAGCTCTGTATTCAGTATGGGCTTAAAGGTAGTACCAGCTTGGTACCTAAAGTAAAACTTTTGTTGTTACTTTAGAGAGTTCCCAGAGCAACAGTTCTACAGCATTTTACAGAAGTGTAAGAGTATCTTTTATGAGGTCACTTCTCTTCAGTCTTTCCCTTTAGAACATAGATTCCCTACGATTCCATGTAGTTCTTTGATTGAACTCAGATAAAGCATTTCCTAGATTCCTAGCTTACCAGTCTGCAAGATTCTCTCCTTTCTTTTCCAGAAGCTTCATCATCTTATGACGTAGCTTGTATATGCTTGTAAAACATTTTTTAGGTGCTTCAAATAGCTCAGAACTCTTAGCTTTCATCATCCTATTACTCACTTCCAATAATATTATCTCTATTCCATTCTTAGTTTCTCTTTCAACACTTTCAGCCTTTGTAAGGTCTCTCCTTACTATGGATTTCGTATGGCTTCCCCCAGAAAAACCTTTTGTCAAGATCAGTGTACACTGTGTTTCTAGAGCAGAACCCCTTCAAAATGGCAATACAAATGGAGTTGGAGTAATCATTAGATATCATGATGGGTCTATGCTTTGGGAGGCTTCAGGTCCAATGTCAGGTCTTTCGAATATTCAAGCACTCCTTTGGGGGGTACACGCAGGTATGGTAGAGGCTTTAAGACTCGAAAAAAAGAAAATGTTGATAGAAACGGACAGCAGAGAGGTGTATGATGCCATCCGAATGCAAGAACATGCAGTCATTGAAGAAGAATTGGAGGAAGTAATTAGGGATGGGCATTCATCTCGGCCCGCCCGATCCCGATCTGATCCCCGCATCGAACGGGGCGGGGATTCGGGGATTTTTTCGGGTACGGGCCGGGGAGCGGGGACAATTTTCAAAAAAAACCGGGGAGCGGGCCGGGGCCGGGTTTTTATGTGTCCCCGGCCCGATCCCCGACCCCCGCCCCGATTTTCAATCCCTACTCGATTTCACCACACTTTAATACATACATATATATACACACACACACACACACACACACACACACACACACACACACACAGATATATATATATATATATATATATATATATATATATATATATATATATATATATATATATATATATTAATCATATATTAATATAAACGAATTTCCAATACTTCATATTGGAAACAAAAAGATCTTTTAATTTTATATGTTTGTCTTTTTAGTAGTTAAATAACTTCATTTCCATGTTATTTATAATTGTTTCTTTAAGTAATATTTTTTTTTATCTTAATTTAGTGCATTTGAGCTCACTAATTAGTATTTAAAATTATTTAATATTATTTTTAGTTTTAAATAAAATTCCCCGATTCCCCGCGGGGATCCCCGTTACCCGTTTGGGCCGGGGACGGGGAATGAAAAATATTCCCCGACGGGGATCGGGCCGGGGACGGGGATCGGGTTTAAATTCGGGGATGGGGGCGGGGATAGCACTCCCCGACCCCGAAGTGCCCCGACGCCCATCCCTAGAAGTAATGCATCAGATTAACTCCCTTCACCGTAATTTTTTCAAACCGGGAATAACGGATAGAGACATATCCTTTATGCCATTATGTATGAATAGGACGGCTGAGTATATAGCTCAATATAGGATGGCTCATCTCAATGCTTTTGATAAATTTTCATCCACTTTTGGCACTCTGCAGGATTTTCTTAACGGAGATATGGGTCTTGGGAGGCCTTTTCAGGATAGAGAAATTCAAGAAAACTTAGGTTGGACCGAAGTGATGGACTCTCCTCCAGGCCCAGGCATCTAATTCCCTCAGGATTATTTTCCAAAATTCTTGGTTGTTTATCAACAAAGGAATAATCTTTTTCTCAAAGTTAGATAGTAAGGTCTAGGTTCTTTGTTCACTCTCCTCAATGTGTAGGTTGTAGCTTCAAGTTTTTAGCCGGTTAAGCTATACAGCTCCTCAATGAGTTTCTTAGTCTTCTTATTCGTTTTGTACTCTTCCAGGGTTGTCCTGTTTTATTTATGAAATTTGGTTTTACAAAAAAACAACAACGAGACAAGACAGAGACATATATTTAAACCAATCGGCCGCACATAATTGCAAAAAGATACCCAAACTTGACATGCTTACGATTAAATAATCCTTGCCCACTTTTAAGAATAAACAAGTACAAAAAAGTTGGCCACATAATCATTTAAAATTTAAAATAGTGGAAAACAGGTTGATTCTATACTAACAGAGTAGCATGCATTCACGGACTAACTGCCTTGTCCATATAACATAACATGCATATATAAATAAAATAACAAACCTTAAACAGAACAACCAAAATCTCATCTCCCGTTGTCATGCATTTATAACTTTTATTTAGCCAACATTTACAACATATTTAACCCTATGCTCTCGCGAATAATATTAACAACAAATCAATTTAGAATAAATTTAGAATAAAATAAGGTCATACAAAGCCAGTAAAATTAATATCTTATCACATGATAATTTTTGTAAAGAAATAGTTTATTTTTTTATTTTTTTGAAAAAGAATCGAACCAACAGAATTAACAATTAATCAAAATAGACTTCAATTTGATAGCACATACATTCTAGCATCTCAATTAAATATTAATAGAGACCCATGTATTAACCAACCATGAATATAAAAGAACACATAATACATGTTAGTACTATACATAGGCGAAACTGCGAATGCTTGCATGAATAAACAATATACATACATGGTGGTCACAACAGGAGCAAAGAATAGTAATCAAAGTAGCACTCAAACATGTAAACGCATCAGCATAATAAAGTAACCAGTTAGCAAAGCAAAGGGGCGCACCTTTTTGTCGAATGAGTCTTGTACGAGTTTTCCCAATAATCTAATGGGTTTCTTGTATAGGCTCTCAAAACCTAAAATAATTTAGGTAATTTTAAAACCTTCTTGATAAACTTCTATGACCTCTCCAAGTAATACCATAATTAAAATATTCTATTACTCATAATTAGCCAAATTAAAAAAAATATCGAGTCACTAAAATATTTTCACGCTTCTTTCTATTAATAACGAATCTTATCTTAATCGAATAATTTGTACGAAAAGAAATTCTAAAATTTTCTAACTAAAATAATTATCTAATTAAAATAACTTAATATCTAATAAAAATTACGGATTTTACAAATGACTTTATCGATGCCGGATATATTCGCCAGAAAATTATATTCGGATCTCAGATTAATCAACTAAGAAAATTGTATTGGTATTTGAGGAACAAAAACATAAATGAAAACACTTTATATATATGCTTCAAACAGTTCTAGCGCGAAAGATACATAATCTAGGATATCAAATAACGCAAAAAAAATCGATACACACATATATAACTAATGTGCGCATACGATCTAAAAGTCATCACTTGAAACAAACAACAGATCCCAAAACTCTGTACTACAGGTGTATAAATAAGTAAATAAGCACTACAATTACCAGATGTTAGCCTTATAGGTCTCCAATTAAGTCAATCTCAATAATATATTAAATGAAAATGAAACACATATAAAATCCTAACCTAAATGAAAAGAAATAAAAAGCACCCAAGCAATTGAAAACATAAATAAAGGATAGAAGAAGGGAAGAATAGATTGACCTCTGCAAACGCGTCCGATGATGATGAAATAGGCACCTGGAGAGATCGTCGAGGATTTGTGCCTATTGAGATATCATGATGCCTAATTGGAGGGAGTATTTGTTAATCGCTTCTGTTCCCATCATTTTTTTACTCTTTCCATTGCCCAGCTGTTAGATTCTTGTCTTATAGAGTAAATATTTATCGACTGACATAAGTGGGGAAGATACGGATTGATTTGGTTCAATTTTTGGACAATCGGAATTGAAATTATTTGTCTTCGGTTTTAAAATTAAAATGCACAATGTTTGGTTTCGATTTCAAGAACTTCACTTATTCAAGGTTAAAATTAGGTTTTTAGTTGTAAAAACTTACGGGTTTTCAGAAATCAGATCCAATAACAATACTTGAGGGAATCAGTGGCGATTAAAACTCCATCGATTCCGACGACGACGCGGCAGGCAAAGCTCCGGCAAAATCTAGCGAAGCTTTTCACATCCGGTAAGCTCCTTCCTATATCACTGGACACATACACGGTACACATCCATCCATCCAGAGGACTTACCGGCAACCTATCGCCCCCAGCCCACTACCATTTCGGTAAACATCAACACTATAATAACCTCTTTATTTTCAAATCCCAAAATCATAAAAGTATTCAAAATCATGATTTCAAACCTTGCTCAAATTTCATAGATGCAATAGCATCAATATAACAAAAAAAATCATATATATATATATATATATATTAATAGTTAGAAATCATCATAATTTTTAATCTCTTATAAAATAAATCAAGGTAAAATTCCCAAAATGCAAAATTAGAAATTTATTGCACAAAAACCGGGTAAGATCTAAGAAATTCAAAATTGAACTACTTTTACAATTTGATGTACATTCGAATCTATGATTGTGTACACCTTTAAAATTAAAGATAAAGAAAGTGTAAATATGTAACAAAACGTATATTATGAGAGAGAGGAAGGAGAGAAAGATAACAAAGTGAATAATAGGAGAGAGGTGGGTTTGTTTATTTGTTGAATTGTGTATACGCATTTCTTGAATGCGAGTAAAAACTTGAATGCAAAGGTAATGGATAAAAAAGATAATTTCACTAATAATCTGTATTTTGGACAATTACTCATGAATAATCGTTATTTAGGGCATTTTTCCTGTTGCGACCAATTTTCGCCCGGACCTTAGTTCGGTCGGACCTGCAGAAGAAGAATGCGAGGGTTTGGCCCCCCGATTCACCTCCGGTGTGAGAATAAGTCAGTCGGTTCTTTTTAAGGTAAGTAGAACGTAGAGCTTGTGTATTGTGTGTGAATTGTGAATGAATGAGAGATTCAACCTGACCAGACCTTATTCTTCTCCTTTCCGGCGATTACCCGAAGAGTGGGTGTCAGGGCAAACGTGTCCCACGTCCTTAGGATCGTGTAACAATAAGACTTGTGATAAGTGGACCGGATGAATGTGGGCTCTATTCGGATTTTTGGTATTTGGGCCTTCGGTCCAGCCCATTAGGAAGGTGGGTCTCTAACATGTCCCTGGGCTTCGTTCGGAGTTATCCTCAGGACGAGGCCAAGCCAAGGCCCATCTTCAGAATTTGCTCCTCGGACGCTGTCTTCGGATAAGAAGGCGATGGATAAAGACGAGACGCTTCCTAGGAAGTCGTGTCTTTTTATGACTGACAGTTGTATATCCTCGAGATCTGCGTCTTAATCGCAACCGTTGAATTTGAAAGGACTCTTGTCCAAACGTCGCGTCTTCTCTACTTAA
The DNA here is from genome assembly GCA_036435485.1 of Saposhnikovia divaricata. Classification (NCBI taxonomy): domain Eukaryota; kingdom Viridiplantae; phylum Streptophyta; class Magnoliopsida; order Apiales; family Apiaceae; genus Saposhnikovia; species Saposhnikovia divaricata. The sequence goes on from CM071595.1 coordinate 126,473,290, forward strand.
ACCCACAGAATCCCCCTATTTTCTCTTTTACGCACACATCATTTCATAAATATTCAAATCAAAAAACCTCCTCACAAGGATATTTTTTCCACCAACAACAATTGGAAATGCCGCTTCATTACCGGAAACTCCTTGTTCTCCGATTCCACTCGAAGCGCACATTCAACAAATTTATCCCCAAGAACTCGATCTTCTCAGCAATCTTCGAATCAGTGAGTTCTTCTTTTCTTTAAAGTTATTCATGTATTTGTAGTATGCCCCTTTTCATTTTCCTATCACCATGTCTTCATTTCTTCATTAGTGTAGTCCTGCATTTCACGCTTGTATGCATATGTTTGTATATATATACGCGCAGAGTTACCTATGCTTCTTAAGTAGAATATACTCATGCCTGCAATGCTTTGTACTTTTGATTTCGCTATTTCGCGTTTGCACAACCTTTTCCTGGGATTTTGGGGATTTGTCTAGGAGTTGTTTGGGTAAGAATATCCTTTTGGATCTTCAAACCTCAAGAACTTCCTTCGGACTGTCCCGATCCTCCACTTGTAGTTTTTAGGCCGTCTTTAACTTGCTTTGCCCTAGGCTTTAGGATGCCCCGACCGGTCCTAGCCCGCTGTACTCGACCTTTTCTTTTTCTACTTTTTTTTATTCTGTCCGAGTACAAGGCTAACGTCTCTTTATTTCCGAATGCAGGGACATGGGTCGGTTGACCGAAGGCACGGGCCCTTCGGAGGTTTCTCCCTTTAGTTGAGCTATATCCGGCCGCAAACCTTCGGTCAAAGCTGACCGAAGGGAACATTGAGACATTTTCGAGCGAGTATATAGTTGAGAGAAGCACATGGTTCTTCTTCGTTCCAAGAAAGAAAGACCGAATTTGGCATAACCCCGAAGTGCCAGCAGCTTGCGGGGGAGGTTTTGCTATAGGCATATCCGAAGCGGCATTTAAATGTGGCTTTCGGTTGCCTATGCTGCCTGTACTTAAAAAATTACTGAAGCAGGTAGGGATCGCCATAGGACAACTAGATCCAAATAGTTTTTTCACATAAATGCCTTCCAGGCTCGTTGTCTGGCGAAGAAGATGACTCCCAGGTCAACCTTATTCTGGCATCATTATGAGTTTTGTAGGAATCCGAAGAGCCGCGGCTTTTATACCATCGCCCGTCAGAACAGCAGGGCTGACTGGGCTTAAACAAATTCCAGCAACAAAAGAACTCATGACAAGTAGGCGTTTGTTTCGGGCCCGAGGATGGAGAAGTTCGGCGTCTGGCGTGAAGTCGACCCGTCAAGAATAATATATCCTGAGCTTTTAGAGGCGGATAAACACGACTATCGCCTTCTCTGCGAACTTGATATGGATAGGGTTCCTCTGTCGGACAGTAGAGACCAAGACTGGTTAATCGGCCTTTGGGGTAGTGGTAACATTCTTCTGTTTCATTTCGTTAATTATGCATTCTTGTATCGCATACTTGTACTACATACTTGCCCCTTGTGACACATACATATTTAACTTGTCTTGTTTTGTGCAGTGTCTTCCCACCAAGAATTGTAGAGCACAAATGCAAGAAGGCGGCCGAAGCTGCCGCTGCCACTCTTGCCTCTGCTAATTCTTCTGCCTCGACGGCCGATGCAACGGAGAAATCAGCTCCCGATCAGAGGGAACTGGAGACAAGGGAATATGTGGTCACCACGCCACCGGCTACTTCACTCTGTGAACGGGAGGTAAGGGATGTGGTCCTGACCGATCCACGAAAGAGAGTCCAGTCAATCGCCGTGGAGCTTAAAGTGTACGCCCCTCAATGGGGGGTCTTGGAAAGTGACAAAATCATCGCCTCAGCTCCGACCCCTGCTAGGGACGTGGGTCCTGATCTTTGCAGGGGTTTCGTTCTTCCATCCTACCGGCCGTTGTTCGACCAAGTGAGCGACGTTGGGGCCTGTACTGAAATGTTGGCCCTTCTGTCCATGGTAAGTTTCTCTCCTTTGTATTGTTTACTTACTTGCCTTCGGCTTTTAACACTTTCCCTTGTTTATTTTCAGGGGGTCTCTTGGGCCGCTGTTGTTGCCGAACGAGTCGAAGGCATACAGGGCCGATTGAATGGTGTGGCTGCTCTGGAGACCTGGGTGGTCAAAGCTGAGGAGGACCTCCAAAATTCCACCTCTGAGCTGGAGAGGGTAACCAGCCAAGCTAGCGCTCTGAAGATCGAGAATGATGTTCTGAAGGAGGAGCTGAAGGAGTTGGATACCATGAAGAAACGCATTGAATGGAGGAATCAGCAGCTTAGGGCTTCAAGGAAAAGCATCCGTAAGTTGAGGAAGACTCTCGATCTGACTGAAAAGAGATGCTACCAGATGGGGTATGATGATGCTGTGCTGAAGGCCCATACCGTTGGTTTTGACCATACCCAACTGCTGGACGTTGGTATGTCCGATCTAGTCGGTCGGGAAGTTGCTGATGAACCCTTGGTAGTCTCTTCGGGTGAAGATGGGGCTCTTTCTGATTAGTTCCCTTGTAGTTTTGTCTTTCCATTCTTGTGGCCTTTGAGCCTTGTAATGTTTAACTTTGCCTTCGGGCTTTTACATTCGCGTACCTTCAATATTTTTTAATATTGTTGCCTTCGGGCGTTTATCTTTATGCTTCTTTAGCAGAATTTATTTTTATTTTTATGCATCTTCGGTATTTCTTTACCTTAGCATAATTTCTGTTTGTCTTTATGCATCTTCGGCTTTGTTTTGCCTTAGCATAATTACTCATATTTTTATGCATGCTCGGCTCTTTTGACATTCTGCATAGTTATTTATGTTCTTATGCATCTTCAGCTCTTTTTTGCCTTAGCATAATTCCTTTTGTTTTTATGCATCTTCGGCTTCAGCCTAGCATGTTATGAATTTTCGGTCGTAACCTAGCTGCCCCCCAATATTTAAGGAATTTGTAATGCTTAAGATCCTTTTCGGTCGGTGAAAAAAATATTTCCCCCCGGTCTTAATTAATGTCAAAGCATCTTAAATACTGAGACACTTATAAGGATCCATATTTCATTCGGTCAGCCCCAAATATGGGTCTGTTAAGTTTTTGCAATGTACTTAAGTGCTGAAACAAGTTAAAGGACGCATGTTTCATTCGGTCGGCCCCAAACATGGGTCCGTTTAGCTTAATTTTATGTACTTAACAATTTTGGTTTTCAATGTACTTAGCTAATAACAGTAGATGTAAAAATGGGGCAAACAATCTTTCATTGATCATGCAAGAACTCATACATAATTTCAAATTACAGATCGATGCTCACTTAGGGAATTCGAAACCAACTTGTATGAAGCAAAATACTGAATTAAAAACTATAAAATGCGTCCAGTATGCTTACTGGTAGAAACGGCGAAGACGAGCAGCGTGCCATGTATTCTTAATTGGGATGCCATTCGAATGAGCTAATTTGTAGGTGCCTGGCCGAACCACTTCAATCACCACGTAGGGACCTTCCCAGTTAGACATAAGTTTGCCTTGCTTGGCCGGTATGGAAGTAGCCAATTCCCGAAGCACCATGTCCCCGACTTGAAACAATTGTTTTTTCACGCCCGAATCATTATATTGTGCTGCTTGGAGCTGGCACCTTAGGTTTCTTTGATGAGCTGCTTCCCTCTCTTCCTCCAGTAAATCAACGTTAGCCCGAAGTCCAAACTCGTTCATCTTCACGTTGAACACTTATGTCCGATAGGACTCTAAGCTAACTTCGACTGGTAGGAGAGCATCTGTCCCAAAGGCTAACTTGAATGGTGTTTCCCCGGTCGAAGATCTTGCTGTCGTTCAGTATGCCCAAAGAACCCAAGGTAACTCTTCGGCCCAAAGGCCTTTAGCTTCTCCCAGTCTTTTCTTGATCCCATCGAAAATGATTTTGTTGGCCGCTTCGATCGCCCCATTTCCTTGAGGATGCCCGACTGAACTAAATTTCTGTTGAATTCCGAATTGGGCCAAAAACTTTCGGAACTTCCTTCCAATGAACTGAGTTCCATTATCTGATACACATACCATAGGAATACCAAACCTTAAGATTACCTGCTCCAACATATATTTTACAGCTGCTTCTTCGGCAAATGGTTAAAAGGGGTCTGGCTTCTATTCACTTGGTCATGTAGTCGATCGCCACAATGCAGTACTTAGCTTGTTTAGTACTGGTAGGCAAGATCCCTACGATGTCGACTGCCCACATAGCAAATGGAATAGGGCTAAGGACTGAAGACATCTCTTCGGGAGGTTGCTTTGGGATTGTACTGAAGAGCTGGCACTGTTTGCACTTCTTAGCGTACTCAGTTGCATCTTCTTTCATTTTCGGCCAGAAAAACCCTTGCCTAAGAATCTTGAAGGCTAAGGATTTTCCTGCCAAGTGTTCTCCAGAAATCCCCTCATGAACTATTTCGAGGGCCAACTGTTGTTCTTCTTTGTCCAAGCATCGAAGAAGTGGTTGAGTTGCTGATCTTCTGAACAAACGGCCTCCAACCAAAGTATAACTTGCCGACCGATGCTTCACCTTTTGTGCCTTCTTTCGGTTGAGCGGCAAAGTTCCCTTCTCCAAGAATGCCCTGATTGGGGTCATCTAGTTGACCCCTTGATGAATTTCCATACACTTTTTTTTTTATCTATCGAAGGTGTCTTTACTTTGGTCAGATAGATTGACCCATTAAGATTTTGGGTTTCTGCCGAAGCTAGCCTAGATAGGGCATCTGCTCAACTGTTGTTCTCTCTTGCTACTTGACTCAACTCAAAAGATTCAAACATTAAGGATTGTTCACGTACCTTGAGGGCGTAGGCCTTTGTTCGGGGATCCTTCTGTCCATACTCCCCTGAGAACTGCTTCACCACCAACATTGAGTCACTGAATGCCCTAAGATGTTTAACTTCCAAATTTTTTGCTAAGTCCAATCCTGCTAAAAGGGCTTCGTACTCGACTTCATTGTTCGTTAGAAGGAAAGTGAACCTGATAGCTTGATATATTTCGAATCCCTCTGGACTTGTTAGAATTAACCCTGCTCCACATTTTTCTTTGGCGACCGAACCATCAACAAACAACTTCCATTTTCCTGGTGCCTGAATCAACTGTTCTTCGGGAGCCAAGTCTTTCGGCCCTGAGAATGAGCATTCTACCATAAAATCTGTAAGCGTTTGGGCTTTGATCGAAGTTCTCAGCGTATACTCCAAATCGTGTTCCCCCAGTTCGATCGACCAAGCTACTACTCTGCCCGATGCATCTGGCCTTTGTAAAATCTTCTTTAAAGGATGGTCTGTTATTACTTTGATCGTTCTTTCTTGGAAATAGTGCCTCAACTTTCTGGCAGCCATTACCAACCCATAGGCGAAATTCTCTGCGTTCGGATATCTAGTTTCTGCATCCTTGAGAATATGAGAAACATAGAAGACCGGATGTTGATTCCCCTCATGTTCTTTGACCAATACAGCTCCAAGTGTTCGGTCGTTCGCGGCTAGGTATAGCTGCAAAGTTTCTTTCGGGTCAGGCCTCATTAAGAGTGGAGCTTTCACTAAGTATTCCTTGACCTCCTCAAATGCTTTCTGACAGTTCGGCCCCCACTCAAAATTCTTCGACCCTCGAAGTACTTCAAAAAATGGCAAGGCCTTTTCGGCCGACCTGGAGATGAATCTCCTCAAGGCTGCTAATCGTTCGGTCAGCTTCTTGATATCTCTGATGGTTTTCGAGGATTCCATGTCTACTACTGCTTTGATCTTTTCTGGATTTGCTTCTATTCCCCTTGCACTAACCATGTACCCCAGGAACTTTCCGCTGTTAACCCCGAACGTACACTTGTTCGGGTTGATCTTCATGTTGTTTCTCCTTAGTGTCTCGAAGCATTCTTTCAGATCTTCTGCATGGTCCCTGAAAAGGGATTTCACGATCATATCCTCCACGTAACACTCCATGTTCCGTCCGATCTGATTTTTGAATACTTTGTTCACCATTTTCTGAAAGGTTGCCCTTGCGTTCTTCAATCCGAAGGGCATCTTAATTTAGGCATAGGTGCTGTTCGGTGTGATGAATGCTGTCTTAGGTATGTCCTCGGCATTCATGGCGATTTGGTGGTATCCGGAGAAGGCGTCCAGAAAACTGAGTATTTGATGCCCCGAAGTAGCATCTATCAGTTGGTCAATGTTTGGCAGCGGATAGTGGTCTTTCGGACAATGTTTATTCAAGTCAGTATAATCCACACACATTCTCCACTTGCCATTTGCTTTTTTAACCAAAACCACGTTCGCCAACCAGTCGGGGTAGTCAATCTCTTCAGTGAATTTTGCTTCTAGTAGCTTTTCCACTTCAGCTTGAATAACTTTTTGCCTTTCCATGGCAAAATTTCTCTTTTTTTGTTTTACAGGTTTGGCCTCGGGAGCCACGTTCAGACAGTGTTTGGCTACTGAAGGATCCAAACCCGGCATATCTTCGGGGCCCCAGGCGAACACGTCGTGGAACTCCCTAATGACTTTGATAACTTTTTCCTTTAACTCAGGTTCCATGTTCTTTCCAATTTGAATCATTTTCCCAGACTGGCCTACATACAGCTCCACCTCTTCGGTCTCGGCCGCTGGTTTGGCAATCGGGCTAGACAGATCGGCCCCAAATTTTTCCAACTCTATGTTTAGCAGTTGGTGACTGCCCCCAGCTTCATTCTCAATTCTTTTTCTTTTACCAGTTCAGTCATTTCCACGTCCTTGTCTTTTTCCAGATCTTCTAACATAATGATTCGGGCGGCCTTCTGGTCACCTCTCATCTCCCTGACTCCATGCTCGGTCGGAAATTTCAAATTCGGATGGGGGATGGAAGATACGGCCTGAAAAAGTGATAAAGCTGGCCTCCCCAAAATACCATTGTACGGGCTGTCAACCCAAACCACATAAAACTTAGCTTCTTTGACAACCGTGTACGGTGCATTCCCTAGCAGGACTGACAAGGTGATCGTCCCCTCAATTGGCACGGGCTGATTTCCGAAACCATATAGTGGTGCCTCATGGCATGGCTCCACTTGCTCGCCCCTAAGATTCATCTTACAATATGTCCGGTGATACAGAATGTTAACCGAACTTCCCTTATCGACCAGAACTTTCCAAATCTTGTTCTCCCCAATTACTGGGTTTATGACAAGTGGGTCTTCGTGCGGCCATATAACATCTTCATAGTCGTCCTCCGTGAAAGAGATCGGTAACGGCTATTTGGCGGTACTTGACTGGTATAGGCTGTAGATTTGCCTGGCATACTTCTTCCGGGCTGTTTTGCTGTCCCGATCGAGTATGGTTCCTCCGGATATGGTTCTTACTTCGCCTCTATATTTTTCTGACTCTTCTACATCCCTAAAATCCCTTTTCTTTTCTTTTGCCTCGAGTTTATTACTCAAATCTCCCACAAACTGGGTTAACTCTCCATCTTTGATCATCTTCTCATTCAGCTTCTTTAAGTGGTAGCACTCATCGGTATTATGCCCCTTATCCCGATGATAATCACAGTACTTCATTCTGCTTGTGCTCAGGGGTCTTCAGCCTGGCCGGTCGGACGAACCCAGGCTTACCCTTTATCTCATGGAGAATCTTCGAGATAGGCGTGTTAAATGGTGTAAACACGGTACTATCTCTATCTCGCCTTCGATCGGCCCCCTTATCGGGCCTTGTCTCATTCAGTCTACTTTTGACATCACCACGACCCCTTCGATCATCCTTTCTATCATCCCTTCTGTCGTCCCTTCTACCATCATTCTTTTTACCCTCCTTATATCCCCCAATTGATTTCATTTTTCTCCTAATCGCTTCCCCCCTCAAATAAATATCATTTAAATTCTTAGGAGGTACATCGTAAAGAGAGGACCGAAGCTTCTTACCTTTAACGGGGTCAAGACCTGCGGCTAGGAATCCGGCTGCCTTCACTCTGTCCAAATTGGTGACCATCCCAGCCTCCTCCTTGAACCTTGCTAAGTAAGCCCCCAGTTTTTCATTCGGCCCCTGTCTGCAATAAATCAGGGCTTCAGTGTCTTTCTCTCTTCGGAACAGATGGGAATAGTGCCTCAAGAACTTTTTCTTGATCTGCTCGTATGAGCCAATCGACCTGGGCCTCAACGACCGGTACCACATTGACGCTGGCCCTTTCAGGTAGGTCTTGAACATCTTGCAGAGCATCACGTCACAGTGCCCCATACCAGTCATGAGCGATTCGTACTTCTCACAATGATCTTCGGGGTCACCCTTTCCATTGAACTCATGCATCTTCGGGAACTGCCTTCCCGGAGGTGGTCGAAATTGCTCGACGTCTTCAGTAACCACGGGCTCGTGGCTGATCTTTCTCTCACCAAACATGACTTTCTCAAGCCTTCGGATTCTGTCATCAGTATGAGGGCCTTCTTCTTCCGACTTGGAGGAGTAAACTACCTTCGATCGGGTTTTTTTGGAGTACGATTCAGAGTTCCACGACTCATCTTCATCGTCTCTGATCCTCTTCTCCCTTCGCTCTTCAGGTTCCGTGTTTTCGACCTCTAGGGCCTCGCAGAGTGCCTTCTCTTGTAGTTCGATCTCTTCTCTCTTGAGCTTCAGGGCTTGTAACCTTAATCGATCGGCCTCCCTCTTCTTAGCCAATCTCTCTGTGTCCTTGTTGCTCTTTTCTCTATCTGCCTCCTTCCGTTTCCCTTTGGCTTTCTGCTCCTCTCGCCATTTCAGAAGCATATGTTGTTGTTCTTCGGGAGACGGCATATCTCCTTCTTCTTCGAAAGTCAGTAGCCTTGGGACGACAGGAGGAGTCGTCCTCGGGATAACAGTAGTAGTGTGGCTGTGTCCGACCACGGTAATGTTATCGGTTAAGGGTGTGTCTTCTATCGTCATAGCCTCTGGTAAATCTCAACACAAATGTATCTCTACGTTCCCACAGACGACGCCAAATGTTGCGACCAATTTTTTCCCGGACCTGCAGAAGAAGAATGCGAGGGTTTGGCCCTTCGATTCACCTCCGGTGTGAGAATAAGTCAGTCGGTTCTTTTTAAGGTAAGTAGAACGTAGAGCTTGTGTATTGTGTGTAGAATTGTGAATGAATGAGAGATTCAACCTGATCAAACCTTATTCTTCTCCTTTCCGACGGTTATCCGAAGAGTGGGTGTTAGGGCACACGTGTCCCACGTCCTTAGGATCGTGTGACAATAAGACTTGTGATAAGTGGACCGGATGAATGTGGGCTTTATTCGGATTTGTGGTATTTTGACCTTCGATCCAGCCCATTAAGAAGGTGGATCTCTAACATTTCCGAAATTTTCTTGGATGTATTTTGTGAGTATTAGAAGAGTTTTTTTTAGATATCTGGATACTCGCACAAGCTAATTACTCCTACATTAGTGATCCTGGGAAGTGCAAAAGCATCTGAAAAATTGTAGCTAGAGGATATATAATTATTATTACTGCTCCATTATTTGTGATTGTATGCTCTGGCCGCATACATTTATTTCTCAACACGAGGCTAGGAACCGGAAAACCATGGTCATCGATCATAGTCGATCTGATCTTATGCCCTTGTGCTTGTTTTAAACACTCTCCATAGATCATCATCGATCTGATAATTACTCAAAAAAAAAAATCTCCTTTTCTTTTTAACGGGATTTTAATTTTAATATTAATCTATCTATCTATACTATTATATTAAAGGCGAAACATTGAAAGTTTTGGTTTTCGGTTTGGTTATCCTAAGTTTTGGTTTTCAGTTTGTTTATCCTAATTATTAAAATAAATAATTAAATTACAAAAACAACTCAAAAAACTAATTACTAATGTTAACGTAATTATATTCTGATTAAAATTCCTTCATCCACTTCTACTTGTACTCTTTTTTCTGCTCCAACAACTCAATTATTCATTTTTTTCTAAAGATTTTATTTCTAATTAAAACACTTTACCATTTAATTTAAAACTAATATTACAATAATCTATCTATACTATTATATTAAAGCCGAAACATTGAAAGTTTTGGTTTTCGGTTTGGTTATCCTAAGTTTTGGTTTTCGGTTTGGTTATCCTAATTATTAAAATAAATAATTAAATTACAAAAACAACTCAAAAAGCTAATTACTAATGTTAACGAAATTATATTCTGATTAAAATTCCTTCATCCACTTCTACTTGGACTCTTTTTTCTGCTCCACCAACTCAATTATTCATTTTTTCTAAAGATTTTACTTCTAATTAATACACTTTACCATTTAATTTAAAACTAATATTACAATAATTAATATATATCCAAAATATCACACCATATCTTTCCGTAATTATTTTTAGTAGTAATTTTTGTAATTAAAACATGGAGTACTTTTTAATTTAAAATTAATCTTGTGATCACTAATATACACCCAAAAATATCTCACCATATATACAAATCAATATTTTTATTAATAAATAACAATCGTTAGATCTAATAATAAGATATATTATATGATTAAATTAATTTACTAAAAATTCAAAGTTCGAACCCGTCAACGACATTTTTAATTTAGAATTTTACAAAATAAAATTTAAACCATGTATTTCATTATATAAATTTATATTAAATTAAAATTAAAAAATTATTAAAAATAAGGATTATATAAAAACATAATTACAACAAATGTCCGTATCTATATCTATATATCTATACTATTATATAAAAGCCGAAACATTGAAAGTTTTGGTACCTGTTTTTTGGTACTGAGTGAATTTACTTATTTACCCTTCATTATAAAGAAAAATAAATACACCTAAAATAAATAATAACATAATATAATTAATGGTAATTAGTCGAGATATTAGCTTTTATAAACACCTAAAAACATCAATCGTATCATATCTTTCCATCATTAGTATTTCCTTTCGAATTAAAACACATTATAATTAATGGTAATTAATCGATTAACATAATAAAATTAATGGTAATTAGTCGATTGCCTTTTCACATTTACTTTTAGTTAAACATATTACCTTTTATAAACAACTAAAAACATCAATCGTATCATATCTTTCGATCATTAATATTTTTCTTTCGAATTAAAACACATTACCTTTTTAATTTAAAACAAATCTTACAATCATTAATATATACCCAAAAATATCAAACCATAATTTTCAAGAAAAATATAACACCTAAAATAAATAATAACATAATATATTTAATGGTAATTAGTCGATTGACTTTTTCACATTTAATTTTAGTTGAAGATATTACCTTTTATAAACACATAAAAAGATCAATCGTATCATATCTTTCAATCATTAATATTTCCTTTACAATTAAAACACGTTACCTTTTTAATTTACAACAAATCTTACAATAATTAATATATACCCGAAAATATCACAGCATATTTCTCAATTATTAATAAAATATATTAAAAATCGTATACGTTGTTTATAATAAGGAAATATTAGTATAATTTATAAACATGAGTATGTTAAATTATATTAAATTAAAATTAAAAAAATTATTAAAATAATGATTATATAAAAACATATTTATAATATTAAATAAAATTTATAATATAATATAAGAAACCCGTGCATTGCACGTGTTATAAGCTAGTACTATTATATAAAAGCCGAAACATTGAAAGTTTTGGTACCTATTTTTTGGTACTGAGTGAATTTACTTATTTACCCTTCATTATAAAGAAAAATAAATACACCTAAAATAAATAATAACATAATATAATTAATGGTAATTAGTCGAGATATTAGCTTTTATAAACACCTAAGAACATCAATCGTATCATATCTTTTCATCATTAGTATTTCCTTTCGAATTAAAACACATTATAATTAATGGTAATTAGTCGATTAACATAATAAAATTAATGGTAATTAGTCGATTCCCTTTTTCACATTAGTATAATAAAATTAATGGTAATTAGTCGATTGCCTTTTTCACATTTACTTTTAGTTAAACATATTACCTTTTATAAACAACTAAAAATATCAATCGTATCATATCTTTCGATCATTAATATTTTTCGTTCGAATTAAAACACGTTACCTTTTTAATTTAAAACAAATCTTACAATCATTAATATATACCCGAAAATATCAAACTATAATTTTCAAGAAAAATATAACACCTAAAATAAATAATAACATAATAGATTTAATGGTAATTAGTCGATTGCCTTTTTCACAATTTTAGTTTAAGATATTACCTTTTATAAACACATAAAAAGATCAATCGTATCATATTTTTCAATCATTAATATTTCTTTTATAATTAAAACACGTTACCTTTTTAATTTACAACAAATCTTACAATAATTAATATATACCCGAAAATATCACAGCATGTTTCTCAATTATTAATAAAATATATTAAAAATCGTATACGTTGTTTATAATAAGGAAACATTAGTATAATTTATAAACATGAGCATGTTAAATTATATTAAATTAAAATTTAAAAATTATTAAAATAATGATTATATAAAAACATAATTATAATATTAAATAAAATTTATAATATAATATAAGAAACCCGTGCATTGCACGGGTTATAAGCTAGTATTATTAAGTTTCTTCGCAAGATTTATTTTAGTTCTATTATTGCAATCTTAATTTTATGTATTTTTATTTACGTGTGAATATTTTTGTTAATATAGATCGATCGACAAGATGGGTTAATTTGGAATATAGGATTAACATCTAATAAGTGAATCCACATCATTATTCTTACCACAACTAAAAGTTATAAAATAAGTATAAAAACCATTCTTTTAACATCTTCATAATACATGTAAATAAAAAATGAAGAAAAGATCATGGAGTATCCTTTGTTGTTAAGCAACACAAGGCTTTTTTTGTCTGTCTATTCTGGAACACTTGCCATTTGAAACTGTACCTTTAAAATATGGCCTATGCTAAAAAGTTAACACAAACAACCATAAGAGCAACTCCAACCATACATGTTCCTTACCTATAATGTATTTAGGTGGATAAATATAGGGATTTTAGTTTAAAAATAAAGCTCCAACTCTACCCCTCATCCCCTTTATTTTTTAGGGGAGAGAAAATATAACCCCTTATTTGAGGGATCAAAATTAGATCCCCTATATCCTTCACCTCATCTATCCTCCACCTCATTGGTTAATTTATAAGAATGTTCAAAATTTAAATTTAAAAAAACTACACTAAAAAATTACTTTTAAAATATAGGATATGAATATAGGGTATATGATTGGAGTGAAACATAATTTTCATTACCTATATTTTTAATAATCCCTATTTTAGGGGTTAAAGAAAGGGAAGAGCATTGGAGTTGCTCTAACTGTTTATACAAATGGTCCAGTGTCTCTAAAAATAATATCATGTATATGCTTTGTAGATATACGTTAGCTGTACAGTGTGTATTTAAATAAGTTTAAGGCACCGTTTGCCCCCTTATAAATAGCTTATTAGTTATTTATTTCGAAAAAAAAATCATATTTACATTTTTAAAAAATAAAATATGTGTGAAAAGTTTAACACTCGTTATCTTGCAAAAATAAGTTACTTATTTTAGAAAAAAAGTATATATTTACATACTTTTTTCAGAATAACTAAGTTATTTCTGAAAAATAAGATTTTTCAAACGGGATCGATGCCTCTTGAGAGAGCCAAGGACAGATATGTTTTTATTACTAAATAGTATATCACTTTTATAATTTCACATGATAGTACTACACAACATCCTACGTCACAAAAAATGTAGTAATATTATGAGCGTACAACATCCTACGTCGCAAAAAAATGTAGTAATATTACCAGCGTATTTTTTGATAAATGTTAAGTTTGGCATAAGTTTCCTTTCTCCTAATTGGCAAAAAAAAAAAAAAAATTCCTTTCTCCTATACTTGCCTGATATAATAAAACCAAACCAAACATACCCAGTATATCTCGCTCAGAGCAGGGTCTGGGGAGGGTAGGATGTACGCAGACCATACCCCCACTTTTAGAGCGGGGAGACTGTTTCCGTGAAGACCCTCGGCTGAGTGCACAACATACATAGAGTGTGGTAACAACACCGAAAAATGAAACGGAGATGTACAAAGCTATACCTGATCCCATGGCATTCTCCACATGGGACATACCTATCTGCGAGGATTTATGATACTCCGAGCTTGATGCGCTCCAACTACACGGCAAGTCCCGCACAAAACTAACACCGACCTGCAACTGCAAAACCAGAAAACAGAAGACACTGAACACGATAAGTGAGAACGCTAAAGCCGAACTACTAAAATAACGTTAACCGAGACACAGCCACTCTGAGGCTCTCGACAACAGAGCCACATCCTAGAAGGGAATCCACCACTCTGATATGCCGCCTCCAAGAACACCTATCCGCGAGCATGGTCTCATTTAAGTCTAAGGCCTTCAAATCCATCCTGAGCTGCTCTTCCCACGACCTCCTCGGCCTGCCTCTCCTCCTCTTCCCAACAACCGCCAGACTCTGGACCCTCCTAACTGGGGCTTCAGCCAGCCTCCTTCGAACGTGGCCGAACCATCTCAGCCTACCTTCCCTAACTTTCGCAGAAAAAGGTGCCACTTCAATCTCGCTCCTAAACACCGAGTTCGGGATTCTGTCCAACATCGTGCGCCCACAAGACCACCGCAGCATCCTCATTTCAGCCCCTTCCAACTTGCTTACGAGGGCCTTCTTTTCCGCCCAACACTCAGAACCATATAACATCGCTGGACGGATAGCCGCTCTATAGAATTTCCCTTTTAATCTTAAAGGGATTTTCTTATCGCACATTACCCCTGACGCTGCCCTCCACTTTAGCCACCCAGCCTTGATACGATGCGTGACATCTGCTTCAATCTCGCCTTCCTTCTGGATGATCGAACCCAAATACTTGAAACTATCCGTCTGCGGGACGCTCTGGTCTACAATCTTAACCTCCACCCCTTCTTCGCTGTCCTCACCACTGAAGTTACACCAGAGATACTCGGTTTTCGAACGGCTCAAACGTAACCCTTGGGACTCCAACGTAGATCTCCAAAGCTCCAATTTGTCATTCACCTCCCTCCTCGATTCCGCCACTAGCACGATATCATCCGCGAAGAGCATGCACCAAGGGACAGCATCTTGAATCCCCCGCGACAAGACATCAAGGATTAGGGCGAAAAGAAACGGACTCAGGGCCGACCCTTGATGAAGTCCCATCTCAACAGGGAAGAAACGGGAATCCCCCACTGGGGTCCGAACGCAAGAACTGGCTTGGGAGTACATGTCTTGAATCACCCTAACTAACGCTGACGACACTCCCCTCTCCTCCAGGCTCTTCCAAATAGCTTCACGGGGATGCTATCATATGCCTTCTCCAGATCGATGAACACCATATGGAGGTCTTTGCGACGTTCCCTGAACTTCTCCATAAGACGTCTAACGAGATGAATAGCCTCGATCGTTGATCTCCCAGGCATAAATCCAAATTGATCCTCTGAAATTTCAACTTCTCTTCTAATCCGACTATCAACCACTCTCTCCCACAGTTTCATAGTATGATAATGTTTATTGTATTATAAGTTTTCTTTCTCCTTCACAATTGGTGGATGGCGTTTCAGCAAAACAATGTCGGAGAGTTGGAAATGTGTGGCGACTCCACAGCACATCCGATATGAGAATAAGAGTTATTGAGACCATTTTGATGCATGTAAAAACTGCAAATAAAATGTGATGAGAGGGACAAGTAGTAAAGCGTGACACCTATTTTAGTTCACTTGATTTGGTAGTTAGTAGTTACTAATTGATTCCTTCTTGAATAATTTTGATCTTTTGGATGTGAAATTTGTGTGTTAAAAACTGCATTTTTCAACCAAGATTTGCATATGTTTGTGAAACGAGTACCTAAAAGATGGGTTTCTTCTTTTGTTCTTGATAAAGTTTAGTTTGAGATCCGCATCCTCTTTAGTTTATGTAGTTAAATAATTTGCTCCTCCTTGCCTTTTCCTTTTTCTGTCTTTTGTCATCAACATACATGTTTGCATAGTACGAGGTGCTAGGCAAACTAGAGTGCATGATGTCCCTCTTTAACAATTCATTTAGTAATTAGTTTTGTTAACTGAATTTGTTTTTTTGAAAAAATATAGTATTTTTTTTATAATGTCCCTCTTTAACAATTCATTTAAAAGTGTTGTTAAAGCATTTTTTAAAAGAAGTTGTTTTGATGATAAAAAAAAAAATTAAACAAAATTTCTTTTAAGTGCTCTAATTGTTTTGTTACATAATTTTAAAAAGTTAAATTTCAAAGAATTTAACCCCAAATAATAGCTCAACCTTGAATACCTTAAATATTTAAAATAAAAATAATATAAAATAAGGGTGTAATCTCTCTGCAAGAAGTTCGTTCCACTTGTTGAAAGTTTCCAAATCATTATTGTTTGATTTGCGGAATGATAAATATTTGGAATGAGGAATATATCTATTTTGTATGTATATATAAATGTCTAAAGATTAAATTACGGGAAAATGCTAAAAATTTCAAAAAATTTCTCAAAATCTTTCTCAAATGCTCACATATGTATTTGATAATTTCATGATATTAAAATAGGATCCCGCGTGCATTCATATGCGTCCACAAATCAAAATTTATCGTATGTCATTATACGTCATTTGGTAAATATTTTGGGATAGTTAGCACTACTCTAAATTACGATATGACCAAAATACAAAACAATACTCCCTCCGTCCCATCCACTTCTCAACACTTTTTTTGCCACTTTCTGGCACACATTTTAAGGTAAATTTTAAGGATAGTTCCATAACTTATTTTTAAAATTTTCTTTTTTTTGTATAAAAATAAGATTGTACTAATTTTGTACAAAAAAAAAAGATAATTTCAAAAATAAGTTATGGAACTATCCTTAAAATCTATCTTAAAATACGTGCCAGACATTCTATTTTGAAATGTTAACAATCGGTCGGGACGGAGGAAGTAAATGTTTAATGTTACATATTTAATTGATAAAACTTTATTAAAAATATGGAATTTTGTATATACCTACATGCATCCAAAAATTAAAATGAAAAATAATTTAAATATAAAATGTTAAAATATTTTAAATTCAATCATTCACGATTATTGTTGTTAAACATGCAAGTTGTCAGCCAACCATCAAAATATTTATAATATCACTAAGATTATTTACCAAAAATATCACTTTTTCTTTTCTTTTTTTTTTTGGTAATTTTACCATTTTCTCAAAATTTTTGCAAAAGTATATTTTTCAAAAAAAAACATTTTATAAAAATACCATCATATTTGAAAAAATACAATCTGCAACCAAATCAACGAGATGCAGTATGATTGCGCAATAGGTTGAATGCAATTGCGTATGTGATTACAACCAATTACACTTGGTTTATTTGGTTGCAGATCGTATTTTTGCAAATTAGTTGGTATTTTTGTAAATATTTTTTTAAAAAAAACTTTGGAAAAATTTTCTGAATTTTGATATTTATAAAAAAAATTGTATCGTCTCCTAATAAGATCATATAGTTGTCTTTTTTTAAAAGAATCATTTGTCCATTTGATATTACATACAAGAATATTATTTTTCGAATGTTGTTTTATATAAGCTTACGATTCATGTATATAACCTACTATTTGGCTTGTTTATAATTAAAGTAACTTAAAAATCTGAAAACCCTAATGAGAGTCGACCTCCTCTCTCTGCTCATCCATCACTTCCTCTCCCCCTCTATTCTAATTATAGTTGTCGAAGGAGATCCATCTTCTCCTTTCTCTTGTTTTCTTTTTGTTTTTTTCTTCAATAATTTTCAATAATCTTCATCTTTAGGTGAGATTTTTTATTCTTGCATTCATTTTTTTGGGTGTTTCATGTCTCTCCTTTTGGAGTGGTTTATGTCTCACCTTTTGGAGTGTTTTTGTTGCATTTTGGTTTATTGTCGTGTTATTTTAAGAATGATTTCTATGGTGGATTGGGAGATCTGGGAAACCCACTTCGAATCTGGAACGGTGGTGATTATCGCGAGAGCTCACCTTGCACAACGAAAGATTGTTCGATATTTGGCGGCATCTGTACCCCCAACCTCAATTGTTGTAACTGATGGGTATGAACAGCGGACTATCATCGATTTTTTTATGTGCGCAGGTCAATTGTGATGCTACTTTTTTCAGGAATGTTGGTGTCGACTGGATAGCTCGTGAAACCTTTGTAATCATTTTTATTGTCAAGAATATTTATATTCATTGTGTTAAGCAATCTGAAAACAAAACGGCTATTTGTTTAGCTCGTTTTTTGTTTCACAATCAGGTTGTAGTTGACAATTCGGGGGATTGAACCGGCTGGGTTCCAATCTTTTAGTATTAATAAAATCTTCTTGTTCGTCAAAAAAAAAAAAGGTAACTTATGTCTTTATATGTACATTTAAATAAATGATATTTACTGTATATAAATTGTTGGGGTTTGATCAATGTTCTAAAAATCGCTCGGCGGGTCTAGGCGGTGAGCCTACTTTCTAGCGATTAATCGACTAGGCGGCGATTAATCGGACTGATTAATCGGATGTATTAAAATATTATTTTTTATATAATTTAATTTTAATATTTAAAAATATATTTTATATATGTAAAAATATAAATATCTTCATTTCATTATTAAATATGATGAGTGAATTTACCCTTTCATGCGTAAAGTATATTTTTTATTTTAAAAAATTTATATTTTTAAAGTTTTATTCTTAATTTGACTTTTTTTAAAAAAAGTTGACCGATTAATCGTGCCTAATGCCGCAGTTGTGGAACAAAAACTAGGTTACGAATATTGCGACTAGGGTTTGAGTGTATTTAATGCAAAGGGGGTTGGTGAGCTTCAAGCTTTAATGGCTGTTTCCGTGTTCGAGACTAATCGGTCCTCACAAAGTGCCTACGTATCTCGTATTGAGAATCAAGCCAAAAACGTAGTTCTGAGATGAAGGATCAGGTCCTTTATATAGGCTTGGGAAGCCTTAGAATTATGGTAGGATTTTGATACTTGGTGGGCAAGCCACCGCCTTGAGGAAGGTTCTAGACTCCTTCCTTGTAGGAGTTTGTTTCCATATCGAATTGGGTGCCTTGGAGGCTAGGTCTTATAGGAATAGTATCCTTATCTGATGCTTATTGCTGAGCTGTTAATATTCCTTAATATTAATTACGAAATTAATATTGAAATAGGGTTTGGGACCCATAAATGGCCCCCACGTTTGGACCATGTTGGGTCTAATTAATGCAACATTAAATGTGTCTTTTGGGCTTACTTTTAGCCCATATCATTTTCCCCCAACTTCCAGGAAAACTGATCAGGTTTTCCTTGAAGTTATAACGACCTTATTCGAGGCTCGGGTCAGGGTCTATCTTTATACACTAGTGTTTCACGAATATTGTCTTGATGTAAAGCGTGGAGCGACCAACGCGTTTACGACAATGTTAAGCAAATGCTACTTGGTGCTAACAACGTTTAAACGATGTTAAACGGTGTTAAACGACCTAAAACAGCACTAATCGATGCTAATCGACTCTAATCGGTGCTAATCAGCACTAATCGATGCTACTCGGCACTAATCGGTGCTACTCGGCACTAATCGATGCTACTTGGCACTAATCGGTGCTACTCGGCACTAATCGATGCTAATCGGCACTAATCGATGTTAATCGGCACTAATCGGTGCTACTCGGCACTAATCGATGCTACTCGGCACTAATCGGTGCTACTCGGCACTAATCGGTGGTACTCGGCACTAATCGATGCTAATCGGCACTAATCGGTGCTACTCGGCACTAATCGGTGTTACTCGGCACTAATCGATGCTAATCGGCACTAATCGGTGCTACTCGGCACTAATCGATGCTAATCGGCACTAATCGGTGCTACTCGGCACTAATCGGTGCTACTCGGCCCTATTCGCTGCTAATCGACACTAATCGATGCTACTTGGCACTAATCGGTGCTACTCGGCACTAATCGGTGTCACATTGATTGGCCGAAAAAGACCCGGAACAGCTACAGCCACCCCCTAGTCAGCTGCCAGGAGGTCCTGGTCGGCTGCCAGGAGGTCCTGGTCGGTTTTTGGGAGGTCCTGGTCGGCTGACAGGAGGTCCTGGTCGGCCTGACCCCTCCAATGGCAGCTGGTCGGCTAAAAGGAGGTCCTGATTGTAAGAACCCAGATTTTGGGTGGGATTAAAACTTTTTAGTATGTAATAATATGGGAATGAATAGTGGTTATGACTACGATGTAACGAATGTCTATTAAATGAATGGAATGGATTTGAATTCAATTATTTACATGTCATGCAGAATACTTTTGGTTGACGGCATAGGTAAGAATGATCTATCTCCTAAGGATATAAGTATATTACTTCAAGTAAGATTATTCTTGTGTCATCCAAATCAATATCTATTATAAGTCCAGCGGTTCCGTAAAAAGGTTAAGAAGCACTCGAGAGTGAACCAGGTTCATTTTCCTAATTATAGGAATTAAATAAAAATAAGTGATGAATAGTGATTTTGGTGGAATTTGGAATATTATTATAATAATGATATACCCGGTATTCGGAACGGATTTCTGAGTTCGTATTAGTGATCCAGGAAGAAAATAAGTGTATGTAAAAGCCGTCGGATTCAGAAAAAGAGCACTTTTATTTTCTCCGAGATTTCCCTGGACACTACAAGACTTAAGGAGTTATAAAAGGGAATTAAGGAATTTAAATTCGAGAAGTATTAAGTAAGATGAAGAATAGTATTAGAAATATTAAGAAGGTTTTCGGTAAAACCCTAACTAGAAACGAATGAGTTATTCCCTCGAACGATCAACGAACAAGCAAGAAAATTGAGTAATACCCGGACAAAGGAACGAATAAATAACCAAGAGACAAACAAGTGCAATTGGTGGGAAAAGGAGAAACCCAAGTAACATCCTTATAAGTCAACTACAAGATGAGTGGTGTAATTGCATTCTTGCAAAAATGGAGTTGTTTGTTGTAGTGCCAACACTTGGCCCAATGAGGAAGCAACAAGTGGCACCATTGGATTGCCAACAACACATTAAAAGAGATGCATCCATTATATATGCAAGGGTTATACATGTATTAGCCATAAATCACCAAAACAAAACAAACCACCACCATTTTTCTCCATTTCTTCATAAAAATCTGCCCATTCTTAGCTAATTGGAAGTCCAACTTCCAACCATCACTTGTTCTTCAAATTTTTATGGTAAGTACTACATATCATGGTAATGATCTCCTAGAAATTTCAGCTTCAAATTCATCTTTTATCATTTTCAAATAAATCATCAAAGATGATGATGAATAGTGTTCTTCATAAACTAACTTTTATTTCTTGATTTCTTTTGATTATTCAAGCTATACTAAGGCTAGATAAGGGCTAAACAAGGCTTGATAAGTTCATACATACACCAAGGAAGGTATACCACTCTTGAAAACCAAGCTCTTAGTTTAAGTTTTGGTATTTTAGATGAGTTATATGGATTTAATGCATGTTTAGGACCTTAAGATTATGATTGGGATTTATTAAATGTGAAATTAGTTTAGATGAACGGAAAGACATTGCTTGGTCTTAGTTCATGGTTGAATAACATGTAAATGTTGTTTGGAATGGAAACTATGATTATTGGATGGTTTGAAATTTGGAAATCATGTAAACATAGCCGTCGTAATGCCCGATTGTCGTTAGCCTTAAGAAACCGTGATTAGCAGTAGCATGAACACACTGTCCAGTCTCGGATTTTGCCATGAAAGGCTAGATTATGTTATAAGCTTCGTTTTGATATAAAGATCACGTGAAACGGACTTACGGTTTAGGATTTATGACTAAATTACTAAAAGTAGTTCGAATCCGTAAACAAAAGTTCGTAACTGAAATTGAACCCTTGTAAGCAATGTAACGTCATGGCGAATCTTGGTAAATAAATACTAGGGGTAAGAAGGAAGGTGTGAAAGAAAACCGTATGTCAAAAAGAGCATTTTTCGATTTATTAAAAATGTTCGAGTAAAGGTTAAACGCGAACGAACCCCTAAAAGACGACTCTTTTGTAACTTTGGTAAAACACTTAGAAAACGGGCGATAAAACTCGGAGTATAAGATTGGTTCGTAACGATCAACCTTAGAACTCGTATGACTCAAGTATGTCCCAAGTATAAGTGCAGTGACATGTCGTACTAACGAACGAATGTCGGGTCGGATCAGTGATAATAAGTAATCCACTAATAGGGGTATAACGAGATAACTCGAGAACGTGTTTCGATTTAAGTTTAACTTAACTTTTAATGTGTTAAGTGATTAATCCCGAATGCCTTGGCTATTTATAGATCACCAGGCTGAACTGGGACCCGCTACCACTACCCCTTACCGTACTCGACTACCAGGCGAGTTTCAATTCCCTTCTTTTAGGCTGTTGTTGTGATTGAATAAATATATATATATGATTGCTGATATACATATGCCATTGCATGCATGCCTACTTTCAAGTTGAATTGATATACTTGTTCCCTGAATGTTATTGTTGGCTTATAAGCTAGATAGTTATATATCAGTTATAAGCCGGTTATTATAAGACCCTCATAGAAGGGCGTATACATCTTTATTCATCAAATATAGACCGGGAGTCAATATTTCTTGATATATCGAGATTATCTCGGGAGAAAATATTTAAGTAAATATTTTCTATTATTTGGGCGACGAATATTATTTGAATATTCGTTCGGGACTAATTATTTTAACGATCCTTACTTCAAATAATTATTTGAATTTAACTATTCAACGAATAATACTTCTCAATATTCATTCAGAGTCGAATTGATTATCGACTATTATTTCGAATATTCTTCTAAAGATGAGACTGTTAGATGAATATTATTTGGATATTCTTTTAGATTATCATTTTATTAAATAAATATTACTTTCGAATATTCATTTAAGATATTAAATACTTGATGAATATTATTTTAATATTCATCTGAAGCTTGATTTAATTATCGAATATTATCTCGAATATTCCTTAAGGCTTGGATTACTAAATGAATATTACTTGATATACATTTAGGATATTATTCATTAAATGAATATTACTTTTGAATATTCATTTAAATTTCCTAATTAATTATGATTATTACCTTAAATATTCTTTTCAGGTCTTATTAATTAATGAATATTGTTTTGAATATTCATTTAAATATTTATTTATTCAATAAATATTCCCCTGATATCTCTTCAGGGATTATTTTGAGAAATACTCTGATTAAAGATATTCTTTCATATTCCCAAATATTCTGTAAAATATTTTAATTCAATAAATATTCTCTGAATATTTATTCCATACTTAGAATAACCTCGATAAGGTTTATCTTCTTCGATTATTACAGAAAATATTTCGAAGTCATATTATTATTAATCTTGTATCAAGAAAGGTTCCCAGACATCATTCATCTTTGAGTCTATCTTCTTAATAATAAGGGAACCTTACTTGGAAAAATGTTATTTATCTTGTCGACTTCCCGGTCATAAAGTATTCCCTTCACCCGCAACTCGGGTGCTGTTGACTTATTAAAGTCGTTGTTTACCTTCTCATCTTTCGAGGGGTAAGATTACTGGAACAAGTTGATATCCATTACCAAGTAATAGCTTGGGAGATATTGGTAAATTTTCCTTTCCAACTAGATACGACTACTTTGTGGAGTCTTATCAACAAGTCTTATACTTGGGGAAAGGGGGACGAACGTTACATTCAGAATCATGAATTCTATTTGAACTAGGAGTCGTGTAAGAGGCCGAGTAGCGCCGGTCCATCCCCTTGGCCCAACCGTTGGCCGGGGAGAGCTAGCAAGGCGGTATACAAGTAAAGCCGTCAGTTCTTCCTTCTACCGGTAGTAAATCTAAATTGAGCTGTACGATCTCGACTGATCATCAAGATTGGAACAGCGGGCGCGGTGAATACTCCATCATTGGTTCATCATCCAAATTCATTTATTTCCTGCAACATGATTACTGTTGGCAGAGTTGGAGAAGAGTCATAACTGGAATTGCAACCCTTTCTTGCAAGTTCCTCTTCTTATTATCGATAATAATATCTCGCTTACTTTGATGTAGCAGATATTTCTTCAAACAAATACTTTAAGTTACCTTGTAACTTCATCGTTCATATTATACTGGCATCATTTCCGTAAATGCATGGCATATGGTTTAAAAGATAGCTTTGAACTGTTTTAAATTATCGTTCAGTTATATATTTGTTGGTGGGCTTTCGCTCACCCTTGCTTTGTTTATATTATGTCACAACAACAGCTAGGACAGATGGCTCGCGTCAGGCGCACTCGGCGCAAGCAGGTTACCCGACCCACCGGACTACCCGCTGAGATGCTAGCCGCCATTGCTGAGGTAGCATAGTTAGACAGCTTTTGTTTCCTGTTTAACTATATGTATAATTAATGTAATCAACGGAAAAACGTTTAAACCTATGATGTTATCCTTTTGGGATTGTAATAACTTTTATTCGTAAACCCTTTAATGTAAGACTTATTTCAATTTCATCTCTGGGACTATAACTGTTGTGTGTGTGAGTGGTAATTATTGTGGGGTCACAGCATGTGATTTATTTATTGTGGACTCAAGTCAAGTATTATGAATGGATGTAAGACCGTAACCACCAGATCCCTGACCCCGGATCTGGGGGTGTTACAGAGATGGTATCAGAGCGAGAGTTATATATCCCAAGAGATGATACGACGTTATATAATAATAAATTCAATAATATAATAAGAACCCTTGCCAGGTTCACCTAAAACCCTTACGGGAACTTTTTAAGTATCATGATAGTAACATAGTTCGTCTTGTGTAGGCGAGCGACTTGTCGGCCCAGGAGGCAGCTGCGAGACAGCATGATGAGGACATGTTCCGGACTAGGGACCCATACTATGAGCACTTGCCTGAGGATGATACTGAGCCTGAGGAGGAGGACGCTGAGGAGGTCCAGGTTGAGGCTGATACTGATGTGATCGAGTCTGAGGAGGAGGACCCTGAGGAGGTCCAGGATGATGCTGACACAGATGTTGTTGAGACTGAGGGGGAGGAGGACCCGGAGGGGGTCCAGACAGGACAGGACGCTGAGTTAGTGGTTGAGGATGATGATTATTGGGTTATGACTGAGTTCAGGACTATGGGAGATGACACTGACATGACCACGGATCAGGTGGTGCCGGTGGATGAGGGTGTTGAGGGAGATATAGATGAGCCAGTAGTTGGTGCTGTAGGGAGTTCTGGACTTTTTGTGCCACTCCTCCCTGTCGAGAGAGCCCCTACCCCACCACCACTACCTGTGAGCCCCTACCCCGACGAGTTTGAGGAGCTTACCCCAGAGCCCCAGCAGACAGAGACTGCCGCTCCAGCTGAGCCATCCACCCCACCTCATGCCCCGATAGGAGGAGTCCCAGTATGTGTTCACAACTTGATTGTGAACGGGCTTTATAGAGAGTTGTCTGTGGCAGATGCCAGGTTGGCAAAGTCTAGGAGTGAGTTAGCAGCAGAGAGAGCCGCCCGGATGAGGGTGCAGGGCAGGAGGACTATCAGTGACAGAGTTGGGTATAGGGCTGTGACCCGCATCGAGCTGAGGGCTCGGGTGAGGGTGCGACAGTTGCCTACTGATGGGCATGGTAGGGTAGACAGAGCAGCGGCTGAGGAGGTTTTCCGCATCGCCATGGGGAGGGTTCGGAGGATGTTTCGTCGTGGCGGCTGATTTCAGATGTAGTGATGCAGTGGTCTAGTTGTCTAGTCATGTACGGACATAGTAGTGCCGGCTTTTGTAGGGATGGTTTTCTTGTACTTGTTTTCCCTTTTTGCAGACTAGACAGATAGACAGCATATTTCACTTTTGACTTGTTGTTGTTGTTAGGATGGCTGTACTTTAAACTATCGTTGTAACTCGGATGTTGTACCTTTTCGGTACCTGGTATATATTTGTTTCCATTTCAGTCATTACAATTTTGTTGGGAAGTGATCACGAGTTTATTAGCATATGTATTACTTTTCGATTAAGTTTCCATGAGATATAAAACTGTGGGATTTTAAAACCCAATCATGTAAAGAAATGTGCAAGGAAAAATCCTTTAAAACCGGTAAGTGAACCTAACGTATAATTTTCCAAATTTTCAGTAAAATGCCGCCAAGACGGATGGGCACTAGGGCTAACCCCCGCGAATCTACTGACCAAGAGAGTCACAACCAACACGAGGAAAACCGTGGAAGTAGTGAGGAACAAGATCAGGACTATAATGAGCAAGAAGATTCCCAGTATGGAGCAGAGGATGAACCCCTGTACTCTGAAGAATTTGAAAGGGAAATAGAGGGTGGAGAAACTGAAGTAGAACAGGAAGGGGAGAACCAGGGCGGAAACCCCATGGGCCAGTTTATGGATCTACTTAGGCAGAATTTGAACCAATACCCCCAACCACCACCAAGCAACAACACTTCAGTGGCAAATTCCTTTAGGGCCTTTAAGTCCCTTAAGCCCCCAGAGTTCCACGGATCGGCTGATCCCGTTGAGGCGAGGGCCTGGATCAAAGAAATGGAAAAGTCTTTTGAGATTCTGAGTATCAATGAGGCTCAGAAGACTGTTTTTGCTACTTACCTACTAAAGGGAGAGGCCAATTATTGGTGGGAAGCCAAGAAAAACATGGAGACTGATGCTGTCATAGCCTGGGAAAGGTTCAAACAATTATTCCTGGAGAAGTACTTCCCGAAGTTCATGAAAACCCAGATGGAACTTAAGTTCTTGGAACTGAAACAGAACAATATGTCAGTGGCTGACTATGAGGCTAAATTTACTGAGCTATCAAGATTTGTGCCAGAGTTTGTAGACACAGAAGAGAAGAAAGCTAACAGGTTTCAACAAGGGCTGAAACAGTGGATCCAGAATAGGGTGGCTGTTTTAGAGATTACAGATTATGCCACCTTGGTGCAGAAGGCAACCATTGTGGAGGCTGGTAGTGATCAGATGCAGAGAGAGAGAGAGAAAGGGGGGATAAAGAGAAAGCATGTTAGTATGGGCGGAAGATCCGCTGGAGGAAAACCCCCAACCAAGTTTAATCGAGGAGCGGTTTCCCTACCAGGGAGGAGTGTAGGGTTTAAACCATCTGCGAGTGTGAGTGTGAGCCAGGGCGGCCACCAATCAGGAATGTCCCGTTCCAACCCTTCTCGACCTCCATTGCCATTGTGTGCTACTTGTGGGAAGAGGCACTCCGGGGTGCGCAACCTGAAGCAGATAAACTGTTATAAGTGTGGGCGAGCTGGGCATTATGCTACCGCTTGTACCACGGTCATCCCTAACAGCACAACCTGTTTCCAGTGTGGACAGCGAGGGCACATGAGGAAGGATTGCCCAAAGAGCAAACCAGCAGCATCAGGAGCAAGCAAGGTTGCCTCAAATAGGCCACCAACTGCTAGGACTTTCAATATGTCAGTACAAGATGCCGTGAGGGACACAGATGTGATAGCAGGTACTTTTTCTCTTAATTCAGTCAGTGCAAATGTCTTATTTGATTCAGGAGCAACTAAGTCTTTTATATCTAGAGATTTTGCGCATAACTTGAAACTTAAAACCCAGCAACTAAGAGATTCCTTACAAGTAGAAATAGCTAATCAGGAAATCGTACCGGTTAATCAAATTCACCCCGATTGTAAGCTAGAAATAGGAGGACGATCCTTCTATGTCGATTTAATTCCTTTTAAGCTAGGGGAATTCGATGTCATTTTGGGTATGGATTGGTTGTCTCGCAATGATGCGCAGATAGATTGTAAAGGGAAAAAGGTTAAGTTGAAAACCCCAGGGAAGAAAGAAATAGTGTTTAAAGGGATGCGACAGACCCAGAAAATTCTGACCATGGCGCAAACCAAGAGATTGTTACGAAAAGGGAACGAGGCTTATTTAGCCTACGTTATAGATACTCAGAAGGAAGTGCCAAGATTGCAGGACATTCTGGTAGTTAATGAGTTCGAGGACGTGTTCCCACAAGATCTTCCTGGACTACCACCTGATAGGGTAATTGAGTTTGCCATCGAATTAGCCCCGGGGACGGCGCCAGTTTTGAAGGCCCCGTACCGACTAGCCCCAGTAGAAATGAAGGAGCTAGCTAAACAATTACAGGAATTGTTGGATAAGGGCATGATAAGGCCCAGTGTGTCGCCTTGGGGCGCACCAGTGTTGTTTGTTAAGAAAAAGGATGGAAGTATGAGGTTATGCATCGACTACAGAGAATTGAACAAGCTAACCATAAAGAATAAGTATCCATTGCCCAGGATAGACGATTTGTTTGACCAGCTAAGAGGAGCTGAATACTTCTCTAAGATTGATTTGAGAACGGGATATCACCAACTGAAGATCAAACCTGAAGATATCCCGAAGACTGCATTCCGCACCAGATATGGACATTATGAGTTCTTAGTTATGTCGTTTGGATTGACCAACGCCCCAGCAGCCTTCATGGACCTAATGAATAGGGTGTTCAAGGAATATTTGGACAAATTCGTGATAGTTTTCATTGATGATATTCTCATCTACTCAAAGACAGAGGCAGAACACGCTGAACATTTAAGGATAACCTTAGAAATACTCAGGAAGGAGCAGTTATATGCCAAGTTCTCCAAGTGTGAGTTTTGGAAAAATGAGGTACAATTCTTAGGGCACGTGATCAATAGAGAAGGAGTGTCGGTTGACCCCTCCAAGATAGAAGCAGTTTCAAACTGGGAACGGCCAACTACTCCAACCGAGGTGAGGAGTTTCATTGGACTGGCCGGATATTACAGGAGATTTGTCCAAGACTTTGCGAAACTCGCAGCTCCATTAACTCGACTTACCCGTAAAACCGAGAAATTTGAATGGACTGAGAAATGCGAGAAGAGTTTCCAGGAGTTAAAGAAGAGGCTGGTGACAGCCCCAGTGCTGGCATTACCTGATGGAAAAGGAGATTTCGTGATTTACAGTGACGCTTCGCATAAAGGACTGGGATGCGTGCTTATGCAGCACGGCAAGGTAATAGCGTATGCGTCTAGGCAATTGAAGGATTATGAAGTCAGATATCCCACGCATGATCTAGAACTAGCAGCCATAGTCTTCGCTTTAAAGATTTGGAGACACTACCTGTATGGGGAAAAATGCGAGATTTACACAGACCATAAGAGCCTCAAATACATTTTCACTCAGAAAGAGCTTAACATGCGCCAGAGGAGGTGGTTAGAGTTAATCAAGGATTACGACTGTGAAATTCGATATCACCCGGGTAAAGCCAATGTGGTGGCTGACGCCCTTAGTCGGAAAGAGAAGCTCAAGATGATAACTTCAGAGAAAGAGCTAGTGAAGGATTTTGAGAAGTTGGAAATCAAGGTTAAGTTACCTGAAGAGGGCCAAGAAAAGTTGATGGAAATTAGAATCCAACCTCCATTGCTAGAAAAGATTAGACTGTGCCAGGAACGGATGATGGAGGAAGAAAAGAACTCCACAGAAGAGCTAATGACCGGGGAGGAAATTAAGTGCGAAAGAGACAAGGAAGGGATCATGAGGTACACGGTCGATAGACTAGTGGACATCTACTTAAAAGAGATAGTGGCGCGACATGGAGTCCCAGTCGCAATAGTATCCGATCGAGATCCTAGATTTAACTCCAGGTTTTGGAGAAGTTTTCAAGAATGTGTAGGGACCCGGCTGAACATGAGCACAGCCTACCACCCCCAGACAGATGGGCAAAGTGAAAGGACCATCCAAACACTAGAGGATATGTTGAGAGTCTGCGCGATAGACTTCAAGGGGAGTTGGGATGATCACTTGCCATTGGTTGAGTTCTCCTATAATAACAGTTATCATTCAAGCATTGGGATGCCACCTTATGAGGCCCTTTATGGAAGAAAATGTCGATCTCCCTTGTATTGGGATGAAGTTGGAGAGCGAAAGATGCTCGGGCCCGAAGTGGTCCAACGAACTAAAGATGCAGTAGATCTAGTCAGAGGACGGTTGGTAGCAGCCCAGGATCGACAAAAGAAATATGCCGACTTAGCTCGGAAAGGCAGGGAATACGAGGTAGGGGACCTAGTGTTCTTGAAAGTGTCACCTTGGAAAGGTTTAATGAGATTTGGGAAGAAAGGAAAGCTGAGTCCCAGATACATTGGACCATTTGAGATCTTGAGACGGATTGGGGAACTAGCTTATGAACTCGCATTGCCCCCGAATCTACAGCAGGTGCACAATGTGTTTCATGTTTCGATGCTGAGGAAGTATAATCCGGATGCAAAGCATATTGTAGAGTATGAGCAAGTGGATATGCAACCAGACCTGACCTATGTGGAGCAACCTGTGGAAATCATAGACCGGAAAGAGCAAGTGCTCCGAAACAAGGTCATTCAGCTAGTCAGAGTTTTGTGGCAGAACCACAATGTAGAAGAATCCACCTGGGAACTTGAAAGCGCAATGCAAGAAAAGTACCCCCACTTGTTTTCAAACTGATTCCGGGACGGAATCCTTTTAAGGAGGGGAGACTGTAAGAACCCAGATTTTGGGTGGGATTAAAACTTTTTAGTATGTAATAATATGGGAATGAATAGTGGTTATGACTGCGATGTAACGAATGTCTATTAAATGAATGGAATGGATTTGAATTCAATTATTTACATGTCATGCAGAATACTTTTGGTTGACGGCATAGGTAAGAATGATCTATCTCCTAAGGATATAAGTATATTACTTCAAGTAAGATTATTCTTGTGTCATCCAAATCAATATCTATTATTAGTCCAGCGGTTCCGTAAAAAGGTTAAGAAGCACTCGAGAGTGAACCAGGTTCATTTTCCTAATTATAGGAATTAAATAAAAATAAGTGATGAATAGTGATTTTGGTGGAATTTGGAATATTATTATAATAATGATATACCCGGTATTCGGAACGGATTTCTGAGTTCGTATTAGTGATCCAGGAAGAAAATAAGTGTATGTAAAAGCCGTCGGATTCAGAAAAAGAGCACTTTTATTTTCTCCGAGATTTCCCTGGACACTACAAGACTTAAGGAGTTATAAAAGGGAATTAAGGAATTTAAATTCGAGAAGTATTAAGTAAGATGAAGAATAGTATTAGAAATATTAAGAAGGTTTTCGGTAAAACCCTAACTAGAAACGAATGAGTTATTCCCTCGAACGATCAACGAACAAGCAAGGAAATTGAGTAATACCCGGACAAAGGAACGAATAAATAACCAAGAGACAAACAAGTGCAATTGGTGGGAAAAGGAGAAACCCAAGTAACATCCTTATAAGTCAACTACAAGATGAGTGGTGTAATTGCATTCTTGCAAAAATGGAGTTGTTTGTTGTAGTGCCAACACTTGGCCCAATGAGGAAGCAACAAGTGGCACCATTGGATTGCCAACAACACATTAAAAGAGATGCATCCATTATATATGCAAGGGTTATACATGTATTAGCCATAAATCACCAAAACAAAACAAACCACCACCATTTTTCTCCATTTCTTCATAAAAATCTGCCCATTCTTAGCTAATTGGAAGTCCAACTTCCAACCATCACTTGTTCTTCAAATTTTTATGGTAAGTACTACATATCATGGTAATGATCTCCTAGAAATTTCAGCTTCAAATTCATCTTTTATCATTTTCAAATAAATCATCAAAGATGATGATGAATAGTGTTCTTCATAAACTAACTTTTATTTCTTGATTTCTTTTGATTATTCAAGCTATACTAAGGCTAGATAAGGGCTAAA
Source organism: Saposhnikovia divaricata (assembly GCA_036435485.1). NCBI lineage: Eukaryota > Viridiplantae > Streptophyta > Magnoliopsida > Apiales > Apiaceae > Saposhnikovia > Saposhnikovia divaricata. The sequence goes on from CM071595.1 coordinate 126,505,066, forward strand.
CAAGGCTTGATAAGTTCATACATACACCAAGGAAGGTATACCACTCTTGAAAACCAAGCTCTTAGTTTAAGTTTTGGTATTTTAGATGAGTTATATGGATTTAATGCATGTTTAGGACCTTAAGATTATGATTGGGATTTATTAAATGTGAAATTAGTTTAGATGAACGGAAAGACATTGCTTGGTCTTAGTTCATGGTTGAATAACATGTAAATGTTGTTTGGAGTGGAAACTATGATTATTGGATGGTTTGAAATTTGGAAATCATGTAAACATAGCCGTCGTAATGCCCGATTGTCGTTAGCCTTATGAAACCGTGATTAGAAGTAGCATGAACACACTGTCCAGTCTCGGATTTTGCCATGAAAGGCTAGATTATGTTATAAGCTTCGTTTTGATATAAAGATCACGTGAAACGGACTTACGGTTTAGGATTTATGACTAAATTACTAAAAGTAGTTCGAATCCGTAAACAAAAGTTCGTAACTGAAATTGAACCCTTGTAAGCAATGTAACGTCATGGCGAATCTTGGTAAATAAATACTAGGGGTAAGAAGGAAGGTGTGAAAGAAAACCGTATGTCAAAAAGAGCATTTTTCGATTTATTAAAAATGTTCGAGTAAAGGTTAAACGCGAACGAACCCCTAAAAGACGACTCTTTTGTAACTTTGGTAAAACACTTAGAAAACGGGCGATAAAACTCGGAGTATAAGATTGGTTCGTAACGATCAACCTTAGAACTCGTATGACTCAAGTATGTCCCAAGTATAAGTGCAGTGACATGTCGTACTAACGAACGAATGTCGGGTCGGATCAGTGATAATAAGTAATCCACTAATAGGGGTATAACGAGATAACTCGAGAACGTGTTTCGATTTAAGTTTAACTTAACTTTTAATGTGTTAAGTGATTAATCCCGAATGCCTTGGCTATTTATAGATCACCAGGCTGAACCGGGACCCGCTACCACTACCCCTTACCGTACTCGACTACCAGGCGAGTTTCAATTCCCTTCTTTTAGGCTGTTGTTGTGATTGAATAAATATATATATATGATTGCTGATATACATATGCCATTGCATGCATGCCTAATTTCAAGTTGAATTGATATACTTGTTCCCTGAATGTTATTGTTGGCTTATAAGCTAGATAGTTATATATCAGTTATAAGCCGGTTATTATAAGACCCTCATAGAAGGGCGTATACATCTTTATTCATCAAATATAGACCGGGAGTCAATATTTCTTGATATATCGAGATTACCTCGGGAGAAAATATTTAAGTAAATATTTTCTATTATTTGGGCGACGAATATTATTTGAATATTCGTTCGGGACTAATTATTTTAACGATCCTTACTTCAAATAATTATTTGAATTTAACTATTCAACGAATAATACTTCTCAATATTCATTCAGAGTCGAATTGATTATCGACTATTATTTCGAATATTCTTCTAAAGATGAGACTGTTAGATGAATATTATTTGGATATTCTTTTAGATTATCATTTTATTAAATAAATATTACTTTCGAATATTCATTTAAGATATTAAATACTTGATGAATATTATTTTAATATTCATCTGAAGCTTGATTTAATTATCGAATATTATCTCGAATATTCCTTAAGGCTTGGATTACTAAATGAATATTACTTGATATTCATTTAGGATATTATTCATTAAATGAATATTACTTTTGAATATTCATTTAAATTTCCTAATTAATTATGATTATTACCTTAAATATTCTTTTCAGGTCTTATTAATTAATGAATATTGTTTTGAATATTCATTTAAATATTTATTTATTCAATAAATATTCCCCTGATATCTCTTCAGGGATTATTTTGAGAAATACTCTAATTAAAGATATTCTTTCATATTCCCAAATATTCTGTAAAATATTTTAATTCAATAAATATTCTCTGAATATTTATTCCATACTTAGAATAACCTCGATAAGGTTTATCTTCTTCGATTATTACAGAAAATATTTCGAAGTCATATTATTATTAATCTTGTATCAAGAAAGGTTCCCAGACATCATTCATCTTTGAGTCTATCTTCTTAATAATAAGGGAACCTTACTTGGAAAAATGTTATTTATCTTGTCGACTTCCCGGTCATAAAGTATTCCCTTCACCCGCAACTCGGGTGCTGTTGACTTATTAAAGTCGTTGTTTACCTTCTCATCTTTCGAGGGGTAAGATTACTGGAACAAGTTGATATCCATTACCAAGTAATAGCTTGGGAGATATTGGTAAATTTTCCTTTCCAACTAGATACGACTACTTTGTGGAGTCTTATCAACAAGTCTTATACTTGGGGAAAGGGGGACGAACGTTACATTCAGAATCATGAATTCTATTTGAACTAGGAGTCGTGTAAGAGGCCGAGTAGCGCCGGTCCATCCCCTTGGCCCAACCGTTGGCCGGGGAGAGCTAGCAAGGCGGTATACAAGTAAAGCCGTCAGTTCTTCCTTCTACCGGTAGTAAATCTAAATTGAGCTGTACGATCTCGACTGATCATCAAGATTGGAACAGCGGGCGCAGTGAATACTCCATCATTGGTTCATCATCCAAATTCATTTATTTCCTGCAACATGATTACTGTTGGCAGAGTTGGAGAAGAGTCATAACTGGAATTGCAACCCTTTCTTGCAAGTTCCTCTTCTTATTATCGATAATAATATCTCGCTTACTTTGATGTAGCAGATATTTCTTCAAACAAATACTTTAAGTTACCTTGTAACTTCATCGTTCATATTATACTGGCATCATTTCCGTAAATGCATGGCATATGGTTTAAAAGATAGCTTTGAACTGTTTTAAATTATCGTTCAGTTATATATTTGTTGGTGGGCTTTCGCTCACCCTTGCTTTGTTTATATTATGTCACAACAACAGCTAGGACAGATGGCTCGCGTCAGGCGCACTCGGCGCAAGCAGGTTACCCGACCCACCGGACTACCCGCTGAGATGCTAGCCGCCATTGCTGAGGTAGCATAGTTAGACAGCTTTTGTTTCCTGTTTAACTATATGTATAATTAATGTAATCAACGGCAAAACGTTTAAACCTATGATGTTATCCTTTTGGGATTGTAATAACTTTTATTCGTAAACCCTTTAATGTAAGACTTATTTCAATTTCATCTCTGGGACTATAACTGTTGTGTGTGTGAGTGGTAATTATTGTGGGGTCACAGCATGTGATTTATTTATTGTGGACTCAAGTCAAGTATTATGAATGGATGTAAGACCGTAACCACCAGATCCCTGACCCCGGATCTGGGGGTGTTACACTGATCGACTGACAGGAGGTCCTGGTCGGCTGACAGGAGGTCCTGGTCAGCTGACGGGAGGTCCTGGTTGGCTGATTGGCTGACAGGAGCTCCATGTTGACTAGGGATGGCAATTTGTACCGACCCGATGGATACCCGATCCGTTTCGACCCGAATGGTCCAACCGAACTCGAAATTTTCGGGTTTGGATTCGGGTTTGGGTTTGATTTTTAAACCCAAATTATTTTCGGGTCGGGTTTGGGTTTTGCCAATACCGACCCGAACCCGACCCGAAAACCCGAAACCCGTATCAAACCCGACCGAACCCGAACCCGACCCGAAACCCGAATTAATATATATTATTATTTCTATTATTTTATACATAATATTTAACATTTAATATATATTATCTATTATTATATATATATTTAATATTTAATATGTAATAAAAAATAAAATATTTTATATATTTATGTTTTATATTATTTTTAATACAAAAAAATTATTATTTATTTATTTTTTTGGATTTCGGGTCGGGTTTCGGGTACCCGAAACCCGTTTAGTATCCAACGGGTTCGGGTTTATAAATTCGGGTATTTTCGGGTTCGGGTTCGGGTTCGGGTTCGGTCAAAAGAATCGGGTTCGGGTTTGGGTTTGGTAAAACCCGACCCACCCGACCCGATTGCCATCCCTAATGTTGACTGCAAACGGCAGTAATCGATGCTTAAACGACATTTAATCTGTGTTGAACGACGTTAAATGGCATAAGATGGCACTAATCGGTGCTAAATTTTACGAGTGTTTTGAAGGTCGACGCTCGTTTTGGAAAGTAAAAACTTCTACCAAAACCATCACCCGGGCCTAACAACTGACGGGAGGTCCTAGAAGGTCAGCTAGACCCCCTCCATGGCACCTGGTCGGCTGCCAGGAGGTCCTGGTCGGCTGCCAGGAGGTCCTGGTCGGCTGACAGGAGCTCCTGGTCGGCCTGACCCCTTCAATGAAGCCTGGTCGGCTGCCAGGAGGTCCTGGTCGGCCACCAGGTACTTCTGGTCGGCTAGGACGCTCCAAGGTTGTGGAAAACATTGTGATCTTCGCGTGGACTGTAAGATCGTCCAAATCCAATACCCGGAGCTCAAGATATAGCCGAAATAGCATTGAAAGGTCCGGTACCGGCTTGCCATGAGATCCTGGTCGGCCAACATGAGGTCCTTGGTCGGCCAAGGGTGCCAAGAGGTCGGCCTGACCCCTCCTCGGACGGCTGGTCGGCTGACATAAAGTCCTTGGCCGGTCAGGGCCGCCAAGAGGTCGGCCTGACCCCTCCTTGGGGGGCTGTTCGGCTGACATGAAGTCCTTGGCCGGTCAGGGCTGCCAAGAGGTCGGCCTGACCCCTCCTTGGGGGGCTGGTCGACTGACATGAAGTCCTTGGCCGGTCAGGGCTGCCAAGAGGTCGGCCTGACCCCTCCTTGGGGGGCTGGTCGGCTGACATGAGGTCCTTGGCCTTGTCCTGACCGCCTTGTCGTGCCTCTCGGACCTTTTTCGCAATATCTGAATTCTCGGTCTTGAATCATGACCTTGACCGTTGGCTGTAGAGTATCACCTTTTGAAGCATAACTAGCCTTTTGATTAACGAAGCTAATCTCTTACAATCTAACTTTCTTAAACTTAATTGACTCTTGATGCTTAGTTAAGCGTCTAAGTGTAACATGGCGCAACATAATCTTTTAAACGCTTCTTTTGTTCAGAATCGTATAAATTTGTTACGATTCTTTCCATATATATCGGATGATTTTCATCTTTTTCTGCTCATAAACGATAAATGACCTGCAAACACGAACCGAGCTATCTTTCAACCTGGTATAGGAAGTCACCCATCTTCTATAAAAGAGTGGGAGAAGCCTTCATTTTCATTCACTTCATCTCTTCTTACTTTTAAAATTCTCTCTGAAAGCTTTCAAGCTCCCAGGCTTCCAAGTTCTAGTTTCAAGTTCCAAGTTCGAGTTCAAGATGTCAGACGGCAACCGAGCACCTGCTCCATCATTCTCTATGTCCGAGGCGATGTCCAAGAGGGCCATAGCAAGAACTCTTCGAGGTAAAACTAGATTTCAACCTCCCTCCTATATTGATCGTAGATTTCATTCTTTATTAGACTTGTTGAGTACTATGAGGGATGCATTCCCTAACAGTTCTGAATTAGCCTCGGTCAAGGTCCGCCTTCCAGGCCTAGGTGACAGAACCTATAATTGGCATCCTGAGAAGCTGTGTGTTTTCAAGGGTGCTCTTGAAGCAGGTTTGAGATTTCCAGTCGATCCGTTCATTGTCAGGCTTCTAGCAGAGACCCAGGTCCATCCCTGCCAACTATATCCTAACGCATGGCGTGCTATTCTCATTTTCATGTTAAGGTGCCGGGATCTAGATATCCAGCCGACCACCACATTATTCCGGAGCATATTTTCAATAAAGAATTCTTCTGACTCAAAGAAGGGATGGATCATTATCCAACACAGGTCCAATATTCCTCATATTGTGAATGCCTTCTTCTTCCCAGATTCCCACCATTCTTGGGCAAACGAGTTCGTGATTCTGAAATGGAGTGGTGGCAACTGGGGCCATTTCTTTGTGTCAAAATTTGGAGAAGTGAAAGACAGTTTGCACTTCGTGTGCGATCTCAGCCCAGAAGAGCTGCTTGATCGAGATAAACTAATTGTGGACGATGGCAGAACTCATTACAAAGTTTTCTTGAATGAGAAGAGGCTTGTGGAAGTTGGCCTTAGCTTACTTTCTATTGAGGGTAATTTTTTTATAGCACATTATGACCTCTGTTTGTTCTTATCCCGATATCTTTTCTGTTTCAATTTCAGCTGCTGAAGAAATAGATAGACGTCCAGAGAACCAGCCGAAGGTTACTAAAAGGATGGTCAAGAGATCCGAGGTGGCTGCTGCACCCCCTGGCCAGAAAATTCCGCAGTTCCTGTAGGGATGTTCTTCAAAAAGACCCCGGAATTATGACGGGAAGATCAAGACCCCTTTCAACCCTGGTTGGGGCATTTTTGAACAAGACTCTGTCTTAGGATGCCCGGAGTTGGCCTTGGATTGGTCTAAGTGTTGCATCACTCCCCCCGATCTTTTGACAGTAACTGCCGGGGATAAAATTGACGAAGCAGAGATTATAGGAGCTCAAGCCATGTATCAGGTTTTACACTCTCTATCTCAAACGTAATGTCTTCATATAACTTATCATTGTCAATATCTGACTAACCCTTTATTTCAGGCTAACGCCTACTTCCAGGCCAGCTCTCGTCAAGGCCGAGCATATCAAGATGAGAATGTGGCCTTAAGAGAGGAAAAGGCAATATTTAACGAGAAATGTCAGGACTTAGAGTCCAGGGCCATTCGTGCTGAAGCTGATGCACGTTCTTTCCAGAGGCAATATGACTCCTTGTACAAGAAAAGGGCGGCTGATTACTAATTGGTGGTGAAGGCTTACCAAGAGTCTGAGGACTTCTTTGAGCTTATAGACAAGCATGATGACGAAGTACGCCCGATTATCATGTCTGTCGGCTGGGACAGGGCTGTTAATGATATGAGCAAGAGGCATCCAGCCGTAGTCAATCCAATGGACTTCCCAAGCCCTTATGATCACGTTGCTTCAGGATCGGGAGTCAACACAGTGGCCCAAGCATCGGGTTCTGGCTCTAGGGGAAGCCGTCGCCGTTTGGGTTCTGGCTCAAGAGGGGGTGCCCAAGCTGTTAGTCAAGACTCAAGCTCTTCGGGCTCTCGTGGAAAGAAGCCCATAACAGCGAGAAGGGATGGGACGATTCGTCAACAAATCCCAAACAGTAGGAGGCTTCAAAAGGAAGCAAGTCCTTCTTCCAGCTCCGAAGAAGAAGAAGAAGAAGAAGAAGAAGAAGAGGGGGAAGAGGCCGAGAGAGATGGGGCACACCCGACTGCAATGGCAACCGAAGATGACGGCGGCTCTGATGATGATTCGGGCGAGGAGGGTTCTACTGAGGTAGAGAGTTCTGAAGATGCTCCACAGGAGTAAGTGGCCTTGCATGGCCTTGTTAGCCACTTGTGGCTGTGTTTATTTTCATTCGGGGTCCTTCATGGACTTAGACTTTTATTTGGTATGTCTGTAACTTAAACCTTGGCCCATAAGGGCATATTATCTATGCAGTTGTTTTCCTTTATTCGTATGTTCTTTATCTTCTGTACTTAGACTTACACTCAACATGTGCTTGGTACGTAATTAAAATCACAGAATCATAGAACGGAAAACAGACTTGCATTAATAACTGAAAATGGGTTCAACCCTTACATAGATGCTCTATCTACTACTGGGAGCAACATGCTCTATAATGGTTTCATTCGAACCTTATTCCTAATAAATAGATAAAAGTCCAAGCCTTTGTCAAAAGAACTTAAACGTAATAAGCTTTGAGGTTCACAGCATGCCAAGTTCGGGGCGCCTCAACCCCGTCCATGGTTCCCAACTTGTAGGATCCTCGACCTAACACCTTTTTGACTAGATACAGTCCTTCCCAGTTTGGTGCTAACTTTCCTTTCTGGCCAACTCCTGAGGCTTCAATCTTCCTAAGGACCATGTCGCCTTGTCGAAAGAATCTTTCCTTAACCCTCTGGTTGTAGTGAAAAGAGGCTCTCTTCTGATATTCAGTATTTCGGGCATTTGCCTCGTCCCTAACCTCGTCAATCAGGTCTATGGCAAGTCTCATGTCTTCTTCATTAGTTTCTTGTTCGTATGCCTCAACTCGAGGTGATGCATGCATTATTTCCAAGGGCACTACTGCCTCGGCTCCATAAGCCAGCAAGAACGGGGTTCCTCCAGTCGTCACCTTACAGGTGGTGCGATATGCCCAGAGTATGGGTAGTAACTCATCCACCCAAGTGTTCTTTGAGCGTTCAACCCTCTTTTTCAGTCCGTCCAGGATGATTCGATTGGCAACCTCTGCTTTCCCGTTTGCCTGCGGATGTGCTACTGAAGTGAAGCGAAGCTCAATTGCATTTTCCTCACAGTATTTCTTAAACTCTTGATTGTTAAACTGCGTTCCATAAGAGTTAAGAAAACAAATCTAGAATCCAGAATAACACAAAGGATGAAGTAGATTTAGATCCGTTGCTTGTCACGAGCGTTGAATCCTTCTCTCCTTTTTCTCCCTTGCAGATCTAAGCTATATTATGTACAAGATATCTAATTGTCTAATTGTCTAATTCCTAATTTACAAGGGGTTGGATGTGTTTATATAGGCACTCCAAGTCTTGCCCAGCAAGAAATTGCCTTCTATTACAATTAGAATTCGATTTAGGTACCAAAAACTGCCCAAAATACAATTAGAACTTGAAAAGGGCAAAACAGTAAATTCTCTGCTCCCATCAGTCTGCTTGTCGTGCAATCTGCGCCCACCACACGCAACTTGCGCGCGCGAATCCTATCCTAAGTTGTAGAAAATCTTCCAGGCTTCGCGTGGACAGTAAGATCGCTGAAAACGGACTTCTAGAACTCCAGATATGGCCAAAACAGTGTAGACTGCGCAACCTTCCCGGAAAATCCGAATTTTAATCAATTAATCCTCCAAACACGATAGAAGCATCACCCATAATCGACATTCTTGTAAATCTGCACAACTAAGCAAAACACATCAAAACTACAATAAACTTGAGGCCAAGTGAATCAATTTAAGCCGAATTGAAGCGATCCAAGTGGATATAAATCCACTTATCACACCCCCAAACTTAAACCGATGCTTGTCCTCAAGCATAAACAATTACAACTAACTAACTAACTAGTACCACTTCCGTAGGTGATCACGGTTGCATTTGGCATATGCAACAAGCCCTTTAAACCCCTAGGCAGCCCTAGTGGACGAGTAAGGTCTCGTGAGGGCCTATAGCGAATGTACCCACAAAATCCATTTAACCTAATGCAATGCAATGCATGAATGTAACTAATATGAAAAATGCAACTAATCTAGTACTAATATCCTACCATACCTTCAAATCCTCTCATGCCATATCAACTTAAGAATCAAAGTAAATACGCAATGTCTTGGTGTCGAAAGTGCAAGTATTCACATAGTCTACTCAATGAACATGCATAAGTTCTCACATGTCCATGTCAAGTGTAAGAATAAGTTAGTAATCATGCTAAGCCTACAAGAGTACATCTTTGAGACAAAACTCGGGTTCTCATACGCAAAAACAAGCAAACACTCACAATCCACTCACAAAAGAATATTCACTCATGAACAAGGGTAAGTGTATCACTCAATTCCAACAAAATCATAAGCATGCTTGACATTTGGTATCAATCTAACTCTTAACACAACATACATCAATGACGATAATCAAAAGGTCTTTATTTGGGTTGTAACGGGGCTAGGGACAAGGTATGTCAAATAAGCCAAAACAGGTGAAGTGTCAAAAGCTAGTAGGAACTTATAATAAATCATACACAACCACCTATTTTTCCCCCCACATACTTTTACTATTTTTCTTCCAACAGAAACACTCGACTAGTCGACTAAATTCGGACCACAATAACACAAATATGCTCTCATAATATAACTTTTTTTTCTCTTTTTTTTTCTTTTTTTTTCTGTTTTTTTTCTTTTTCTTTTTTTTCCGAGAGCTAAAGCAACAATAATATAGACAGTAACAATGATCCCACGATTTTATTACACATGCCGACTATCAAGCAACAACCAAACCCAAATTTCAATATTTTCCCCAAAATTATGACCAACAATAAACCCCTCATTGCACACTTTATTACTCCCTTAAGCACCCTACTAGCCTTTGACAATGTGGGTTCAAATTAATGTAAGGCCAATACAAGAAAAAAAAAATCTAGGCAAGTAATGTGGTATGTCACCGAAAAAATTAGGATTAAGCTCAACGGGTTAACTAATTGATCATGTAAACATGGTGTGGTAATATGGGAAAATATGTGGTTATTCCTAAATGCCTTTATCATTTTAATCGTCAAATAATGTCATGCATTTCAAGAAAGACCTCAAACAACTGCTAGCAATGCAAACAATCCGTGGACACTCAAGCAAACGAATAAAATTGCAACAAATGCAATATGGCTAAAAAGCTCACTTGACGGGAAAAAACATACTCAATCCCAAGCAAAAATCTCTCTAATGCACCTACTTGTATTCAAAGAATGCAAACTAAATCAACTTGCACATATTCATGTCCTTCTAATTACTTACAACATTCAATAAGTCTACTAGCTTCAACTTACTAGTGTATGTGTGTGCACAAGAACAAAGCATATCACTTCTCAATCAAAAGCGTCAACAACACAAAATTTCTATCAAGCATGGGTACAAATGCAAACTATTATGAACTCACATGATATACGAATATAAAAACAGAATGTCCTATATGAAACAAACGTAGATAACACGAACATAAATGCATAATTTACTACTACTAATATGCAAAGCATGAAATCCTACATGAACACATAATACAACTACTAATCCCCCAAACCATCCCCAAACTTAAAATATTCAATGTCCGCATTGAATGGAAGTAAATATGAGGGAAAGTAGAAAACATACCAGTATACATCAATGCTTGGGTTGCCTCCCAAGAAGCGCTTCTTTAACGTCATTAGCTTGACGTTACTTCCAAGCCTCCATTAAGGATGATAATAGTTTGCCTGGTCCTCTCTTCGTGAGACTTCATCGTCATCACGGCGGCACACTTTCTGCCCCTTCTCCTCGCTTGGCCTATTCGTATAATAACTATGTCCTATTCCAATGCCTTCATCGGTTGACCCAAAATCTGTCAATATGTAGAATAACACACATTCGTGGGCTTCGCTTGAATATAATGGAGGAGGGTAAATGTAAGTTGCTGAAGCCTTTGGTTCCTCAAAGAGAACTTATTCTATTGGCTCTAATGCGCTACCTCGACAGGTAGAAGACCTGAATCTTTCCCATGGTCATCAGCCTCTTGGTACGCACATACCAATTCTTGAAATTTGTGCAGCTCATCAATGTCTGTCCCAAATAGTGCCCTTTCCAAATCATCCACCATCCTAACATGATCAAATTCCTCACATGGCTTGCGAATGCTCACCTCACCTTGGAATTTGTCTTCCTCACTTATGCATGCAGTACCTTGCTCCAAGTCACCGTTATTTTCTGGAATTGCCTCTAGTATGAATTGTTGTTTCTCTTGTTCCAAGGCACTCAAAACTTGAGCAATTAGTGTCCCCATAGATTTGGTAGACTCCTCATAACTCTTTGCAAGCATCCTAATCTCCTCCATAACATCAACCTCATCTAACTGAAAAGTAGGAGTAGGTTGCTGATGTTGAAACTCTTCACTTCCAAAGAAATAAGACATACCTGGAACATCTTGCTGGTACTGTTGAGGATGGTATTGAAAATATAGTTGTTCCTCATAAGTGACATATGGATCAACTTCTTCGTAGTAACAATACTGTGAGGGATCATGAACGCCCAAACATTGCTCACATTGATAAGGCATGGATGTCCTTGAATATGCCCACCATGGAAACTCCTCGCATGCCATCTTCAAAAACTCAAGTACCTGAAACACAACGAACTAAACAAGATAGTTAAGAAAAAAAATCCGAGTCAGTGAACTCTAACGACCACTATTGACAAGCACATAAACCAAAAATAAAACACCGATGATCCCCGGCAACGGCGCCAAAAACTTGTTTACACTAAATCACGCAAGCGTACGTGGTCACAAGTAATATAGATAGAAGTCAAGTTCGTTCCCACAGAGATCTGGTTAGGTTTCAATTCAGTTCATGCACCTATGCAACAATGTATGATTATTATTCACTGCTAAGATAAATAACAAGATTTAGCTTTTACTAACTATAATTAACTAAGATACAAATTAACAAACTAAAAATTATTAACTAATGAGAATTAAAATTGAATTACTTATATGCGAGAAAACATGGAATCCTAACTTCATTAAATACTTCGCTTAGATCTGACGCCATTAATCACTACATGCAATGGTTATGATATCTGATCGGATAACACGAAACAAGTACACGCTACCTGTCAGCATACGTATACCAAACTAAACATACATCCACAAAAGAGATAGAAGATGAATAGACACCAATTATGCTTAGACCCTATATGTCTATAGAATTTGAAAACATAACGGTTGAAGAGCAAGTTATCCATAAAGATCACACAGGGCAATATAATTATTTTCATCTCATACTACGAATCATGTTGATAAACAATCATGAACCTATGCTAGCATGGCAAGTTCTAAATCTCAAGATCCACTTTCACTTCACAAGAGATTAACAGATTAGATGTTAGCTACGCACCTATCAATTAAGCATAACCATACGAGGATATCAAATATACATCACACACAGATCTTTAAGCAATCAAGATACTAAGTTCCATAAATAAATCCATTAGAATCCCATGACAACGATTAGTTCATAATTGAACCGCTCGTCATCATGGGATCTAATGAAACCATGATAGAAGACAAGATATGGAAGAAAGAAGCAATAATATTATTAAAACTAAGAGTTAAGAAAACAAATCTAGAATCCAGAATAACACAAAGGATGAAGTATATCTAGATCCGTTGCTTGTCACGAGCGTTGAATCCTTCTCTCCTTTTCTCCCTTGCAGATCTAAGCTATATTATGTACAAGATATCTAATTGTCTAATTGTCTAATTCCTAATTTACAAGGGGTTGGATGTGTTTATATAGGCACTCCAAGTCTTGCCCAGCAAGAAATTGCCTTCTATTACAATTAAAATTCGATTTAGGTACCAAAAACTGCACAAAATACAATTAGAACTTGAAAAGGGTAAAACAGTAAATTCTCTGCTCCCATCAGTCTGCTTGTCATGCAATCTGCGCCCACCACACGCAACTTGCGCACGCGAATCCTATCCTAAGTTGTAGAAAATCTTCCAGGCTTCGCGTGGACAGTAAGATCGCTGAAAACGGACTTCTAGAACTCCAGATATGGCTAAAACAGTGTAGACTGCGCAACCTTCCCGGAAAATCCGAATTTTAATCAATTAATCCTCCAAACACGATAGAAGCATCACCCATAATCGACATTCTTGTAAATCTGCACAACTAAGCAAAACACATCAAAACTACAATAAACTTGAGGCCAAGTGAATCAATTTAAGCCGAATTGAAGCGATCCAAGTGGATATAAATCCACTTATCAGTGGTCGTGGGGGAACTTCACCCCTTCGAGGTCTGAATCATCAAATCCAATGGTTATTTCAGTCCTAGCACGTTTTGGGGGTTCTCCCACGATGTGCTTCACTTTTCGGGCATACGCCTTTCGAGAGTTTCGAGTCGTACCGGCCGCTGTCGGTCCTCCCCAAATCATGTTAATAATTGGCCCTCGGGGCTGTGGATTACGATCACGATCACGATTGTTATCCCTTCTGTCATTGTCTCTTCTGTCATAGTCCCTTCTTTGGGTTCCGCGATCATCGCCCTTCGTGAACTTGCTCAGTTTTCCCTTTCGGATCAAAAACTCAATCTCATCTTTCAACTGCCTACAATCATCTGTATCATGCCCCACATCACGGTGGTACCTACAGTATTGCTCCTTGTTTCTCTTTGCGGGATCACCCCTAAGTGGCTTCGGCCATCGAAAGTCATTATCCTTCTCAATATCTAACAAGATCTGACTCCTAGGAGCGTTCAGCCTCGCATAATCGGAGAATCTCGGTCCCAAACCCTTCTTTGGCAGCGACTCGGAGTCCTTGCTAGTCCGGGGATACTTGTCCCTAGCGTCGTACTCTTGCTCTTGCTTTCGCTTCTTTGAGTCGTTGGAACCCTTGCCATTGCCTCCTGCGGTTTCCTTCTTCATGCTGTCCTCAGCCTTGATGTACTTGTCGGCCCTTCGTTGGAGCTCGACCATGTTTTCAGGAGGATGTTTTGCCAAAGACCTTTTAAAGAAGAGATCAGTGGTTCCGTGTTCCAGGGCTACCATGGCCACCTTATTTTCCAGATCAGTGATATTCAACGTCTCCTTAGTGAATCGCTTGAGATAATCCCTCAAATTCTCATTCTTCCCCTGCACCACATACATGAGAGATGCAGAACTTTTTTCATGAACTCTCCCACTAATGAACTGGCTGACAAAGGCAGTGCTCAACTCCTTAAAAGAGCCAATCGAGTTTGCAGGTAGGCGGCTATACCACCTTTGAGCCATGCCCGACAGGGTTTGAGGGAACGCCCTACACTTTAAGGCGTCACTCGCAGGCTGTAGCAGTAGTGCGTTTGAGAACGTCCTGACATGGTTCGCGGGGTCGCCCGTTCCATCATAAGCCTTAATCGTCGGCATCTTGAACTTCCTTGGGATGCGGGCGTTCATCACCTCTTCAGTAAACGGAGGTGTGGGATCATCAGGGTCCCCAAGTGGCATCAGGTCCTTGGGGTTGCTTCTGGGGTTCTCCACCCTTGTCGATTTCTCAGTTGGGACATCGGCCCTTCGCTGTCTCCTTGAAGGCCTCTCCAGATTTATAATGGGAATCCTCCCTGTCACTGGAGGAGGTCGAGTCAGACTTTGCCTTGCTTTCTCTCTAGCAATATCATCCTTTATCCTTTGGATCTCAGCCTCATGAGCCTTAATCCTTTCCTCAGCCGTTTGTGGAGGCTCGTCATGGATTCTTTAGGACCTCCTTCGAGGTTCTCTACTAGCACATCGCCTCCTTGGGGCTTCATTACGATCATCATCTTCATCCTCAGACGTCGAATCATCAGTATAGGGACCGGAGTAATCATCGTACTCTCGATCTCGGATCTGTAAGGCGTGACCACTTGGTCCAGGTTCCCTTTGTCGATGGGGATAATTAGGCAGCCCATACATCGGGTTGGTATTCAAGGGGAGATCCGTAGTATGGATCTGTATTCCCGGGGGTAACGTACGATCGACGTTATCAAGAGGAGAAACCACCATCTGAAGAGGGTTAGTTTCTTGGTTTTGATGGATAACCACGGGTAGAGTTCCCTCAGCATGGGGAATCGTCCCTGGGGGTTGAGAGGCTAGAGGTTGAATGACCGTCCCTGTTGATGGGGGTAATTGTCCTTCTTCAGCAGGGACAAGCGGATCAGAGGTGGTAGGTGGAGCAGAACTAAGGGGTATGGCCTCAGTCGAGGTTGACGTTGTCCTTCGTGTTTGAACCATGGTTGATGTTTTCTTCCCACAGAAGGCGCCAAATGTTGTGGAACAAAAACTAGGTTACGAATATTGTGACTAGGGTTTGAGTGTATTTAATGCAAAGGGGGTTGGTGAGCTTCAAGCTTTAATGGCTGTTTCCGTGTTCGAGACTAATCGGTCCTCACAGAGTGCCTACGTATCTCGTATTGAGAATCAAGCCAAAAACGTAGTTCTGAGATGAAGGATCAGGTCCTTTATATAGGCTTGGGAAGCCTTAGAATTATGGTAGGATTTGGATACTTGGTGGGCAAGTCACCGCCTTAAGGAAGGTTCTAGACTCCTTCCTTGTAGGAGTCTGTTTCCATATCGAATTGGGTGCCTTGGAGGCTAAGTCTTATAGGAATAGTATCCTTATATGATGCTTATTGTTGAGGTGTTAATATCCCTTAATATTAATTACGAAATTAATATTGAAATAGGGTTTGGGACCCATAAATGGCCCCCACGTTTGGACCATGTTGGGTCTAATTAATGCAACATTAAATGTGTCTTTTGGGCTTACTTTTAGCCCAAATCAGCCGCCTAGGGTTGATTATTCGCCTCCTAATTGATTATTCCCGCCTAACTAATTAAACCGCCTAATACCGCTTATACCCGCCTAAGTCCGCCTAGGCGCCGCCTAATAAAAAAAACACCGAATGATCGATTTTTGTAGAATTTAAGCGTTTTCTGGCCGCCTAGCGCATAGGCGGTGAATAATCGACCGCCTAGGCCGATTTTTACAACATTGGATTTGATGTTTTTGAGGATCTTCTCAGAAAACTTCCTAAAATTAAAAGAATTGCCCATATCAATATACGAAGGTATATATTGTATAATTGTAAATACAAGAATGTTTTTTAAATTTACAAAATTGCCATTATAAATTATATACAAAATCTTTAAGTTATCGAGGTCATTCTCACTATTTGAAAAATAAAGAAAGTAATAGCAATCATAAAGTAGTACTTGCGTATTACATTAAATGAATTAAATGGTTAATTTATTACCATAATAAATAGCAACATGCAAGTGAGCAATGAAGTTAAAAAAGTTTTTAATTAAGAAATTAAATGTTTTAATTACTCATTTTGCAAGTAAATCCTAAGTGAGAGTCGGCCACTCCTTTCTCTCTTCGTCACACACATTATCTTTGATCTCAGCTCAACCCCTTACATATCTTCAGTGAAGATTTATTAGAATTCCCTACCAACTATGACATTCTTTATCACCAATCACTTCGCCTTTCCCTGCAATCCCCCTACTTGTTTTTGATTTCCATTCAATAAAATCCAATTTTTTGGGTATTTGTGTGTCTCTCCTTTTGGAGTGTTTTGCTTGTCTCTCCTTTTGGGGTGTTTGTTATGTTTTTGTTTAGTTATGTTTGGGTTTGTAATGTCGTTGTGCTTAGAATGATTTTTATGGTGTAATGGAAAATTTGGGAAGCCCGCATCGTAGCAAAACTAGGGGTGCACACGGACCGGGTAGGCCGGGTTTGAAAAAAAATGACCCAACCAAATTAATTCGGTTTATAAAATTTTCAACCCATTAATCAAAAAATATATATGCTACCCAACCCATTAATTGTATATTAGATCGGGTCGGTTTAGATTGGGTCGATCGGATTGAAATTAATAAAATCTGAAAAATACAAGTATTTCGTCGTATTGAAAATATTGTACCATGTCCTCGGAATATAAGCGTAGCGGTTGTATGTCGAAAATAGTATATAAAATTTATGTATTTAGGTTAACAAACATACTAAAAGAGTTATTACTTATAGATTAAATGAACTAAAAACATATGGACTAGTATAAATATATAATAATGGATTGGGTTGGGTTAAATAGGGTTAAAATTTATTAAATCCTAACCCAACCAAACTTGTTCGGTTTAATAATAAATCAGCCCATTTAATTTTCGGTATATAATGGTTCGGTTTATTCGGTCAAAAAAAGGGTTGGATTAGGTCTGGTTATTCGGGTTGGGTTAAATTTTTGCAGCCCTAGCTGAAACGGTGGTGATTATCGCCAGAACTCACCTTGCACAACGAAATATTGTTCAATATATGAGGGCATCTGTACCTCTAATCTCAGTTGGTGTAATTGATGGGTACGAACACTGGACTATCACCGGTATTTTATGTGCGTAGATCAATTGTGATGTTACTATTTTCAGGGATGTTGGTGTCGACTAGATTGCTCGATAAACCTTTGTAATCATTTTTATTATCAAGAATAGTCATACTTTGTTTGTTAAACGATCTGAAAATAATGCGGTTATTTGGTTAAATCGTTTATTTGTTTAACAATCAGGTTGCATTGTCAATTCGGAGATTTGTTCTAGCTATGTTTCAGTGTTTTAATGAATGCATTAAAATTTGTTCGTAAAAAAAAAGTTTTTACAATTAGCATTAAAGTTTTTAATGATATATGGATGCATTAAAGTTACAATTAGCATGTAATTACAATATTGAATTTCAAAATATTTGCACGACCGTTAAAAATGTGTTAACTTTAATGGAAAACCGTTAAGTTGTGTCACATCAGCTACAGCGTAAACGCCACTTCAGCATACACATCTCAACATAAATTTAGAATTAATATCATCACTGAACTATGTGTTAATTTTCTGTTAGATCGCTAATTGAAAAAAAATAGATATTCAAGAAATGTCAAACGAAATTATATATTTTAAAAAACGGATTATTACTATAAAAAAATGGATTGTAAAATATGATATCTTATTTGATCGCTTTTATCAATTTTTTAGTAGATAAAATAAGTGGGTATGTTAAATATTAAATTTAATTAATTATAATCACCCGCAAAGACATTAAACATAAAAAATTTATACTTTTGACAAAAATCATCGTTATTGTAAAACGTGATATCTAAATTTTTGTTCACTTATATCGATTTATAAGTATATGTATTGAAATGATATGTACAAATTTAAATTTAATTAAAGCGAAATCATTCAAAAGTATAAAGTAATTACTTTTATCTTTAAATTGTCGTTCACTTGTACCTATTCATATGCATATGTATTGAATTGGTATGTACAATTTAAAATTTTATCAAAGAAAATCATTTAGAAAAAATTTAAATTTGAAAAATGTATAATTTTGATACACGATTCATCCATATGGAAAAATTTTGGATTGAAAATTGTGAAATTTTCTAAGCATAGAAATTAAATGGGTATTTTCAATTTTCAATTTAATTAATTTAATATTAAAATTAATCGATGACCTAATTAAAAATTGAGATCAAGTTTAGTGTTAAATTAGCAAATTTAGTGTGCCAATCAGCATCTACATTAATTTTCCATTAAGAATTTTAATGGAACTGACGAGAATGATCAATATGTAAGTTTTTAAGTACTTTATTAGTTGACCGAAAGTTTTTTAATTTTATACTCATTTACAAATTACTATTAAGAAAATGATAATTATCCCGAAACGGTTCCCAAATATTTTTCCAAATGTTGATATGACACTTATATATTAGGTAATTTTCGATAAAATAGGGGACCGTTGTAGTCATATGTATTTATAAATTAAAATCAATCATATATTATGCCAAGTTATTCGGAAAAAAAATTGAAAAAATATTCGAGATACACATTACTACTCTATTAGCTATCAGTGATGAAGTAGTCATTAAACCTTACATTAAATTAAAGATCCTAATATTCTAAGCGTAACATTTACAGGACAATTTCCCGACTTACCTTTGTTTCTATAAAACTCGAAACAAAATTTCTCTCTCCCAAGATTCTATAAAATTTGATTGACCAGTTATACAAACTTAACTTTGAGCTCTCACACACCCCACCCTCTCTCTCTCTCTCTCTCTCGAAACAACTTTCTCTGTTTAGTAGCCTACAGTGATATTCTGTTATCACTTCCCCCGCCATTTCAGTGATAAAATCCCCACTATCTACAACTGCAACACCTTTTTTATTTCACATATACACACACATACACATACATAGTTTTTTGGGTCTTAAAGCAGATGGAGAAAAAGCAAGGATTCTTTGCAGCATTAAGAGAAGAAGTGGTACGAGGATTATCTCCAAGAAGGTCACGACCCAAGACTCCGGGTCGGGTCGGGTCACCATTTTCGGGTCTACTACGACGTAGTCGTAACACCAACATGGGTGGTTCTGAAAATGTGGTATCGAGATTGGGAAGTATGAGTAGGACATTAACGCCGTTGATGGAGGGTCCGGATCCAGATGGGGGTGAGATTGGGGAGTCAAAACGGGTCGGGTTGGGTGAGTGGATGATGGGTCAGATTTTAACAAGAACTCCCTCGTCTTTGGGTTGTGTAAATAAGAGGTCTGATTTGAGATTGTTGCTTGGTGTAATGGGTGCTCCTTTAGCTCCTGTTTATGTTAATGCGAGTGATCCTTTGCCCCATCTCACCATCAAAAACACCCCCATTGTAATCTCTCTCTCTCTCTCTCTCTCTCTCTCTCTCTCTCTCTCCCATTCTCTCTCTCTCTCTCTCTCTCTCTCTCTCTCTCTCTGTTTTATTATAGAGTACTGACTTCGGAGTTTAATGTTTTACAGTACTTACTTGGGTAGTGTAGATTTTGTTTTTACTAGCTAGTGCTCTGCAGTAGAAATTTTATAAATTTGACTTTGAATTTATGTTTGTCCTTTAGTTTTTGTTTGTTAATGACTATAATTTCAAGACTTCAGTGTATTAAGTGGAATACTGGTCAGAAGTTGAGTTTCTGAATCTGTTGGACTTTTTACTGTGCTGGACTAAATAGTTGGCCTGAATCAGACAGTGGGTTTGGGTCCAAATAGTTGTTTTATATTTTTTGAATGTTATGTTCTTTGACATATATAGTAGAGGAGTAGGTTATAGCAGAGTGAGAGTATTTTTCACTTTATATTAACTGTTTAAACTTGCTCATAGAATGTTTGAAGTGAAATGAGTTATAATTTGGGGTTATGGTGTTGCAGGAAACGTCGTCTGCACAGTACATTTTGCAGCAATATACTGCTGCATCGGGAGGGCAGAAGGCCCAGAACTCCATCAGGAATGCTTATGCCATGGGGAAAGTGAAGATGTTAGCTTCGGAGTTTGAAACCCCCACGCGAGTGATGAAGAACAAGCATGCTACAAGAGATGCTGAATCGGGTGGTTTTGTTCTATGGCAGATGAATCCAGAAATGTGGTACGTGGAGCTTGCAGTTGGAGGCAGTAAGGTTCATGCAGGCTGTAACGGGAAGCTTGTGTGGAGGCACACCCCATGGCTTGGTGCTCACACTGCGAAAGGTCCTGCTAGACCCTTACGCCGTGCTCTTCAGGTAAAGACGTGTTTTATATATGTCATATTATCTGACTACTTGTCTTTAGATTGGATTTTTTATGTGTAAAATGCACTTGCAGGGTCTTGATCCGAGAACCACGGCTAGTTTGTTTGCTGATTCAAAGTGTATCGGAGAGAAGAAGATTAATGGAGAGGATTGCTTCATCCTAAAACTTTGTGCTGATCCCAAGACATTGAAGGCCAGAAGTGAAGGTCCAGCAGAGATAATAAGGCATGTTCTTTTTGGCTACTTTAGTCAGAAAACTGGACTGCTTGTTCGCATTGAAGATTCTCACCTTACTCGCATCCAATCTAGTGGCGGCGATGCAGTTTATTGGGAAACTACTATTGATTCTTTCATGGATGATTACCGGCCTGTGGAAGGAATTATGATTGCTCACTCAGGCCGTTCTGTGGTGACACTATTCAGGTTTGGAGAGATGGCAATGAGCCATACAAAAACTAGGATGGAAGAAGCTTGGATCATTGAAGAGGTTGCTTTTAACGTTCCAGGCCTATCTTTAGACTGCTTCATCCCCCCAGCGGACTTGCGATCCGGATCCATCAGTGAAGCTCGTGAACTCCCTCAAGATGGAAGGGAAAAGAGTACTACGGCCCTTGCAGCTCATCGGGCAAAGGTGGCAGCACTGGAGAACACAAATGACAATGACATGGTTTGGAAGGTCGAAGTTTAACCCTAGGGTAGTAGAATTATATTAGTTTGTTTATATGAGGTAGGTAGTTTCTGATTCTTACAGATAAATTACAGATAGAAGTTAGGTTGATCGACTTAGTTGGCCTAGTCCTCTATTGATCTGTCAATAGGGCATAATTATTCACAGGTTCTTCCTAAACCTGGGCGAATCTTTATACTCTCGCTGCAGGATCCAACTACGGAGTTGGAGCTCAGTTTTTCCCAGTAAGAAAGAAGCGAATGGGGGTTAAAAAGTTTTTGTTTACCTTCCATAATGCAGAGGAACAAGTGAAACTTTAAAAAGAACCACCGTCATTCCTTTTATGGTTTTTTGATTTCTTTTTTCTTATGTATGCTTAATTAGCAGAACCTTGCGTTTTACACTAGTGTTCTACTTCTACTGGTCCATGTATACTTTGTGTTTGAATCTGTTGGGGTGTTTTATTATATGGAAGTTTCTGAAGTTGTAACCTTATCTGTTCTTTACTTTTGTGCCTATTTTTAACAGTATGGTTTTAGTTTCTAGATGTGCAATCCGTGATATAAAATCCAGTTTATTTCTTCCAACCTAATGAAACGTTTTTCCTCATGCTTCCTTCTATTCCTCCCAACCAAACGGGAACATTCATGCTTTGCGACATTGTCGTAAAACATGAGCTTACTCAGGGAACAAACAACTGTTTATGCTCATTCTTGATTTGTGATTTGTAGTTGCAACAAATACTTATTGTCTTCTTCATTGGATGTTCTTTACCTACTTTCGGTAAGGAGCATCAATGTAGTTCTAGGAAACTTCAGAAGTTGGAGAATCTTTAAGAATCTGTAGTTGTACAGCTCTTTTCTCCTCTGTTATTTGTCAACTCTTTGGAATAATTATCTTACTTTTTAAAGCCTTTAGTTCACTCACAACACCGTTGGTGTCAATTTCATCCAACCATTGTTCAGCCTGACCCCATATGATTTGAATTGTGTATTAAATAATGTTGTTGCACCAATTCCATGTGTCTCCAAAGTCCAAAGTCCAAACTCATCTTTTCATTCTCTTAGTGTTTGTTTACAATGTACTCTATGCTAGTAAGAAATTTCTTACCAAATTGTCCTATAGGCTTTGTTTGAACTATCTCAGTTTGAAGTATATTAAGATTTGTAGAATTGACTAAACATGAATAAGGACGCCCAACACTGCAGCAGAACCATAAATTCATCGTGTGAAACTCGTTAGTATATTTGACTAAGTAATGCACTCGAATACTTTTACTGAAGAACAAGCATTCACACTACGACAAAATCCAAACATCAGAAATAAACCCGATTAACCCACAAAGGAGTCAGGAGTGCGAACCAAGAAAATTATCAAAAAAGAATAATCCAAAATTTATCTTGGAATCCAAGTATTTCAATTGAGATTTTAATTTTTTTTTTTTAGAAATCCAGAAATATTTAATTTCGATTTTAAAATAAGTTCGAGATTTTGAACTTTCGAGTATTTACAACATTTGCATCTGGATTTTTTTGACAAATAAGTTTTGAACTTTCGATCGACTATTGATTAGTAGATCTAAAATTCAAAATGCAAATTCCATTTTTTTAAATTAAAAAATAGTAGCCAAATTTAAAATCAAAATTTCAAGTTATTTTAGATTCAATCAAATCGAAAATCTTTAAATTGTCATCTGATCAAATTATCTAACCATCGCGCAAGGTTGGATAACCCAAGTGATTAATGATATATCCTTTGTCGATTCACATCGTGGGTTCGATCTTCGCTCACCCTCAAGAATTGTTATAACAGATACTCATTTGTAAATTTATAATCACTTTATTGTCAAAAAAAGGCTAATGAAGAAGAGTGCCATTTTTTTTAAGTCCCATGACAGGAATATTCTATGCGCATGGGAAAGGCCAAAACTACCAATTTATTACGCATTTTAAAATTGGATAATACATGTTACGCATTTTCTAAAAGGATAATAGTTTCTATTACCCATTTGTGGAATGAGTAATAGCAATTAATTTTTTTTTTTTTAATACATGTTACGCATTTTCTAAAAGGGTAATAGTATCTATTACCCATTACCCATCTGTGAGATGTGTAATAGCTTATTACGCATTTTCCATCAGGGTAATAGCAATTAATTTTTTTTTTTTTTTTTGATAAATATATATTTACAAAGACTATTAAAAAACGTCGAATCCGGCAGCCTGATTTTTTAAAAATCGAAGACCAGCCCCGATTTTTTAAAAATCAGGATAAATTAGGGTTTAGGGTCTAGGATTTAGGGTAAGTCCGTATACGGTTTATTCGTCATTCTGAATATTTCCAAAACCCAAAATGGAAAAATTGAACCCCAAAAATTAATTGTTGAACCCGTAAGGAAATACATATAAATTTAAAAATTTTAATCAAAAAATTTAATATTTCTAAACCCCAAAGATTGGAACCCGTTGAACCCCGAATGAAAATTATTTAACCACAAATATTATGTATATGGGTATTATAAGTGTATTACGCATTTGTAGTAAATGTAATACGACTATTACGCATTTTATGTTTGGGTATCAAGCTATTACGCATTTGTCACATGGGTATTAAATCTATTACGCATTTGAAAATTACTTAAACATGTTTTTTTTTTGGTATTACACATGTATCAAATGCTTAATAGGTTGGCAGTTGCTTTTTTTTTTTTGTCCATTTTTCAAAAAAAAAAATTATCTAACCATCTCACTATAAGTGGACTTAGAAGTTAAAATTTTGATGTTTATTTTGAACAAATTTTCAAGGTGTGCATGTATTTCCCCGTATTTGATACTCCTACTAAAAAGCTGTTATTTAGTACTCCCTCCATCCCATTGATTAGTATATATTGAGTTTGGATACGGAGTCCACGAAAATGTAAAATATTGAGTAAAATTAGATGAAAAGTGGATAAAGTGGTGGGTTCTATTAATTTTTAATAATAAATTTGATATAGTGGAAAAAAGTAGTAGGTATAATAATATTTTATATTATAGATTTGAGATAATGGAGGAAAATTAGTGGGTGTAATAGTATTTTTATTATTAAAATTTTGACACCCAAAATAGTAAGTATATAGAAATGAATGGAAGAGGAGTATGGCACACCACTTATCAATCTAGATACATTAGACCTGAAAAATACATGTATTTAAAATAATTTATAAACAACTTTTAACAAAAAATCATTAAAAAAAGGAGTGAAATTATAATTATAGATAATGAAGGTCAAAAATATTGTCTTAAAAAATTATAAAAAAAATAAAGGTAATGCATCTATAATCGTAAAAGATAAATCTTTAAAGTTAATATTAAAAATAAATAAATTAAGGTAGATATTTATTTAAATGATAAATAAAAATATATTCTTAAATGAGATATATAATAAACAATTTTATAATGAATAGGCGTAGAAATATTTCATTTACAAATGTGTTTCTCATTTTAAATTATAAAGAAAACAAAAATTTAGATGCATATGAAATTCAAATTATAAGATAGAAAATAACTAAAACATTTATATTTAAAAAAAATAATCCAGAATATTAAAAAACAATTATAAATTTTAAAATATTATGTGGTTAATTGATAATTAAAAAAGTGATAACTAAAATATAAAAACAATTAACCTATATGGAATAATATGATTGATGTGGTTTTTAAGGTGCTAAAAAAGTTTTTAATGTAAAGCAATTCTACACATAAGAATACGCTTTTTGAAAAATTTAATGTTTAATAGCTAAAAATGAGTTTTATATCTATACTACTATATAAAAGTCGAAACATTAAAAATTTTGGTATCAGTTTTTTGGTATTTCATGAATTTACTTATTTACCCTTCATTATCAAGAAAAATATATACGATATCTATGCTATTAAAATAACTAAACTATATAATAACATAATACAATTAATGGAAACATTAAAAGTTTTGGTACATGTTTTTTGGTATGTCGTGAATTTATTTATTACCCTTTATTATCAAGAAAAACATCAATCGTATCATATCTTCTAATCATTAATATTTCCTTTCGAATTAAAATATGTTACCTTTTTAATTTAAAACTAATCTTACAATCATTAATATATACCCGAAAATATCACACCATATTTTTCAATCATTAATAAAATATATTAAAATTTGTATATGTTGTTTAACATAAGGAAACATTAGTATAATTCATAAACATGAGTATATTAAATTAAAATTAAAAAAAAATATTAAAAATAATGATTATATAAAAACGTAATTTTAATATTAAATAAAATTTATGACATAATAAAAGAAACCCGTGCATCGCACGAGTATTAAAAGTTTGTCGGTTCGATTTTCGGCACGACCATCCTAATTATTAAATAATTAATGATAATTAGCCGATTGCCTTTTTTAATTAAAAAATGTTTATTTTTTATTGATGAAACTACTTTTTATAAACACATATCATACCTTCCAATCAATAATATTTCTTTTCTAACTAAAACACGTTAACTTTTAATTTAAAATATAATCTTACAATAATTAATATATACCCAAAGATATCACACAATATCTTTTAATCACTAACAAAATATAATAAAAATTCATATACTACGAATAATGACAGTTAGATTTTTAGTAAAAAATCATAATCGTTATTTCTAATAATTAAATATATTATATAATTAAATTAATTTACTAAAATTTTAAGGTTCAAACCCCATCAACGACATACATATTTTAAAATTTTATACTATAAGTTTTAAACCATGCATATCATAATTAAATTTATATTAAATTATGTAAATTAAAATTTAAATAAAATATTGTAAATAATGATTATCTAAAAATATAATTGTAACATAAATAAAATTTAATACATATCAAAAAAAATCCGTGCATAGTACGGGATATAAGCTAGCATTAATAATACTTACATAATATTCTTAGAAAAATAGAATATTCTTACATAATAGTATTTATCATAAAAAATTAATAGAATTGATTCACGACTTACATAATATTCTTAGAAAAATAAAAAAGGATATAGACAAAATAAATAAGAATAGAATACTCAAATAAACATATTATAATTAAAAATGAAAGCATATAATACTAATACTAAATTATTAAAAATAGAGATGGAAAATATTCTACTAAATTAAATTATTAATTAACATCCCTGAAAATGTTTGTTTTTATAATTAAAACTTGTAAAAAAATTATCAACAAACAATTTGATATAGTACAAACAAATTTTAAACTAAAACTGTCAAAGTTAAATTTAGGAATAATTAATGATTAAATAAATTATCACAAAAAAATAATAATTTAAAAAATTTAAAAAGTTAGGAATATGCATCATTCCAAAAATTTAACATATATTAAAAGTATATTTAAATAAAAACATAAAAAATTAAAATTAAATAAAATTTTCTTTTTGGAAAAGTTTTAAAAATATTATAATTTAATAAAATTTATAAAAAAGCATATAAGATAATTTATACTTTCTCCGTCCCAAAAAACCTTTTTGACTTTTTACACTATTCATTATAAGCGAATGACTACTAATTTGAGAAAATGCCCAAAATGGCACAAAATTTGGGTCAAATGTCCAAAATAACACTTTCTGGAAAGGAGACCCATACATACATGCGTTACACTGTCACGCATTTCATACATGCGTTACTAGTGTTATTTTCTCAACCCCTAGCTGATTTAACACTAAATACGCATTACAAACATGCGTTATGGTGGTAACGCAAGTGCGTGATGCGTTACCCCCATAACGCATCACGCACTTGCATAACGCATCACGCACTTGCGTTACCACCATAACGCATGTTTGTAATGCGTTACTAGTGATAGATTCAGCTGGGGAGATAAGAAAAACACTGGTAACGCATGTATGAAATGCGTTACCCCCTAACGCATGTTTTATATGCGTGATGTAAGTGCCAGTGGAGGGTAGTGTTTTCAGGGAGTGCTATTTTGGGCATTTTAATAAGATTTTGTGCCATTTTGGCACTTCACCCTACTAATTTACGCATAATTTATAAGATAAAATATAGTCGTGGTGATTTTGTTTAATTTGTATTTGTGAATACTTTAATACAGTGAAATTTTTATATTTAATACTATTACGAAATTAAAGATATTAATAATTAAAAATGTGCGTTGACAAACGTGTTCAATTTAAATTAGAAAAAAAAATTGAGACCGTAAAGCTTATCGTTAAGTATACAGGTATAAGCTAATTAAGAACATAGGGGTCGTTTGGGGTAACTTAAAAAAAGTAACTTATTGCTTTAAGTTAATAAGTTGATTATAAGTGAAAAGTAAATCAGAAATTATAAGTTAGTAAAGTGTTTGGTAAATCGGAAATTATAAGTTTACTGTAGAACACATATTTTTAATATAATTTTTCTAAATTAGCACATATGGTATGCAAAATGATCATTGAGAGATGGAGAAAAATATGGTGAAGTTAGATTTGAAAAAAATATCGTCGATTGACGGGAAAAAACAAATTAAAAATGAAGGGATTTAGGAATAGTACAAATAAGTTAATAAGCTGGAAAAAAGTTGGAACTTTCTAACTTTCAATTTATTAACTTATAAGATCATAAGTTATTAAAATAAATACTTATGGATTTATATGAATTTTAAATCCAATTTAAGTTCTGCCAAACAGGCAGATAATACATGGACATATAGTACACATTTATACCACCATATATGCAAATATGGTATGGTCCAAGGGAATAATCATGATGGTCGATTGGTCCTCAAACATTCAATAGCTTTTAATTTTCTGTTACTTCTTGGAGCACATGGGAAGCATTTACAACTTTTACCTCAATTTTGTTTCTCTCCCATAGATCTGGTCTATTTACAAACAATGACCACTGCCGCTGATTAAAATTGTTTAAAATATACTTAAAACAACTCCAACATATTAATTTTGTAACATTTTAAATTAAAATTTATATAATAATATATCATTTAGAATTCCAACAATGTATTAATACTTTCTTAATTTAAAAGTTAAGATTATATTCTCATACCTTATTTATAAATAAACAAAATTCATTTCTTAGAGTATCTCCAGTAAAAGGAATTCTTAGCTCAAAATCAATTTATCATGTCATATATAAATTTTTTAAAGATTACGTAAAAAAAAATTAATGCATTCTCTTTATCAATAATTTTAGCCAATCCCTTTGTTACAATATTCCACATCACTTGTTAACATATTAAAATAATATATTTAATTTATATTAATTTAAAATAATAATTACATACTATTTTTAATTCTATTGAACCACAACACTTTTACCCACCATTTTAACTAATATCGAAGATGGTTTCACCCTTTTTTTAATAATAAAATATTTATTTATCTCTCATTCTCCACTGTTGTTGGAGAAATTTCGTAACAACACGAAATCGGATGTATGCTGGGATAGAAAAGCGATTGTGTATGTATATGTGGTTATTTTAGGGGATTAGCGTTTATAAAAAATAGAGGGACTGGACTTGGAAGATTATTAGACATGCCAAAAATATGGCATAACAACTACTAGCCCCTAGTTCTTTAGTGTAGCTTGCTGCAACAGAGAACTAAAAATTCTTCAAGCTTCCAAATTTCTTCGATCGTTGAAATAGCTGAAAATGGACGATTAGTGAAACATACGGAGCACTACAGTGCTCATAAATTGTATGCGGGTGCAAGTATGATAGCATGCGATGACTAGTATAAGATATATCTATATTTTTGCCAAAGTTTCAAAAGTGCGAGTATAAATAATCTGTTTGAAATCCATTGTGATCTGTATTGTCTAGTTAGGACCTTGGTGTTTGTATATATACCGAATTGGCATACACATTATTCAAGTGTCTAATGCAACCACATAAGTATGTGTCTGGAGAGGTCTTCAATAATAGATGGAGATATAATCTTGGCGAAACTCGCACACATCCCTTGTTGGGCTGGCACACGTGTCCCTTGTTGGGCTAACTGTGCTATAAGGTCTTAAAGATATTATGTATAGGGATGCCTTCACCCATGCGATCTTAAGAGATCTCTTCATGGACCTTCAATAATTCAGATGGTGATTCACATTACTCAAGCGTATAGTATTGCGGAATTTATAGCTTGTTCAGGCTACCTTAAAAAATAATTTAGTTCGCAAGTTTGAAGAAATATTTTTGACATATATAAAATTGCGACGATATATGAAAAATATTTTACAAATCTAAATGTAATGTTAAATATGTTTTTTTTAAAATGTCGCGATATTTATTTTTTTCAAATATAATGTCCTATTTTTTGTAAGAAGTTTCTTCAAAATCATGCATCTCGCATATATATTTTTTTTTTTCAAAATATGCAACTCGTACGGGATTGTAAAGTATCCACAAATCATAAAAAGAAGTATTTCGTACGATATTTTGAAGTCGCAATAATTTTACAAGCATAAAATATATCTTGCGCAAATTTTTGAATAATAATTTTTTTTCTAAAAAACATTTTAAAAACATAATTATGCATGCGTACACTATAATATGATAAATAATTAACTGAAAAATATAACAGAAAAGGGAAAGAAAGGATAATCTTTTTTAAATGCCGCTGCCTTTTATTTTCCTCGTCGTCCGATGGCATTCCGTGACTAATTTTGTTGTGCGTTTTTTTGGTGTGCAACGTGGACTTTCTTGATCTTTTTATGCCATTATTGCGGATCCCACTGAATTGTATGCAAACGAACATGCTTGTTCTCCTTTTGTTAATCGCGGTTTGTTAATGGCGCGCGAGCCTCGTCTTTATTTTTTTGTTGTTGTGTGCTAATGCTTCTATATTTTTCTTTGATTCATATGGCCTGCTTTTTTTTTTTTATCTCCATCAACTGCGTTGTTGATTTTTGTGATCGTTGACGTTTCTCCACCACCATTTTGTTAGAACCGCAATTATGTTCGAACATCGTGAATTATGAATTATTCGTCCTTCACGAATAATAAAAAGATCCATTCCTTCTAGGGCTAAATATTGTTGGCATTAGTACAGAAATGATCTATAGCGTCGGCACCTATAGCGTCGGTTATTGACCTATAGCGTTGCCACTTTACCTATTGCGTCGGTTGTTTGCATTAACCGACGCCTATTGACATTTGTCAGAAGCTTTAGCGTCGGTTGTTTGCATTAATCGACGCTATAGGTATAGCCTATAGCGTCGCCTATTAAAATACCGACGTTAAAAAGTATTTTTGCGTCGGTCAGCAAAGAACCGACGTTGTAGGCACATTTTATAGCGTCAGTCATCTTTTAACCGACGCTATAGGTATATCTTATAGCGTCGCCCATTAAAATGCCGACGCTATAGGTATACCCTATAGCGTCGCCCATGAAAATGCCGACGCTATAGGTATAACTCAAATATATCGCACCTATAGCGTCGGTTGTTTAGTTTAACCGACGCTATAGGTATAGCTTATAGCGTCATCACCTTAAAATGTCGACGCTATAGATATAGCTTATAGCGTCGCCCCTTAAAATGCCGACGCTATAGGTATAACTCATTTTTTTTTATTTGACAAATATTATAATAATTTATATTATATACTTATATAAATAAAACTTCCTTTTAAAGTTATACCTATATCGTCGGTTATTTAAATGACCGACGCCATAGCAGACTTTTAGCGTCACCAATTTAACC
The DNA here is from genome assembly GCA_036435485.1 of Saposhnikovia divaricata. Lineage (NCBI taxonomy): Eukaryota > Viridiplantae > Streptophyta > Magnoliopsida > Apiales > Apiaceae > Saposhnikovia > Saposhnikovia divaricata. The sequence continues at coordinate 126,536,317 of CM071595.1, forward strand.
GACGCTATAGGCATAACCTATAGCGTCCCCTGCATATACTACGCCAAAAAGGCGACGTTATAGGCCTATTTAGGCGACGCTATAGGCCAGTTTTGTACTAGTATGGAAAATTTTTATAAATACACGAAATCAAAGGTGTATTGGAATGGCAGAGCGATTGTGTATGTATACAAAATTATACACATATATACACATATACCTACTAAATTAATAACCACATGAACATACACATATATAATCGCTCTATTATTCCAGCACATCTTCGATTTCGTGTTGTTACGAAATTTCTCCAATAACACCGACTTCAACTACATTACTAGAATTTTAATATTATAATATATAATATTATAATGCAAATATAAGGAATGTTTTCACAATTGACATACAATAAAATATCTTAAATTAATAGGATTTACTTTGATATTGTTTTTAAGGAACATATGAAGATTTAATTGGAGTTGTTATTAGTTTGTTTTTTTTAGGGAAACACTATTAGTTAGTTATCGAGTAAAAGTTTTACAAATTAATAAGCTCAAGATCGGCAATTTTTTTTGATTTATCGAAATTATTAATTAATTAATGAAGATTAAATATCTATTGTCATTATTATAGTATTATGTTTAGACTAATATTACGTGTTGAAAATATTAATTTATGATGTTCTTACTTTAATTACAAGTAACTTTTTGTACAAAAAATTATTTAATCAACCTTCACTTATATCCTAGTTCAAGTTCTAAAATACTTGCAGTATTTCAAAGTCTAAAATCATTGGGGAAAATGTATATACATATTGAAACTGTAATACATATATATTTATACTTTTTATTAATATGAAAAATCATGTTTTAATGATACGTAATAATATGAAAGTATCAAAATATTAATTTGATTATCACTTTATTCGGGGTTTGATTCCTTCCAATTACATAATTATACAAAATTTATTAAATTAATTGAACTAATTTCATTCATCCCATATTCGATTTCCTATAATTACATAATTAAAATATTTTATATTTATTATGTACTTTTATTATTCAATTCTCTACAAACTTATATTTAAATAATATTTATGCAATATATTTAATTATTTAATTTAATTTTTCTAATTTCATCCCGTATTCGATTCCCTATGAATATGTTAACGGAAAATTTTGGTGATGACAAATTCGGGGAGGGTTATTGGAATTGGGGAAGTGGTTGATGATTAGGAACGGGGTAGGATGTTAGGGTTAGGGTTTGGTGATTTGGGGATGGCTGAGATTGTATGTGAGATGTAATCGCAATTAAGATCAAATATCGAATTCTCTCTTTTTCGCAAGGGTTGCATCGTGCCATACAATGTGTCTATGTACCCTATTTTTAGGGATCAAGCCAAATGTAGTTCTTGGAGAGCAAGTAACCTAAATGGGCTTGGTTTCCTTGTTTAAGGAACCTACTGGACCGGGGCCATCGCCTTTACTAGAATCGTCATGGGCCTTAAAGTCCAACTATTTTCTCGTAACGTAGCGGTTAAGTCATTGATTGGAGATTGTCGGAGTCAATGCCCACCTTGAACCATAAAGAAGAAATAGCTAGTCATAGGGCTGGTCCTGAGATTACTAAGGGGCGACGCCCTTCGACCCCCTAACAGGGCGACGCCTGCTAGCCCGGATGGGGCTAGTCCATTTCCATAATTGCTATAGTAAACGTTTTTGGACATGGCCCACTATCTTCATAATCCTCTTTATAACTGCTTATGGGAGATTCATTTTCGTCAATGGCCAACGGGCAAGGCACCAAAAGGGGCGAGAGTCCTCTATAGAATGAAGGGGTTTTGCTGTTCAAGAGTGTAGATTGGGGCACCGCTCAAGTGAATATGGGCCTAGCCCAATAAAATTAATTATCTTTTTGTATAACTTTATGGACTGAAATGTCCTTCTTCGGCCCATCTAATGACGATCCCCTTTAACTAGGGCGAGCCTGATTTTGGGAGTAACAACTTCCCCCAGTTTCTTGCAATAATTTTTCTAGAAGAACTACATGTACAAAATTAATTAGAAAGAAGGCGAGCCCTTTCACATTTCTCGAATTTTACGGAGCCTAAATAATATTTATGTTTACAATGTTGATTGAAACGTCGCGTCTCATTTTCTGAACCCAAAATCCAATCACAATTTGCCACGTGGCCCGTCAATTTCTCTCTCTTCATATACTATAAAAGCCTCAAGAATTTTCTTCATTTCACCATATTTCCAAATTTGTGTCGAATTACTGCAAAAAATTTCCTCTGGTCGACTATATGAGGTCAGAGTTTTACCAATCAAGCTTTTTCTTTCTTTGAGGTGCGCCGTCACTTTTTTACAAGGTATGTTCTATACTTATTCTATTCTATTTCCATGCTTTATAATTATTTCTATGTCTATAATCTTTACTAAAGGTCGCCTGTCTGTGGGCAAGGCCTTGGTTCTACTTACTTGCAATCTAGTAATTAATGGATAGATAGTAATAGGACATCAACTTAGATTGTAATAGGGCATCCCTCTAGTTCAAGGGCAATGACCTTTTTCTTTGAACCTCCTTTTTAAATTTTTCCATTATGCGATCCCCCTTTTTTCTTAACAACGTCCTCGCCCTTCGTTTCAGATGTCCAGCGTGAATTCTCCTCCAGAAGGCAAAACGGCATCGCCTTCAGGAGCTTCTTCTTCTCACCCCTCACGGGATAATCCCTTTTAGAAACTTCTAGATCCAGGGTGACTTAGAGCCCATAAGAGAATGACAAATTCCCTCAAGCTTTCTTTTCATCAGGACGAGCTTGTTGATCTTTCCACGAGCCTTAGTGCTCACCCTCATGCAACAGTCGAGGACCTTGCCAGCACGTATCATGCTCAAGATCTAGGAGAAGGGGAAAATAAGGAAGACCTTCATGATCTATTTGCTGATCTCGATCCTCATCAAGTGGACCCTCTCGAATTGGGCGAGGAAATGGTAAAAATTTGAAAAAAATTGAGGATATTATTCTTGGAGATGAACATGAGGACAATAGCGATGAATCAATCATAGGCGATGATGAGGGGGCTTCAGAGAATGAGGTAGTATATTCAGCATCGCCTATTAGTGATGTGATGAAGATGCCTTTGCCCTTAAATAAGCCTTTTATTCCTGGAGTTTATGAACATGAATTAGACTTAGATTTTGAAGAAGATATCACCGAAGAAGGGAAAGTCGAAACGAGGAAAGGTAAAAATCATCTCTTGCGCTGGCCCCGCATCTGAAATTTCCTTGAACTATATCATGCGGATGATCGAATATTACAACCTTCGAGGAAAATGGTATCGACCTCGATCATTCATGGGAATGCACCTTTTTGACATCAACGATCTTCCTGCTCTATGGATGGTTTTAACACCACAGTTAGTAGAACCTGGTTTTGGGTGGCAGATCCATCACTTTCTACTCTAAATCATTGATCATTACAAAATTGTACCTATACAACTCTCGCCTAATAGTTATAGTTTGACAATTGGCCTATATATGATGTATAGAAACTACGATTATGAAGCACCTTCAATGGAGGAGCTTTTATATTTCCTGGACATTAGGCGATGTGGTACTGAGCTTGGATTTTTCTACCTCACCTTATGGCCTAAACATAACAAGAAGGGAATCGCAAAAAGTAATCCCAACAATATGAAAATGTGAACGATCGATTATTTCTACTTTTTCGATGTTCCCAAAATAAACCCCCAATTCAACATTGAGCCAAGTAAGTCTCTACCTCTGACTAATTTTTGCTTCCTTGCCCCTTACTTGAAGCCCTTTTTTTCCTTTTTTTGTTCACATCTTTTCTATTTTAGATTAGCCTCCGTAAATTGAACTTCAAGGCGAGGCCTTGGTGAGGGCGAACCACATCTCTGACTTGCCTAGATCCGAAAAGGACCTTGATATTTTGGTAACCCCAGATACGCTGCTCGCCCATCATTTTTATAAAAAGGGATATGGAAAATTCTCCTATGTGAAATTTAAGAGAAATATGTCTAAAAAAACTCTTAAGAAGAACCCCAAAGGTTTATCTGGATGAGGTATAAGCCTCGCCTCCTTTAAGGGCTTTTGTTGTTACATAACCTACTCTTCACTTTAAATCAAATTTATTTATATCAATATCCTAACTTTGTTTATCCTCGCCATTTCCTAGGTAAGATGTCTCAGCTCCTTTTTGGAGACAATCCTTTTGCTGATGATGTTGTTGTAGAAAAAGTGCCTCCTTCTCAGGTTCAGACGACTCCATCCGCTATCCCTCCTCAACCCACTCACAAAGAAAAGGAAATGAATGCAACGAAAAGAGGAGGCGAGGTTATGAACCTTGAGGGTGATAAGGTGAGGTTGCCAAAAAAAGGAAACACACTATATATGAACTTTCTCCAGGTGTTGCTGGCCTTTTTTATGAGATTGTAGCAAAAATTTTTACTGAAGACACAGTCAAAACATGGTGTACCCGAGACAGAATTGAAGTAAGCTTTTGCTTCAAACAGGCCTTGGGCGAGTCTTTTTTCCATGGCCTAAATTACGTAAACAACCTTGAAGTGAGGTCACCAAACTGGAGAAATCTTACAGCAACATGAAGAGCTCTGTCTCCTACTATAAGGGACAGCTGAATGATTTCGAGCAAAAACTATTTGATTTAGGCGAGGCTCACAAGGTTGATATGAAGCATCTTCAAGACTCCCTCAATGAGGACAAATATAATGCCACGAAGCAAGTAGAGGCTCATGCAAAGGAAGTAGAGAAGCTTCAGATAGAAATAGCAGAGCTTAATGCTAATAAGAGGAATTACCAGAGAGAGGCTTATTTTGAAGGTTTCCTGGCATATCTTCGCAACTTCTTATCGGGCGATCCTGGTTACAATTAGGCGAGGAACTTTGCACCTTCCACTCATGCGTATATGGCTAAGTTCAAGATGGACAACGTCCAGTTGATTGAGAAGGCGAAGGAGGCCCTTAAACAGAAAATTACCAAAGAGTTGGAACTTGCTGCTATTGAAGAAGCCAAAAAGAATGATGCTGCCAGTCATGGTGACGGAGCCTCCCCTTCGACTACAATTGCTTCCTAACTATATGATCTTTTTGTTATCGCAAACACTATCGGAGTGCGGGCCCTCCATTAACGGCCTCGCCAGTTGTATTATTAACTCTGTCCATCCGGTTTCTAACTACGCGGGAGTGTGCACCCTACTTTTACTGACTTTGTTTATTTGCTTGTTTTGACAAATGTGTCTCCGCCCTTGCAACCAAGATGTCCATTATACCATGTTTGAGGGACACGCCCTTGCTTTGCAGGCGTCTCCATCCTTTAATAACTGTCGCCCTCTGTTATCTTTTAAAGTAATTTAACAAACCAGAACTTAATTCCAGAATTAATTTAGGCATCGCCTTCCAATTTAGGCGTCGCCTTCACCTCGACTTGATTCCAGAATTAATTTTATTTAGTTTTCCCCAAAAATTTTGAAGTACTCTAGAAATACCCACCTTTCGAGGAGGACATATTCCTAAAAATTCTTGAAATATCTTCAGGAATACCCTCCATCCTAGGATGACATATTAATAATAATCTTGAAATATCTTCAGGAATACCCTCCTTCCGAGGAGGACATATTCCTAAATTTTTTTGAAATATCCTAGAAATACCCTCCTTTCGAGGAGGACATATTCCTAAAAATCTTGAAATATCATTAGGAATAACCTCATTCCGAGGAATACATATTCCTAAAATTCTTGAAATATCTTCAGGAATACCCTCCTTCTGAAGAGGACATATTCCTAAAAATTTTAAAATATCCTAGAAATACCCTCCTTTCGAGGAGGACATATTCCTAAAAATCTTGAAATATCTTCAGCAATACTCTCCTTCCGAGGAGGACATACTAAAAATTTTGAAATATCATAGAAATACCATCCTTTCGAGGAGGACATATTATTAAAAATCTTGAAATATCTTCAGGAATACCCTCCTTCCGAGGAGGACATATTCATAAAAATCTCCTTGATGGGGCTTCGGAAGTACGAATTATGCCCCCCGGAAGTACGATTTTTCAAGGTATTTTTGGTAAGACTCTCCTCAAAGGAGATCATCTTTACAATAATCCACGAAGACCCTCCTTAGAGGAGGTCATCTGCCATATGGAAATAAGGAAGAGCCTCCTTCTGATGAGGACATCTACCAGAAAAAAATAAGGAAGACCCTCCTTCCGAGGAGGACATCTACCATAAATCCAAAAAGCATACTTGAACTCCAAAAGAAATAAAAAAGTATGTTTTATTCATAAATATAAATCTTGGCTAAGGAGGAGTACATTCAATACCCCTCTAGAATTTTTTGACAATAAATTAAGAAAAAGTCTAATATGATAAAATCAAACTGCATATACTACTGGTAATACTTCTTCAAATGCTCCATGCTCCAAGCTCGAGGAATTGGTTTTCCTTCCATATCAACCAAATAATAAGTTCATTCCCATAAATCCGCTCTAACCTTATATGGTCCTTCCCAATTTGCGTTAAACATCCCATGCTTCTGAACTTTTGTGTTATACATAACTCAGTGGAGAACATAATCACCTATCTTGAGAGGCCTCACCCTCAGTATAGTATTATAGTACCGTTCTACCCTCTGCTGGTAAAATGCCAACCTTGTGTGAGAAGTAGCTCTGAATTCCTCCACCATATCAAGATAAAGACGATGATTAACCTCATTCACCTCTAGCTGATAATGATCTCTCGTAAAAGACCCTGCCCCTAACTCAACAGGAACCATAGCCTCACACCCATATGTCAAAACAAAAGGGGTTTCCCCTATTGTAATTCTAGGTGTTGTATTGTAGCTCCACAAGATGTTAGGCAACTCCTCTGGCCAATTACCTTTACTTTCATCCAACTTTGCCTTGAGAGTATGCTTGCTGATTTTATTCACAAACTATGTTTGTCCATTTGTTTGAGGATGGATAACAGCAGAGAAATCCTTTCTAATTCCCAAGTTGTCACATAGCTCCCGCATCTTTTTTCTATCGAACCGCTTCCCATTGTCAGATATAAGCTTGCACGATATCCCAAAATGATAAACAATAGAACGGTACTTGAAATCCACCAATTTCTTTGTAGTGATTGTAGCTAGAGGCTTAGCCTTTGCCCATTTAGTAAAATAATCCACCGCAACTACTACATATTTCACACCTCCTTTCCATTTAGGAAGTTACCCAATCAAGTCAATCCCCCACATGGCGAAAGGCTAAGGACAGGTTAAAGAAGTAAGAGGAGCAGTCGGGCTATTCACAAAATTGGCATATCGCTGACATTTATCACAAGCTCTGGCAAAATTAAGAACATCTTCCCGAAGTGTGGGCAAGTAGTACCCTTGTCGAAGTACTTCCTGAGCAACTAATCCACCCTGAGTGATTACCATAAATCCCTTCATGAATTTCCCGTAGAACATAAGTACATTCCTCTCTATCTATGCACTTCAAAAGTGGCTGATTAAAACCCCATCGATATAGAGATCCCCTATAATCCACATAGCGAGTTGCCTTGTACCTTAGCCATCGGGCATCTCCCTTATCCACTGGAAGAATGTCATCCTTCAAGTATTTCCAAATTGGAGTCATCCATGTATCTGGCGTAGGACCGTCTACTTGCATAAGCTCCATCTCGGGGACACTAGGTTGCCTTTGAATTTCGAAGGGGATGACCCATAAAAGAGTAACTTCCCTCTGAGATCCCCACTTAGCCAAGGCATCAACCTCCGCATTACTGTCCCTAGGCAGTTGCTCCAACTTGGCTTCTCAAAACAAACCCATCAATCGCTGCATACATCTCATATATAATTTATTACGAGGGCCCCGAGCTTGAAACCCCCCATTTACCTGGTATACAACCAACATGGAATCACTCATGATATTTACATTTTCCACCTTCATCTTGAGGGAAAGTTTCAAACCCGAAATCAAAGTTTCATATTCTGCGTCATTATTCGTAGCATGAAAAGCAAAGTGAATTGCACTCCTCAGGTGATGTCCTTCGGGACTAACCAACACAATTCCCGCCCCTGCACCTTCATTATTCACCGCACCATTCGCATATAAAGTCCACCACGGGGATGGGGTAGATTGCTCTTCAACCAGTTCTGACAAAGTAGTAAGTATGAGAGCTAGGGCGTCGCTCTCCTGCTCCAAAGGGAATTCCAGAATGAAATCTAGGGCCTATCTCTTAATAGCACTCCTTCGCTTATATTCCACATCAAATTGTCCCAACTCAATCGCCCAATTTATCATTCAACCTCAAGTTTCAAGCATGTGCAATATTTGCCTCAGGGGATAAGTTGTTCGAACTTCAACCTTGTGCGCCTGAAAATTGGGTCTCAACTTCCTGGAAGCCAAGATTAAAGCATAAACATGCTTTTCCATGTTCGAATACCTTGTATCTGCATCTAATAGCCGCTTGCTCACATAATAAATAGGAAATTGAGTATCACTCTCTTCTCTCACTAGAACCCCACTGATAGAGTATTCTGATACAGCCAAATACAAAATAAGGGTCTCGCCCTCTTGAGGCTTGGACAAGAGTGGAGGAGACCCTAAGTGATTCTTTAATGCTTGAAAAGCATCCTCGCATTCACTCAAATTTCTTTTGTACATCTTTGATAACTTAAAGAACTCCTTACACTTGTCAGAAGACTTGGACACAAAATGATTCAGGGCCGCTACTCTTCCAGTTAAACTTTGCACTTCCTTCACTATCCGAGGAGATCTCATATCAAGAAGGGCCTGTGCTTTCGCAGGATTTGCCTCTATCCCCCTATGATTTACCATAAATTCTAGAAACTTCCCAGATTCTACCCCAATCACACATTTCTGGGGATTAAGCTTCATACCGAATTTTCTGAGATTTTGAAACATTTCTACTAAGTGTTGGATATGATCCCCTGCCTCCTTAGACTTTACTAGCATGTCATCCACATAGACCTCCATAGTTTTTCCAATCTGGTCTTTGAACATCATGTTTACTAACCTTTAATAAGTTACTCTCATGCATTGATTAATCCAAAGAGCATTCTGGTGTAACAGTAGAGCCCTTTGTTAGTAATAAAAGAAGTATTCTCTTGATCCGGCCAATACAATAGTATCTGGTTATACCCCGAGTAGGCATCCATGAAACTGAGAAGAGCATACCCTGCAGTGGTGTCCATAAACTAATCAATCCTAGGAAGAGGAAAACTATCCTTTTCACAAGCCTTGTTTAAGTTAGTAAAATCCACACAAACCCTCAATTTCCCGTTAGGCTTCTTTACCAAAACCGGATTAGCATGCCAAACTGGATAAAAGAATTCCTTAACCAGTCCAACATTCTGTAGTCGATCAACCTCCTCTTTCAAAGCTGTAGCCCGTTCGCTGACTGCTCGACGCTGTTATCTAACACCTTTCTCGGAGGAATCAATATTAAGTCGATGACACATTACCTCTAGATCTATTACCACCACATTAGTGTGACTCTAAACAAACACATCCAGATTTCCCTTCAGAAAGGTAATAAGCCTCGCCCTTAGGTTTGGCTCCAACCTCACCCTAGTCTATAATATACCTTTGATGAATCGTTTCCATCCACTAAAATTGGCATAGTATCTTCAGCTGGTCCTATCATTTTATCAATTTCTGGTAACCGAAGATCCAAATCAAACTCAACTTCTTTCACTCCACTAGACTCGCCCACCTTCTTAATATAGACAACCTCGCCTATAGGATGTTGAGGCTCTTCCATAACTACTGGTTGGATTTTCGGAATCTCACCAACGGATTTATCATCATACTCCATTATGAATTTCCCCTTTTTGGCCTTGAGAGATCGTTGTTCCTCTTCATCATCTGTAACATCTTCCACAATACTTTCCCGATATGAATCTTGATTTACCAAGGGAGGGGGAGCTTCAATCATTAAGGCCCTATATCTCTCACTTTGGAAAACAGGAGCTACAGGAGAAATCTCATCCTCTGAACTTACCCCAATGTCTTCCACCTTGACCTGCATGGACTCGCCCAAAGAGGGGGGAAATTCAAAAAAAATGATTAAAGTTCCACTCTTGGCCAATGCTTCATACTTCTTTAACTCATCATCTTCTGGAAATTCAACTATATAGAGCATATTTGTAACTGCTCTCACAGGTCTGGGGGATTTCGATGTTTTTCGAACATTCTCTTCTTTAAAATCATTAACCTGCTTTCCCAAATCATTCTCCTCCTCCTCCTGCGTTCCCTTAGAAGAAGACCTTACCATTTTATTATAATAGTCACGTGAATCATACTGACAACCCTTCACACATCACACTCCCATAGGTTTAGGGAACTTCATTTCCAAATGATAAATTGATATTACCACCCACATCTCTTTCAAGACCAGTCACCCAAGCAAGGCATTGTAACATTTAGGTTGATCAATTACAAGAAACTCGAAAACCTATGTAGCAGAACAAGGATCTTCCCCCAATGTCAAAGGCAGCCTCACTACGCCTTTAACCCGAACAGAGTCTCCCGTGAAGCCATAGATATGAGTGGTTCCTTGAGTCATCTCCTTATCTAGAAGTCCCATCTTCTTATGTTCTATAATAGATTAAGTTTACAGAACTCCTATTATCAAAAAATACCCTGTGAATACTTCTAGAGCCAATCCTTACGTTAACCATAAGGCAACACCGTGAGGATGATGAACCCACTTAGCATCTTCCTTTGAGAAAATTATTTATGTATCCTCACCTTTAAACAGCTTGGGAGGCTCTCTAACAAACGGTTAACATTAGTCAACGGGGGATGCTTTGCTTCGCGTGCATATCTCTCCATAGCATTTCTTCCATTCCCCCAGTATGAGGTCTACCAAAGATCGTATGTATACTTACCTCTCTCACAAAAAAGGTCTTTCCCTATTCTAGTATATCCTTATCTTCAAGATTTCTTCACTTCTCTTCTTCTCTCGAGGAAGCTTCGCCCTGATGTTTCTTCACTTCTTTAACTACCCATTTAGTAAGTTTCCCATTCTTGATCAAAACTTCAATTTCCTCCCTCAGTTATCGACACTGATAAGTGTCATGTCCATTAGATTCATGGTAAGCACAATACCTCCTTTTATCACGCATAGCGTTCTTAGAGAATGGTGTTGGTTTCTTAAATAGACCTACCCCATTTGTGACTTCATAAATATGCTCAATAGATGCTAACAAAGGAGTATAACTCTTCTGAGAAATTATTTTATCCTCCTGAGCGTATAGAGGTGGGGGTGGATAACGAGGCAGCGAGCTAGGTGACCTTGATCGAGCCATTATTCTAGTTTGAACAACATTGACATCTCCCCTTCCATTTCTCCTCTTATCATTTTTAGGGCTAGGAGACCTCTCTTTACGATTACCCTTGCGGTTAGTATCCAAATAATCACTCCTTTTCAAAGTTTCCTCCTCCCGTTTGAATGGTTCAACTTGTAAGTACAAAGCCGCTAAAGTAGGAGGTTCCTCTCGTTGAGGGTTCTTCCAAAAATCTGATCCTACTCTAACCCCAACAATGAAAAAGTTCTTAATAGTCTCATTTGAAGCTCCTCGAATAGTGCGTACCTCTGCATTGATTCTTCTAAATTAATCAATTACATTTTTCACCTAAATCATGTTACCTTTTTAATTTTCTCTCACTAAGACATCTCTTTTTGTTAGGAATATGTTGTACTTGATGATAACTTCACAATCAATCAAATTGTTTAAGGTTTTGTAACTGTCAACGGATGAGAATTTATAACTCTATCCGTTGACAGGTAGCTCATCAACGGATGAGATTTTGTAGCACACTGCAGTATCTCTATGTTATCAGTTGATAGTGTTTTTATCCACAGTCATGTTGACTATCAACGGATAGGCAGAATAGGGTAGCCAATTGTAAATAAGCTATGCTATGTAATTCTGTCTAAGTGAAAGTGTATCAACGGATGAAGACAAAAGTCTATCAACGGATACAACTCAAATCCACTCTATCAACGGATACAGCTCAAGTCCCAATATCAACGGATACTGCTCAACACATCATCAACGGATGTCAGTGTACATCATCAACGGATAATCATTGACACTGTTTTCTATGATTAGCTGGAGATTAGCAGTTGATAAGGACATGTTTGACTGACAGATCACATGAGTTTATAGTAGATACAAAAAGCAGTATGGCAGCCATACTTTGGAAACACAGAAGAAAGAAGCATTCTATTTACACTATGAATACAAGAAAGGTGCAGGAGACATGTCTGAACACAAGGACAACCTTTCGGCTACATGTGTATTTGGAGTGTAGTAGCAAGTCAACTAGAATTAGATTAGTATTATCTTATTCCAGTAGTACTTGTAAAACTTGGGATATATAACCAAGTGTAGCAACTCTTTGTAGGTTAAGAAAACAGACATATTTGCTTAGGGTTTCTTGAATATCCTTAGAAGCAAAGAGTTGTAAAACGGCAGCTGTGTACATTTTGTATCACAGAGTTTTCTTCAAATAAAAGCTTCAGGTGGTGCATATTAACCACCTGATTTTATATGTGTTTGTGTTTAAATCTTACATTGCAATTATCTCTTCATAAGTTTCTGAAGTTCTTATCAGAAATTTATAAATATCAAGAATTGTATTCAACCCCCCCTTCTACAATTATACAAGTGTGTAATCTGGGAATAACACTTTTTCCAATTATATCACGAGCGGTTCTATTTACTAAAATAAAATAATAATATTATAATACTAATAATTAACCGATTACTTTTTTAAAACGTACCATCTTTTCTATATTTTGTAACTAAAATCCCTCTTTGTCTAGAAATATTACGGGCAATATTAATTTCTCTTTTTCTAAAAACACCATGAGCAATTTTATTTAGTAAAATTACATAATTAAATTATAATTATTCTAAACTAATCAATTGTAACACCCCCAGATCCAGGGTCCGGGATCCGGTCGTTACGGTTTCCATTTCTGTCCACAATACTTGCACTTACTACAACATAAAATAAATTACATCTTTATGACCCAACACAACAATATAAAACACACCCGTTATAGTCCCAGAGATGAAATCAGAGTAACAATCAAATTTTATTAATCACATTATGAGTTCTTACAATCCAAAAGAATTTCAATATGAATACATACTCTTTGTCATCCATTTACATAAGTCATACCAGCCCATAAACTTGGTACTGAAAGAATGAATCTATCCTACCAATAGCTTCTTCTTCAGCTCTGGTAGTCTCATCGTCCTCGTTAGCGTCGAGTGCGCCTTGTGCGAGTCATCGGGTCTAGCTGTTGTTGTGATATAATAATAAATCAAGGGTGAGCAATAGCCCACCAACAATAATGTATAACTGAACGATAATATATAATGGTTCAAAAGTATCTTTCAAACCATATGCCATGCATTTACGGAAATGATGCCAGTATAACATGAATGATGAAGTTACAAGGTAACTAAAAATGCATATATAGGTGGGAATATCTGCTATGTCAAAGATAAGCCAGATATTATCATTTATCATAAAAGAGGAACTTGCAGGAAAATATTGCAATTTCGATTATGAATACTTTCCAATACTGCCAACAATGATAATGTTGCAGAAAATAAATGAATTTAAATGATGAACTTTTGCTGGAGTATTCACCGCGCCCACTGTTCCAATCCTTACGATGATCAGTCGCAGATTGTATAGCTCAATTTAGATTTACTACCGGTAGAAGGAAGAGCTGACGGATTTACTTGTCTACCGCCCTGTTAGATCTTCCCGGCCAACGGTTGGGCCAATTGGGATGGACCGGTGCTACTCGGCCTCTTACACGACTCCAAGTTCGAAAAGAAGTTCTTGACTCTGAATGTAATGTTCGTCCCCCTTTCCCCAAGTATGATACTTGTTGATAAGACTCCACAAAGTAGTCGTATCTAGTTGGAAAGGAAAATTCAACATCATATCTCCCAAGCTGCTGCTTGTTAGAGGATACCATCTTGTTCCAATAATCTTACCCCTCGAATGATGAGAAGGTTACTCAGAGATTAAATTGATAAACAGCAACCAAGTTGCGAGTGAAACGAATAGTTTTACAAAATTTATGACCGAGAAGTCAACAAGATAAATAACATTGCTCAAGTAGGTTCCCCTATAATATGGAAGTTTGAGCGAGCATTTAAATCCTTTTAAGATAGATTTAAATGAAAAATAAAAAGAGTTGGGAACCTTTCCTTGATAAAATAGTCGTAAAAAGACCCCAAAATATTTTACATAATATCTGGAGGTGAAAAATAATCTCCGAATAATATAAATCATTTTAAAAAGAATTTAAAAGAATTAAATAAATATTCCGAGAATATTTATTAACTCAATAATAATTACGGAATATTATTAAATCGTAATATTGCTCATAAGTAATCCTCGAATGAATATATAAAATTATTTGCTAAATAAATCCCTTCTTAAATGAATATTCAAAATAATATTCATTAATAATTAAACTCCAATAAGTATTTAAAATAATATTCAATGAATAAGTCAAACCTTAAATGAATATTTGAAAATAATATTCATTTAGTAAATAATCTTCTAAATGAATATCCAAATAATATTCATTTAGTAAGCAAAACTTTAAAGGAATATTCGAAATAATATTCCTTAAGTAAATAGAACTTCCAATGAATATTTTAAAATAATATTCATCACGTACATAAAACCTTAAATGAATATTCGAAAGTAATATTCATTTAATAAATAAAATTGCAATGAATATCAAGTAATTATTCATTAAATAATCAAACTCTAAGTGAATATTCAAAAAAATAATATTCACTTAATATTTCTCGGCTGAGATAATACTCAAATAACGTTCTTCGAAAGATTTCAAGTAATTGATACTTTATGGAAATATAAATAATGTTTAATAATAACATTCCTCAAGATAAATAATGATCTACCGTTGGAATCCCTTCGGGTTTCCATGGCTATCTATATATCTCAAAATACCGACTTCCGGTCTATACTTAAGAATGAATATCATATGCCCTTCGCTAAGAGTCTTACCAAAACAATCCGGCTTATAACTGATAATTCGAGTCTAGTCTATAAGTCAATATCAATTCAGGGAACAGGTATCTGTTGAGTATTGAATACAGTAAAAGAATACAGAGGGGGGGGGTGAATGGATTCTTGAATTTTTCTTCGTTCTTGAATCTTTGTAGCAAGATAAGTGATGAGTGTGTGAGATATGAAGATGCGGATAATTAAAGACAAACACAACACAATATCACTTTAATCTAATATTTTATTAGATAAAGATTTTGCTACAATCTGTGAATACAAATGATAGTATTCTCAGCTTCGTTTTTCTCAGAGAGATATTTTCTGGATATTTTTGAGAAACTTCAAAATCTTAACAGCTAAGGAAATGAGGCTGTATCCTTATAGACATGGATACACCCACTTACTACAAATGAGGTAGGTAAAACAAAAACACTTTCCAGTCTGTCTATCTCATTTTAGTAATAGTCCAAACGGCTACAGATTTGACTTTGAAAAGCCTGTTTAGATCCACTTCTTCAGCTCCTTGTCCCTTGTCTTATCTCTCCAAGCTTCTTTGTAAGCTTTCCAGCATGCTTTATAGGACAGAGTCAAATAAAGTGTCCTGGCTTGTTGCAGGTTTCTGACTTGTACAATTCTTCAGTATTTTGTCCTCAAGAATGTATTCGAGAAGTGACTAAGTGAGTGATTCGAGAACTGGAGTTGACTTGATCGATAACTCTGAGTTCTCGAATAGTGTTATCTTGACATATCGAATCACTTCTCGAATAGCTCTTTTCTCTGGGACTCCTTGAGATATCGAATAGAGCATTTTGACATATCGAATCCCTGAGATATCGAATAGAGCATTTTGACATATCGAATCCCTGAGATATCGAATAGAGCATTTTGACATATCGAATCCCTGAGATATCGAATAGCATATTGAGAGATATCGAATAGTGTTTTCTGAGATATCGAACTCCAGACTTCTCGAATGCTAGACTTCTCGAATAGACAAATGTACTTCTCGAATTGGTACTTAGGCAAATTCTTCATTTCTTCAAATCCCAACTGTGATTATTTGGCAGTCTTTATCTCCTTGCTTGAGGCATGAACCTTGGAACTTCTTTCAAGCATTATTCTTGACTTTATAATTACAGTAACACAACTAGAATTTGATGCCTATTACAAGTACAGAACAAATAGAAACTCTACAACTAGAGGTTCCCTCAGTTAAGAGGTCATGTAGGTAATGCATAGCATTACACATACTTAGGCTTGTTATTAGATGTATTCAGGCATGCCTCTGTGACTAACAATCTCCCCCAAATTGTGAGTAAGACCCTTAGTCACAATTTCATGTCTGATAACAAGCCTATCATACATAAAGATAAAACTTGACAGTACAGGTATGAATTTCCATTAGCAATTTGGATAGAACTACAGAGTGAGTAATCTTACAGCCTATGATGAAGAACTAGCCATTGTCTTTTGATTCCCTTTCCATAGCTTTGGCTTGAAATTCATCATATTCTTTCTCTCTTCTTTCTTTCTCCTTCCTTGTATTCTCATCCATAGCTTTTATTATTTCTGCCATAGCATCCAATTCTTCAAGCAAAATTGAGTCTTTGAAATCTTCAAGTACTGGTTCCAGAATATTTGCAGGATAGTGGTTGAGTAGATTCATTCTGATGTTGACTTGATTTCCATTCCTCCTCCTATACTTTACCATGTAGGGGTTGAACTGAACTCTACACAAACCCTTTTTCCTCAGCTTTTCTGCTTCACTTTCCAGTCTCTCAATTTCTCTCTCCCTTGCCAGCCATTTCTCAAAACACTCTTTTCTGACTTTTTCTTCATGATCTCTCTTCATTTTCACAAAATCAATTAGCTCCAGTTTCCATACTCTCTCCACTTTATCTTCTGAGCTCAACAGTGCAATGATTCTCTCTATGTCATATAGCTTGCCCCAGTGTTGACATCCTCCTTGTTTGAATTTCTCCTCCCTTCCATCAGAATATTTAATCTCAAGGCAATTATCAACAATGGCAACATGATAGATTCTTTGAGCTTGCAAAAATTGCAGTTGGTCTACATCATAATCTTCATCTAGTGGTTGGAGTTTTAGGCCTGGATAGATTGTCAGGGTTTTTGATGTGGTTGGCTTTGATTTCCTTGCAGCTTGCTTGAACTTGATTCTTTTTACATGATTACTTGGCAGCAGTATGTGACCTTTGTTTGTAGACCATTGTAGTATTCCATTAGCAGTTTGCTTTTTGAAACATACAGATGGTTTCTTGACTTGAATCTTCTTCTCTTCTTGAGGTGGCAAGACAGTTGCAGAAGCCATAGATGCAAATTTTGAAAGGTCACTACTGGCAGCATTCACCCTAGACTTAGAGTCTTGTGTTGTGGTGAGGTTACTGTCAGCAATGCCTGAGGCTTGCTGTCTTCCACTTTTCCTCTCAGAGCCTTTACCTTGATCATCATCATTCTTCCTCTTCTCATCATCCTTCTTCTTCTTCTTGTCTTCATCACCCTTATTACTCCTGTGATGTCTTCTCCTTCCATCACTTTTATCTTCATCCTTGTCTTGATCTTTGCTTGGGTTGAACTTAGCAGTCTCAGATACAATGCCAGTTGCAATATATGACCTGAGATAAGATATAGCTTCTAATTCTTCTGCTGTTCTTGATCCCTTCTTCTTGATCAGTTTCTCAATGATGGCTATGATGAGATTTTTATTTTGAGGAGTTAGATGCTTAGGAATGACCAGCTGCTTGATATCTTCAATTCTTGTTCCAGCCTGGTAGATAATAGTTCTAGGATCTGTGAAAACTTCAGGTAGCCTTGAAGGTTGACCATTCCTCAATTCATCATGAAGACTCTTGTTGTTCTCATTTCCCTTCTCAATTAGTCCAAGGAGCACATTCACTTCTGAGTGCTTTAGACTCTGTAGAGTATTGATGGTTAAGTGCCATATCTTGTTCTTTCCTACCATCAATATCTCCTTGAGCCATAGATCATTAAGCCTCCTTGGTACTACAGTGAGACAGTCAATCTGACTCTTCAAACTCTCATGATATAGCAGAGCATCACCAGCCTGTTCTCTAGAGACTTTCAGAAACTCCAAGAATGCATCATCATGATAGACATTTGAGTTTGCAATTTCTTGTAGCTTGGCCTCAGTGACCACCTTCACTTCTACTGGCTTGGCACTCTTAGATATTGAGATTCGAGGCTTGTCAGATGGCATACTCCCCGCAACCACTGTGGTTGTGATAGACTGCCTTTGACCATCAGGAGTAGTGATGTGCACAGTTGGTAGAGTGACAACTGGCAGAGAAGTGGGAGGCTCATCAACTTTGTCCTTTCCTTTTCCAGGCACATGAGTAGTAGATTTCAAAGTTCTCTGATGGCCACCCTCAGTGATCTTGATGCCCTTTTCTAGTGGTCTCTCCCCCTTTGGATTTGAGTTCTTTGATATCCTCTTCTCCCCCTTAGGCTTGTTGACAGACACAGGGACTGTAGGAGGCACCTTTGGAGTTGAAGATTCATCAGGTAGAGGGAGACCCATGTGCTTCATCATTGCAGACAACATTGATTGTTGATGCAGAAGAACATCAGCTGTGGTGGTGGCTTGAGTGTTCAACTGCTCAGTCAGAGTTGTCACAGTGTCTGTAAGATGAGCATTGGACTTGTGGAGAGAGACTACCTCTTTTTCAAGAGTATCCACTTTAATGAAGAGTTCATTGGCCTTAAAACCAGATAGGGATTGATCCTTCAGTCTCTGCACTTCGAACCTTGACATCTCATGCACAGGAACCTCAGTGACCAGCTTGTCTCCATATTGATTTGCAAAGAGGGTCCTGAGCATGGCATTGGCATCAGTTGTCTGATCTGATAAGGATTGAAATTTGTGCCCCAGACCTGTGACAGCATCCTTGAGAATAGCCAAACCATTGTCCATCCTGGTGCAAGTAGCATTGCAGGTTCGAATGTCCTTGAGAACAGTCTCCAATTGAGGGAATTTAGCATCAAAAGTCCTCTTGATCTCATGCACCTCCTTGGTTGTAGCTGAACACACTTCATTAATTTCTGTCTTTAAGCCTTTACCAAGATAGTGTGCAGCCTTGAGAATGCCTTTATAGCTATCATTCACTGCTTCAAACACATCAGTAGGGTTGAGAGATTTGGCATTGGACCCTAGTGAAGTGATGTACTCTTCTCTGAGGTACTGGAGACCTTCTGAGAGAGGGATTGAATTGGTTCCTTGCAGCCAAGCATCGATATTCCCATCTCTCTCAGTTTCATCTATGATCTTCTCCTTCTGTAGCTCTACATCCTCTTTGTGACATAGGAGAATAGCTTCATAGTCTGGATTGGGCATGTTTGCAGTGAGAAGGTGCTGAGCAATTTTTGTGAACTCAGGGATCTGATCCACAACTAAGCTTTGAAGTGCTTCAACCGTCAATTGTGGTGGAACAGACCCTGATCCTGAAGCACTGTCATGTTGCACAGGCTTCAGCCATTGAGACAAAAAGTTAGAGCTAGAGCTAGGCTTGCTAGGCTCCTCAGTTACAGATGCAACTTCTGCAACCGGATGAACAGACTCTACTACTGTTGTCTCCACAGAAGTGGGATGAGTTACAACAGTAGTTGACACAGGCACAGAGTCTCTAGTAAGAACTAGTGAATCCTCTGTGTTTGTGATGGTGTCATTAGGATATGCCCCAGCATGCATTCCCTGACCATCCAAATGTGGTACCTGGGTGGTGAGCAAGGTGTCATGCACCAAGTCACTTGAATTCATTGGCTCATCAAAGGAAAAGAATTCTTGATGATCAATGCCTTGCTCCTCAATTGCTTGAGTTGCAGGCTTCAAAGAAATATGAGTGGTAGATTCTGAAAGAGAAGTGTGTTGTAGACAAGATTTTGGCAACTCCCCCTGAGAAATAGAGGGAGTTTCAGTTATGATGTGCTCTCCACTCAGTGTTGTGCCAGCCTTATCACTCCCTTGTGCTGACTCTTTACAGATAGGTGCATTGGGGAGGATGCTTGATTCTATAGATGCATCCTGTTGAGAGGATACATCTAGTGAGCTGTGTGCCCCTGATTTTACAACTTCAGCCATTTGAGTGACTGAAGAGGTGGTTTTAGACTTCTTCTTCTTCTTTAGGCTTATGATAGGTGACTCAGGTTTCTCACTTTCTAACCCTAGTTCTACAGCCAAGGCTGCTTCAGTTAAGATTTCTAAAGGTTCAGAAGCAGCCTGTTTTCTCTTCTTTTTACTAACATCACCCTTTTGAGAGGATGATGCAGTTGGCTCTTTGCTGGATAGAGTGTTTGGCTGAGGGGGTTGGTTAGCAGGCCTTGGGTTAGCACTTTGTTCTCCTTGCTTAGGCTGTGCTAACTGTGATTTTGAATCAAATATTGGCATGTTGTGGGGGTAAGACCTAAACAAACCCTCCATGTGGGGAGTTATGCTAAGTCTTACATCCACATCATTCCTAGTCTCCAAATTACCAAAAATGAGTTTGGTCATGGACCTAGGATAGCCTATTTTACTCTTATCTACTCCAGGCAATTCAATCAATGAAGCATTTTTAAAGTTAAGTACTGATTGAATAAAGCGAGGAAAGAAAATTTCATTACCTCTCTTGGCTGTGGTCTGACCAAGTCTCCCATAGAGTTCCTGTAGGATGAGAAGTCCAACATCTATCTTTCTCCCATGAGCCAAGGCATAGGCAAGCTGCTGCACGGGTGTACTAATCTGATCAAAGCTTGATTTCCGTGCAGTGAATACTTGAAGGAGTGTAGCAAATACAAAGCTCCATTCTTTCCTCAAGAACTTCCTATTCAACTTTCCCAGCTTGATAGTATCAGAGTAGTTGATGAAGTCAAAGAATTCTTCCAACTCATCATTGGAGGCCAGAGCATCATACGTCTCTTGCTGCATATCCAAGGCTTGATTCATGTCTGCAGTGGTGATAGTGATATCCTCTCCTTGAATCTTGCAGTGAACAATATAAGAAGTGATAGCATTCTCAAGAGCGATGACCTCCACAGTAGCAGTCCTCCAGAATTGTTCCAATAGATCTATGTACAGAGTTGGGTTGGCTGAGAGCGCACTCTTGATGTATGATTCAGACAACCACCGAACAAAGCACTTGAAATTGGCATTCGGTGCTTCCACATCACTGGTGATTGCGATGAAATTAGTTTGGGAGGGTATGGTGAGTTGAGTGTTTGCCATTTGGGTAGAGAAGAAAAGAGAATTAGGATTGAAGAAGAAATTCGCAGTTAGGGTTTTTCAGAGGTTTCAGGAGTTGAGATGCTTGAGAAATCGAACGAAATGAATTGAATAGTTGTGAAGTTGTATATATATAAATGAATGTCTTGAGTTGTCGATAGATAAGTGTTCTGTAGCGACAAGTCATTCGAGAAGTATGAAACAACTATTCGAGAAGTCAAGAAAGGCTTATTCGATATCTCAGGCAGTTTTTAACTCACAGCTGGCAGTGATTTAACTCAGAAAATAATTCAAAGTTAAGTAAAATATATTTTTATGAGTGAAATGAAGGTTTGAATATAAATCCAAAAAGCGATTAAGTGTCAGCGAAAAATCAGCCTTTTCAAATGATTCGATAACTCAAATACAGTATTCGAGAACTCCATCATTAGAGAACTAAAATACTCTATTCGAGAACTCAAAGTGTGATATTCGACTTCTCAAAAGACACTATTCGAGAACTCAGGAGGGTTCTTGATAGGCCTATTCGAGAACTCGAGCCATGACAAAACAATGAACCATTCGAGAAGTCTGACTTATCGAACTATACTTTTCACTCATAAAATTCAATTTTCACTATCTTTTAAAATTTACCAGAAATATTCACTGAAGAATATTCTACTAAATTAAATAGTGATTCTCTCAAAATTTCACAGAAATTTCAAGCTAAAGATGTATGATTTTCAACATATGCAGCATTGTGGAATATTTATAAATCATAATCCAGCCAATACTTACTTTAAAAATATTGAGCATTTGATAAGGTAAGTATTTACTGCTACAACAATCTAGTTGATATATTCACTCAGCCAGAATTTGAAGAATTCAGCATTCCAATCTCACTAACCAACCTTGTGAAGGTGGCTTCATCTAATGGCTTAGTGAATATGTCAGCTAGTTGTTTCTCTGTGGGAACATAATGCAACTCAATGGTTCCATTAGTTGCATGTTCTCTAATGAAATGATATCTGATGTCAATGTGCTTTGTCCTAGAATGATTGACAGGATTGGCAACTATAGAGATTGCACTTGTGTTGTCACACATGATAGGAATTCTTTCCAACACAAGTCCATAATCTCTAAGTTGGTTTCTAATCCAAAGCACTTGAGCACAGCAACTTCCAGCAGCTATGTATTCAGCTTCAGCTGTGGAAGTTGACACAGATTGTTGTTTCTTGCTGTACCAAGAGACTAACCTTTGTCCAAGAAACTGGCAGCTACCTGATGTGCTTTTCCTATCCACTCTGCATCCAGCATAATCAGCATCAGAATAACCAACCAGATTGAACCCTGTGTCCTTAGGATACCATAACCCCAAGTTTGGTGTGCCTTTCAGATATTTGAAGATCCTTTTTATTGCTATCATGTGTGATTCCTTTGGGTTTGATTGAAACCTTGCACATAAGCATGTAGCAAACATGATATCTGGCCTACTAGCAGTGAGGTAGAGTAGAGAACCAACCATGCCTCTGTAGATTGAGATATCTACCTTTTTGCCCTTAGTGTCATCATCTAACTTGGTGGCAGTGGCCATGGGTGTCTTCGCAGGTGAACATTCTTCCAAATCAAATTTCTTCAGTAAATCTTTAATGTATTTGGTTTGACTTATAAAAATGCCATCCTTCCTTTGACTAACTTGCAGTCCAAGAAAGAATGTTAATTCTCCCATCATACTCATCTCATATCTGCTTTGCATGAGCTTAGAGAATTTTTCACACAGCTTCTCATTTGTAGAACCAAATATGATATCATCCACATAGATTTGAACTAGGATAATATCATCACCATGTTTCTTGTAGAACAGTGTCTTGTCCAGTGTGCCTCTAGTGAATTGATTCTCCAGTAGAAATTGTGATAGTGTGTCATACCATGCCCTAGGAGCTTGCTTGAGTCCATACAATGCTTTAAGTAATCTGTAGACAAAGTGGGGAAACTGTGGATCCTCAAAGCCAGGTGGTTGTTGCACATATACTTCTTCTTCCAACTCCCCATTCAGGAATGCACTCTTGACATCCATTTGATAGACCTTGAAATTAGAATGTGCAGCAAATGCCAAGAAAATTCTGATGGCTTCTAGTCTAGCAACAGGGGCAAAGGTCTCATCATAGTCAATACCTTCCTGTTGAGAGTATCCTTTTGCAACCAACCTTGCTTTGTTCCTTATGACTACACCATTTTCATCCATCTTATTCCTTAGAACCCATTTAGTTCCAACAACGGTTCTATCCTTTGGTGCAGGCACTAGTTCCCATACTTTGCTCCTTTCAAATTGATTTAGCTCCTCTTGCATAGCAATTATCCAGTCAGGATCCAACAATGCATCATCAAGTTTCTTAGGCTCAACTTGGGATAGAAAGCAGCCATAGAGACATTCATTTATAGTTGCTCTCCTTGTCCTTACTCCTGCATTTGGATTTCCAATTATCTGATCTGCAGTGTGTGATCTATCCCACTTCCTTGTATGTTCAGATTGATTTCTCATCCTTGATGTTGCTTCATCATTTAGATCATGATCATCTACATTTCCTCCCCCTGTGAAGTTGTCACTCCTCACAGATGTATCTTGGATGCTTGTTTCTTCATTGTTGGTTGACACAAGTTCTTCATTCACTTGAGTTTGTTGGATTATGAGTTCAGATTCACTTTCAATCTCCTCATCAGAATCATCTAGATTGTCAAACTTCAAGGGATCTTTATCTTCATCATTGGCTTCTTCTAATCCAGGTAGTTTGCTGTCATCAAATGTTACATCAGTGCTCTCCATTACTTTCTTTTGACAAATGACATAAACTTTGTATGCAATTCTTTCCATAGAATAGCCAAGAAAGATTCCTTCAAATGCCTTTGCATCAAACTTTCCAACATATTCTGAATTATCTTTTAGCACAAAGCACTTGCTTCCAAAAGTATGAACATACTTTAGAGTAGGCTTCTTTCCAGTCATCAAGTTGTAAGGTGTCTTTCCAGTGTTTTTGTTGATGAGGGTTCTGTTTTGGATGTAGCATGCAGTGCTCACAGCCTCAGCCCAAAAACATGTAGGCATTCTTACATCAAGTAGCATTGTTCTAGCAGCCTCTATCAGAGTCCTATTCTTTCTCTCAACAACTCCATTTTGTTGTGGGGTCCTTGGAGCTGAGAATTGTTGAGAAATACCATTTTCTTTGCAGAATGCTCCAAGCATGGCATTTCTGAATTCTGTCCCATTATCACTTCTTAATGCAATCACATTTGCATTTATGGCCTTTGCTTCTTTGTCAACTTTCTTTATGTGCTCAATGATTACTTGTGGAGCCTCATCCTTTGATGCCAGAAATTCTACCCATGTATACCTTGTAAAATCATCAACCATCACTAGAGCATACTTCTTCCTTCCTAGTGACATAATATTGACAGGCCCAAACAAATCCATATGAATCAGTTGCAGGGGCTTGGTTATAGATGTCACTGTTTTTGACTTGTGGCTTGATCTTTTCATTTTTCCCTTTTGACACGCCTCACACACTCCTTCTTGACAGAACTCAAGTGTGGGCATGCCTCTCACTAACTCCCTTTTGACTAGGGAATTAATGGCTTTGAAGTTCAGGTGTGATAGCTTCTTGTGCCACAGCCAACTGTCTTCATTTGATGCTTTTGAGTAGAAGCAACAAATTGTGTCCTTGCTTGCAGAGTCCATATTGGCTACAAACAGGCTTCCTTTCCTTACTCCAGACAGAGCAAAATCACCAGTCTTCTTGTGGGTGATCAAACATTCATCTTTGTCAAAGTTCACTTTGAAGCCTCTGTCAGTGAATTGACCAACACTCAGTAGATTATGCTTGAGCCCCTTGACCAGTGCTACATTCTCAATGATGACATTTCCAATTTCCAACTTGCCATATCCCAGTGTGTTGCCAATGCTGTCATCTCCAAAAGCAACCATTGGGCCAGCCTTTTCCTCATACTGTGATAGCAGGGCCATATCACCAGTCATATGATTTGAGCATCCACTGTCCAAAATCCACATGACCTTTGTAACACCCCCAGATCCGGGGTCCGGGATCCGGTGGTTACGGTTTCCAATTCTGTCCACAACAATTGAACTTTCCTTAACATAAAATAAATTACGTCTCTATAACCCAACACGACAATATAAAACACACCCGTTATAGTCCCAGAGATGAAATCAGAGTAACAATCAAATTTTTATTAATCACATTATGAGTTCTTACAATCCAAAAGAATTTCAATATAAATACATACTCTTTGCCATCCATTTACATAAGTCATACTA
The DNA here is from genome assembly GCA_036435485.1 of Saposhnikovia divaricata. NCBI lineage: Eukaryota > Viridiplantae > Streptophyta > Magnoliopsida > Apiales > Apiaceae > Saposhnikovia > Saposhnikovia divaricata. Next base: position 126,561,958 of record CM071595.1, read on the forward strand.
GACCACATTCTTGGTACTGAAAGAATAAATATACCCTACCAATAGCTTCTTCTTCAGCTCTGGTAGTCTCATCGTCCTCGCCCGCGTCGAGTGCGCCTTGTGCGAGTCATCTGGTCTAGCTGTTGTTGTGATATAATAATAAAGCAAGGGTGAGCAATAGCCCACCAACAATAATATATAACTGAACGATAATGTATAACAGTTCAAAAGTATCTTTCAAACCATATGCTATGCATTTACGGAAATGATGCCAGTATAATATGAACGATGAAGTTACAAGGTAACTTAAAGTATTTGTTTGTAGAAATATCTGCTACATCAAAGTAAGCGAGATATTCTTATTGTTATTAAGAAGAGGAACTTGCAAGAAAAGGTTGCAATTCCAGTTATGACCCTTTTCCAACTCTGCCAACAGTAATCATGTTGCAGGAAATAAATAAATTTGGATGATGAACCAATGATGGAGTATTCACCGCGCCCGCTGTTCCAATCTTGATGATCAGTCGAGATCGTACAGCTCAATTTAGATTTACTACCGGTAGAAGGAAGAACTGACGGCTTTACTTGTATACCGCCTTACTAGCTCTCCCCGGCCAACGGTTGGGCCAAAGGGGATGGACCGGCGCTACTCGGCCTCTTACACGACTCCTAGTTCAAATAGAATTCATGATTCTGAATGTAACGTTCGTCCCCCTTTCCCCAAGTATAATACTTGTTGATAAGACTCCACAAAGTAGTCGTATCTGGTTGGAAAGGAAAATTTACCAATAACTCCCAAGCTATTACTTGGTAACGGATATCAACTTGTTCCAGAAATCTTACCCCTCGAAAGATGAGAAGGTAAGCAACGACTTAATAAGTCAACAGCACCCGAGTTGCGGGTGAAGGGAATACTTTATGACCGAGAAGTCGACAAGATAAATAACATTTTCCAAGTAAGGTTCCCTTATTATTAAGGAGATAGACTCAAAGAAGAATGATGTCTGAGAACCTTTCTTGATATAAGATTAATAATAATATGACTCCGAGATATTTTCTGCAATAATCGAAGAAGATAAACCTTATCGAGATTATTCTAAGTATGGAATAAATATTCAGAGAATATTTATTGAGTTAAAATATTTAAAGAATATTTGGGAATATGAAAGAATATCTTTAATCAGAGTATTTCTCAAAATAATCCCTGAAGAAATATCAGGAGAATATTTATTGAATAAATAAATATTTAAATGAATATTCAAAACAATATTCATTAATTAATAAGACCTGAAAAGAATATTTAAGGTAATATTCATAATTAATTAGGAATTTAAATGAATATTCAAAAGTAATATTCATTTAATGAATAATATCCTAAATGAATATCAAGTAATATTCATTTAGTAATCCAAGCCTTAAGGAATATTCGAGATAATATTCGATAATTAAATCAAGCTTCAGATGAATATTAAAATAATATTCATCAAGTATTTAATATCTTAAATGAATATTCAAAAGTAATATTTATTTAATAAAATAATATTCTAAAAGAATATCCAAATAATATTCATTTAGTAGTCTCATCTTTAGAAGAATATTCGAAATGATAATCGATAATCAATTCGACTCTGAATGAATATTGAGAAATATTATTCGTTGAATAGTTACGTTCAAATAATTATTTGAAGTAAGGATCGTTAAAATAATTAGTCTCGAACGAATATTCAAATAATATTCGTCGCCCAAATAATAGAAAATATTTACTTAAATATTTTCCTCCGAGGTAATCTCGATATATCAAGGAATATTGACTCCCGGTCTATTTTTGATTAATAAGATGTATACGCCCTTCTATGAGGGTCTTACAATAACCGGCTTATAACTGATATATAACTATCTAGCTTATAAGCCAACAATAACATTCAGGGAACAAGTATATCAATTCAACTTGAAAGTAGGCATGCATGCAATGGCATATGTATATCAGCAATCATATATATATATTTATTCAATCACAACAACAGCCTAAAAGAAGGGAATTGAAACTTGCCTGGTAGTCGAGTACGGTAAGGGGTAGTGGTAGCGGGTCCCGGTTCAGCTTGGTGATCTATAAATAGCCAAGGCATTCGGGATTAATCACTTAACATATTAAAAGTTAAGTTATACTTAATTCGAAACACGTTCTCGAGTTATCTCGTTATATCCCTTTTAGTGGATTACTTTTATCACTGATCCGACCCGACATTCGTTCGTTAATACGACATGTCATTGTACTTATACTTGGGACATACTTAAGTCATATAAGTTCTAAGGTTGATCGTTACGAACCAATACTATACTCCGAGTTTTATCGCCCGTTTTCTAAGTGTTTTACCGAAGTTATAAAAGAGTCGTCTTTTAGGGGTTCGTTCGCGTTTAACCTCGACTCGAACATTTTTAATAAATCGAAAAATGATCCTTTTGACATACGGTTTTCTTTCACACCTTCCTTTTTACCTCTAGTATTTATTTACCAAGATTCACCATGACGTTACATAGTTTACGAGGGTTCAATTACAGTTACGAACTTTCGTTTACGGATTCGAACTACTTTTAGTAATTTGGTCATAAATCCTAAACCGTAAGTCCGTTTCACGTGATCTTTATATCAAAACGAAGATTAGAACATTACCTATCCTATCATGGCAGATAAGGTCTCTGGACAGTAGGGGTTCGACATGGAAAATGGCATACAAAACATGGTATTGTAAAATCGGGCATTATAACGGCTGTAAATCGAATATCTACCAATTTCGAATCTTCCCATATACATAGTATCCAACCCAAACAACATATACATGTTATTTAACCATGAACTAAGGCCAAGCAATGCCTTTCCGTTCATCTAAACTATTTTATCCTCTTATATCAACATATCACTACATAAGCATGCTTTACTAATTACCATAATCATACAAATCTAAATTCTCATCAAGAACATCATTAAACATAAAGTAAGGCCTAGGGTTTCAAGAGTGTTATACCTTCCTTGAGGTGTGTATGCACTTAGTAAGCCTTGTATAGTCCTTGTATAGCCTCCATGAAGCTTGGATCATCAACCAAAATCAAGATTCAAGAATTTTTGTTCTTGAGGTTACTATTCATCCTCCACTTTCTTGATTTTTTTGAAAATGGAAAAAGTGGTGTTTGGGGCTAAGATTTCTAGGGTGTCATTTTTATGAAATATAGGATCTATGATAAATTTTTGGAGATCAAACAATGGTGGGAAGGATGATTTTGTTCTTGGAATTAAGATGAAAGCCGAATGAAGCTTTCTTGCAAGGGGAAAGAGTTTTGCTTGGTTACTTTGCTCTCATCCAATATTACTTGCATTATTATGAAAATATCTAGTATAAAGTGGCTTTAATAAAGTGCCCATATCATTGCATGCATCATCCTTGCCAAGTGTTGGTATTTAGTGGTGTTTGATGACATGATCAAGCTAAGTACTTGGTTGTCTTTCTAATCTTGCTAGTTACTCTTGTAACTACTTAGTTACTTGAGGTTATCCACTAACACATGCATGCATCTTGATCCCCTGCTTGTTTCTTTGTCCGGTTATTGCTCAATTCATTGATCGTTCGGAGGAATACCTCGAAGATTTCTAATTAGGGTTTTACCGGAAACCGTCTTAATATTTATACTTTCATTTTCCATCTTTCATTCTAACTTTCCAATTTATATTCCTTAAATCCATTCGTTAAATACTTAAGGCTATCAGTGTCCAGGGAACTCTCGGAGAAAATAAAAGTGCGGTTTTTCAGAATCCGACAGCTTTTACATACACTTATTTTCCCCCTGGATCAATAATACGAACTCGGAAATCCGTTCCGAATGCTTCTATATAGTGTCGTCTCATATTATTATATACTCCCACCAAAACACTATTCATTCTGTATTCTTTACTTGTTCTCTTAGGGTGGTACAATTGTCCGTATTCTCTTTCGATCGTTCCTTATCCTTTTTACGGAACTACTGGATTAATCGTTACCGATCTGGATGACATGAGAATATTCTCCTGCTTGAAATTGCCATATCTTATTCCCTTAGAAGATAGATTATTCTTACCTATGTTTTTACCCTTTAGCATTCTTCAAGACAAAGAAATAATAAAGTCGAATTCCATTCATTCTTTCCAAATATCAATTATTACATTGTAGCCATAACCACTCCTCAGTGGTTTCCTACCTTTATTCTTAAATCAAATATAATAACATCCCAAAATATCAAATCCTCAAAGTTAATATCTCAATTCTTGGATTATAATAATATTTAATCCATTGTCCGGACAAATATTATACCGAAAAGAATTTGGAATTTCTGAATTCCGATCGTCTCTGCATTCACTCATTTCCTCCGCGTATTACTAGTATGACGTCGAAACATCCATATCACGTCCCGTACATAGGGTGGAGTGAAAAGTTTTCCAACTTACAATATCACTATTCATCCACCAAATTACTATGCACGTACAGGAAACACTATGCATGTACGGGAAATACTATGTACGTATGGGAAACACTATGCACGTACTCATTTCCCTTCAAGGATCCATTAGCTCCTTCCTGGATGGTAGATTATTCTTATCTAGGTCCTCAACCATCGAATTACTATATTCTGACAATATACCATTGCATCAGGATCATTGTCCAAAGCAATATCCATTCATTACAATAATTGTTCTTTGAAACCACCATACATTAGAGCTGGTGACCTTGTTGTCGGAATCATTGTTCCTCATTTTGTCATTACTTAATAAAAAGTTTTAATTATATCCAAAATTTGGGGTTCTTACAGTCTCCCCTCCTTAAAAGGATTCCGTCCCGGAATCAGGTAGGAAGCAACGAGTCGTTTGCCTGTCGTTCACTCTTTAGCTTCCCGGTCAATTCTTAGTCGTTCTACCCTTCCTCAGCACATCTTCTAGTGCTACAATTCATACTTTATCCTTTTTCCATCAACGTTGCTACTTTTCGTACAACTCACTATCCGGGTTATACTCTTACTCAGTCTTATCCTTATTGATACCTGCAGTAACATTGGTATCACTATCACCCTACGATTCGGAGGTAACCTCGCTCGTACCGTGCATTTCCTGATCGCTTTAATCTTCGCAATCTCGATCAATATAGAGAAGTGGAAAGATTTATTGAGAGATCACTATGATCAATTGAACATTTGTTATATTGCATAGTTAGTACAGAAGGGGGCCAGCCTTTAGTACTTGACAAGCAATTAAACAAGTCATGGCATTCCACTTAGACTTCTATCACATAGACAGATAGTCACGTAGCAGTACCTCCCCTCCTAAAAGGGTTGTTCTTCTCAATTCATAAAGAAGATGAATAAGAAAGAAGAAGAGAAAAGAGTTCTAAAGGATTATAGAAAGCTTTCATGATTGTAGAATATCATACTCAGAATTTACCTCTGAACTATAGAGGTTTATCAAAGAAGAAATTAATCATAATTATATCCAATACTATTTGATCGTAATCTCACGTGTCAACATATCTTGCTGCTTTGTCCATTATTCTATGGACAAATACTCTTGTTCAATCTTAGCGATACTCACAGTCGGGAAATCCTTCAACCTTTCAGGTTAAATCTTAGATTTCTCACTTGACATCATTATTACTGACATCCCATATCATGTTACTAGCTTTTTCATAACTATAATATTGACACTATCAGGTTGTCATCCTGAGAATTCATTAGAAAACCCATTCATAACATTCCTTGCTTCTCATTCCATAGTTGCTTCCCCAGCCTTTTCTTTATCAATCACATCCTTCTTATTAGCTGATTCTTACTCATTTCTATTATTTACTTTCACCTTCACCTCTTTATTGAGACACCTTTTTGCACTTGGTACCTCCTTATCGGTATTCCGTCTCATTTATTCTATAATCATCACGTTATTTCAATTTAAACTTTCCGAAATGAATCTGGCCCGATTCCTTTAACTTAGATTCATATAATCTACTTCTGCCAACCTTGTTTCTCATTACTTGTTCTTTTCTATCCGTGGTTTTCCACAGGTTGTCTTTCGTAAGTCAGACCAGGTCGTATATCTACATGCTCGTACTCCTATCATCTGTTGAACATCTGCATTTTACTGGCGTAGCCTGGCCACATGAAAACCCGTTATCACCGTGCTATAATTTTGGGGGTAAGGCTGGCTCGAATACCGCCGTCCGAACACTTTAAACTCTCAAGCGGCCCAATAAGTCTTGGGCTCAACCGCCCTTCCCTCCAATTCTCATTAATTCTTTCTACGGGAATACGTTTAGCATCACGAATTATCAACCTCATATTCTCTATCTTGGTTGTGCAGAAGTACACTAACACCAACTTGCTTGTCATTCATCAACATGCCATTTAGCTTATCAATAGCAGCACTTTCTTTATCTTTACGTTGTCATCTCCTTTCTTAGAAGAATCACCATCGCTTGTTGTTTACGTAGTGCGTTAATAGCTAACCCTACGGGTTTCAAATCCCTTAGGGTGACAAAGTAATCATTATTCCTTATCCATAAGGAACACTTCCTGAACTTGATGTAGATGTAACGTGAAGCAGATAGAATTGCAGAAGAGTTTCAAGCATCGCAGCTAGGTCCGGTTGATGAAACTATCACTTATGCATCTTCCATAAAAGACTGGAAGCTTAACGGTTTACTTCATCAATTTTGTACCATGGTCCTGGTTTGCCTCAAAACGGGACCTTCTAAGGTACGTAATATGCTTAAGACTCCATCAGGAATTGAATCTTCACTTAAACTATTATTACTGTTAATTCTTGCACAGTCATCAGAAGGAATGTAAATTCCTCCATTCCGATATGACCTTCAAGGTCCTTCCAAATATCATCCTGTTTCTTCGGTATGAACATTTGTAATTATTCCTTTATACTTAGATTGTCGGTCACCTCATTGGCCTTTCTTGATGATATTGATTTCTTGTAACCCATGTTTTCTGGGTACATTCCAGCTCAAGTTTTTCTACCTCATTCCCATCACTGTTGGGTTAAAGCATTCTCCCTTAAGCTCTGCTGAAGGAGAAAATATAACTATCAGTCATTTCCATAAGTCATTGCTTCCACCTACCCGTGGGAACTTTATCACGTTTATTCCCAATCCTACTTAGGATACTTCTTTTCTTAGTTCTTTCTTTATCTTAGGATAATCTCAACCTTTATAGGTTCAACCCATACTTCCTCAGGGTTTCATACATGCCTCATCTGGCATTATTGTTACGATGTCATACATTCCTTACCAAACTTCCATTTTTGAAGTTCGGAATATTACCCTTTTTCCTTGTAAGGTTTCGTAGGCCATCCTTATCATTCCTCCGGTATTTTCTGGGTACCGGGTATATCAAAATGTCATTGATCAATACTCTAATAATTCTATCTATGTTCTTTCCAGAACTCTTTTTAATAATCCTTACCGGTCATTGTTGCCTTAGCAAGTCCAGCTCATATCATCTGAAGTCATAATGTCGTTATTAGGGTTAATGCCACCCCTTGTGCATTCCCCAGGGTTTGTCTTAATTTATGGATATCCTATCCTTAATTTAACTGCCAAGGAATTCTTGCATCTTATAATTGGCAATCAGATCATGTATCCTTAATAAAGGTCTCTTTTCAATCATTCTAATTTAATAATCGATCGGTGGTTTAATGCCACCCTCTTCTTTCAGATAGTTGTCAGCCTATTTGGCCTTCCAAAAAGGCAACGTATGCCTATCTCTTCTCTTACCGAACTTGTTAATGGTAGCAAGGATGTTCTGGAAGATATTGGTTGAGTTCAACGTGAATCTCTTAGTGCTTATCGTTCTTCGCAAAGGTACTTGCCTCAGACAAAATTCCTACAGCATAATGTTCAATTTCTGACCTTTTCTATACCCTCTTCATATACCTTCATTGTTTACTTTCCTCCGTCATAATATATTCATGGTATTCATGATACCCTAACATCATACATCTCAAGTCACTATACTTCCATTTTACTCGAAATCTTGGACAACCATATACACATGAGTCACTTTAGTACGGGTGACCCCATCCCAAAAAGGTCTAGTTAATTCCCAATCAAAACATGGGTTGTTCGGCAGAAGATTCAAACGATCTCATTAACGTTTCCTTTATATCAGAAGCCCTTGCAGTCGGTGCTTTCTTAGAAGCAACCCTGCTTTGTCTTTTCATTGCTGGTCTAGTCACTTTATAGTCCGTTGTGACTTGGCCTCAACTGGCCACACATAAAAATATATGATTTTAGGGGTTGGCTAATAGCATTACTTTTCTAGCAATTGCCGGCATAGTGCCTTCTTCTTTGATACCTTTCTACCTTTCCAAAACTTTACTCCATATAAGTCTTAATCGACTACTCGGCACCGTCTCCGGTCACCTTTCCTCCACTTTTATCTTTTCAACTATTCTTATCAATCCTGCGTGCCACACAAGCTTACCATTCCTGACATAACAGCCTTTTTCATTTAAGTCAATCCTGGAATTTCTCAGTCCGGCTGGTTTCTTACTTACATTTCCTATTTTCGTCCAATCTCACTTCATCATTTTATCACTACCGTCGATTGTAATGCTCAGGGTCCGTTTACTAACCCATTTTACAGCATCCTTACCCAAATCACAGGGTTTGCTCCAATTTTTACTCTCTTCCATGACATTCTCTGATAATCAGAAAGACAAGGTTTGCCAAAATTCACAAAATTCCTTTCCAGACTCAGGGAAATTTTGATCAATCTACCCACCTACTGGTAACATTAAGGAGACCAGTTTCGAAACCTGAAGAATAGTTCTATGAACCTCCAAGCAGGCGGAATCATAAGCAGTCGTAGTTAACGAAATAATCATCATCAGATTGGAAGTTTACCCACTGGAGAGGAATCAATTATATCCATCCCTTAGAAGGGAATCAATAGTTTCAAACTGAAACCTGTCACAACGTCCTGATATTCAATACTACCAAATGTCGGTCTACCCAACCCTTTATGTGAAGCGTCATTGGAAGCACAAAGTCTCCTCTTTCCATTAAGCAGTGCCAGCTCTTGGTCATTACCAATTTCACCTTTTAGCTCCAGGAAGATTTTCTCACATTTTTCTCTTTAACTGCTGATCGTATTACTTGATCTATTATAATTCCGTGTCGGAGTAAACTTAAGGTAACTACTATAATCCATTCAAAGAGAAGAAGGAATTTAATATTCCTCTGAATCACATGCATCTAACGTTTCTGGTTCATCATTTAACTGAGTTGAATTAACTCTATACTCAGTCTCTGGCAGTAGTCTCATTACGAGTTCATCTTGACTCACTGGTCTTATCTTCCGGTAGGTTTTGAGATCATTGTCTTGCTTACTACTTCCTTATATAACTTTACCCAATCAGGCTATCACTTCCCAATGTCTTTACTTTCTAAATGATTCATTCATAAAATGAACATTTTCCTTAATAAAACCACCTTATTAACCTCAATTTGGTTCCATAATTTACACCCTACGACACCTGCCTTCTCATGGCGAATTATTACTGACCATATTCATACTAATTCATTTATCAAATGATATGGCACTTACTGCCTCCTTCTCAACTATTCCTAGGGACTCTGCCCCTCGCCCTAAATCGATGTCTTTGATAATCATACATCCCTCTAGCTCTTTCTTTGTTAAGATGAAAATCTCTAAAGATTCTCATCTATTTCCGTATAAGATCTCAAGTAATTCTTCCAATCATTCTTTCTTGCTGGTACTACATCTGGTAGTCCGGCTATGAATTCAACATGCATCTTCAGATCTCTTAATAATATCTCGGTTCTTTATATTCACTTTTCTGAGCACCATATCTTAATCATCACAGTCATTCTGGCTGCGACCCTCATTACCCATGGGTAAGCTCCTTGTCCTAACAGGATTTTCCTTATCTGCTGGAACCTCTTCCGGGTCTCCAGTAGGGTACTCCATCGAATTACCCGCTGATCTTCAGCATATAAAGCATCATCGCGCTGTTGCTCGTATGCCTCAAGGTCAGTCGCCTTACTCGTCGATACGATATCGAGCTAAGTTACTATCATTATACTTACGAGTTCCCATAAGGGTTTTATATGTCATCACTACATTAAATAGTCCGACTATGAACTTGGCAAGAGTTCTTACTATCTTATTGAATTTATTGTTTTAACGTCACCTCATCTCTGGGGTTTATAACGTACGCTCTGATACCACTTCTGTAACACCCCCAGATCCGGGGTCCGGGATCCGGTGGTTACGGTTTCCAATTCTGTCCACAACAATTGAACTTTCCTTAACATAAAATAAATTACGTCTCTATAACCCAACACGACAATATAAAACACACCCGTTATAGTCCCAGAGATGAAATCAGAGTAACAATCAAATTTTTATTAATCACATTATGAGTTCTTACAATCCAAAAGAATTTCAATATAAATACATACTCTTTGCCATCCATTTACATAAGTCATACTAGACCACATTCTTGGTACTGAAAGAATAAATATACCCTACCAATAGCTTCTTCTTCAGCTCTGGTAGTCTCATCGTCCTCGCCCACGTCGAGTGCGCCTTGTGCGAGTCATCTGGTCTAGCTGTTGTTGTGATATAATAATAAAGCAAGGGTGAGCAATAGCCCACCAACAATAATATATAACTGAACGATAATGTATAACAGTTCAAAAGTATCTTTCAAACCATATGCTATGCATTTACGGAAATGATGCCAGTATAATATGAACGATGAAGTTACAAGGTAACTTAAAGTATTTGTTTGTAGAAATATCTGCTACATCAAAGTAAGCGAGATATTCTTATTGTTATTAAGAAGAGGAACTTGCAAGAAAAGGTTGCAATTCCAGTTATGACCCTTTTCCAACTCTGCCAACAGTAATCATGTTGCAGGAAATAAATAAATTTGGATGATGAACCAATGATGGAGTATTCACCGCGCCCGCTGTTCCAATCTTGATGATCAGTCGAGATCGTACAGCTCAATTTAGATTTACTACCGGTAGAAGGAAGAACTGACGGCTTTACTTGTATACCGCCTTACTAGCTCTCCCCGGCCAACGGTTGGGCCAAAGGGGATGGACCGGCGCTACTCGGCCTCTTACACGACTCCTAGTTCAAATAGAATTCATGATTCTGAATGTAACGTTCGTCCCCCTTTCCCCAAGTATAATACTTGTTGATAAGACTCCACAAAGTAGTCGTATCTGGTTGGAAAGGAAAATTTACCAATAACTCCCAAGCTATTACTTGGTAACGGATATCAACTTGTTCCAGAAATCTTACCCCTCGAAAGATGAGAAGGTAAGCAACGACTTAATAAGTCAACAGCACCCGAGTTGCGGGTGAAGGGAATACTTTATGACCGGGAAGTCGACAAGATAAATAACATTTTCCAAGTAAGGTTCCCTTATTATTAAGGAGATAGACTCAAAGAAGAATGATGTCTGAGAACCTTTCTTGATATAAGATTAATAATAATATGACTCCGAGATATTTTCTGCAATAATCGAAGAAGATAAACCTTATCGAGATTATTCTAAGTATGGAATAAATATTCAGAGAATATTTATTGAGTTAAAATATTTAAAGAATATTTGGGAATATGAAAGAATATCTTTAATCAGAGTATTTCTCAAAATAATCCCTGAAGAAATATCAGGAGAATATTTATTGAATAAATAAATATTTAAATGAATATTCAAAACAATATTCATTAATTAATAAGACCTGAAAAGAATATTTAAGGTAATATTCATAATTAATTAGGAATTTAAATGAATATTCAAAAGTAATATTCATTTAATGAATAATATCCTAAATGAATATCAAGTAATATTCATTTAGTAATCCAAGCCTTAAGGAATATTCGAGATAATATTCGATAATTAAATCAAGCTTCAGATGAATATTAAAATAATAATTATCAAGTATTTAATATCTTAAATGAATATTCAAAAGTAATATTTATTTAATAAAATAATATTCTAAAAGAATATCCAAATAATATTCATTTAGTAGTCTCATCTTTAGAAGAATATTCGAAATGATAATCGATAATCAATTCGACTCTGAATGAATATTGAGAAATATTATTCGTTGAATAGTTACGTTCAAATAATTATTTGAAGTAAGGATCGTTAAAATAATTAGTCTCGAACGAATATTCAAATAATATTCGTCGCCCAAATAATAGAAAATATTTACTTAAATATTTTCCTCCGAGGTAATCTCGATATATCAAGGAATATTGACTCCCGGTCTATTTTTGATTAATAAGATGTATACGCCCTTCTATGAGGGTCTTACAATAACCGGCTTATAACTGATATATAACTATCTAGCTTATAAGCCAACAATAACATTCAGGGAACAAGTATATCAATTCAACTTGAAAGTAGGCATGCATGCAATGGCATATGTATATCAGCAATCATATATATATATTTATTCAATCACAACAACAGCCTAAAAGAAGGGAATTGAAACTTGCCTGGTAGTCGAGTACGGTAAGGGGTAGTGGTAGCGGGTCCCGGTTCAGCTTGGTGATCTATAAATAGCCAAGGCATTCGGGATTAATCACTTAACATATTAAAAGTTAAGTTATACTTAATTCGAAACACGTTCTCGAGTTATCTCGTTATATCCCTTTTAGTGGATTACTTTTATCACTGATCCGACCCGACATTCGTTCGTTAATACGACATGTCATTGTACTTATACTTGGGACATACTTAAGTCATATAAGTTCTAAGGTTGATCGTTACGAACCAATACTATACTCCGAGTTTTATCGCCCGTTTTCTAAGTGTTTTACCGAAGTTATAAAAGAGTCGTCTTTTAGGGGTTCGTTCGCGTTTAACCTCGACTCGAACATTTTTAATAAATCGAAAAATGATCCTTTTGACATACGGTTTTCTTTCACACCTTCCTTTTTACCTCTAGTATTTATTTACCAAGATTCACCATGACGTTACATAGTTTACGAGGGTTCAATTACAGTTACGAACTTTCGTTTACGGATTCGAACTACTTTTAGTAATTTGGTCATAAATCTTAAACCGTAAGTCCGTTTCACGTGATCTTTATATCAAAACGAAGCTTAGAACATTACCTATCCTATCATGGCAGATAAGGTCTCTGGACAGTAGGGGTTCGACATGGAAAATGGCATACAAAACATGGTATTGTAAAATCGGGCATTATAACGGCTGTAAATCGAATATCTACCAATTTCGAATCTTCCCATATACATAGTATCCAACCCAAACAACATATACATGTTATTTAACCATGAACTAAGGCCAAGCAATGCCTTTCCGTTCATCTAAACTATTTTATCCTCTTATATCAACATATCACTACATAAGCATGCTTTACTAATTACCATAATCATACAAATCTAAATTCTCATCAAGAACATCATTAAACATAAAGTAAGGCCTAGGGTTTCAAGAGTGTTATACCTTCCTTGAGGTGTGTATGCACTTAGTAAGCCTTGTATAGTCCTTGTATAGCCTCCATGAAGCTTGGATCATCAACCAAAATCAAGATTCAAGAATTTTTGTTCTTGAGGTTACTATTCATCCTCCACTTTCTTGATTTTTTTGAAAATGGAAAAAGTGGTGTTTGGGGCTAAGATTTCTAGGGTGTCATTTTTATGAAATATAGGATCTATGATAAATTTTTGGAGATCAAACAATGGTGGGAAGGATGATTTTGTTCTTGGAATTAAGATGAAAGCCGAATGAAGCTTTCTTGCAAGGGGAAAGAGTTTTGCTTGGTTACTTTGCTCTCATCCAATATTACTTGCATTATTATGAAAATATCTAGTATAAAGTGGCTTTAATAAAGTGCCCATATCATTGCATGCATCATCCTTGCCAAGTGTTGGTATTTAGTGGTGTTTGATGACATGATCAAGCTAAGTACTTGGTTGTCTTTCTAATCTTGCTAGTTACTCTTGTAACTACTTAGTTACTTGAGGTTATCCACTAACACATGCATGCATCTTGATCCCCTGCTTGTTTCTTTGTCCGGTTATTGCTCAATTCATTGATCGTTCGGAGGAATACCTCGAAGATTTCTAATTAGGGTTTTACCGGAAACCGTCTTAATATTTATACTTTCATTTCCCATCTTTCATTCTAACTTTCCAATTTATATTCCTTAAATCCATTCGTTAAATACTTAAGGCTATCAGTGTCCAGGGAACTCTCGGAGAAAATAAAAGTGCGGTTTTTCAGAATCCGACAGCTTTTACATACACTTATTTTCCCCCTGGATCAATAATACGAACTCGGAAATCCGTTCCGAATGCTTCTATATAGTGTCGTCTCATATTATTATATACTCCCACCAAAACACTATTCATTCTGTATTCTTTACTTGTTCTCTTAGGGTGGTACAATTGTCCGTATTCTCTTTCGATCGTTCCTTATCCTTTTTACGGAACTACTGGATTAATCGTTACCGATCTGGATGACATGAGAATATTCTCCTGCTTGAAATTGCCATATCTTATTCCCTTAGAAGATAGATTATTCTTACCTATGTTTTTACCCTTTAGCATTCTTCAAGACAAAGAAATAATAAAGTCGAATTCCATTCATTCTTTCCAAATATCAATTATTACATTGTAGCCATAACCACTCCTCAGTGGTTTCCTACCTTTATTCTTAAATCAAATATAATAACATCCCAAAATATCAAATCCTCAAAGTTAATATCTCAATTCTTGGATTATAATAATATTTAATCCACTGTCCGGACAAATATTATACCGAAAAGAATTTGGAATTTCTGAATTCCGATCGTCTCTGCATTCACTCATTTCCTCCGCGTATTACTAGTATGACGTCGAAACATCCATATCACGTCCCGTACATAGGGTGGAGTGAAAAGTTTTCCAACTTACAATATCACTATTCATCCACCAAATTACTATGCACGTACAGGAAACACTATGCACGTACGGGAAATACTATGTACGTATGGGAAACACTATGCACGTACTCATTTCCCTTCAAGGATCCATTAGCTCCTTCCTGGATGGTAGATTATTCTTATCTAGGTCCTCAACCATCGAATTACTATATTCTGACAATATACCATTGCATCAGGATCATTGTCCAAAGCAATATCCATTCATTACAATAATTGTTCTTTGAAACCACCATACATTAGAGCTGGTGACCTTGTTGTCGGAATCATTGTTCCTCATTTTGTCATTACTTAATAAAAAGTTTTAATTATATCCAAAATTTGGGGTTCTTACAACCTTCTTTTTACTTTCTTTGCCCTGCAAACACAAAAGTATTACTTCTTCTTTGGTACCCAAACGAGTTTGGGTCCATGTGACTTAGTGACAGTTTTATCAAAATCAGCATGCTTATCAGTTTTCTTGATGTTGGTCTTCTTGTCACTGTTGGGAGTCTTAGAATCAGGGTTCTTAGACTTAGGTGACAGAGGTACCTTCCTAACTTTAGGAGGACTTGAAGACTTTGTCCTTGTGTAGTGTGTGTGAACATTATGATTGATACAGCCCTCCATGAATTGTCTTCTCAAATTAAAGCAACTAGTCATCACATTCATGTTACATGGCATACAATCAAGTTTATCACAGAAAGGAGAGTCTCTATGTCTTAAAGGCACAGAGCAATCATAGAATGGTTTAGCAACACTACCAGATGGTTTCTTGCAAGCATGAGTCAGATGATTAGAGCTAAAACAGTTTTGACAAACTTTCCTAGGGGCATTTGGCACATAAGCATAGTTGTTATCTTTGTTAATCCCTAATTTGCCATTCCTGTTTGGTCTCTTATTAGTCACTTTCTTCTTAGTCTCATAATTTCCAGCTGAAACAAATTTTACAGATTTCTCAAGTCTAGGTCTACCTCCTACTGGCTCCTTGGCTTTGGTTTTGACATTCTTACTCTCAGAGGATGCTTGTTGTTCATTTGATTGTGCCTCATCTTCATCCTCCAACATTTGCTTGATGAGTAAGGCATCCTCATCAATCTCAAGTGTTGGTGTTTTAAATATTGGATTCTCAGTCTTTTTCAAAACCTGAGGCACCTCCTCTTGAACAACAATGTCATCTTCAATGACTGCATAGCCTTTCCTCTGTTTAAGAGTGTCATAATCTAGTCCAATGGCAGCCTTTGGTCTAGCTAGATTTTTCTCATGATAAGACTGCAATAGACTAGAGGAATTCTTAAATGTTTTCAACTTAAATTCATTTTCAGCTAATTCATCCCTAAGAGCTTTCTCAACTTGACTAGCACATAGAACTTTATTCTTTAGATACTCAATCTCTTGTTTAAGATTTTCTATTTGCACAGTAGTTAGCTCTAGTTCCTCATTTCTCTTATTTAACAATTCATTCCTAGTAGACAGTTTAGCAATCTCTTCATTAGCAGCAGTCATACTAGTATGAATGTTAAACATCTCAACAGATAGTTGTTCAACCAAAGATTTATATTCAGAAACAGACATGTCTATGGTAGTGAGAGATGGTACCTGTGAGTCTGATGCAGATGGTTCTTCCTTGGAATTGGCCATCAAGGCATAGTTGCAGAATTCTTGTTCTTCTCCATCACTGTCAGAATCATCCCAACACTTCCCTTCAGCTATGTAAGCCTTACCTGGTGTCTGCTTCTTTAGAAGGGCCTCATACTTAGCTTCAAGCTCAAGAAACTCCTTATCCTTCTTTTTAGGCTTCTTGCATTCACTGGCAAAATGCCCTAGGTCATTGCATCTATAACATCTTACAGATGACCTATCCACATAGCTGGTTTTGAATCTGTTCTTGTTTGTTTTCATAGGTGCCTTGCTCTTGTTGAATGAATGATTTTGAGGTCTAGGCTTGAAGGGCTGATTCCTCTTGAATCTGATGTTTGGGAATTTTCTAGCCATAAAAGCATATGATGTATTTTCCATTCCATCCAGCTCTTCAAGAGTGTAGAACTCATCTTCTTCCTTGTCATCAGCAGGCTCAGTCACTACTTCCTCAGTTTCTTCATCATCTACTATCTCTTCTATTCTCAGCTGACTTGCAGATGCTTCCAGGTCTTGAATAGATTTGTTGACAATCAAGGCACAGGATGTGTTTATCATTCTGCCTTGGTTAGCTTGGATAGCCCTCTTTTGAAGCAACTCAAGCTCGTGTGTCTTTAAAACCCCATAGAGCACATCATACGTGACTTTGTTCAAATCTCTTTCTCTTAGGGATATGACCCTTTGCTCTAGATGGTTTGGTGACGATAGTAGAAACTTCATATTTAATTCCTTAGTGCTGTAAACCTTCCCATTCATTTGGAGCTCAGTCACCAGCTTGTGAAATCTTTCAAACATATCAGTGATACTTTCCTTGGGCTGTGCCATGAACGCCTCATACTGTGTGACCAGTATCTGTTTCTTATTTTCTCTTACCTCCTCTGTCCCTTCACATAACACCTCGATGTGATTCCACATGTCCTTGGCTGATCTGCATGATGCTATGTTGGCAAACATCGACATATCCATGGAGTCTATGATTAACAACATGAGGTGGCTGTCTAGGGCAATCTTTTCCTTCTCTGAGTCCGTCCATTTGGATGGCTCTTTTGGAACGTATGATCTAGGAATGACTACTGCGCCCACTGTGGATTCAGCAACTTCTTGTTGTGGTATGAATGGACCATTCTTGAGAATGTCAGGGTAGAGAGGATTGGCAGCTTTGATGAACAACAGCATTTTTATTTTCCAGAGGTTGTAATTCTCTTTGTCGAACTTAGGGACCTTTACCATACCTGTAGTCTTTGGTGTATTCGAACTCATGATCGTTTTCTGTTTAGATTAAACAGCCTGCTCTGATACCACTTGTTGAGTATTGAATACAGTAAAAGAATACAGAGGGGGGGGTGAATGGATTCTTGAATTTTTCTTCGTTCTTGAATCTTTGTAGCAAGATAAGTGATGAGTGTGTGAGATATGAAGATGCGGATAATTAAAGACAAACACAACACAATATCACTTTAATCTAATATTTTATTAGATAAAGATTTTGCTACAATCTGTGAATACAAATGATAGTATTCTCAGCTTCGTTTTTCTCAGAGAGATATTTTCTGGATATTTTTGAGAAACTTCAAAATCTTAACAGCTAAGGAAATGAGGCTGTATCCTTATAGACATGGATACACCCACTTACTACAAATGAGGTAGGTAAAACAAAAACACTTTCCAGTCTGTCTATCTCATTTTAGTAAGAGTCCAAACGGCTACAGATTTGACTTTGAAAAGCCTGTTTAGATCCACTTCTTCAGCTCCTTGTCCCTTGTCTTATCTCTCCAAGCTTCTTTGTAGGCTTTCCAGCATGCTTTATAGGACAGAGTCAAATAAAGTGTCCTGGCTTGTTGCAGGTTTCTGACTTGTACGATTCTTCAGTATTTTGTCCTCAAGAATGTATTCGAGAAGTGACTAAGTGAGTGATTCGAGAACTGGAGTTGACTTGATCGATAACTCTGAGTTCTCGAATAGTGTTATCTTGACATATCGAATCACTTCTCGAATAGCTCTTTTCTCTGGGACTCCTTGAGATATCGAATAGAGCATTTTGACATATCGAATCCCTGAGATATCGAATAGAGCATTTTGACATATCGAATCCCTGAGATATCGAATAGAGCATTTTGACATATCGAATCCCTGAGATATCGAATAGCATATTGAGAGATATCGAATAGTGTTTTCTGAGATATCGAACTCCAGACTTCTCGAATGCTAGACTTCTCGAATAGACAAATGTACTTCTCGAATTGGTACTTAGGCAAATTCTTCATTTCTTCAAATCCCAACTGTGATTATTTGGCAGTCTTTATCTCCTTGCTTGAGGCATGAACCTTGGAACTTCTTTCAAGCATTATTCTTGACTTTATAATTACAGTAACACAACTAGAATTTGATGCCTATTACAAGTACAGAACAAATAGAAACTCTACAACTAGAGGTTCCCTCAGTTAAGAGGTCATGTAGGTAATGCATAGCATTACACATACTTAGGCTTGTTATTAGATGTATTCAGGCATGCCTCTGTGACTAACAGTATCATAATATAATTTGACAATAGGCATGCATGCTATGGCATATGTAAAATGGCAATCACATATATATATTATCACAACAACAGGTTCAAAGTTTTGAACACTTGCCTGGTAATCGGGTGTGGGTAGAGATAGCGTGTCCTGGGTCTGCTCGATGATCTATAAACAATCAGAACATTCGAGATTAACCACTTAACACCTTTTAAAAGTCTAAGTATAACTTCACTTAAATCGAAACACATTTTCGAATTATCTCGTTATACACCTTTTAGTGTAACTCTTTTTATTACTGATACGATCCGACAGTTGTTCGTTATTACGACATTTCATCATACCCACACTCGGTATATACTTAGGTCGTATAAGTTCTAAAGTCGATCGATTACGAACCGAGATTATACCTCGAGTTTTATCGTTCGTTTTCTAAGTGTTTTACCAAAGTTATAATCAAGCGGGTTTTTAGGGGTTCGTTCGCGTTTAACCTTGATTCAAACATTTTTATAAAATCGGAAAACGATCCGTTTGACATGTGGTTTTTCTCTCATACCTTCCTTATGACCTCTAGTATTTATTTACCAAAATTTGCCACTGAGTAACATGCTTTACGAGGGTTCAATTGAAGTTACAAACTTTTACTTACGGTTTCGAACAAATTTTAGTAATTTGACCATAACTCCTAAACCGTAAATCGGAATGTCTCGATTCTCGCGCCAAAACGATCTATGGCTCGAGATCTCCAAAGACCAGTCATAATATTATCAAGGTCAGGAACCTACATTAACTGCCATGCTTGGTTTCTATGTGTTAACAAAAATTCGGCATTACGACGGCTATAAATCGGACGTTCTAAAAATCGTACAACACAACCAAGCCACACCGGGCATCAACACAATTTATAAACATGATTCTCATATCCACAAGTCCTAGAACCACTTATCTTAACCTCAAAATCATCAAGGACTTGAATTGTGATTAAATAACTACTAAGATCAACCACATGATCATGTAAACATGCTTATACTAACATCATCACCAAATCTCATCTAAAACTCCATTAAAACTCAAAACAAAAACTTGGGTTCTTGAAGTTTATACCTTCCTTGGAGTGTGTATGCACTTAGTAAACCTTGTATAGTCCTTAGATTTCCTTAACAAAGCTTATATCATCCAAAAGAATCCAGAAAAACAAGGTTAGTTCTTGAAATCACTATTCACCCTCAACCTTCTTGATTTTATATCTCAAGATTGACATGGAATTTGAAGATGAAATTCATAGGATATCTTAGTTATGAAATATAGGACTCACCTTAATTTTATTGAGATTTAACCATGGATGGAAGTTGGATTTTGATTCCCCATTTTAGGAAATATCCGAATGGAGCTTTCAAGAGAGGAAAGG
The DNA here is from genome assembly GCA_036435485.1 of Saposhnikovia divaricata. NCBI lineage: Eukaryota > Viridiplantae > Streptophyta > Magnoliopsida > Apiales > Apiaceae > Saposhnikovia > Saposhnikovia divaricata. The sequence continues at coordinate 126,582,493 of CM071595.1, forward strand.
AGTTGGTTTGCTTGCTTTTTGCTCTCATCCTTGTCTAAAGTGTATTATTGACATGCTTGAATAATATCTTGGTCATAAAGTAGCTTTATTAAAGTTAGTAGGTCATGGATGATGCAAGAACCAAGCGGCAAAGTGGTGTGTTAAGTGATATAATCTTGTATGACATGGTTTGTTTACAATCTTGCTAGTTAGCATTGTACTAGCTTGGTTACTTGATCCTATCCACTTGCACATACATATATCTTGATCCCCTGCTTGTTTCTTTATCCGGTTATTGCTTAATTCATTGATCGTTCGGAGGAATAACTCATTCGTTTCTAGTTAGGGTTTTATCGGAATCCGTCTTAATATTTATACTATCATCCTCCATTCTATTTAAGAATTCATGAACCTATTTTCCTTAAATCCCTTCAATAATTCCTTAAGTCTTTCAGTGTCCGGGAAAATCTCGGGGAAAATAAAAGTGCTATTTTTCAGAATCCGACAGCTTTTACATACACTCTTTTTCCCCCTGGATCACTAATACGAACTCGGAAATCCGTTCCGAATACTTCTATATAGTGTCGTCTCATAATATTCTCATTTCCACCAAAAACACTATTCATTCTTTATTCTTCCTTTATTCCCTATATTTGTGACAATGTCCTTGCTATTTCTCGGGCGTTCCTTAACCCTTTCACGGAACCACTGGACTAATCGTTATCGATCTGGATGACATGAGAATATTCTCCTGCTTTGAATTGCCATATCTTATTCCCCTAGGAGATAGATTATTCTTACCTAAGTTGTCGACCATTAGCATTCTTCATGACATATAAGTATTTGAATCCATATCCATTCCATTCATTCATTAGAGCTGGTGACCTTGTTGTTGGAATCATTGTTCCTCATTTTATAAATACTTAATAAAAAGTTTTAATTCTACCGAAAATTTGGGTTCTTACATCAATTACCTTTTTCACCTAAAATATGTTACATTTTTAATTTTTTTCTAAGTAAGACCCAGTATTTAATAAAATAAATTAATAATTTTATAATTAAAAAAAATAACCGATTGCCATTTTCAACTAAAACCTATCATCTTTTTAATAATTTCTAACTAAAATCTCTCAAGATATATCACAAAAAATATTTATATATAATTATTTTCAAACCATTTCATTTAAAAATTTAAGATTCCAAAATTCATGTCTTAAAAAAATAATTTAAACTAATGAAATTATTTTATATAATATTAAAAATATCCCTGCATCGCACAAATTTATTAAAATTAACATTTTATTTTAATTCGTACTTGACTCCTGTTCATGCTTAGCACAGTTATATATCCGCTTGTATTTTAAACTTGTTGAGTAGGAGTAGTAGACAGTGAGGGCTAGTATCAATCAAATATGTGGCCTACCGAAAACAAGTCAGGATCAAATATAAGTTTTGTCTGTAGCTTCAGAATTAGGTTTACATTATACTCAATATAGCACAAGGATGCACGGGGACACGCTGTACTCTCCAGTTCATAATATACAATTCATAATATAAGACATTTACGCATCTTTTGATCTTAAATAAAAAGAGTTCTATTTAATATTTTTTAATGATTCTTTTTTTGAATAAAAATGTTTTAAATATATTTTTATTCAAAAAAAAATCATAAAAAAATGTTAAGTAGAATTTTTTTTATTTAGAATTTAGGGATGCATGAATGCCTTACATTTTGAACCAGAAAGAGTATATAATATCTTTATTCTAACTTTTTGATATCTAGTCTACTAAATTAAATTTAAAGATGCTTCTAACTTGAGCATGTGTTAAGTTTCTAAAATACTCCTTATTGAATTGTTATTTCTTGGCGCAACCAGTCAACTATCATCTGGCTTCCATTCATCAGTTCAAATTCAAATTTTATTAGTTGACTTTGAAACACAAGTTCAAAGTGTTAGGCCGAATACACAATTAATAATCAATTTTGTATGAGAGATTAACAAGTAAAAGCGTTTATGCACTTAAAAAACTTCTTGTATTTCGAACCCTCTTCATGATGTAAAATATCACAAAGAGCTGCTAGGTTACAATAAAGATAATTCGTTATCGATACCCTTCTAGGGTTAACCTATCTGTATTTATATACCATACAGCTACGATACAATCTCTGTAAGAACCCCAAATTTTGGATATAATTAAAACTTTTACTAAGTAATGATAAAATGAGGAACAATGATTCCAACAACAAGGTCACCAGCTCTAATGAATGGTGGTTTCAAAGAACAATGATTGTAATGAATGGATATTGCTTTGGACAATGATCCTGATGCATTGGTATATTGTCAGAATAGAGTAATTCGATGGTTGAGGACCTAGATAAGAATAATCTACCATCCAGGAAGGAGCTAATGGATCCTTGAAGGGAAATGAATACGTGCATAGTATTTCCTGTACGTGCATAGTATTTCCCATACGTGCATAGTATTTCCTGTACGTGCATAGTATTTCCCGTACGTGCATAGTGTTTCCTGTACGTGCATAGTGATTTGGTGGATGAATAGTGATTTTGTAAGTTGGAAAACTTTTCACGCCACCCTATGTACGGGACGTGTTATGGATGTTTCGAAGTCATATTAGTAATACGCGGAGGAAATAAGTGAATGCAGAGACGATCGGAATTCAGAAATTCCAAATTCTTTTTCGGTACAATATTTGACCGAACCGTAAAGAGCCTATCAATACGATCAAGACAAGAGTATTATAATGTTAAGGATTCAAGGATTTTATTTATTAAGTATGATTTGAGGATTTAGAATGAAAACCTTTGAGTTAGAATAACAAGTGTTCTAGAAATCGCTAGAACTTTATAACAAGATTAAGCGATCAAGCAAACGCGAAAGAAATTACGGATTAAATACGTAACGAGATAAAAAAAAACCCTAATTGATCAGCTGGGGTTATATATAAGAATATTTGGTGGAAATGAAATGAAGAAAAGAAATGAAAAAGGAAGTAATGAGGTGGATGGACAAGAAGAAAACAACAAGGCTTCACATCATCAATTTTTCTAACACACCATAAACCTTTGACACTTGTATTAAGAGGAGTATTAGCAGCTATACCCACTTATACATATCACAAATATCATTTGACAACAAGCCAAGCAAACACCACCTCTCCCCCATTTTTCCAGCAGTTGCATTTTCCAGGGCAGGGGTCTTTGCCATTTTTTTTCACCTAGATCTACTCATCTAAAAATCATGAAAAAATTCATGGAGCTTCTACACATCAAGGTGAAGTTGGGGATTTAATTTCATAATTTTTGAAGATCGTTTGGATGGGTAAATAAATTCGAGAAGTTCACTGTTTTTCCCCCAAAACCAAGGCACTTCGAATTTTGGAGTTTTAAGATTTCAAAATCCACCTTCCAACCATTGTTTGATCTCCAAATTTTTATGGTGAGTCCTATATTTCATAAAAATGATCTCCTAGAAATCTTAGCTTCAAACTCCATGTTTTCCATTTTCAAATAAATCCTCAAAGATGAGGGTGAATAGTGTTTTCAAGAAACTAACTTTGATTTCTTGGTTTCTTTGGATGATTTAAGCTTTGTTAAAGCCATACAAGGACTATATAAGGGTTATTATAGCTTGTACACTCTCCAAGGAAGGTATAATTCTTAAGAACCCAAGATCTTACTTTGAGTTTTATATATGTTCTTGATGGTTTTAGATTAGTTAAGATTATGGTGTTGTTATATGCATAAAAGCATGATTATGTAGTTAGTAGTGATGATTTAAGAGTTTTGATGATTATGATGGTTAATTGAAACCTTCTTGGACTGGTTAAGATGAAAACCATGTATAGTATGCCCGGTGTGGCTTGGATTGATTGTTATGAATTTTAGAACGTTCGATTTATAGCCGTCGTAATGCCGAATTTTCGTTAGACTATTAAACACCGAGCATCACAGTAGCTATAACTCACTGTACAGCTTCATTTTCTGCCATGATAGGATAGATTATGTTTCAAGCTTCGTTTTGATATAAAGATCGCATGAAACGGACTTACGGTTTAGGATTTATGACCAAATTACTAAAAGTAGTTCGAATCCGTAAACGAAAGTTCGTAACTGTAATTGAACCCTCGTAAACTATGTAACGTCATGGCGAATCTTGGTAAATAAATACTAGAGGTAAAAAGGAAGGCGTGAAAGAAAACCGTATGTCAAAAAGATCATTTTTCGATTTATTAAAAATGTTCGAGTCGAGGTTAAACGCGAACGAACCCCTAAAAGACGACTCTTTTATAACTTCGGTAAAACACTTAGAAAACGGACGATAAAACTCGGAGTATAGTATTGGTTCGTAACGATCGACTTTAGAACTCATATGACTTAAGTATGTCCCAAGTATAAGTACAATGACATGTCGTATTAACGAACGGATGTCGGGTCGGATCAGTGATAAAAGTAATCCACTAAAAGGGGTATAACGAGATAACTCAAGAACGTGTTTCGAATTAAGTATAACTTAACTTTTAATATGTTAAGTGATTAATCCCGAATGCCTTGGCTATTTATAGATCACCAAGCTGAACCGGGACCCGCTACCACTACCCCTTACCGTACTCGACTACCAGGCAAGTTTCAATTCCCTTCCTTTAGGCTGTTGTTGTGATTGAATAAATATATATATATATGCTGATATACATATGCCATTGCATGCATGCCTACTTTCAAGTTGAAGTGATATACTTGTTCCCTGAATGTTATTGTTGGCTTATAAGCTAGATAGTTATATATCAGTTATAAGCCGATTATTGTAAGACCCTCATAGAAGGGCGTATACATCTTATTAATCAAAAATAGACCGGGAGTCAATATTCCTTGATATATCGAGATTACCTCGGAGGAAAATATTTAAGTAAATATTTTCTATTATTGGGCGACGAATATTATTTGAATATTCGTTCGAGACTAATTATTTTAACGATCCTTACTTCAAATAATTATTTGAACGTAACCATTTGACGAATAATATTTTTCAATATTCATTCAAAGTCGAATAGGTTATCGATTATTATTCCGAATATTCTTCTAAAGATTGGACTACTAAATGAATATTATTTGAATATCCATTTAGAATATTACTTTATTAAATGAATATTACTTTTGAATATTCATTTAAGATATTACTTACTTGATGAATATTATTCTAATATTCATCTGAAGCTTGATTTATTTATCGAGTCTTATCTCGAATATTCCTTTAAAGCTTGGATTACTAAATGAATATTACTTGATATTCATTTAGAATATTATTCATTAAACGAATATTACTTTTTCAATAAACATTTAAATTCCTAATAAATTATGAATATTATTTTGAATATTCATCCAGGGTTCTATTTAATCATCGAATATTATTTTAAATATTTTAAATATTCTTTTCAGGTCTTATTAATTAATGAATATTATTCTGAATATTCATTTGAATATTTAATTATGCAATAAATATTCTCTAGATATTTCTTCAAGGATTATTTGAGAAATACTCTGATTAAAGATATTCCTTCATATTCCTAAATATTCTGTAAAATATTTTAATTCAATAAATATTCTCTGAATATTTATTTCATACTTAGAATAACCTCGATAAGGTTTATCTTCTTCGATTATTACAGAAAATATTTCGGAGTCATATTATTATTAATCTTATATCAAGAAAGGTTCTCAGACATCATTCTTCTTCGAGTCTACCTCTCTAATAATAAGGGAACCTTACTTGGAAGATGTTATTTATCTTGTCGACTTCCCGGTCATAGAGTATTCTCTTCACTCGCAACTCGGGTGCTGTTGACTTATTAAGTCGTTGTTTACCTTCTCATCTTTCGAGGGGTAAGATTGTTGGAACAAGTTGATATTCGATACCAAGCCACAGCTTGGAAGTTATTGGTGAATTTTCCTTTCCAACTAGATACGACTACCTTGTAGAGTCTTATCAACAAGTATTATACTTGGGGAAAGGGGGACGAACGTTACATTCAGAATCATGAACTCTATTTGAACTAGGAGTCGTGTAAGAGGCCGAGTAGCGCCGGTCCATCCCCTTTGGCCCAACCGTTGGCCGGGGAGAGCTAGTAAGGCGGTAGTCAAGTAAAGCCGTCAGTTCTTCCTTCTACCGGTAGTAAATCTAAATTGAGCTGTACGATCTCGACTGATCATCAAGATTGGAACAGCGGGCGCGGTGAATACTCCATCATTGGTTCATCATCCAAATTTATTTATTTCCTGCAACATGATTACTGTTGGCAGAGTTGGAAAAGTGTCATAACTGGAATTGCAACCTTTTCTTGTAAGTTCCTCTTCTTAATAACAATAAGAATATCTCGCTTACTTTGATGTAGCAGATATTTCTACAAACAAATACTTTAAGTTACCTTGTAACTTCATCGTTCATATTATACTGGCATCATTTCCGTAAAGGCATGGCATATGGTTTGAAAGATACTTTTGAACTGTTATACTTTATCGTTCAGTTATATATATTATTGTTGGTGGGCTATTGCTCACCCTTGCTTTATTATTATATCACAACAACAGCTAGATCAGATGACTCGCACAAGGTGCACTCGACGCGGGCGAGGACGATGAGGCTACCAGAGCTGAAGAAGAAGCTATTGGTAGGGTATATTTATTCTTTCAGTACCAAGAATATAGTCTAGTATGACTTATGTAAATGGATGGCAAAGGGTATGTATTTATATTGAAATTCTTTTGGATTGTAAGAACTCATAATGTGATTAATAAAAATTTGAGTGTTACTCTGATTTCATCTCTGGGACTATAACGGGTGTGTTTTATATTATTGTGTTGGGTTATAGAGACGTAATTTATTTTATGTTAAGGAAAGTTCAAGTGTTGTGGACAGAATTGGAAACCGTAACCACCGGATCCCGGACCCCGGATCTGGGGGTGTTACAATCTCTAATTGATATTCCTAATAATCAGCTATACAATAATATCAATTATAGATTGTCACACGTCTCCTATGTCAACTCGATCTCTTTGATAGCTATCCAATCTTCAAAGATATCGCTTCCATAATTAATCTTCAATCATTGTTGAACAGTAGACGCGCTTCCTCCAGACAGAGTTTAACAAACTCTGTCGAGCTTCCAACTGTCAGAGTTTAACTAAACTCTGACTGCTTCCAGCTAAACTCTGATAACTCCCTGTAACACTTAAACACTGATTAAAACACATCAATTATATTTAACAATCTCCCCCAACTTGTTCATTAGCAAAAATGTACAAGTTAATGATAGTAATTGATGATGTCAAAACAAATAGACAAATACAGTGTTTATACAAATTCAGAGTTTAAGCTTCTACTTAATAAAAACTATAGAGAATAAGAAAATTCTTACAGAACTTAATCTCTTATCATTTCAAGATCTGGCATGGTTCTGAGATAATCAATCAGCAATCTTCTTTCTGCATTTTCAAGTTCAATCTTCATTGCTTCTTTGATTTCTCTGAGCTGAGGATCACTTTCATCTGTCTGGTAGATAGCAGCCCTAAGATCATAAATCTTGTTCCTTCTCATTTCATTACCCAGTCTGATAAATCTGACTATTTCTGCCTGTGTATTGAAATCAAGTACTGTGATTCCCAAATCAGTTTTTAACTTTGCAGTACCTTTCTTCATTTCAATGAGATTGCCTTTGTAATCCCTGTACTTAGGAATATATCTACTATTATATTTCTGTCCTCTGATTGCCAGATTCTGAGTCATTTTCTGTCTGAGCACATTAGCAACTGACTGAGTCCTTCGACTATTCACCTTGAGAAGATATAGGACATACTCTAGTTCTTCCCAACATTTCAAGCCAATATCATCCTCACCAACTTTAAATACTGTCCCATCAGCCATGAAGTATAAAAGAAAATCCTTGTCTAAACTCTTCTGATGAACTAACTGCACTGATTCCAGTCTGTCCAAACTCTCTTGAGGAACACCACGACCTGGAACAGCCAGTGAAGAAGGATCTCTAGGACCAGTATATTGCCTTTTGTCTCTATGTGAACCTAGTCCACCCTTATTATTACCAACCTTGCCAGATAAAGCTTTTCCATCAGAAACATTCATTGAGACTCCAGATAACACATTTGGATCATGAATTGTTCCTTTTCCAAAAACTGATTTCAACTGTGAAGAGTGTAAGGGTGTAATCATTGCTTGTGATGCAACAGAAGTTGTAACTCTCTTCTGTGAACTTTCACCTTCAATGCCTTTTAGCTTGAGTTTAGCCTCTGCTGCAATTGCTTCCTTTGAGAACCGAGAACTTTGACTAACATCAGTCCTTTCTCTGATCACAACACCTTTAACAACAGGTCTAGGAGCTTTTCCTCTTTGTACCTTACCAGACTTTAAAGCTTTAAGATGTTCTTCTTGTAAACTCTTTTCCTCAGCTTCAATGTCCTCAATCGTAACTCCTTCCTCATTCTCTTCAATGAACAGCTTAGCAGCCAATTCTTCATTAGTTTGTGGATTAGAAGGTAACAGTAAACTCTTGGTCCTTGAAGTACCTTGAGTATCATTATTTCTCCCAACAGACTGTGATTTTGATGACTTGCTAGTTCTCAGAGTTTGAACCTCTTCAGCCTTTTTCTTTCCTTTGTTACTTGCCCCTCCATCTCCAGCATTATCCCTTCTGACAACTCTCTCCCCCTTTTTGACATCATCAGGCATAAGGATAGAAGTAATTAACTCCAGGGAGGTAGCAATAGAATCAATTTTAACAGATAAGTCAGACTGGTTCTCTTCAACTTTAGTCAGCCTGGCAAAGAGATTGTCTTGAGTTTTAGAGAATTTTGTAGTCACTAGTTTCGAATCTCTTTCCATCTTCGTCTCTCTAGCTACAACCTCATTTCGCAAAGCAGTGATTGCCAAATTAGTATCATCAAATCGTCTATCCAGAGTTTTAACTTGAACTATAGTTGCTTTCAAGCAAGAAAGAATCTCTGGATTGGAGATAGTATCAGCACTTTGCTTAACAAACTTAGCTGCTCTTCCTTGTGGAAAATACAATCTTCTTTGTACCATTCAGCAGCATTCTTGGCAAATTGTGCTCTCTCAACTTCATGAGAAGTACAAGGTTGAGGGAAAGGTGTATGTTTATTATCTGTTTGTACTGGTGCACTCAGAGAAGCATCAGAGTTTGCACTACTGTCACCTTCAGCTTCAACACTTGTAGCTTTAACTGGTTCATCTTCAGCCATAGGTTTAACAATTTCTTCTGTAGGCTTGTCAAGATTGTCTCCATGTTGCTCAGACTCAGCAACATGCATTGACTGAGAAGTGACTTTGGTTGCCTGATCAATTTCTTCACCTTCTTCAACAGTTTGGTGAGCATCAGATATTAACTCAGTATGAGATGCCACAGCTTCAGAAAGAACAGCCGTAGGTTGAGCAGCTATACCAATATCAGAGATAGGATCAGAGAATGGCATAAATGAATCAGGAATATCATTTATCGGAGATACACCATCTCTTGCATCCTCTTCTGCAGGCATTTTTTCCTCTGCAGGCATTTTGTCCTCTGCAGGCATTACATCCTCTGCAGGTATTTCATCTTTCTCAACCTCAACAGGAGGTGTTTGCTGTGAAACGACCTCTGGAGGTTCAATATCTTCATCCACAGAATCAGAGAATATCAGTTTTCTTCGTCTTGCTAGAGGTACATTATCTGAATCCTCTGCACTAGATGGTGACTTAGGCATTTTTGTCCGAGCTTTCATTCTTTTCACCCTTCTAGTGTAAACAGCTTCAGGAGATTTCCGTTTTGATTTTCTTTGTGTCTCTTCCGCCTGCTTTAGACTTGCATGTCGTTTAGTAATTGCCTTCTTAACTCTTTGTACTTTAGACTGTGATGCTGGTGGAGATTGTGACGAATCAGAGTTTGTGTGTGAAGTGGGTGAAGGTTGTTTTGTAGGTGCTGAGTGAGCAGGTGATGCAGTGTTTGGTTGTTCAGTGTTTGGTTCTGGTTGAGGTTCAGGGTGTGGTTCAGGTTGTTGTTCAGGTTCATCTTGTTGTGGGTCAGGTTGTTGTGGTTCTTGTGGTTGATTGAGAAAATTTCGCAGAGCAAGAGGCATGACAAAAGCAGGGAGATTTACTTTACCAACATCCTTGTTAGTCATATCATAGAATATTCTCTTATTGACTCTAAAAGGATCAATTCCATCAGTTTCATCGATTTCGAGACCAGGTACACATGCATTGAACAGCATTTGACAAAAACGAGCATAATAAACAGTAGTAGATTCTGACAGTTTATCACCTAAGCTCATCAAAACATGTCGACCAAAATCAAAATTAGTACCATAGAGCAGAGAATACCCGATTTGGAGACTGTCTATTGGGATGGCATCCCAGTTTTTGACTTTCTTCTGGAACGTCCTTGTAATGCAATCAAAGAAGAAGTTCCATTCCTTTCTGAGATTTGGTCTCTTTATACCGCCAAGCTTGTCAAGAGATTCCATGTAACCTATCTCTTGTAGCATCTCTCTCAGATAAGTTTCATTAACCAGAGTATAAGAAGTATGTGTGTCAAACCCCATTGTATCTCGTACAGTCTGTGGAGTAATCACATAATCTTGGTCTTCGTAAGTGAAGATAATGGTAGGGGTTCCACTCTCTCCTCCATCCTCATAAACTGAATTCTGCCAGAATGTAACAATTTGAGACGCAGAAAGAGTAGCAGGTCCAACCAGAGCCTGTCCAATCTCTGAATCCCTCAAGAAGTTCTGCATGAGATGAAACGGTTCTGGAACGCGTTGATGATAGAGTGGAGCTTCATAGTTGTTAGGAACAAACCGTAAACCAAGAGCAGTGAATGCTTTAGATGCCATTGAGTTAAGAAATTTTCAAGAATTTCCAAGAGATATGTATGTAGAAAAGGTGTTTGCGTGAGTGCCCAAGAGAAAAATAAGAAAACTGTGAGATGTAAGAATAAAGCAAAATCGTTTGGACACAAAAGTGATTAAAGTAATGAAAAACTCAATCTCTTATGTAACAAACACTCAATCAGTTCCTTGATTAATGTGTAGTGGAACACGATAATAGGTAAGTGGGACACATTAAAGGGCGAGTGGGTCACGTGCGCTTATTTTTAAGAAGAGTATATTAAAAATTAAAACATTAAAATATTTGATTTAAACAAAAATCAAATAATACTCTTTTAAAAATATCTGGACCCAATTAAAACCAGAATTTGAAGCGTTTACCTGTTGCCTTTAATAACCAGAATACGAAGCGACTAAGAACTTCGTTCTTACCCATCTCTATTTAAGGCCTAGAGACTTGCTCAGATTATTTCATTAAACCTTTAACCTTTCAGTCTCCCCTGTAAAATCACAAACCCTTCAAACCAAATACTCTTGAAAAACAATGGCCAACCTTACCATCAAAGAAAAGAACCTTCATCTTGTCGAGAATAGGGACATCTTCAGCTATACGCGTGAAGAATTTGAAGCGTTTGAGTGGGAAAGGCAGCTTGAGACGCTGTGGCTGCAAATGGATGCTGGTCTGGAAGAGCTCGAGAGAGAGAAACCTGCAAGGGTGATCGACATCGATGCTGCCCTCCAAGCAACATTGGCATGGCTCTCCTCGAAGGCATCCTCATCCAACACCACCAACCATTGTTAATGAATATGTCAGCAAAAATAACCTTATCCCTTCAACTTCCACCCTAATAAAGTGGTAAAGATGGGATCTGGGAATTTTTGCTAACAATGGAGTGGTGTGGACGGACCTTTTACTTTCCTGTTGAATAGATTAGCAGATAGAGAGAACAAAAAGATGTAATATTTGCTTGTAATCTCTTTCTTATTATCAATGAAAATTTTGTTTCTCTAATCATATTCATTGTGTACTGCAACTGTTATTTATGTTATTTGAACTGTTCTTCAAGAAAATGAATCAAGAAGAGAATATGAAAACTAATTAAAGTAATCATATAAAGAACACATTCATCAACTATCCACTGATTAACAGTTGTCAAAAACCCTACTTACTCCAAGACTTTCAAATTGTCCAAGTGAAAATTTACCTTAGAGTACAAATCACGAATCAACAGCGTTTGTCAATTCTCCAACTTTATCACCGAAACCCTTTCATAAATTGCACAGTTGTGAATATTTATGTGTGTGAAGCAGAGTTTACTAAGTCAATTTTTAGAGCATCTAATTTTTCATAAAATCCATAAAGTAAATCAATAAACACTGGATGCACAAACTGTCATAGTAAACACTGACTGTATGATGAAAGCTAAACTCTGAAGTAATCAAACTATATACAGTAACTTTTATTTTATACCCCCTTTATATACATTTTTTTTTTATTCATTTTCATTTTTTTTTATTTTTCATTCCAGTAATCAGAGGTTGGAACCAGTCACCAAAAATTCAAAAATTTTAGCCCTTATCATTTTGATAAGTTCCTGGGTCATCCTAGTATTTAACTAGTCACCAAAAATCAGAGAATTTTAGCACATATTATATACCAATAGGTTCCTGGGTCATCCTAGTATCCAACGTAATCTCAAAGGAGTATAACAACTTATATACATTTTCTTTGGGGTATTGCAGTAAACATTTTATTCTATCAGAGTATAACTAACAGAGTTTAGAGTTCATCAACATCAGTAGTTTTTCATGAAAGGTAATGCACACAGTATTTATAGACTCAGAGTTTAGGACAAAATAAACTAAGAGATGCTATAAATATGAGCCAGTATCATGCTGTGTTAACTTTCTGCACAATCTAAGATTAGATCACAATAACTCAGAAAGATTCATGATTAATTGCTGAGAATCATGCTTCATACATATTTCTTCATTGGTGTTTTTCACTCAGACAAAAATCAATTCAAAGTTCACAGAGTTTATCAAACTTATTAACAGTGTATGACATACAGACATGCTGACAGAGTTTAACAGAGTATGCATAACAGAGTTTAATCAACAGAGTTCACTTAGCATTTAACCAATCAGGAAATATGATTAATACATCACATAAGTAAAGTTTGAATCTAACCAACATTTCTAGTCAGAACCAGAGACCATTCCTAGTTCATTGACCAGCCTTGTAAATGTAGCTTCACTCAATGGTTTAGTGAAGATATCAGCAAGCTGTTGTTCTGTAGATACAAAATGTAGTTCAATATTTCCTTCTTCCACATGTTCTCTGATGAAGTGGTACCTTATGCTGATGTGCTTGGTCATTGAATGCTGTACTGGATTACCTGTCATAGCAATAGCACTTTGATTATCACAGTAAATAGGGATATTACTGTACCTCAATCCATAATCCAGCAATTGATTCTTCATCCATAAGATCTGTGCACAACAGCTACCAGCTGCAATATACTCTGCTTCAGCTGTAGATGTGAAGATTGATTTCTGTTTCTTGCTGTACCAGGAAACAAGTCTGTCACCAAGAAATTGACAACTTCCACTAGTACTCTTTCTGTCTACCTTGCAGCCTGCAAAGTCTGCATCAGAATACCCAAGTAGCTTGAAATCTGATTCTCTGGGGTACCACAGACCTAATGATATGGTGCCCTTGAGATACTTGAAAATTCTTTTCACAGCTGTCAGATGTGGCTCTCTAGGATCTGCCTGAAACCTTGCACAAAGACAGGTTGCATACATGATGTCAGGCCTACTAGCTGTCAAGTATAGAAGAGAACCTATCATGCCCCTGTAGTTTGTCATATCCACTGAAACTCCTGTGTCTTTGTCCAATTTAGTTGCTGTTGCCATGGGAGTTGATGCAGATGAACAGTCAAGCATACCAAATTTCTTGAGAAGATTTCTGGTGTATTTTTCTTGATTTATGAAAATTCCATCTTCTGTTTGTTTCACCTGTAGGCCTAGAAAGTAACTAAGCTCTCCCATCATGCTCATTTGATATCTGGACTGCATGAGCTTGGCAAACTTCTTACAGAGTTTATCATTAGTAGACCCAAAGATGATGTCATCAACATAAATTTGAACTAAAAGGAGGTCACTTCCTTGATTGAAATAAAATAGAGTTTTGTCAATTGTTCCTATGTTGAATCCACTTTCTAGAAGAAACTGAGCAAGTGTCTCATACCATGCTCTTGGTGCCTGCTTAAGTCCATATAGTGCCTTATCTAGCCTGTAGACATAATCTGGATATTTGGGGTCCACAAATCCTGGTGGTTGTTCAACAAACACTTCTTCTTCAAGCTTTCCATTCAGAAAAGCACTTTTCACATCCATCTGGAACACTTTGAATTTCTTGTGAGAGGCATATGCTAGAAAAATTCTGATTGCCTCCAATCTTGCTACTGGAGCAAATGTTTCATCATAGTCTATTCCTTCCTGCTGTGAATAGCCTTTTGCTACCAGTCTAGCCTTGTTCCTTGTGATAACACCTTCACTGTCAGTCTTGTTTCTGAAAACCCATTTAGTACCAACAATAGATCTGTTCTTTGGCCTTGGTACAAGTGTCCAAACTTCATTCCTTTCAAATTCATTTAACTCTTCCTGCATTGCTGTTATCCAGTCTGCATCTTGAAGAGCTTCTTCCACTTTCTTTGGTTCATTTTTAGACAAGAATGCATGAAACAGACATTCACTTGCAGTAGCACTTCTTGTCTTTACTTTTGCATCTGGATCACCAATTATCAAATCAGGTGTATGTGATTTAGTCCATTTCCTAGCAGAAGGCAAATGACTTCTATCAGCATGTGATCCTCCCCCTTGATCCATGCTCTCCTGATTTTGTTGTGATCTATCTTCGTTTTCTGAGACTCCCCCTGAACTTGACTGCCCAGAGTCAGAATTTGAATTTTCAGAGTTTGAAGCATCAGAGTTTGATCCAGATTTTTCAGTTGACTCAGTATCAGTGTTTGAGTCTTCATCTTGATCATGCTCCCCCTCAACTGGTTCTTCCCTTTGTTGTGACTGAGAAGTTTCTCCAGAATTTACCAGTAGAGGTTCAGAGTTTGTTTCAACAGAGTCTGTCAGAATTGTTTCATCAGAGTTTCCTTCATCAAAGTTTAAAACTTCATTTTCAAAGTTCAGTTGATCATATTCATCTTTGTCTTCAAGTCCAGTTATCTTCTTATCATCAAAAGAAACATGTATAGATTCCATGATCACTTTAGTTCTCAGATTGTAAACTCTGAATGCCTTTGTTGACAGTGGATAGCCAACAAAAATTCCTTCATCTGCCTTTAGCTCAAACTTGGTCAACTGTTCTGGATGAGTCTTCAAAACAAAACATTTGCACCCGAAAATATGAAAGTATTTCAGGTTAGGCTTCTTTTTCTTCACCATCTCATATGGTGTCTTTCCATGCTTATTGATCAGTGTTGCATTTTGAGTAAAACAAGCAGTTTGAACAGCTTCTGCCCAGAAATAAGTTGGCAGTTTTGCTTCATCAAGCATAGTTCTGGCAGCTTCAATTAAGGTTCTATTTTTCCTTTCAACTACACCATTTTGTTGTGGTGTACCAGGTGCTGAAAATTCTTGTTTCACTCCATTGTCCTTGCAGAATTCTTCCATTGTTGCATTTCTGAACTCAGTTCCATTATCACTTCTGATGATTCTGACTTTGTTGCTTGATCCTTTGTCAAGAAGCTTCACATGCTCCATCAGAGTCGATGCAGTTTCATCCTTCTTTGCTAGAAAATACACCCAAGTGAATCTAGTGTATTCATCAACAATGACTAAAGCATATTTCTTCCTTGCAATAGACATAACATTTACTGGACCAAAGAGATCAACATGCAGAAGATGATAGGGATCAGTGATAGAAAATTCTGTCTTGCTCTTGAAAGATGACTTCCTTTGTTTAGCCTTCTGACATGAGTCACATAGGCCATCAACATTTAACAGGGTCTGTGGGAGTCCTCTTACAAGATCCTTTCTGATCAATTCATTGATGTTATTCAAGTTCAAATGTGAGAGTTTCTTATGCCACTTCCAACTCTCTTCACTAGACATTCTTGTAGACAGGCAAACAGCTTTTCCAACAGAGTCTATCAAAAGCTTGATTTCATAAATGTTGTTTTGCCTGTGACCAACTAGAACAACCTTTCCTGTAGATTTGCTGATAGCTTCACAATATTCAGGTTGAAAATCTACATGATATCCCTTGTCACAGATTTGACTCACAGATAGCAAGTCATGCTTGAGTCCTGGGACATGAGCTACATTGTTGATGATGACATTTCCAAGATTAATATTGCCATATCCCAATGTTCTTCCTATATTGCCATCACCATAGGAAACTTTTGGGCCAGCCTTCTCCTCATATTCTGATAGCAGGGCTTTATTTCCAGTCATGTGTCCTGAACATCCACTGTCCACGACTAGGGTTGCCTCCCTGTTACCCTGCAATCACAAACAATTACTGAGGATTAGTTTTAAGGATCCAGACTTGCTTGGATCCTTTGGCATTCTTAACTTTGTTAGCTTTTGCAGCGAAATTAACATTATCAGAGTTTGAGCTAACAGTATCAGTGTTTACACTTGCAGTATCAACTTTAACCCATTTCAGATTGGGTTTCAGTTCATAGTAATTATGATAGATAGCATGGTATTCTCTGCAAGTATAAATGGAATGCCAGGTGCTTCCACAGTGTGTGCATAAAGTCTGTGGCTTAGTTCTAGCAAAATCCTTCTTTACCTCAGACTTTTCAGGTAAAGAATTTATATTTTTATTTTTCTTGCAGAAATTTGCAAGATGCTTAGTACTACCACAGTTATGACATGTCTTTCTTGGAGCATAACTAGCAAGCATTGGTTTATTTCCTGAAGTGATGCCTACTTTTCCATTTCTGTTCTTGTTTGACACTTTCTTTTTTTCAACAGATTTTAACTCCTTCAGTTTATGTTTGAGTTGTTTATCTGTCATTGAACCGATATTAACCTGTTTAACACTAGTTTTTACTGGTTTATTTTTGACAGCTTCCTTTTCATTTTCAGACAAAAATTTACTAGTTCCATGAACAAATTTAGTTCTGACTTTAACTTGATTTTGAAATCTAAGTTCATCTCCCTCATTATAACCTAGACCAACAGTGTCTGTTTGAAAAATCTGTTGAGTGTCCTTTCCAGAATTAGTCCAAGTCCTAATTTTATTATTTGTTTCCTCCAACTCTGACTCTAGTTGTTTATACTTCTGAAGCAAATTCTGTTCTTTGCAAACAGCATCATCTCTCTCTTTCTGAACTTGTTGCATGTTTTCAAGTTTCTCTTCAACAAGTTTATTTCTTTCTTTAAGTTCAGAATTTTCAGCTTTTATCCTCTCATTTTCTAAAGTCTGATCCCTATAACTTATATGCAATGACTTAAGATAAATTCTTAATTGAGCAATGTCATCAATATTATAAGCATAGGTAGTTAGAGGTACCTGATTTTCAGAGGATTCTGATTCAGTAGTAGCCATGAGAGCATAGTTCACTTCTTCATCAGAATCTGAAGTATTTGCCCATTCTCTGCCTTTAGTGTAGAGTACCTTTCCAGTTTTACCCTTCTTGCACTCAGGAGCATAGTGACCCATCTCCTTACACTTGTAGCATTGAATTTCAGACTTATCCTTCTTCCCTTTAGAATCTCTCTTATCAGACTTCCTGTAGCTTTTCCTGTCTTCATTTGAATCCCTAGAAAACCTTTTTCCTTTTTTGAAATTCTTGAAGCCCATTTTCTTGAAAGTCTTCACCATTAACACAGCCATTTTCCTCATTTCTTCTTCATCATCCTCAGAGTCAGATGATTCAGAAGAATTTGAATCATAATCAGAGTTTGGTGATTCACTTTCTGAATGTATGACCAAAGCTTTTCCCTTCATTTTCCTTCTTGTTGCCTCTTTCTTCTGAGGCTTCTCTTCAACATTAAGAGCAACAGACTTTCCTTTCCTGCTTGATCTCCTGTTTCTCTGTTCCATTTCCAATTCATGAGTTTTGAGCAGTCCATAGATTTCATCAATCTCTGTTTCAGCAAGATCATAGTTGTCTCTAATAGTGGTTGTTTTCACATCCCACTTTTCAGGTAGAGAAAGAAGAAACTTGAGATTCGAGTCTTCTAGATCATACTCTTTGTTGACCAATGACAGATCATTAATCAGTTTACAGAATCTATCAAATGTTTATGTCATGGTCTCTTCAGGTTTAGCCTCAAAATGCTCATACTCTTGTGTGAGTATGTTTCTCCTATTCTTCTTAATAGCTGCAGTTCCTTGACACCTGACTTCAAGAGCATCCCATATCTCTTTTGCAGTGGTGCAGTTAATGACTTTGTTAGACATAACATTGTCTAAAGCACTATGCAGTAAATGCCTAACTTTTGCATCCTTAGCAATTGATGATAGATCTTCAGGAGTCATGTCCTTCTTTTCCTTTGGAACCATTTTTGCTGCTTCACCAGCAACTGCAACAGATAGCTTTGTAGGATTGTAAGGGCCTTCATAAATCCTGTCAAGATATTCTGGATCTGTAGCCTCCAGAAACATAGTCATCTTGACCTTCCACATAGCATAATCTAATGGCCTCAGAATAGGAACCCTGATTGGTTCATAACGACTCACAGTAGTAGGAGCCTTTTCAGAAACAGTAGGTGTTGGTGGAGGAATTGTTGACATGATTATTGTTGTGTTTGGATCTTAACCTGTAATAAAGTAACAGATTGGCTCTGATACCACTTGTTAGGCCGAATACACAATTAATAATCAATTTTGTATGAGAGATTAACAAGTAAAAGCGTTTATGCACTTAAAAAACTTCTTGTATTTCGAACCCTCTTCGTGATGTAAAATATCACAAAGAGCTGCTAGGTTACAATAAAGATAATTCGTCATCGATACCCTTCTAGGGTTAACCTATCTGTATTTATATACCATACAGCTACGATACAATCTCTAATTGATATTCCTAATAATCAGCTATACAATAATATCAATTACAGATTGTCACACGTCTCCTATGTCAAATCGATCTCTTTGATAGCTATCCAATCTTCAAAGATATCGCTTCCATAATTAATCTTCAATCATTGTTGAACAGTAGACGCGCTTCCTCCAGACATAGTTTAACAAAATCTGTCGAACTTCCAACTGTCAGAGTTTAACTAAACTCTGACTGCTTCCAGCTAAACTCTGATAACTCCCTGTAACACTTAAACACTGATTAAAACACATCAATTATATTTAACACAAAGTCTTTATGTTTTTTTTTTGAAAAGGTATAAATATTCTTTAAATCAAAGAAGCGTCATATAAAATACTCTCCAACACTGATTGTGGAGGAGACACAAAATCATTAAAGCAATTGATCTCGCAAGGTACCCTAGTTAACAGATAGACAACCTTATTGGCTTGCTTTTTAACAAACGAGATAGAAATATCCGGGCGACTACTTATTAGAGTGCGACTTTCTTGCAGAATACTCCCCATTTCCAGATAGTTAACTGATTCTTCTTTAATGGCTTGTACTGTTGTTAAAGAATCACTTTCAATCTCCACATTCTTAATACCTGCCTCAAACACCCACCTTAAAGCTTCCAAAACCCCTCCTGCTTCTGCCTCAAAAACAAAAATCTCTCCCTCTCTTCGATAGTTACGAGCTGAGCACTGCAGAATTTCCCTAAATGATCTCGAAGGATCATTCCAACTGAGTAGCTAGAGCTGCCTGCAATCGCAGAGGCATCCACGTTAATCTTTACCTTTCCTGCAAAAAGTCTTCATGTTTTGATTTGTTTAATTAAAGATAAGATATACTCCTTATTTGAATATCACGTGCTTTTACTGCCTCGCTCATGGAACTTTGCCTTTGGGAATGACCTTGATTACAGCCCAATAAAATGTGTTGTTTAAGGTTTTCAACAATAAAATTTTTGATATTTTTTATTATATAAATAGAAAATATTTGTTATACAACTTTAAAATCCTGTAAATTAATTTTACCTAAACTTCCATATCTATATTATATTATAACTAGCTTATAACCCGTGCAATGCACGGTTTCTTTTTTAATATTTATAATTATATTAATTTTTCTAATATTTATATGTTATTAATTTATATATCAAATTGTTGTTAACAAATTGATATATATAAAATTTCACACGTTCAATTTAATCTTTGTGCTTTATCTTAAATTCTTAAAATTTGATTTGTATAATTTTACAGTCCACATGAAATTAACAAAATAATTATTAATTTAGTGACGGTTTAACAATTGTTTTCTGATAAAACTACACATAAACAAAAGAGAGAAGAAATTGACGATTTTTTACGTTGAAAATTATATTCGATATATGAAATCTACTTATATTTCGTTTTGATTAACAAAATACCCTTCTTATTATTTGAAGATAGTTCTACTAACAACCAAATACAATTTTAATAATTAGTGTAAGAGTGATTTTTACAAAATTTTGATAGTCGGTAGTTCGGTCATCAGTATGATAAAATAAATACGAACCGTTAGATCTTAAAATAAATAGATAAAAATGTTGAATTTAACATAAATAATATTTTCTAATATAACATGTAAACTAAAAAGTGTATTAATGTTGAAACACGAAAAAGTGTATGTCAATTATTTAAATCATATATAATTAATTTTCTAATAAAATTTCCAATGCGGGTCTTCTATTCCGAATAGTATAATGTAAAAATTCGTAATTATAATTTCTCTTGAGATTCTGATTATTTCCATTTCGATAATAATTTTTAAATCATCGCTAAGTTAAATATAATTTTTCCTGTAAAAAAAAGAAGATAATTTTATAAGTTTTGTAATGTGATTCAAAACTATAACCTATTCTAATATATTTCAATTTTAAATATTTTGGTGATTAGTATTCGAATATCTTTAAAGCACCTCTTACACTTATATTAAGATCAAAACATTAAAAAATTATCGGTTTGATTTTTAGCTATTAACCGGTTATCCTATTTAATAAGAAAAAATTATGGAAATAATAATATTATAACTAATTATAACCAATCAATTTAAATCAAAATATGTTAGCTTTTATACCTTTTTTAAGTAAATTCTATTTATTGTACATACAGCAATTTTTTCAGAATAAATTTATGTTAACCGAATCAATACTATTATATAAAAGTCGAAACATTAAAAGTTTGGTTGGTCGGTACGGTACCTATTAATTTTACTTATTTACCCTTACTTAACGCTACATGTTATTTACTTATTTATCCTTACTTAATTATTTATAGTTATTAATAACTAATAAATTTACTTCTTCAGGTAAAACATGTTACCTTTTCTATTTTTCAATAACTAATCAATTTTCTTTTTCATGTAAAATACATTATCTTTTATATTTTGTCTAACTAAAATTACTACTTCACTAATCAATTACTCCATCTTTTTTAGCCAAAATATGTTACTTTTTCTATTTTCTCTAACTAAAACATCTCTTTTTCTAATTATATCACGGAAGGTTCTATTTAATAAAATAATAATAATAATAGTATGGACTACCATGGCCCTGCATATCCCTTTCTCCCTCTGGTGGCCGACTTCCATCTGAATTCAAACAAGATCCTGCAAGAAATTGTCTCTCCCTCTCCATTGCATCCATTCGAGCAGCCATACGCTTCATTGTACTCCCCATGTAGGTGATTTGATTAAAAATCTCACAGTTACTCATCAGGACAGGAGGATCTCCTCCGATCTGGGGAATATTCCTTCTTGGAGTGGTAGTCCATCGATCAGGGTTTCTTCGTAGAGTAGACCTCAGATTCGAATTTCTCGAGAGTGGGGGATCTGAATTCCTCGGTGCTGAATTCCTCGGGTTTGAATTTCCAAGTATGATGGTCCTCAGATCTGAATTTTTAGGTGCGGCCATCCTCAAATCTTGATTCCTTGGAGGTGGCAGGGGCAGGTTATCTGTATTCGTAACTTCCTCTACATAGTGATCATCAACACGTTCTTGATTTGGTTGCGACATCCTTCCTCCAGAGATGTCAAAAGGCCCTCCTTCTAGCGCCAATTATTAACGGAAGAATTTGGTAATAACAAATTCGGGGAGGGTTGCTGGAATAGTGGTGGTGGTTGATGATTGTGAATGGCATCGGATGTTAGGGTTTGGTGATTTGGGGATGGCTGAGATTGTATGTGAGATGTAATAGCAATTAAGATCGAATATCGAATTATCTCTTTTTCGCAAGGATCGCATCGTGCCATCAATGTGCCTGCGTACTCTATTTATAGGGATCAAGCCAAACGTAATTCTTGGAGAGCAAGTAACCTAAATGTGCTTGGTTTCCTTATTTAGGGAGCCCACTGGATCGGGGTCACCGCCTTTAGTAGAATTATCATGGGCCTTAAAACCCAACTATTCTTTCGGAGCGTAGTGGTTAAGTCATTGGCCCGAGATTGTCGGATTCAATGCCCACCTTGAACCACAGAGAAGAAATAGCTAGTCATAGGACTGACCCTAAGATTACTAAGGGGCAACGCCCTTCGACCCCCATAACTGGGCGACGCCTGCTAGCCTGAATGGGGCTAGTCATTTTTCATAATTGTTGTAATAAATGTTTTGGGACATGGCCCACTATCTCATAATCCTCTTTATAACTGCTTAGGTGAGATTCCTTTTCTTCAACGCTAAACGAGCGAGGAACCAAAGGGGGCGAGTCCTTTGTAAAAGAAAGATTTTGTTGTTCAAGAGTGTTCCTCTATATTGGGGCGACGCCTCAAGTGAATATGAGCCTATGTCAATAAAATTAATTATTTCTTGTTATAATTTTATGGACAAAATGTTCTTCTTCAACATATCTAAGGGCGGTCCCCTTTGACTATGCCTAATTTTGGGAGTATTAGAATACATAATTAAATAATTTTTATTTATTATATATTTTAATCATTCAATTTTGTATAAATACTTATTTAAATCTATACTATCTATACTATCTTAGAAAAGATGAAACATTAAAAGTTTTGGTACGGTACGATACTTACATTATTTAATTGTTTTACTTTACTATCCTTAATTATTTTATTTAATTATAAAAAGACAAAACATAATCTTTTCTCAAAATATTATACGCATCTCTTCCCAACACTTCTCTAAAATAATAACTAACTAATTACCTATTACCTTTTCTAACTAAAATCTATCCTTTACAAAAATATGGTTGTTCGAATTAATGAAATAAACTAATTGTATAATAATTACTAATAACTAACTAATTACCTTTTACAGCTAAAAGGTAATATCTTTTTTACATTTACTAACTAAAATATATTACTTTCTCTTAAATAATAACTAACCAATTATCTTTTTCAGCTATTACCTTTTCTAACTAAAATCTCTTCTTTCCAAAATTATGTTCGTTCTATTTAATGAAATAAACTAACAATATTATAATTACTAATAAATAATTGATTACCTTTTCCATGTAAAAGGTAATATCTTTTCTATATTTTCTAACTAAAATATCTCATTTTCAAACTTGATTTTTATTATTGGTAAAAACATGTAGTTCTATCTTAAAAAATAAAATAACGATACTTTTTCAGCAATTACCTTTTCTAACTTTTCTAGCTAAAATCTGTTTTTTTATATAAAAAAAAAGGTTGTTCAAATTAATGAAATAAACTAATAATATTATAATTACTAATAACTAACCAGTTACCTTTTCCAGCTAAAAGCTAATATCTTTTTTATGTTTCCAAATGATAAGTGCATATTTTTGCATATTTTTATTACCTATTTATTGCTTGAACTCGTATTTTAATAATTTATTTTGTTGCATTTCAGGAAATTCGTGAATAAATAAAGAAATGACAAATTAAATAAATAAAGAGCAAGGAAGGGAAAAAGAGAAAGAAAAAGGACTTAAATGAAAAAAGGAAAAAGAATTAGGAGCTTGGGGGAAAGGGAATCTTTCAGGGCACATGGAAGGTGGAGATTATCCCAACACACAAAATAAGTGTATGGCCAAAATCCACTCTACAAAGCTTAAGGGGGAAGGAAACATTTAGATGGCTAGGATTTCTCTACCACATTAAAAGGTGTATGGTGGAGATTAACCCAACACACCCCTTAACCCTATTTCTTATCCTATAAATACCCCCTCACCCCCCTTGTAATTAGGAATCTAGATTTGAGGGTAGCTTTAATTTCTTATTTTTTTTTTAGTTTCAAATCTTGTAAACACTTTTTATTTTAATGCAAAAATTCCGTTTCCTTTAATTTCTCGTCTTGTTCTTTCATTTTTGTTGCATAGTTTTCGTTATTTTCATAAATCCGTTTAGTGGACAAAATAGCGAAATGCTAACCACTATGGGTTGAAAATAACGTTTTTTATTTTCTTGCTCGTAGTTTTAATTTTAGTTTTAATTCGTAATTTTGCCCCTTTAAATCTCAATTTTATTGTGGGTTTTATAATTGTTAATTGTAGACCTAATTTTTCATGTTTTATGTGTTAGTTTAATTATAAAAAAATTGGTTTTATTAGTTTTCATTTCGTATTTTCTGCAAATTTATGATTTAATTCGAAGCATAAGCCTCCCCTGTTTTTCTTGTTTGTTCGATTCTTTCCCTAGTTTCTTTCTCTATTTTCATTTATTCACAAAACCCAGCACTGTTTTGCATTCTTCTTCTCCACCAAATCAAAACTCTCCTCCTTTCTCCCCTACATCTTTCTCTTAAACTCTTAACCCCGTCTTTATTCTTCTTGAATTCATTTTCGTTTCGTTCTCCTCCCTTTGTTTTTTTCTTTCCGCTGCAAACACCCTTTTCCTTTCGTTTTTGATTTCTCTGTTGCCCTCATTCGGATTGTCTGAGTCATTTGTTTGAGTCCGAGTTGTCACCGAGTTCTGTCCAGTTGTTGCTGAGTCTAGTTGTTTGATTTTGCGTTTTGATTTCTGAGTCACCATCTTAGTCGCGAGTTGAGTTCTGAGTCGAATCTGGTTGTAAGTTTGCTGTTGGTAGTCTTGTAATTGCATAGTTCTG
This sequence comes from Saposhnikovia divaricata, assembly GCA_036435485.1. Taxonomy (NCBI): domain Eukaryota; kingdom Viridiplantae; phylum Streptophyta; class Magnoliopsida; order Apiales; family Apiaceae; genus Saposhnikovia; species Saposhnikovia divaricata. Next base: position 126,607,502 of record CM071595.1, read on the forward strand.
AGTTTCTTGGCGAGTCTGAGTTCATATTGTAATTAAAGTTCTGTTCTATGTTTAGTTAGCTGCGTTTGTGGTGATTTTCCAGAGTTTGAGTTGCTTTTTTTTAGAGTCTTGTTTTGTTGTTGAATGGCTGAGTTCGCTGTTGCACTGTGTCCTGGGTTCCGAGTCATTGACTATTTTCCGAGTTCGTTTGAATGCCGGGCCGAGTTGCCATTGTTTCTTGTCGAAATCGCTGGTTTTGTTTGCTTTATTCGTGAATTGCCGAGTTTTGTGTCTGGTCTGCTTTGAGTTTGTAATGCTGAGTTCCATTTTGTTCTTGATCGCGTTCTAGTTGAATCCATAATTCGAGCTTTCAGTTTCGGGTTTGCCGATTTCACGAGTTGCTTATTTGCTTGTAATGTTTGCTTAGTTCATTGGTTTTGCGATTAAGTTTTGCAATTCAAGTTGAATAGAAATTGTTGTTTTGGTTCGGTTTTTGCTAGTTGTAATTACGAATAGATCATGCCAATTTTTTGTTAAATTTTCCAAATAAGTTTTAATTCGATTTAAATAAGTTTTAGGATAAAATCAAATTTTATAGTAATTTAAGAATTTTTAGAATAATTTTAAACTTAGATTTAATTCGAATTTAGATTTTTTTTATTTGTAGAATAATTCTAGAATAATTAAATTTTAGAATAATTAAGAATAATTTAGTTTTAATTAATTAAATAGAATTTCTTTTAGGTATTAATTAGTAAAATCCAAAATTTCCAAAATTGTTGTAATCCGATTAAATTAGAAGTTAAGTTTCGTGGAAAATATTAGTCTCCGAGGATCGATACCTAAAATAATTCAACGATTGAGTCGTGCGCTTGCGATTTTAAAATTGTATTTATTTTAGCACATCAAGTTTTTGGCGCTGCTGCCGGGGACTAATTATTTTTCGCGCTTTAATTTTTAGTTTTTCGGATTAGTTTTACTTATCTTGTTTTCGTCTCGTTTTTTTAGAAAATTGGAAATTACGGGAATCTTCTCACGGAACTTGGAACAAAAGTGGAATTTTTGGAAGCGTGCTTCGGTAACTTGTATTTCTCTCTTTTCGCCTTTTATTATTTTAGAAAATCACAAAAAAATCAAAAAAATCACAAAAAAATTGAAAATTTAAAATCCAAAAAAATTAGTTAGAAATTACATACTTGTTGCATCATGCATTTAATCACTTAGGGCACATTATCTAGATTTTTATTTTCTTGTTTTTAATTTTTCGTACCTTATTAATTGTGGTGATCGCTGGAGGACCCCAAGGTACGTTAAGTTCTTTCTTTTCTTTAGTTAGAGCACGTAGTTAAGCATCCATAAATGTTTATAGTTTTTTATACTTCTTTGTTTGTTGCATCATTTTGTAAATAAATCTTAAGGGCAAAACCTCTCAAAAGATAAGGGAAGGGATTTCATCACTCTTTCCTTGACCCAAAAACAATTTAATCCATCATTTTGCATACCAAGCCTTTAATAAAATTAATTAGACGTTTGTCCTTAGGAATTTCGCGCTCAATTAGGAAGGTACCTAAGAAACGAAGTAATCATTAATTATTCCGACTCTTTGGTGTCTAGGAAAGCGAAAGCTTACCTGGCCAATTAAGATTTGGTGTCTAGGTTGGTGTTTAGCCTCTTGGCAATGCTTGCACCTACCTGGACAAATCGATCCGAATAAATTCTGATTTACCGAGTTTTTGGTGGTCCTTGCAGTTAGGAGCAAGGTCTAGTTATTTTATTAAGGAACCCTAGGGTTAGAATTTTTTTAATTTTTCACCCTTTCTTTTTGTGTGTTTATTTTATCGCATTTATTTGCTACGTGTTCCCTTTCATGGTTTATGCAAACTATTTGGATTAGGGATAATTCTTCTAGACTAGTGAGATCGTTTGAGATTTCTTCCTCTTCTGACTCCGAGTCTTTAGATAATTCCGAACCAATAGTAAACATGGCCATGTCTCTTAAGGACCGTTGTTACCCCACCCGCTCTGCCCAACCCTCGTGTATCACTCTTCCTCCCGTAAATGGTAATAATTTCGAGATCAAAGCTCAACATATTAGCATGTTACCCAAATTTACCAGGAGTGAAGGTGAGGACCCGTATCTGTTCATCCATGAATTCGAGGAGGTTTGTGCCTTACAAAAACTCCAACAATCAACCGAGGACTCAATTAGGCTTAGGCTCATTAACTTTGCGCTTAAAGAAAATGCTAAAAAATGGTTGTATAGCCTACCGGTTAATTCTATTTCCACGTGGGAGGGATTTATGGTAATTTTTCTTAAGAAATATTTTCCAAATCACAAGACTACAAGGATTACAAACGAGATAAATCAATTTCATTAAAAGGAAAACGAGTCTTTTTGGAAATATTTTGATCGTTTTAAAATCTTTTATCACAATGCCCCCACCACGGAATAGAAAAATGGAGACTTTGTAAGATTGTTTACGAGGCCTTAGATAGTCCAACAACCGCTTTGTTAGAGTCTATGTGCCAAGGTAAATTCATGAAGAAGGATGAGGACGAAAGGTGGGCACTTTTCGAGGAATTAGCCGAGAAGACCATGTTATGGGAGTCTACTAAGGAGCCTAATAAGTCGAACGAGTCGTCTAGTACATCTAGGGGTTTGCATTCGATTGGAAATTCGATTGCAACCGATGCCAAATTAGCTACTCTAACTAGAAGACTCGAAGCCCTAGAAACTAGTAACGCCCCCCTCACAAGTGTCTATGTGCTCTAATTATAATCAAGGTTTTCCAAACTTTCCCGATTGTGATCAAGTCAACGCGGTGTTTCAACCAACCCCTAGGAATGATCCTATTGCTCCTACCTACAATCCCATGTGGAAGAATCACCTAAATTTCTCGTGGAACCAAGGCCAAAATTACCAATCTCCGCCACCTTCTTTTCAACCTCCTTCTTTTCGAAGGCCCAATCAAAATTCTTACTCGACTCCAAACCAAGGTCCTTTTTCGAACCCGACTTAAAATCACGGTCCTTATCCGACTCAAGCACCCGCCCACCCTCCCGGCTTTCATGAGTCGTGTTAAATATAATTGATGTGTTTTAATCAGTGTTTAAGTGTTACAGTGAATTATCAGAGTTTAGCTGGAAGCGGTCAGAGTTTAGTGTAAACTCTGACAGACGGAAGCTGGACAGAGTTTAGTAAAGTCTGTCTGGAAGCAGCGCGTACAGAGTCAACAGAAGATATTAAAGATCAATTGAAGATTTATTATGGAAGCGATATCTTTGAAGATTGGATAGCTATCAAAGAGATCGAGTTGACTTAGGAGACGTGTGACAATCTGTAATTGATATCATTGTATAGCTGATTATTAGGAATATCAATTAGAGATTGTATCGAAGCTGTATATTTTTATAAATACAGTTAGGTTAACCCTAGAAGGGTATCGTGCAACGAATTATCTTTATTGTAACCTAGCAGCTCTTTGTGATAGTTTACATCACGAAGAGGGTTCTTAGTACCAGAAGTTTTTAAGTGCATAAACGTCTTACTTGTTAAACTCTCATACGAATTTGATTATTAATTGTGTATTCGGCCTAACAAGTCGGATAAGAGAATTAATTCTTTGGAAAAGACTCTTGATGCACTTTTGAAATCAACGACTAATTTGGCTCAATCTCAACAAACCTTCATGCAAACCATGACTCAAGATAGGCAAATTTTAAATGCTAGTACTCAAGCCATATCTAAGTTAGAGGTTCAAGTGAGTTAATTATCCAACGCCATGTGTGAGCGAGAGAAGAACAAGTTCCCGAGTCAACCTGAAGTCAACCCTAAATTTCCTCTCAACCAAAGACCTCCCGAAAATGTTAATGCTATCATTTCTCTAAGGTCGGGAAACAAAGTCGATAATCAAGTAGGTATCGAGTCTTCCGAAGAAGAAGAAGAGTCAAACTCTGACCCTAATCTTTCCCACAATCAAACGGTGAATCCCGAGGACTCTAAGTTGGTTGCTTCACCTATCAAACCACCATTTTCTAGCGAGCCCTCCTCTTCTAGAACACCACCTTCACCTCAAAATCCACCTAACGAATCTTCGGTTGTTCCACTTTCCAATTCCATTCCCGATGTGTCTAGCGAACGAGTCTTTAGGCCTAAAGCTCCTTATCCTCAAAGACTCCTTTCAAACAAACAATCGCCTCAAATAGAAAAGATTTTAGAAGTTTTCAAACAAGTCGAGATCAACATTCCTCTTTTAGATGCCATTCAACAAATTCCCTCTTATGCTAAGTGTCTAAAAGATTTGTGTACTCATAAACGTTCCACTCATGTCCCTAAGAAAACCTTTTTGACTTCTCATGTTAGTTCAATTCTTTCGAACCAAATTCCCGTGAAATATAAGGACCCCGGTTGTCCTACACTTTCATGTGTCATAGGCAATACTTTTGTGGACAAGGCGTTACTTGACTTAGGAGCGAGTGTGAATCTTCTTCCATTTTCGGTCTATCAAGCCCTAGGTTTAGGACGAACTTCAAAAGACGAACATGACAATTCAATTAGCCGATCATTCTTTCAAAATGCCTAAGGGAAAAATTGAAGATGTGCTAATTAAGGTTGGTGAATTCATCTTTCCGGTTGATTTTGTTGTCCTCGAGACTCAACCCGTCACGAATCCTAAGAACCAAATCCCGATCATTCTAGGACGACCTTTTCTTGCTACATCCAATGCCTTGATTAATTGTAGGGATGGTTCGATGAAACTCACTTTTGGTAATATGACAATTAACCTTAACATCTTTAATGTCGGAAAAGAACCCAATGAGCTTTATGGACAAACAATAGGGGTTAATCTTGTTGATGACATTGTTAATTGGTCAAACCTTGAGGATAGTGAGAATGAGTCTCTTCTCAATGAGGATTTCAAAGTCAACTATGCGTCTAATCAAGAGTATATTGAGTCGTTAAGGGACATGACATCGGAAGAAATGTTGAGAGAGTTGGATGACATTTGTTTCAAGTGGGAGACCCCACCCGAAGATGTTAATGTTGAGCCCGTTGTCAAAACTACCGTTGGTGAACCACCTACTTTTGATGAGTTGTTAGGGGTTTTAAATCACATTTGTTCTAAATGGGGAGCTAAATCTAATACTGACCATGTCAACCCTAGTACTATTGTTACAACTCCCGTTGGTGAGCCACCTCGACTTGATTTCGTAACACAACCCTCCACTTTCGATCATATTTTCTTGTAAAAAGACAAACTTCTCTCTGCTGTTATCAATAGTGATTTAAACCCGGACCAAGAAATCCAATTAATTAATCTGCTTAAACAACATAAAGAAGCCTTACTTTGGTCTGTGGAAAACACTAATGGTTACAATGCTTTTACTTTGAAAGAATATATTTGTCTTCTTGCAAAAGTCATTAAGGTGTTAAAGCTTCAACGGCATCTGGAGCTCTTCTCGGAAATTCATCCCAATCTTCCTACCAGCATCGGCTAATTCGATTTTATTCCTTTCCCTCCCCTCGTGAAATTCAGGTATAATGGAGGAATTGTGTGCGTGAGTCGTGTTAATTAGTTGTTTTTCATTTTTATTCGTCTCCGTCATCCCTTATCAGGTATTACCTCGTTCTCATTTACTCATCTCTCTTGCATTTGCATACATTGAGGACAATGCATGATTTAGGTATGGGGGAGGGTTTTTAGTGTAAATATAAAAATCAGAAAATCCAAAAAAATTAAAAAATGAAAAAAATCACAAAAAGAGTTGTAGAATTGTAAATAGTAGAGTTCTAATCTTATTCTAGTCGTGTTAATTGATTGCTAGTTGCTTGATGCACCCTTACATGCTATGATAATCTTGTGTTCCTTTAGCTTTTGATTGAGAAGTGATTTGCTAAGTTCTTGTCCACACACTTACACTAGCAAGGTGAAACTAGTAGACTTATTTGATTTGTGCAAGAAATTAGAAGGTCATGATTAGGTGTAAGATGATTTGGTTTTCATGCTTTGAGTACAAGTAGGTGCATTGAGGATACCTTTACCTGAGATTGATTATGTTCTACCACACCAAGTGAGTTTTGAGCCTATATGCACATCTTTTGCATTTATATTCTTTTGCTTGAGTGTCCACTTGTCATTTGCATTGCTAGCACTTGTTTGAGTTCTTTCTTGAAACACATGACATTGATTGATGATAAGATGATAAAGGCATTTTGGAATAACCCATATTTCCAAAATATCCACACCATTCTTATGTGATCAATTAGTTACCCCTTTGAGCTTAATCAAATTCTTTCGGTGACACACCACATTACTCGCCTAAGACCTTTTTCTTGTACGGCCTTAGGTATACTTGATCCCAATTTGTCAAAGGCTAGTAGGAACTTGAGGGAGTAATAAGGTGTGTGAAATGGGTTTACTTTTGTTCATAACTTTTGAGGAATTATATGTTTTGTTGGTTACCTTGTTAGTCGATTTTCAAGTTAAATCTAAAGGAGGATTATGGTTTCTTATAGCTCTCATAAAAAAAAAGAATATATATATATATATATATATATATATAAGAGCATACTTATGTTTTTGTAATTCTCCTTCATTCGACTAGTCAAGTCTTTTTGTTGAAAGTAGAAAAATAATTGTGTGGGGAGGAAGTTTGGTGTTGTGCATGATTTCCATGGTGACTACTAGCTTTTGACACTTCACCTTGTTTTGGCCTTACTTGACATACCTTGCCCCTAACCCCATTACAACCCAAATAAAGACCTTTTGATTGTCATTATTGATGTATGTTGTGTTTAAGTTAGAATGATACCAAATGTCAAGCATGCTTTTGATTTTGTTAGAATTGAGTGATACACGTACCCTTGTTCTTGAGTGAATGTTCTTTTGTAAGTGAAATGTGACGTATTGCTTGTTTCTTTTGTATATGAGATCTCAATTTTTGACTCTAAGGTGTGCTCTTGTAGACTTAGCATGGTTTCCAATAATCTTTGAACTTGACATGAACTTGTAATCATTCTTGCATGCTTATTTAAGTAGACTATGTGAATCCTTGCACTTTTCACACCAAGACTTTGCAAATTCATTTTGATTATTAAGTTGATGTATCATGAGAGGACATGTATGTGTGGTGTTGCATTGCCATCTAATCTTTTATACGAACTAGATGGATTTTGTGGGTACATTCACTATAGGCCCTCATGAGACCTCACTCGTCCACTAGGTCTGCCTAGGGGTTTAAAGGGCTTGTTGCATATGCCAAATGCAACCGTCACACCTACGAAAAGGAGTATAGGACTTTTTATCTAGATTTTCTTTTTGTTTTTGTTTTACTCGAGGACGAGCAAAAGATAGGTATGGGGGCATTTGATAATTGCATATTTTTGTATATTTTTATTACCTATTTATTGCTTGAACTCATATTTTAATAATTTATTTGGTTGCATTTCAGGAAATTCGTGAATAAATAAAGAAATGACAAATTAAAGAAATAAAGAGCAAGGAAGGGAAAAAGAGAAAGAAAAAGGACTTACATGAAAAATGGAAAAAGAATGAGGAGCTTGGGGGAAGGGAATCTTTCAAGACACATGGAAGGTGGAGATCATCCCAAAACACTAAATAAGTGTATGGCCAAGATCCATTCCACAAAGCTTAAGGGGGAAGGAAACATTTAGATGACTAGGATTTCTCCACCACATTAAAAGGTGTATGGTGGAGATTAACCCTACACACCCCTTAACCCTATTTCTTATCCTAAAAATACCCCCTCACCCCCCTTGTAATTAGGAATCTAGATTTGAGGGTAGCTTTAATTTTTTGTTTTTTTTTAGTTTCAAATCCTGTAAACACTTTTTATTTTAATGTAAAAATTCTGTTTCCTTTAATTTCTCGTCTTGTTCTTTCATTTTTGTTGCATAGCTTTCGTTATTTTCGTAAATCCGTTTAGTGGACAAAGTAGCGAAATGCTAACCACTATGGGTTGAAAATAACGATTTTTATTTTCTTGCTCGTAGTTTTAATTTTAGTTTTAATTCGTAATTTTGTCCCTTTAAATCTCAATTTTATTGTGGGTTTTATAATTGTTAATTGTAGATCTAAATTTTTCATGTTTTATGTGTTAGTTTAATTATAAAAAAAAATTGGTTTTATTAGTTTTCATTTCGTATTTTCTGCAAATTTATGGTTTAATTCGAAGCATAAGCCTCCCCTGTTTTTCTTGTTTGTTCAACTCTTTCCCCTGTTTCTTTCTCTATTTTCGTTTATTCACAAAACCCAGCACTGTTTTGCATTCTTCTTCTCCACCAAATCAAAACTCTCCTCCTTTCTCCCCATACATCTTTCTCTTAAACTCTTAACCCCATCTTTATTCTTCTTGAATTCATTTTCGTTTCGTTCTCCTCCCTTTGTTTTTTTTCTTTCCGCTGCAAACACCCTTTTCCTTTTCCTTTCGTTTTTTATTTCTCTGTTGCCCTCATTCGGATTGTCTTAGTCATTTGTTTGAGTTCGAGTTGTCACCGAGTTCTGTTCAGTTGTTGCTGAGTCTAGTTGTTTGATTTTGAGTTTTGATTTCTGAGTCACCATCTTAGTCGCGAGTTGAGTTCTGAGTCGAATCTGGTTGTAAGTTTGCTGTTGGTAGTCTTGTAATTGCATAGTTCTGAGTTTCTTGGCGAGTCTGAGTTCATATTGTAATTAAAGTTCTGTTCTATGTTTATTTAGCTGCGTTTGTGGTGATTTTCCAGAGTTTGAGTTGCGTTTTTTTTTAGAGTCTTGTTTTGCTGTTGAGTGGCTGAGTTCGCTGTTGCACTGTGTCCTGGGTTCCGAGTCATTGTCTGGTTTCCGAGTTTGTTTGAATGCTGGGCCGAGTTGCCATTGTTTCTTGTCGAAATCGCTGGTTTTGTTTGCTTGATTCGTGAATTGCCGAGTTTTGTGTCTGGTCTGCTTTGAGTTTGTAATGCTGAGTTCCATTTTGTTCTTGATCGCGTTCTAGTTGAATCCATAATTCGAGTTTTGAGTTTCGGGTTTGCTGATTTCACGAGTTGCTTATTTGCTTGTAATGTTTGCTTCGTTCATTGGTTTTGCGATTAAGTTTTGCGATTCAAGTTGAATGGAAATTGTTGTTTTGGTTCGGTTTTGGCTAGTTGTAATTACGAATAGATCATGCCAAATTTTTGTTAAATTTTCCAAATAAGTTTTAATTCGATTTAAATAAGTTTTAGGATAAAATCAAATTTTATAGTAATTTAAGAATTTTTAGAATAATTTAGAATTTAGATTTAATTCGAATTTAGATTTTTTTTAATTTGTAGAATAATTCTAGAATAATTAAGTTTTAGAATAATTTAGAATAATTTAGTTTTAATTAATTAAATTTATTTTCATTTAGTAATTAATTAGTATAAAATCCAAATTCCTCCAAATTAATTTGTCTAGTTCGATTAAATTAAAAATTATGAATTGCGAAAATGTTAGTCTCCGTGGATCGATACCTAAAATATTTCAACGATTGAATCGTTTGCTTGCGATTTCAAATTTTATTTATTTTACCACAACACCAAACTAAAATATTTTATTTTCTCCTAAATAATAACTAACCAATTGCCTTTTTCAGCTATTAATTTTTCCAACTAAAATCTCTTATTTCCAAAATTATGATCATTCTAATTAATGAAATAAAGGAATAATATTATAATTACTAATAACTAACCTTTTGGGGACCTCCTGGGGACCTCCTGGAGATTCTAGATCTTGATATTGGTTTGGATCCTCATTCGTCTGCTTTCAACATCCTCCCATTCCTAGGTTCAGGAGTTCATTCAGCTCACCAGTTCAATGTTCCCTAGCCTAATCCAATTTCCTTTACAACTCATGGGAATGACATTCAGGGCCAGGGTTTTTAGGGTCAAATCCATTTCCCTTTCTCAGTTATCAGCTCAGAGCAAGGTTTTCTCTGGGATTTTCAAGTTCAAGAAGAGCATCCTTCCCCCACTCCTCCCATGGAGGTGTCACTGGGTAACACTTTCATGGACGGATTGGTCGATGCAGAAGAAGATTTCATTATAATGGATTAGTTTCATCGTGTTGTTTCTCTCTGTTTTTCAGTTTTTTAGTTGGTCTCTTATTTGAAGTTAGGTTCTGAGTTTGGAGTTTTAGGTTTCCACGTTGTTTTCTTGGGCTTAGCCCCTTTCGTGTAAGTGCCGTTAGGCTTCCTTAATCTACGTTGCTTATAAAAAAAATTGATTACTTTTTCTAGCCAAAAAGTAATATTTTTTTCTATATTTTCTAAGTAAAATAGCTCATTTTTAAACTTGATTTTTTTTAGTTAATTATCCTTACTTAAATATTTATTATTGGTAAAAACATGTAGTATTATTTAATAAAATAAAATAATGATATTATAGTTTCTAATAAATAAAAAATTACATTTTTCAGCTAAAACACATTATAAAATCATATTATTTAAAATTTAACTTAAAAAATTCATAGAATAAAAAATTCATTCAATTTTTTTTAAAAAAATCATATTATATTAAAGAAAATCCGTGCTTCGCACGGGTTTATATCTATCTATACTATCTTATTAAAGATGAAACATTAAAAATTTTGGTACGGTACGGTACTTACCTTATTTAATTGTTATATTTTATTACCCTTAATCCTAATTATAAAAAAACAAAACACAATCTTTTCTCAAAATATTATACGCAACTCTTCCCATTACTTCTGCTAAATAATAACTAACCAATTGCATATTACCTTTTCTAACTTTTCCAACTAAAATCTATCCTTTACAAAAATATGATTGTTTGAATTTGTGAAATAAACTAATTGTACTATAATTACTAATAATTGACTAATTACCTTTTACAGTTAAAAGGTAATATTTTTTTTACATTCTTTAATTAAAATATATTACTTTCTCTTACATAATAACTAATTCAGCTATTACCTTTTCTAACTAAAATATCTTCTTTCCAAATGTTCATTCTAAGTTCTAACTACTGAAATAAATTAACAATATTATAATTACTAGTAAATAATTGATTACCTATTCCAGATAAATGGTAATATCTTTTCTATATTTTCTAACTAAAATATCTCATTTTCTAACTTGATTTTTTTTATTAATGGTAAAACATGTAGTTCTATTTTAAAAAATAAAATAACAATACTTTTTCAGCAATTACCTTTTCTAACTTTTCTAACTAAAATCTATTTTTTACAAAAAAATGGTTGCTCAAATTAATGAAATAAACTAATAGTATTATAATTACTGATAACTAACTAATTACATTTTCCAGTTAAAAGGTAATATTTTTTTATGTTTTCTAACTAAAATATCTTACTTTTAAATAATAACTAACCAATTACCTTTTTCAACTATTATATTTTCTAACTTTTTTAACTAAATCTCTTCTTTCCAAAATTATGGTCGTTCTAATTAATGAAATAAATTAATAATATTATAATTATTAATAACTAACTAATTACCTTTTCCAGCTAAAAATATATTTTCGATATTTTTTAACTAAAATATCTCATTTTCTCCTAAATAATAATTAACCAATTACTTTTTTCAGCTATTAAATTTTCTAACTAAAATCACTTCTTTCCAAAAATATGATCGTTCTAATTAATGAAATAAACTAATTACATCATAATTACTAATAACTAACTGATTAACTTTTCCTTTTAAAATGTGATATCTTTTCTATATTTTTTAACTAAAATATCTCATTTTTCAAACTTGATTTTTTTACTTAATTATCCTTACTTAAATATTTATTATTGGTAAAAATAAGTAGTTCAATTTTCTAAAAAAAATAACAATATTATAGTTCGTAATAACTAACCAATTACCTTTTTCAGGTAAAGATCTTTTCTAATTTTTCTGACTAGAACCGCTCCTTTCCAAAAATATCAAGGGCCATTATATTTAATGAAATAAACTAATAAAATTATAATTGCCAATAACTAATTGATTATATTTTTCAGCTAAAACGTAATATCTTTTTTATAATTTCTAACTAAAATATTCAATTTTCAAGCTTTCTTTCATTACTTAATTATAACATAATTAAATTATAATTAGTATAAATTAATCAATTACATTTTTCACCGCATGTTACCTTTTTAATTTTCTCTCACTATGACATATCTTTTTCCAATTATATCACGAGCGGTTCTATTTAATAAAATAAAATAATTATATTATAATACTAATAATTAACCGATTACTTTTTTAAAACGTATCATCTTTTCTATATTTTGTAACTAAAATCCCTCTTTGTCTAGAAATATCACGGGCAATATTAATTTCTCCTTTTCTAAAAACACCATAAGCAATTTTATTTAGTAAAATTACATAATTAAATTATAACTATTCTAAACTAATCAATTACCTTTTTCACCTAAAATATTTTACATTTTTAATTTTTTTCTAAGTAAGACCCATGATCTATTTAATAAAATAAATTAATAATTTTATAATTACAAAAAATAACCAATTGTCATTTTCAACTAAAACCTATCATCTTTTTTATAATTTCTAACTAAAATCTCTCATTTTCTAGATATATCACAAAAAATATTTATATATAATTATTTTCAAACCATCTCATTCAAAAATTTAAGATTCCAAAATTCATGTCCTAAAAGAATAATTTAAACTAATGAAATTATTTTATATAATATTAAAAATATCCCTACATCGCACAAATTTAATAAAATTAACATTTTAATTTAATTCGTACTTGACTCGTGTTCATGCTTAGCACAGTTATATAGTATCCGCTTGTATTTTAAACTTGTTGAGTAGGAGTAGTAGACAGTGAGGGGTAGTATCAATCAAATATGTGGCCTACCGAAAACAAGTCAGGATCAAATATAAGTTTTGTCTGTAGCTTCAGAATTAGGTTTACATTATACTCAATATAGCACAAGGATGCACGGGGACACGCTGTACTCTCTCCAGTTCATAATATAAGACATTTACGCATCTTTTGATCTTAAATAAAAAAAATTCTACTTAATATTTTTTAATGATTCTTTTTTTGAACAAAAATATTTTAAATATATTTTTATTAAAAAAAAATCATAAAAAAATGTTAAGTAGAACTTTTTTAATTTAGAATTTAGGAATGCATGACTGCCTTACATTTTGAACTGAAAGGAATATATAATATCTTTATTCTAACTTTTTGATATCTAATCTACTAAATTAAATTTAAAGATGCTTCTAAATTGAGCATGTGTTAAGTTTGTAAAATACTCCTCTTATTGAATTGTTATTTCTTGGCGCAACCAGTCAACTATCATCTGGCCTCCATTCATAAGTTCAAATTCAAATTTTATTAGTTGACTTTGAAACACAAATTCAAAGTCTTCATGTTTTTTTTTGAAAAGGTATAAATATTCATTAAATCAAAGAAGCGTCATACAAAATACTCTCCAATATTGATTGTGGAAGAGACACAAAATCATTAAAGCAATTTGTTGTGCAAAAAATTCACACGACACCCCGAGAAAGCTTCACCGGAATAACAGGAGTTATCCTTGGTTTTCGGATAATTAACAAACCGAACAACTGTACTAAAACAGGGCAGCTGAACCTAGTAATGGTGTTTAGTGTTTTTTGGGCTGAATTAGCAAGGTCACCGGACAATATGGCATTAAATTCCGGCCAAGATGTGTCCGGGAAAGTATCACTAAGGTTACACGTGCCTTGTGTAGAGAGAAGTGAAATTCCGAACCCCCTTGCCAACTGCCTACATATCCTATTTATAGGAATCAAGCCCCGATGTAGTTCTTTAGGTCATGGACTCCTTTCTTGAGCAATAAGCCACGTTTTTGATGTATTTTATCCTTCCTCCAATGCTGATCTTGAAGTGTTTGTGTAGAAATAAGTGTCCTACTTCTAGTATACCACTAGAAGTCCATTTATCCATGTATTTTCATGTAATTATCCACATATGTATGCATATATGATGTGTATAACGTGTATATCCCATTTGATGTAGTAGAATCCATCTCAAAGTCCATCTCTTGAGTCCAATTCCGTGTTCCTAAAATTTAGGAGATAATCCTTATCCAAAACAGCGAACCTGGCTGATGGAGGTGGAGCTGCAGTCGCCACCTCCACCTCCAGAGCTTCCCTCAAACTCTCCACCTCCAGAGCTACCTCCAAAATCGTACCTCCACAGCTACCTCCAAAACAGAACCTTCAGAGCTTCCCTCAAATTCTCCACCTCCACAGCGGAACCTCCATAGTTGAACCTCAAATGTTATTCAAACCACTCCAATTGGGTCCCCAAATATCCATGGGCCTAAAATTAAATTCATTACAAATTTTGGGCACAACAACTACCCCCCGGTTCCTTGATGTCATGAAATGCGAAAGGAACCAATACTAGAAGAGGCCCAATCCTTTATCCTTCCTTACATTCTCAGATAGACACATAGCTTCAGCACTGTACTTCGAGGCTTACATGTGCTAACTCGGCGTAAGAAATAGGAAATAAAATGCTTCCGCATTTATCCCTCAATCTGAATCCTTAAATAAAACCCTTCCTTATACCTTAGATCACGTACGACACTCCAGCTCCAGTTATAAGCTTCCTCAGCTTCGTACATGAACCTACTAGCTTTCGGCATTTTCCCTTGAAAACCTTAATTTGAATCTTCGAGATGCTCCTTTTTCCTACTAAGATAACCTTTGTGTAAGAATTCCTCGTAGCCATGCCGTGGAGCTTCTGTATAGAGCTCCTGCTGTTGCAAATTCCTTAACATCCCAAACCTGGGCCTTTTTTCTTATGGTTCCACTTCAGATCAGGTTCAGCCATCGAACCTACTTGGTAGAAGCTCCCTCTCTACAAGCTTATGATGTGAACCTCCATTCCAATCTGCCAGCTTTTCCACGAAAATCTGATGTACCCCCCGAGCCATTGGATTTCCTTTCGATATGACATGTAAAACCTTCTCCAACATGAATCTTAAACTTGTTGAGAAGTTTAGAAGTTGTTGGCCCTTATAGAGATTCCAACAAGGACACCCCTGAGAGGCCACCTCCTCGAATGAGCAAAGAGGGCCTTAGCGTTATCAGCTGAGATTAACATGAGATAAGCTCCTGAAATGTGGATTCATTCTAGGATGTCCAGCTGCATCAGCTACAACTGTTAAGGGAGCTATAACTGAGTCCGCCATAAGTTTTAGCTGTTATTGAGTCCTCCGTTGTATTTATTCCAACTGCCTTATGTGGGCATAAATCTTGTAGCTCAACTAGAGGTTCCCATCTTCAATCCAAGAGATAAGACATACCAATCCATGTTTATTCTATTTTGAAGTATTCCTGCACATTATTCCTTTCCAACAACGTTTAGGATCATGATTCCCATTCAAACCTACTTCTACTCCGTATTTCCATAAACCCAGCACTTTGAGGTTCCCCGTAATTCGAACCTCATAAGAAAGTTATGTCCTTCTATCCAGCCAAAGCTCATATCCGATTTTATAAATCCAAACATTCGTACATCCGCACAAACAACAGCCTTCACCCAACATGCGTTCCAGCTTTCCTATAACCCTTCCTTATGAGCCATCGAACTTCCTTTGCATACAATATGAAAAACTTTCTTCAGCTTGAATTCCAAATATATTAGCTAGCAGCTGGTCAAAAAACCAGCAGCTGTACCTGAACCTCAACAAACCATAAGCAATTGCATGCAAACCTCACTCCAAAACTTATCCATCAACTTTTAAATTTATGTAGTTGTAACTCATATCGAATCTCCACATGCCTTTAAATATCACTCCATTGCCATAAGGTTTTTCCAAAAGAAAAACTATATCTTTAATATGGAAAGAGCTTCCCTTCCTCACTAAGG
The DNA here is from genome assembly GCA_036435485.1 of Saposhnikovia divaricata. NCBI lineage: Eukaryota > Viridiplantae > Streptophyta > Magnoliopsida > Apiales > Apiaceae > Saposhnikovia > Saposhnikovia divaricata. Next base: position 126,623,361 of record CM071595.1, read on the forward strand.
GTTTGATGAGCTCATAGTAAAATTCAAATATCAATCCTTATTCCAATCCATATTTCAATCCGTTACCATTCCATATTCCAATCCATGTTCCCATCCATATGCCAATCCATATTCCAATCCATATTCCCATCCATATGCCAATCCATATTCCAATCAATATGCCATCCATATGCCATCCATTTGAGGTCCCCCTATATTGGAACCTCTCATGATAATCCACTCGGCTATCCAGTTGGAGCTTACATAAATCTTAATGCATGTCAAAACATATGCACACCTGTTTAAATCAAAATATACATGTGGCCTGTGTTCCGGCTCCCACATATTCCATCCTTTCGCCTGGCTCTCCATGTGCATAGTATCCCTAGGGTCCACATGAACCTGATGGCGCAGTTCTATTATAGCTTCCAATGTAGGATGACCTTATAGGTTTATCCATTAATCACAATCTGCGGACCTATATCCATAGGAACTCCGCACCTCCAAGATCCGTTAAGGCACCCCGCGAACCTATTTTCATAGGAGTTTCGGGAGCCATAATCCATTAAGACACCCCGTGAACCTATATTCAAAGGAGCTTCGCGAGCCAGAATCCATTATGGCACCCCGCGAACCTATTTTCTTAGGAGCTTCACGAGCTAGCACCAACTTGATTACACAAAAGCCTCACGGCATTACGCCTTTTCGAGGTTTAAGCGAGCGAACCTCCAATACCGAAGGACCTCATAGGTCTAGTTCCAATTCTATTCACATGTAATCCACATGTTATCCATTCCACTCATGTATAATCCATACATGTTCCAATCCAATCAAGCTTCAGATAATCCGTGTAATCCATAAGCATATAATCCATATGTTTCCAGTCCATTAGCATATAATCCATATGCTTTCAATCCATTAACCCCAGGGAGGTTCATACCTAAGAGGTCATACCTAAAAGATTTCTACCTAGCATGTCCATAAATCCACTACCCCCCTAGTTTTTTTTAACATATGACTAACAATGATGAAGAGCTAAATTCAATCATTCAAGCATGCAAGATTCACATATATTCCACAAATTTACCGAGAAAACATGTTTCATGTATCATATAAACGAAGAGCACATAAGCATGTAAACATTTAATCCATATAAATCATGTAAACAAAATAGCACACACTTTACTGATGACTAAATAGATCAAAACATGAACCTAATCGTGATAGTCATACCTTTTAAATCATTTTATCTCCCCTAAGCCTGAAAGAGGTCTACCAAATCCCTACCCAAAGGTGTCCATCGGGAAGGTTTCCCCACAATTCCAATATCCAAATCCGTCCAAGCCACGCTTGAATATCGCGAGCTAGCAAATATAGGGAAGCTCCACAAGAATGTGAATCTAAAACATTTCGGCTTGTTATGAGCCAAGTCCTCCAATAAAATCCATAATCCAGATCCAAACCAATTTCATGAATACTTCAAGAATCAAAATTTTTAGAGGTTCATGCACCAGAACCTCAAAAATATCAAGATAAAACCAATGCACCTGAATATTGTAGATGAAACCAATGAACCTGCTACCAGCAGGTGAAGCAAATGAACCTGCAACCAACAGGTGAGTTCCTAGTGAAGCTGCACCTACAGCCGAACCCAATCACCCGGTAACTAGTAGGTGATATCCAAAGAAGCTGCTCATGTAGCTGAATCCAATCAACCTGCAACCAGCAGGTGAAATCCGAAGAAGCTGCTCCAGCAGCTGAAACCAACCAACCTGCAACCAGCAGGTTAATACCAAGAAAGCTGCTCCAGCAGCTGAAACCAATCAACCTGCAACCAGCGGGTTAATACCAAGGAAGCTGCTCCAGCAGCTGAAACCAATCAACCTGCAACCAGCAGGTGAACTCCGAAGAAGCTGCTCCTGCAACTGAAACCAACCAACCTGCAACCAGCAGGTTAATACCAAGGAAGCTGCTCCAGCAGTTGAAACCAATCAACCTGCAACTAGCAGGTTAATACCAAGGAAGCTGCTCCAGTAGCTGAAACCAATCAACCTGCAACCAGCAGGTTAATACCAAGGAAGCTGCTCCAGTAGCTGAAACCAATCAACCTGCAACCAGCAGGTGAAATCCGAAGAAGCTGCTCCAGCTGCTGAAACCAACCAACCTGCAACCAGCAGGTTAAAACCAAGGAAGCTGCTCCAGCAGCTGAAACCAATCAACCTGCAACCAGCAGGTTAATACCAAGGAAGCTGTTCCAGCAGCAAGGAAGCTGCTCCAGTAGCTGAAACCAATCAACCTGCAACCAGCAGGTGAAATCCGAAGAAGCTGCTCCAGCAGCTGAAACCAACCAACCTGCAACCAGCAGGTTAATACCAAGGAAGCTACTCCAGCAGCTGAAACCAATCAACCTGCAACCAGCAGGTGAACTCTGAAGAAGCTGCTCCAGCAACTGAAACCAACCAACCTGCAACCAGCAGGTTAATACCAAGGAAGCTGCTCCAACAGCTGAAACCAATCAACCTGCAACCAGCAGGTTAATACCAAGGAAGCTGCTCCAGCAGCTGAAACCATTCAACCTACAACCTTTTAAAAAGAAAGCTGCCAATGATAGTGCCTTGGGGGGAACTACCTCTTGATAGATTGCAATCTCCTTGTAAGGTTCACCTTCGAAACTGAGATGAATATTTCGCTCATGTGCGACCCAGGTTGCCTTTCGATCCTTCAGATTTTATTAGGATTACTGACCTCTACCAATATTGAGATGGTGTCTTCAGTCACACCTGATTTCCTTCCACTACCTTAGCGTACAAAGGTGTAGCTCCATTATTTCTCAAACTTCCATAGCCTCTGGTGATTTTTCCCTTCAGAGGTTCGTGCTTACATGCCTTTAACATATATTTCCATTCTGCATCCGCTGATTGGTAGGTAGCTTCATATGTGAACCTCGCACAACTTCCTTTAGTAATCGAGAGGTCATTCGTATCTCCTTCTTTGTCCAGTAGCATCTTTTCCAGAATCTGATTGAGATTATTATCATCTACTCCTTCTGCAATTCCTTCCATGAGGTATTCCCAAATTCCAGCTTCCACTATTCGAGAAGCTTATAGCAGCAGAACCTCTTTGTGAGACACCTTCCAACTTATCATTCCTAAAAGGCTTACAGTTGAGAACCTCCTCGGGATTCTTCACCATGATGATCATCATATAATTATATTACTTGAAGCTTTCACGAGCTGAGATGGTTCCTTTCCAGGAGCTTCCTCTTTTAACCTTATTGTTGGCTCCTCTATCAATTGAGCACCTTAGAAGCTTCATAAGTCCCTCATGCTGTATTTTTTAGAATTAGCCACTCCTCTTTCAGTCTATAAGAGGTACCAATTCGCCTTTAGCTTCCCTTATGCCTATTTTGTTGGAGCTTCAACATCACCTAGATCATACCTAGGCACATTTGCTCAATGCCTTCAACTAGATATTCTGACCTTCAACCTTCCACTATTGGTGAAGCTTCCGCTATGAGCACCCCTATAAGTTTCTTTCACCTACTTCTGTAGGTGCTGCCACATGACCAACCAAGAACTTCGCGAGGTTCCCTTGCACTTTTTTTCATAACTTTTACATGGTGCGCCTTGACCTCATTATCCTTCATTATAGCAGCCATTTTCATCAATGCCATGGGTGGTTACCCCCCGAAAAACTGGAACCTTCATCGTGAGGTTCCTCCATTAAGGCTACCTGGTAACATGCTTCCTTCGTTATTCTACATTGAGCTTCCTGTAGTGAATTTCGTCATGCATAAGGTGGATCCTTCAGAGAACCTCAATCAAGTGTAGTATCTTGTTGTAGTGGAAGCTCCAGGTTCAACTGTCGAACCTTAAGTTGCGTGGTAGAACCGCTACGATTGACCCAGATTGATTCCTTTGATCTTCTAGCTTCTTGTAGAGGTTCTTGTTATTCGACTTCTTGTTAATTCCAGTAGTTGGACCTCTTCCATGAACCTCATTCCTCATGCCTTTGTTGCCTGGTTCATTGGTACCTCCTTGGTCAAGAGGTTCGCATCTAGCTCCACCTTCCTTCCCATGCAGGTTCACCTCCAATCGGCGTGTTCCTGGATTGTTGGAGCAGGGGAAATGGGATCAGCTATGTTGGAGGCATTTGCCTGAGCTTCAGCTGTCTCTTTCATGGGAACCTCCACCTCATTCTCCTTAACAACTGGATTCACTTCATCCACCTTGATTTTGGCAACCTCCTTTTTCTTGATATCCTCCACCGCTTTAACAGCATCTTCGCCAAGCTGGGACCAGTCTAGGTCAGGGAACCTGAGGTGAGTGGATTTGATATAGTCGTTGATGGCAATGTTGTAGCTAGCTTCATAGGCTTCCTTCCTTCTTTCCTTCTGAGCAGACCTTTCCTGGGCAAGCTTTGTGTTCAGAGCTTCCATCTTCAGCTCTAGCTGGGGACCGTATACAAATTCCCGAATTTTTAGATAACTCGGGGTGTTATCTCATATACATTGAGATTGAACCTCCAACCAATTGAACCTCTAAATTGAGATTCACTATTTTCTTACCATAAGAATCTCTTTATCATATGCTAAGATGAAGTATTTGGGGGTACCTTACGGAAACCTTCTTCCATAGGTGCAACCTCGAGATTGAAGTCTCTCCTGTCTTTGCCATTAGAAACTCTCGACCAAACCTCTCTAGATGGTCGTACCTCCATTAGTAGGTGGATGTTCAGCTTCACCTGTCTAGTTAAACATATCAGCACCCCTGACATGAGAAGCTCCCGGGTCATAGAAGCTCTCATAACGGAACCCCATTTCTGGATATTTCCGACGAAAATTAACATCCGAAAACTTCATTTTCCGGCCATTCTTTTCATGTCTCTTCCATCAAGCCAAAAATATGTGCATCTCCGATCCATATATCGTCCTTTATGCATTTTCACCATCAAATGACTAGTATAAAGTTAATCGCCTCCCTTCTTCTTCGCCTTTCTTCCATCAAGCCATGATTTTTCCTCCGTTTCTCCATGTTTTCCGGTTATTTTCCATAGTAATGATTCTCCTGACCATACGTGGAATTCAATCCGTGAAATCCTTGCTCAAGAATTTGTTTTCGGGCTCATCGCTGGAGCTCTTAGACATTGTTCCTCTCAAAAGATCGGAGATTCCCCTCCTTCTAGCGTCAAAAATGTTGTGCAAAAAATTCACACGACACCCCGAGAAAGCCTCACCGGAATAACAGGAGTTATCCTTAGTTTTCGGATAATTAACAAACCGAACAGCTGTACTAAAACAGGGCAGCTGAACCTAGTAATGGTGTTTAGTGTTTTTTGGGCTGAATTAGCAAGGTCACCGGACAATTTGGCATTAAATTCCGGCCAAGATGTGTCCGGGAAAGTATCACTAAGGTTACACGTGCCTTGTGTAGAGAGAAGTGAAATTCCGAACCCCCTTGCCAACTGCCTACATATCCTATTTATAGGAATCAAGCCCCGATATAGTTCTTTAGGTCATGGATTCCTTTCTTGAGCAATAAGCCACGTTTTTGATGTATTTTATCCTTCCTCCAATGCTGATCTTGAAGTGTTTGTGTAGAAATAAGTGTCCTACTTCTAGTATACCACTAGAAGTCCATTTATCCATGTATTTTCATGTAATTATCCACATATGTATGCATATATGATGTGTATAACGTGTATATCCCATTTGATGTAGTAGAATCCATCTCAAAGTCCATCTCGTGAGTCCAATTCCGTGCTCCTAAAATTTAGGAGATAATCCTTATCCAAAACAGCGAACCTGGCGGATGGAGGTGGAGCTGCAGTCGCCACCTCCACCTCCAGAGCTTCCCTCAAACTCTCCACCTCCAGAGCTACCTCCAAAATCGTACCTCCACAGCTACCTCCAAAACAGAACCTTCAGAGCTTCCCTCAAATTCTCCACCTCCACAGCGGAACCTCCATAGTTGAACCTCAAATGTTATTCAAACCACTCCAATTGGGTCCCCAAATATCCATGGGCCTAAAATTAAATTCATTACAAATTTTGGGCACAACAACTACCCCCCGGTTCCTTGATGTCATGAAATGCGAAAGGAACCAATACTAGAAGAGGCCCAATCCTTTATCCTTCCTTACATTCTCAGATAGACACATAGCTTCAGCACTGTACTTCGAGGTTTACATGTGCTAACTCGGCGTAAGAAATAGGAAATAAAATGCTTTCGCATTTATCCCTCAATCTGAATCCTTAAATGAAACCCTTCCTTATACCTTAGATCACGTACGACACTCCAGCTCCAATTATAAGCTTCCTCAGCTTCATACATGAACCTACTAGCTTCCGGCATTTTCCCTTGAAAACCATAATTTGAATCTTCGAGATGCTCCTTTTTCCTACTAAGATAACCTTTGTGTAAGAATTCCTCGTAGCCATGCCGTGGAGCTTCTGTATAGAGCTCCTACTGTTGCAAATTCCTTAACATCCCAAACCTGGGCCTTTTTTCTTATGGTTCCACTTCAGATCAGGTTCAGCCATCGAACCTACTTGGTAGAAGCTCCCTCTCTACAAGCTTATGATGTGAACCTCCATTCCAATCTGCCAGCTCTTCCACAAAAATCTGATGTACCCCCGAGCCATTGGATTTCCTTTCGATATGACATGTAAAACCTTCTCCAACATGAATCTTAAACTTGTTGAGAAGTTTAGAAGTTGTTGGCCCTTATAGAGATTCCAGCAAGGACACCCCTGAGAGGCCACCTCCTCGAATGAGCAAAGAGGGCCTTAGCGTTATCACCTGAGATTAACCTGAGATAAGCTCCTGAAATGTGGATTCATTCTAGGATGCCCAGCTGCATCAGCTACAACTGTTAAGGGAGCTATAACTGAGTCCACCATAAGTTTTAGCCGTTATTGAGTCCTCCGTTGTATTTATTCCAACTGCCTTATGTGGGCATAAATCTTGTAGCTCAACTAGAGGTTCCCATCTTCAATCCAAGAGATAGGACATACCAATCCATGTTTATTCTATTTTAAAGTATTCCTGCACATTATTCCTTTCCAACAACGTTTAGGATCATGATTCCCATTCAAACCTACTTCTGCTCCGTATTTCCATAAACCCAGCACTTTGAGGTTCCCCGTAATTCGAACCTCATAAGAAAGTTATGTCCTTCTATCCAGCCAAAGCTCATATCCGATTTTATAAATCCAAACATTCGTACATCCGCACAAACAACAGCCTTCACCCAACATGCGTTCCAGCTTTCCTCTAACCCTTCCTTATGAGCCATCGAACTTCCTTTCCATACAATATGAAAAACTTTCTTCAGCTTGAATTCCAAATATATTAGCTAGCAGCTGGTCAAAAAACCAGCAGCTGTACCTGAACCTCAACAAACCATAAGCAATTGCATGCAAACCTCACTCCAAAACTTATCCATCAACTTTTAAATTTATGTAGTTGACACTCATATAGAATCTCCACATGCCTTTAAATATCACTCCATTGCCATAAGGTTTTTCCAAAAGAAAAACTATATCTTTAATATGGAAAGAGCTTCCCTTCCTCACTAAGGGTTTGATGAGCTCATAGTAAAATTCAAATATCAATCCTTATTCCAATCTATATTTCAATCCGTTACCATTCCATATTCCAATCCATGTTCCCATCCATATGCCAATCCATATTCCAATCCATATTCCCATCCATATGCCAATCCATATTCCAATCCATATGCCATCCATTTGAGGCCCCCCTATATTGGAACCTCTCATGATAATCCACTCGGCTATCCAGTTGGAGCTTACATAAATCTTAATGCATGTCAAAACATATGTACACCTGTTTAAATCAAAATATACATGTGGCCTGTGTTCCGGCTCCCACATATTCCATCCTTTCGCCTGGCTCTCCATGTGCATAGTATCCATAGGATCCACATGAACCTGATGGCGCAGTTCTATTATAGCTTCCAATGTAGGATGACCTTATAGGTTTATCCATTAATCACAATCTGCGGACCTATATCCATAGGAACTCCGCACCTCCAAGATCCGTTAAGGCACCCCGCGAACCTATTTTCATAGGAGCTTCGTGAGCCATAATCCATTAAGACACCCCGCGAACCTATTTTCACAGGAGCTTCGCGAGCCAGAATCCATTATAGCACCCCGCGAACCTATTTTCTTAGGAGCTTCACGAGCTAGCACCAACTTGATTACACAAAAGCCTCACGGCATTACGTCTTTTCGAGGTTTAAGCGAGCGAACCTCCAATACCGAAGGACCTCATAGGTCTAGTTCCAATTCTATTGACATGTAATCCACATGTTATCCATTCCACTCATGTATAATCCATACATGTTCCAATCCAATCAAGCTTCAGATAATCCGTGTAATCCATAAGCATATAATCCATATGTTTCCAGTCCATTAGCATATAATCCATATGCTTTCAATCCATTAACCCCGGGGAGGTTCATACCTAAGAGGTCATATCTAAAAGGTTTCTACCTAGCATGTCCATACATCCACTACCCCCCTAGTTTTTTTTTAACATATGACTAACAATGATGAAGAGCTAAATTCAATCATTCAAGTATGCAAGATTCACATATATTCCACAAATTTACCGAGAAAACATGTTTCATGTATCATATAAACGAAGAGCACATAAGCATGTAAACATTTAATCCACATAAATCATGTAAACAAAATAGCACAAACTTTACTGATGACTAAATAGATCAAAACATGAACCTAATCGTGATAGTCATACCTTTTAAATCATTTTATCTCCCCTAAGCCTGAAAGAGGTCTACCAAATCTGTACCCAAAGGTGTCCATCAGGGAGGTTTCCCCACAATTCCAATATCCAAATCCGTCCAAGCCACGCTTGAATATCACGAGCTAGCAAATATAGGGAAGCTCCACAAGAATGTGAATCTAAAACATTTCGGCTTGTTATGAGCCAAGTCCTCCAATAAAATCCATAATCCAGATCGAAACCAATTTCATGAATACTTCAAGAATCAAAATTTTTAGAGGTTCATGCACCAGAACCTCAAAAATATCAAGATAAAACAATGCACCTGAATATTGTAGATGAAACCAATGAACCTGCTACCAGCAGGTGAAGCAAATGAACCTGCAATCAACAGGTGAGTTCCTAGTGAAGCTGCACCTACAGCCGAACCCAATCACCCGGTAACTAGTAGGTGATATCCAAAGAAGCTGCTCATGTAGCTGAATCCAATCAACCTGCAACCAGCAAGTGAAGTCCGAAGAAGCTGCTCCAGCAGCTGAAACCAACCAACCTGCAACCAGCAGGTTAATACCAAGAAAGCTGCTCCAGCAGCTGAAACCAATCAACCTGCAACCAGCAGGTTAATACCACGGAAGCTGCTCCAGCAGCTGAAACCAATCAACCTGCAACCAGCAGGTGAACTCCGAAGAAGCTGCTCCGGCAACTGAAACCAACCAACCTGCAACCAGCAGGTTAATACCAAGGAAGCTGCTCCAGCAGCTGAAACCAATCAACCTGCAACCAGCAGGTTAATACCAAGGAAGCTGCTCCAGTAGCTGAAACCAATCAACCTGCAACCAGCAGGTTAATACCAAGGAAGCTACCCCAGTAGCTGAAACCAATCAACCTGCAACCAGCAGGTGAAATCCGAAGAAGTTGCTCCAGCAGCTGAAACCAACCAACCTGCAACCAGCAGGTTAATAGCAAGGAAGCTGCTCCAGCTGCTGAAACCAATCAACCTGCAACCAGCAGGTTAATACCAAGGAAGCTGCTCCAGCAGCTGAAACCAATCAACCTGCAACCAGCAGGTGAACTCCGAAGAAGCTGCTCCAGCAACTGAAACCAACCAACCTGCAACCAGCAGGTTAATACCATGGAAGCTGCTCCAGCAGCTGAAACCAATCAACCTGCAACCAGCAGGTTAATACCAAGGAAGCTGCTCCAGCAGCTGAAACCATTCAACCTACAACCTTTTAAAAAGAAAGCTGCCAATGATAGTGCCTTGGGGGGAACTACCTCTTGATAGATAACAATCTCCTTGTAAGGTTCACCTTCGAAACTGAGATGAATATTTCGCTCATGTGCGACCCAGGTTGCCTTTCGATCCTTCAGATTTTATTAGGATTACTGACCTCTACCAATATTAAGATGGTGTCTTCAGTCACACCTGATTTCCTTCCACTACCTTAGCGTACAAAGGTGTAGCTCCATTATTTCTCAAACTTCCATAGCCTCTGGTGATTTTTCCCTTCAGAGGTTCGTGCTTACATGCCTTTAACATATATTTCCATTCTACATCCGCTGATTGGTAGGTAGCTTCATATGTGAACCTCGCACAACTTCCTTTAGTAATCGAGAGGTCATTCGTATCTCCTTCTTTGTCCAGTAGCATCTTTTCCAGAATCTGATTGAGATTATTATCATCTACTCCTTCTGCAATTCCTTCCATGAGGTATTCCCAAATTCCAGCTTCCACTATTCGAGAAGCTTATAGCAGCAGAATCATGCCTAAAAGGCTTACAATTGAGAACCTCCTCGGGATTCTTCACCATGATGATCATCATATAATTATATTGCTTGAAGCTTTCACGAGCTGAGATGGTTCCTTTCCAGGAGCTTCCTCTTTTAACCTTATTGTTGGCTCCTCTATCAATTGAGCACCTTAGAAGCTTCATAAGTCCCTCATGCTGTATTTTTTAGAATTGGCCACTCCTCTTTCAGTCTATAAGAGGTACCAATTCGCCTTTAGCTTCCCTTATGCCTATTTTGTTGGAGCTTCAACATCACCTAGATCATACCTTGGCACCTTTGCTCAATGCCTTCAACTAGATATTCTGACCTTCAACCTTCCACTATTGGTGAAGCTTCCGCTATGAGCACCCCTATAAGTTTCTTTCACCTACTTCTGTAGGTGCTGCCACATGACCAACCAAGAACTTCGCGAGGTTCCCTTGCACTTTTTTTCATAACTTTTACATGGTGCGCCTTGCCCTCATTATCCTTCATTAGAACAGCCATTTTCATCAATGCCATGGGTGGTTACCCCCCGAAAAACTGGAACCTTCATCGTGAGGTTCCTCCATTAAGGCTACCTGGTAACATGCTTCCTTCGTTATTCTACATTGAGCTTCCTGTAGTGAATTTCGTCATGCATAAGGTGGATCCTTCAGAGAACCTCAATCAAGTGTAGTATCTTGTTGTAGTGGAAGCTCTAGGTTCAACTGTCGAACCTCAAGTTGCGTGGTAGAACCGCTACGATTGACCCATATTGCTTCCTTTGATCTTCTAGCTTCCTGTAGAGGTTCTTGTTATTCAACTTCTTGTTAATTCCAGTAGTTGGACCTCTTCCATGAACCTCATTCCTCATGCCTTTGTTGCCTGGTTCATTGGTACCTCCTTGGTCAAGAGGTTCGCATCTAGCTCCACCTTCCTTCCCATGCAGGTTCACCTCCAATCGGCGTGTTCCTGGATTGTTGGAGCAGGGGAAATGGGAGCAGCTATGTTGGAGGCATTTGCCTGAGCTTCAGCTGTCTCTTTCATGGGAACCTCCACCTCATTCTCCTTAACAACTGGATTCACTTCATCCACCTTGATTTTGGCAAACTCTTTTTTCTTGATATCCTCCACCGCTTTAACAGCATCTTCGCCAAGCTGGGACCAGTCTAGGTCAGGGAACCTGAGGTGAGTGGATTTGATATAGTCGTTGATGGCAATGTTGTAGCTAGCTTCATAGGCTTCCTTCCTTCTTTCCTTCTGAGCAGACCTTTCCTGGGCAAGCTTTGTGTTCAGAGCTTCCATCTTCAGCTCTAGCTGGGGACCGTATACAAATTCCCGAATTTTTAGATAACTCGGGGTGTTATCTCATATACATTGAGATTGAACCTCCAACCAATTGAACCTCTAAATTGAGATTCACTATTTTCTGACCATAAGAATCTCTTTATCATATGCTAAGATGAAGTATTTGGGGGTACCTTACGGAAACCTTCTTCCATAGGTGCAACCTCGAGATTGAAGTCTCTCCTGTCTTTGCCATTAGAAACTCTCGACCAAACCTCTCTAGATGGTCGTACCTCCATTAGTAGGTGGATGTTCAGCTTCACCTGTCTAGTTAAACATATCAGCACCCCTGACATGAGAAGCTCCCGGGTCATAGAAGCTCTCATAACGGAACCCCATTTCTGGATATTTCCGACGAAAATTAACATCCGAAAACTTCATTTTCCGGCCATTCTTTTCATGTCTCTTCCATCAAGCCAAAAATATGTGCATCTCCGATCCATATATCGTCCTTTATGCATTTTCACCATCAAATGACTAGTATGAAGTTAATCACCTCCCTTCTTCTTCGCCTTTCTTCCATCAAGCCATGATTTTTCCTCCGTTTCTCCATGTTTTCCGGTTATTTTCCATAGTAATGATTCTCCTGACCATACGTGGAATTCAATCCGTGAAATCCTTGCTCAAGAATTTGTTTTCGGGCTCATCGCCGGAGCTCTTAGACATTGTTCCTCTCAAAAGATCGGAGATTCCCCTCCTTCTAGCGCCAAAAATGTTGTGCAAAAAATTCACACGACACCCCGAGAAAGCCTCACCGGAATAACTGAAGGATTTCGAGCATCAAACGTAGCGGAAATCAATAATAAAAACAATAAAATCGCAGGATCCATGCAAAACAAGACGTTTAATTCGTAGTTATGAACGTTTACCTTAAAACGAAGCTTTAACAGTTGAAGACAAATGGAGGTCCAAAGCAACTTGAATCACCACGCATCCCGCTCTCGCGATCTACGCTCTACCGGTATCCACACGAACGCTTTTCTCGAAGGATTGATGTGTACTAGCACCCGAAAACTGCTTCTCTCTCTATCTTCTTTATCTCTCTCAAGAACGGCTAGGGATTTGTAAAACTTGTATATATCCATATAAAATCAGCCATAAAGAGATATATATAGAGAGAAGAGAATTAGTTTTCTAATTATAATCCAATTATAATTAATACTAATCAGAAATTCCAATTTATTATTTAATTAAGTCTCACTTAATTAATTAATAACTAATTTCGGAATTAGTTCAAGTAATTCCATTTTTTCTATTTAATTAATTAATTAAGTCAAACTTAATTAACATTATAAATAGAACAAATTACTTATTTAATTTAAATTCATAATTTAAATTATTTCTCCTTCAAGCGTTCTTTGTGTGTGACCCTATAGGTTATTATTATGTTGGCAACAATTTTAATATCTAATTAAAATTGTAAACAATGAGCGGCATCTAGTAATACATCATTGCTACCCAAGTAATAATAATTAACTGGTGATCCAATTAAACCTTTCATGATTAATGTTTCCGTGTAATATAATCCCTTTAACCATATATTATAGATTAAACTCGAGGCATGTAATTAGTCATCCTCTTCAACGTTTAATCCGGGTTTCCTTGATCAATGAGTAGATTATTAAAAACAAATCAATATTTGAGCATGGCCATGCATTTTCATAATCTCACTCAATCAAGAGGCCAATAATATCTCTCCTAATAATAGGAGGGTTAAATCCTTTATCTATCATTCATATTTCTCATACGTCTCATAATATACCCGATGTACACTTTTATCATCACCCGGTCAAAGGTAACTTTTAATGTAGTCAAAGTATATTAATCCTCGTATAGAAATATAATGATCTCAAGTCTAAGGATCATTACACCATTATCACTATAAGTCTTTCTAATGACATTATCAACATGTAGAAACTCACTGTGGGTCAATCCAGTGTCATGTAGAATATTACATGCACCTATGTTCTTGACTTTAGTATCACTATACCTATGACCAATGAGATGTGGTCATTAGTCAACAAACATACTAATCTTTATGCATTATAATTGTCCCATATTATTAATGCTCGATTAGGGATATTTAGGAATATAAACACTATTCATATAATCTCACTTTTAAGTCACATACTTAAAGATATAGAATACATGTTACATATTCCAAGGACATTTATTAATCTAATATTTATTTCGCAGTAAATAAAGACATAATAAATCAATATAGAAATAATCGTTGGAACATAACAAAATAGTCTTTCCTAGAAGCACAACTACATTGTCTCTAGGGCACTAACACTATCAATCTCCCACTTGCACTAGAGCCAATCGCCCATGTATCTAATACTCATGGAACTAGTGTGACCTTCGTGCTTCTGCTGCGACAAAGCCTTGGTCAGTGGTTCCGCAACATTATCATTAATATGCACTTTACATTTATGTATATCTCCTTGATCATTAATCTCATTAATAAGGTGATATCGCCTAAGTAAGTTCTCAACCAACCTTCTTGGTTGCTTCGCAAGCATCAATATACTTAGCCTCCATTGTAGAATCATTTACTGTGAACTATTCCAGCTTACAACACTTCTATTTAGACAAAAACCGAATCCAGGCTGGGACATAGAATCGTCCCTATCTGTCTGGAAACTAGCATTAGTGTAACCTCTTACAACTAGCTTCTCATCTCCTCCGTATATCAAGAACGAATCTTCAGTCCGTTTAAGGTACTTAAGAATATTATTGACAGCTATCCAGTGACCCTCACCTGGATTAGACTGGTATCTGCTCATCATGCTTAAAGCATACGAGACATCAGGACGAGTACATATCATTGCACACATTATAGAACCAATTGCCGAAGCATATGGTACTTGACTCATACAGTCCTTATCATCTGATGATTTAGGACAGTTTCCCTTTGAGATCACTATCCCATGAGACACCGGGACATAGCCCTTCTTTGCCTCTTGCATCCCAAAACGATGCAACACTTTGTCAATGTATGTACTCTGACTCAAGCCCATTAATCTTTTAGATCTATCTCTATAGATCCTGATCCCTAAGATATAGGTAGCATCGCCTAAGTCTTTCATCGAGAAACTTTTTCCCAACCAAGTCTTCACAGCCTGTAGAGAAGGAATGTCATTCCCTATTAGTAATATGTCATCTAGATATAATACTAGGAATGCCACATGGCTCCCACTAACCTTCTTATAAACACACGACTCATCCTCATTTTGTATGAAGCCAAACTCTTTGACTGTTTCATCAAAACGGATGTTCCATCTCCTTGAGGCCTGCTTCAATCCATAAATGGATCGTCGCAACTTACAAACCATTCTAGCAAACCTTGAATCGATAAAAACCCTGAGATTGTGTCATGTACACATCCTCTTCTAAGCTCCCATTTAAGAAAGCAGTCTTGACATCCATTTGCCAGATCTCATAGTCATAATAAGCTGCTATCGTAAGCAAAATCCTGATGGATTTGACCATAGCTACCGGTGAGAAAGTTTCATCATAGTCAATACCATGAATTTGCTTAAAACCTTTCGCCACTAGTCTTGCCTTGTAGGTCTGTAAATTTCCATCCATGTCAGTTTTCTTTTTGAAAACCCACTTGCACTCTTTGGGTTTTACCCCATCCGGTGGTGCAACCAAAGTCCACACTTGGTTTTCATACATGGAATCCATCTCAGATTTCATGGCCTCCAGCCATCTCTCAGAATCTGGACTGTTCATAGAATCCTTGTAGGTGAGAGGCTCATAATCATCTATAAGCATTACATCGCCACTTTGAGACAGGAGAAATCCATAATATCTCTCTGGCTCCTGGCGAATCCTACTAGATCTACGAACAACCTGTGTTTCTTTAGCAGTATTGTTCTCAACATCTTGAGTCTCATTCTGCTCATGTTCCAACTCTGGTTCAACATTATCTTGTAGTTCTCAATCCTTATCGAGGTCTATCGTCCTCCCACTATTTTTCTTAGAAAGCAGTTCTCTCTCTAGAAACATAGCCGTTTGAGAAACAAACATTTTGTTCTCAGAAGGTTTATAGAAATAATACCCTTTAGTTTCTAATGGGTATCCTACAAAATTACATTTATCTGATTTCGGTCCTAGCTTATTAGAGACCAAACGCTTTGCATCCCCAAACTTTCATAAATGACACGCTATTACGTTTATCAGTCCATATCTCATATGGTGTCTTTTGAACCGATTTTGAAGGAACTCGGTTTAATGTTTCTGCAGCCATTTCTAGGGCACCCCATAAACTGATTGGAAGATCCGCATGACTCATCATCGATCGCACTATGTCCAACAAGGTACGATTTCTCCTTTCAGACACCCCATTCACTATGGTGTTCCAGGAGGAGTGAGTTGTGATACAATACCACACTCCTTTAGGAAATTCTTAAATTTCTAGCTTAAGTATTCTCCCCCACAATCAGATCGTAGAGTTTTAATACTTTCGCCTATTTGCTTTTCAACTTCAGCCTTATACTCTTTGAATTTTTCAAACGATTCGGATTTGTTCTTCAAAAGATACATATATCCGAATCATCAGTAAAGGTTATGAAATAATAAAAGCCACCTCTTGCCATCGTACGCATTGGACCACATACATCACTATGTATCAATTCCAATCGTTTAGTGGCCCTCTCACCTTGTCCGGTAAAAGAAGCTTTAGTCATTTTGCCAATGAGACATGGTTCACATTCCTCGTATGATTCGAAATCAAACTTATCCACGTATCCATCCTTATGTAACTTGGAAATGCGATTCTCATTTTTATGGCCTAAATGACAGTGCCAGAGGTATGTTTGATTTGAGTCATTTGTCTTAAGATGTTTATTATTTATGTTATAGAAGGAGTATCAAGATCAAGAACATATAAACCATTATACAAACGTGCAACCCCATAGGTAACATTATTTAATGAAAACGAACAACCATTGTTCTGAATCAAAAACGAAAAACCAATCTTGTCCAAACAAGAAATGGAAATAATGTTTCTGCAAATCACGGGCACGTAAAACAGTTCTCAAGTTCTAAATAAGCCCAGTGGGCAATGATAAATAATAAGTCCCTATAGCTAAGGCAGCAACCTTTGCTCCATTGCCAACACGTAGGTCGACTTCTCCTTTCGCCAAAGTTCTACTCCTTCGAAGTTCCTTCACATTTATACGAATGTGAGAACCACATCTAGTATCTAATACCCATGATGTAGAAGTAGACAAATTGACTTCTATAACACAAATACATGAATCAGAAATCTGAACATCTTTCAGTTTCTTTAGATCCTCCAATTAATTTTGACAGTTTCTCTTCCTTTCACCCTGTTTACACGCATACAAGGTCTTGCTTGTATCAAATTTCTCTTGACGAGCCCATCTTCAAACATATGTTTAAGGTGCTCGATCATGATATAAGAATCAAAATTCTAATGTTGTTTCTGCAGCTTAGGACTCATAGTCGCAAGCATCAAACAGGTGACATCGGTGTCATCATCCAAATGCTTCTGACAAGCATTTCGTTGAGTCTCCGTTGCACCTTCAGAAAGAGGTCCAGGTCGAGGAATATTAATGACATAGAGCTTTCGCTCTTGCCTGAGGACAATCCTCAAATTCCTAAGCCAATCTAGGAAGTTAGTTCCTGTCAACTTGTCCATCTCAAGGACTGATCGTACAGAGAAGTTATTTGAGTTGTTTGCCTTTTCGAATTTCTACAATGTTAAAATGCATAAAATAATTAGTCTACAGAATTATTAAATTATGTTCAAGTGACTATTCATATATATTCAAAATATATATCTCCCACTATTTTTATCAAATTAATAGCCCTACCTATCAATTCGGAAAAGTTTCTCTAAACCTTTCTAGTGAGCCAAGATCCATATTTCATCCCTTTTAAGGTCAGCTTTGGCTTTTCTCCTTAAAATGATTATTTAGGTAGACAACATTTGCCAATTATATCATATATAACTCTTGGATAGTTTGGTAGAACAACATTTGTTCACATAACAACATTTGTTCCTATTTATTCCATAAATCTTACCAAACTCTATGCCTCTAAGTTCACAATCTTATTGTGGTCACTTAGTTAAGTCAAACCCAAAGGTCTAGTAGTTGAGTATCAATAACTTACTCGATCGCGCCTTACCACGATAAACGAGGGTACTCCGCTTTGGCGCACCTACCCTTTGTCGATCTAGGTCTTGACGAGTGTTTCCCATTTGGAAGGCATCTTAAACTTAATATTTTTTTTAGGGGTTTGTTAATTAAAACGACCATGATCCCATCATAAAGAGATTCCTAATTTTCCTTGAATTAAATACTTCAAATCAATATTCACCAATGGTTTGATTTCCAGGTTGTTGGAGGAGTCACAAACGGCCTCACTTAATATCCAACTTCCTTACAGGTATGACCCGTTTTTGACAAAATCTCCCCATATCGAAGTAATTGAAAATTCATATTTAATTCCGTGTTTCATAAACACAGAAATCTCATAGTCGTTATTTTTAATTTTAAAATCTCGATTCGTTACAGATTTTATCTTGTTTAAGCAGGCATGGCATGGGTGATGTATCTAATACATTCAATCATACATGATTAATCTAATTAAAGCACGCATCTCTATGTATTCTACACATACATTCATACATCATATGTAAAGTGCAGTATGTAAACGTGATTGGTTATGGCCTTTATCCTATATGATCCTTTCAAGCTAATGAAAGGATCAAGGTCAATCTATGGTGGTAAAAACATAAATACAGTTACATGTCTTCATTCTTCTTGTCTTCTTGGATCGCCTCCTTGCTTGCTTGTCTTCATGTCTTCATGTACATTACATAAACAAAACAACTATACTAATGTAATTACAAGGAGAACTCGAGTTACATTCGAGATTTAATCATTACAAGGAATGACGACATGCAAGTCGTATTTAGAAACCAAACCATAAACAAAAACCTCTATCCTATGGGTCTCAAGGCCATAACCATCCACCATGCTCAAGTAACAATTAAAGAACATGTCATATTATCTAATCATGTTAAACGATATCATATTTCAGATGATCCAATCAAAGAAATAAGATAACGCAAAAATCAGAAAATCAGAATCAAATTCTGAAAACAATAAATCGCCGTTTTCAGTCACTAAACGGCGTCAAACGCCTTACAACCGAATCGATGATAGCTTAGCTATCAGTTTTGTTCAGACGCTCGTTTTCAGTCAGAAAACATATATCCTTTGCGAAAATCGGACACTGGACACAGATTTCACCGAATCTTAACAGCGTATACAGAAATCGTATCGTATACAATCCCCATATCAAGAACAAACATAAATCATATATATATATATATATATATATATATATATATATATATATATATATATATATATATATATATATATATATATATGAACGTCATCAACATATCATATCCAATATGATCATATAAGTTATAACTCATAAAACGATTTTCAGAAAATCAAAATCAAATTCTGAAAACTATAAATCGCTGTTTACAGGCAGTAAAATACGTCAAACGGCTTACAGATGTGAACCTGACTATGTCAGTCTTGCTCAGTGGCCCGATTCCAGTCAGAAAACATATCTCGTTTGCGTAAATCGGACACAGTACGCAAATTTCACTAAATTTGCACAATTTTTCGAAAATCGTATCGTATACAATCTCCAAAAATAAGAACAAGCATGTATCATATACACTCAGCAATTTACACAATCATCCCATGATTATAAAATCCACTAATATATCATATGTTCAAAACATATACATACACATCTCGTATAATCAAAAAAACATGGCAAATCACATACATGCTTATATACACCAAAACTGTTAAACACATAACCGAATTAAAAGCGTTTTGCAAGTAGCTCTGATGCCATTGAAGGATTTCGAGCATCAAACGTAGCAGAAATCAATAATAAAAACAATAAAATCAAAACTCAATCGTAGGATCCATGCAAAACAAGACATTTAATTCGTAGTTATGAACGTTTACCTTAAAACGAAGCTTTAACAGTTGATGACAGATGGAGGTCCAAAGCAACTTGAATCACCACGCATCCCGCTCTCGCGATCTACGCTCTACCGATATCCACACGAACGCTTTTCTCGAAGGATTGATGTATACTAGCACCCGAAAACTGCTTCTCTCTCTATCTTCTTTATCTCTCTCAAGAACGGCTATGGTTTTGTAAAACTTGTATATATCCATGTAAAATCAGCCATAAAGAGATATATATAGAGAGAAGAGAATTAGTTTTCTAATTATAATCCAATTATAATTAATACTAATCAGAAATTCCAATTTATTATTTAATTAAGTCTCACTTAATTAATTAATAACTAATTTCGGAATTAGTTAAAGTAATTCCATTTTTTCTATTTAATTAATTAATTAAGTCAAACTTAATTAACATTATAAATAGAACAAATTACTTATTTAATTTAAATTCATAATTTAAATTATTTCTCCTTCAAGCGTTCTTTGTGTGTGACCCTATAGGTTATTATTACGTTGGCAACAATTTTAATATCTAATTAAAATTGTAAACAATGAGCGGCATCTAGTAATACATCATTGCTACCCAAGTAATAATAATTAACTGGTGATCCAATTAAACCTTTCGTGATTAATGTTTCCGTGTAATATAATCCCTTTAACCATATATTATAGATTAAACTCGAGGCATGTAATTAGTCATCCTCTTCAACGTTTAATCCGGGTTTCCTTGATCAATGAGTAGATTTTTAAAAACAAATCAATATTTGAGCATGGCCATGCATTTTCATAATCTCACTCAATCAAGAGGCCAATAATATCTCTCCTAATAATAGGAGGGTTAAATCCTTTATCTATCATTCATATTTCTCATACGTCTCATAATATACCCGATGTACACTTTTATCATCACCCGGTCAAAGGTAACTTTTAATGTAGTCAAAGTATATTAATCCTCGTATAGAAATATAATGATCTCAAGTCTAAGGATCATTACACCATTATCACTATGAGTCTTTCTAATGACATTATCAACATGTAGAAACTCACTGTGGGTCAATCCAGTGTCATGTAGAATATTACATGCACCTATGTTCTTGACTTTAGTATCACTATACCTATGACCAATGAGATGTGGTCATCAGTCAACAAACATACTAATCTTTATGCATTATAATTGTCCCATATTATTAATGCTCGATTAGGGATATTTAGGAATATAAACACTATTCATATAATCTCACTTTTAAGTCACATACTTAAAGATATAGAATACATGTTACATATTCCATGGACATTTATTATTCTAATATTTATTTCGCAGTAAATAAAGACATAATAAATCAATATAGAAATAATCGTTGGAACATAACAAAATAGTCTTTCCTAGAAGCACAACTACATTGTCTCTAGGGCACTAACACTATCAATAACAGGAGTTATCCTTGGTTTTCGGATAATTAACAAACCGAACAGCTGTACTGAAACAGGGCAGCTGAACCTAGTAATGGTGTTTAGTGTTTTTTGGGCTGAATTAGCAAGGTCACCGGACAATATGGAATTAAATTCCGGCCAAGATGTGTCCGGGAAAGTATCACTAAGGTTACACGTGCCTTGTGTAGAGAGAAGTGAAATTCCGAACCCCCTTGCCAACTGCCTACATATCCTATTTATAGGAATCAAGCCCCGATGTAGTTCTTTAGGTCATGGACTCCTTTCTTTAGCAATAAGCCACGTTTTTTATGTATTTTATCCTTCCTCCAATGCTGATCTTGAAGTGTTTGTGTAGAAATAAGTGTCCTACTTCTAGTATACCACTAGAAGTCCATTTATCCATGTATTTTCATGTAATTATCCACATATGTATGCATATATGATGTGTATAACGTGTATATCCCATTTGATGTAGTAGAATCCATCTCAAAGTCCATCTCTTGAGTCCAATTCCGTGCTCCTAAAATTTAGGAGATAATCCTTATCCAAAACAGCGAACCTGGCGGATGGAGGTGGAGCTGCAGTCGCCACCTCCACCTCCAGAGCTTCCCTCAAACTCTCCACCTCCAGAGCTACCTCCAAAATCGTACCTCCACAGCTACCTCCAAAACAGCACCTTCAGAGCTTCCCTCAAATTCTCCACCTCCACAGCGGAACCTCCATAGTTGAACCTCAAATGTTATTCAAACCACTCCAATTGGGCCCCCAAATATCCATGGGCCTAAAATTAAATCCATTACAAATTTTGGGCACAACACAATTGATCTCGCAAGATACCCTAGCTAACAAATGGGAAACCTTATTGGCTTGTTTTTTAACAAACGAGATAGAGATATCCGGGCGACTACTTATTAGAGTGCGACTTTCTTGCAGAATACTCCCCACTTCCAGATAGTTAACTGATCATTCTTTAATGGCTTGAACTGTTGTTAAAGAATCACTTTCAATCTCCACATTCTCAATACCTGCCTCAAACACCCACCTTAAAGCTTCCAAAACCCCTCCTGCTTCTGCCTCAAAAACAGAAATCTCTCCCTCTCTTCGATAGTTACGAGCATTGCAGAATTTCCCTAAATGGTCTCGAAGGATCATTCCAACTGAGTAGCTAGAGCTGCCTGCAATCGCAGAGGCATCCACGTTCAGGGACGGAACCAGGAATAAATATTGGGGGGCGAAATTTTTCGGTCATCGGAAAATTTTCTGATAACCGGAAGATATCGGAAAATTTTCGTAAAAAATAGGGGACTAATGAAGATTTTTGTGAAAAATAAAGATTTTTGTAAGAAATATGAGACTAAATGAAGATTTTCGTAAGAAATAGGAGAGTAAATAAAGATTTTTGTATAAAATTGGGGCATAAATGTAGATTTTTAGAAAAAATGGGGAACTAAATGAAGATATTTGAAAAAAAATAGTGGGACTAAATGAATTTTTTTGTAAAAATATGGGAACTAAATGAATTTTTTTGTAAAAATGGGAGGACTAAATGAATTTTTTTATTAAAATGGGGGGACAAAATTCAAAATTTTAAAATATATATATAAAAAAATTTTACATTTTCAGATTTTTGGGGGGACGACCGCCACGCGTGCCCCCCTTCCCTCCGTCCCTGTCCACGTTAATCTTTACCTTTCCTGCAAAAAGTCTTCATGTTTTGATTTGTTTAATTAAAGATAAGATATACTCCTTATTTGAATATCACGTGCTTTTACTGCCTCGCTCATGGAACTTTGCCTTTGGGAATGACCTTGATTACAGCCCAATAAAATGTGTTGTTTAAGGTTTTCAACAATAAAAATTTTGATATTTTTTATTATATAAATAGAAAATATTTGTTATACAACTTTAAAATCCTGTAAATTAATTTTACCTAAACTTCCATATCTATACTATATTATAACTAGCTTATAACCTGTACAATTCACGGTTTCTTTTTTAATATTTATAATTATATTAATTTCTCTAATATTTATATGTTATTAATTTATATATCAAATTGTTGTTAACAAATTGATATATATAAAATTTCACACGTTCAATTTAATCTTTGTGTTTTATCTTGAATTCTTAAAATTTGATTTGTATAATTTTACAGTCCACATGAAATTAACAAAATAATTATTAATTTAGTAACGGTTTAACAATAATTTTCTGATAAAAACTACACATAAACAAAAGAAAGAAGAAATTGACGATTTTTTACTTTGAAAATTATATTCGATATATGAAATCTACTTATATTTCGTTTTGATTATCAAAATACCCTTCTTATTATTTGAAGATAGTTCTACTAACAACCAAATACAATTTTACTAATAAGTGTAAGAGTGATTTTTCCAAAATTTTGATAGTCGGTAGTTCGGTCATCAGTACGATAAAATAAATACGAACCGTTAGATCTTAAAATAAATAGATGAAAAATGTTGAATTTAACATAAATAATATTTTCTAAAATAACATGTAAACTAAAAAGTGTATTAATGTTGAAACATGAAAAAGTGTATGTCAATTATTTAAATCATATATAATTAGTTTTCTAAGAAAAATTTTAATGCGGGTCTTTGATTCTGAATGGTATAATGTAAAAATTCGTAATTATAATTTCTCTTGAGATTCTGATTGTTTCCATTTCGGTAATAATTTTTAAATCATCACTAAGTTAAATATAATTTTTCCTGTAAAAAAAAGAAGATAATTTTATAAGTTTCGTAATGTGATTCAAAACTATAACCTATTCTAGTATATTTCAATTTTAAATATTTTGGTGATTAGTATTCGAATATCTTTAAAGCATTCGAATAAAATTTCTCTTACACTTATATTAAGATCAAAACATTAAAAAATTATTGGTTCGATTTTTAGCTATTAATCGGTTATCCTATTTAATAAGAAAAAATTATGGAAATAATAATATTATAACTAATTATAACCAATCAATTTAAATCAAAATATGATAGCTTTTATACCTTTTTTAAGTAAATTCTATTTATTGTACATACAGCAATTTTTTCAGAATAAAGTTATGTTAACCGAATCTATACTATTATATAAAAGTCAAAACATTAAAATTTTGGTTGGTCGGTATGGTATCTATTGATTTTACTTATTTACCCTTACTTAACGCTACATGTTATTTACTTATTTATCCTTACTTAATTATTTATAGTTATTAATAACTAATAAATTTACTTCTTCAGGTAAAACATGTTATCTTTTCTATTTTTCAATAACTAATCAATTTTCTTTTTCATGTAAAATACATTATCTTTTATATTTTGTCTAACTAAAATTACTGCTTCACTAATCAATTACTCCATCTTTTTTAGCCAAAATATGTTACTTTTTCTATTTTCTCTAACTAAAACATCTCTTTTTCCAATTATATCACGGAAGGTTCTATTTAATAAAATAAAATAATAATATTATAAATACTAATAATTAACTGATTTCCTTTTTCAGCTAAAACGTATTATATTTTCTATATTTTCTAACTAAATCCATTTTTTCTAGAAATATCACGGGCAACAATAATTTCTCCTTTTCTAAAAACATTAAGAGCAGTTTTATTTAGTAAAATAACTTAATTAAATTATAATTACGATAAACTAATCAATTACCTTTTTCACCTAAAACAGGTTGCCATTTAATTTTCACATTACCTTTTTTATTTTCTCTAACTAAGATATCTTTTTTACTAATTTATCATGGGCGTTTCTATTTAATAAAAAAAATTATAATATTATAATACTAATAATTAACCGATTACCTTTTTCTGTTAAAATGTATCTTCTTTTCTATATTTTCTAACTAAAATCCCTCTTTTTCAAGAAATATCACGGGCAACATTAATTTTTCCCTTTCTAAATATACTACGAGCAATTTTATTTAGTAAATAACATAATTAAATATTTTATCAAACTAAAATTTCTCCTTTACGAATCAATTTCTTTTTTCAGGATAAACATATTACCTTTTCTATTTTTCAATAACTAAGTAATTTCCTTTTTCATGTAAAATACAATATCTTTTATATTTTATTAATTAAACTTTCTACTATTTTAAAAACACTACGAGCAATTTTGTTCAATAAAATAACATAAGTAAATTATAATTACTATTAACTAATCAATTAACTTTTTCAACCAAAATACGTTACATTTTTTCTTTTCTCTAACTAAAATATCTATTTTTCCAATTATACCTTTTTCAACCAAAACATTACCTTTTTTGTTTTCTCTAACTAAAATCTCTCTTTTTTCCAATTATATGACAAGGGATTCTATTTAGTTATATCCTTATCTATACTATATTATAATAAGCGAAAGGGGGTATAATTTGTAGTTGGTTACCCCCTTATTTTCGGTTATCCCCTTATTTTTGGTTGTCCTCATTCACAACCGTTAGATCTTCAATTCAAATAGATCATGACAGTTAGATACAACAATACTAAAAGTTGAAGGTCTAAGGTTCGAATTCCGCCAACAACATTTTAATATAAAATTAATAGAGATTAGGGAGCCTGAGATATATCTCAGGTAAGTTTCCTGAGATACCTATATTTTGTATGTAAAAATGGGGTGGGCGTTTTAGTAAATTCAGAATTTTTTACTATATTATAATAAGCGAAAGGGGTACAATTTGTAGTTGGTTACCCCTTATTTTCGGTTATCCCCTTATTTTTGGTTATCCTCATTCATAACCGTTAGATCTTCAATTCAAATGGATCATGACCGTTAGATACAACAATACTAAAAGTTGAAGGTCTAAGGTTCGAATCCCGCCAACAACATTTTAATATAAAATTAATAGAGATCAGGGAGCCTGAGATATATCTCAGGTAAGTTTCCTGAGATACCTATATTTTGTATGTAAAAATGGGGTGGGCGTTTTAGTAAATTCAGAATATTTTAATTAGCCCTGCGGACCCAGTAAAATTTAAGGTTGTTTTGTATTGTATCTCAGGAAAAGTTCCCTCTGATATATCTGAGGGTCCTTTTTCTCAAATCTATACTATTATATAAAAGCCGAAACATTAAAAGTTTTGGTACCTGTTTTTTGGTACTAAGTGAATTTACTTATTTACCCTTCATTATAAAGAAAAATATATATGATATCTATACTATTAAAACTCCTAAAATAAATAATAACATAATATAATTAATGGTAAGTAGTCGATTGACTTTTTTCACATTTACTTTTAATTGAACGTATTACTTTTATAAACACCTACTAATCTTAAAATCATTAATATATACACCGAAAATATCACATCATATATTTATGATATCTATAATATTAAAACTCCTAAAATAAACAATAACATAATATAATTAATGGTAAGTAATCGATTGCCTTTTTCACAATTACTTTTAATTGAACATATTACCTTTTATAAACACCTACTAATCTTA
This sequence comes from Saposhnikovia divaricata, assembly GCA_036435485.1. Taxonomy (NCBI): domain Eukaryota; kingdom Viridiplantae; phylum Streptophyta; class Magnoliopsida; order Apiales; family Apiaceae; genus Saposhnikovia; species Saposhnikovia divaricata. Next base: position 126,650,163 of record CM071595.1, read on the forward strand.
AAATCATTAATATATACCCGAAAATATCACATCATATTCTTCAATTATTAATAAAATATATTAAAAATCTATATACGTTGTTTATAAGAACATCAATCGTATCATACCGTACAATCATTAATATTTCCTTTCAAATTAAAATACGTTAACTTTTTAATTTAAAACTAATATTATAATCATTAATATATACCCAAATATACTACATCATATTTTTCAATTACATTAAAAGTTTTGGTACATGTTTTTTGGTACTAATTGAATTTACTTATTTACCCTTCATTATAAAAAATATATATATGATATCTATACTATTAAAACTCCTAAAATAAATAATAACATAATATAATTAGTGGCAAGTAGTCGATTGTCTTTTTTCACAATCATTTTAATGGAACATATTACCTTTTATAAACACATATTAATCTTAAAATCATTAATATATATCCGAAAATATCACATCATATATATATATATATATATATATATATATATATATATATATATATAATATCCATTCGACTAAAACTCCTAAAATAAATAATATAATATAATTAATGGTAAGTAGTCGATTGCCTTTTTTCACATTTACTTTTAATTGAACATATTACCTTTTATAAACACCTACTAATCTTAAAATCATTAATATATACCCGAAAATATCACATCATATTTTTCAATTATTAGTAAAATATATTAAAAATCTGTATACGTTGTTTATAAAAACATCAATCGTATCATACCTTACAATCATTAATATTTCCTTTCAAATTTAAACACGTTAACTTTTTAATTTAAAACTAATCTTACAATCATTAATATATACTCGAAATATTACATCATATTTTTCAATTATTAATAAAATATATTAAAATATTTATACGTTGTTTATAATAAGGAAACATTAGTATTATCCGTAAACATGAATATATTAATTTATATTAAATTAAAATTAATGATAATTAGTCGATTGCCTTAATTAAATTATAATTACTATAAACTATTCACTTACTTTTTTCACATAAATCGTATAATCTTTTTAATTTTCACGTTACCTTTCTATTTTTCTAGCTAAAATATCTCTTTTTCCAATTATATTACGGGCGGTTCTATTTAATATAATAAACTAATAATTTATAATATTAATAATGAACTTATTACCCTTTTCAGCTAAAACGTATCATCCTTTATATATTTTCTAACTAAAATCCCTCTTTTAATAGAAATATCACATACAATATTAATTTCTTCTTTTCAAAAAACATTACGAGAGCAATTGTATTTAGTAAAATAACGTAATTAAGTTATAAATACTATAAACTAATCAATTACCTTTTTCACCTAGACATGTCAAATTTTAATTTTCTCTAACTAAATCATCTCTTTTTCTAATCATATCACGGGCATTATATTTAATAAAATAAACAAATTATTTTATAATTATTAATAATTAACCAATTACTTTTTTTAACTAAAACCTATCATTTTTTATATATTTTCTTACTAAAATCTCTTTATTTCTAGAAATATCATGGATAACATTTATATAATTATTATCAAATTATCTCATATAAAAATTTAAGTCTCCAATGTTTTAAAAAATTAATTTCCATTAATGAAAAAAATTCATATAATATTTAAAAAAATCCGTGCATCGCACGGGTTTTAAGCTAGTATATAATAAGAATAAGAGGGATCTTATCCAAATTTTGGTCCGGTCACTGTATTACCAAAATCATATGATCCGTTGGATTAAAAATAGACGATCAAGATTAGATCACATTAAAAAGAAAATTATAATCTAAAAAGGATATGCTTAGAAAAGATTGTATAAAAAGTGAATTTTAAAAAGAAAATTATAACCTAAAAATGATATAATTATAAAAGTTTGTATTATAATTGAATTTAAAAAGAAAATTATAATCTAAAAAAGATATATAATTAAAAAAGGTTGTATTAGAATTAAATTTTATTTATTTTTTTATTAGTATTAAAAGGAAATTCATGTGTACTATTTGAGCTCTATCTTGGGATCTGGAAATTTAGATAATTTTACAATCCACGCGAACCTCATAAAATTATCTTTAATTTAGTGATGCTTTAATAATTATTATTCAAATGAAAACACTCAGAATCTTAAGAGAAAGTATAATTACGAAATTTTACATTAATCCTATTCAATGTAGAAGTCCTACATTGATATGTTATTCAATGTAAAAACTTAACTATATATAATTTAAATCAATGACATATACATTTTCGTATTCAATGTAAATATACTTTTTAGTTTATAACATATTAAAATATAAAACATTTTTTATGCTAGATATAACGGTTTTCATCTATTTATTTTAGGATATGGTTGATTGTTTTCATGATTTTTCATCTCCTCCCGAGATAGTGTTGGAAAACCATATGTGTGATGCTTCCATGAATTAATGCAAATCCTTATTTTGTCAAAAAAAAAAGATCTTTGTCGTACGGAGGATTAGACTATCGATTATCAAAATTTTGGACAAATCACTCTTATATTTATTAAAATTGTATTTGGTTGTTAGTAGAACTATCTTCAAAGAATTACAAGGATATTTTGATAATTAAAACGAATTATAAGTAGAATTCATAAATCAAATAGAATTTTCAATGCAAAAATCGACAATTTTTGCGTAGGTTTAATTGAAAAATAATTGTTAAACCATCACTAAATTAAAGATTATTTTGTTAATTTCACGTGGGCTGTAAAATCGTCAAAATCAAATTTTAATAATTTAAGATAGAGTACAAATATTAAATCGATTGTGTAAACTCTTATATATATATATATATATATATATATCAATTTTTTACAACAATTTAATATGTAAATTAATAACATATAAAAAAATTAATATAATTATAAAAATTAAATAAAGGAGCCATGCAACGCACGGGTTATAAGCTAGTAAAAATAAAATAAAAATATTATAATGCTAATAATTAACCGATTACCTTTTTCAGCTAAAACGTATCATCTTTTCTATATTTTTTTAAAATAAAATCCCTTTTTTTCTATAAATATCACGGGCAACATTAATTTCTCATTTTCTAAAAATATTACGAGCAATTTTTTTATTAAAATAACATAATTAAATTTATACTATTATATAAAAGCCGAAAAATTAAAAGTTTGATTGGTCGGTACGGTTCCTGTTGATTTTACTTATTTACCCTTACTTAACGCCACATGTTATTTTTACTTATTTATCCTTACTTAATTATTTATAATTATTAATAACTAATAAATTTATTTTTTCAGGTAAAACATGTTATCTTTTTTATTTTTCAATAACTAATCAATTTTTTTCACGTAAAATACATTATCTTTTATATTTTGTCTAACTAGAATTATTATTCACTAATCAATTACTCCATCTTTTTCAGCCAAAATACGTTACTTTTTCTATTTTCTCTAACTAAAACATCTCTTTTTCCAATTATATCACGGGAGGTTAAATTTAATAAAATAAAATAATTATATTAAAATTCTAATAATTAACTAGTTTCTTTTTTCAGCTAAAAGAATTATCTTTTCTACATTTTCTAACTAAAATCCCTTTTTTCTAGAAATATCACGGGCAACAATAATTTCTCCTTTTCTAAAAACATTAAGAGCAGTTTTATTTAGTAAAATAACATAATTAAAATATAATTACGATAAATTAATTAATTACATTTTTCACCTAAAACATGTTGCCTTTTAATTTTTACATTACCTTTTTTTTATTTTCTGTAACTAAGATCTCTTTTTTACCAATTTTATTATGAGCGTTTCTATTTAATAAAAAAAATTATAATATTATAATACTACAAATTAACTGATTACCTTTTTTTGTTAAAACATATCTTCTTTTCTATATTTTTTTTAACTAAAATCCCCATTTTTCTAGAAATATCACGGGCAACATTAATTCTCCCTTTCTAAAAATACTACAAGCAATTTTATTTTATAAAATAACATAATTAAATATTTTATCTAACTAAAATTTCTCCTTTACTAATCAATTTCTTTTTTCAGGTTAAACATATTACCTTTTCTTTTTTCATTAACTAAGTAATTTTCTTTTTCAGATAAAATACAATATTTTTTATATTTTATCTAATTAAAATTTCTTCTTTTTTAAAAATATTACGAGCAATTTTGTTTAATAAAATAACATAACTATATTATAATTACTATTAACTAATCAATTAACTTTTTCGACCAAAACACGTTCTCTTTTCTCTAACTAAAATATCTCTTTCCAATTACATTACAGGTTACCTTTTTCAACCAAAAACATTATTATTTTTCTGTGGGAACCGCAGCCACAACCCTTTTAAGTGCGCACTGGGTAAACCCACGGGCTCACGCAATAGACTGCAAACCAGCAATAGACTGCAAACCACGTGAACCAGGTAAACCGCACAAGTACAACAGGTTTGTTTTCTCTAACTAGAATCTCTCCTTTTTCCAATTATATGACGGGGGATTCTACTTAATAAAAATATTATAATGTTAATAATTAACCGATTACATTTTTCAGCTAAAATATATCATCTTTTATATATTTTTTTTTAACTAAAATCCCTCTTTTTCTAGAAATATTACGAATAACATTTATATAATTATGATCATCATCTCATTTAAAAATTTAAGCCTCCAAAATTCATATTTAAAAAAAATTAATTCAAATTAATGAAAAAATTCATATAATATTAAAAAAAAATCTATGCATTACACGGGTTTTAAGCTAGTAATTTCTAAAAATTATTACATCGTTATCTATGCTATCATTAAGGTGAAATCTGTTTGGATTTCGCTTAGTTGTCTTATTTAATGTATTATTTATTAAATAATGTAATAAATTGTAGAAAATTTGAAAAAAATACTACTTTTTTAAGCATATTTACAGCTCCATTATCTTTCAAAAAATATTTGCCAAAATATGATTTGCAAATAAGAATAATTTGTTTTTATGGTTTGTAACAAATGCAACCTTTTTTATGTTTTTTCTCAAAAACGCTACAATTACTTTTGGTTGCATTAAAGGTTGATTTTAGGTGTATTCAGCTGCATTTGGTTATAAAATTGTATTTTTGCAAAAAGCTTTAAAATTAATTATTTTTTTGCAAAAATTTAATAAAATGAGATATTTTTGCAGAATAAAATTAAAGAAAATAGTATTTTTGTAAAAACCTTTAATTTTTTAATATTTAAATAACTTACAAATGTGCAAGACTCAAATTCCGTTAACAACGAACATTCTAATTAAAATTTTACATTATTAGTTCTAAAGATACAAAAAAAAAATATTTAGGACGAAACAGTAAAAATAAAAACAGACATATAAAATTATATTTAGATTTTTTCTCATTAGAAATTCAATAGTATTATAAATCTTCTGAACATAAATAAGAAAAACACTAAATTATTTATACATATTTATCTTCTCTCTGTTGCACTTTTCTTTTCATGTTTTTTAGAAAAATAATGCTAGTACCTGAACCCAAAGTCATTTATTATCATCTGATCTACCCATGAATTATACGGTGACATTTGTAATACTACAAACATGAATTCGTGCATCTTGTTAAAGTAACAGTATTCCATAAGTCTTTTACGAAGTTAATTCTCATGACTCTATCTTGAACTAACACATATTTTACATGTTAGAACTCACATATAATTCAACATAGCTTAATGTCCGTATTCTATTTGATAGATTGTATGATAATATTATAATATAATTTTTGAAATCGTATAACATTAATTATTAACTTTAATTTATAAATAATTATACTGTAATTGTTAGGAACCGATCCCTCGATTTTTTATAGTACTTTTCTATTATCGCTCTTATTCTTGGTCTCGTTATGAGGAGATCTTTGCTATTAGGAATGGTATTCTCCGACTGTTGTATGTTCTAGATCCCTTTGTTGTGTACCATGGAGGGAGTTTGCTAGTTAGAGATGTACCTATGGAAATTATGCACCAGATTTCTCTCACCGTGTTGACTGGACTACAGACCAACCTTGCTGCATTGCCATCATCCAGTACCGGGCAGATCGATCGGACTGAAGTTGCTACCATGATTTCCGATATCATAGCAGAGTTCCATAGGAGGGTTGGTGAGATGTTCACCCAGTGATGACTTGATTTGCTGCTGTTGTTGACTTAGTATAGTCTTTTTGGTTTAGGGGATGACATATATGTACGTTTGCGCATTCCCATCTTTTGGTTAGTATGTATATGATAGTTAGTGGTGACCCGCATTTTTGGATGGCGTCGCGTTAGATCTTTCTGTATTAGGGTGCACATATTCTACTGATCTATGTATTTGACTAGATGTAGTTGACTTATGCCCAGCCAGTTGGGTAGTGACCTTTAATATCTCCACGTACTAGCATGTCAGTTAGATATTTTCATGATTTACTTATTCTCAGCTATCGGGTTGTATTATTATGATGGATGTACTTAGTATTAGGCATGGAATGTACCAGTATGGTACCATATTATTATTTCATATATTATGATCTGTTAGTAGTACTGTCGTCTTATTTTATCTGTTATAGACTTGTGTTATATTAGAATATGATGCGAAATTGTTTCCCTATGTTACCCCTAGAACAGTTAACAACTTCTTTTCAGAAGCTACGACGTAAGATAAGTTTTAAAAAAAAAAACCTTTTCTAAGAATCACCAGTTAAAACCTGAAATACTTTCTTTTTAAGGAAAAAGAGTAATTGTTTTATAAAGAGACAAGAGAGAGAATCATGATTTTGAGTATGGTTTATTTTGAGAAACCTGAAATTTTGATCAGAATAAATATTTATGAATGCCTTTCATAACTGTGCCAGCAATAATGTCATATAACTGTTTATCTATGATATAACAGACCCTGTTGTTTTCACTCTTAATAGAAAAAGATGCCACCTAGAAGAGGAAGACCTCCAAGAAACCCTCGTCCTCAACCTGAAGTGAATCAAGACAATGAGGTTCCACCCCGGAACCCAATTCCAAACCCAGAACCAATACCTGCCCCAAATCCAAATCAGAATAATGACCCTATGAATCTACTCCTGGACTTTCTTCGTCAACACACCCAGAACCCTCAGCCTCAACAGAACAGAAATCCAGTAGGAGGAAATCCACCTCAAGCTCAACTGACCCAAACTACGGTGACTTTCAAATTGTTCAAATCTTTGAACCCACTTGAGTTCAAAGGTACCACTAACCCAGTGGAGGCTAGAATCTGGTTACGAGAGATAGAGAAGACTTTTGAGATTGTGGGAGTGGAAGAAGACAAGAAGACAGTGTTCGCAGCTTATATGTTGAAGGGTGAAGCAAACTACTGGTGGGAAGCAAAGAGAGCTATGGAGGGTAACGCGGTTATACCGTGGGCTAGATTTACAACGTTGTTTCTAGAAAGGTATTTTCCCAAGTATCTGGAGAATCAAATGGAAATTAAGTTTTTAGAACTCAAGCAAGGAACGATGACTATCGCAGTCTACGAAGCTAAGTTTACAGAACTCTCAAGATTCGTACCTTATCATGTGGACACCGAGGAAAAGAGATCTAAGCATTTTCAACAAGGACTGAAGCCCTGGATACAGAATCGAGTCGCTGTGTTTGAGATTACCAACTATGCAACCTTAGTTCAGAAAGCGGCCATAGTGGAAAGTGGAAGTGAATTATACCCGAAGGTTAAACATGGTAAGAAGAGGAAGCTTCAGAGTGGTGGAAGTAGTTTTGTGAAGAGGCCTGATAACCGAGGCGACAAGAAACCTTTTGTGAAGAGGGAGGACAGAAGCACTGATACCAGAAGGATTCGGAATCATGACACTAGAGGCAGCAATCAGAGTTTCAAACCTTCGCAGACAGTTAACATGATGCAAGGAAGACAACCTCTGTCAGAATGCAAGACATGTGGGAAGAAACACCCTGGACCTTGTCATCAAGCTAGCGTGAATTGTTACAACTATGGACAGAAGGGTCATTATGCTTCTAGTTGCAAGGATAAATCTACCACCTGTTTCACCTGTGGAAAGAAAGGTCACGTGTCCCGAGATTTCCGATAACTTGCTAAGGAGAATCCAGTACCTTGACTCACAGCACCTCCCAACAACAAGCCGACGGTGAGAACTTTCAACATGACAGTAAGAGATGCCATTGATGACAACGATATGATCGCAGGTACGCTTCTAATAAATTCTGAGGATGCGTGTGTTCTAGTTGATTCTGGAACTACCAAATCTTTTATTTCTGAGAACTTCATGAATAAGCTTAATCTTGAGTCTGTGCCCTTAGAGGGAATTCTGAACATAGAAGTAGCTAATCAGGAAGTCATTCCAGTGAGCCGATTGTGCCCGAACTGTTCTATAGAGATACAGGGACAACATTTTGACGCAGACCTCATTCCTTTTAAGTTAGGGGAATTCGATGTAATCCTAAGAATGGATTGGTTAGTACGTTACGATGCTCAAATAAATTGTCGTCGGAAGAAGGTTAGCCTAAGAGAATCTAATGGTATGAGAATTTCGTTTTGTGGACGGAAATCGACTAGAGATTTTCTGTCAATAATTCAAGCTAAAAGATTACTTCGACAAGGTTGTCAAGCCTACCTGGCTCATGTAATAGATAAAGAAAAGCAGACCCCTACAATCGATGAGATTCCTGTAGTTAATCAGTTTAAAGATGTTTTTCCCGATGAGTTACTTGGAATGCCACCGGATCGAGAGATAGAATTCACAATTGATCTTGCACCAGGAACCGCACCCATCTCAAAAGCGCCTTACAGAATGGCACCAGTGGAAATGAAGGAATTGGCCACACAGCTGTAAGAGTTACTTGACAAAGGTGTAATCAGACTTTGTGTATCCCCGTGGGGAGCTCCAGTGTTGTTCGTGAAGATATTCCTAAGACTTCCTTTAGGACCCGATATGGACATTACGAGTTCCTAGTTATGTCGTTTGGATTGACGAATGCTCCAGCTGCTTTCATGGATTTAATGAATCATGTGTTCAAGAGATACTTGGATAAATTCGTGATTGTATTTATTGATGACATCCTCATATACTCAAAGTCTCCTGAGGAACATGCTGAACACCTCTGTTTGGTTCTAGAAGCCTTGAGGAAGGAAAAGTTGTATACGAAATTTTCAAAATGCGAATTCTGGCTAAAAGAAGTACATTTTTTATGGCATATTGTGAGCGGCGAAGGAATTTCGGTAGATCCAGCTAAGATAGAAGCCGTAGCAAATTGGGAGAGACCCAAGACTCCAATAGAGGTTAGAAGTTTCCTTGGACTAGCCGGTTACTATCGAAGATTTGTAAAAGACTTCTCGAAGATATCCACGCCACTGACACAACTTACCCGGAAAAGTGAAAAGTTTGAGTGGACCTCCAAATGCAAAGACAGCTTTCAGGAATTGAAGAAGAGACTGACTATTGCCCCAGTTTTAACCTTACCTGATGAAAAAGGCGATTTCGTGATTTTTAGCGATGCTTTTCACAAAGGATTAGGATGTGTACTGATGCAACATGGAAAGGTAATATCTTATGCCTCTCGACAACTGAAGGAATATGAATCCCGATACCCTACTCATGATTTAGAACTTGCTGCTATTGTTTTTGCATTCAAGATTTGGAGACATTACCTGTATGGAGAGAAATGCGAGATTTACACGGATCACAAAAGCTTAAAGTATATATTCACGCAGAAAGAATTGAACATGAGGCATAGAAGATGGTTGGAATTGATCAAGGACTACGACTGCACGATAAATTATCACCCGGGAAAGGCTAATGTGGTAGCTGATGCTTTAAGTAGAAAGGAAAGACTCAACCTATTAACAACCTCGAAAGAATTAATCAGAGAATTCGAGAAGATGGAGTTAGAAGTCAAGAACCCAGTCCAAAACAATGAAAGAGTTTACAGCATTCATTTTCAACCAGAGTTACTTGAGAAGATTCGCCGCTGTAAGGAACAAATAATGGAAGAAAGAAGATCAGAGTTGACATGAGAAGAATTTCTGAGTTCGAAAGATGATAAGGGAATAAAGCGATTTGCTTCGAGAGTTTGGATTCATAATGTTATAGAATTGAAGGAGGAAATCATGAGCGAGGCGCATAACTCGAGATATTCTATTCACCCAGGGAGCACAAAAATGAATCAAGACATCAAGATGAATTATTGGTGGCCTAACATGAAGAGAGAGATTGCAGAATGGGTGAGCAAGTGTTTGACCTGTCAGAAAGTGAAAGCTGAACATCAACGACCCAGTGGATTACTTCAATCATTAGAGATTCCAGAATGGAAATGGGAGCACATCACCATGGATTTCGTAGTAGGTTTACCTCGAACCAGAGCAAATTTTGATGCCATATGGGTTATAGTCGATAGACTCACGAAGTCAACACATTTTCTTTCTATCAGCGAACTGTATTCAGTAGAAAGGCTAGTAGGTTTGTACTTGAAGGAAGTGGTAGTTCGACATGGAGTGCCCGTGTCAGTTGTGTCATATAGAGACACCCGCTTTACTTCTAGATTCTGGAAGAGTTTTCAGGAATGCCTTGGCACTAAGCTAAATTTGAGTACAGCCTATCATCCACAAAAAGACGGATAGAGCGAAAGGACAATTCAGACGATAGAAGATATGCTACGAGCCTGCGTTCTGGATTCCAAGGGAAGTTGGGATAATCATCTACCGTTAGTTGAGTTTGCATACAATAATAGCTATCACTTCAGTACTAGCATGGCCCCGTATGAAGCTTTATATGGAAGGAAGTGCAGATCTCCACTATGTTGGGACGAAGTTGGTGAAAGAAGGATATTAGGGTCAGAAATGGTCCATCTGACAAAGCAATCCATAGAGAAGACTCGGAAGAGGTTGGTTGCTGCTCAAGACCGTTAGCGAAAATATGCAGATCTGAAAAGAAAAGATAAGTCGTTCGAGATAGGAGATAAAGTGTTGCTGAAAATTTCCCCGTGGAAAGGGGTAATGAGATTCGGGAAGAAAGAAAAACTGAGTCCTATGTATATTGGACCCTTTGAGATTCTCAAGAAGGTTGGAGCCGTGTCATATTAATTAGCCTTACCGCCAAACCTTCAGCACATTCATGATGTATTCCACGTATCATATTGAGATCCTATCATCCTGATCACCGACACGTATTAGAGTATGAACCCATCGATGTCAAGGCCGACTTGACCTACGTAGAGCAACCAGTGGAAGTTGTAGATTTCAAAGCATGAGTTGCGAAATAAGAAAATAAATTTAGTAAAAGTGATTTGGAGGAATCGTCAAATCGAAGAAGCCACTTGGGAGTTAGATAATGAAATGCGTAGTAAATACCTTGAATTGTTTAGCTAAATGTTGATCTCGAGGACGGAATCCTTTTAAGGGGGGAGACTGTAATAACCGTGAATTTTTATTAATATTAATATCAAGCTTTCTCGGAATAAATTTGGTAAACTCGATTTTTAGGGATGCATGCAAATGTTTATTTAGTGTAATGCTACCTTTTTATTTAATTATGATTTATGATTTATTTTTATTTATTATTATTATTATTATTATTATTATTATTATTATTATTATTATTATTATTATTACTTGTATTAATTTATTCTTATTTTTTTTAATCTAGGGAGGCAATAGCAAATGAGAATTTTATTTGATTAAGATTATTTGTCAAGTGGGGTGTAGGACTTGAGCCCAAAAGGTGTGTAGCCCATTAAGAGCCCAACTAGATAGAAATTATATAACTTAGCATTAGAAAGAGAAAACCCATTGTCTTTTCTCTACACCAATTATATTTTCTCTCGGTAGAAAAATAACACACACACACACATTAAAACACAACCCTTGAAAGCTTGTATCTCCATGGATTTTACTCGGATCATGCATACAATGGGTGATTATTGAGGCTCGTAAAGTGCTCTTCAAATCCATATAGCAAACACTTGATTTCGAAGAGTTTAGTTTTTATCGTGTTGTTAAATTTTGGGTTTTCATAAAAAAGGGTATGAGTTTTATGCCCTGAAAATCTTTTATTTATGTTTGTTTGATGATGATTGTATGAAATTATATATTTTATAAGCTAGGGTTTGTAATTATAATTAGGAAAAATGAATATATGAGAGTTTAGTTTTTTTTTATTTATTGTTTGAGTATGTATTGAATTGTGTGGGGGTTAATTGTTGAAGTGAGTGTTGTAAATTTTGGGGGATTTGTATTGTGATGGGTGGGTTTGGTGTTGCATGTCAGAGATGGAGCCACCACCGCGGCGGTAACGGTGATCGGCGGTGGTGGGTTGGCCGGAAGAGAAACAGGGGGGATGGTGTGCGATTAGAGAGGGAGAAGAGAGAGGTTCGATGAGAGACAGAGAGATTGAGAGATGGGGGAGATGAGAGAGATACGAAGGAGAGAGAGAGAGAGAGAGAGAGAGAGAGAGAGAGAGAGAGAGAGAGAATACGAGGCGGAGAGAGAGGGAGATGAAGGTCGGAGAGAGAGAAGAGAGGTCGGGGAGAGAGATGCGAAGGAGGGAGATAGAGAATAAGGTTGATAGATTGATGAGAAGAGTGGAGAAAAAGGGATATGGAGAGGGGTAGGATCGAGGATCGAGAGAGAGAGATGAGGGCGGAGAGAGGGACTGCGGTCAGAGAGATCGACGGAGAGATTGTGATAAACAGAGAGGTCGCGAGGAGAGAGAGAGATCAGTGGTGGGCAGCGGTGGTTGCCGCCGGCGTCACACGCCGCCGTGTGGTCCGTCCGGCGACCACCCAGCCACGGTGGTGATGCGATTTTTGGCGGGGGGTGGGGGTGATTAATTGGAGTGTGTGTTCTAAAAAAAATAAAAAAAAATAGTAATAAAATTGGAATAATTTTCTCTTTTTATTTTCCTTGGAAAAGATTTTGATAAAAGTTGTTAATTAATTTGGGTTCTTCTTTTAGAAATTAAGAGGAGAAGTGGATTAAAACTTTGGTCATGTGAAATTGGGTTCATTTTCTTAGAAATTGATTCATTATATTAAAAGTTGATTTTGATTTAATAAAATAATTGGTTTAAAATAGAGTAAAGAAATATGGTTTATTAGTTGAATATTGAATGAGAAAGAATTTAGAATTTGAGAGAATTATTAGAATAGGATTTATGTGATAAATCACATTTTGTTAAAAATAGGAATATTGATTATGTACTTAAATTTAATAAAAATGGATTCTTTGATTTTGGGAATAAATAGGAACTAATAATATTAGTTCTCTAAAAATGGACTTATTTAAGTAAAAAGATTTTTTTGATAAATTACAAAAATTTGATATGAGCCTTGTCTTTAAACTAGAAATTCGACGTAATTATTAACCAAGTTTTTAGCGAATGATTAAAAATAATTAGAGACATTTTAGGGAATTTTTTCCCCTACTAATAATTAGAGCGAGACTTTCCCACGTATAAGTTTATTTTAAATTTCTAACCGTACGGTATCATAAAACCCGATGTATTAAAATATAATAGGAAAAAGCAAATAGAGCCTCCATTTAAAGTATTGATTTGTGAACAAGACGTTAATGAGATTTTAAAGGATTACGAGAATATTTCAAATTATTTTTGAGAATTATTTGATTATCAATGACGTGATTATCAAATTATTTTGACAGTACATGACTAATTTCTTACCCGAGTACTAAAATCTTTTTGATAAATTGTTATAGAATTTCTTTTTGAGAATTGAGACATTCGCTTGCGGGTAACGCTTTTTAATATTCGGTAGAGTTTAGCGTCGAGACAGAGGCAAGTTCATTCCTACCCTAACTCTCGGAAATTTCGTATTCTTGTTAATTAATTCATATTTATTTTCGAATTATCAATTATGAGATTTATTTGTTGCTCCTTATGATGCAATAATTTCTTTTGAGCATTATTTTCTCATTAAATATTATTTTACTGTTAAAATTAGTTTAATTGCGAATTGTATCCCCTAGAAGCGTAGAAGCAATTTCGTTGCTATCGGATCGATCTCATTAACTCGAGACGACTATTTATTTTGATTCAGTGGAACTAGTCTCATTAGTTCGAGATAGTAAAATTCATTCTTTTCAGTCGAATTTATTGTACAAATTTGACAATATTTATTGATTATCTTTTAGTTGGTTCATCTTTCGAACCAACAAATAGGAGTTTTAAAAACTAGGATCGTTAGAGTTTTACCCGTTAATCAAGTGAAAAATATTCTATTTAAACGTTCATCAATTATGAGTATTATAAACATTCGAGTGGTACGATTTGTTCAGTACGACTCAAAATATTTCATTTTTGAGACTATTCTCATTAGTTCGAGATAGTTGCCTTTTTTGTCAGAGGTTGGCATTTTGTACGTGTCAACCAATAAAATATGTTTATTGAGAGTTTACATCAGTCCATTGTTCGGATTGGTGGCACAATTGAGTCAGACTGGCAGTCCGCCAGATTAACAAGTATTTTCCTGTGAAGTTTATCTCAAATTTATCTATTCATTAAATATTCGAGAATTCTGTATTCTACTGGTCAATTTTGGGAAAGATGCCCATATTAGAGAAATAGAGACTTGTGTACCGTTATACGGACACGAGAATATTTTAGGCACTATGATGCCAGGGTTAATTTAATAACCCATTACGATGCTAGCATACATACATATATATTATATTTGGTTGACATCGCATGGTAGCCGTGATCGGGCGATCGGGCGAAGTACGGTGTCATAGGAGGACGGTATTCCCGGTCGGATACTTGGTCGCTCCACCGAGATACCGAGAGGTTGGAAGACCAGTTTATTCATTTCTCATGAGTCATCAGAGTTACACCAAATGAGTCTTTCGAGTATTCTGTTATCGAGACGAGTCCTGAGTCATTTTCAGATTGTTGATATCAGTCTGTTCATGAATTTTGAGTATTTCTTTCGGTAAATTTTATTATATTTATATACCGAGTAAGGAGAGAACTTGCTAAGCACCATAGTTGCTCATTCTTGCTTTACAATATTTATTCAGCTGTCAAGAAGGAGGGATACGAGACGTCCAGCCAGGGATCCAGAGGAAAAGGGAAAGCTCAAGGCTATGCTGACAAAGACTAGAATATCCAGCTGGAACCTTTATCTTTCTACGTTGTGAACTTATGTAAGATATTAATTCAGAGATGTAATAAATCGTATTGTAAAAATGTGTGAGACCGATCTTGGATCTGCGGAGTGGGACACTTATGCTCCGTTGTAATAAATATTTTGCTTTATTATTGAGGTAACGTGTGCTGCAGGATATCGAGGCTGATGTGACGACCCGGGTCCCCGGACAGGGCGGATTTGGGGGCGTCACAGTTTGGAGGGATGACTTATATGATAAATTAACAATTAACATTATAGTTATATTTTAATATAATAATTTTTTAATTTTAATTTAATATAAATTTAATTAATGATATACATGGTTTAAAATTTACATTGTAAAATTTTAAATAAAAATGTCATTGACAGGTTCGAATCTTTAACTTTTAATAAAGTAATTTAATTATATAATATATGTTGACAGGTTCAAACCTTGAATTTTTGGTAAAGTAATTTAATCATATAATATATATTATTATTTGATCTAACGATCCTTATTTATTACTAAAAATAATGACTATAAAATATGGTATGATATTTTTGGATATATATTAATGACTGCAAGATTAGTTTTAAATTAAAATGTAACATGTTTTAATTAGAAAAAAATTATTACTAAAAGTAATGATCGGGAGGTATGCCGTGATATTTTGGGTATATATTAATTATTGCAATATTAGTTTTAAACTAAAAGAGAATGTGTTTTAATTAGAAAAAAATATTAATGATCGAAAGATATGGTTCAATTAATGTTTTTAGGTGTTTTTAAAACGTAATATCTTCATATGAAGGTAAACGTGAAAAAGACAATCGACTAATTATCATTAATTATATTATTTTATTATTTATTTTAATAATTAAGATAATCGTATTCAAAATCGAACCGATAACTTTTTAATATTTTAACTTTAATTAATATAATAATATTGATAGATTTGAGCAATGCATAATTCAAGTTGGAGGTATACCCGGGAACTTCAACATGGAAGGGCTATAAATTTTTTGGCAAATGTGTTGACTGTTTCTATTTATATCTTATTTTAGTTTATTTGAAATTATGTTATACTCGTTGTACTGACAAAGAAATTGCGTTAATTTATTCAGATGGTGAGCATTTCGAAGTAGATGAATATTTTGCAAGATAAATTTAGAAGTTACCAAGAATATTAAATAAATACAGAATTGTCGGCAAAGGGTCAATAAATTATTTAAAATATTTTGTAATTTTTGTATTTATGGGATTGACAGTATAATCAGTTTCATGGGCCCCATTCCAGGTAAGGTACCGCATACACCAGGACCATGGTGATGTTTCCGTTACATTTCTGGTATAAACAATTGCAAAAATGGTACAGGGCGCCACTTCAAGTGGCGACCAAGGAAACAGACGCCACTTGAAGTGGCGACTAGTTCCTGGGCGCCACTTGAAGTGGCGGCTGGATTAAATTTTTTTTTTTTCATCGTTCACCTCTTATTTTTTCCGTTTGTGAGGTTTTCTCAGTTTCTTTGTGAGTTTTTGACTGTTGACATTATTAAAATTTAAGTTTTGAAAATAAATTTTTTATTAAATTTTGTTCCGTATTCAAGTTTGGATGTTCTAGTTTTAGGTAAGGTAAAAATGTGGAAAAAATAATTTATCTAAATATGTTAAAATGTTGTGTGATTATGGGAAGTCCACATAAAATTTGTAATAATTTATTTGTGTAGGCATGTTTAGGGGCCTAAAAAACATGTGTTTACATGTAATTTTTTCAATTTTTTTGTTTGGCATGAAAGTGGTCACGTTCTACTTTTGAGTAAGCTAAAAATCTTGAAGAATTGATTTGTGTAATTAAGTTTATTTTGAGGCCTAAAAATGACAATG
Source organism: Saposhnikovia divaricata (assembly GCA_036435485.1). Classification (NCBI taxonomy): domain Eukaryota; kingdom Viridiplantae; phylum Streptophyta; class Magnoliopsida; order Apiales; family Apiaceae; genus Saposhnikovia; species Saposhnikovia divaricata. Next base: position 126,667,184 of record CM071595.1, read on the forward strand.
AAACACAATTTTCACACTTTTATTGAAATAAAAGAGGGGGAAAACAACAGAGAATTATGAAAATAAGCATATGATGACACGAGAACCGCCATGCAAGTTCTTAAAATTCACTGAGATCAACAGCATAATTCTCGTCCTCAGCTTCCTCAATTTCCCTTGCAATTTGACGTTCCTTTGCAGCTTCAGCTTCTATTGCAATTTCACGTTCCTTTGCAGCTCGAGCTTCCATTTCCATTTTAAATTTGACTTGTTGTGCAGCAAATTCAAAATGTTTTGCAAGTTTAGCATCCTCAGCTTGCAAATCGAATGACCTTTTGGTTTTCTTGGTTTGTTTGATTTCGGTTTTGCTGCTTTGTGGTTTTTTGCCCTTGTCCATCTTATGCTATTGCCTTGGAGAAAATGTATTTTAGAAGTAGGTAGTAATTTGTGATTTGCAATAAGCAGGAAAGAGGAAATTTATAGGCATTTTTGGAGATGAATAATTGTATTGATAGCTGTGAATACTTGAAGTTGTGCTACTGTTGACATGACTGCACAACTTTGTACATAGTATGCATAATAATACCAATAATACGAAAAAATGTGAATAATGAAAAAACTTTTGATGGGACTACACAGCTTTATACAAAAACTTATTACAACATTATTTTTAGGGTCGAAGATCACTAAAAAACGTCTGAAACCAACCTACCACTTGCTTAATACTGTAGTAAATTATTTTCAATTATGCAGAATATGTTAATTATTTTCTGCATAACATGCATGGGATGCTTCCAGATAAGAAATGTGACTACTCACATTTTAATTTTTGCAGCTTTTTCCAGTGTTTTCTGATAATATTGATGAAATCAACTTTATTTTTCAGAAATCAGCTATATTTGACTAAAGGCTAAGCCTGTAGTCCTTTCTCAGAGTACTTTTTTTCAATAATGCGGGGTAAATTTAAGTGTTTGTTGCTGTGCATTCACATGGTTTTGTTTGATGAGAAAGCTGACTCCTCCAATTTATTTTTGTGCAGTTCATTTAAGTGTATTTTGACAGTACTGTTGAGTCACGGGCTAGTTGAAGAGCAATCAATAATTTATCCCAAGATTTTCAGCTATAAAACAAGGTTGTGGTGAGGCTTGTTCACCCAACCACTGAATTATAATTTAGCATTTCACACAAAATCCAACATGTCCAACATTCCCGAATTGAATCTCTGTTTTTGTGATAAGTTGTGCGTTGAACGCACATGGTCCTATGGAAGAAATGCGGGAAGGAGGTATCTCAATTGTCCAAATGGAGGCAACGGATGTGGGTATATTCGTTGGCTTCATGAACCATTAGAGGAGCGTGATGCGCGTGATTTCGAGATATTGGAAATGCAACGAGTCAGAGAACTAACTCGCCATCAGTTTGAATCAACTGATGAAAATGAGAATGACGGCGAGGACTTCGTGGAGGAGGATGGGATTGAGCAGAAGGATGGGATTGAGCCTGATAATCCCTTCGTTGGTCTCGATGAATCAACTGATGAGAATAACAATGAGTACGAGGACTCCGTGCAGGAGGATGAGGAAGATGATGATGACGATGAAGATGAAGATTAATTTCTTCGTCTATGATAAAATGTGGTTTTTTTTTAGTTTCCCCTAAAGAATATCTACGGATATTCATTTGTATTTGTTGTTTTCATGCAGTGTGATGTTGTGGAATGTGATGTTTTAATTATTTACGTACTTTTCTTGCACACTATAACAGCATCATAATAGAAAAAATACACACTACAAGAACATAATACAAAAATGCACACTACAAATACATAATACAGAAATTAAAAGCTTAAATAATTGACTAGTACTTAATTAAATTTCTTCGTCGGACATGTAATCATCGGATATGTAACATGGATTTTGTTGAAGATGTTGTTCCTCAACGGTTGTTAGCTCTCTCCCACTTGCACGAACGGAGTCTTTGGCAAGTTGATACATGTAGTGACGAGTTCTACGTAACAACATTCGGTTGTTCTCAATTCGTATCTGTTTCACAGCTCGAATGACTTTACGCTTATAATCATTCCAACCCGATGATTCACCAGTACGCGGAAACATGTCGAGAGAATGACGAATAGGGACCCTTGCACCCATACCAATTAGGTCATTTCGCAAACGTTCCGATTCTTCACGGCGATATGCCCATTCTCGACGAACGCCTGCAAAATATTCCACTGGATCGCTTTGTCTTAGACGCCGGTAGTCATCATTTCTTTCTCCGAGCAACCAATTGCCATTTGTAGAGGATGACATATTTCTGTTGTAGTTGGTAAATTAATTTGCACTTAACCTATATGGAAGGTCATATATATATATATATATATATATATATATATATATATATATATATATATATATATATATATATATATATACATATACAACCCACTTGATCCTGCTTGAACTGAAAAGATAACTCAGCTTTTTAGGATAAAGTATTGAAATGACCATTCAACTTTTTCATTTTTTTAAGCTGTGTCTCTGTGCTAAACTTCATTTCAGTGTTGAAGTGACAAAACAACTTTTTCAGAAATGGTAGCTGTGTATTATTTTTTAACAATTTGTACACTTCAAAAAATCGTACCAATTTGGCTATAAATTGGAAGATTTTTATGTGATGTCTCTGTGTCTATAAAGTTAGTCATGTCTAATTCAAGAAACTCTTCATCTTCGGTTAGAAACCCTTACAGACATAGTTCAAGCACTTTCAACTACTTAGGTGAACATGGAAGTGTAAGGTGTAACTGCAATCTACCGGCTCCTTGTCAAGAAGCATGGAAAGAAGGTACTCTTGACCCAGGAAGGAGGTTCTTCGGGTGTAGCCAGTACAAGGTTTGTACATCATCACTTTATGCAAATTTTGTTGTTGCGAAAATATATTGAGTTTTGTTAAATGTGTTGTTAGGATCCTACAAGAAGATGTAACTTCTTTAAGTGGGCTGATCCATCGTACACTGAAAGGGCAAGAGAAGTGATAAAAGAGTTGAAGCTAAGATTGAACAGAAAGGATGATGATTTGCATAATGCTTGGAAGTTGGACGAGGATATTTGTTTGCTTCAAAATCAGGTTGAAGTAACAAATAATTTGTTGAAGAAGTTGGAGAAGGAAAACATGACATTGAAGAAGCTTTTGGTCTGTGCTGTAGTAGTAATCATGATTATTTCGTTATGGAAGTAGTGTAATTTCAGAAGTAAATTATTAGTAATTGTTCCATGTTAAATCTGGTGGATGTAATTTTGTTCAAGTAATGGAACGAAGTTGTGTTTTTAGACAAATGATACACCAAATAAAGTACAAAGGTTTAGATAATGAAATGAACTAAAAAACATCATGTTTTTCGATTACATTAAAGTAGACATAAAGCATCATAAAATCGTACATGCAGGCATGTAAAAACTACAGGTCCACTCATCTACAGTACCTCCCACCAGTGTGGCAAACCCTCCCCTGCCCTTTCACCCGCCTACCCGGCTGTCGCCTCAGTGGCACATCCTCCGGCTCCTCAGCCTCGTCCACGGTCTCCTCCTCCTCTACAATAGTAGAGGTATGCATATGACTACCCCCCTCATGTAGTGTAGGAGAGATATCATGTGATGCAAAAGCCTGAAAACCTGTCAATGGGGTATGCCATCCTGAGCCACCTGCATGTGTCAACTGTGACTGTAACGGAGTGGGAATATAGTGCTGCGAACCACCAAATGCATGCCCCGAAGAGCCTGGAAGAGAAGAACTACCAAATGGATGACCCGAAGCAAATGCATCTCCCCGAGAGAACTGAGAAATATGAGGAGTACCCGAAGCAAATGCATCTCCCTGAGAGAACTGAGAAGTATGAGGAGTCCAGTCCTGTGTACCACCAGATGCCTGTCCAGAACCACCTGCTCCAGCAAATGCATTTCCCGATGAACCCTGCTCCCATCCAGATCCAGTAAATGCATGCGATGAAGAGCCCTCCCCAGATGCGGGACGAACCCACGGCTCCCATCCATCCCCTCTACCAACAAAAGAATACACACGAGTTGGAGGAGGCCTAGCTGCATGTCCACCTCTCGTACGTGCTCCACGACGAGGTCTGGTAGGTGCAGGGGGTGGAGGTGGTCTCTGCTGAAGCTCAGAAAAACCTGTATGCTCCAAGGTACTATGTAGAATCTGTAGTGCATCATCCACAACAGGCTCATCATCAGCAATATCGTCACGCCTAAGGCCGTGATAAGCACGGGAAATCCCCTCAACCTGCGTCATGCAATTTTTAAAACCCAACGTCATGATCTCATGTAGTGAAAATGAAATCTATAATATGATACAGTGCTTCAAGTGAGAATAAAAATACTTACAGCCATTGGGAGGTGTCCCTGCGTTCCCTGAAAACCCTGTTGCCGGGGCCATACAGCGGGATTGATGATAAATCGACGAGTCACTCTATCATACCATGAAGAATACTCCTCAGTACATGTAGGTCTTCTCATAGAGGAATATGCAGGTGGTGCCATGATCCGATCCCCTCGTGTATGCCACCTGTCAAAGAGATCGGCTAGTGGTGTTTCCCAATCATCGGGAACCCTGTGGAAACTATCATGCCCAGGCACTGGTGAGGCAATAGGAATCTGCTGCAGAAAACCAAACTGCCTGGTCACTCGATCCGTATAACACCACTCCACCAAACCATCAAAAAACAATGGACAAGGTGCTGTCATAAGTGCCCTCTCATCACCAAGAATCTGGAAAGCATCTGCTGCACTGTCCTCGTATGGCATCCATAAAAAGTCACTCTCCCTCATGGTATCAAGATAATAACGAACCAACCGTGAGCTGTGATCGACCACATCCGCACAATACATACGGATCCTGACCCACCTGAAATAACACAAGGCAAGTTAGTACGCTAAACATGCAGCATATACGTAAAGGTAGAGAAGTGTATTAGTTATGTCACTTACCTAAGAGCACGGGGATGTACCATCAAATAAGGATCTCGCGGTACAGGAGCTAGGCCTCTAAAATGCTCGTATATCCAAACCTAAGAAACATGGATGAGATAATAAAGCCAACAGAATTTAACGAAACATTAACAACGAAGTGGTTAAGAATATAGACTCAAATAAAGAAAGGAAAGGTACCTGGAGTAGAGTCATGGATCCACATAGATTCTTAACATTCCCTATGCTCGCTGTACACAACTGCCTGTACAAGTAAGCAAGACAAGCACTGCCCCAACTGTAAGTCCTAACAACATGGATGTGGCGTACATAATGCAAGAGTCGTGACTGAAGGCGGTTCCCGCTGGAGTTGGGGAACAAAGAGCCAAGTAGGAGGAGAAGGTGTGCACGTATGTGAAATGTAAGCTGTGCCTCGTAAGCATCCGAGTAGTCCCTAATGGCTGCACAGCTACCAAAGTTCCTAACCAACCAACCAATATTAATCCCACCTTTCTGCACCATACCTCGCTCAGGCTCCAACCCTAACAGCTCATGTACCATCATCTCACTGGGCATTTCCTCATCTAACACCACTGGATTTCCTCCACTACGAAGGCCTAGAATGAAGTACACATCCTCTAATGTGATAGTGACCTCGCCAAAACGCATATGGAAGGTATGAGTCTCGGGACTCCACCTATCAACAAAAGCATTAATCAGTCCAGCATCATGTCTCAACATCCCTGTGGCATACACCCCGAATAAGCCAGCATCCCTAATGGCCTCAATCACCGGTCCAGGCGGTGGGTGCTCCCTAACAATATCCCAGTAAGACTTGAAGTTTGTACGTAGACGAAAATCTTCTGCAATCTGCATAAATTGCCATGCTTTTGTTATGACATACTTCCACATGCATATTACCAATAATAAGAAAATGATTAATACCTTATCATCCCACAATAGCTCTGAACGATGCTCGTGCTGTCGTGTCAGCAATGACGGCTGAACCGGACCTGGGTGGTAAATAGCCTGCTCCATAGATCGCTGTAAAGTTGGTATGAAAAATCATGTACTTGGTCACAGGTGCCAATATAATCATCTTGCATAGTTTTGAAAAAACTCAAGCATATTGGTAAAAGAATATATCCGTAAAGCATACCAATATGTTAGCCTGCTATATAGGCACATAAGATGTTTGTATGCAAAGAACCAATCAACACCAGAAAACATCACATAGCAGGAAAATCAAGACAGTGCTGCATAGCAAGGGATCTCGAGCTTCTAATGATCGCATTTGTATATATATTCAATTTAAGAAGTATAATGAAGCATGTGTACTCATCAAAAGGTGTAATAACATGGAACTCGTGAATGCATCTTCTTAAAAGCCACAATTAACCATGTTTTCTGTAAGTACACGAGTTCAACATAAGTCTTTTATTGAATACATAAACAGATTAGGAAACATAAGAAATACAATTAGAAACTAAGGATATTGCAAGGGCATTAAAATGCATCAAGTGAAATGAAGACAGTGCTTTATGAAAACATTAGTTCTTGCAGAAACAATCTAACGGAAAAATCTAACAGGGTAGTGAATGTCGCAGTATTCAAGAGAGTGCACATCGTTTAGTTTTATTGCAGGACTGCTGAATTATTTTAACCCCCATGAAACAAATGAGCATTCTTTGTGCTTATGCCCTCCCTGCTGCAATTTTGCCAATCTTGGCCCTATGATGCGTTTAGCCGGCTATGATAACTTAAAGTTGTCTTCTCTGACTACCACCTACTATTAGTTGCTAGCTAACTGAATATATTTAGTTGTTTGGTTGTTCCATTATAAATGTAAAATTATGCAAGAGGATCAGAAAGACAAAATTTTGAGTAACCTAAAATTTGTTTCTAGGTGAAAATAGAACATTCAAAACACACTGTTGTTAACATGCAACACAAAACACCACCAATCTTTCACGGTAGTAAATACAATACAAAGATAATATAAGACCTCAGCAAAAGAACACCACAGATCGGACACCAATAAGTATGCTGTATTAATGAAACCACCAAAAACATGTTAGTTCTACGTTTTATGGGATGATGCATTTAGCTCAAGTTTAGGAGAGATCCCGTGTCACATTTCATTCTTAAATATCAATTTCACATAAGCCAGTAACTTAACACTAATCTGCAAATCGTTTACCAATATATTCACAGGCATTTCAACAAACAACTGGTAGGCAAACGAAAATAAATTAACAACAATGAAATTTACACGAGAAATTTACCTGGGAGTTGCAGTGGCGCCGGATGAAGTGGCGTCCTAGCTTTGGTCGGCAAACCAAGTGGCGGCCGAGTTGTATCTGTTGTAGGGTTAGGGCTTTTAGGTTTGGGAATTTTGGGTTTGGGTGAGCAAGCAAGAACTACGAAATAAGAAATAGAGGCACAGTTGTTTGGATTTGTGGGTTAAAAAGAAAAAAACGTAATTGTCGCCACTTCAAGTGGCGCCCAGATTTAAAAAATGACTAGGTCGCCACTTCAAGTGGCGTCATAGGCAAACAAATTCTTATACCACCTACCCTGCGTCGCCTGTTCAAGTGGCGCCAGGATTGTATTTTTATTTGTTCTTTATATTACATTACGAATCATTATTTATTCACTTGTATTATTATTTCTCATTTTACATTTGTTTTTCATTTTTAATTTATTATTTAAGGTGTATGCTAATAATTAATGTTAAATTATTATTATTATTATTACATAAATATAAGTAATAATATAGTACATTTTTACATTTGTTTTTCATTTTTAATTTATTATTTAAGGTGTATGCTAATAATTTATTTTAAATTATTATTATTATTATTACATAAATATAAGTAATAATATAGTACATTTTTACATTTGTTTTTTCATTTTTAATTTATTATTTAAGGTGTATGCTAATAATTAATTTTAAATTATTATTATTATTATTACATAAATATAAGTAATAATATAGTACATTTTTACATTTGTTTTTTCATTTTTAATTTATTATTTAAGGTGTATGCTAATAATTAATTTTAAATTAGTATTATTATTATTACATAAATATAAGTAATAATATAGTACATAAATATAGATGTTTAAAGTCATTGATACAGATCTCAGTAATGTTTAAAGCTGTGGCCTTCTGTATCAATTTAAAGTCTGGGTTTCAGTATAAATCACATGCCTGTGAAGTCATCATCAGCACTGCATTTAATCAGAACCACTTTTTCATTGATACAGATTTCAGTAATGTTTAAAGCTGTGGCTTTCTGTATAAAATTAAAGCTGTGGCTTTCAGTAATGTTTAAAGTCTGGGTTTCAGTAGAAATCACATGCCTGTGAAGTCATCATCAGTACAATTTCAAAGCTATCAGGAAAATCTTATCATCTTCGTATATCATCCCTATTTTCCACCGCACCCCTCCACTATAAAAACCCAATCAGTACATGTATCTTGCAGCACTCCACCAAACACTAAAGAAAACTCAAACACAAAAACACTTATTTTTCTACATTACACCATATGGAGGGCTATGTGAATGTTAACTTCTTTTGGGGGGGAGAAATCATTCGTACTTTTAATGATATTAGGTATTCCAAAGATCCAAAGAAGCAGCACTACGTTAAGTTGGGGACTACGTATGAAGAATTGAAGACCTATGTTTACGAGATCATGCAAATAAGTCGTTACCATTGGAAACTAAACATGACTTTCAAATATCCACGCTTAGGTGATTTCAACATGCCCAACGGATCCTGGCTCTCCCATATTACTTGTGATGCTGATGTGACGAGGATGCTTAGTGTTCCCGCTACCATGCTAATGGGTTTCGGGGATGTTTCAATGTTCATTGAAGCTGAGCAAGTTGATATGGATGACCTAAGCTCGTTTCAACTGAATTTAGGATCACAACCAACACAAACAACATACGGAAGGGGCTCCACTCAACCACTTCAAGGGTATGGAGGGGGGTGGTCGGATCAGTATTTCAATACTCAAGCGTATGCAGGATATGGTGGGGGTTCAAGTCAACAATTTGAAGGGTATGGTGGGGGTTCAAGTCAACAATTTGAAGGGCATTATGGCGGGTCCAGTGAAGCATTTCAAGGTTATGCAGGGGGGTCAAACCAAGAATACCAAGAGTATGGAGGGGGGTCTAGTGGCCAGTTTCATGCATATTCTGGAGCCAACGAGGGTATGCAATTTTCTCCACCACGAAATGTTGCAAATAGGAGCTCGGGTAGGCATTTAGCCGAGTTTGAAGTGGAGTTGGTGGATAAAGCTAGGCATTCTGAAAGCGAAGCCTCGTATGACTTTGAGGCCGACGATGAAGATTATTCAGAGAGCGATGATGGTGATGATGATGGTGATGGTAGGATTTCACGAAGGATGGAGGAAGTGCCTATGACTTTGGCAGTTGTGAATCAACATCATGTTCCTATGGTTCCTTGGTTCGAGACGGAGGCATATACACCCATCCCATATGATCACCGAAATGACATGTACCTTGATTATGAGCCAAATGATGATGGTTTATCTGTTGGATCTTTGTTTGCAGACAAACCAAGTCTTCTTGCTGCAGTGAAGAAAGCTCATATTTCAACGGATCGAGACTACATTGTTAACAGAAGTAATAAAACCCAATTCATTGCGTCATGCACTGTACCGGAGTGCAAGTGGAGGCTGAGAGCTGCGAAGAAGGAGGTACATGGATTATTTGAGATAACCGTGAACAAGGAAGAACACACTTGCTTGCTTACACGACCCTTGCAAGAGCATAAGAAGATATCAGCAAGAATGATATCCAAGCTTGTGAAGCCACTTGTAAGTTCTTTATTTAATATAATTTATTCGTCAATTTTGTAATTTACTTCTAATTGTTGTTTCAATCATTTTACAAATACTTTTAATCCTTGAAACAGGTAATAGAGACACCAGAAATAGCCATCAAAACAATTATACCGCTTGTTGTGAAGGAATACAACCATCAAGCGACATACTTCAAAGCATGGCGAGGAAAACAAATCGCCATTGAGGAGGTATATGGCAGTTGGGCTACAACCTACCAAGCACTTCCGATGTTTCTAACAGCCCTTCTACATGCAAATGAAGGGAGTTATGCTCAGATTGATGTTGTACCTCATGTGGACCTACGTGGTACGTCCGTTTGCAAGCGTATTTTTTGGTGCTTGAAAGCAATTTCTGACGGTTGGCAACATGCCCGTCCAGTAATTTCAATAGACGGCACCTTCTTGAAGGGAACATACAGAGGGAAGATCCTCATTGCTATGGGTGTTGATTCCAACAATCACCCTTTTCCTCTATGTTACGGTTTGGTGGATGAGGAGTCATATGAGAATTGGTCTTGGTTTCTTAAACTTTTGCGTGAACATGTGTGTAAGCAGAGGAAGGGTGTTTGCTTAATTTCGGATCGTGCTGGAGGTATTCTTGCTGCGGTGAGAGACCCCGATAATGGTTTTCGTATGCCATTGGGAATTCATAGGTTTTGTTTATTCCATGTCAGAAGCAACTTCAGCACACATCATCCAGGAGGTGAACTAAAGGCCTTGATGTGGAAGGCTGGAATTACAACACAAGTGGGAAAACATGAAGCCTACATGAAACGCATTGCTGAAATTTCCCCGGCTGCATTTGACTATCTTGACAGAATACCAAAAACCAAATGGACCTTATCCCATGACACACAGGGTGCTCGTTATGGTCAGGCTACGACAAACATGATGGAAGGTTTTAATGGCAACATACGGAGGGCTCGTTTTCTTCCGGTAACAGCAATGATGGAGTATTTGTTTTACAAGATTGTCAAGATTATGAATACACACCGGAACAGTGTCGAAGAAAGCCTCCAGAGGGGAGAAGATTTGTGCTCGAGTACCATGGCTATGTTAGCCAAAATTCAAACCAAGGCCACTGCACATACGGTCAGGACTTTCAGTCGTCCTGATGGAATGTTTTCAGTTCTTACGCAGCAGTATACAGTGAAGGGTGTCGTGAAGGGTGGTAACACCCAAGTCGTGAACCTATCCACGCGTAGTTGTACATGCGGGAAATGGGCGACCCATCATTTACCGTGTTCTCATGTAGTGGCAGGGTGTATGAAAAATAAACTTGATTGGCACCAGTTTATTGAGCCTTACCATTACAACATGCAACTGCAAAAGGTGTGGAGACCGGTGATATATCCACTCCAACCTACTCCAATGTGGAACTATGAATTACCGACGGAGTGGCAACGATTTGGGAAATTGGTACCCGACGAGGCCTTGAAGAAGTTAAAGAAGAAACGCGGGGATAAGGGCCAGTCGGTCAGAATTCGAACTGAGATGGATGCATCCCGTACTGGGATAAAATGCAGTGTATGCAAACAAGAGGGTCACACAAAAAGGAGTAAAAAATGCCCAGGACCCGGGGGAGCACGAGCATGATGGCTTTTCAACATCTTTGTTTGCACTTTGTAATTTATTTGATGTTTGAACTTTGAATGAGATAAATTCGTTGTTTTCACTTGCCAACAAATTTAAAGCAAACAAATTGAAAACTAATCTAAAAACTACATGGAAAATGACAATACCATAGTCTTTGTAAATTGATGGAAGTAATACATAAAATCACTTGCTAAAAACGATGTCGAAAGTAAACATCTTCGAAACTACTTTCAAAAGTACATGAAATATTACATTGGCAGAGACTTTATTAATCATCGGACATATAGCAATCAGAGTTCAGATCAGGACTCATACTGTAGAGCTGAAATATCCTTGCTTCTCTTAAGTCGCCCTCTTCAAAATATGCATCACGCTCATCACGTAAACTCTTTCGTCGTAACCGTAATCTCATCCGATTTTCTTCCTCTCGTGCACGAAATAACGCTACTTCCAATTGTTGAGGGGTGTCACGCGGCATCAGTATGGCACGCTGTTTTGGTAATCTTAATCCATTAAACCGACATTGTTCTACACAACAAGAGAGTTGATTTTTCCGCCACTCCCACTCCCGAAGCATTGTCCTTATTGACGTAGTTGAGTAACGTAAATTTGGATCAAGCGGGTAGTCGAAATCATCATCACACCACCAGTGCCTACCCATTGCTTTGAAAATTTCACCAGGAGTATAACTCATATTTCAATTGTATGACAGAAGTGCTAAAATGTTTTGTAGTGGTTGGGTGAACAAACCTCAACACATACTCATTTTTTATAGCGTCTTCAGTGAAATAAAATATTGGGACAAATAAATAAGTCACAACAATGCAGAGGACAAAAATATTGGGATTCCTCTATAATACATGTTGTGTTAGTATTCATTATTTTCACCTTCTGATTGTGTATAGTGTAGTCAACAGTAAAATAAAGCTCCAAATGTTTAAAGCTGTGGCTTTCTGTATTCATGCAAGTTATTCAGTTTTACTAATCACATCATCAAAACTATGTGCTCAGGTGGGGTAATACATCACATGGCTGTAAAGTAGAGTGGTCAATCGAAATTTTAATTTCGTTCAAAACATAGACTTTAGATATGGGATCACAAGGTTGTGTAGTCTCTTCAACCTGTTGCAGCTGTGCATCTCAGTAATGTTTGGTCTCATCTTCAACAGTATGCAGATAACAGTGGCAGAAATTGAACATTGAGTTACCATGTTCGCCCAAAAAAAAAAAACTAGTTAGACATAATAATTTTTTGAGATTTTCATATTACACCAAAGTAAAATGTCAATTCTTCAATACAAAGCAAAAAAAATCAAAAAAATTCATTTACAAAGCAAATTCATCTTCACACACCCAACTCCTACCCATAGCTCGAAAAATATCACCAGGAGTATAAGTCATTTTGTGTCGATGATAATTATTTTGGTTACTTATTTATAGTCAAACGGACTGTTTTTTCCCACTTTGATTATTATCCACCACTTGCATTATTTTAACTACCACCGACAAATCACAGGAACAAATAATTTAAATTTGTAGGCATTGCACCCATATCTTCTACTCACATAGTGAAGAATCTCGTGCATGTACAGTAATCTGCAACAAATACTGAAAAGTTCTGTAACGATAACAAATGCCTTGTCACATCTTCTTATTTCAAGTGGGATACGATTTTACCATTGCTGTTTTAAGCTTCCCGTGAGTGCACAGGAAAAAAACAACAAGAATCTTGCCAGTCCTGAAAAAGCGCTGTAGAAAGATGAATCAAATTTCTTGTCGAATTGAAAACAAGGATGCTAGTCTGTGAAAAGATGTGAGGTCCCGTCAACAGTAACATAATTACAACAATCTCGTGAACGCACATGCAAAACAACACACGAATCTTTGCGGCAAAGCACTATAATAAGCTGTACAATACTCTGAAACAAAGCTGAAAATTTATGTGAAATTCAAAAATTGCCCAGAGTCTGTATAAAGTAGTGTAGTCCCGTCAACAGTAACATATATTTCGTTATTTACAGCTGTTGTTCTGTATTATTAACGAAGACAACTACAAAATTCTCTATAAATAGGTTCTGCTTTCTTATTCATATGCACAACTCACTGGTTTCTTCTCACATTAATTTTGATCCAATTATTTTTTTTCAAGGCGCTTGCATCAAAATGGATAAGAGGAAGGGGAAGGGGAAAGTGCCAGAAACAAGTTTCTACGACGACATGGATAAAAAGAAAGAAGACGACCATCAGAAGAGGAGGGCTGGGATTGTACGGGCTGGTGAGCAGTCCTTGTTCATCAAAAAAATGAAGATTTTTAAGAGCAGGGAGGAGAGAAAGGGAAAAGACTGGGTCAAAACTAAGGATGAGATGTTTAACTTCGACTTCTACAATGATGATTTCGCAACTGAGTTCTGTGATGGTCGTAAAAAGCTAGATGCAGAATTGAAAGATAAAAAGATTTCTGATGAGGAATGGTACACTCAGGTGGAACTGCTGGCTAATCGGATGCACAAAAAATATGATGAATTGTTCGACGCTGAGGAGGCGGAAATGGAAGACTATGTTCACGAATATGAAGCAAGGAAGCGTCAATTTCCTCCAGGAAATTGAGGAATGTAGCGACCAGAATTAGGCACTTGGCCTAATTCGAATTTAAGAACTTGTTGGTTATTTTATCTATGCTTTTAAATTCCTATGTTTGCATTTTAATTTTAGTGTGCTTCATCTCTTGTACTTTGTTTGCTTCATTTGAATAAAAATTTTCTGTCAAAATTTGGAAATTTTTGTCATTTTCGGGCCATAAAAAACCATAGTTACACATATGATATATTAATTTTTTTGTTCTTACACCAAAGTAGAACATCAATACTTCAATACGGAACAAAAAAACCGCAAGAAAAACATGTACAAATATGTTTTTTATGGCCCTAAACATGACTTGACGAAGTAATTGTTAAGAAACGTATGTGGAGTTAACATATTCGGATGAAAAAATAACATAGCTAGATATAATAATTTTTGGAGATTTTCGTATTGTATCAAAGTAGGAAGTAAATTCTTTAATATATATTAGAGAACACAAAAAAAAATTATTTACAAGTACATCTTCAAAGTCATGTAAAATGAATACAAGAAAACTATATTTTCTAGCAACCGGAAGAAAAAAAATCTCTAACATGGTAGCCGTCAAAAAAAAAAGTAAAGGGTCGCCACTTCAAGTGGCGCCCATGTCTCAGTCGCCACTTGAAGTGGCGTCGGGTTCCTGGGTCGCCACTTGAAGTGGCGCCCTATACCATTTTTGCAAACCTATACTCAGCTATACCATTTCTGAAACAATCGAACATATGTGTACCAGAAATGTAACGGAGCCATGTTTTTGTCACATGCATGGATTATGGTATTAAAACAAGCGGCTAATTTGTACGAATTACGGTATGTGTTTTCTGAACACATGAACAATATTTTATCATAATAATTATTGTTAATATTAAATATATTCTATGAAGAGTAATAACAATGCTAGAAATATTAAATAGAGTAAAATTCATGATGGTGGCTAAACTTTACCCCAATTTTCAAAATGTTGGTCGTGTTATCAGATTTTCAAAATGTTGGCCGATGTTTCCCTTCGTATTTCAAAAAGGTGTTTCCCGTTAAGTTCCGTTAGGTATGCGCCGTTAATTTTAAATAATCATGAGTAAATTTCATGGTGGTGGCTAAACTTTATCCCAATTTTCAAAATGTTGGCCGTGTTATAGATTTTCAAAATGTTGGCTGATGTTTCCCATCATTCAATTTTCAAAATTTTATTATGTTTACCATCATTCAAGTAAAGTTGTGTCACCTGTCTATTTCTCAACTATTCAGGTTAAGTGTTTCTACCATCACTTCTCTTTTGACTCTTTCTAGTGCCTCTGCTTCCCTTTCTCTCCAAAATTTGGTATGACCCTTTTTTTTTTCTTGTGTATATATGTTTGTATGTTCTCTTGGTTTGTGAATGTGAAAATTGTTAGATGGGGAGCTGGGATTTTCAAGATTTTTGATGTAGAATTGAATTTGAAGTGATTGAGAGAAGCCCTTTTTTTTTAAGATAAAGATTTAATCTTGAAGTTGTAGGCACTTTAAGATCAAGTTTGGTAATTTGATTTGTGATTTGTTGGGTAGTTTCTGAATTGGGTTTGTTTTATCTCTATATAGCATGCATCCCTTCTTTTTGAAATGCGGAGGAAAACATTAGCCAATATTTTGAAAATCTATAATACGGCCAACATATTGAAAATTGGGGTAAAGTTTAGCCACCACCATGAAATTTACTCATAATTATTTAAAGATAACGGCACATACTTAACGGAACTTAACGGGAGACATCTTTTTGAAATGCGGAGGGAAAAATCAGCCAACATTTTGAAAATCTGATAACACGGCCAATATTTTGAAAATTGGGGTAAAGTTTAGCCACCACCTTGAATTTTACTCTATTAAATATTTGATAGCTTTAAAAAAAAAATGATTTCATTGTAAGATGAAGAGTAGTATGAATTTTTTTTAAAAGTTCGACTTTATTACGTGAATTTATACGAATCGTTTGCAATCAAGCTCTTGTATGACTCGCTTGTTATCGAGACGATTTTCAAAAAGTTTCAATTAGTTTCGATCTGCTTTAAGAAAAAATCAAATTCAGTTCAATTCATCCGAACAAAATTCAATTCAATTTTGATGTTCATTTACGGTCTGATATGTAACTTCGAATTTACTTAAAAATCTTTAAGTGGTTGAAGTACTTCGAACAACCGACAAAGTTAAAACAATCCCCTAAATTGTTCTTCTTTATATGGTCGTCAACAGTTGTTGTGCACTCGAAAGTGAAAGAGTTCAATGCTTCAAATAGTCATAGTACCATGTTTGTGCATATGTAAGAGCATTTTTAATGGGATTGGTTAAAATAATATAATGTTATAATTAGCTAAAATTTGTTGAATTTGTAAGATGTTGTGCTCTAGTGGGATTGGCTAGGTTGGCTACATTTTAAAATAGTATATTATGTTTTGAAAAAGTATATTATAATTTCCAACATTGTCTTTTCAATAAAAATTATATTACTATTAATTGATCTTAAATTATGGTCATATATTTTAGAGATTTAAAATAAAAAATTTATTAGACTATAATATATTAATAATGTTAATTCATTTTATAATTTTAAATCAAAAAATTAAAAATTGTGATGCTCCAACTTATCGCAAATCCTATTTGTACCATTATTACAAATAAAAGCTATAATTTGAAGTAAAAAAAAAAAGATAATGAAAGTAAATACTGTTGGAAAATGTGGGTTTTAGCCCCACATTGACTAGGAGCCTAGTTTTGAGTAGTCATTTATTGCGTGTGCGCAATGGGTGATGCTTGAATTATGTTCTCCTCCGAGGAGCTTTCCGAGGCATGTTTAATTACTCAAAATGGTTAAGGGATGAATGAGATATGATAGCTCAAAGATGTCCCTTAAGAGTGGAATTTTTTTTTAGAAAATGGAAGTCCCACATTGAAATGGAAAAGGAGTTTCCATGACTTTATATAGTACAACACTTGAGTAGTATTCACTTGTGTTGGCTAAGTGTTGCTCCATCTCCTACGCGGGCGCGCAGGGGGGTGCGAATTGTGGGCTTTCGAGGGGAAATCCGAGGCTTCGTAAGCCTTCGGGCTTTCTGCGTGTGCGACCTGCGGACACGAATGTAGCAGAAAATTGGGCCGGCTAAACCCGGACTAGTTTTGCTATTTTATTATTTCCACTGGGCTTAAAATAAATAAATCAAAATCTGTTTTGATTAATTTGATTAAATCAGAGTCGGTTTGATTGATTTGATTAAATTCGAGATTTGATTTAATTACAGATATAGTGTAGTGCACAAGTCTTATCCTAATCTTTTCGTTACCGCCTTTTTAATTAACGCGTTAATTATTTTAGGCAGTTGTGTAGCGAACAAGATTTGTCAATCCTATAAATACCCCCCTTAGGGTCTAGGTTTATCTCATCTCATTCGCAACCTAAACACATCCAATACCTCCCTCTCTCTCTGGTGATAGTTTCTTGCTCGTTTCTGCTCGCCGAAGGTGCCGTTCTCTGCAACGCCATCGTTTCCTCGTTTTATCCTGGGAGGCTATCGTTTCAAACACACGGTGAGAGGCGAAATAGCTTTAAGGAGACAGCTCTTCCGCTGGACTCGAGATCTCTTATATCCTTCTTGTTATTTATTTGCTTATTCACTGTTATACACCGATTTGTTATACGCGCACATATTTGTTATTCACGCACATATATATTGTTATTTATCACAGATTGTTTCACAATCTTAAAGCTATTTATATATTTCTGTGACTAATACATCTGTTTCTGTTTGTTTCTGTGA
The DNA here is from genome assembly GCA_036435485.1 of Saposhnikovia divaricata. NCBI lineage: Eukaryota > Viridiplantae > Streptophyta > Magnoliopsida > Apiales > Apiaceae > Saposhnikovia > Saposhnikovia divaricata. The sequence goes on from CM071595.1 coordinate 126,685,014, forward strand.
ATAACAGATTAATGGCTGATAACGTGAACAACGCAAATATTATGGTTGATCCCAACGCACGGATTGTAACATCCGATGGGGATCACCAGCCGCCGCCACACTCTAACGCACAGATTATAACATCTGATGTGAGTGCGACGCCGGTTGGACATGTGCCTCCAGGACATGTACCTTCGGGACATACTGTCATTGGATAGTTTACTGTTCTTGTTGGATCGACGATGGTACCACCATCTGGAGTGGCTACCACACATATGGCACCTGTTATGCCTACAGTTCCACTGTGCCTGCTGCACATGCTGAGAAACCTGAGAAGTTCAATGGTACGAACTTCAAACGTTGGCAGCAAAAGATGCTGTTCTATCTGACCATGATGCATATGGATGGCTACCTCAAAGGGGATCCACCGTTGCTCACTGCTGAGAGTAACACGCAAACAGTTTATGCTGTTGATGCTTGGAAGCACGCCGACTATATCTGTCGGAATTATGTGTTGAATTGTTTGGCTGACTCGTTGTATAACATGTACAGTACGAAGCCAACAGCTAAGGTCTTATGGGAGTCAATTAACCATAAGTACAAAACCGAGGATGCTGGGGCTAAGAAGTGGATTGTTGGCCGCTTTCTTGATTATAGATGGCGGATTCTAAGACTGTGGTCAGTCCGGTGCAAGAGCTACAAGTGATCATCCATGATATTCATGCTGAAGGGATGATTATAAGTGAGTCTTTCCAAGTTGCTGCTGTGATTGAGAAGCTGCCACCTGGATGGAAAGATTTCAAGAACTACCTTAAGCATAAGCGTTAGGAGATGTCTATGGAGGATCTGATCGTTAGACTTCGCATTGAAGAAGACAACAGGGGATCCGAGAAGAAGATGAATGTTGCCACTGAAAAGGCAAACATGGTGGAACATAAGCCCGAGAAGAACAATTCTGGTAAAGGGGCAAAGCTGGCACCCAAGGGAGGAATTTTGAAGATGAAGTTTCAAGGGAAGTGCTACAACTGCGACAAAGTGGGTCATAGGTCTTCTGATTGCAGGAAGCCCAAGAAGCCCAACAAGAAGAAGAAAGCAAACATGGTCGATGATATCTCAAAGGAGATGGGTGACATAGACCTCTAGAGCCGGCAATTTCGTACACGACACGAAAACATGACACGAAAACGACATGAAAATTACGGGTTTGGGTTGACCTTTGCGGTACACGAACACGAAAGTACACGAACACGAAATTACACGGATGAATTTAGTGTCGGTTTTGGGTTTACCCTTGGGTACACGAAACGAAACGAAAATACACGAAATAAATAAATATTTAAATAAATATTTTAAATTATATAAATATATATTATAAATAAATATTACATATTTAACCTTTTTACAAAATAAATAGAAAATACACGAAAAGTACACGAAAAGTACACGAAAGTACACGGTTTTTGGTTCGTTTTCGTGTAAACGAAAAGTACACAAAATATTTCGTGTACTTTTCGTTTCGTTTCGTGTTTACACGAAATGTTTCGTTTCGTGTTCGTTTTAGAATTTGAGTACACGAATTTATTTCGTTTCAATTTTGGGCTCTTGGTACACGAAACAAGAAAGTACACGACACGAAACGAATTGCCAGCTCTATAGACCTCTGTGCTACGGTCTCTGAGGTGAACCTGGTTGGCTCTAATCCAAGGGAATGGTGGATTGATACGGAAGCTACAAGGCATGTTTGTTCGGACAAGGCGATTTTCTCTAGCCTCAAAGCTTCTGATGCTGGTGATAAGCTTTACATGGGGAATTCAGCAACTTCAACCATTGAAGGGGAAGGCACGGTGATTCTGAAGATGACTTCTGGGAAGAATTTGACTTTGAAAAATGTACTTTATGTGCCTGATTTTCGCAAGAACCTTGTGTCTGGTTCCTTGTTGAATAAGCATGGATTTCGTATTGTTTTAGAGTCGGATAAGGTTATTTTGTCTAATAGTGGTATGTTTGTTGGCAAGGGTTATGTAACTGATGGGCTCTTTAAGCTCAACGTGATGTCTGTTAAAGATGATAATGAAATAAAGAACTCTTCTGCTTACTTGCTTGAGTCTCCTAATTTATGGCATGCTAGATTAGGACATGTAAATTATGATACTTTACACCGATTAAGTATGAAAGAATACATACCAAAATTGAATATTGATTCAAAACATAAGTGTGAAACTTGTGTTGAGGTAAAATTAACGAGATCATCATTTAAACGTGTGGAAAGAAACACCAAAGTGCTAGACCTAATACATAGTGATATATGTGATTTGAAATTCGCTCCAACTAGAGGAGGAAACAAGTATTTTATTACATTCATAGATGATTGTACAAAATACTGTTATATATATTTGCTTAAAAGCAATGACGAAGCTATAGATAAATTTAAAATCTATAAGGAAGAAGTTGAGACACAACAAGATGAGAAAATCAAGACGATACGTAGTGATCGTGGGGGTGAATATGTTGAACCTTTTGGGGAATTCTGTTCACAACATGGTATAATCCATGAGGTTACTGCACCATACTCCCCTCAGTAAAATGGAGTGGTTGAGAGGAAGAATCGCACTCTCAAAGAAATGATGAATGCGATGTTGTTAAGCTCTGGACTTCCGCAGTCTATGTGGGGGGAAGCCATCTTGAGTGCAAATCATCTTTTGAATATGATGATTCACAAGAACAAGGATGCAAGTCCTTATGAAATGTGGAAGAAAAAGAAACCAAGTTATCAAAATCTGAAAGTGTGGGGGTGCCTTGCAAAGGTACTAATCCCTGCACCTAAGAAGGTGAAGATTGGTCCAAAGACCGTGGATTGTATCTTCATCGGATATCCACCATATAGTACTGCATATCGGTTTCTTGTACATGAATCAAAAATTCCTGACATTCAAAGGAATACAATTATGGAGTCAAGGAATGCATCATTCTTTGAGAATGTATTTCCGTGTAATCCTGGTGTCGAACGCCCGACCACGTCTAAACGAACTCATGAGTCTGTTGATGACGATAATGAGAGTGATGAAAGTGAAGATGAAAATGTGGGGGGTAGTGAGAAGGAGCAAAAGACAAAGGAAGGATAAATCCTTTGGGTCAGAGTTTATGACTTATTTGCTCGAAAACCTATAAGGAAGCGGTAACATCACCTGATGGACCTATGTGGAAGGAGGCCATTAAAAGTGAAGTTGATTCTATTTTACAGAATCATACTTGGGAGTTAGTGGATTTGCCAGCCGGATGCAAATCACTAGAAAGCAAGTGGGTGTTCAAGAAGAAGTTGAAACCTGATGGTACTATTGATAAGTACAAGGCTAGACTTGTAATCAAGGGATACAAGCAACAAAACGGCCTTGACTATTTTGATACATATTCTCCAGTATCGAGAATAACATCCATAAGGATGATGTTTGCTATCGCTGCAATGCAAAAATTAACAGTGCATCAAATGGATGTGAAAACAGCTTTTCTAAATGGAGATATAGATGAGGAAATCTATATGAAACAACCTGAAGGGTTTGTTGTCCCTGGACAAGAAAGGAAAGTTTGCAGATTGGTGAAATCACTGTATGGTTTGAAGAAAACACCTATGAAGTGGCATGAAAAATTTGATGAGGTCGTGTTGGCCGATGGCTTCAAAATCAATGAATGTGATAGTTGCGCCTACTACAAGGATGACGAGAATGGATATATTATGATGACGTTGTATGTAGATGATCTACTTATTGCTGGTAGCAATGATAAAGTGATCAAATCTACTAAGGACATGTTAAAATCAAGATTTGACATGAAAGACATGGGACTAGCAAATGTAATTCTAGGAATTCAAATTTCTAGAACATTTGAGGTATGTTGACAAGATCCTTGAGAAGTTTCTGAAGGATGATTTTGTGAAAGCTAGAGCACCTATGGATATGACTTTGCATCTATCCAAGAACAAAGGTGTAGGAGTCTCCCAACTAGAATACTCTAGGATAATTGGTAGTCTGATGTACCTGATGAGTTGTACTCAATTAGTAAGTTGAGTAGGTTTACGAGTAATCCGGGAGCTGATCATTGGAAAGCAATCATACGAGTACTAAGGTACTTGAGGGGAACTCGAGACTATGGTTTGCATTATGGCAGTTATCCAGCAGTACTAGAAGGCTATACTAATGCAAACTGGATATCTAGCAAAAAGGCATTGAAGTCTACGAGTGGATATGTGTTTACACTAGCTGGAGCAGTAGTGTCATGGAAATCCTCCAAACAAATTGTGATAACTCAGTCCACAATGGAAGCTGAGTTTGTGGCATTAGATAAATGCGCACAAGAGGCTGAATATTTACGCCAATTTCTGGAGGATATTCCGAGATGGCCAAAGCCTGTGACTGCAATAGGACTATACTGTGACAGTCAGTCTGCTATTGGCAGAGCACAGAGCACAATGTATAATGGAAAGTCCCGTCACATTCGACGACGACATAGTTCCATTAGATAGTTAATGTCAACCGGAATTATCACTATTGACTTTATACCGTCAAAGGATAATATTGCGGATCCGCTAACCAAAGGGTTATCAAGAGAACTGGTTGACAAATCATCGAGAGGGATGGGCCTTAAGCCTATTTCTTAACGGCGTCATGGTGGACACCCAACCATTGCTGACTGGAGGTCCCAAGAACTTGGTTCAATGGGCCAACTAAATCATGATGACAAAATCACTGTGGGGGTAACCCCTGGCCTATTCCTATGATGAGAAACAGAGAGACCCGTAAGGTACGAGGGTAAGCTATTAAGCTTTTAATGATCTTTCGGTGAATACATGGAGTTCAAGATTTGAACGCATGGAAGTCAGTTGGGTAAACGCCGGTTACTCTATAAGATAAAGATCACCTATGTGGGAGAGAAGTGGGGCCGCTTCAAAGGAGAATTGCGAGGCACAATTCTTTAGAAACTCCTGCAGAACCAGGACGATGTTCCATGGCCAAAATGGACATAATCATGAGAGCTGAACGAGTCAGAAAGGGTATAGTGATAAGTATATCATCGCTTACACAAACGATCGAACAGTTCAAAGACAAGCACGTCTACTTTCTACCAGTAAAGTCGGTATGCTTACTCAAGCGAAGGTTCAAGGAGCATTCTCTACCTATCGTATGCTATATCTGATCGAAGAATTCTATCACCAAACCAAACTCCGTGTCTGTCTGCTTGGTTTGTGCTACTACATTATCAATCTCATCCATGTGGGGGATTGTTGGAAAATGTTGGTTTTAGCCCCACATTGACTAGTCATTTTGAGCCTAGTTTTGAGTAGTCGTTTATTGTGTGTGCGCAATGGGTGATGCTTGGATTATGTTCTTCTCCGAGAGAGCTTTCCGAGGCATGTTTAATTACTCAAAATGGTTAAGGGATGAATGAGATATGATAGCTCAAAGATGGTCCTTTAAGAGTGGAAATTTTGTTTAGAAAATTGAAGTCCCACATTGAAATGGAAAAGGAGTTTCCATGACTTTATATAGTACAACACTTGAGTAGTGTACACTTGTGTTGGTTAAGTGTTGCTCCATCTCCTACGCGGGCGCGGGGGGGGGTGCGAATTGTGGGCTTTTGAGGGGAAATCCGAGGCTTCGTAAGCCTTCGGGCTTTCTGCGTGTGCGACCTGCGGACACGAATGTAGCAGAAAATTGGGCCGGCTAAACCCGGACTAGTTTTGCTATTTTATTATTTCCACTGGGCTTAAAATAAATAAATCAAAATCTGTTTTGATTAATTTGATTAAATCAGAGTCGGTTTGATTGATTTGATTAAATCCGAGATTTGATTTAATTACAGATATAGTGTAGTGCACAAGTCTTATCCTAATCTTTTCGTTACCGCCTTTTAATTAACATGTTAATTATTTTAGGCAGTTGTGTAGCGAACAAGATTTGTCAGTCCTATAAATACCCCCTTAGGGTCTAGGTTTATCTCATCTCATTCGCAACCTAAACACATCCAATACCTCTCTCTCTCTCTGGTGATAGTTTCTTGCTCGTTTCTGCTCGCCGAAGGTGCCGTTCTCTGCAACGCCATCGTTACCTCGTTTTATCCTGGGAGGCTATCGTTTCAAACACATGGTGAGACTCGAGATCTCTTATATCCTTCTTGTTATTTATTTATTCACTGTTATACACCGATTTGTTATTCGCGCACATATATATTGTTATTTATCACAGATTGTTTCACAAATACACACTACAAATCATATGGCGGGAGATGAAGCAGGGGAGAAGGGAAGAAAAAATTGCGGGAGAAGTCCTTACAGATCTGTAGGCCTTGGACAAATATGGACAAGCAGAGGTCAATGGCTATAATTTTAGGTAATGGGAAATGTCGGTTGGAGAGGTGAAGTTCTGAGAAATTGGCTATATTTTGTACTGTTCACATGCCAGCTGGAGGTTTTTGCTAAGGGTGAGCTGGGGTTGGAGATGCTCTAATGTCTTGGGGCAGAAGGCTTTATCTTCATTATATACTATTATATAATAATAATAATAAGAGGGATAATAAACAAGTAGTAACATAGGTCAATGGTTCGACTCCTAACAACAACATATATTTTATAAATTAAATTTAAAATCACTAATAAAGCTTTATTAATAAGCAGAGTTTACACTTTTAATTTGTTTATGTCTCGGCCTAAAAATTTTCTAATCGTATTTTATCTATGCTTGGTTTTGTAAATAAATACATATATAGTCATTAGTTAATTATATCTTATTATATAATAAAACAAGAGAGGCCCGAGCTCGGCCATTGCACATAGCCACATACCAGTCGTTGTTAGTTTAAAATATAAATGTTGCGATCAATGAATCAATTTAAGAAATATAGCATTATTGAGGAAGAATCGTTCATTTATAAAATGATTCATCTAATGTGTGTTCATGAAGGTTAATTTGACATTTTTTTGATTGATTTTATTTTTATTAATAATAATGAACTTTTTATATGTATAAAAAATTTATTCAATTAAAATTAATCAATTTACTAAAAATAATATTTATTAAAATGTCGGATTCTGGGAGTGGATATCCATAGACAATAATGATATGAAATTAAGGTCTCTTTGTTTCAATGAAACATAGATAAATAGCTTTCGAGTGATTACAAAACTCAGAATTCGTAAAGCTCTTTAACTGGTACGATTTCGTTTCTTCATAATCAACCAAGCCTTATACACGGATCCTAGGGTTGGGTTTCGGAATTTTATTGTTTTTATCGTTTTTCCGTTGCGTTTGTTGCCCCGGACCCCCGCCCGGGGGCTGCCGCCCCCGGACCCCCGTAGTGTTTGTTTGTATGTTCTTAATTGTTTACTTGAGCATGGTGCTGGTTATGGCCTTAAGACCCTTAGTTTAATGGTTTATGGTTTTGGTTTTATAAATACAACTTGCATGTCGTTTTCTTCATTCTTGTAATTGTTTAACCTCGAATGTAACTCGAGTTTTATTATGTAAGTACATTAGTATAGGTTGTATTCAATTATTCAATGTAATGTACTTGAAGATTGAAGGACGATCAAGGAGGAGAAGCAACCAAGGAGAAAGAGAAGAATGAAGACTTATAATTGTATTTATATTTATCCACCATAGATTGACCTTGATCCTTTCATTAGCTTGAAAAGGATCATATAGGACAAAGGCCATAACCAAGCACGCTTACTTACTGCACTTTACATATATATGAATATATGCGATATATAATGTATGTGTAGAGATAAAGATGCATGTTTAATTAGATTAATCATGTATGTATTAGATACATCACCCATGCCATGCCTGCTTAAACAAGATAAAATCTGTAACGACTTGAGATTTTATAATTAAACAAAATGATCATGAGATTTCTATGTTTATGAAACACGGAATTAAATATGAATTTTCAATGATTTTGATATGGAGAGATTTTGTCAACAACGGGCCATGCCTGTAAGGAAGTCGGGTATTAAGTGAGACCATTGTATCTTTTCCGATAACCTGGAAATCAAACCATTGATGAATATTGATTTGAAGTATTTAATTCAAGGAAAAATTGGGAATCTCTTTATGATGGGATCATGGTCGTTTTAACTACAATCCCTAAGAAAAATATTAAGTTTAAGATGCCTTCCAAATGGGAAACACTCGTCAAGACCTAGATCGACAAAGGGTAGGTGCACCAAAGCGGAGTACCCTCATTTATCGTGGTAAGGCGCGATCGATTAAGTTAGTGATACTCAATTGTTAGACCATTGGGTTCGACTTAACTAAGTGACCACAATAGGATTGTGAACTTAGAGGCATAGAGTTTGGTTAGATTTATTGGATAAATAGGAACAAATGTTGTTCTACCAAACTATCCAAGAGTTATATATGATATAATTGACATATGTTGTCTACCTAAATAATCATTTTAAGGAGAAAAGTCAAAGCTGACCTTAAAAGTGATGAAATATGGATCTTGGCTCACTAGAAAGGTTTAGAGAAACTTTTTCGAATTGATAGTTAGGGCTATTAATTTGATAAAAATAGTGGGAGATATATATTATGAATATATATGAATAATCACTTGAACATAATTTAACAACTCCGTAGACTAATTATTTTATACATTTTAACATTGTATATATTCGAAATGGCAAACAAAACAAATCACTTTTCTGTGCGATCAGTCCTTGAGAAGGACAAGTTGACAGGAACTAACTTCCTAGACTGCAAAAGGAATTTGAGGATTGTCCTCAGGCAAGAGCGAAAGCTCTATGTCATAGATATTCCTCGCCCTGGACCTCCCCATGAAGGTGCAACGGAGGATCAACGAAATGCTTATCAGAAGCATTTGGATGATGACACCGATGTCACCTGTTTGATGCTTGCGACTATGAATCCTGAGCTTCAGAAATAGCATGAGCTAATGGATGCTTATGACATGACTGAGCACCTTAAACGTATGTTTGAAGGACAGGCTCGTCAAGAGAGGTTTGATACAAGCAAGGCCTTGTATGCATGCAAACAGGGTGAATGTGATCCGGTAGCACCGCATGTTCTAAAGATGATTGGATATATGGAGTACCTTGCTACTCTGGGTTCCGCGATTAGTCCGGAAGCTCAGATAGATCTGATCTTGCAATCTTTGAACAGCAGCTATGCTCAATTTGTAATGAATTACAACATGAATGAGATAGACAAGAACCCCACAGAATTGTTGGCTATGTTGAAAAATGCTGAGACCAACATTGAGAAGTGTTAGGTCCAGAATAACGTAGAAGGGGGGGTTGAATACGTTATTTCGAAATATTTGGATTTTTAAGATGTGGAAAATAAGGTCAACAACTGAATCGAAATAACACAATCAATTCAGGGAAATATCTTTGAATTGATAAAAACCGAGGGGTGTTACAACTTCTAATCTAATGGATTAGCTTCAAAAACCAGAACACTCCTAAGGATAGTTTAGGCACGAGGACCTTCTATCCGACAGTTCCTGAAAGCGGGCTAAGCCGGCTTCCCTACTAGATGGACTATCTAGCAGCTTACACAGAGAAGATATAAGAGAGAAAGGAGAGAGTTGTGTGTTGAGGTATGTTTTGAAATGAAATACAACAGGCCTATTTATAGATTATAGAAAGTCACTATTTGACACTATTCCAACAACCCCCAAATAGGAACCGGACAATATTTCACCAACCCCAAATAGTAACCGGGCACTATTACACCAACCCCAAATAGTAACCATGCATAGTAACTGCGCATAGTAATACTATTTTTGTATCTCTTGGGCTTCTTTCTTCTGTTTTATTCTGCTGTTTTAATTCATCTCTGAAAATAATTCAAGTACTAGATTAATTTAATTATTTGTTATAAATAATTAATTAATCTGTTACTTATTTAATTTTCAGAGAGTAAATTAATTTTTGACAATACCTTGAAATATTATGTTTGTCCTTGATCGTCAATAGGCTTTGGCAATTCCTTCTATAAATTAATGTGTTGATCCTTCTCGTATGTGCTGACACTTAGTGCGCTGGTCTGGTTCACAAGTGACTAGCACTGATCTTGATCTTCACACCTTCGTTACTTTCCAATTGATTAGCCTGAAGCAGTATCTTCAAATTATGTAAATACATGGAATCTTTTTTGCTCTTCAACAGAATCATCTGTACATCTTATTCTGTCACTGAGGCTTGAACATGTTAATGAACTTCTTTCAGCGACTTGATCCTTGTTGGTGCCTGTTCTTCAAATTTCACGATCCCTGTATAGATTTAATATTATTTATCTTTTATCCTAGTTGAGTTATATATATCCTCTATTACATATTACATTACATTATGCTTTACAATCTCCCCCTATTTGATTGTTAGGGTTTGACAAGCAAATCCCTAGAGGATAACTCAACTGATACAACAAAAATAAAATACAAAGATAAATAATATTAAAGCGCATTCTGGATCATATATATACATTTTCCAGATTTCTAAAATTAACCAAGTTTAAGACAATTGTTCCTTTAGACTGAACATATCTTCAAGTTTGCCTTTGCTTTCTTTCCACATAGCACTAATACTCCCATTAGCTTTTCCTTTCCCAAAATAAAGTTAATTCCGTGTCAACAACCTTTTCCTTGCCCTTATTAAGCCTAGTAGCTTCTTGCCCATCCACCTTCTCCCCCTCAGTTGGGTTATCCTCCAGAATAGTAGGATGTTGAGTTGGTAAATTGGACGAAGAGATATTTGACAACTCTTTCTCCATTGTTTGGACCCGTTTAAGGAGTCTGCTGTATTCCTTTCTGGTTACAGGTGCATGTGGTTGAGTAGGTTGCTCACTCATACGTTCTGCAGGTGTTTCACTCAACACTCTATATTCACTCGGTTTAGTGGTTTGGGTTACACTTACATGTTCTGTTTGTGTTTCCCTCAACTCTCTTCCAGAGCTTCTACCGAGATGTGTACCTACAAATGAAATCATCCTAGCCCCCTTTTCAGAGGTCATAGATGGTGCAATGAAAGTTTGTGAGCTTCCATCCTCGCGTGAAGCGAGTTGCCGACCACTGGTAAAGAGTGGCAAATCTCGAAAGAGATCCAGAGATTTTCCCTCTGGGAGTTTAAACTTGAATCGATTAAATGGCACAAAACCCAAGTTTTCCTCGTATGTCTGTGAAGACACTTGGTTCATAAAAGAACCACCTACCGATGGATCTTTCCGTAAAATGGAAGATTCACCAGCAGTTATTGAGGTAGGTAATTCCACCTCGGATGCCTATGAAGGCATTTGATCTTTAGAAAGATCATCAACCACTCTTATGTTCCGTGAAATGGAACTCAAGATAATTGCTCATTGGATAAGGAAGAATTGTTTCACTAACAGTTGCCGTTACCTCAGGTTCATTGGGTTTACTCCGTTTAGAATAAGGTAGAGCGGCTGATGTAACTAACTCCTTATGTGGTGTGGCTGAGGCACTATCTCCCTCAAAAGTGTTGATGGATGGTCGTTTAAGTGACAATTGAGGTGTAGGAGTTTGTTGTGTTTGTGTTTGCATTTGTAGAATGGGCACTTCGACCTGTGTTAGAGTCGATGGGATTTCCTGCTCTTGGTCGGGTAAGATGGCCACTAGGGGCTGTAGAAACTGTATTTCCTGTGACACAACAGGGAATACAGAGGTTGGAATAGCAGGGATTGAAATATTACATTGTCGTATACCTGCTCTCACTGGTCTTTGTCACAACGGAAGTGGGACAGTCTTTAGATATTCAGTTAGGACTGTAGGCACATCCGTATAGTTCGTTTTGCTTATGTAATTAATTACATTCGTCTTCATGTAAGAACATTCCACCTTTTGACCATTTTCCAAGCGTACCCTGTCTTCATCATTCAAAAAATCATTTAATATTAGTTGTAGAAACCTTGGATATAGACATTTGACATTTTGAGTCCGAACATCTCTTGTTCCCAAGCGTTTCATTTTTAAAATGAATTGACCAAGCACTATTTTTCCAAAATTAATCCTCAAATTATTGGCGACCGCATACCATATTTTTTGAATAAATTCAGGTATTCGATCTTGATTTGTTCTATCTGAGGAAAAAATATGGTTAAGAGTGTGAAAGAAGAAATTCCAGTACTGGGTTAGAAACGTTCTAGAAAGATTACCAGTATTGAAATTGCCATTGCCATCTTGGTACCTTATAAAACGAAAGAACATTTCAATCTGTTCAGGTGTAGGATCAGAAACAAGATTTTCCATAGGAAAATGAAGAATTCGATTAACATCTCGTTCAGTGACCCTAATCGACCTACCAAACAGTCGATAGGTGATTGCACACCCGTCCTGTCCAAAAGTGTTAACCGCACTGCAATATAGTTCACGCAATGCATCATGGTTAAGCTGCACTTGTGTAACTAATGCATAGTGAATTAATGAATGTTCATTCAGAAATTGTCTCTAAGCCCGAAATTGCTCATCCAGAATGGTTTCGATTTGCTGAATGGAAATAGGATTAACTTTAGCAATTAAAAATCTTCCCTGCAATGCCATTTTCAAAACTTTTGAGGAAATTCAACAACAAGGGTTAGTTTTTATAAAGGATGATGCGTATAACACGAATATGAAATCCGCTCTAAAAACCACCAGCTAGATTGTGAGATCTTTCCGGTCAAAGCTTGAAATTTTCAGCAATTGTGTGTATACGCTCTGTATGTATATTTGAAAAATGGCGATGTTAAACACAAACAAAACTCATCATTTATAAAGTTTCAAGGACTAGTGGGTTAGGTGAGAGCGTGACAGGTTAGGTTAGAAAAGAAATTAAATGCATTTATCACCGCTCAATAATTCTCACCAAACAACCTAACCAACAGAAAAACATCTTATCGCCGAAACCTATCAGCCAATATACACACACACATACACACTTATTATTTCTAATTATTGTGGATTTAAAATAATCAATCAATAATTCAAGAATTATTCCACAATAATCAGACAAACTCATAATTAAATAGACATAAAATTAACAAAATATCATTAATTGATATATGTCCATAAAATATTTATTTAATTATGCTACAATTTATTTTAATAATCAAGTATCAGAACAGGTGAGATCCAATCTTGAATTGCTTCAGTCATGATATCAATTATTATAATAAGTATCGAGTACATGAGTATTAAACAAAGATATAGCATGCAAACATGTTAATACTCAAGTATCGCTTCATAAACTCGAGTAACTAAACATCTATCATATAACATAAACAACAATTTCTAGATGCTTAGATATCGCTTTAATAACTAATTATCTACCACATAAACATGTAAACATTTAAGCATATGGCAAATAATCAGTAAGTGATGAGACAATGGTACAAGGGTAGAAAATATGGTAAATAAACTCACAAGTCCTTAGGATAAAGATTAGTAGACATATTAAATTTATTAGAAACAACTTGCATTTGTTGACTTCCAATTAATTGGACAATTTCAACATGACAAGTTCACTAATCAACCTGTTGAATGTGGATTCATCAAGTGGTTTCGTGAAAATGTCTGCAAGTTGTTGCTCTGTGGGAATGAAGTGTAGTTCCACAATACCATTCATGATGTGCTCTCGAATGAAATGATACCTTATGTCGATGTGCTTGGTCCTCGAATGTTGTACTAGACTATTCGATATCGCTGTAGCACTAGTGTTATCACAAAAGATAGGGATGTTTGTCAACTGTAGTCCATAGTCCATGAGTTGATTTCGCATCCACAGGATCTATGAGCAACAGCTTCCAGTGGCAATGTATTCTGCTTCAGCTGTAGAGGTAGAAATAGAATGCTGCTTTTTGCTAAACCAGGAAACTAGTCTTCTTCCTAGAAATTGACAGCTCCCTGAAGTACTCTTTCGATCTATCTTACAACCAGCGTAATCTGAGTCTGTATAGCCAATGAGTTCAAAACCTGTATCTTTTGGATACCAAATTCCAAGATTTGGAGTACCCTTGAGATATCTAAATATACGCTTGACGGCTATCAGATGAGATTCTTTAGGATTTGATTGAAACCTTGCACACAAGCATGTTGCGAACATTATATCTGGCCGGCTTGCAGTGAGGTAGATTAGTGATCCAATCATGCCTCGATAGCTTGTCATATCTACTTATTGTCCAGACCTATCTTGATCAAGCTTTGTGGTAGTGGCCATAGGAGTCTTAGCAGTTGCTGAGTCTTCTAAGTGATACTTCTTCAGAAGATCCTTGATGTACTTGGATTGACAGATAAAGATACCATCTTTTCTCAGACTTACTTGTAGACCAAGAAAGAAGTTCATCTCTCCCATCATGCTCATTTCGTACCTACTCTGCATCAACTTAGAAAACCTTGCACAAAGTGCATCATTCGTAGAGCCAAATATGATGTCATCAACATAAACTTGCACAAGTATGATATCATTTTTGTGCTTTTTATGAAATAGAGTCTTATCTATGAGACCTCTAGTAAAACCATTTTCAATTAAAAAATCAGCTAGAGTATCATACCATGTTCTAGGGGCTTTCTTAAGACCATAGAGAGCTTTGAACAGGAGATAGACGAAATCCTCGAATTTTGCATCAACAAACCCTGGAGGCTGTTCCACATAAACTTTCCTAGCTCACCGTTCAGAAAGGCACTTTTCACATCCATTTGATAAACTTTGAAGTTGGAGTGTGCTACAAATGCCAAGAACATTCTGATGGCCTTAAGTCTAGCTACTGGTGCAAAAGTTTCATCATAGTCAATCCTTTTTTCCTGAGAATACCCTTTTGCTACCAGCCTTGCCTTGTTCCTTGTCACTATACCATTCTCATCAAGTTTACTTCTGTATACCCACTTAGTGCCAATGACTGATTTGTTCTTTGGACGGGGTACCAGCTTCCAAACCTTCTGCCTCTCAAACTGATTAAGTTTCTCTTGCATTGAAATCACCCAATTTGGATCTTCAATAGCTTCCTCAACCTTCTTTGGTTCGATTTTTTTATAGAAAACCAGAGCATAAACATTCCTTTTGAGTAGCTTTTCTAGTCAGAACTCTTGCATTTGGATCGCCAAGAATTTGTTCAAAGGGATGATCTCTACTCCATACCCTTTGACTAGGAAGATAAGATCTTGATGATTCTGCATGTTCAATATTCTGTTGATTCTGACTAGTAGATCCTTCTTCAGCTCCCCCTGAGTTGTTGCTTGTCTGATCTGTAGATTCTTCAACTTGAGGACTAGAACCAAAAACAGTCTGACTTTGAGATCATGTGTTCCCACTACCATTACCAGTATCTGGATCATCATTAACATTATTATTTACATTATCAACAGCAACCTCAGGTTAGGTTTCATCATCCTCATCATCAGAAAGATTTTCAAAAGCTAGAGATTCATCATCATCTTCTTTCTGAATACTTGGAGATCTTGCATCATCAAATCTCACATTAAGGCTTTCCACAATCTTCTGACTATCGATCACATACACCCTGTATGCCTTAGACTCCAATGAATACCCTAGGAAAATGCCTTCATCTGCTTTAGCATCAAATTTACCAAGATGCTCATAACCATCTTTAAGAGCATAACATTTTCCTCCGAACACATGAAAGTACTTCACGGATGGTTTATGATTGGCCATCAATTCATATGGTGTCTTCTCATACATTCTGTTGATCAGGGTCCTATTTTGAGTGTAGCAAGCTGTGCTGACTGCTTCAACCCAGAAGTAAGTAGGAACACCGCCTTCATTTAACATAGTTCTTGCGGCTTCGATTAACGTCCGATTCTTCATCTCAACCACTCCGTTTTGTTGTGGAGTCCTGGGTGCTGAGAACTGTCTTGAGATACCCTTCTCAGTGCAGAAACTGTTAAGTAATGCATTTTTAAATTTAGTACCATTGTCTGATCTGATCATTCGCACGGCCACTCCAGCTTCTAACTCAATCTTTTTTTTGTGATCGATTACCATCTGAGCAGCTTCGTCCTTAGAATGTAAAAATAACACCCATGTGTACTTGGAATAGTCATCAAGAATAACCAAACAGTATCGCTTCTTGGACATTGACATGACATTGACTGGACCAAATAAATCCATATGCAACAATTGCAATGGCTCAGTAATGTCAGTCATGGTCTTCCTTTTGTGTGATGCCTTCTTTGACTTTCCTTTCTCACATGCTTCACACAGTCCAGATGGACAGAACTCCATCTCGGGTAATCCTCTCACAAGCTCCCTGTTGACTAGAGAATTCATAGTATTGAAGTTAAGATGTGAAAGCTTCTTATGCCATAACCAACTGTCTTCTGAAGATGCTTTACCATAGAAGCACTTGACTTCACCATTGCCAGAGTTCCAGTCAGCTACGAACAAATCACCCTTTCTCACTCCTTGCAAAGCGAGCTTCTCATCCCTCTTGTTACTGATCAGACACTTCTCCTTCTTGAACAAGACTTCATATCCTTTATCACAAAATTGACTTATGCTTAGAAGATTATGCTTTAGACCATCAACAAGAGAGACTTCTTCAACGACAACATTCCCAAATTCCAAATTGCCATATCCCATAGTAAATCCTTTGCTGTCATCTCCAAAGGTAACCACTGGGCCAGCTTTCTCAACCACCTTTGATAGCAGGGCTCTATCACCGGTCATATGTCTCGAACATCCACGGTCCAGAATCCACATGACTCGCTTTTTCTTCATGCGCTGTATTTTATGAAGATTAAATTTTCTTTGGTACCCAAACTTGTTTCGGTCTAGAGGGCTTAGAGACATTTGCATATTTAGCATTTTTATGAACAAGAGTAGCATGCTTAACATTCTTTGCATTTTCTGTGGGTCCCGAAAGGGGGGATAATAAGCTTGAAGGGGGGGTTGAATAGCTTATTACCTTTTTAGAATTTTAGCTTGGCATTTTTGTCTTCCTTTTTAATCTTTAAATTCGTTACTAAAAGTAAACGATTTAAAAGTGCGGAAAGTAAACCATGAAATAAAAGAAGCAATCACACGGTCGATTTATCCTGGTTCGCGATGGCGCAACCCCTAATGGATCCGCTTACCCCTACTCCAGTCCCCAAGCTCCTCCCCGGACTCGAGATTTCTTCCACTATAAAGAAACTCCTTTATAGTAGGCGGAGAAGCCTTTACAACAATAAGTATTTATCTTGGACCTTAATTACAAATTAACTCCTCAAAATACAAAGCAACCCACTACTAGACTCGTCTTGGAGCGTAACTCCCCGTTACCTCCTCAAAGTCCAAGTAGCAACCCCTGTAGACTTCGAACTTCTACCACTTTCCGGTCTTGGATCTTAGGTCTTGGGTCTTTCCTTTTTCTTCACGGTGCAAAGGTTACTAACTCCCCGTTAGTACACCTAAGACTTGGGTCTTAGAAACAAGGATCACCTCACTTCACTTCACCTCACTGCAAGTCTAGAAAACAAGTCTAAAACAAACAAGCAATATATAAGATGATTATATAATAATCCGTGCAAACTAGTATGTTACGGTACTAGTCACGGGGATGTTAATATGCGTTAAAATATTACACAAACACAACTCACACGTGCGTAAAAGTAACTCGCTTATCTATAGGATAAAACGAGGACCGCTATTATGCGTTAAAATATTACACACACACACACAAGCAAGAATATTAAACTAAAGTGCAAGTAAGTGCAAGTTAGCACAAAAAGGTTTGGCCGAATATATATAAGTATATATATATATATATATATATATATATATATATATATATATATATATATATAGAGTAGGGAGCCTGAGATATATCTCAGGTAAGTTCCCTGAGATACCTAATTTTTATATATAAAAATGGGGTGGGCATTTTAGTAAATTCAAAGATTTTTAATTAGCCCTGCGGGCCCAGCAAATTTTAAAGACTATTTTGTATGTATCTTAGGAAAAATTCCCTGAGATATATCTCAGGGTCCTTTTTCTCATATATATATATATATATATATATATATATATATTTTAAATATGGCCGAATATATATCAATGGCCAAGGAATAAAATGAACTTGGTTGAACACTAGTCTTTTCCTTAAACAATATGGCCGAATTAATTAGGCCAAGGAATAAGTTGACTAGTTCAAGTTTCAAGTTCAAATGGTCTTGTCTTTTTAACCAAATCCAAATAATATAAAACTTTTACAAGTTTATGGATTTATGTTTCTTTAAGACAATATGACCAAGTTTAGTTATAGGTTCAAGGATTTGTTTCACCTTAAACAAGGTTACTAAAAATTGCCTTATTTTGAACCGAACTAAACAAATGGAGCGAGCTTTCACAAATCAAGAAAGGTCTTTTGCTTAAGAGCAATGTTCCCTTTATTTCAAGATTGCTATTAACTAAATCAAGAACTTACAAAGAGTCCAAAAATACACTACACGAATATAATTCAAGAACAAGTGTATTTTAGTGACCAAATGCAAGCTAGCTTAAATATGATGTATAAAGAAGTAGATCTAACAAGTATAAGCACAAATATACAATACTTAAGCAAGAAAGCTAACTTGTTAATCTTGACCTTACAAAGGCTCAAGCTCCTCTTAATATTAAAGAGAAAGCTACAAGAAAAACAAGCTAGGAAGCCAAGAACCACACAAAAAGGGTCGCCGAAAAAGTCGCCGGAAAGTGGCCGAAAAATGGCCGAATGGGAGGCTTTAAAAACTGACTTTTGGGGGCTTAGGAGGTCACTTGTAGTCTGCCTAAATGAGGTTTGGAAGGTGCAAGAACAAGGGTGACCAATGGTGTGTGTTAGGGAGCAAGTTTGGTGAAGAAATACAAGCCAAAATGATGTTTAAGTGTGGTTTTATGTTGGCACAAACACAAGCTACGTTTTTGCAAGTTTAGGGAGTGTAAAGAGAATGTTTGAGAGTGTATTTCTTCTGCATGTAATTGGGTCTTCAAGGCTTGGAGGAAATGCGAGGGATAGGGGCCTTTTTATAGGCAAATAAAGTGAATGGCATGTGTTTTACATGTGTTGGCATGTGCTAACATGTGTTGGCATGTGTTTGACACACTCCCTAGCTGCTACACAATTCAAAAATGTGTGGGAAAGAGTGCCTACACGTTTTTACAATTAATTACTAGCACGAAAATTGAGAAAAACGCATACTAACAAGAAAACAACACGAATAAGCCATAAATCGAAAAAAACATTGAAAAATTACGAAATTTTGGGAATCCCCTAGAAATGTGCCCAGAGGATTATGGTCAAAATTTCACCTTGAAATGAGTTGACCATCTATGACTTTCAAGCGACCGAAAAATCAATTACGTATCGAATATTTGGGTCCCGGACAAAAGTCATGCAAATATTACAAAAATTTTACTGAAGCTTCCTAATGATAAACTAATGACAAATCCAAAGTTTCAAGTCAAAATGATGAGTGGAGAATTTTTGACAATTTTTCGAATGTTAAAAAAGCCTTCCGGAGCGACCGAAAAAATTCATTTGTCTTAACCGACGAATTAGGCAAAAGTTTTGACTTGAAAAATATTCAAACATAATATTCCATGAATAATAATGACCATGAAGCCCAAGGAATAATTTAGTTTGAATTTAAAATGATTTTATCCGAAAAAATTAGGATTTACGAGTAATTCGGAATAAAATCGGTTTTTGCTCTTTTGACATGGCTTTTGGCACGATAAATCATTTAGCAATATTTGAGAATTATATCAAAAATATTTGAGAGTAAAACATTTGAGAACAACACTCTTTTAAATAATTTTGACAATTTTGGTTCGTAAAAGCAGTGTTTAAAAAATTCTTGATATACGTGCCTTTAGCCGATGCTTAAATCTTTCGACACAAATGACCTAGAATATAAAATACCATTATCTTAATATTCTTATTCTAAGTTGATGTCAAGAGGATGTCGGAAAGTATTTTTGGGTTTGGTTTGACCAGTTTGACTTGATTCCTGAGAATGCTGCAAATGAACCTAAGGGAGGATTCTAAGTGCAATCCTATTTAATTTAATTTCACTTTTATTTGACAAATTCCAAAACCTAAACCTATCAATCTTTCTAAAAAGACTTTAAGTCTATCAATCTTCCCCTTTTTGGTATTTGTCAAAACTACAAGTGAAAACTAAATTTGGTGTGTGCTTTAGAGTGTATGCATGATACTATGCACAAAACCACATAAAAGTTTGAGTTAGAATTTTACCCCAAGTGATAAGTGTCAGTACTTATCACAAGATTCCAACGCCGCTTTCGCTTTTCTGCACAAATGTCGTTAGTACAAGCACACAAATAATTTTCATTTTATTAGTCCCGTAGAATACCATCTTCCCCTTTTTGACATAATGCCAAAAAGTGAAATTAGAATTGAGGGAAAGAACAAGGGAGAGGGAATTAAGGTGATAGAGTCCTAAATTATTACAGTTTAGCACCACCAATTCCTTATCTCTCCGAACCAGTCAAACTTCCCAAATCTTCACATATGGGAATGGTTTTAATTAATTACAATTTTGAGAAAACCTAGTCTATGAATTACATAGATATCCCAAAATAATTCTTCCCCTTAAACTTATCTTCTTCCCCTCAAAACATTTCTTCCCCCCCCCCTTTTTTTTGACTAAAATTACTTCCCCTTAATAACACATTCTCTTCCCATTAAAAAATATTTAACTTGAAACCGACCATGAATTCCATGAATTGATTTTTAGCAAGTATGGCCTTTAACATATGCTTCCCCTTAAGTGTATGTCGATTGAGACAAATTCCAATTGATCGTTAATGATCAATTTTAATTCTGCAATTTGTAAATTGTTAGAATGGATTTTGAAATTTTAACTTATAACAACTTAGTTGCAGAAAATATGATAAAGATAATTAAGAGATTGGAAATTTGAAGTTCGAATTTTGAAAATTCGAGTAGTCCGTTTTTGTTCCATTCCAAACCCCCCTTTTTTGAGAGATTTCTTCAAGATTCATATCATGTTAGTGACTTATGTAATTTTTACTTCGAGAAACAAACTATCTTGCCAAGTCACATAAGAAAGCTGAACACTACAGAATATCTATGCCGTTCTAACCACAAATATTACAAGAGTATTACCAAGTACTCTTCTGAGCTTTAAAGGAATATACGAATAATAAAAAAATCAAATTGTACATTCTTTGACTATACAACGTTTAACCAATGTCAACCCATCCTATGTTGCCAAAATACTAGAAGCAGTATAAGTACAGCAAGAGTAAATTACAACTATGTGAACTTAATTAAACAAGTAAACTATCTAATTAAGAGAGAATATGGAGGCAGCTGGAGTAACTGAATTCTTTGAGGCTGCACAAAATTAAGTCAAGTTAGTACAAGAGAATTTTTAGAAAAGATCAACAAACTTTTAAGCACATAAAATTCTCAAGTGGACTGGGGGAAGGGGAATTGAGCTCAGAAAAGAGGTTCATCCCCGCTCATCTTGACATAAAACAGGTTAGATCACTTTTTCAAAAATGATAAATACTGAGTTGAGTTTAGAATGATCAAACAGTGCTTATATGTTGAGCCCAAAGCTTTGAAAGTCCAAGTCCAAGTCCAAGAAGCATTTCTGCACCTATCCTCAAGGCACAAAGAGACTAAGATGAAGTGTCAATAAAGTATCAAGTATGTTCTTATCGAAAAGGGAGCAAATAAGAACTCTTCTGTGACAAGACTTAAGAAGTCAAACTAGTTAAAGACTTCACAAGGAAGTTTTAACTAGGAGATAGGCTATCAGCGAGTGTGATATAAATCATCATGGCCTAATCAAGGCAGTGCAATGTTGATTTAGCATCACTTGGCCTTCTCTTTGTCAAAGAGAGGACCTGCAAAACAAACAAAGAGAACCAAGTTAGTAAGGGTTCTTTTGCAAGTAAGGAAAGCCATCAGCAGTCTCTTCTTGCTCATATAAATGAGTCAAGAGACTGGCATCATCAGGCAATGGATATCCAGATAAGCACAGAGATAATATCCAGATCCATGGCAAGATTGAAAGCTGCAAGGTTAATGAGGCCAAAACAAGCACAAAGTGCACATGCTTTCTAGTGCCAGTTCACCCTGGGAACAGATCAAGAAGTTCTCTAAGGGAACTTCAGGCAGTCCATAGGCTCAGTGGAGTGTGTGTTGTGTCCTAAAGATGCATATGAGGTAAACTACTAAAGACTTATATTAAAGACATAATTCATTCATAACAGAAGCCTCCAAAGGGCAATAAAAGTCTTGGTACTGAAGCCTAAAAGGGCTATAACAATCCTGCAACAACATCACACACACAATCCAGCTATATGGAAACTGGATCCAAAAGCAGACACACACATCAAGCCATCAGGGGCTTACAGTTCAGTCATACATAATATCAAATAGCACTTAAACAGATAGTGCTTTAGGATTACAAGACAAAAACTAAACACATAGCATGAAGCACATCAGTCAACAGTTTCATAGGCAGCATTGTTAATCATAGAGTTGTCATCATTCATGGTAACATCATCTTTTCCAGCAGGTTCAGAAGTATTCATAGGAGCAGGAGCAATTATCACAGAAGAAGGCACAACAGGAGCAGGAGAAGTATTAAAACCATTACTCATAGCAAATTGCATACTCATAACATGAGACAAACCATCTTCAATAGCATTAGCCCTACCAACAGCAGTAGTAATAGTAGCAACAAGCATGTCCACCTTAGCACATAGTTGATCATATTTCAGAAACAGAGTTTGATACATAATCTTCAAATTGTTGAACTCCAAGCACAAAGATTCATGTTTAGCAGATAAAGTCTTAACAGTGGACTCAAGCCTAAGCATATCAACCACAACATTGTTACTAGCATTGTGAGGTTCTAATGGAATTGGTGCCCTAGTGGTTTGGTCCGAGATGGTGGCCTTCACATGAAAGTGAGGGAGCTGAGAGGTATCTAGCTTAAAGTACTCAAACACTTGAGTCAATAGCATGCCATAGGGCATGTATCCACTCTTAGTGGAAGAAATCATCTTAAGGACTATCATGTAGACTAAGTTGAAGTCAATCCTATTAGAAGCAAGCTTATACATGAGTTTGAGTTCTAAAAAAGTCATGACCTTGTTACCATGTTGAGTGGGAAAGACATTAGCCCTTATGATAAGAGCAAGAGTTTGGTATAGAGGTGTGAAGTGGTGAATGTTGACTCCCCTATCTGTTGAGTAAAGGTGAAGTGGAATATCCTCAACTCCACAGAAAATAGTGAGGTAAAGTTTCATCTCTTGAGAATCAAAAACAAAGTCCTTAGTGATGTCTCTAGGAGACATCCCCATAGCCTTAGGGTTTAACTTAAGTGCCCTACCCAGTTCCATGTGATCCAACAGGATTGGAATCCAATTAACCACAATGGTCAAGAAAACTACCCCATTAAGACCTATTCCTACAGCCATGTTACAATAAAACTCAGCTACCATATTAGGCATGACCTTCCTAGTAGGATTAGTGAGAATAGGTTCCCACTTTGGACTCTTAAACAGGTTGTAAATCTCAGACTGTGGATCTAACTGAATAAGACAACCAGTTTGGTGTTTACCCTTAGTGATTTTGGTGGGTGCTACATTGGAGACAAACTTAGGGTCAATGTGTTTAAGCTTCTTTTTCTTGTTAGAGTTTTTACTAGAAAGTTGGCTAGAGGCATTGGGGTCAAACAAATGAAGGGAAGTATCAATGTCATCAGCCATTGATACACAGCAAGACAAAAGAAGTAAAGACACTGTAAACAAGAGAAATAAATGAAGGAATGTGTATTTAGTGCAGGTAATATGAGATAAATGCACACAGAATGTATCCTTAAATACACAAGGAAAATAAAAAGTGAAGTACAGTGAACAGTGTCATGGTACATGAACAGTGCAATATAGTGTCAGAACAGGACAAGCACAGTACCAAGTACAACAGACTCAGGGGTTATTAACTGAAAGATATGCACCATTTATAGTTAAACAAACAAAGAGTTTGCAGGTCTGACAAAAAGTATACATGAAAAGGTATGTACATATCAGACACAGGACATATCATTAAATGCTAAGTGGTCTGGTGAGCAAAAGAGGTAAGGTGATATATATAACAAATCATAAATTTTCATGACAATGTGCTGGTAATTAATGAAAGCAAGTGAGAGTTTCATGGACATAAATATCACCATACTCACACAGATATACATACAGCCTTACTTAACATTATAAAGTGAGTAACTGATATATCCACAGCTATAATATTGCACAGCTAAATCAAAAGATAATTTCACAACAAGCAGTGACAATATGAATAAGTATGTATGAGTAATCACATCACAAGGTAACTAAGTCACAACTATATCACCTACATTCCACTCATTCTAGTTACAAAAAAGTTGAGCATAGAGTGAAATATCTAAGTAGATGCAGAGTAACCATATTACAATGCACACTACACATGGATCAAGAATAATTCAGTAGTATCTTACAAACAATTGAGGATAGATATGAATCATAGAAGCTCAGATTTTGAACAAATATCTCATGTAAAGGAATGTTGTACTTAAATCAGCAAATATGAGAATTTGTGAAGTGTGACAAGCCTTAAGCATGCATCCTTAGGTGAATTGCACCAACAAGTCATATAGCACATGGACACATAAGTGTTGATATCAAATAAGATGATAAGCATGCTATACACGAGTATGTAAACAATTAATGCAGAGTTCATCAGACAAACACACAAGTCTCTTCATCAGACAGAATCACCACATACAGACAGAATTACTAAACCAAAGTCAAGTTCAGTGATCAAGAATATACACCCATATAATGAGCAATCTCAAAACCAATCAATGCCATAGCCATTTTGAACTCATACACAAATACACATCTACAACTCGAGGCAGTCTAAACATGCATACACTCAAAGCATCCAAGATAATGACGAGTAATCAAAATGGCAAGTTGAGCTAATTACATCAATACGACATAATATTCCTATAGTCATATAATCAGACAATAAGCACGAATGTAAAGTTAGAGAGATAAAACCTTGACTACGGTGGTTATACACGTAGCAATATACTCCAATAACATAAACCAAGCATAAACAGTTATATCAAACCATGAATCGCTCTACCGAGACACCTGACTCACTGAGTCAGTACCGAATCGCACTGAGTTACCTCAATAACTCCGTCATATCGCCATGATATCACAGAAAGACCTGTAAAACTCAATAAATTCATCAGAAACCCCATATACATAAGTGAATTGAGAAATAAAAAACTAGGGTTTATGAGAAATTTGAATTGAATCATAGGGCTTTTGAGATATGTGATTCAATCCATCATATCAAGTATGAATATGACTGGAATCAATTAATACTTCATCGAATTGAAGCATAATTGACTTAGCCAAAATCTAGGGTTTCGTATATGAGAGATTGAGAGATGGGATATGAGAACTGAGACACAGAGGTAATGTAAAATGATATGAGGAACACGAAAAAGATGTCCATTTTCACAGACAAGGTCGGAGATGACCGAAAAATAAATAAATCGCCAACTAGGGTTTCGGAGAGAAGGAGGCGAGAGAGAGGGGCGAGAGAGAAATTATGTTATGTCCGTACAATCTTGTAGTATAAGTATGATTCATTTTAGATGGCCAAGATTGTAGGGTTTAGAAATCAAGGGCTAGGATTAGAGCATATGAACCATTTTTGTTGGAAAAATAATTCCGATTCACTAGAAAATCATTTTAATGATTTTAAATTGCTCTAGATAGATATAAAATTGCTAAAATCATGTAAAAATATCTAGATAAATATAAAATTGCTAAAATCACGTAAAAATAATTTCTAGATAGATAAAAATTCGATCCAAATTTTAAAATTAATCCTAAAATTTAAGATCTTTGAATTTAATTAGTTTTCATATTTTTGCTCCGAGTTTTGAATATTAAATTCAAGGCCATGCAAAAATTGAAAGCCAATTAAATTTTGTCTTTATTGAAACATTTCATTATGGTTTTTAGCCAAGATGTAGACAATAATAATAAAGTCTATTTTTACATAAATTTATCGTAGAGAAATCTGAATTTTTGAAAACCAAAGATCCGCTCACACGATACGCTTGAGTGCGTTGACTAGAAAATCACGAATGCTTTATTTTCAATAAAGACTTTTAATTAAATATAGAAAATCCATATTTAATTAGAGTGGGCATTCCAACATTCCCAAAAGTAAACATAATTTAGCAAAATGTTCGGAATGCATCAGTTTTGTGAAAATGTCGGCAATATTATTTTCGGTATCAACATGGTCCATAATAATATCACCCTTATTGACATGATCACGAAGAAAATGATGTCGTATATCTATATATTTCGTACGAGAGTAGGATACGGGATTTTTACTTAAATCGATCGCACTCTTATTATCACATAAGATAGATACAGCATCAAATTTAATCATATAGTCGGATAATGTTTGCTTCATCCATAATATTTGAGCACAACATTTTTCCGCTGCTATATATTCGGCTTCCGCGGTGGACATAGATACGGAGTTTTGTTTCTTTGAAAACCAAGAAACTAAACATCCACCGAGAAATTGACAAGTGCCACTAGTGCTTTTTCTATCGATTAAATGACCCGCATAATCCGAATCAGAAAAACACACTAAATTGAAAGGTAATCCTTTAGAATACCAAAGACCAAGTTCCGTGTTGCCTTTTAGATATCTAAAAATCCGTTTAACCGTGGATAAATGAGATTCTTTAGGCGCCGCCTGAAATTGGGCACATTTACAAACACTATATTGAATGTCCGGTCTACTTGCGGTAATATAAAGCAAACTACCAATCATACCACGGTATTTCTTTATATCTACCGATTTTCCGGAATCATCCGCCACTAATTTCTCCGAAGGAAACGTAGGAGTACTAAGTGGTTTGACATTTTCCATCTCAAATTTCTTAAGCATTTCTTTGCAATATTTTGTTTGAGATATATGAATGCCTTCGTTAGATTGCTTAATTTGCAATCCTAAGAAGAAATTTAGTTCTCCTATCATGCTCATTTCGAATTCTTTACTCTTGCTTTCCGAGAATTCGTTACATAGTGATTCTTTAGTCGAACCAAAGATAATATCATCTACGTAAATTTGAACGAGCAAGATATCATCGCCTTCATACTTCGTAAAGAGAGTAGTATCATCAATTCCTCTTTTGAAACAATTAACGATTAGGAATTTGCTTAAACGCTCATACCAAGCTCTAGGAGCTTGCTTTAGTCCGTATAAAGCTTTATATATTTTATACACATATTCCGGATGTGTTAAGTCCTCAAATCCTGGTGGTTGTCTTACATAAATTTCTTCTTCTAAGACACCATTTAGGAAAGCCGACTTAACATCCATTTGATAGACTTTGAATCCCTTATGACACGCAAAAGCTAAGAACATCTGAATTGCTTCGAGTCTAGCTACGGGAGCGTAAGTTTCATCGTAGTCTATACCTTCCATTTGTGTATAACCTTGAGCAACTAGTCGTGCTTTATTTCTTACCACCGTTCCACTTTCATCTAACTTGTTTCGAAAGACCCATCTAGTTCAAATAATGGAACCGTCGGTTGGTGGTGGAACTAGTGCCCAAACTTTACTATGAGTGAATTGGTTTAATTCTTCTTGTATGGCAAGAACCAAATCCTCATCAAGTAAAGCTTCTTTAGCCGATTCAGGTTCTACTTGTGATAGAAATGCCAAGGGACTAGCCATATTTCGTGCTTGAGATCGAGTTTATGTACCTTTAGTTATATCACATACAACATTCTCGATAGGATGATTCCTAACCCAAGGTACATCCGAAGGTAACTTATTATCGATCTCAACCACTTCAAGAGGGTTATTCGGAACTATAGTTCCATGATCACAATTTTTGACTTGTCTTATTTTCAACATTTTATTGACAATCTTCTCTTGGATCATTTTCCTCTTCAACAAAATCTTTAAACTTTGAAAGTGGTTTTGATTCATCGAATACTACATTCAATGATTCTTCCACCATTAAAGTTCTATGATTAAATACCCGATAAGCTTTGCTTATATTTGAATATCCAAGAAATACGCCCTCACTTGATTTTGGGTCGAATTTCATCAAATAGTCTTTTGTATTCAAAATAAAGCATTTACTTCCAAAGACTTTAAAATAGCTTATCTTAGGAGTTTTCTTAAAATAAAGCTCGTAGGGAGTCTTCATTTTAATTGGTCATAGTAATACTCGATTAAGAACATAACAAGCCGTTGACATAGCTTTGACCCAAAAGTACTTAGGTCGACGATATTCATTTAGCGTGGTATTCACCATTTCTTGCAATGTCCTATTCCTTCTTTCCACTACACCATTTGATTGAGGTGTATAAGGAGGAGAAAAGTTGTGAGTAATACCATTTGCTTCACAAAAGTTAACAAACTCGGAATTTTGAAATTCTTTACCATGATCCGTCCTTATGTAAATAATAGACGTTTCTTGTTGAGTTTGTATTCTTTTGCAAAGAGCAACAAACGATTCGAATGCATCACTTTTTGCTTTTAGGAATTCCGTCCACGTATATCGTGAGAAGTCGTCTACTACTACAAGAGTATATAAACTACCTCCCAAACTTTGAACGGGAACGGGTCCAATTAGATCCATATGTAGAAGCTCTAATGGTCTAGTAATAGACACCATGAATTTGGCTTTATGAGACGCTCTAACTTGTTTGCCAATTTCACATGCTTCACATATATGATCTTTTATGAAATTGAGTTTTGGTAAACCACGTACATGTTCATTTGAACATATATTTTTTGATGAGTTTCATGTTAACATGACCTAAACGTCGATGCCATAACCATGGATCCTCATTCATGGATACCAAACACACATTTTCATAATCATTTAAGTCACACGAGTACACATTCTTACTTTGTGGACATTTAAGAATTAGCTTCCACTCTTTGTCATAAATAGCACAATGAGATGGAAAGAAAATTACTTTACAACCATTATCACATAATTGGCTTATCGAGAGCAAATTATACTTTAATCCCGTGACTAATTGCACGTTATGGATTTTAAAGCTTTTATTGCCGATATCACCAATTCCGATAATTTCACCTTTGCTACTATCTCTAAACGTTACAATTCCGTTGGATACCTTTTTAATGTTGTTCAACAATGACTTATTTCCGGTCATATGCCGTGAACATCCACTATCAAGGTACCAAACATCTTTCTTAGCAGCAAGGCAAACCTACACAAAAGATTAATTAAACTTTTTGGTACCCTTTTTACTTGAGGGTCCGGGTGTTAGCACATCATAAGACAATCGAGTACTTTCATAGATGAATCGAGGCATAGGATAGTCATTCACATAAACAATGTCATTTCTAGATGCATGATTCCTATTTAAGATATGACAAGGATTTCTCCTAGGAGCATATTTAGAATTACCACGAAAAGCATTAACATTATCACTACGAGGAAATATAGTAATAACGGAATCTCTAGCACGAGTATTAGCATGGTAATTCACACGATTATTTCTAACATGAGCATTATTATTTCTAGAATAAGCATGATGACTCACATTAGCATGATGACTCGATATAGCATTATAATGACTCGTATTTCTAGGCATAGCATAAGCATTTATATTACGAGCATGACCATTTGGGTTTCTAGCTTTATGACTTTGATTCGGAACTTTAGAAGAACTAGCATTGTTAGCACTAGTACTTGCTTGATGTTGCATGTTCCTTTGTTGAAAATTAATTGGTCTTAGTTGATAATGAAACTTTGGTTGTTTCTTGTCATTAACGACTATTTTTTCTTTCTTCTTAGCAACTTTCATTTTATTACCATTTTTCGAACATTCACCTTTAGGAATCCATCTATACTTCCCCTTTTTCTCACCTTCTTTGGCTTTGCAATATGAACACTTAGGTGGTGATGATTTAGGAGGAGTATTCCTTAAAGTATTAGGGGGTACGGTGAAACTTCTCGTTTAGGAGGAGAGTTCAAATTATATCCCAAACCTTCTCGGTTAAATGGTACCTTTGAGTTAAATACCATACTATCCAATATAGTATTACTCTTGGTGAATTGCTTAACGATTTTCTCAAGATTTTCTTTTTCGGCTAACAAAGAATTAATCTTGTTATTAAAGAAATTTGCTTGGTCCAAGACTTGAGATAAGAGCTTGTTATTATCATTTTGAAGCCTTTGATTTTCCACAAGAACCGATTTAAGTTCCGAGACTTCATATTCTCGTTCCTTTGAATTGGTCTCGAGTAAATCATTTAGTTTTCCAAGTTTGAAATCTTTATCGGATAACATAACTTGAAAATCTAATTCTTTTTCTTTTAGTGCTTCGTGTAGCTCTTCCTCAATATCTCCCAGTAAAGCTTGTTCGAGTTCCTTTATCTTTTCACTTAGTGTCTCATTTTCACGAATCAAAGATTCATTTCGAATCTTTAAATTCAACATCTCAGCATGGAGATCACTAGTGTTAGTAGATAATTGAACTTTTTCATTTTCCATCTCTTCGGCTTGAATAACCAAGGATATATTCTCAATCTCAAGATTTCGAATAATTTCATCCTTCTTAGTATTTTCAAGATTCAAGTGCTCTTTTTGAGATGACATAAATTCGTAATATTCCACATCTTTGACATGGATATCGGTCAAACGAGTGACCTCTTTTTGTAGCTTAATATTCACATCTCGTATTTTATTCCTTTCGGAACTAACCGTGATGTATCTTTGGCTAATTTCATCATGACTCGTTTTCAACATTTTTACAAGATTAATAAGCTCCGAGACACCCAAATTTGCATAGTTTAATAACTTTATACTTATATTATCACTAATATAAGACTCCATATTATTAGTAGAGTTTAGGGTTACCTCTTAATTAGTAGTGGAGGTTTCCGTTGGTGTGGTCTCATCACCGATCGCCATCAAGCACAAGTTAACAACTTCTTCACTTTGTTCGGGAGCTTCTTCATCCTCGCTTAAGTCCCATCCATTTTCGGCTACAAGACTTCGTCCTTTAGCCAACTTTGGACATTCCCGTTTAAAGTGACCGGGTTGTTTACATTCGAAATACAAGTCATGTGTTTCTTCACTTGGCGATTCCTTCGGCTTAGGTGGAGAATAATTATTCGAATAATTCGAATGATTAGTATTATTCCCTTGTTGAGCACCTTTGCCTTTGTTAAAACTCGTGGTCGGAAAATTGTTGTTACTCGACTTAAAGAATCCTTTTCCGTACCATTGAGCTTTACTTTGTAAAACCCGACGTAGTTGTCTCAAAAGTAGTGCAATCTCTTGTTCATCGAGATTTTGCAACTCTTCGTTCAACTCATCGCCGTTTTCATCTTCATCGATAAGAATTGCTTTAAAGGCCGTATTCTTTCTTTTATCTTCCACTTTAGGAAGGGCCTTTTCCGGAATGTTATCTTCCTCGTAAGCACGAAGATTTCCGAATAAGCTATCGATGGAGTATGAGTTCAAGTTATGCATTTCTATTATTGTGGTAACTTTGACTTTCCAACTTGGAGGTAATGCTTTCAAAATCCTACGATTTTTCTCATTAATAGTATATACCATCTGATCTTTTTATGTGATCGATTACCATCTGAGCAGCTTCGTCCTTAGAATGTAAAAATAACACCCATGTGTACTTGGAATAGTCATCAACAATAACCAAACAGTATCGCTTCTTGGACATTGACATGATATTGACTGGACCAAATAAATCCATATGCAACAATTGCAATGGCTCAGTAATGTCAGTCATGGTCTTCCTTTTGTGTGATGCCTTCTTTGACTTTCCTTTCTCACATGCTTCACACAGTCCAGATGGACAGAACTCCATCTCGGGTAATCCTCTCACAAGCTCCCTCCTGACTATAGAATTCATAGTCTTGAAGTTAAGATGTGAAAGCTTCTTATGCCATAACCAACTGTCATCTGAAGATGCTTTACCATAGAAGCACTTGACTTCACCATTGCCAGAGTTCCAGTCAGCTACGAACAAATCACCCTTTCTCACTCCTTGCAAAGCGAGCTTCTCATCCCTCTTGTTACTGATCAGACACTTCTCCTTCTTGAACAAGACTTCATATTCTTTATCACAAAATTGACTTATGCTTAGAAGATTATGCTTTAGACCATCAACAAGAGAGAATTCTTCAACGACAACATTCCTAAATTCCAAATTGCCATATCCCGTATTAAATCCTTTGCTGTCATCTCCAAAGGTAACCACTGGGCCAGCTTTCTCAACCACCTTTGATAGCAGGGCTCTATCACCGGTCATATGTCTCAAACATCCACTGTCCAGAATCCACATGACTCACTTTTTCTTCATGCCTTGTATTTTAAAGAGATTAAATTTTCTTTGGTACCCAAACTTGTTTCGGTCCAGAGGGCTTAGAGACATTTGCATATTTAGCATTTTTATGAACAAGAGTAGCATGCTTAACATTCTTTGCATTTTCTGTGGGTCCCGAAAGGGGGGATAATAAGCTAGAAGGGGGGGTTGAATAGCTTATTACCTTTTTAAAATTTTAGCTTGGCATTTTTGTCTTCCATTTTTATCTTTAAATTCGTTACTAAAAGTAAACGATTTAAAAGTGCAGAAAGTAAACCAAGAAATAAAAGAAGCAATCACACGGTCGATTTATCCTGGTTCGCGATGGCGCAACCCCTAATGGATCCGCTCACCACTACTACAGTCCCCGAGCTCCTCCCCGGACTCGAGATTTCTTCCGCTATAAAGAAACTCCTTTATAGTAGGCGGAGAAGCCTTTACAACACTAAGTATTTATCTTGGACCTTAATTACAAATTAACTCCTCAAAATACAAAGCAACCCACTACTAGACTCGTCTTGGAGCGTAACTCCCCGTTACCTCCTCAAAGTCGAAGTAGCAACCCCTTGTAGACTTCGAACTTCTACCACTTGCCGGTCTTGGATCTTAGGTCTTAGGTCTTGGGTCTTTCCTTTTTCTTCACGGTGCAAAGGTTACTAACTCCCCGTTAGTACACCTAAGACTTGGGTCTTAGAAACAAGGATCACCTCACTGCACGTCTAGAAAACAAGTCTAAAACAAAAAAGCAATATATAAGATGATTATATAATAATCCGTGCAAACTATTATGTTACGGTACTAGTCACGGGGACACTAATATGCGTTAAAATATTACACAAACACAACTCACATGTGCGTAAAAGTAACTCGCTAATCTATAGGATAAAATGAGGACCGCTATTATGCGTTAAAATATTACACACACACACAAGCAAGAATGTTAAACTAAAGTGCAAGTAGTGCAAGTTAGCACAAAAAGGTTTGGTCGAATATATATAAGTATATATATATATATATATATCTATATTTGTTTCGAAGTAAGGCTAAGTCACGAAATAGCGGACTCGGCACTTTAAATCAAACAAGTATATAAACTATATATATATATATATATATGTATATATATATATATATTTTAAATATGGCCGAATATATATCAATGGCCAAGGAATAAAATGAACTTGGTTGAACACTAGTCTTTGCCTTAAACAATATGGCCGAATTAATTAGGCCAAGGAATAAGTTGACTAGTTCAAGTTTCAAGTTGAAATGATCTTGTCTTTTTAACCAAATCCAAATAATATAAAACTTTTACAAGTTTATGGATTTATGTTTCTTTAAGACAATATGACCAAGTTAGTTATAGGTTCAAGGATTTGTTTCACCTTAAACAAGGTTACTAAAAATTGCTTTATTTTGAACCGAACTAAACAAATGGAGCTAGCTTTCACAAATCAAGAAAGGTCTTTTGCTTAAGAGCAATGTTCCCTTTATTTCAAGATTGCTACTAACTAAATCAAGAACTTACAAAGAGTCCAAAAATACACTACACGAATATAATTCAAGAACAAGTGTATTTTAGTGACCAAATGCAAGCTAGCTTAAATATGATGTATAAACAAGTAGATCTAACAAGTATAAGCACAAATATATAATATTTAAGCAAGAAAGCTAACTTGTTAATCTTGACCTTACAAAGGCTCAAGCTCCTCTTAATATTAAAGAGAAAGCTACAAGAAAAACAAACTAGGAAGCCAAGAAACACACAAAAAGGGTCGCCGGAAAAGTCACCGGAAAGTGGCTGGAAAATGGCCGAATGGGAGGCTTTAAAAACTGAATTCTGGGGGCTTAAGAGGTCACTTGTAGGCTGCCTAAATGAGGCTTGGAAGGTGCAAGAACAAGGGTGACCAATGGTGTGTGTTAGGGAGCAAGTTTGGTGAAGAAATACAATCCAAAATGATGTTTAAGTGTGGTTTAATGTTGGCACAAACATAAGCTACGTTTTTGCAAGTTTAGGGACTGTAAAGAGAGTGTTTGAGAGTGTATTTCTTCAGCATGTAATTGGCTCTTCAAGGCTTGGAGGAAATGTGAGGGATAGGGGCCTTTTTATAGGCAAATAAAGTGAACGACATGTGTTTTACATGTGTTGGCATGTGCTAGCATGTGTTGG
Source organism: Saposhnikovia divaricata (assembly GCA_036435485.1). Taxonomy (NCBI): domain Eukaryota; kingdom Viridiplantae; phylum Streptophyta; class Magnoliopsida; order Apiales; family Apiaceae; genus Saposhnikovia; species Saposhnikovia divaricata. Next base: position 126,719,615 of record CM071595.1, read on the forward strand.
CATGTGTTTGACACACTCCGTAGCTACTACACAATTCAAAAATATGTGGGAAAGAGTGCCTACACGTTTTTACAATTAATTGCTAGCACGAAAATCGAGAAAAACGCATACCGACAAGAAAACAACACGAATAAGCCATAAATCGAAAAAATCATTGAAAAATTACGAAATTTTGGGAATCCCCTAGAAATGTGCCCAGAGGATTATGGTCAAAATTTCACCTTGAAATGAGTTGACCATCTATGACTTTCGAGCGATCGAAAAATCAATTACGTATCGAATATTTGGGTCCCGGACAAAAGTCATGCAAATATTACAAAAATTTTACTGAAGCTTCCTAATGATAAACTAATGAAAAATCCAAAGGTTTAAGTCAAAATTATGAGTGGAGAATGTTTGAGAATTTTTCGAATGTTAAAACAGCCTTCCGGAGCGACCGAAAAAATTCATTTGTCTTTACCGACCACTTAGGCAAAAGTTTTGACTTGAAAAGTATTCAAACATAATATTCTATGAATAATAATAACCATGAAGCCCAAGGAATAATTTAGTTTGAATTTAAAATGATTTTATCCGGAAAAATAAGGATTTACGAGTAATTCGGAATAAAATCGGTTTTTGCTCTTTTGACATGGATTTTGGCACGATAAATCATTTAGAAATATTTGAGAATTATATAAAAAATATTTGAGAGTAAAACATTTGAGAACAACACTCTTTTAAATAATTTTGACAATTTTGGTTCGTAAAAGCAGTGTTTAAAAAATTCTTGATATACGCGCCTTTAGCCGATGCTTAAATCTTTCGACACAAATGAGCTAGAATATAAAATACCATTATCTTAATATTCTTATTCTAAGTTGATGTCAAGAGGATGTCGCAAAGTATTTTTGGGTTTGGTTTGACTAGTTTGACTTGATTCCTGAGAATGCCACAAATGAACATAAGTGAGGATTCTAAGTGCAATCCTATTTAATTTAATTTCACTTTTATTTGACAAATTCCAAAACCTAAATCTATCAATCTTTCTAAAAAGACTTTGAGTCTATCATTTTCAGTGACTGTCTTTACTTTCCTAGCAATAGCCTCAGGAGATTTGCTTCTAGGCTTATGAGCAGTATATTCCTTCCTAGCTTTAGGAGGACTAGCACTCTTAGGTCTGTTATTTCTATCATGTTTTTTTTCTTACTTTTATCATCATGTGAACAATTATTAACAGCAGGAGATGCATGTGTCACATTTAGAAAAGCAATCATAAGATTAACAATGCATGATATGCAAGCAGTTGAAGCACACTTAGAATGAACAGGCATGGCAGACATGTTATGAACATGAGCATTATTATTATGATTATTCTCTACTTTAACATTCTTACATGCATGAGTAAGATGAGCAGCAGAGTTACAGTTGTTACATAACTTTCTGTGACCATTTTTGCCTATCCTTCCATTTCTGTTCTTCTTAGCCTCAGACTCATTTTCATCACCTAGTTCAATTTTAGGTTTTACAAATTTAACAAACTTACTAGGTGACATTGCCTTCTCATTTCTTTTCTATTTAATGTCCTCAACAAGTATTTCATTTCTGATCAACAAAGCATCCGCATCAAAGGGCTCAGAGGTAACTTCCTTATATAGGGGACTATCTGCATTCTTAAGAACAGGTGGTGCATCACTGGATGTAGCCTTAGCTGATTCAGGATCCACCACTTGTTTCTTACTTTTTTTAACATTATAGTCAAATCCTATAGCAATTCTTGGACCAGATATTTGACTATCAAACTGTTAGTCACAGAGACATGCATGAATACATCTAATAACAAGCCTAAGTTGTTTGTAATGCTATGCATTACTTACATGACCTCTTAACTGAGGGAACCTCTAGTTGTAGAGTTTCTACTGGTTTTGTACTTGTAATAGGCATCAAATTCTAGCTGTGTAACTGTACCTATTAAGTCAAGAATAATGCTTGAAAGAAGTTCCAAGGTTCATGCCTCAAGCAAGGAGATAAAGACTGCCAAATAATCACAGTTGGGATTTGAAGAAATGAAGAATTTGCATAAGTACCAATTTGAGAAGTATATTTGTCTATTCGAGAAGTCTAGCATTCGAGAAGTCAGGGGTTCGATATCTCAGAAGACACTATTCGATATCTATGAATACACTATTCGATATCTCATTCGATATCTCAGAGATTCGATATGTCTATTACTCTGTTCGAGAACTCAAGGAGTCAACAGGTCAAAGGTGATATTCGAGTTCTCAAAAAGGGTCAACAAGTCAAAGCTACATTCGATATCTCAAAGACTCAAGATGTTATTCGACATCTCAGGGATTCGATATGTCAAAATGCTCTATTCGATATCTCAAGGACTCCCAAAGAAAAGAGCTATTCGAGAAGTGATTCGATATGTCAATATAACACTATTCGAGAACTCAGAGTTATCGATTAAGTCAATTCTAGTTCTCGAATCACTCACTTAGCCACTTCTTGAATACATTCTTGAAGACAAAATACTGAAGAATTGTACAAGTCAGAAACCTGCAACAAGCCAAGACGCTTTATTTGACTATGTACTATAAAGCACGTTGGAAAGCCTACAACGAAGCTTGGAGAGATAAGTCAGGGGACAAGGAGCTAAAGAAGTGGATCTGAACAGGCTTTGCAAAGTCAAATCTGTAGCTGTTAACACAAAATTACGCAAGCGCACGTAGTCACAAGTAATATAATTTAAGTTCGTTCCGCAGAGATCTAGTTAAGTTTTAATCAGTAAATATGCCTATGCAACAATGTTTGGTTTTAATCCACTGCTAAGACAAATAACAAGAATGAGGTTTTAATTATCTAAATTAACTAGGATGCAAATTATTAAGCTAAGAATAATTAACTAATGAGAATTAAATATGAATTACTTATATGAGATAAAACATGGAATCCTAATTTCATTATCTACTTCACTTAGAGTCGCAGCTTTTAATCAATACATGTGATGGTTTTGATATCTGATCGGATAACACGAAACAAGTAAAAGTTACCTCTCGATATACTAGCACCAAACTACACATACATCCACAAAAGAGATAGAAGATGAGTAGACACCTATTATGTTTAGACCCTATATCTCTATAGAATTTGAAAACATAGAGGTTTAAGCACAAGTTATCCACATAGATCACATAGGGTAGCATAATATCTCTATTTACGTCACAAATCATGATGTTAAAACATTAACCTATCCTATGCTAGCATGGCAAGTTCTAAATCTCAAGATCCACTCTCGTTTAGCAAGAGATTAACATATTAGATGTTAGCTACGCATCTAAATTCATGAAGCACAACCATATAAGGATATCAAGAATTCACCACACATAAATCTTTAAAGCATACAAACTACTAAGCTACATAAATAAATCCATTAGGATCCCATGACAACGATTAGTTCATAGTTGAACCGTTCGTCACCATGGGATTTGATGAAAACATGATATTAAACAAGATATGAAAGAAAGAAGCAATAATATTAATAAAAACAAGAGTTGAGAGAACAAATCTATAATCCAAAGTATACAAAAGATGAAGTAGATCTAGATCTTTGCTTGTCACCAAGCTTGAATCCTTCTCCACTTTTCTCTCTTGCAATTCTATGTTACAATAATAAAAATTTGATACAAATTACATGGTAAGATGTGTTTAAATAGACTCTAGAAGTCTTGCCCAATAAGAAATTACCTTCTATTACAATTAGAATTCGATTAAGGTACCAAAAACTGCCCAAAATACAATTAGAATTAGAAAAAGGGCAAAACTGGAATTTTTTCTGCTTTTCTTGTCATAGAACACGCGCGCGATTTTATTCAGCACGTCCCCTGCACCTGCTATCTATCCCAGGTTGTAGAAAATCTATCAAGCTTCGCGTGAGCTGTAAGATCGCTGAAAACGGACTTCTAGAACTCCAGATATGGCCAAAACAGTGAAGACTGCGCAACCTTCCCGGAAAATCCGAATTTTAATCAATTAATCCTTCAAACACGATAGAAGCATCACCCATAATCGACATTCTTTTAAGTCTGCACAACTAAGCAAAACACATCAAAACTACGATAAACTTGAGGCCAAGTCAATCAATTTAAGCCAAATTTAAGCGATCCAAGTGGATATAAATCCACTTATCATTAGCCGTTTGGACTCTTACTCAAATGAGATAGACAGACTGGAAAGTATTTTGTTTACCTACCTTATTTGTAGTAAGTAGGGGTATCCATGTCTATAAGGATACAGCCTCACTTCCTTAGCAGATAAGTTTTTGAAAAACATCACAAGAAATATCTCTCTGAGTAAAACGAAGCTGAGAATACTATCATTTTGTATTCACAGATTGTAGCAAAATCTTTATCTAATAAAATATTAGATTAAAGTAATATTGTGTTGTGTTTGTCTTTGTTATCCGCACTTACATATCTCACACACTCAATACATATCTTGCTACAAAGATTCAAGAACGAAGAAAAGTTCAAGAATCCATTCACCCCCCTTCTGTATTCTTTTACTGTATTCAATACTCAACAAGTGGTATCAGAGCAGGCTGTTTAATCTAAACAGAAAACGATCATGAGTTCGAATACACCAAAGACTACAGGTACGGTAAAGGTCCCTAAGTTCGAAAAAGAGAATTACAACCTCTGGAAAATAAAAATGTTGTTGTTCATCAAAGCTGCCAATCCTCTCTGCCCTGACATCCTCAAGAATGGTCCATTTGTACCACAACAAGAAATTGCTGAATCTACAGTGGGCACAATAGTCATTCCTAGATCATATGTTCCAAAAGAGCCATCCAAATGGACGGACTCAGAGAAGGAAAAGGTTGCCCTAGACAGTCATCTCATGTTGCTGATCATAGACTCCATGGATATGTCGATGTTTGCCAACATAGCATCATGCACATCAGCCAAGGACATGTGGAACCACATCGAGGTGTTATGTGAAGGGACAGAGGAGGTAAGAGAGAATAGGAAACAGATACTGGTCACACAGTATGAGGCTTTCATGGCACAGTCCAAAGAAAGTATTACTGATATGTTTGAGAGATTTCACAGGCTGGTGACTGAGCTTCAAATGAATGGGAAGGTTTACAGCACTAAGGAATTAAACATTAGGTTTCTATTATCTACACCAAACCATCTAGAGCAAAGGGTCATATCTCTAAGAGAAAGAGATTTGAACAAAGTCACATATGATGTGCTCTATGGGGTTTTAAAGACTCATGAGCTTGAGCTGCTTCAGAAGAGGGCTATCCAAGCCAACCAAGGCAGAATGATAAACACATCCCGTGCCTTGATTGTCAATAAATCTGTTCAAGACCTGGAAGCATCTACAAGTCAGCTGAGAATAGAAGAGATAGTAGATGATGAAGAAACTGAAGAAGAAGTGACTGAACCTGTTGATGAAAAGGAAGAAGATGAGTTCTACACTCTTGAAGAGTTGGATGCCATGGAAAACACTTCATATGCTTTTATGGCTAGAAAATTCCCAAACATCAGATTTAAGAGGAATCAGCCCTTCAAGCCTAGATCTCAAAATCATTCATTCAACAAGAGCAAGGCACCTGTGAAAACAAACAAAAACAAATTCAAAACCAGCTATGTGGATAGGTCATCTGTGAGATGTTATAGATGCAATGACCTAGGGCATTTTGCCAGTGAATGCAAGAAGCCTAAAAAGAAGGATAAGGAGTTTCTTGAGCTTGAAGCTAAGTATGAGGCTCTGCTAAAGAAGCATACACCAGGTAAGGCCTACATAGCTGAAGCGAAGTGTTGGGATGATTCTGATAGTGATGGAGAAGAACAAGAATTCTGCAACTATGCCTTGATGGCCAACTCCAAGGAAGAACCATCTGCATCAGACTCTCAGGTACCATCCCTCACTACCATAGACATGTCTGTTTCTGAATACAAATCTATGGTTGAACAACTATCTGTTGAGATGTTTAATATTCATACTAGTATGACTGCTGCTAATGAAGAAATTGCTAAACTGTCTACTAATAATGAACTGTTGAACAAAAGAAATGAGGAACTAGAACTAACTGCTATGCAAGTAGAAAACCTTAAACAAGAAATTGAATATCTAAAGAATAAGGTTCTATGTGCTAGTCAAGTTGAGAAAGCTCTTAGGGATGAACTAGCTGAAAATGAATTTAAATTGAAAACATTTAAGAATTCCACTAGTCTATTGCAGTCCTACCATGAGAAAAATCTAGCTAGACCTAAGGCTACCATTGGACTTGATTATGACACTCTTAAACAGAGGAAAGGCTATGCAGTCATTGAAGATGACATTGTTGTTCAAGAGGAAGTGCCTCAGGTTTTGAAAAAGACTGAGACCCCAATATTTAAAACACCAACACTTGAGATTAATGAGGATGCCTTACTCATTGAGCAAATGTTGGATGATGAAGATAAGGCACAATCAAATGAACAACAAGCATCCTCTAAGAGTGAGAATGTCAAAACCAAAGCCAAGGAGCCAGTAGGAGGTAGACCTAGACCTGAGAAATTTGTGAAGTTTGTTTCGGCTGGGAATAATGAGTTTGAGAAGAAAGTGGCTAAAAAGAAACAAAACAGGAATGGCAAATTGGGGATTAACAAGGACAACAACTATGCTTATGTACCAAATGCCCCTAGGAAAGTTTGTCAAAACTGTTTTAGCACTAATCATTTAACTCATGCATGCAAGAAACCATCTGGTAGTGTTGCTAAACCATTCTATGATTGCTCTGTGCCTTTAAGACATAGAGACTCTCCTTTCTGTGATAAACTTGATTGTATGCCATGTAACGTGAATGTAATGACTAGTTGTTTTAATTTGAGAAGACAATTCATGGAAGATTGCATCAGTCACAATGCTCACACACACTACACAAGGACAAAGTCTTCAAGTCCTCCTAAAGTTAGGAAGGTACCTCTGTCACCTAAGTCTAAGAACCCTGATTCTAAGACTTCTAACAATGACAAGAAGACTAACATCAAGAAAATTGATAAGCATGCTGTTTATGATAAAACTGTTGTTAAGCCACATGGACCCAAACTTGTTTGGGTACCAAAGGAGAAGTAATACCTTTGTGTTTGCAGGGCAAAGAAAGTGAAAAGAAGGTCATGTGGATTTTGGACAGTGGATGCTCAAACCATATGACTGGTGATATGGCCCTGCTATCACAGTATGAGGAGAAGGCTGGCCCAATGGTTGCTTTTGGAGATGACATCATTGGCAACACATTGGGATATGGCAAGTTGGAAATTGGAAATGTCATCATTGAAAATGTAGCATTGGTCAAGGGGCTCAAGCACAATCTACTGAGTGTTGGTCAATTTACTGATAGAGGCTTCAAAGTGAATTTTGACAAAGATGAATGTTTGATCACCCACAAGAAGACTGGTGACTTTGCTCTATCTGAAGTAAGGAAAGAAAGCCTGTTTGTAGCCAATATGAACTCTGCAAACAAGGACAAAATTTGTTGCTTTTATTCAAAAGCATCAAATGAAGGTAGTTGACTGTGACACAAGAAGCTATCACACTTGAACTTCAAAGGAATTAATTCTCTAGTCAAAAGGGAGTTAGTGAGAGGCATGCCCACACTTGAATTCTGTCAAGAAGGAGTGTGTGAGGCTTATCAAAAAGGAAAAATGAAAAGATCAAGCCACAAGTCAAAGACAATGACATCAAAAACCAAGCCCCTACAACTAATTCATATGGAGTTGTTTGGGCCTGTCAATATTGTGTCACTAGGAAGGAAGAAGTATGCTCTAGTGATGGTTGATGATTTCACAAGGTATACATGGGTAGAATTTCTGGCATCAAAGGATGAGGCTCCACAAGTAATCATTGAGCATATAAAGAAAATTGACAAGGAAGCAAAGGCCAATAATGCAAGTGTGATTGCATTAAGAAGTGATAATGGAACAGAGTTCAGAAATGCCATGCTTGAAGCATTCTGCAAAGAGAATGGTATTTCTCAACAATTCTCAGCTCCAAGGACTCCACAACAAAATGGAGTTGTTGAGAGAAAGAATAGAACTCTGATTGAGGCTGCTAGAACAATGTTACTTGATGCAAAGATGCCTACATGTTTTTGGGCTGAGGCTGTGAGCACTGCATGCTATATCCAAAACAGAACCCTCATCAACAAAAACACTGGAAAGACACCTTACAACTTGATGACTGGAAAGAAGCCTACTCTAAAGTATGTTCATACTTTTGGAAGCAAATGCTTTGTGTTAAAAGACAATTCAGAATATGTTGGAAAGTTTGACGCAAAAGCATTTGAAGGAATTTTTCTTGGCTACTCTATGGAAAGAATTGCATACAAAGTTTATGTCATCAGTCAAAAGAAAGTTATGGAAAGTACAGATGTGATATTTGATGACAGCAAACTACCTGGATTAGAAGAAGCCAATGATGAAGATAAAGATCCTTTGAAGTTTGACAATCTAGATGATTCTGATGAGGAGATTGAAACTGAATTTGAGCCCACAATCCAACAAACTCAAGTGAATGAAGAACCTGTGTCAATCAACAATGAAGAAACAAGCATCCAAGACACACTTGTGATTAGTGGCAACTTCACAGGGGGAGGAAATGTAAATGATCATGATCTGGATGATGAAGCAACATCAAGGCTGAGAAATCAATCTGAACATACAAGGAAATGGGATAGATCACATACTGCAGATCAGATAATTGGAGATCCAAATGCAGGAGTGAGGACAAGGAGAGCAACTATAAATGAATGTCTCTATGGTTGCTTTCTATCCCAAGTTGAGCCTGAGAAACTTGATGATGCATTGTTGGATCCTAATTGGATAATTGCTATGCAAGAGGAGCTAAATCAATTTGAAAGAAGCAAAGTATGGGAACTTGTGCCTGCACCAAAGGATAGAACCATTGTTGGAACAAAATGGGTTCTAAGGAATAAGATGGATGAAAATGGTGTAGTCATAAGAAACAAAGCAAGGTTGGTTGCAAAAGGATACTCTCAACAGGAAGGCATTGACTATGATGAGACTTTTGCCCTTGTTGCTAGACTAGAGGCCATCAGAATTTTCTTGGCATTTGCTGCACATTCTAATTTCAAGGTTTATCAAATGGATGTCAAGAGTGCATTTCTGAATGGGGAGTTGGAAGAAGAAGTATATGTGCAACAGCCACCTGGCTTTGAGGATCCACAATTCCCTCACTTTGTCTACAGATTGCTTAAAGCATTGTATGGACTTAAGCAAGCTCCTAGGGCATGGTATGACACACTATCACAATTTCTACTGGAGAATCAATTCACTAGAGGCACACTAGACAAGACACTGTTTTACAAGAAACATGGTGATGATATTATCTTAGTTCAAATCTATGTGGATGATATCATATTTGGCTCTACAAATGAGAAGCTGTGTGAGAAATTCTATAAGCTCATGCAAAGCAGATATGAGATGAGTATGATGGGAGAATTAACATTCTTTCCTGGGCTGCAAGTTAGTCAAAGGAAGGATGGCATTTTTATAAGTCAAACCAAATACATCAAAGATCTATTGAAGAAATTTTACTTGGAAAAATGCTCACCTGCAAAGACACCCATGGCCACTGCCACCAAGTTAGATGAAGATGTTAAGGGCAAGAAGGTAAATATTTCAATCTACAGAGGCATGGTTGGTTCTCTACTCTACCTCACTGCTAGTAGGCCAGACATCATGTTTGCAACATGCTTGTGTGCAAGGTTTCAATCAAATCCAAAGGAATCACATATGATAGCAATAAAGAGGATTTTTAAATATCTGAAGGGCACACCAAACTTGGGGTTATGGTATCCTAAGGACACAGGGTTCAATATGGTTGGTTATTCTGATGCTGATTATGCTGGATGCAGAGTGGATAGGAAAAGCACCTCAGGTAGCTGCCAGTTTCTTGGACAAAGGTTAGTCTCTTGGTACAGCCAGAAACAACAATCTGTGTCAACTTCCACAGCTGAAGCTGAGTACATAGCTGCTGGAAGTTGCTGTGCTCAAGTGCTTTGGATCAGAAACCAACTTAGAGATTATGGACTTGTGTTGGAAAGAATTCCAATCATGTGTGACAACAAAAGTGCAATCTCTATAGTTTCCAATCATGTCAATCATTCTTGGACAAAGCACATTGACATCAGATATCACTTCATAAGGGAGCATGCAACTAATGGAACCATTGAGTTACATTATGTTCCCACAGAAAAACAACTATCTGACATATTCACTAAGCCATTAGATGAAGCCACCTTCACAAGGTTGGTTAGTGAGATTGGAATGCTGAATTCTTCAAATTCTGGCTAAGTGAATATATCAACTAGATTGTTGCAGCAGTAAATACTTACTTTATCAAATGCTCAATATTTTTGAAGTAAGTATTGGCTGGAGTATGATTTATAAATATTCTATAAGCTGCATATGTTGAAAATCATACATTTTTAGCTTGAAATTTTTGTGAAATTTTGAGAGAATCACTATTTAATTTGGTAGAATATTCTTCAGTGAATATTTCTGGTAAATTTTAAAAGATAGTGAAAATTGAATTTTATGAGTGAAAAGTATAGTTCGATAAGTCAGATTTCTCGAATGGTTCATTGTTATGTCATGGCTCGAGTTCTCGAATAGGCCTATCTAGAACCCTCTTGAGTTCTCGAATAGTGTCTTTTGGAGAAATCGAATAGCACACTCTGAGTTCTCGAATAGAGTATTTTAGTTCTCTAGTGATGGAGTTCTCGAATACTGTATTTGAGTTATCGAATCATTTGAAAAGGCTGATTTTTCGCTGACACTTAATCGCTTTTTGGATTTATATTCAAAATTTCATTTCGCTCATAAAAACATATTTTATTTAGCTTAGAATTATTTTTTGAGTTAAATAACTGCCAGCTGTAAGTTACAAACTGCTTGAGATATCGAATAAGCCATTCTTAACTTATCGAATAGTTGTTTTATACTTCTCGAATGACTTGTTGATACAGATCGTATATCTAATCGACAACTCAGGTTATTCATATATATACAATTTCACAACTATTCAACTCATTTCGTTCGATTTCTCAAGCATCTAAACTCCTAAAACCTCTGAAAACCCTAACTTCGAATTTCTTCTTCAACCTTAATTCTCTTTTCTTCTCTACCCAAATGGCAAACACTCAACTCACCATACCATCTCAAACCAATTTCATCGCAATTACCAGTGATGTGGAAGCACCAAATTCTAATTTCAAGTGCTTTGTTCGATGGTTGTCTGAATCTTATATCAAGGGTGCACTCTCAGCCAACCCAACCCTGTACCTAGACTTATTAGAACAATTCTGGAGGAAAGCTACTATGGAGGTCATCGCCCTTGAAAATGCTATCACCTCATATGTTGTCTACTGCAAGATTCAAGGCGAGGATATTACTATCACTACCGCAGACATGAATCAAGCCTTGGATTTGCAGTAAGAGGCATATGACTCCCTGGCCACCGATGCTGAGTTGGAAGAATTCTTTGAATTTATCAACTACTCCGATACTATTAAACTTGGGAAGCTGAATAGGAAGTACTTGAGAAAAGAATGGAGCTATGTTTTTGCTACACTCCTTCAAGTATTCACTACAAGGAAATCGAGTTTTGACCAGATTAGTACACCTGTGCAGCAGCTTGCCTATGCCTTGGCTCATGGGAGAAAGATAGATGTTGGACATATCATCTTACAGGAGCTATATGGGAGACTTGGTAAGAACACAGCCAAGAGAGGTACTGAAAGTTTCTTTCCTCGCTTTATTCAATCAGTACTTAATTTTAAAAATGCTTCATTGATTGAATTGCCTGGAATAGATAAAAGTAAGATAGGCTATCCTAGGTCCATGACCAAACTCATTTTTGGTAACTTGGAGACTAGGAATGATGTGGATGTAAGGCTTAACATAACTCCCCACATGGAGGGTTTGTTTAGGTCTTACCCCCACAACATGCCAATATTTGAGTCTAAGTCTCAGTTAGCACAGCCTAAGCAAGAAGAACAAAATGCTAACCCAAGGCTTGCTAACCAACCCTCTCAGACAAACACTCTACCAAACACAGAGCCAACTGCATCATCCTCTCAAAAGGGTGATGTTAGTAAAAAGAAGAGAAAACAGGTTGCTTCTGAACCTTTAAACATCTTAACTGAAGCAGCCTTGGCTGTAGAACTAGGTTTAGAATGTGAGGAACCTGAGTCACCTATCATTAGCCTAAAGAAGAAGAAGAAGTCTAAAACCACCTCTTCAGTCACCCAAATGGCTGAAGTTGTAAAATCAGGGGCACACAGCTCACTAGATGTATCCTCTCAACAGGGTGCATCTATAGAATCAAGCATCCTCCCCAATGCACCTACCTGTAAAGAGTCAGCACAAGGGAGTGATAAGGCTGGCACAACACTGAGTGGAGAGCACATCACACTTGAAACTCCCTCTATTTCTCAGGGGGAGTTGCCAAAACCCATTCTACAACACTCTTCTCTTCCAGAATCTAACATTGAAATTTCTTTGGAGCCTGCAACTCAAGAAATTGAGGAGCAAGACATTGATCACCAAGAATTCCATTCTCTTGGTGAGCCAATGGACTCAAGTGACTTAGTGCCTGACACTTTGCTCACCACCCAGGTACCATATTTAGATGGTCAGGGAATGCATGCTGGGGCATATCCTAATGACACCATCACAAACACAGAGGATTCACTAGTTTTCACTAGAGACTCTGTGCCTGTGTCACCTACTGTTGTAACTCATCCCACTCCTGTGGAGACAATAGTAGTAGAGTCTGTCCATCCGGTTACAGAAGTTGCATCTATAACTGAGGAGTCTAGCTTGCCTAGCTCTAGCTCTCACTATATGTCTCAATGGCTGAAGCCTGTGCAACATGACAGTGCTTCAGGATCAGGGTCTGTTCCACCACAATTGACGGTTGAAGCACTCCAAAGCTTAATTGTGGATCAGATCCCTAAGTTCACAAAGATTGCTCAGCACCTTCTCACTGCAAACATGCCCAATCCAGACTATGAAGCAATCCTCTTATGCCACAGAGATGATGTAGAAACACAGAAGGCAAAGATCATAAATGAAACAGAGAGAGATGGAAATGTAGATGCTTGTCTACAAGGAAAATATGACATCCCTCTCTCAGAAGGTCTCCAGTACCTCAGAGAGGAGTACATCACTTCACTAGGGTCCAATGCCAAATCTCTCACCCCTAATGATGTGTATGAGGCAATCAATGACACCTACAAAGGCATTCTCAAGGCTGCACACTACCTTGGCAAGGGCCTAAAAACAGAAGTTCAAGCAGTTTGCACAGCAACAACTCAAGAGGTGCATGAGATAAAAAGGACTTTTGATGCTAAATTCCCTCAAATAGAGACTGTTCTCAAGGACATTCGAACCTGCAAGGCTACTTGTACAAAGATGGACAATGGTCTAGCCATTCTATCAGATACTGTCAAAGGTCTAGGGCACAAATTTCAAAATCTTTCTGATCAGACAACAGAAGTCAATGCCATGCTAAGAACTATGTTTGCAAATCAGTATGGAGACAAGCTGCCTACTGAAGTCCCAGTGCATTCTATGTCTAAGTTTGAAGTGCAGAGACTGAAAGAACAATCCCTGTCTGGCTTTAAATCTACTGAACTGTTCACCAAGGTCAATGCTCTTGAAAGGGAAGTAGCCTCTCTCACCCAATCTAATGCTCATCTTACAAACACTGTTACCACTTTGACTGAGCAGTTGAACACTCAAGCTACCACCACAGCTGATGTTCTTCTGCATCAACAGTCCATGTTAGCTGATATGATGAAGCACATGGGTCTCCCTCTGCCTGATGAATCTTCAACTCCAAAGGTCACTTCTACAGCCTCTGTGCCTGACAACAAGCCTAAGGGGGAGAAGAGGACATCAAGAAACTCAAATCCAAAGGGGGAGAGACCACTAGAAAAGGGCATCAAGTTCAATGAGGGTGGCCATCAAAGAGCTTCAAAATCTTTAACTCATGTGTCTGGCAAAGGAAAATCCAAAGTTGATGAGCCTCCTACTTCTCTGCCAGTTGTCACTCTACCAACTGTGCACATCACTACTCTTAGTGGTCAAAAGCAATCTATCACAACCACAGTGGTTGCAGGGAGTATGCCATCTGACAAACCTCCATTCTCCATATCTAAGAGTGCCAAGCTAGTAGAAGTGAAGGTGGTCACTGAGGCCAAGCTACAAGAAATTGAAAACTCAAATGTCTATCATGATGATGCATTCTTGGAGCTTCTGAAAGTCTCAAGAGAACAGGCTGGTGATGCTTTATCATATCATAGGAGTCTGAAGAGTCAGATTGACTATCTCACTGTAGTACCAAGGAGAGTTGATGGCCTATGGCTCAAAGAGATAATGATGGTAGGAAAGAATAAGATATGGCACTTAACCATCAACACTCTACAGGGTCTAAAGCACTCAGAAGTGGATGTGTTCCTTGGACTGATTGAAAAGAAGGATGAAAACAGCAAGAGTATCTTTGATGAGTTAAGGGATGGTCAACCAGCAAGGCTACCTGAAGTATTCACAAATCCTAGAACCATCATCTATCAGGCTGCAACAAGAAGTGATGATATCAAGCAGCTGGTCATTCCGAAGCATCTTACTCCTCAGAACAAACCTCTCATTATTGCCATCATTGAGAAGCTGAACAAAAAGAAGGGTTTAAGAACAGCAGAAGAATTGGAAGCTATATCTTATCTCAGGTCATACATTGCAACTGGCATTGTACCTGAATCTGCTGAGTTCAACCCAAGCAAGGATGGTGATCAAGACAAGGATGGAGACAGAAGTGATGGAAGGAGAAGACATCACAGGAGTGATAAGGGTGATGAAGATAAAAAGAAGAAGAAGGATGATAAGGAGAAGAAGAATGATAATGACCAAAGTAAAGCCTCTGAGAGGAAAAGTGGAAGACAGCAAGCCTTAGGCATTGCTAACAGTAACCTCACCACAACACAAGACTCTAAGTCTAGGGTGAATACTGTTAGTAGTGACCTACCAAAATCTACATCTATGGCTTCTGCAACTGTCTTGCCACCTCAAGAAGAGAAGAAGAGTCAATGCAAGAAACCATTTGTATATTTCGAAAAGCAAACTGCTAATGGAATACTACAATGGTCTACAAACAAAGGTCACATACTGCTGCCAAGTAATCATGTAAAAAGAATCAAATTCAAGCAAGCTGCAAGGAAATCAAAGCTATCCAAATCAAAGACCCTGACAATCTATCCAGGCTTAAAACTCCAACCACTAGATGAAGATTTTGATGAAGACCAACTGCAATTCTTACAAGCTCAAAGAATCTACCATGTTGCCATTGTTGATAACTGCCTTGAGATCAAATATACTGATGGAAGGGATGAGAAATTCAAACAAGGAGGATGTCAACACTGGGGCAAGCTACATGACATAGAAAGAATCATTGCATTGTTGAGCTCAGAAGATAAAGTGGAAAGAGTATGAAAGCTGGAGCTAATTGATTTTGTGAAGATGAAGAGAGATCATGAGGAGAGAATCAGAAAAGGGTGTCTTGAGAAATGGCTAGCAAGGGAGAAAGAATTTGAGAGACAGGAGATTGAAGCAGAAAAGCTAAGGGCAAAGGGATTGTGTAGAGTTCAATTTGAACCCTATGTGGTGAAGTATAGGAGGAGAAATGGGGATCAGGTCAACATCAGAATGAACCTACTTAACCACTATCCTGCAAACATTCTGGAACCAGTATTTGAAGATTTCAAAGACTCAATTTTGCTTGAAGAATTGGATGCTATGGCAGAAATAATAAAAGCTATGGATGAGAATACAAGGAAGGAGAAAGAAAGAAGACAGAAAGCATATGATGATTTCAAGCCAAAGCTATGGAAAGGGAAACAAATGACAATGGCTAGTACTTCATCATAGGCTGTAAGATTACTCACCCTGTAGTTTATCCACATTGCTAATCAAAATTCATACATGTACTGTCAAGTTTTATCTTTATGTATGTTAGGCTTGTTATCAGACATGAAATTGTGACTAAGGGTCTTACTCACAATTTTGGGGAGATTGTTAGTCACAGAGGCATGCCTGAATACATCTAATAACAAGCCTAAGTTGTTTGTAATGCAATGCATTACTTACATGACCTCTTAACCGAGGGAACCTCTAGTTGTAGAGTTTCTACTAGTTTTGTACTTGTAATAGGCATCAAATTCTAGCTGTGTAACTGTACCTATTAAGTCAAAAATAATGCTTGAAATAAGTTCCAAGGTTCATGCCTCAAGCAAGGAGATAAAGACTACCAAATAATCACAGTTGGGATTTGAAGAAATGAAGAATTTGCCTAAGTACCAATTCGAGAAGTACATTTGTCTATTCAAGAAGTCTAGCATTCGAGAAGTCAGGGGTTCGATATCTCAGAAGACACTATTCGATATCTATGAATACACTATTCGATATCTCATTCGATATCTCAGAGATTCGATATGTCTATTACTCTGTTCGAGAACTCAAGGAGTCAACAGGTCAAAGGTGATATTCGAGTTCTCAAAAAGGGTCAACAAGTCAAAGCTACATTTGATATCTCAAAGACTCAAGATGCTATTCGACATCTCAGGGATTCGATATGTCAAAATGCTCTATTCGATATCTCAAGGACTCCTTGAGAAAAGAGCTATTCGAGAAGTGATTCGATATGTCAATATAACACTATTCGAGAACTCAGAGATATCGATTAAGTCAATTCTAGTTCTCGAATCACTTACTTAGCCACTTCTCGAATACATTCTTGAAGACAAAATACTGAATAATTGTACAAGTCAGAAACCTGCAACAAGCCAAGACGCTTTATTTGACTATGTACTATAAAGCACGTTGGAAAGCCTACAAAGAAGCTTGGAGAGATAAGTCAGGGGACAAGGAGCTAAACAAGTGGATCTGAACAGGCTTTGCAAAGTCAAATCTGTAGCCGTTTGGACTCTTACTCAAATGAGATAGACAGACTGTAAAGTATTTTGTTTACCTACCTTATTTGTAGTAAGTAGGGGTATCCATGTCTATAAGGATACAGCCTCACTTCCTTAGCAGATAAGTTTTTGAAAAACATCACAAGAAATATCTCTCTGAGTAAAACGAAGCTGAGAATACTATCATTTTGTATTCACAGATTGTAGCAAAATCTTTATCTAATAAAATATTATATTAAAGTAATATTGTGTTGTGTTTGTCTTTGTTATCCGCACTTACATATCTCACACACTCAACACATATCTTGCTGCAAAGATTCAAGAACGAAGAAAAGTTCAAGAATCCATTCACCCCCCCTCTGTATTCTTTTACTGTATTCAATACTCAACACAAACAATTCCCTAGCAAGGTTAGCTGAATTCTGAAAAGCATATAGCTTACCATCTATGTCAGCTATTTTCTCTTTAAATTCAGTCTCTATCTCGACACTGACCTGGAGTTTCTTTTCTAGATACTCATTTATTTCCTTTAGATTTTTATCTGCATATTAGTGAGTTCTAGTTCCTCATTCCTGGCTTGTATCTTACTAAGTTCAGCCTTAGCATTTTCAGTCTCAGATTTAGCAGTTGCTATATTTTTTAAAGCGTATTCTAAATCCCATCTAAGATCACTTATAGATTTGCTAGAGTCTATCACATGCTTGACACAATCACGATTACGACATTTAAATCTATCAGCCATAGAAGCAGGCATGTTTTTTACCTCATATCCGTAAGTAGGATCATAGTCTGCCATCAGCGCAATATTGCCATACTCCTCTTCATCGTCAGTGTCATCCCAGCTTTTGCCTTCGGCAATGTATGACTTGACAGGATACTTTCTCTGAGAGCTAGAGTCCCTTTTCTGAAAAGCTTTCTTCCTTTCATTTGCTTGCCTGGGTTCTCTGCATTCGCTGGCAAAGTGCCCCATCTTATCACAGTTGTAGCACCAAAACTTGCTACGGTCTACCATCCCTGTCTTGTTACTTTTTCCTGATTCAGACCCAGAAGATGAACCAGTTCTCTGCGATCTGTTGCTACTTCCAGGAGATCTGTACTTAGCATTTTTCCTGAATCTGATTTGGCTAAAGTTAGCTGCTAATGTAGCCATAGTAGGATCCTCCAGTTGCTGCAACTCCTCAAGAGTATAATACTCACCTTCGTCACCAGGCAGATCATCGTTGTCCATTTCAGCTTCAAAGAACACATCCTTCTTGCTCTGCGGTTTCACAACCTTTGTTTCAGGTTCTTTGTGGCTGGATGCAGGAAGAGCAGTTGTCTTCAATAATTCAGCATTCTTGCTGTCCACTGTTCCAGCACCATATATAATTTTCCTTTGCTCTTGCTCCATCTCATGAGTTCTTAACTTTCCATACAACTTCTCAAGAGTCATTCTAGCAAAGTCATCTCTCTCTCTGATGGATGATGCTTTATGTTCTACATGGTGTGGTAGAGTCAGCATGAATTTCCTGTTCGTCTCTCTTAGAGGACACTTCTTCCCGTGAATTCTTAACTCATTCAGTATCTTATTGTATCTCTCGAAAACTTGAGTGATGCTTCATCAGTTCCCTCCATTATCATTCCAATCATATCCCACATGTGTTTCGCACTAGTACAGTTCATAATTTGATGATTCATTTCATCATCCATGGAGTCAACTATGATTAGTCTGAGATTGGTATCCAATCCATCCTTTTCAGTTTCAGCAGGGTTATACTCCGATGGACGTTTTGGAATCATTCCTCCAACAGCTGCACTACTTTCACCATCCTCAGTAGTTTCAAGTGCAGCTTTCATTGGTTTAGACCAACCCTCAGTCAACGTCTCCATGTATCTAGGATTTGATGCTTATATGAACAATAGCATCTTCATTTTCCACATGTTGTAATTATCACGCTTAAATGAAGGAACCTTGATACTGCTAACTTTTTGAGAACTCATGATTCTAGATGATGAACGCAGATCTGATCTGTATGTAGATCAACTCGCTTTGATACCAATTGTTAGGTCCAGAATAACGTAGAAAGGGGGGTTGAATACGTTATTTCGAAATATTTGGATTTTTAAGATGTGGAAAATAAGGTCAACAACTGAATCGAAATAACACAATCAATTCGGGAAAATATCTTTGAATTGAAAAAAACTGAGTGGTGTTACAACTTCTAATCCAATGGATTAGCTTCAAAAACCAGAACACTCCTAAGGATAGTTTAGGCACGAGGACCTTCTATCCGACACTTCCTGAAAGCGGGCTAAGCCGGCTTCCCTACTAGATGGACTATCTAGCAGCTTACATAGAGAAGATATAAGAGAGAGAAGAGAGAATTGTGTGATGAGGTGTGTTTTGAAATGAAATACAATATGCCTATTTATAGATTATAGAAAGTCACTATTTGACACTATTCCAACAACCCCCAAATAGTAACCGAGCACTATTCCAACAACCCCCAAAATAGTAACCGGACACTATTTCACCAACCCCAAATAGTGACCGGGCACTATTACACCAAATTACACCAACCCCAAATAGTAACCGGGCATAGTAACTTTGCATAGTAACTACGCATTGTAATACTATTTTTTATCTCTTGGGCTTCTTTCTTCTGTTTTATTTTGCTATTTTAATTCATCTCTGAAAATAATTCAAGTACTAGATTAATTTAATTATTTGTTATAAATAATTAATTAATCTGTTACTTATTTAATTTTCAGAGAGTAAATTAATTTTTGACAATACCTTGAAATATTATGTCTGTCCTTGATCGTCAATAGGCTTTGGCAATTCTTTCAATAAATTAATGTGTTGATCCTTCTCGTATGTGCTGACACTTAGTGCGTTGGTCTGGTTCACAAGTGACTAGCACTGATCTTGATCTTCACACCTTCGTTACATTCCAATTGATTAGCCTGAAGCAGTATCTTCAAATTATGTAAATACATGGAATCTTTTTGGCTCTTCAACTGAATCATCTATACATCTTATTCTGTCACTGAGGCTAGAATATGTTAATGAACTTCTTTCAGCGACTTGATCCTTGTTGGTGCCTGTTCTTCAAATTTCACGATCCCTGTATAGATTTAATATTATTTATCTTTTATCCTAGTTGAGTTATATATATCCTCTATTACATATTACATTACATTATGCTTTATAAGAAGGCATCCTCTGCTCCTATAATGATGGTTAACAAGGGGAATGCCAAAGGAAAGGGTAAATGGAAAGGCAAGAAGAAGATTGTATCTAAATCTGCTAGTCCAAAACCTGCAATAAAGAAGGCTTTAAAGCAAAAAGGTGGGGTTGAGAAAGACAAGGGCAATTGCCATTGATGCAAGAAGCCGGGTCACTGGAAGAGAAACTGTCCAACTTACTTGGAGGGTCCGAAGAAACTGAAGGCTGTTCAGATTTTGGATTCAGGTATTTTTGTTATAGAAGTCAATTTGTCTACTTCTACATCATGGGTATTAGATACTGGATGTGGTTCTCACATTTGTATAAATGTGCAGGAACTTCAAAGGAGTAGGACTTTGGCGAAAGGAGAAGTCGACCTACGAGTTGGCAATGGAGCAAAGGTTGTTGCTTTGGCTGTAGGGACTTATCATTTATCATTGCCCACTAGGCTTATTTTAGAACTTGAGAACTATTTTTACGTGCCTGCAATTTGCAGAAATATTATTTCCGTTTCTTGTTTGGACAAGATTGGTTTTTCATTTTTGATTCAGAACAATAGTTGTTCATTTTCATTAAATAATGTTACTTATGGGGTTGCACGTTTGTTTAATGGTTTATATGTTCTTGATCTTGATTCTCATGTCTATAATATAAATAACAAACGTCTTAAGACAAATGACTCAAATCAAACATACCTCTGACACTGTCGTTTAGGCCATATAAATGAGAATCGCATTTCCAAGTTACATAAGGATGGATACTTGGATAAGTTTGATTTTGAATCATACGAAGAATGTGAACCATGTCTCATTGGAAAAATGACTAAAGCCCCTTTTACCGGACAAGGTGAGAGGGTCACCAAACGATTGGAACTGATACATATTGATGTATGTAGTCAAATGCGTACAATGGTAAGAGGTGGCTATTATTATTTCATAACCTTTACTGATGATTTTAGTAGATACGGATATGTGTATCTTTTGAAGAACAAATCCGAATCGTTTGAAAAATTCAAAGAGTATAAGGCTGAAGTAGAAAAGCAAAAGGGCGAAAGTATTAAGACTCTACGATCTGATAGTGGGGGAAAATACTTAAGCTTAGAATTTAAGAATTTCTTAAAGGAGTGTGGTATTGTATCACAACTCACTCCTCCTGGAACACCACAATGGAAGGGGGTGTCTGAAAGGAGAAATCGTACCTTGTTGGACATGGCGCGATCGATGATGAATCATGCAGATCTTCCAATTAGTTTATGGGGTTATGCCCTAGAGACGGCTGCACAAACACTAAACCGAGTTCCTTCAAAATCGGTTCAAAAGACGCCATATGAGATATGGACTGATTTCATTTATGAAAGTTTATGGATGTGAAACGTTTGTGAAACGCTTGGTCTCCGATAAGCTAGGACTGAAGTTAGATAAATGAAATTTTGTAGGGTACCCATTAGAAACTAAAGGGTATTATTTCTATAAACCTTCTGAGAACAAAGTGTTTTTTGCTCGAACGGCTGTGTTTCTAGAGAGAGAACTGCTTTCTAAGAAAAACAGTGGGAGGACAATAGATCTCGATGAGGATCGAGATCTACAAGATAATGTTGAGCCAGAGTTAGAACATGAGCAGAATGAGACTCAAGATGTTGAGAACAATACTGCTCAAGAAACACAGGTCATTCGTAGATCTAGTAGGATTCGCCATGAGCCAGAGAGATCTTATGGATTTCTCCTAACTCAAAGTGGCGATGTGATGCTTGTAGATAATGATGAGCCTCTCACCTATAAGGATGCTATGAATAGTCCAGATTTGAAGTGATGGATGGAAGCCATGAAATCTGAGATGGATTCCATGTATGAAAACCAAGTACAGAATTTGGTTGAACCACCTAATGGGGTAAAACCCATAGAGTGCAAGTGGGTTTTCAAGAAGAAAACTGACATGGATGGAAATTTACAGACCTAGAAAGCAAGACTAGTGGCGAAAGGTTTCAAGCAAATTCATGGTATTGACTATGATGAAACTTTCTCACCGGTAGCTATGGTCAAATCCATCAGGATTTTGCTTGCAATAACAGCTTATTATGACTATGAGATCTGGCAAATGGATGTCAAGACCGCTTTCTTAAATGGGAGCTTAGAAGAGGATGTGTACTTAACATAACCTGAGGGTTTTGTCGATTCAAGGTTTGCTAGAATGGTTTGTAAGTTGCGACGATCCATTTATGGGTTGTAGTAGGCCTCAAGGAGATGGAATATCAGTTTTGATGAAACATTCAAAGATTTTGGCTTCATACAAAATGAAGATGAGCCGTGTGTTTACAAGAAGGTTAGTGGGAGCCATGTGGCATTCCTAGTATTATATGTAGATGACATATTACTAATAGGGAATGACATTCCTTCTCTACAGGCTGTGAAGACTTGGTTCGGAAAAAGTTTCTCGATGAAAGAGTTAGGCGATGCTACCTACATCTTAAGGATCAGGATCTATAGAGATAGATCTAAAAGATTAATCGGCTTAAGTCAGAGTACATATATTGACAAGGTGTTGCATCGTTTTGGGATGCAAGAGGCAAAAAGGGCTATGTCCCGGTGTCTCATGGGATAACGATCTCAAAGGAAAATTATCCTAAATCATCAGATGATAAGGACCGTATGAGTAAAGTACCATATGCTTCGGCAATTGGTTCTATAATGTATGCAATGATATGTACTCATCCTGATGTCTCATATGCTTTGAGCATGACGAGCAGATACCAGTCTAATCCAGGTAAGGATCACTGGAAAGCTGTCAAGAATATTCTTAAGTACCTCAAATGGACTAAAGATTCATTCTTGATATACGGAGGAGATGAGAAGTTGGTTGTAAAAGGTTACACTGATGCTAGTTTCCAGACAGATAGGGAAGATTCTGTGTCCCAGTCTGGATTCGTGTTTTGCCTAAATGGAGGTGCTGTAAGCTGGAAAAGTTCGAAGCAAGAGACAGTAGTTGATTCTACAATAGAAGCCGAGTATATTTCTGCCAGTGAAGAAGCCAAAGAGGCTGTTTGGATTCGGAAGTTTATTACGGGACTTGGTGTGGTTCCATCGATCGTAGATCAAGTTAATCTGTATTGCGATAACAATGGAGCCATTGCGCAGGCTAAGGAACCAAGGTCCCATTCCAAGGCAAAACATATACTTAGGAGATATCACCTTCTTAGAGAGATAAACGGGAGAGGAGATATACACATATATAAAGTGCATACTAATGATAATGTTACGGACCCACTGACTAAGGCTTTGTCGCAGCAGAAGCACGAAGGTCACACTAGTTCCATAGGTATTAGATACATGGGTGATTGGCTCTAGTGCAAGTGGGAGATTGATAATGTTAGTGCCCTAGAGACAATGTAATTTTGCTACTAGGAAAGTCTATTTTGTTATTTAATGATAATGTTCAATCGATTCTTCTATGTTAATTTATTATGTCTTTACTTACTGCGAAATTAAATATTAGAATAATAAATGTCCTTGGAATAAATAACATGAATTTTATATCTTTAAGTATGTGACTTAGAAATGAGATTATATGAATAGTGTTAATATTCCTAAATATCCCTAATCGAGCATTAATAATATGGGACAATTATAATGCATTAAGATTAGTATGTTTGTTTACAGATGACCACATCTCATTGGTCATAGGTATAGTGATATTAAAGTCAAGAACATAGGTGCATGTAATATTCTACATGGCACTAGATAAACCCACAGTGAGATTCTACATGTTAATAATGTCATTAGAAAGACTCACAGTGATAATGGTGTAATGATCCTTAGACTTGAGATCATTATATTTCTATACGATGATTAATATACTTTGACTACATTAAAAGTTACCTTTGACCGGGTGATGATAAAAGTGGACATCGGGTATATGATGAGACGTATGAGAAATATGAATGATAGATACATGATTTAACCCTCCTATTATTAGGAGAGATATTATTGGCCTCTTGATTGAGTGAGACTATGAAAATGCATGGCCATGCTCAAATATTGATTTGTTTTAATAGTCTACTCATTGATCAAGGAAACTCGGATTAAATGTTGAAGAGGATGACTGAATACATGCCTCGAGTTTAATCTATAATATTTAGTTAAAGGGATTATATTACACGGAAACATGTATCACGAAAGGTTTAATTGGATCACCAATTATTATTATTATTACTTGGGTAGTAATGATGTATTACTAGATGCCGCTCATTATTTATAATTTTATTATTAGATATTAAAATTATTGTCAACGTAATAATAACCTAAAGGGTTACACAATAAGAACATATAAAACAGAGTTTTATTTATATTATGGATTTAAATAGTTATTAATTCAAATTATTGAATTAATTAAGTGGGACTTGATTAATTGCAATATATAATTCGAATTTAATAATAATAAGATTAAAACCAAAACAGATTGGGTTTAGTTAAGCCTAAAACGTTTTTAGGGTTTTAAGCCCAAATCTCTCTTTATAAATACATTAAGATGTGTTGGTTTAGGGTTAACTTTTGCTGAATTCATTTTCACCTAAACCCTAGCTGCTCTACATCTTAGAGAGGCTAGAGAGAGAGAGAGAGAGAGAGAGAGAGAGAGAGAGAGAGAGAGAGAGAGAGAGAGAGAGAGAGAGAGAGAGAGAGGGAGGGGCGTTTTATTGGATAGTACCATCTCTGTTGATCGTTGGACGATCGGTGTGTTCGTGTGGACGATTTAGAGACACAGATCTTGACGCAAGGGCTGTGTGGTGATTGAAATCTAGGACCTCCATCTTTTAGAATTCGTAAAGCTCTTTAACTGGTATGATTTCGTTTCTCCATAATCAACCACGCCTTATACACGGATCCTAGGATTAGGTTTCTTAATTTTATTGTTTTTATCGTTTTTCCGTTGCGTTTGTTTCCCCGAAACCTATCACTTGCACCAGAACACTACAACCCAGATACATTAGATGTCAAGGATCCTATTAAAAGGGCTAATTTGGTACTTGAACATGCAGAGAAAATGAACTGTAAAAGATACTTAATTAGAGATACAAATCACTTTGTTAATGTTTGATAATCTCCTGTATATTTTGAGTTCAGAAGATGTGATATTGTTGGATTTCCTATAAAGACATGAGCACCTGATTACAACTACACAAATGAAATGCATGACACGTGGATAAATAAGAGTTCTTGAAATATAGGGAATTGTATTAATATATTAGACTCTCATGTATCCCTAGAGTACTGTTTATTGAGAAGCGGATTAATTGGCATATAGTCTATGCTTGGTGGGAGGATGGATATAATAATGGGTCAGTGTAAGAACCCTAATTTGTGTAATATTTTCTTTTATATAATATCATGTGACATTGTCAATTTGGAACCTTTCTAGTCATCCCTGTTGTTTAATGGAATTGATTGTCTGAGAAATTATGTTGTTACATTCACCATGTAAGATAATGGGAAGGTTGTTGAAGGCAAGAGTCTTATTGTTAGTAAGATTTATAAAACTTGGGACTTGAGAGTTATTGGAGTATTAAAAGATTTATTAGGAATTATGACGAGGAGTTATGGATATTCGAGGAATTTACATAATTAAGTACTTAAGGAATTACAAGGGAAATCTCTACGCGACAAAATATTATTACGAGAAATTAATTAAGATACGATGCGACTTAAAGATTAAGTGACAAGCATTGGTGGAAGAATAATGATACAAGGAATGATATTGCATGCAAGTCCCATGCAACTAAGTAGTTAGGAAAGCAAACTAGTAATACAAAGTTAACAAGAGGAATAGTAACTAGTGGGTACATTGTCCAAGGAGACAAGGAGGTATGGTGGTCTAGACACTAGACATGCACATGTGATACATATACACACACCTAATACATATCACCCAACACTTTTCACTTTATTCAACCAACCCCAAAAATCAAAACAAAAACTCTCTCCTCCCCCCCTTGCCATTGTTGCTCTCGGCCAAAGCTAGAAAAGGGGAAGAAAATTTTTATTTCTTCCACTTCTCTTCACTCTTAATTCAAGGCAAAAATCCTAGGTACTCTACATCATATAAGGAAGGTATACTATGAATTCCAACCCTTTTCATCCATTAGTTTTCAAGATATAAATTGTTGAAGTTTTGTTGAATAGTAACAATGTTGAGTTTTCATTTAGATCTTGATTTGTAAGGATTGTAGGAGCTCATCCAAGGTGTTCTTGAGACTTGTAAGGCATACCCAAGGCTCCTAGATACTCAAGAAGGTATAAAAACCCTAACCCCTCTTGGCCATGTAGTATTTGTGATGTTTAATGTTAGATCCATGGTTATTAGTGTAAATCTTGGACATATAAGTTATGGATGATGTAGATCTTGAGTTTAAATGTTGTGGTTGTGATTTTTAAGCTTGTGGTTAGTGTATGTAACTCCATGTATGTTATAGAGTATGATCTTGGTGGTTTAGATGATGGTTGTGATGTTTATATAAGATTCTTGGTTGGTTAAGTGGTAAAAGCATGCTGAGTATTTTTCCAGGAACTTGTACTGTCTTGTAGGAGGGTTTTGAACCCCTAAATCTTGTCCCCTGAAGTCCTAATATATATTGTTGGAAAGGTATTTGAATGTAGTTCCAGAAATATAAGGTTCATGACTAGGTGATGTATAGATTTTGAGTTATGGCCTGAGAAGTGAAATGTGTTTCTGGAATCCGGACTGCACTAAATGGTTCCCTTGTGAACCTTGTTTAAACCCCTAAAACTTTATGTAGGATCATGAAAAAATTAGGGAAGCTAGTAAATGCAGTGGTGAAGGCTACCCAAAAAGAATTGGATTAAAATATGTATTTTGCAATTTTATAAAAATGTTAGAGTAAAATTCGCGCAAGGGAAAAAGTCGTATGTGGAGTGTGATTTAAGGGGTAATGAATGTGATTCGGATATGGTAACCAAATTAAGTCGAATAAGTGGCGAGCGTAATCGAGTGATGACATGAACCTATAGTGGGGCTAGAGAGTCATAAGACGAACTCATTATGTTAATTTTGTACCCCCTAAAACCTCGCAATTAAAAGAGATATTGTTAAGGTACTAACGAACGGCTATTGATTATGTATAGATCATTCCACTCCGCAAGCTCGACCACCCCAACCTCACCAAGGCAAGTTTACTTTTCAAAACTTACATATACAAGGACTTTCACTGTTGTGTTTGTAGTTTTCAATCGTATCAAATGTTTATGCTTATCGAAGTATTGATGAAATTGAGATGTATAAGCGCATATATGTTTGCACCCCTTGAACTTAGAATGAAATGTTTTCTTCGGACAACGACTCTAGCAATAGAGGTCATAGCGGTCCATATATACTATTGATCGGGGAGCGGTATATTATTATATCGTAATTAAATTGCGAAAACCCGAAGGGTCATTCGGGAAGTATCGTATACTCAAGTAATTATTTTTATATCATCATAAATAATCAAAATACCTATCTTGGATTAAAAACTTATTTAATTAAATAATTATTTTATTAATTATTAATATTAAATCTTAAAATATCATTTATTAATTATTGTTCATTATTTTAAAGACAAAGCTAATCCTAGATACCTTTAGCACTTTCAAACTCGAACTCTTTCGAACTCAAAACATTTTCGAAAACCCCCGGTCAGGTTTGCTTCTTGTGTGATTTCAAGAATCATCGGTCGACTGATGTCGGACCTCAATTACTCAATTTTCAATCAAAATCAAGTTTTTAAAAGAAAAAGAAAATGGGACTCTGGTAGGTGTGGGAACCGTTGACGAACGATTCCCGGGATGTGTAAGCGGCCGTGAGCCAGGCGGTCCATCAATTATTATTCTGGCCCAGGTGTTGCCGAAGGATGATTACGGATGTAGTTTTCATCGAGGGTGATTACGGATGTAGTTTTCACCAGGGGATAGTTACGGATGTAGTTTCTATCCTTCTACCGGTAGAGAAGACCCGCGGATTATTGGACTTGGATGTGGCGACTGATCATCGTCAATCCCTGTCAGGTTTTTATGTTTTCTTCCAGTCCCATCCTCCACTTTAGAAAAATACTCAAACACTGCTTCTTGGGCCTAAGTGCCAAGTTGCCGATAGTGTGGTTTTTGATAAGAAAAATATTGACATCGTGCAGTATCTAGAACTGCAAGATTTTCTATAAAGATTGGCACGTGTTAGTGCACTCTTGCAATTGTTTCAAAGAATGAAATGTTTTTGTATGAGAAACCTTCTAAGCTAATGGAAGGAAAGAGGTTTGCAATGATGTATTCCCTGTACAGTATGTTAATCGTAGAGTGTTTTGTCGAAAATGATATACTCATATGTATATATTTTCAAACTTGAGATATATTGAAATGGGAACCTTATAAAGGGTTCATATGTTATTCTTAAAGCTCCTTAGTGAGTATAGATGTTTTATTCAAACTCGGACATATACATTATCCAATTATGTTTTGAAATCTGAGATATATACCCATATAGTTGGGAATGTTTTCGAAATAAACCACATTATTATTTTTCAAAATGGTGAACTTGCTGAGCATTATGTAGCTCATTCTTGCTTTATAAAAAACTTTTAAGAAAGAGAAGAATTTGGCCGATTAACTCCGCACCAGCAGAAGAGGAGTAGAAGAATTACCCCGGAGATGATTTAGTTCCTGATAAATACTACAGAGTAAGTCTGATAGGTTTTCAACTGTAATAGTAAGACTTGTCTTCAAGTATAGTTGTATAAGTGGAAGTGCGTAAGACTCTGGATTCTACAGATGAATTGTAATATTTAGTGTTACTTTTGATTATCGTTTCTGAGGCTCTAACTTGTTTGTGCGTAAGATTGAGGTCTGGATGGATGTATTGTTGAGTTGTAAAGTTAATACAGGTATGATATGGTTGTATGGTGATGTGACGACCTGAATCTTTGACCTCGGATTTGGGGGCGTCACAGTCAGGTTTATTTTGGATTCCCCTTTTATAAATGAGGAAGTAATTTGGAGTCATAAGAAGTTCAGAAGCAAAAAGGGCGGATGAAATTTTCTGGCATTGTCTTTGAGGATTCAATTTTCATCGTGTTCCATTCTAAATCCAAGCTATAGAAGATATTTATAGTGAAGTAGCGTTTTCACTTTTTGGTTTATCTGTTTTGGTGGTAAGGGAGTTGGCTCTTTCTAGCAGGGAGTTGACAAATGAGTTTCTTGCAAACTGTTTAGAGATTGGAGAAGCTAAGGATGTTTATCTGCATGTTTTGGAAGTATAGTAATATGTCCCATGATTAGTAAGAAAAAGAGAAGATTATATTTAAGTTTATGATGACATATATATAAATTTTTTATGCTTTTTATTAACAAAACACTACCTTGCATACGTAGAAAATGGACAAGTTAGAGAATAAATAAATTTGCCTTTCAGATCTCCATCTATTAATATGATTATTTGTAAAGAGATTTATTTATTGTCCAACTTATAGTTATAGTTAACTTAATTTTTGGTGTGTCAATATTTTTTTATCATTTGTGGTGTGAATAGTTTTAGAAGAATGAATTTTTGTTAATACATAATTTAACTCATTATATTGAAAATTTACATAATCAATGATATATTTCCAACCAAATATTTTGTATTTGTACAAATATAAAATTTTAATTTTTTTTAAACTTTTTTTAATAATTAAATATTAAATATTTCGCACATGTAACTTTGATCATAATGTTCTACAAAATATATATTAAAATTATAAATCGAATGAGTAAGGTTTACCTTAATAGATTCATTCAACATGTATAATAGTCTATTTATAAAATTAGTTGCTTATTTAAAATTAAATCTTATTTATATACCATACACATTTCTATTTTTTTCTCAATATGGCATTTCATATAATTTATTTTATTGAAATATAGTGTTTTAATAATTATACACAAAATTGTTATTGCAAATATAAAATTTTTAAAATAATAAACTTTTGAATTTTAAAACAACTTTTTTTATATGATAAACATTAGAGCCTTCAAATCAAGATTAACAGCACTAAGATATGACATATACATAGAACACAAAACTAATGCGACGGAGTGTTAAAATAAATTTAAAAATTATTATCAAATAATACATGACATTTTGGTTATTAGTGAAATTCATAACTATAATAACCATTAGAGTTACTAAACCAAAATTAATAGGAATAAGATATTACATACATATAATGTTACTGAAAATTAATGCTAAATTGTCTTAATTTATTGATCATAATTTTTAGTAAAAGGGTAAAACGTTGAGTATAATACAAAAAATTTTAAATTTGATATTTTTATCTGAAAATTACCCATATTTTCATTTTATAATATGACGTAATTGTACAATTTAATTATTAATGTCCTAACATCTCACGTTTTATGCCAAAATATAAAAGTTTGTATTTCATTTTTATTCACTTTTTTAATTATTAACAAAATGAAAATACCATTTTTTTGTAGATTATTACAAAAGTTAATGGCGTCATCCATTTTTAAGATAATTTATATACGTTGTGATGTGTATTAATAATAAATTTAACAATTGTTATAACGCCTTAGAAATTTCAGATTATTTAATCACTAAAAGTTATTTATTTTATTATTAAATATGAATTATGTGGCGTATATAATTGTTGTGGAGGTGATGTGTCTGTGGAATAATAATTGGAGGTCAGATAGATATTTTATATGTGTTATGTAAGCCCGACTATTTTAATTATATTTTTGGGATTTATTTCCTATTTATTTGAGTTATATTTACCTTCTGTGAATTTTATAAAATTCTCGGGATTAGCAGAAATCCTGAAATCTTTTTCATTATTGATTTTATTAGTTTACATGACTTTTAAAAATATTGGGTGAATTCTTTTTGGGTTTCAAGGATTTTAAAATGATTTTTCGAATTATTTTCCAATTTAATGGTTTAATCTTGTAAAATTCGTATTTAATTCGTTTTAAATCCTAAAAATATTTTAAAAATATGTGGGTGATCGTAATTTTACATTCTTTATTTCAAAATTTTAAAATTTAATGTCCTATCCATTTTTATAATTGATGTCGATTTTAGGGAAGGTTTTATTTATTTTTTTTCAGAATTGTATAATCCTTAACTCACTTTATTTCCATTTTTTTCCCCCAAATCCTTTAAGTCCAAATCCCTAATTTCATTTCCTCACAACCGACATTACATCAGTCTCTTATCTCTCGATTATTCTCGAATAATCTCTCTACTCTCTCAACCCATCTTGATTTCTCCCTTTCTCCCCCTTGTCAGCCAAAAATTCGAACGGGTAATCAATCAATCCCCTCCCCTGTATTGCTCGGTGTTGAACTATGTGTGTGGTTGCTGTCTACACTTCAATTTCGAAGTTTACCTCCTCCCCTATTTTACTATGCTCGCCATGGACGGTTCCCTGCGTGTGGTTGTGTGTTTATGCATACACTGTTTGTGTGTATGTATAAATTTTGTTATCCGTGTAGTTTTGTGTATTTACTGTGTGTTTGTTAGCCGCGTCTGTTATGGAAACTGTGGCTATGTCTTCTTCGTGTGTGTATATACATTGAGTTTGTGGTATCATGTATGGGTGCGTGTGTTTTGAGTGGGTGTTATTCCGGTGTGTGTGTGTGTGTACCCTGTGTCCGTGTGTATGAGGCAAATGAAGTTGCAGCGTATAATTTTACCTGCGTGTGGATTGTTTTGGCTGTTTTAAGAGACCAGTTGTGGTCGAAATCAGAAATGATTCTGACTGGTTTCGTGTTTGGTTAATGTACTGAAATTTGCAATGTTGAAATTGTTGCTCGAATTAATTCCTCTACATGAATTCACTTTTCAGTCTGAAATTATATGATTAATTTCGAGTAATTAGGTGTGTGGATTATTCGTACTATATTTTGTGTAGAGTTTCGTGATTGGAAACCCGGAAACGGGTACCTCCGAGACTTTGCCCCATCGACAATGATATTATTAATAAATTGAGTCGATGGTATTCGGCGATGATGATTATTTTCTGAGCCAAAAATATTTAATATTTATTATTTATCTAATAAATTGTAATTTTACTGTTGAGTTGTTATTAATTGCTTAAATTGTAATGGATTATGAATCAGTGAGTTGGAATGTGATTTGGGATTGGATAATAAATGTGGATTCGATTGGTAATTGATAATCGTGTTGGTTGTGTCGGCTGTATCCCGACTGGCAGTCCCCCGTATAAAGGGGATGCCGTCAAATTTTTTTCTAAAATATATTAAAATCATTTCTTGAAAACGAGTATGTGTAATTATATAATTTATACGAGTTGTGAGTCGGGCTTCATATTTTAAAATCTATATGGTATGTGCTTATGTGGCTATGTGATTAAATACTTTTGTCTGTAGTTTATGTATTGATATTATACGATTAAATAAACATAAATTAGGGACCTATTCGCAGGGGTAGACTAAGTGGAATGTTTATATTGATTAGCGAGTATTAAACAGGATTCTGAAATAGTGTTATATTGTGTGTAGATTCCGTGGATAAAGGGAAGGCTAAAGCTGAGGACGTAAAGACGCTTCGGATTCTGTGATTTTCTATTTAAGGCAAGTAAATTGCTTCAATTACCTTTCAAATGAGTTATGATTATAAAAGTCTGATTCATATGCTTATTTAAATTATTCTTGCTATAATTGTTCTGTTAATTTCCCGAAATTGCGAATACATAATGGTTATACCCCAAATTGATTCTACTGAATGGTTGATTCTTTTAGTGAATTGGTTACATCCATATCCCTTGCAAGCATATTGTTCCACCTCTCTTTCAAGTAAACCGCTTCACTTATATTTTCAGCGAATTATGATTATCATAACTTGATTCTATGTAATTGATTTATCCTTGATATAATTGCTCTGATAATTTCCATTAATTATGAATATTCAATTGTTATACCCCAGGTTGACTATATCGTTTTTGTTAATCCTTTTTGTGACTTGACTCAAGTCAATACCCTTTTTGCCATATCGAACTTGTCGATATTTAATTCAGAGATTACCCGACCTTGTTCTATTTGGTGAGATTTGAGATGTTGACCTGGAACGAAAGTGTCCAGGGTGTTTGGCAGTTGAGGTGGTCGATTGTTCCGACACCTGATGTCTAGTTATAGGATTGGACTGTTAGTTTTTAAAATGTGGACCGTAAGGGTCGGACCAGATTCGTGGTCAGAAATTATTAAGGCCAATGTGTGCCGTGGATCCATTAAGGACATTGCTGTGTGCGTTTGTCCGGGGTTAGTGCGTGACTGATCAGCAGCCTAACCTTATAATTGTTTTTATTTATAAAATGCATGATAGTCCAATCCGCTTCCATTCTATGATTCAGATAAAAGATGAACCTTTAATTGAGATATATATATTGTTGATTGTTAATTCTTGAAAATCTTGCAGACATATCAGTTGTTGATGTTTTAATTTCATACATATATACTTGCTGAGCATTTTGGCTCACTTGCTTGCTAATTCTGTTTCCTCAGCTAAGCCAGGAGATGTCTAGAAGAAGTGGCCCGTCGGGTTGGGGTAGTCACCGAGGCAGTCAGAGGGTCGAGGCGGTTGGTTGGGTAGTGACATATACCTTGGTTTATATTATATCTGTATTTGTAGGCAGATTATCATATTTAATGAGTTGTATATTATTTGATTCAGTTCTGGGTTGTAATAGCTATTGATAGTTGTTTCATACAGTGACCTGTGTGCGGACTGGGTTGATTTGGTTTTATTTCCTTATGGTTTAGTATATCTTGTGCATGTGGACTGTTTTAGTTATACTTAGTTGCTTGAGCAGGTGATTAGTCCGGTTTATGATTACATCATGCCGAAATTTCTAAAATTTCTCCTATACCAATGTTTAATTGAATATAAGAGTTTTTATTATTATTGTGGGCATGTGAGGGTGTTACAAGTTGGTATCAGAGCCACAGGTCACAGTCACTGAAACAATTAGGTGGGGAGTCGGGGTAGAGTTATGAGAAAGGTTAGGATTGTTTCGTGAGAGATAGGAAGTCTAATTATATTATATATATATGTATATGTATACTACAGGCACCTGCTTCTGGTTCCGATTCAGACCCGGACGAGGATCCGGAAGGAGGGGCTTCTGTACCGCAGCAGATTTCCCCAGGGGTTATGCAGCCGTTCGTAGGATCGCAGGGCTCAGTGAATGGGCCAGCATACCAGTATACTCCTCAGCCTGTCCCATATCATGTGTACGAGCGAGTGGCCCGAGAGAGGGACTATCTCTTAGGGCAGATGGCAGAGTGGAGGGCTATGAGGGCTGGGGAGGAGGATCGGGCTAGAGATAGGGATAGAGCGGTGGCTGAGCTGGAGGATGTCCGGAGGCGAGTACGAGCTCTTAGACGTGTTGTCATTAGGCGGGGACGGATGAGATCCCGAGATGAGCCGGCATTTGTGACACAGCAGGTGACCCTAGGTCTGGTGACGGCAGAGCTGGAGAGCATTTTGGGATCAGCTTGGCGGGGAGAGTCGGATGACGATGATGACCAGTGATGATTAGGGTAGTATGATGATGTGGTATTTAGAGGCATGTTATGGCAGTAGTGGTACGTCAGGATTTGCAGTGCGACCAGTTTTGTTGTATATATCTGTTGTACTGTGACTAGATGTTAGCAGTCTTCTCTTTTAGTATTATGTTGTATCCTTATCGAAGCGTTGTTCTTACGCTTGTATCAGATCTATCTATATATATATCATTATCACTTTTGCAGAACTGTGTTAAATTTCCTTATACTGTCATTTACTTAAGCATCTTATTTACTGCTCGTTTCATATTTACTTTCAGCACCATTTCCTTCTAGCATTGTTTTTACTTTCGATACCATGTTGATCTTAGCACTATGACTATTGTTTCTTTATGGTATCTACTGAACGTCTGTGAATACCTTGTGTAACCTTGGATTGATATCCTATTGCGTCCTGTGAATCAGTTGTTGATCGGAATTTTGGTTGGAGATCTTGAATTACTCTTCAGCAATATATGCACTGTTTGTTTAAGTTGGATCATTTTGAGCTATTATTTTCTGAACCTGAATCTAATGTAATTGTTCATTGATTTCAGAAATATGCCACCCAAAAAGAAGAAACAAAATACCCGAACCCCCGATCAGGGGGAGCAAGCTAATCCACCTCCTGTTGGTCAGATGGACCCTGCCTTAGCACAAATATTACAAACTCTTGTTCAACAGACTGCTACTCTGGCACAGCAACAGCAGCAATTACAGCAGCAGTTGTTGGCTCAACAGCAACAACAGCAACAACAGCAACAACAGCAACAACAGCAACAACAGCAGCAGCAGCAGCAGCCACCTGTTCCTCCGGTGGTTACTTTTAAGTCTTTCCAGGCAGTAAAACCTCCTGAGTTTAAAGGAACAACGGACCCGGTGGAGGCGAGATCTTGGTTAAAAGAGATGGAAAAAGCCATTGCACTGGTGGGGGTCCCAGCAGACAAACAAACTGAATATGTAAGTTATTTCTTGAAGAATGAAGCTACTTACTGGTGGGAGTCGGTGAAGATGTTGGAAGCTACTGAGGTGATTCCTTGGGAGAGGTTTACGGAGCTATTTTTGGAAAAGTATTTCCCCGACTATATGAAAGACCAGATGGAGATGAAGTTTTTGGAGCTGAAACAAGGGAAAATGTCGGTGACAGAATATGAAACCAAGTTTACGGAACTAGCTAGGTTTGCTCCGGCCTATGTGGATACGGAGAGGAAGAAGGCTAAGAGGTTTCAACAAGGATTGAAACCGTGGATTCGTACTAAACTAGCAGTTTTGGAGTTGGAGACTTATGCAGCAGTGGTGCAAAAGGCCATGATAGCTGAAGGGGAAAGCGAATTATACTTCAAGGAAAAAGAAGGAAAGAAAAGGAAGGCTGGGTCAATGGGGGAACGACAAGAGCAAGGCAGTTCTCATAATGTGCCAAATAAAAAGCCAGGATTCCAGTCAGGAAAGTATGGGAACCCTAAGAAGCCGGGATCAGGGAATGGGGGCCAAGGAAATAGAATTCAAGATGCGAGTCAACAGAAATTGGTTAGGCCACCCTTGGCAGAATGCAAGACTTGTGGAAAAAGGCATCCTGGAGTGTGTACAAAGCTGGAGGTGACGTGTTTCAAATGTAATCAAAAAGGTCATTATGCTCGGGAATGCAAGGCAGGAATTGTGTGTCACCGTTGTGGGAAGCCAGGGCATATAATGAAAGACTGTAAAGTACCTGTAGTGAAACCTCCAGTTCTGGCTAATCCAATACTGCAAGCAATTGAAGCACCCCCAACATCAAGTATCAGACCAGTGGCGAGGACTTTCAACATGACTCTGAACGAAGCTATTAAGAATTCGGATGTGGTAGCAGGTACGCTCCCTGTAAATTCTGTTCAAGCTAAAGTGTTAATTGATTCCGGGGCTACGAAATCCTTTATATCCAAAGAATTTGTTCAAAGGTTAAATTGTGAGGTATGCATGTTACGTGAGGCCATAGTTATAGAAATAGCTAATTCAGAACGAATTCCGGTGACTCAAGTGTGTCCTCGTTGCAAGATTGATATTTCAGGGCATTGTTTTTACGCTAATTTGATACCCTTTCAGTTAGGTGAATTTGATGTTATCTTAGGAATGGATTGGTTAACAGAGAATAATGCCCAAATTGATTGTAAGAATAAGAAGGTGATCCTTAAACCCTCTGATAATGTAGAAGTTACCTTTAGGGGTCAGAGGCAGACTAGGAGATTTTTGTCGATCATTCAAACAAAGAGGTTGTTGAGGCAAGGATGCGAGGGCTATATGGCTTACGTCATGGATACTAGTCAAGAGGTGCCTAAGATAGAGGAAATTCCAGTGGTGAATGAATTTCTTGATGTTTTTCCGGATGAACTTCCCGGTTTACCTCCGGATAGAGAAATAGAATTTACCATTGATTTAGCCCCAGGAACTGAACCCGTGTCAAAGGCTCCTTATCGAATGGCACCTGTAGAGATGAAGGAATTGGCAGTTCAATTGCAAGATCTTCTGGAGAAAGGTATTATTAGACCTAGTGTATCGCCGTGGGGAGCTCCGGTATTATTTGTAAAGAAGAAGGATGGAAGTATGAGACTGTGTATCGATTATCGGGAATTAAATAAGTTGATCATTAAGAATAAATACCCTTTACCAAGAATTGACGATTTATTTGATCAATTAAAAGGAGCAACTTGTTTCTCGAAGATTGATTTGCGGTCAGGATATTTTCAATTAAAGATTAGACCGGAAGACGTTCCAAAAACAGCGTTTCGGACTAGGTATGGGCACTACGAGTTCTTAGTAATGGCCTTTGGGCTAACTAATGCACCAGCAGCATTCATGGACCTAATGAATAGGGTCTTCAAGAAGTATTTGGATAAGTTTGTGATTGTGTTTATAGATGATATTCTGATATACTCGAAGACCGAAGAAGAGCATGCAGGGCATTTGAGAAAAGCCTTAGAAACGTTGAGGAGAGAGAAATTGTATGCAAAATTTTCCAAATGTGAATTTTGGCTGAAAGAAGTGCAGTTTTTAGGGCATGTCATCAGCAGTGAAGGGATTAAGGTGGATCCTGCTAAAATTGAAGCCGTGATGAATTGGGACAGACCTAAAACACCCACAGAAGTTCGAAGTTTCTTAGGATTGGCGGGATATTATCGAAGATTTGTTCAAGACTTTGCGAAAATAGCCACCCCACTAACAAAGTTGACAAGGAAGAATGAAAAGTTTGTGTGGAATGAGAAGTGTGAAGAAAGTTTCCAGGAATTGAAAAAGAGATTGGTGACTGCACCTGTATTGACACTTCCAGATGAAAAAGGAAATTTTGTGATCTACAGTGATGCATCTCACAAAGGTTTGGGATGTGTACTGATGCAGCACGGTAAGGTAATTGCTTATGCTTCGAGACAATTGAAACCTCACGAGCAGAAATATCCTACTCATGACTTAGAATTAGCCGCGATTGTTTTCGCCTTGAAGATTTGGAGACATTATCTGTATGGGGAAAAGTGTGAAATTTACACGGACCACAAGAGTTTAAAATATATTTTCACCCAGAAAGAGTTAAATATGAGACAGAGAAGATGGTTGGAATTACTCAAGGATTATGATTGTACTATCAACTATCATCCTGGGAAGGCGAACGTGGTGGCGGACGCTTTAAGTAGGAAGGAGAAAATCAGTATGTTGACAATGCCTGAGGAATTATACAAAGAGTTTGAAAGGTTGGAGATAGAGGTATGTATGCCTGCAGGTAGTACAGACACGGTGTACACTATGACGTTTCAGCCAGAATTATTAGAAAAGATTCGCAGATGCCAGGAGGAAGTCATGAGCGGAGATGTGAACAAGTTAACAGGTGAGGAAATATGCACACAGGTAGATGATAAGGGGATATTAAGATTTTCTTCACGTATTTGGATACCCAATGTGACAGAGTTGAAGAATGAGATCCTACAGGAAGCCCATAGTTCGAAATATTCGATTCATCCAGGAAGTACGAAAATGTATAGAGACCTAAAAAGAAACTTCTGGTGGCCGGATATGAAGAGAGATATTGCTGAATGGGTGAGTAAGTGTTTGACCTGTCAGAAAGTAAAAGCAGAACATCAAAGGCCAAGTGGGATGCTACAACCCTTAGAGATTCCCGAGTGGAAATGGGAACATATTGCAATGGACTTTGTGGTTGGATTGCCAAGGACGAGAGCTAATCATGATGCTATCTGGGTAATTGTTGATCGATTAACGAAATCTGCACACTTCCTTCCAATAAATGAGAGGTTCTCATTAGACAAATTGGTTCATTTATACATAAAAGAGATCGTGGTGCGACACGGAGTTCCAGTATCAATAGTCTCAGATCGAGATCCAAGATTTAATTCAAGATTCTGGAGAAGTTTTCAAGAATGTTTGGGCACCGAATTAAAAATGAGTACTGCATACCATCCTCAGACTGACGGTCAGAGTGAAAGAACGATTCAAACAATTGAAGACATGCTCCGAGTTTGTGCATTGGATTTTGCAGGAAGTTGGGATGAACACTTGCCGTTAGTGGAATTTTCATACAATAATAGCTTTCATGCTAGCATCGGTATGCCACCGTATGAAGCGTTATATGGACGAAAGTGTCGATCTCCAGTATACTGGGAAGAAGTTGGCGAGCGAAAGATACTCGGACCTGAGTTAGTGCAGCAAACCAAGGAAATAGTTCAACTTATTCAGAAACGGTTAGTGACAGCTCAGAACCGACAGAAGAAGTATGCTGATTTGGCCAGAAAGAATATGGAATTCGAAGAAGGAGAGCAAGTACTGTTGAAAGTATCTCCGTGGAAAGGATTAGTAAGATTTGGCAAGAAAGGAAAATTAAGTCCAAGATTTGTGGGGCCTTTCGAGGTATTGAAGAAAGTCGGGAAAGTCGCCTACGAGTTAGCTTTACCGCCTCATATGCAACATATCCATAACGTGTTCCATGTATCTATGCTTAAGAAGTACCATCTGGATTCTAAACATGTCATTGAATATGAGCCGATAGAGATTCAGCCAGATTTATCTTATGTGGAGCAGCCTATCAAAATACTAGATCGAAAAGAAAAGGTTCTGAGGAATAAAACAATTCCTATAGTGAGAGTTTTGTGGAGAAACCCCAAGGTGGAAGAATCAACTTGGGAGTTGGAAAGCGATATGTTGGAAAAGTATCCTCAATTATTCTCTTAGGTGAGATTCTGGGGACAGAATCCTTTTAAGGGGGGAAGGTTATAACGCCTTAGAAATTTCAGATTATTTAATCACTAAAAGTTATTTATTTTATTATTAAATATGAATTATGTGGCGTATATAATTGTTGTGGAGGTGATGTGTCTGTGGAATAATAATTGGAGGTCAGATAGATATTTTATATGTGTTATGTAAGCCCGACTATTTTAATTATATTTTTGGGATTTATTTCCTATTTATTTGAGTTATATTTACCTTCTGTGAATTTTATAAAATTCTCGGGATTAGCAGAAATCCTGAAATCTTTTTCATTATTGATTTTATTAGTTTACATGACTTTTAAAAATATTGGGTGAATTCTTTTTGGGTTTCAAGGATTTTAAAATGATTTTTTGAATTATTTTCCAATTTAATGGTTTAATCTTGTAAAATTCGTATTTAATTCGTTTTAAATCCTAAAAATATTTTAAAAATATGTGGGTGATCGTAATTTTACATTCTTTATTTCAAAATTTTAAAATTTAATGTCCTATCCATTTTTATAATTGATGTCGATTTTAGGGAAGGTTTTATTTATTTTTTTTCAGAATTGTATAATCCTTAACTCACTTTATTTCCATTTTTTTCCCCCAAATCCTTTAAGTCCAAATCCCTAATTTCATTTCCTCACAACCGACATTACATCAGTCTCTTATCTCTCGATTATTCTCGAATAATCTCTCTACTCTCTCAACCCATCTTGATTTCTCCCTTTCTCCCCCTTGTCAGCCAAAAATTCGAACGGGTAATCAATCAATCCCCTCCCCTGTATTGCTCGGTGTTGAACTATGTGTGTGGTTGCTGTCTACACTTCAATTTCGAAGTTTACCTCCTCCCCTATTTTACTATGCTCGCCATGGACGGTTCCCTGCGTGTGGTTGTGTGTTTATGCATACACTGTTTGTGTGTATGTATAAATTTTGTTATCCGTGTAGTTTTGTGTATTTACTGTGTGTTTGTTAGCCGTGTCTGTTATGGAAACTGTGGCTATGTCTTCTTCGTGTGTGTATATACATTGAGTTTGTGGTATCATGTATGGGTGCGTGTGTTTTGAGTGGGTGTTATTCCGGTGTGTGTGTGTGTGTACCCTGTGTCCGTGTGTATGAGGCAAATGAAGTTGCAGCGTATAATTTTACCTGCGTGTGGATTGTTTTGGCTGTTTTAAGAGACCAGTTGTGGTCGAAATCAGAAATGATTCTGACTGGTTTCGTGTTTGGTTAATGTACTGAAATTTGCAATGTTGAAATTGTTGCTCGAATTAATTCCTCTACATGAATTCACTTTTCAGTCTGAAATTATATGATTAATTTCGAGTAATTAGGTGTGTGGATTATTCGTACTATATTTTGTGTAGAGTTTCGTGATTGGAAACCCGGAAACGGGTACCTCCGAGACTTTGCCCCATCGACAATGATATTATTAATAAATTGAGTCGATGGTATTCGGCGATGATGATTATTTTCTGAGCCAAAAATATTTAATATTTATTATTTATCTAATAAATTGTAATTTTACTGTTGAGTTGTTATTAATTGCTTAAATTGTAATGGATTATGAATCAGTGAGTTGGAATGTGATTTGGGATTGGATAATAAATGTGGATTCGATTGGTAATTGATAATCGTGTTGGTTGTGTCGGCTGTATCCCGACTGGCAGTCCCCCGTATAAAGGGGATGCCGTCAAATTTTTTTCTAAAATATATTAAAATCATTTCTTGAAAACGAGTATGTGTAATTATATAATTTATACGAGTTGTGAGTCGGGCTTCATATTTTAAAATCTATATGGTATGTGCTTATGTGGCTATGTGATTAAATACTTTTGTCTGTAGTTTATGTATTGATATTATACGATTAAATAAACATAAATTAGGGACCTATTCGCAGGGGTAGACTAAGTGGAATGTTTATATTGATTAGCGAGTATTAAACAGGATTCTGAAATAGTGTTATATTGTGTGTAGATTCCGTGGATAAAGGGAAGGCTAAAGCTGAGGACGTAAAGACGCTTCGGATTCTGTGATTTTCTATTTAAGGCAAGTAAATTGCTTCAATTACCTTTCAAATGAGTTATGATTATAAAAGTCTGATTCATATGCTTATTTAAATTATTCTTGCTATAATTGTTCTGTTAATTTCCCGAAATTGCGAATACATAATGGTTATACCCCAAATTGATTCTACTGAATGGTTGATTCTTTTAGTGAATTGGTTACATCCATATCCCTTGCAAGCATATTGTTCCACCTCTCTTTCAAGTAAACCGCTTCACTTATATTTTCAGCGAATTATGATTATCATAACTTGATTCTATGTAATTGATTTATCCTTGATATAATTGCTCTGATAATTTCCATTAATTATGAATATTCAATTGTTATACCCCAGGTTGACTATATCGTTTTTGTTAATCCTTTTTGTGACTTGACTCAAGTCAATACCCTTTTTGCCATATCGAACTTGTCGATATTTAATTCAGAGATTACCCGACCTTGTTCTATTTGGTGAGATT
This sequence comes from Saposhnikovia divaricata, assembly GCA_036435485.1. Classification (NCBI taxonomy): domain Eukaryota; kingdom Viridiplantae; phylum Streptophyta; class Magnoliopsida; order Apiales; family Apiaceae; genus Saposhnikovia; species Saposhnikovia divaricata. Next base: position 126,762,202 of record CM071595.1, read on the forward strand.
TGAGATGTTGACCTGGAACGAAAGTGTCCAGGGTGTTTGGCAGTTGAGGTGGTCGATTGTTCCGACACCTGATGTCTAGTTATAGGATTGGACTGTTAGTTTTTAAAATGTGGACCGTAAGGGTCGGACCAGATTCGTGGTCAGAAATTATTAAGGCCAATGTGTGTCGTGGATCCATTAAGGACATTGCTGTGTGCGTTTGTCCGGGGTTAGTGCGTGACTGATCAGCAGCCTAACCTTATAATTGTTTTTATTTATAAAATGCATGATAGTCCAATCCGCTTCCATTCTATGATTCAGATAAAAGATGAACCTTTAATTGAGATATATATTGTTGATTGTTAATTCTTGAAAATCTTGCAGACATATCAGTTGTTGATGTTTTAATTTCATACATATATACTTGCTGAGCATTTTGGCTCACTTGCTTGCTAATTCTGTTTCCTCAGCTAAGCCAGGAGATGTCTAGAAGAAGTGGCCCGTCGGGTTGGGGTAGTCACCGAGGCAGTCAGAGGGTCGAGGCGGTTGGTTGGGTAGTGACATATACCTTGGTTTATATTATATCTGTATTTGTAGGCAGATTATCATATTTAATGAGTTGTATATTATTTGATTCAGTTCTGGGTTGTAATAGCTATTGATAGTTGTTTCATACAGTGACCTGTGTGCGGACTGGGTTGATTTGGTTTTATTTCCTTATGGTTTAGTATATCTTGTGCATGTGGACTGTTTTAGTTATACTTAGTTGCTTGAGCAGGTGATTAGTCCGGTTTATGATTACATCATGCCGAAATTTCTAAAATTTCTCCTATACCAATGTTTAATTGAATATAAGAGTTTTTATTATTATTGTGGGCATGTGAGGGTGTTACAATTGTTGTACATAGTGCATTTTTAGCACAAAAGTTTATGTATTAAATAATTTCATATCAACTCATACATTTTTTAATAAATTTTAAAATTTGAAAAAACCATTGTTAAATTAATGATGCTACATATACATTTCACACTTTGAAATAAAAGTAAAATTTTAGGGTGACAACAAAAAAGAGTATACAAATTATTTTTCAATAGTGCTCGATACATAAATTCAAGTAATAAAGTACTAATTGTCAAACTTAATTTTAGGATTAGATCTTTAAGTATAAAAATATAAATTTATGTAATATATCCATCTATGCACAAGTGTGTAGATATGAATATAATATTTATTACAAATATAAAATCCTATTTTGCGTCTTTTTGCAAATTTTTCAATATATTTTTTTATAAATTGTGATGCGAGAGGCTGTTAATTAAAATTAACTAATTTATTTAGATAAACATTATTATTATAAATATAAGTAATTTGAAGCGATACTCAAAGAAGACACATGAGAAAATTTTATAGTATATAATCATATTTCACACGAAGTTTTGGGGTCTTTCATCCAAAACTTAAATAAATATATCAAGTACACAAATATTAATGTGTAAAAATTTTACCAAGATTTTTATAAAACCAATGTAGAATCCATTTACTCCTTCTGTTTTTTTATATTAATCGCTTGACTTTTTTGCACGTACTTTTAAGTATTTTGACTGTATAGTTAAAATTAATTTTTTCAATTAATTTTTTTCTGAATTAAAATTTTGATTACATATTTTTATTCAAAAAAAGGAAATTTCAAAAAAAATCATTTTAGCTATGTGGTCAATGCACCTAAAAATTTGTGCAGAAAAGTCAAACGACTAATATAAAAAAATAATGGGAGTAACATTTTATACTTGGTCAAAGTTATATAAATATTTTTTATAAACTTATTACTCAATAAATTAGTTTATTCATGATATAAATTTCCTTTAAAACAAATCTTACAAAATGCAAAACGGCATTGTGAGACAACATCCAGTAACGTTATACTATATAACTATATTGATTTATATTGAGTGAAAAATTATCAAATTATAAAAATTACATTTTTACTACACCTTATAAGATCACATTTCATTAAAAACTTAATGAATTAAATCACACATACAAAAAATTTTATATTTAATAAGTTTATGAAGATGATTGAAGATAGATCTTGAATACTCACTGATTAGAGTTTTATATCTATAAATGAATATGATCAGATTTGTTTTTCTTAAATTAATAGCTTAATAATTGAAATTATTCATAATTCATTTTTTGTCCGACTATTGTTTTAATTTTCATATTACAAAATGCAAGACGTCGCCGAGAGACGACATCGAGCAACGTATAACTACATTAACTTTTATTGATTAAGCAATTATCAAATTGTAAGAATTAAATTTTACTACACCTTCTTGGATCACATTTCATTTAAAACCTAATTAATTAAATCAAACATACACAAATTCTAATATTTAATCTATTTAATGAAGATGATTGAAGATAGATGTCGAAAACTCATCGATTAGAGTTTTATGACGATAAAGGAATATGATCGGATAATTTTTTTCAAAAATTCATTGCTCAATAATTGAAATCATTCATAATTTATTTTTAGTCCAATTATAATTATAATTTTAATATTACAAAAAGAGGCTGTGAGGCGACGTCGAGTAACGTTATACTATACAACTATATTGACTTTATTGAGTGAAGAAATTTTAAATTGTAATAATTATATTTTACTACACGACGCATCACCACCTCTCTGTTTTATCTGATATATCAGGTAACCATTTCTCATCAAGATTCTCTTTTTTTTAAAAGCAATGTATTAAACATTTGAGAGAATTCAAACTGCTGAAGAGATGTTTGCCACTTATTGAGGTAGTTACCTCCATATTCTTTGATTCCTTTTTCAATTTTTATTATTGTGAGTTTACGCGTTTATGGAAGAGACGTTATACTATAAGTTATATACACTACACTATAGATTGCATTTTGCAACCAAACTTGATAAAATTTTAAAAAATCATTGCTAATACTTGAGAAAATATGATAAGTTTGGAGATATTGCAATACTTTTGAAAAGTGTTACAATTAAATTGATAAAATGTTACTTTATACAAAATTCAAACTTTATTGCAACGATTTCACAAAACAGTTGCCAAAGACTTAACATTTTTGGGCCAATTTATTGGCGGGCTAACGAAAAAAGAACCGGGCTTTTAAACTTTTTTTGCCCGGCATTACTCAAACAAGCGGGATAATTATAAAATTTTAGAACAATAACTGAGTGAAAGAAAATCACTTAAACTTTAAATACTACAAAACATAAAAATGTAAAAAATATAGAAATCAAGATGAACGGAATTAAGAGAAGAAAAAGTAGTAAATCGAAGAATCGAAGTCAGAGCTCAAAGATTCAAGCTGATAGAATAAAACTTCAGCAAAGGTAGGTTCTTCCCCAAATAATTGGTTTCTAAATTGAGTAGGCATGTTGATGAATGTTTCAATTAGGGTTTATTTATACTCAAAATATTCCTATCCTGGCCTTATTTATTGTTGATTTAAGGTTTTGTTTGTTAGTTAGGGCTTCAATTTGTTGTTATTGGGTTATGTTTTTGCTTCAATTTGAGATTTTTAAAGAGTAGTGAGTTTATTAATTTTGGGATTTAGTTTGTATACATACATATTGGGTCTTATATATATATGTGTATATGTGTACAGGGTATCTGCACTTGAGTTTATGTTTACAATTTTAGAATTTTTTTAGTGTACTTAGTATTGGCTTTTAAGGATAGTGGGAGATATAATTCTTTTTATTGACAAGTAACTTGAGAAGATCATGGACTTGAACAGCAAATTGAAGCAGAGGCAAAGAAGGAATAGTTTAAAATTTTGCAGTTTATTTCAATCAAGTATAAATTATAATATATTTTTTAAAGTAGCCTTCTATTTTCTTTTAATGAATTGTTATTCAAATTTTACTTTTAGTGAAGTACCTGGAAAGTGATTTAATTTGAAAATTGACTTTGGTCCCGTGGACTATTTTCATGGAAGTGAATATTCAATAGGACGATTTTAACTATATTGGCTTATTTGTTGTTGTAGATGGGTGTGGATGGTGCAGGAGTTTTGGAGCATTTGTGTGGAGAGTATGTGGTGGTGCTCACAAAGTTGGTGATATGCATAATATTGTTTTGGGAGTTAGCATATGCATGACAAAATGGGTGTTAATTTACGTATTAAATGCTATGTAATCTTAAATAAAATTGTGTCTTTTCTTTACCGATAATTAATTTGTAATGAATCTGTAAATTTTAAAGTAATTAAACTTGAAACTTTGTTTTTAGTACTTAATTCCTTTTTTGGTTGATTTTTGTAATTTTATTGTGTTTAAACTGCGAGGCGTCGTCGTTATGCGATGCCTAGAAACCTTTAACTCAATTTTTTTATAATTATATCTGTAAATTGGATGAGATATGATATCTGAAATATGATATCAAAAAATTTAATAAATTTATTATAATTTGAAAATATATTCTTTCTTGATAACTGATTTGTAATGTATTTGCAAATTATAAAATATTTAAATATATAAATTTGAAACTTTGTTTCTAGAACTTTATCCTTTTTTTTGGTTGATTTTTATATAATTTTATTATATTTAAATTGCGAGGCGTCGCCGTTAGGCGATGCCGAGAAACCTTTTATTCAAACGGTTGATTTTTATATAATTTTATTATATTTAAAATACGAGGCGTCTCTGATAGGCGATGTCGAGAAACCTTTTATTCAATTTTTTTATATGTTATATCTTTAAATTGGAAGAGATCAATATTATGAATAAAAAAATAATATTTTCTTTTAAATATGATAATCCAAAAAGTTAGTAAACTTTTTATAATTTTTAGAGCGCGCGTATCGCGGGCAAAATTCCCTAGTTTTATTAATGATAGAAAGATATGGTGAGATATTTTTGGATATATATTAATGATTGCAAGATTAGTTTTAAATTAATAGGTAACGTGTTTTAATTAGATGAAAATATTAATGATTGAAAGATATGGTATGATTTATGTTGATAGGTGTTTATAAAGTTTAATATTTCCAACTAAAAGGAAACATGAAAAAGGTAATATGTTAATTATCATCTGTTATTTATTTTAATAATTAGAATAACCAAACCGTCAAACTATCAAAGTTTCAGCTTTAATATAATAGTATATATTTTGATTCGATTCAGTTTATAAATGAGTTAAATTTAAGAATAATATAGTTTCCTTCGAAAATTTGATCAAAATATTCATGAACAGTTTTGTTAATAGGAAAATGGCAGGTTTCCAAATTTTTTTTCAAATGTCATGTGTATCAATTAAATTGGTTATAAAAATGTGAGCTCTGCATTCACACCAATCTCTCCAATTAAAAATTTTCATTATACCATGTAATTTTTGCTACATCATTTGGAAATGATTTTTGGAAATTAATTCGGAGTATGTAGCACTACTCTTGTTAATATAATTCCTAAAAATGTTTGTGAATGTTAACATGTATAATATTATTACTAGCCTATAACCTGTGGAGAGCACGGACTATCATATATTATTATTATGAATGACTATATTAATTATTTGATTTAATATAAAATTATAATTTTTTTCAATAAACTTTATTATTATTTTTAAATTTACATATGTTTCATACATAATTTTATGTCATAAATAAATATCATTAATTTAACGTTATTTTTAAATTTATTGTTAAATATCTTAAATATTCAATGAATATTTTTTTGAAATATTATTTAGTGTAACCTAAAATCGTAGAAGAAAGAATCGTAGGAAGAAGTGTGTACGGCGATGATTAATTCTAATCGGGATATAATTGAAAACGTTTATCATTCTATGTGGTTTTTTATTTTTAGTAAATTATATACTCCCTCCGCCAAGTTTATATTGGCCACAATTCCTCTTTTGCATGTCCCAAAAGTATTGACCATGTTTTTTTAATGAAACAAATTAAGGATTAAATATATTAAGTTTTTCTAAATATGTAAACAATTGAGCATAAGTTTGGCAGTTTTCACGGGATTGCTAAATACATGTTTTTTGATTGATGACCAATATAAACGGGACGTAGGGAGTATAATTTAACTGAATTTGGAAGTTTTAACACGTTTTTGTAATTTTTTAAATATGTACTTTTGCGCCTTAGTGGTAAATTTGTTGTTTATAATAAATAAATTAATATTTTTAATATAATTTTTTTAACTTATTATTTTTAGGAAGGTGTTAACATTTTTTTTGTAAGGTGTTAACCAACCTACTAACTAACCAAATATACCTTATTTTGCTTATAATAGTATAGTATAGATTGGTAAATTTTGTAGTTTATAATAAATAAATTAGTATTTTTTTATATAATTTTTTTAACTTTTTATTTTTAGTAAGGTGTTAACAACCTTAGTGGTAAATTTGTTGTTTATAATAAATAAATTAATATTTTTAATATAATTTTTTTTAACTTAATATTTTTAGGAAGGTGTTAACATTTTTTTTTGGAAGGTGTTAACCAACCTACCAACTAACCAAATATACTTTATTTTGCTTATAATAGTATAGTATTGCTTATAATAGTATAGTATAGATGGGTCTTGTTCAAATGAGAACCTTCCTTAATGTGAGTACTGAGATCTAATCTCAACCACCCATTCTTTATATCAAATTTAAATCCGAGCCACACAATAAAATTTTATTCATATCTCCTTCATCTCTCATCTCAGTATCCATCCACTTTTTCTCTCATCGATCTATTAATCAACCACCAACAACTCCACCCCCAATCCGCATAAAACCCATTCACCACCACTCTATCTGTTTATCAACACCTCTAAAAAGCCCCCGACGTGCTTTCATTATCACCCTTCCGATTTACCATAATTCTACCAGAATCTATCACCATCGCTACTACGTCGTCGTTATAACCAGTTTCACCATGATATCAATTTCTATCATTCAAATGTTCTTGTTAACGATGTAAAAGTGGCAATGGGGATAATTAATTATGGTTATTTTGATTTTAATTTAAATTTGGTGATTTATATTAGATTTTTTGTGATTTGTTTGTGGTGGTCGAAGGTGGTGACCAGATATGGTGGCTGAACATGATGGTTTTGTGGAGGTTTGACTATAGGGATTTTTGTTTAACGGTGGTGATTTTTTGTTATTAACCGCTTTTCGTTGATATTCATGTGATTTGTTAGCAGTTTGGGTGGTAGTGGCCGGATCTGGTGGTGGTGTATGGTTTTGTGATTGTTTGTGATGGTTTGGTTGTGGTGATTTTTCTGAACAGGTGGTGATTTTTTGGGTTTACCGGAAAAGGTCGCCAGAAGCAGTCACCGGAGGTGGTAGTTGGGTGGGAGATGGTTGTGTTGTGACAATTACAATAAATGGGGATAAATGGGGAAGGTGATACATACATATATGTATGCTTATATTTTAATTAGATGGCTAAGATTATAAAAATGAAGAGCTGAGATTAGATCCCAGTTCTCACATTATTTGGGGTTCCCATTTGAGTAAGAATCATATTATTATTATTATTATTATTATTATTATTATTATTATTATTATTATTATTATTATTATTATTATTATTATTATTATTATTATTATTGAATAGTTTTATTATTTACTACAAGAAATCTTGCAATAGACAACACGTATCAGACAACACCCATGGAATAAAGTGTTGCCCGAAATGATCAGACAACTGTTATTTTCCTACTCGAGAAAGTATTGTGTAATCCAACATTCACACAATGGGCCAAAACCGTTGTGTGATAAATCTTACCAGACAAGCATTTCTTGACCAGGGGTGTTATGTAAATGCATAAGTATTTTTAAGATTAGACAAGCGTTAGCAAATAAGTGTTGTGTGAATGCCTGCAACACAATATCTCGGAAAACCATTGTTGTATTCAGACAAGTATTTTTAGGTCTGTTGTCTAAGTAGCAGTCATACAATATGTTATCCATAGTGTTGTGTGACAGTGAACCAACACACAACATTTTTTAGAAATATTATGTGAATGAAGCATAGACAATACTTCGTAAAAAGTATTGTTAGAATGACAATTTTAGAAAATAACTTTTCTGCATTTTTATAACTAAATTTTGGATTTAAAATAAAAAATCAAAATAAAAACAATTATGAAAAGTAAATAAATAATTTACCTTTTTAAATAAAAGGTAATTTAGTAATTAGAAGTAAATAAGTTAAAAGGTGAAAAGGTTAAAAACGTTTCATTTTTTACCTTTTTACCAAAACATGATTAAAACAATACTATTCATCACCATCTTCAAGCTTTCATTCCAAGAACACCAAGAACACGAAGAACACTATAATCAATCTCCAATTTCTATATGTTATTGAACTCAAAATCCAACATATGATATATGAAATTGACCAGAAAAACAAGATCTACAACATGGCATCTTCAGATTTCACAACAAACACTGTTTGCAAATTTTTTTATTTTAAATCCTAATAATTTTGAAAATAAATCGAATTTAGAAAAAATATTGAAATCACCTGCACCACATCTGTTGGCAAAAACACGTAGGGTTCGTTGAGAGCTTCGATTCGACTATTTGAGCGTCAAAATCCGAATTCAATAACGTCTTCGAATTGGACTTTGATCTTCAAGAACAATATTTACCGGAATCTATACTATTACAACGTTTTCGTTTTTGTTAAAATCCCGTAAAACCCGACCTTTTCATTTATCTATTATTTTTTCCCAACTCTAAAATGAGTGTTTATTAACTTCCGTACGGTTGGCTCATCGAAGAAATCATTCAAAAAAGTTATTCAGTAAATCTGGATCGTGCCTCGTTATAGAAAGCAGCACCATTACTAATTTTTTGTTAAAATCTCGTACAACCCGACCTTTTTATTTTTTGATTATTTTTTGCAAACACTAAAATGAGTGTTTATTAACATTCGTACGGTTCGATCATCGAAAAAATCATTCAAAAAAATTATTCAGTTAATATGGATTGTGCCTCGTTACGAGAAGCCGCACCTTTACTAATTTTTTGTTAAAATCTCGTACAACCCGACCTTTTTATTTTTTGATTATTTTTTACCAACACTAGATTGAGTGTTTATTAACTTTCGTACGGTTCGATCGTCGAAGAAATCATATGAAAAAATTATTCAGTGAATCTGGATCGTGCCTCGTTATAGGAAGGAGCACTTTTGCTACGTTTTTGTTAAAATCTCGTACAACCCGAACTTTTTATTTTTTGATTATTTTTTCCAAACACTAACATGAGTGTTTATTAACATCCGTACGGTTCGATCATCGAAGAAATCATTCAAAAAAATTATTCAGTTAATCTGGATCGTGCCTCGTTACGAGAAGCAACGCCTTTACTAATTTTTTGTTAAAATCTCGTACAACCCGACCTTTTTATTTTTTGATTATTTTTTCCCAATACTATATTGAGTGTTTATTAACTTTCGGACGGTTCGACTGTCGAATAAATCATATGAAAAAATTATTCAGTGAATCTGGATCGTGCCTCGTTATAGGAAGTAGCACTTTTGCTACGTTTTTTTTAAAATCTCGTACAACCCGGCCTTTTTATTTTTTGATTATTTTTTCCAAACACTAAAATGAGTGTTTATTAACATCCGTATGGTTCGATCATCGAAGAAATCATTCAAAAAAATTATTCAGTTAATCTGGATCGTGCCTCGTTACGAGAAGCAGCACCTTCGTACAACCCGACCTTTTTATTTTTTGATTATTTTTTCCCAACACTAGATTGAATGTTTATTAACTTTCGTACGGTTCGATCGTCGAAGAAATCATATGAAAAAATTATTCAGTGAATCTGGATCGTGCCTCGTTATAGGAAGCAACACTTTTATTACGTTTTTGAAAAAATCTCGTACAACCCGGCCTTTTTATTTTTTGATTATTTTTATCAAACACTAAAATGAGTGTTTATTAACTTTCGTACGGTTCGATCGTCGAAGAAACCATTCAAAAAAAATTATTCAGTGAATCTGGATCGTGCCTCGTTATAGGAAGTAGCACTTTTACTACGTTTTTGTTAAAATATACTACAATCTGGCCTTTTTTTTAATTATTTTTCGCCAACCCTAAAATGAGTGTTTATTAAAATACCGAAAATTTAATTTTTCAAAAAAAAAGTTTTCAAAAATAAAATAATTACAAAACTTGCATAAAAAAAGAAAGAAAAAAACAACACTCGATGAAATTTGATGAGCGGCAATTTGTACCACCTAAATTTTTGACAATTATTGTCTAAGTCAAAGAAAAGGATCGAAACAGATTACAATTAGGGATACGCACCCTCAGCCCCTCAGCCTCACAGTCTCGCCGCTCACTCTCGTAGACACTCTCACGCTCAATTAGGGGAAGCTCTATTAGAACTTCAAGACCTCAATTAGGTTCGATTAGGTTTGATTTGTACTTGTATTTGTTTATGTCTCTCTCTTTGTTCTTCAATTTGTACTTAGATTTGTATATGCCTCTCTCTATGTTCTCCGATTTGTAATTGTATTTGTATATTTTCCTCTCTCTGTCTCTCGATTTGTTCTCTCCTCCTCTCTCCATCTCCTACTATGTCTCTCTATATGTTTAATTTTTACTTGTATTTCCTTTCAACGGTTCGAAAGGATATTGTAGTAGAGTTATCAAAAGCAATTGAAAGTGTTGGTCTTGATATGTGTGTCGCTTCTCTGGTAAGTTCTCATTCCTTCGTGATTAAAATTCTTAATAAAGGCTGATGTATTGATCTGTGGTTGATTAAATAGGATGGTTATAGTCCAGATACATCGATGAAGATTGGTGGAGAGTCCTTTAACACAAGGACATGGTCTCAATTGATACAAGTTCATCTTTTGCTCCTTGTTAATGGTTTCTTGATCTGTTAATCTATATATTATCTCGGACCTCATTTCTACTTTCCTTGACTAGCTCAATTTTCTGAAGCATTTTCTTGCGGGTGGGTTTGTCAAGAAAATGCAGGTCACTTCTATTCCTTTCCTTTGTTATGTATCAGTTTATGAGTCAGATGTTAGTGGTTCTGTAGATGAATATGTTTCCTGGGTCTCCTGGTTTTGCAATCTGAAAGGACATGAATTCTTCTGCGAAGTGGATGATGATTACATTCAAGATGATTTTAACCTTTGTGGGCTAAGCAGTCAAGTTCCATACTACGACTACGCCCTCGACCTAATTTTAGATGTTGAGTCATCCCATGGTAATGTCTATTTGCCATTTCCCTGAGTAAATACTTTTATGTTTATCAGTTTAGTAGCTCGATTACTTGACAGCTTAATCACAATCAGAAAAGGTTTTTCCTTATTTACATTGAATTGTGTTCAAATTGAGTTTATACTCTAGGTACCAAGTCTGTATCCTGATTCCTTAGTGCCATGTTTCACAGCTTTGAACCTTTTCCATATATAGCCTACTGTTAGGTCCCGTAAGAGGGCTATATTAAGCTAGAAGGGGGGGTTTAATAGCTTAACTACCAATTTTAAAATTATTATGGCGTTTTAACATAATTTTCCCTTTTTAAAACTTTACCGAGTCGTTTATGCAATTTATAAGTGCAGAAATAAAAGACAAGGAAAGAAAATACCACACAGGAGATTTTATCCTGGTTCGCGATGGCGCAACCCCTAATGGATTCGCTCACCCCTACTCCAGTCCCCGAGCTCCTCTCCGGACTCGAGATTTCTTCCACTATAAAGAGACTCCTTTATAGTAGGCGGAGAAGCCTTACACAACCTTACAAATATTTATCTTGATACGTAACTACCCGCTACTACCTCAAAATAAATGTAATACCCACAAGACTTGTCTTGGACCGTAACTCCCCGTTACTCCCTCAAAGTCGTTGTGAAACCTACACAACTTATCTTAGACAGCAACTCCCCGCTACTTCTTCAAAGTTGATGTAGAACCCTTGGTGTAGTCTTTGAATTCCTTGCTTTTGCCGGTCTTGGATCTTAGATGAAAGGTCTTGGGTCTTTCCTCTTCTTCACGGTGCAAAGACCACTAACTCCCCGCTAGTGCCTAGGACTTGGGTCTTAGAACGAGAATCACATCACTTCAACTTCACCTCACTGCAAAACTTAGAAAACAATATCTACGAAACAAACCGTAATATAAAAGGAGGTTTGGACTTAATATGTCCTAGGGTGACTATAATATTCTTACACGAATATTAATTATAATTAAGTTCAATAAGCCTTATATGCTTATGACTTTATGTGTATTCTTTAGTCGATATGACTTGTAGATCGAAGAATACTTTTAATACAATACTCAGTATAGTGAGATTTAAATATATCTTGGAGTTTGTAAATATTTAAGTCCTTTAAGCTCGTAGGCTTATAAGGTTTATAATCGTATACTTTGGTTCGTCTTTTTGTAAAGATCGAAGTATACTTAAAATTACTTCTTTATTGAAAATACGTCTATTTTCGAAGTAATGTAAAAATCAAGTCCTTGATACGCTTTATAGCTTAAGGATCTTTGATACACAACTTCTCGTTCGATATAGTCTTAATATAGACTATTCGTACTTATATTTAAACGAGAGTGTTACAATTTTTACTTTAACAATTTGCACTTCAATATTAATTTGGCAAAATAAACACCACACACAAATATAACACACACGTGCATAAAAGTAGCTCGTTTTATCTATAGGATAAACCGAGGGCCGCTATTATGCCTTAAATTAGTGCGAAAAGTAAAATCACTCACAAGTGTGAGGACGAGTAAAAAAGATGCGGAAAGTAAAATCACTTACAAGTGTGAGGACGAGAATAAAAAGTGCGGAAAATATATAAATACAAGCTTAATAACTTATTTCCCTCGGAACACTAGTGGTGATAGAAGGGAAACAAATCACGCTTTAGCACAATTATATATATCACAATAATAAAAATATTAATGGCCAAAGTGCGTTAAAGTTTTAATTAGTGGCTTATAGATTCTTTTCCCTCGGAACACTAAGGTGATAGAAGGGAGTTAAATCAAGCTCGATATAATAATTTGACCGTCGTCAAATATAACCTCTTTTTGAGGTGTTGTAATATTTCGAATCGTTGTTCGAATATTAATCCTTGTACGGATTTTTATGGCCTCGTTTCGAGATCCGATATAAGATCTTAATAAAGAAGATAAGATGAAGATATAGAGCTCTTATATGTATAAAAATATGGTCGGTTAAGACTCGGATATTGAAGCTAAAAATCACCACTTTTGGAGATCGTCGGAAAAAGTTCGCCGGAAAAATTCGCCGGAGGTTCGGCCGGATTTTGGCTTGTGGACGAACTTGGGCAGCCCTTCGGGAGGTCGGATGGTAGTGGTAGAGGAGCTTTCTTGGTGGGAGAGAGCTTGGTTGGATGAACTAAGCTTTATGGAACAAAAACCTTGTATATATTGTAAGTATATATAAGAGAGAGAAGGCTTTTGAGATGAAGTGGGTGTAGAGAGTGTTTGGATATATTTAGAGAGCTTCCACTTCAAAAATCCCAGCAAGTATTTGGTTTCTTAGCTTGGTAGAAATGGTTGGGGGTGGGGGTTTATTTATAGGAGGAGTTGGGTGGAAGGAAAGGTGGAGATTTAAAGTAAAAGGAGTGGTTGAGATGAAAAGCACTTGGATTGATGAGGTGGAAAGTGGTTTTGTGTTTGTTGGGGGTGGTTTTGTGTTTCTTCCAAGTGGGTTTGGTAAAAAGAAACCAGCTGTGTTTGGGCTCTAATTAATTGTATCGTACTCGTATCAATTAACGATTAAATACGTAACATGTTTCGTTAATTAAATACCCGAAAAATACGAAAATACCCAATAAATAATCCTAAAATTATGGAGCACTAAGAAATATTATAAAATGAAATTCTGGAAGTTTTGGTCAATTTTGGTCAATGTTGACTTGGTCAAACGTGGTCAACTGTGGACCCACTACCTCGATTTACGTGCCCGGACCAAAATTCTCAGAAAATTACGAAAATTTTATCATGCATAGAAAATAACATTTAATTGATTCATCTCAAGTTTCAAGTCATTCTAGCAAGTGGAAGTATTTTATTTGGATTTAATATGATTAAATCAGCTTTCGGTTCCGAATAAAATACGATTGGTCTTTCTATGAAATAGATGCATATTTTAACCAATGTTTTGACTTGAATAAATACTTAGAATATATTTCCTAATATATAAAATATATTGAGAGTGTAGGAAATATTTTTGAGTATTTAAAATAATTTTTCTCCAAAACTGAAATAAATTTAAGATATGGGAGAAAAATTACTTTAAATATTTCTGGCACGAGATAAAAATGAGTGTTAATATTCTACCACTGAACATTAATATTCTTGAGGATAAAAACATTTTGAGTGCGAAGCGGAATATTTTTAAATAAGAACTGATCGTTTTTAAATATAGCACGAGTTCTCTAAAGAATATTAATCCTCGAATATTCTTTGTTCGAGCCTGTCGCCTTATCAATTTTGCAATGGAGATCTAAAAAATATTAAATATCAATATTTCTTTTTCGATCTTATTGCCTTGGTGTAGAGATATATTCCATAAAAATATAAATTTAATTTTTCGCAATAATGGAATATCTCTTATAATTAAAAATAGATATTGGTAGAATTTGACTTTTGACTTTTGACGGAATCAATTAAATTAATGACCTAGTGGAGAGGATAACTAAGTGTAATTAAATTTTATGTTAAATTGTACAAATACCAAAATAAATAATATATCAAAGATATCCTTTCAATCTTCCCCTTTTTGGTATTTGTCAAACAAAACATAAAATTTAAAAAATTACCCGTGTGTGCTTCCCCTTAGTGTATGCATGAATTTAAAAAATATTTTAGACTCGATTCGAAGCATGCGATAACTTTTATTCTCCACTAATTGATTCCTGCAAAACAACTTATGAGACGAATAAATAATGTTTGGCATAATTCATATAAGAAATTTTGAAAATTTTAAATTAGGGGGGTGTAAGAACCCAGATTTTGGGTGGAATTAAAACTTTTATGTATTTAATGATGTAAGAATGAATAGTGGATACGGCTACAATGTAATAATTGATATTTGGGAAAGAATGAATGGAATTCGACTTTATTATGTTTATGTCTTGAAGAATGCTAAAGGGTGACAACATAGGTAAGAATAATCTATCTTCTAAGGGAATAAGATATGGCAACTTCAAGCAAGAGAATACTCTCATGTCATCCAGATCGATAACGATTAATCCAGTAGTTCCGTAAAAAGGTTAAGGAACGATCGAAAGAGAATACGGACAATTATACAACCCTAAGAGAACAAGTAAAGAATACAGAATGAATAGTGTTTTGGTGGGAGTATATAATAATATGAGACGACACTATATAGAAGTATTCGGAACGGATTTCCGAGTTCGTATTAGTGATCCAGGGGGAAAATAAGTGTATGTAAAAGCTGTCGGATTCTGAAAAACCGCACTTTTATTTTCTCCGAGAGTTCCCTGGACACTTATAGCCTTAAGTATTTAAGGAATGGATTAAAGGAATATAAAATGGAAAGTTAGAATGAAAGATGGAGAATGAAAGTATTAATATTAAAGAGGATTCCCGGTAAACCCTAATTAGAAATTCGTGAAATATTCTCACGAACGATCAATCGAAACGGGTAATAACCGGACACAGAAACAAGCAGAGGAAGCAAGAGTCTTGTGCAAGCTACTAGTATAAATATCTAGTAACTAAACTAGAAGCAAGGAACTAGCACTTTAGAGGAAGAACTAAGTACTTAGCAAGTAACTACCTAGTTAAGCTTTAACCACCATAAAACCAACACATGTCTTGCCATTTGATCATCCAACACCTCATCACTTTAATAAAGTGACTTTTACAAGATATTATGTGTAAGTGGATGAGAGTGAATGAGATTAAAACACAAAAAAAATCAAAAGAACCAAGCAACTCTCCCCCCCCCCATTTCAAGACCATTCGGCCTCACCCTTAATTCCAAATCCAAACTCCACCTTCCCACCATTGTTTGTTCTTGAAATAATTAAGGTGAGTCTTACATTTCATAAAACTTATCTCCTCAAAATCTTAGCTTCAAACTCATCCTTTTCCATTTTCAAAAAAATCAAACAAGAGGAGGGTGAATAGTGTTCATCAAGTACTAACTTTGTTTTCTTGATTTTTCATGGTTGATCTAGCAAGCATAATCACTCCTAAGGACCATACAAGGCTTAGTAAGGCTATATCACTATCTAAGGAAGGTATAAAGCTCTTGAAACCCTAACCCTTGTTTGAGATTTAAGCATGTTTATGATAGTTATAACTTAGTTATGGTTATGTTAAGATTATAAGCATGATTATGTATGGATTTTTGGATTAATGATGTAAATAGCTAGATGAATGGAAAGGCATTGCTTGGCCTCAGTTCATGTATATAAGTCATGTATATGTTGTTTGGGTTGGATACTATGTTTATGGGAAGATTCGAAATTGGTAGATATTCGATTTACAGCCGTTATAATGCCCGATTTTACAATACCATGTTTTGTATGCCATTTTCCATGTCGAACCCCTACTTTCCAGAGACCTTATCTGCCATGATAGGATAGATAATGTTCTAAGCTTCGTTTTGATATAAAGATCACGTAAAACGGACTTACGGTTTAGGATTTATGACCAAATTACTAAAAGTAATTCGAATCCGTAAACGAAAGTTCGTAACTGAAATTGAACCCTCGTAAGCTATGTAACGTCATGGCGAATCTTGTTAAATAAATACTAGGGGTAAGAAGGAAGGTGTGAAAGAAAACCGTATGTCAAAAAGAGCATTTCTCGATTTATTAAAAATGTTCGAGTCAAGGTTAAAACGAACCCCTAAAAGACGACTCTTTTATAACTTTGGTAAAACACTTAGAAAACGGGCGATAAAACTCGGAGTATAATATTGGTTCGTAACGATCAAACTTAGAACTCATATGACTTAAGTATGTCCCAAGTATAAGTGCAGTGACATGTCGTATTAACGAACGAATGTCGGGTCGGATCAGTGATAATAAGTAATCCACTAAAAGGGGTATAACGAGATAATTCGAGAACGTGTTTCGATTTAAGTATAACTTAACTTTTAATATGTTAAGTGATTAATCCCGAATGCCTTGGCTATTTATAGATCACCAAGCTGAACCGGGACCCGCTACCACTACCCCTTACCGTACTCGACTACCAGGCAAGTTTCAATTCCCTTCTTTTAGGCTGTTGTTGTGATTGAATAATTATATATATATGATTGCTGATATACATATGCCATTGCATGCATGCCTACTTTCAAGTTGAATTGATATACTTGTTCCCTGAATGTTATTGTTGGCTTATAAGCTAGATAGTTATATATCAATTATAAGCCGGGTATTGTAAGACCCTCATAGAAGGGCGTATATATCTTATTAATCAAAAATAGACCGGGAGTCAATATTCCTTGATATATCGAGATTACCTCGGAAGAAAATATTTAAGTAAATATTTTCTATTATTTGGGCGACGAATATTATTTGAATATTCGTTCGAGACTAATTATTTTAACGATCCTTACTTCAAATAATTATTTGAACGTAACTATTCAACGAATAATATTTCTCAATATTCATTCGGAGTCGAATTGATTATCGACTATTATTTCGAATATTCTTCTAAAGATGAGGCTATTAAATGAATATTATTTGGATATTCTTTTAGATTATTATTTTATTAAATAAATATTACTTTTGAATATTCATTTAAGTTATTAAATACTTGATGAATATTATTTTAATATTCATCTGAAGCTTGATTTAATTATCGAATATTATCTCGAATATTCCTTAAGGCTTGGATTACTAAATGAATATTACTTGATATTCATTTAGGATATTATTCATTAAATGAATATTACTTTTGAATATTCATTTAAATTCCTAATTAATTATGAATATTACCTTAAATATTCTTTTCAGGTCTTATTAATTAATGAATATTGTTTTGAATATTCATTTAAATATTTATTTATTCAATAAATATTCTCCTGATATTTCTTCAGGGATTATTTTGAGAAATACTCTGATTTAAGATATTCTTTCATATTCCTAAATATTCTGTAAAATATTTTAATTCAATAAATATTCTCTGAATATTTATTCCATACTTCGAATAACCTCAATAAGGGTTATCTTCTTCGATTATTACGAAAAATATTTCGGAGTCATATTATTATTAATCTTATATCAAGAAAGGTTCTCAGACATCATTCTTCTTTGAGTCTATCTCCCTAATAATAAGGGAACCTTACTTGGAAAATGTTATTTATCTTGACGACTTCCCGGTCATAAAGTATTCCCTTCACCCGCAACTCGGGAGCTGTTGCCTTATTAAGTCGTTGCTTACCTTCTCATCTTTCGAGTGGTAAGATTACTGGAACAAGTTGATATCCGTTACCAAGTAATAGCTTGGGAGTTATTGGTAAATTTTCCTTTCCAACTAGATACGACTACTTTGTGGAGTCTTATCAACAAGTATTATACTTGGGGAAAGGAAGACGAATGTTAAATTCAGAATCATGAATTCTATTTGAACTAGGAGTCGTGTAAGAGGCCGAGTAGCGCCGGTCCATCCCCTTTGGCCCAACCGTTGGCCGGGGAGAGCTAGCAAGGCGGTATACAAGTAAAGCCGTCAGTTCTTCCTTCTACCGGTAGTAAATCTAAATTGAGCTGTACTATCTCGACTGATCATCAAGATTGGAACAGCGGGCGCGGTGAATACTCCATCATTGGTTCATCATCCAAATTTATTTATTTCCTGCAACATGATTATTGTTGGCAGAGTTGGAAAAGTGTCATAACTGGAATTGCAACCTTTTCTTGCAAGTTCCTCTTCTTAATAACAATAAGAATATCTCGCTTACTTTGATGTAGCAGATATTTCTTCAAACAAATACTTTCAGTTACCTTGTAACTTCATCGTTCATATTATACTGGCATCATTTCCGTAAATGCATGGCATATGGTTTGAAAGATAGCTTTGAACTGTTTTAAATTATCGTTCAGTTATATATTTGTTGGTGGGCTTTCGCTCACCCTTGCTTTGTTTATATTATGTCACAACAACAGCTAGGACAGATGGCTCGCGTCAGGCGCACTCGGCGCAAGCAGGTTACCCGACCCACCGGACTACCCGCTGAGATGCTAGCCGCCATTGCTGAGGTAGCATAGTTAGACAGCTTTTGTTTCCTGTTTAACTATATGTATAATTAATGTAATCAACGGCAAAACTTTTAAACCTATGATGTTATCCTTTTGGGATTGTAATAACTTTTATTCGTAACCCCTTTAATGTAAGACTTATTTCAATTTCATCTCTGGGACTATAACTGTTGTGTGTGTGTGAGTGGTAATTATTGTGGGGTCACAACATGTGATTTATTTATTGTGGACTCAAGTCAAGTATTATGAATGGATGTAAGACCGTAACCACCAGATCCTTGACCCCGGATCTGGGGGTGTTACAGAGATGGTATCAGAGCGAGAGTTATATATCCCAAGAGATGATACGACGTTATATAATAATAAATTCAATAATATAATAAGAACCCTTGCCAGGTTCACCTAAAACCCTTACGGGAACTTTTTAAGTATCATGATAGTAACATAGTTCGTCTTGTGTAGGCGAGCGACTTGTCGGCCCAGAAGGCAGCTGCGAGACAGCATGATGATGACATGTTCCGGACTAGGGACCCATACTATGAGCACTTGCCTGAGGAGGATACTGAGCCTGAGGAGGAGGACGCTGAGGAGGTCCAGGTTGATGCTGATACTGATGTGATCGAGTCTGAGGAGGAGGACCCTGAGGAGGTCCAGGATGATGCTGACACAGATGTGGTTGAGACTGAGGGGGAGGAGGACCCGGAGGGGATCCAGACAGGACAGGATGCTGAGTTAGTGGTTGAGGATAATGATTATTGGGTTGTGACTGAGATCAGGACTTTGGGAGATGACACTGACATGACCACGGATCAGGTGGTGTCGGTAGATGAGGGTGTTGAGGGAGATATAGATGAGCCAGTAGTTGGTGCTGTAGGGAGTTCTGGACTTTTTGTGCCACTCCTCCCTGTTGAGAGAGCCCCTACCCCACCACCACTACCTGTGAGCCCGTACCCCGACGAGTTTGAGGAGCTTACCCCAGAGCCCCAGCAGACAGAGACTGCCGCTCCAGCTGAGCCATCCACCCCACCTCATGCCCCGATAGGAGGAGTCCCAGTATGTGTTCACAACTTGATTGTGAACGGGCTTTATAGAGAGTTGTCTGTGGCAGATGCCAGGTTGGCAGAGTCTAGGAGTGAGTTAGCAGCAGAGAGAGCCGCCCGGATGAGGTTGCAGGGTAGGAGGACTATCAGTGACAGAGTTGGGTATAGGGCTGTGACCCGCATCGAGCTGAGGGCTCGGGTGAGGGTGCGACAGTTGCCTACTGATGGGCATGGTAGGGTAGACAGAGCAGAGGCTGAGGAGGTTTTCCGCATTGCCATGGGGAGGGTTCGGAGGATGTTTCGTCGTGGCGGCTGATTTCAGATGTAGTGATGCAGTGGTCTAGTTGTCTAGTCATGTACGGACATAGTAGTGCCAGCTTTTGTAGGGATGGTTTTCTTGTACTTGTTTTCCCTTTTTGCAGACTAGACAGATAGACAGCGTATTTCACTTTTGACTTGTTGTTGTTGTTAGGATGGCTGTACTTTAAACTATCGTTGTAACTCGGATGTTGTACCTTTTCGGTACCTGGTATATATTTGTTTCCATTTCAGTCATTACAATTTTGTTGGGATGTGATCACGAGTTTATTAGTATATGTATTACTTTTCGATTAAGTTGCCATGAGATATAAAACTGTGGGATTTTAAACCCAATCATGTAAAGAATTGTGCAAGGAAAAATCCTTTAAAACAGGTAAGTGAACCTAATGTATAATTTTGCAAATTTTCAGTAAAATGCCTCCAAGACGAATGGGCACTAGGGCTAACCCCCGCGAATCTACTGACCAAGAGAGTCACAACCAACACGAGGAAAACCGTGAAAGTAGTGAGGAACAAGATCAGGACTATAATGAGCAAGAAGATTCCCAGTATGGAGCAGAGGATGAACCCCTGTACTCTGAAGAATTTGAAAGGGAAATAGAGGGTGGAGAAACTGAAGTAGAACAGGAAGGGGAGAACCAGGGCGGAAACCCCATGGGCCAGTTTATGGATCTACTTAGGCAGAATTTGAACCAATACCCCCAACCACCACCAGGCAACAACACTTCAGTGTCAAATTCCTTTAGGGCCTTTAAGTCCCTTAAGCCCCCAGAGTTCCACGGATCGGCTGATCCCGTTGAGGCGAGGGCCTGGATCAAGGAAATGGAAAAATCTTTTGAGATTCTGAATATCAATGAGGCTCAGAAGACTGTTTTTGCTACTTACCTGCTAAAGGGAGAGGCCAATTATTGGTGGGAAGCCAAGAAAAACATGGAGACTGATGCTGTCATAGCCTGGGAAAGGTTCAAACAATTATTCATGGAGAAGTACTTCCCGAAGTTCATGAAGACCCAGATGGAACTTAAGTTTTTGGAACTGAAACAGAACAATATGTCAGTGGCGGACTATGAGGCCAAATTTACTGAGCTATCAAGATTTGTGCCAGAGTTTGTAGACACAGAAGAGAAGAAAGCTAACAGGTTTCAACAAGGGCTGAAGTAGTGGATCCAGAATAGGGTGGCTGTTTTAGAGATTACAGATTATGCCACCTTGGTGCAGAAGGCAACCATTGTGGAGGCTGGTAGTGATCAGATGCAGAGAGAGAGAGAGAGAGAAAGGGGGGATAAAGAGAAAGCATGTTAGTATGGGCGGAAGATCCGCTGGAGGAAAACCCCCAACCAAGTTTAATCGAGGAGCGGTTTCCCTACCAGGGAGGAATGTAGGGTTTAAACCATCTGCGAGTGTAAGTGTGAGCCAGGGCGGCCATCAATCAGGAATGTCCCGTTCCAACCCTTCTCGACCTCCATTGCCATTGTGTGCTACTTGTGGGAAGAGGCACTCCGGGGTGTGCAACCTGAAGCAGATAAACTGTTATAAGTGTGGGCGAGCTGGCCATTATGCTACCTCTTGCACCACGGTCATCCCTAACAGCACAACCTGTTTCCAGTGTGGACAGCGAGGGCACATGAGGAAGGATTGCCCAAAGAGCAAACCAGCAGCATCAGGAGCAATCAAGGTTGCCTCAAATAGGCCACCAACTGCTAGGACTTTCAATATGTCAGTACAAGATGCCATGAGGGACACAGATGTGATAGCAGGTACTTTTTCTCTCAATTCAGTCAGTGCAAATGTCTTATTTGATTCAGGAGCAACTAAGTCTTTTATATCTAGAGATTTTGCGCATAAGTTGAAACTTAAAACCCAGCAACTAAGAGATTCCTTACAAGTAGAAATAGCTAATCAGGAAATCGTACCGGTTAATCAAATTCACCCCGATTGTAAGCTAGAAATAGGAGGACGATCCTTCTATGTCGATTTAATTCCTTTTAAGCTAGGGGAATTCGATGTCATTTTGGGTATGGATTGGTTGTCTCGCAATGATGCGCGGATAGATTGTAAAGGGAAAAAGGTTAAGTTGAAAACCCCAGGGAAGAAAGAAATAGTGTTTAAGGGGATGCGACAGACCCAGAAAATTCTGACCATGGCGCAAACCAAGAGATTGTTACGAAAAGGGAACGAGGCTTATTTAGCCTACGTTATAGATACTCAGAAGGAAGTGCCAAGATTGCAAGACATTCTGGTAGTTAATGAGTTCGAGGACGTGTTCCCACAAGATCTTCCCGGACTACCACCTGATAGGGTAATTGAGTTTGCCATCGAATTAGCCCCGGGGACGGCGCCAGTTTCGAAGGCCCCGTACCGACTAGCCCCAGTAGAAATGAAGGAGCTAGCTAAACAATTACAGGAATTGTTGGATAAGGGCATGATAAGGCCCAGTGTGTCGCCTTGGGGCGCACCAGTGTTGTTTGTTAAGAAAAAGGATGGAAGTATGAGGTTATGCATCGACTACAGAGAATTGAACAAGCTAACCATAAAGAATAAGTATCCATTGCCCAGGATAGACGATTTGTTTGACCAGCTAAGAGGAGCTGAATACTTCTCTAAGATTGATTTGAGAACGGGATATCACCAACTGAAGATCAAACCTGAAGATATCCCGAAGACTGCATTCCGCACCAGATATGGACATTATGAGTTCTTAGTTATGTCATTTGGATTGACCAACGCCCCAGCAGCCTTCATGGACCTAATGAATAGAGTGTTCAAGGAATATTTGGACAAATTCGTGATAGTTTTCATTGATGATATTCTCATCTACTCAAGGACAGAGGCAGAACACGCTGAACATTTAAGGGTAACCTTAGAAATACTCAGGAAAGAGCAGTTATATGCCAAGTTCTCCAAGTGTGAGTTTTGGAAAAATGAGGTACAATTCTTAGGGCACGTGATCAATAGAGAAGGAGTGTCGGTTGACCCCTCCAAGATAGAAGCAGTTTCAAACTGGGAACGGCCAACTACTCCAACCGAGGTGAGGAGTTTCATTGGACTGGCCGGATATTACAGGAGATTTGTCCAAGACTTTGCGAAAATCGCAGCTCCATTAACTCGACTTACCCGTAAAACCGAGAAATTTGAATGGACTGAGAAATGCGAGAAGAGTTTCCAAGAGTTAAAGAAGAGGCTAGTGACAGCCCCAGTGCTGGCATTACCTGATGGAAAAGGAGATTTCGTGATTTACAGTGATGCTTCGCATAAAGGACTGGGATGCGTGCTTATGCAGCACGGCAAGGTAATAGCGTATGCGTCTAGGCAATTAAAGGATTATGAAGTCAGATATCCCACGCATGATCTAGAACTAGCAGCCATAGTCTTCGCTTTAAAGATTTGGAGACACTACCTGTATGGGGAAAAATGCGAGATTTACACAGACCATAAGAGCCTCAAATACATTTTCACTCAGAAAGAGCTTAACATGCGCTAGAGGAGATGGTTAGAGTTAATCAAGGATTACGACTGTGAAATTCGCTATCACCCGGGCAAAGCCAACGTGGTGGCTGACGCCCTTAGTCGGAAAGAGAAGCTCAAGATGATAACTTCAGAGAAAGAGCTAGTGAAGGATTTTGAGAAGTTGGAAATCGAGGTTAAGTTACCTGGAGAGGGCCAAGAAAAGTTGATGGAAATTAGAATCCAACCTCCATTGCTAGAAAAGATTAGACTGTGCCAGGAACGGATGATGGAGGAAGAAAAGAACTCCACAGAAGAGCTAATGACCGGGGAGGAAATTAAGTGCGAAAGAGACAAGGAAGGGATCATGAGGTACACATATAGGATATGGATCCCAAATGTTCAGGAACTCAAGAATGAGATTTTAAATGAGGCACACAACTCAAGATACTCAGTGCACCCTGGTAGCACCAAAATGTATAGGGATTTGAAGGAGTATTACTGGTGGCCCAATATGAAAAAGGACGTAGCATAGTGGGTAAGCAGATGCTTGACCTGCCAACGAGTGAAGGCAGAGCACCAGAAACCCAGCGGACTTCTACATCCCTTAGAGATTCCAGAATGGAAATGGGAACATATAGCCATGGATTTCGTAGTAGGTTTACCAAGGACCAAGGCTAATCATGACGCCATATGGGTAATTGTAGATCGACTGACGAAATTGGCTCATTTTCTCCTGATCAACGAAAGGTACACGGTTGACAGACTAGTGGACATCTACTTAAAAGAGATAGTGGTGCGACATGGAGTCCCAGTCGCAATAGTATCCGATCGAGATCCTAGATTTAACTCCAGGTTTTGGAGAAGTTTTCAAGAATGTGTAGGGACCCGGCTGAACATGAGCACAGCCTACCACCCCCAGACAGATGGGCAAAGTGAAAGGACCATCCAAACGCTAGAGGATATATTGAGAGTCTGCGCGATAGACTTCAAGGGAAGTTGGGATGATCACTTGCCATTGGTTGAGTTCTCCTATAATAACAGTTATCATTCAAGCATTGGGATGCCACCTTATGAGGCCCTTTATGGAAGAAAATGTCTATCTCCCTTGTATTGGGATGAAGTTGGAGAGCGCAAGATGCTCGGGCCCAAAGTGGTCCAACGAACTAAAGATGCAGTAGATCTAATCAGAGGACGGTTGGTAGCAGCCCAGGATCGACAAAAGAAATATGCCGACCTAGCTCGGAAAGGCAAGGAATACGAAGTAGGGGACCTAGTGTTCTTGAAAGTGTCACCTTGGAAAGGTTTAATGAGATTTGGGAAGAAAGGGAAGCTGAGTCCCAGATACATTGGACCATTTGAGATCTTGAGACGGATTGGGGAACTAGCTTATGAGCTCGCATTGCCCCCGAATCTACAGCAGGTGCACAATGTGTTCCATGTTTCGATGCTGAGGAAGTATAATCCGGATGCTAAGCATATTGTAGAGTATGAGAAAGTGGACATGCAACCAGACCTGACTTATGTGGAGCAACCTGTGGAAATCATAGACCGGAAAGAACAAGTGCTCCGAAACAAGGTCATTTAGCTAGTCAGAGTTTTGTGGCAGAACCACAATGTAGAAGAATCCACCTGGGAACTTGAAAGCGCAATGCAAGAGAAGTACCCCCACTTGTTTTCAAACTGATTCCTGGACGGAATCCTTTTAAGGAGGGGAGACTGTAAGAACCCAGATTTTGGGTGGAATTAAAACTTTTATGTATTTAATGATGTAAGAATGAATAGTGGATACGGCTACAATGTAATAATTGATATTTGGGAAAGAATGAATGGAATTCGACTTTATTATGTTTATGTCTTGAAGAATGCTAAAGGGTGACAACATAGGTAAGAATAATCTATCTTCTAAGGGAATAAGATATGGCAACTTCAAGCAAGAGAATACTCTCATTTCATCCAGATCGATAACGATTAATCCAGTAGTTCCGTAAAAAGGTTAAGGAACGATCGAAAGAGAATACGGACAATTATACAACCTTAAGAGAACAAGTAAAGAATACAGAATGAATAGTGTTTTGGTGGGAGTATATAATAATATGAGACGACACTATATAGAAGTATTCGGAACGGATTTCCGAGTTCGTATTAGTGATCCAGGGGGAAAATAAGTGTATGTAAAAGCTGTCGGATTCTGAAAAACCGCACTTTTATTTTCTCCGAGAGTTCCCTGGACACTAATAGCCTTAAGTATTTAACGAATGGATTAAAGGAATATAAAATGGAAAGTTAGAATGAAAGATGGAGAATGAAAGTATTAATATTAAAGAGGATTCCCGGTAAACCCTAATTAGAAATCCGTGAAATATTCTCACGAACGATCAATCGAAACGGGTAATAACCGGACACAGAAACAAGCAGAGGAAGCAAGAGTCTTGTGCAAGCTACTAGTATAAATATCTAGTAACTAAACTAGAAGCAAGGAACTAGCACTTTAGAGGAAGAACTAAGTACTTAGCAAGTAACTACCTAGTTAAGCTTTAACCACCATAAAACCAACACATGTCTTGCCATTTGATCATCCAACACCTCATCACTTTAATAAAGTGACTTTTACAAGATATTATGTGTAAGTGGATGAGAGTGAATGAGATTAAAACACAAAAAAAATCAAAAGAACCAAGCAACTCTCTCCCCCCCCCCCCCATTTCAAGACCATTCGGCCTCACCCTTAATTCCAAATCCAAACTCCACCTTCCCACCATTGTTTGTTCTTGAAATAATTAAGGTGAGTCTTACATTTCATAAAACTTATCTTCTCAAAATCTTAGCTTCAAACTCATCCTTTTCCATTTTCAAAAAAATCAAACAAGAGGAGGGTGAATAGTGTTCATCAAGTACTAACTTTGTTTTCTTGATTTTTCATGGTTGATCTAGCAAGCATAATCACTCCTAAGGACCATACAAGGCTTAGTAAGGCTATATCACTATCTAAGGAAGGTATAAAGCTCTTGAAACCCTAACCCTTGTTTGAGATTTAAGCATGTTTATGATAGTTATAACTTAGTTATGGTTATGTTAAGATTATAAGCATGATTATGTATGGATTTTTGGATTAATAATGTAAATAGCTAGATGAACGGAAAGGCATTGCTTGGCCTCAGTTCATGTATATAAGTCATGTATATGTTGTTTGGGTTGGATACTATGTTTATGGGAAGATTCGAAATTGGTAGATATGCGATTTACAGCCGTTATAATGCCCGATTTTACAATACCATGTTTTGTATGCCATTTTCCATGTCGAACCACCGCTTTCCAGAGACCTTATCTGCCATGATAGGATAGATAATGTTCTAAGCTTCATTTTGATGTAAAGATCACGTAAAACGGACTTACGGTTTAGGATTTATGACCAAATTACTAAAAGTAGTTCGAATCCGTAAACGAAAGTTCGTAACTGAAATTGAACCCTCGTAAGCTATGTAACGTCATGGAGAATCTTGGTAAATAAATACTAGGGGTAAGAAGGAAGGTGTGAAAGAAAACCGTATGTCAAAAAGAGCATTTTTCTATTTATTAAAAATGTTCGAGTCAAGGTTAAACGCGAACGAACCCCTAAAAGACGACTCTTTTATAACTTTGGTAAAACACTTAGAAAATGGGCAATAAAACTCGGAGTATAATATTGGTTCGTAACGATCAACCTTAGAACTCATATGAATTAAGTATGTCCCAAGTATAAGTGCAGTGACATGTCGTATTAACGAACGAATGTCGGGTCGGATCAGCGATAATAAGTAATCCACTAAAAGGGGTATAACGAGATAATTCGAGAACGTGTTTCGATTTAAGTATAACTTAACTTTTAATATGTTAAGTGATTAATCCCGAATGCCTTGGCTATTTATAGATCACCAAGCTGAACCGGGACCCGCTACCACTACCCCTTACCGTACTCGACTACCAGGCAAGTTTCAATTCCCTTCTTTTAGGCTGTTGTTGTGATTGAATAATTATATATATATATATATATATATATATATATATGATTGCTGATATACATATGTCATTGCATGCATGCCTACTTTCAAGTTGAATTGATATACTTGTTCCCTGAATGTTATTGTTGGCTTATAAGCTAGATAGTTATATATCAGTTATAAGCCGGGTATTGTAAGACCCTCATAGAAGGGCGTATATATCTTATTAATCAAAAATAGACCGGGAGTCAATATTCCTTGATATATCGAGATTACCTCGGAAGAAAATATTTAAGTAAATATTTTCTATTAGTTGGGCGACGAATATTATTTGAATATTCGTTCGAGACTAATTATTTTAACGATCCTTACTTCAAATAATTATTTGAACGTAACTATTCAACGAATAATATTTCTCAATATTCATTCGGAGTCGAATTGATTATCGACTATTATTTCGAATATTCTTCTAAAGATGAGGCTATTAAATGAATATTATTTGGATATTCTTTTAGATTATTATTTTATTAAATAAATATTACTTTTGAATATTCATTTAAGATATTAAATACTTGATGAATATTATTTTAATATTCATCTGAAGCTTGATTTAATTATCGAATATTATCTCGAATATTCCTTAAGGCTTGGATTACTAAATGAATATTACTTGATATTCATTTAGGATATTATTCATTAAATGAATATTACTTTTGAATATTCATTTAAATTCCTAATTAATTATGAATATTACCTTAAATATTCTTTTCAGGTCTTATTAATTAATGAATATTGTTTTGAATATTCATTTAAATATTTATTTATTCAATAAATATTCTCCTGATATTTCTTCAGGGATTATTTTGAGAAATACTCTGATTTAATGCAACACCCCCAGATCCGGGGTCAGGAATCTGGTGGTTACGGTCTTACATCCATTCATAATACTTGACTTGAGTCCATAATAAATAAATCACATGCTGTGACCCCACAATAATTACCACTCACACACACAACAGTTATAGTCCCAGAGATGAAATTGAAATAAGTCTTACATTAAGGGTTTACGAATAAAAGTTATTACAATCCCAAAAGGATAACATCATAGGTTTAAAAGTTTTGCCGTTGAATTACATTAATTATACATATAGTTAAACAGGAAACAAAAGCTGTCTAACTATGCTACCTCAGCAATGGCGGCTAGCATCTCAGCGGGTAGTCCGGTGGGTCGGGTAACCTGCTTGCGCCGAGTGCGCCTGACGCGAGCCATCTGTCCTAGCTGTTGTTGTGACATAATATAAACAAAGCAAGGGTGAGCGAAAGCCCACCAACAAATATATAACTGAACGATAATTAACACAGTTCAAAGCTATCTTTTAAACCATATGCCATGCATTTACGGAAATGATGCCAGTATAATATGAACGATGAAGTTACAAGGTAACTGAAAGTATTTGTTTGAAGAAATATCTGCTACATCAAAGAAAGCGAGATATTCTTATTGTTATTAAGAAGAGGAACTTGCAAGAAAAGGTTGCAATTCCAGTTATGACACTTTTCCAACTCTGCCAACAGTAATCATGTTGCAGGAAATAAATAAATTTGGATGATGAACCAATGATGGAGTATTCACCGCGTCCGCTGTTCCAATCTTGATGATCAGTCGAGATCGTACAGCTCAATTTAGATTTACTACCGGTAGAAGGAAGAACTGACGGCTTTACTTGTATACCGCCTTACTAGCTCTCCCCGGCCAACGGTTGGGCCAAAGGGGATGGACCGGCGCTACTCGGCCTCTTACACGACTCCTAGTTCAAATAGAATTCATGATTCTGAATGTAACGTTCGTCCCCCTTTCCCCAAGTATAATACTTGTTGATAAGACTCCACAAAGTAGTCGTATCTAGTTGGAAAGGAAAATTTACCAATAACTCCCAAGCTATTACTTGGTAACGGATATTAACTTGTTCCAGTAATCTTACCCCTCGAAAGATGAGAAGGTAAGCAACGACTTAATAAGTCAACAGCACCCGAGTTGCGGGTGAAGGGAATACTTTATGACCGGGAAGTCGACAAGATAAATAACATTTTCCAAGTAAGGTTCCCTTATTATTAAGGAGATAGACTCGAAGAAGAATGATATCTGAGAACCTTTCTTGATATAAGATTAATAATAATATGACTCCGAAATATTTTTCGTAATAATCGAAGAAGATAACCCTTATTGAGGTTATTCTAAGTATGGAATAAATATTCAGAGAATATTTATTGAATTAAAATATTTTACAGAATATTTAGGAATATGAAAGAATGTCTTAAATCAGAGTATTTCTCAAAATGATCCCTGAAGAAATATCAGGAGAATATTTATTGAATAAATAAATATTTAAATGAATATTCAAAACAATATTCATTAATTAATAAGACCTGAAAAGAATATTTAAGGTAATATTCATAATTAATTAGGAATTTAAATGAATATTCAAAAGTAATATTCATTTAATGAATAATATCCTAAATGAATATCAAGTAATATTCATTTAGTAATCCAAGCCTTAAGGAATATTCGAGATAATATTCGATAATTAAATCAAGCTTCAGATGAATATTAAAATAATATTCATCAAGTATTTAATATCTTAAATGAATATTCAAAAGTAATATTGATTTAATAAAATAATAATCTAAAAGAATATCCAAAATAATATTCATTTAATAGTCTCATCTTTAGAAAAATATTCGAAATAATAGTCGATAATCAATTCGACTCTGAATGAATATTGAGAAATATTATTCGTTGAATAGTTACGTTCAAATAATTATTTGAAGTAAGGATCGTTAAAATAATTAGTCTCGAACGAATATTCAAATAATATTCCTCGCCCAAATAATAGAAAATATTTACTTAAATATTTTCTTCCGAGGTAATCTCGATATATCAAGGAATATTGACTCCCGGTCTATTTTTGATTAATAAGATATATACGCCCTTCTATGAGGGTCTTACAATAACCGGCTTATAACTGATATATAACTATCTAGCTTATAAGCCAACAATAACATTTAGGGAACAAGTATATCAATTCAACTTGAAAGTAGGCATGCATGCAATGGCATATGTATATCAGCAATCATATATATATATTTATTCAATCACAACAACAGCCTAAAAGAAGGGAATTGAAACTTGCCTGGTAGTCGAGTACGGTAAGGGGTAGTGGTAGCGGGTCCCGGTTCAGCCTGGTGATCTATAAATAGCCAAGGCATTCGGGATTAATCACTTAACATATAAAAGTTAAGTTATACTTAAATCGAAACACGTTCTCGAGTTATCTCGTTATACCCCTTTTAGTGGATTATTTATTATCACTGATCCGACCCGACATTCGTTCGTTAACACGACATGTCACTGCACTTATACTTGGGACATACTTAAGTCATATGAGTTCTAAGGTTGATCGTTACGAACCAATATTTTACTCCGAGTTTTATCGCCCGTTTTCTAAGTGTTTTACCAAAGTTATAAAAGAGTCGTCTTTTAGGGGTTCGTTCGCGTTTAACCTTGACTCGAACATTTTTAATAAATCGAAAAATACTCTTTTTGACATACGGTTTTCTTTCACACCTTCCTTCTTACCCCTAGTATTTATTTACCAAGATTCGCCATGACGTTACTTAGCTTACGAGGGTTCAATTTCAGTTACGAACTTTCGTTTACGGATTCGAACTACTTTTAGTAATTTAGTCATAAATCCTAAACCGTAAGTCCGTTTCACGTGATCTTTATATCAAAACGAAGCTTAGAGCATTACCTATCCTATCATGGCAGATAAGGTCTCTGGACAGTAGGGGTTCAACATAGAAAATGGCATACAAAACATGGTATTGTAAAATCGGGCATTATAACGGCTGTAAATCGAATATCTATCAATTTCGAATCTTCCCATACACATAGCATCCAACCCAAACAACATATACATGACTTATATACATGAACTGAGGCCAAGCAATGCCTTTCCGTTCATCTAAACTATTTTTAACATTTATCAAAACTACATCATATTCATGCTTATAATCATGCTAATATCACATCTTATACTAAAACCCATCAAGAGCATGCAAAATCTCAAGGTAAAGCCTAGGGTTTAAAGTTGTTATACCTTCCTTGGAGTATGATCTAGCCTCACTATGCTTGGTATGATCCTTAGAAGTGCTTAAGCTTGCTAAATCAACCAAAGAAATCAAGGAAAAACAAGATTAGTTCATGAAAACACTATTCACCCTCCTCTTAAATAATTTTTTTGAAAATGGAAAAAGAAGAGATTGAAGCTAGGATTTTGAGGAGATCATTTATATGAAATTTAAGTCTCACCATAAAAGTTTCAAGATCAACAAATGGTTGGAAGTTGGATTTTGAATTTGGAATTTCCAAGAAGGCCGAATGCTTTGTTTCTTTGGAGAGAAAGATGAGTTCTTGCTTGGTTGCTTGAAAATAATGCATAAAGTGACTTGTTTTAGATAATATCTCATCCTTGTCACTTTAATAAAGTGGTGATGTATAGAATGATGTATTTGTGAGGACAAGTGTTGAAGATTGGATGGTTTAAGGCTTAACCAAGTGATTTGATTGTCTAAGTACTAGTTGATCTCTAATGGTTCTAGTTCCTTGATTCTAGTTTGGTTAGTAGATATTTTATACATAGCACATGCATGCATCTTAGTCTCTGCTTGCTCTTTTGTCCGGTTATTGCTCGATTCGATTGATCGCTCGTGAGAATATTTCACGGATTTCTAATTAGGGTTTACCGGGAATCCTCTTTAATATTAATACTTTCATTCTCCATCTTTCATTCTAACTTTCCATTTTATATTCCTTTAATCCATTCGTTAATTACTTAAGGCTATCAGTGTCCAGGGAACTCTCGGAGAAAATAAAAGTGCGGTTTTTCCGAATCCGACAGCTTTTACATACACTTATTTTCCCCCTGGATCACTAATACGAACTCAGAAATCCGTTCCGAATACTTCTATATAGTGTCGTCTCATATTATTATATACTCCTACCAAAACACTATTCATTCTGTATTCTTTACTTGTTCTCTTAGGGTTGTATAAGTGTCCGTATTCTCTTTCGATCGTTCCTTAACCTTTTTACGGAACTACTGGATTAATCGTTATCGATCTGGATGACATGAGAGTATTCTCTTGCTTGAAGTTGCCATATCTTATTCCCTTAGAAGATAGATTATTCTTACCTATGTTGTCACCCTTTAGCATTCTTCAAGACATAAACATAATAAAGTCGAATTCCATTCATTCTTTCCCAAATATCAATTATTACATTGTAGCCATATCCACTATTCACTCTTACATTATTAAATACATAAAAGTTTTAATTCCACCCAAAATCTGGGTTCTTACATTTAAGATATTCTTTCATATTCCTAAATATTCTGTAAAAAATTTAAATTCAATAAATATTCTCTGAATATTTATTCCATACTTCGAATAACCTCAATAAGGGTTATCTTCTTCGATTATTACGAAAAATATTTCGGAGTCATATTATTATTAATCTTATATCAAGAAAGGTTCTCAGACATCATTCTTCTTTGAGTCTATCTCCCTAATAATAAGGGAACCTTACTTGGAAAATGTTATTTATCTTGTCGACTTCCCGGTCATAAAGTATTCCCTTCACCCGCAACTCGGGTGCTGTTGCCTTATTAAGTCGTTGCTTACCTTCTCATCTTTCGAGGGGTAAGATTACTGGAACAAGTTGATATCCGTTACCAAGTAATAGCTTGGGAGTTATTGGTAAATTTTCCTTTCCAACTAGATACGACTACTTTGTGGAGTCTTATCAACAAGTATTATACTTGGGGAAAGGGGGACGAATGTTACATTCAGAATCATGAATTCTATTTGAACTAGGAGTCGTGTAAGAGGCCGAGTAGCGCCGGTCCATCCCCTTTGGCCCAACCGTTGGCCGGGGAGAGCTAGCAAGGCGGTATACAAGTAAAGCAGTCAGTTCTTCCTTCTACCGGTAGTAAATCTAAATTGAGCTATACTATCTCGACTGATCATCAAGATTGGAACAGCGGGCGCGGTGAATACTCCATCATTGGTTCATCATCCAAATTTATTTATTTCCTGCAACATGATTACTGTTGGCAGAGTTGGAAAAGTGTCATAACTGGAATTGCAACCTTTTCTTGCAAGTTCCACTTCTTAATAACAATAAGAATATCTCGCTTACTTTGATGTAGCAGATATTTCTTCAAACAAATACTTTCAGTTACCTTGTAACTTCATCGTTCATATTATACTAGCATCATTTCCGTAAATGCATGGCATATGGTTTGAAAGATAGCTTTGAACTGTTTTAAATTATCGTTCAGTTATATATTTGTTGGTGGGCTTTCGCTCACCCTTGCTTTGTTTATATTATGTCACAACAACAGCTAGGACAGATGGCTCGCGTCAGGCGCACTCGGCGCAAGCAGGTTACCCGACCCACCGGACTACCCGCTGAGATGCTAGCCGCCATTGCTGAGGTAGCATAGTTAGACAGCTTTTGTTTCCTGTTTAACTATATGTATAATTAATGTAATCAACGGCAAAACTTTTAAACCTATGATGTTATCCTTTTGGGATTGTAATAACTTTTATTCGTAACCCCTTTAATGTAAGACTTATTTCAATTTCATCTCTGGGACTATAACTGTTGTGTGTGTGTGAGTGGTAATTATTGTGGGGTCACAGCATGTGATTTATTTATTGTGGACTCAAGTCAAGTATTATGAATGGATGTAAGACCGTAACCACCAGATCCCTGACCCCGGATCTGGGGGTGTTATAGGGGGTCTAATTTTCTCTTCCCCTTTTTGTTTGGTATAAATCCAAAAAAAGATTTTGAATTTCCTCTTCCCTTTTTGAACATTTCGGTTAAGACCAGTTTAATTGGTTCAATACCGAATGATTTTTCTTCCCCTTATTTCTCTTCTTTAATGTAAGCTTTTGTAATTTTGATGTATTTACCAAAAATTTTGCTTCCCCTTGGAATATGATTCGTTTTGAATCAATATCATTTGCATCTTCTTTATCTCTTCCCCTTTTTGTAGCAGATGTTCTATTTTTGTAATTTTGAAGTATTACCGAAAAATATCATTTACATTCGGTGTATTACCGAAAAATAGTGCTTCCCATTGGGATAAGTTCTTTCCCTTTCTTTTCTATTTCTTCGTTTCTTTTTATCAGAAACGTTTGTTTATTTTCGAGAATTCTTTTGGGAAGCTACTCAGAAATATTTATATGATTCTTTTTCGAATCATTCTTGTGTTGATCTAAGTTGCTCGTTCTTTGGCAATCTTGATTCATACATGAATATTTAAATTCAGATTCAATAA
The DNA here is from genome assembly GCA_036435485.1 of Saposhnikovia divaricata. Taxonomy (NCBI): domain Eukaryota; kingdom Viridiplantae; phylum Streptophyta; class Magnoliopsida; order Apiales; family Apiaceae; genus Saposhnikovia; species Saposhnikovia divaricata. Next base: position 126,797,615 of record CM071595.1, read on the forward strand.
TAAGTCATTCAATCTTTATCAAGTGATATTCAGTCTATAACGTTTTTGAAGAACGTTTAGTACAACATCTTGATAAATGTTCGATATATAATCAGTACAATCAATATCAGAAATCATTCAGATTTACAACTGTATGTATTTATCTGTACAATGTAATCTAAACAATCATACTGACTACATATATTGTACTCTTCTTTGAACTGTAATTCCATATAAGACTGCTGTGAGCTTATAGTGGTCAGTTCTTTAAATCAAAATCTGCAAATACACCATACGATCAAGCTACAGTTTATAGTAAAAGAATCAGTCGATAGAGCAAAGAGTTCGTTCAATATTCTTTTACCAGATTTAACTATCTATCTCAAGAGAGGAATCAGGAACATGCAATATTTTATTATTAGATTAAATCGCATGCATGCCATGTCAATGATATCCTTAGATGTATATGATAAGTGCATAGATAATAAATTAGTCAATGCAAGTTCTATATACATTCAAAAAGTTCCAGGATAATCAGTGTGGTTCACTGATTATGAGGAACTACCTGCAGAAGTTTTATTCTAACTCAAAGACAACCCCTTTGAGTGAAACAACAACAACATCATACCAGAAGCAAAACAGATTTAAACATCAAGCAGAATTAAAGGACATGTTGCAAACTATAACAAAACGGCATAGAGAATCACAGAACATGTAGTCAAGTAGCAGGATGAATCATAACAAGTTCAGCAGAAACGACACCAAGATCTTCACCTAGATCAGGCAAGGAAGCATATATCTTCTCCATATCATCATCATTACCAATAGCACAAAGTTCACCAACCAACTTAGTCTCAGTGTCTTTAGCAGGTTCAACAATAGCATTCTCAATCATTTTACCCTTATCCTTATAATTCTTTCCCTCTAGATACTCAACCCTATTGTTAAGTTCAAAATTTGACTCTTTAAGGATGTCAATTTCCAAACTTAGCTTATTGACCTCTTCTCTAAGAATAGCGTAAACATCAGTTTTAGGAGCAAGTGAGGGTATGACAACCTTGTTTGGGTGGCTAGTTTGACAGTTCTTAAGAGAAAGCTTAGGTTGAGTAAGACCATCAATTGCACAAAACTCCATCTTATTAAGATGCATCCTAGACATATGCACATAATAGGTTTCGAAAACAGAAGTGAGAAGCAAACCATATGGCATGAAATCAGTGTTATAGGCATTTATCATATTTAGCACAATAACATAACTGACATTGAAATCTATGGTATTGGACACTATCTTAAACATGACTTTTAAGTCAACAAAGTCAAAGAAATTATCATGTTTGGGTTTTGGCAAAACATTTTCCCTAAGAATTATAGCCAGTTGTTGGAATCTAGGTAGAAAATGTCTAAAGTGGACAGCAAATTCTCTAGCACACAGCCCCTCAGGCACATCCTCTTCACAAAATAGACCGAGAAACAATTCATACTCACTTTGGTTAAACACAAACTTATCAAAGATGTTAACACAAGGAAGGTCAGACAATTTATCTCCTAACCTAAGGGACTTGCAAAGAACATTATGATCAACATGGATGTTTTTACCATTCACAAAAGAACTCAGATAGAACACCCCATTAACTCTTTGTTGTACCTCCATATTAGCATAGTATTCAGCAATCAGATGAGTGTAGTAGTTTTTACCCCTATAAAACACAAAATTTTCCCATTTGACACTAGTGAACATGCTGTGAACATCACCACCTTGTGGAACATACACCATCATTCCTGGTTGGTTATTTTTGAGCATCCTATTGAGTTTACCAGTATTGGCAAGTCTCACTAGGGTAGGGCTTGGGGGTTTGATGTTTGTTCTTGCTTTGTGGGAGTTAACAGATTTCTCAGAATTTGGCATGGCTTGAAAAGCAAAGTTAGGGTTAGGGTTTCTAAAAGTTGGAAGTTTGCTTCCATGTGAAAAGTATGCAAACTCATTTAGATGTGAAGGTTCTTGTTTTATTTTCTTGTGATAGTGTTCTTTGGAATTATCAGGGTGACAGTATTGTGTGAAGGGAGCATAGAGAGAGTGGTTGAAATTTTTCTTACTCATGGTTGGAAATAGAGGAAGGAGAGTAAGATTTTTGGCTTTAGAGTTGGGATGCAATGGTGTAAATTCCATAAGGAGTGCAGGAGTGTGTGATTGTTATGCATGCATATGTATATTTATAAGCAATTAGCAAGGATAAGATTTAACTCAAGTATGCACAAGATTTCATGTAATCCCACTAGTGATGCAGTTCAAAAACTCTATAATGTTTTCATTAAATGAGTTACAAAGCATGCATATAAGAATATAAGATTTTATGCAAATTGACAGAGATGCTTCATGTCAGATGATATCTTTTTAGTAGCTCAATGAATGAAATGTTAAGTGCAAATCCGGATGCAAGCATGCACAAGAGACAGACTCATGCAAGGTGTTTTTCTATACATGTATGTATATATATATATATATATATATATATATATATATATATATATATATATATATATATATATATCATGACTCAAGATAGTACCTTGAATAGTGTTTGGCAACTTGACTCTTGACAAATATAGGTGAATTTATATGCAGAAAATTTTGATGTTAAAAACTTGGGCAAGTGCAGGATATATATGACAAATTTAGCATACAAATGCAGGGGACACATGGCTGACTCTACTAAAAGGATTTTTCCAAAAGCAACTTGGTGAATCCTAAAAGTCCAACTGAGGTCATCTTTAATTAATGCCAAGATACCACTTTTAGTACTATAAGAATATATTAAAGACTCAAGGTTCCATATATTATATATGATTGATTGACAGTGACTCTGCACAACAGACAAACAGACTATATTGAATTTAAGGAGCACAGATTATGTTTGATAAATGCACACAGGAATTTCCATACCACTCAGACATGCACAGCACATAGAATACAATAATGGTTTTACATATCACTCTGATTGAATAAATATAAGAAATGAATCCTAAATTTTTCTAAGTGGCCGTTATCATCCCAGTGTCCAGATACTGGGGTTCTCAAGAGGATCCTCAGCCAGGTCTTTGGATGAGGGCAGGTGTGTGAGTGTGTATACATGTATTTAGTTACTAGCTATCAAACCATAATTAACAAAATCTAACCAGTACACACTATTTGCACTAAATAGTCAAGCATCAATTAGATATCACATAAAAATACAGAATTCAAGTTCATCAATAAATAAAAATTGCAGTCACCTCAAATAAGTAACTAAGATAAACCATCTCCATTTCTTAAACTCTCACTGTATCAACAAGGTTCAATCAATTTATATAGTTCCAAGAGATTATATCCAAGTCAAGTTGCACATATTAGACACAGAGTTCAGACATAGCAGTTATAGATAATATCACAGCCAAACTTGACTATTCAGTAGCCAAGAGGAGATCCCTGTGAACTTCTGTATACATGAAATTTCAAGTGAATTAAGTTGACTAATCCACCACTTACATCATAATTTCTTATCAGAGACAGCTAGACTAGAACACAGTACAGGAGCAAGCAATTGACCAAGTCCCACAAGTTTTGACACTATTCATATTCGCATATTAATGACAATAGATGCCAGTTTACAAAATATCTTAGTCCACTCACATAACTCCATCAGATGTTATAAATCATTTTAAAAACGTAACTTGTGTTACCAAGTCAGAGATATAAACTTAATAAATCAAACTTATTTCTATATCCGAATCCCATTTAATCAAATAAAAATCATATCAATACTTTGAATACTTTAAGTAGCCACATAGACCTCACACAGTTCAACACATCACAGAGAGATTCAAATACGAGCTCATGTAGAGATGCTACATCAATAACTACGAAAGTTCAAGTAAATGTAAGCACACATATTTAATATAGAACACACATGTTTCTAAGATTAAACGAATTTATACCTTTGCTCGAGGCCTCGTAGTCTTCTCGAGTACTTACCGATCGATAACTCGTCAAGAACTGAGTTGACTCACCGAGTCGAGAACGATTCCCCCGATTTACGTTGTTTCGAAGCTTGATCTGAAGCTATTTATCACAGCTAAGCCTTGATCTTTTGTTAACTTCATCTTCCCTGCACAAAAATCTCGAAGATCGAATTAGGGCTTTGAAAAACTTGAAGATAAACTAAATTTGTGCATTTGTGTGTGTATATATGGTGTATATATGTATATATTTGTCGATTTTGATCCATAAATCGATATCAATTGAAGTGATAACGACTTGATTTTCAAAATCATTTCATTCTAACCTAACTCAGCTGCGATTCATATCGATTCTTGGATTAATCGATATAAACAATGATAGATAGACTCGATTTAGTGTTTAGATACTCTAATTTAGAAGAAAATTAGGGTTTAGATCGAGAGATTTGAAAACGCGGCGAGAGAGAGAGAGAGAGATTAGGGTTTGTGAGAAAGACGAGAGCTCTGCGGCTGAACAGTATACACACACAAATGAAAATTGTGTGTTTAGATAGTATATATATATTCTGAATAAAAGGCCGAGATTGAATTATCCTTATAACGAACGGTCCAGATCGTAGGGTTTAGTGGATTGGACTGGGTCAGCTGAGTTGGGATGGGCCAAAACAATACATGGACTGGGTCAAGAATATATTATTAATCTGAAAATAATAAATATATTTTCGAAAATATTTTAATAATAATTATTATATATTAATATAATAATATCTTAAATATGATTAATTATACTAATGTTTTGATTCTTTGTATTTGAGATAAATGTCATTTATTTAGTATCTCAGAAATATTTCCGAAATTAATTCCGATAAATATTTACTCGAATAGTTCTCGATAAAACCCGATCGATAAAGTTTCATATGTTATCATTATCGATGAATCTGAGTTTTAGAGAAACAATTATCCCGAAGGATGTATAATTCGTGAGATGACTATAAATAATGATAATTTTTCTCACAAGAATATATAAATATTGATAATATTGATATATCAATGTAAACCATTATTTTGGAATTTCCAACATTCCTAAATCCAAACGGAGTTTAGTGAATCGTTCGGAATTCAATGGTTTCGTGAATATGTCTGCGAGATTGTACTCAGTTTCTATATGAGTCAATTTTATATCGTCTTTATTGACATGATCACGTAAGAAATGATGTCTCACATCTATATGCTTAGATCTTGAGTGTAACACGGGATTTTTGCTAAGATCAATAGCACTCGTGTTATCGCATAAGATTGAGATCACATTAAATTTAGTATTATAGTCGGCTAATGTTTGCTTCATCCATAATATTTGAGCACAACATTTTGCGGCCGCTATATACTTCGCTTCCGTAGTGGAGATAGATACCGAATTTTGTTTCTTGGAAAACCAAGACACTAGGCATCCTCCTAGAAACTGACATGTACCACTTGTACTTTTTCTGTCAACTAAATCCCCGGTATAGTCCGAATCAGAAAAGCATACTAAGTCAAATGGTACTCCTTTTGGATACCATAGACCTACGTCAGTGGTTCCTTTTAAATATCTCAATATCCGTTTTACCGCGGATAAATGAGATTCTTTTGGTGCTACTTGGAATCTAGCACACTTACCAACACTATATTGAATATCGGGACGACTTGCGGTAATATATAGCAAGCTACCAATCATACCTCGATATTTCTTAGTGTCAACGGGTATTCCGTTGGAATCTTCTGTTAATTTATCAGAAGTAGACATAGGAGTAGATATGGGTTTTGAATTTTCCATTTCAAATTTCTTGAGCATTTCTTTACAATATTTCGATTGTGAAATATGTATGCCTTCATCCGATTGCCTTATTTGCAATCCTAAGAAGAAATTTAATTCACCCATCATACTCATTTCGAATTCTTTGCTCATATTATGAAAGAATTCTTTACATAGTGCATCATTGGTTGAACCAAAGATGATGTCATCTACGTATATTTGTACAAGCAAGATATCATCTTTTTCTTGTCTTGTAAATAAGGTTTTATCGGCCGTTCCCATTTTAAAGTTATTTTCTAATAGGAACTTGCTCAACCTTTCATACCAAGCTCTTGGAGCTTGTTTTAAGCCGTATAGAGCTTTGTATAATTTGTATACATATTCCGGATGTGTGGCATCTTCAAAACCGGGAGGTTGTTTGACATAAACTTCTTCTTCTAATATCCCGTTTAAGAAGGCCGATTTGACATCCATTTGGTATACCTTGAAATCTTTATGACATGTGTATGCTAATAGCATTCGAATTGATTCGATTCGTGCTACGGGTGCATAATTTTCATCAAAGTCTATCCCTTCCATTTGGGTATAGCCTTGAGCGACTAATCTCGCTTTATTTCTAACAACTGTTCCGTTTTCATCTAACTTGTTTCTAAATACCCATTTGGTTCCAATTATGGAAGTATCTTTGGGTTTTGGAACAAGTTCCCACACTTTGCTACGAGTGAATTGTAGTAATTCATCTTGCATTGCCGAGATCCAATCCTCGTCTAGCAAAGCTTCTTTAGCGGTCTTAGGTTCTATTTGTGATAGAAAACTAAGATGATTCACAACATTTTGTACTTGTGACCACGTTTGAACTCCTTTATTCAAGTCTCCAAGAACATTATCTAGTGGATGACTTCTCATAATAGGAATTTCTTTTGGAAGTTCTACTTCCGTTTCGGCTAATTCTAATGGATTTCTTGGGATGGGAGTTCCAGGATCCATATTTTCGAATTGTCGAATAATATTTTCAACATCGTCTTGTTCAACTTTTTCGTTTTCAACAAGATCTTTGTAGTTTAGGTGATGGATTTCTTTCATCAAATGCAACATTCATAGATTCTTCCACCACAAGTGTTTTAAGATTGAATACTCGATAGGCTTTGCTATTTGTAGAGTATCCAAGAAATATACCTTCATTTGATTTAGGATCAAATTTGGTAAGATAGTCTTTCGAGTTTAATATGAAGCATTTGCAACCAAATATTCGAAAGTAACTAAGCTTTGGTGTTTTGCCAAAATAAAGCTCATAAGGAGTCTTTTGAGATATTGGTCGTAACAAAACCCGATTAAGAATATGACAAGAAGTTGACATTGCTTCGGCCCAAAAATATTTAGGTCGACGATATTCATTAAGCATAGTGCTTGCCATTTCTTGTAATGTTCTATTTTTCCTTTCTACAACTCCATTTGATTGTGGAGTGTATGGTGCGGAAAAATTATGTGTGATTCCATTTTCATCACAAAAGTTCGTAAAACTAGAATTCTCAAATTCTTTACCATGATCCGTCCGTATATAGACGATGATACTATTTTGTTGATTTTGAATCTTTTTACATAGAGAAGAGAAAGATTCAAAAGCATCACTTTTTGATTTGAGAAATTCTGTCCACGTGAATCGTGAACAATCATCAACGATTACGAACGTGTATGAACAACCTCCGAGACTTTGTATTGGAACCGGACCAATAAGATCCATGTGTAAAAGCTCGAGAGGTCTAGAGGTTGATACCATGAATTTAGCTTTGTGAGAGGCTCGAATTTGTTTTCCAATTTCGCAAGCTTCACAAGTATGATCTTTTTGATAATTCAATTTTGGTATACCTCGAACACGATCTTTAGTTGATATATTTTTAATCAACTTCATGTTTGCATGTCCTAATCTTCGATGCCATAACCAAGGGTCATCGTTTGTTGTGATTAGGCATACATTCTGATTCTTGCTCATGTCACATGTGTAGACATTTTTGTTTCGAGGGCAAGTGAGAATCAATTTCCAATCTTTATCCAAAATACAACAATGAGTAGTGTAGAAAATTACCTTGTAATCATTGTCGCAAAGTTGACTTATCGAGAGAAGATTGTACTTTAGTCCCGTGACTAGTTGTACATTTGAAATCTTGAAGCAACTATTCACGATGTCTCCGATGCCGACAATGATCCCTTTACTACTATCTCCAAATGTGACACTCCCAGCAGTGACCTTTTTAATGTTGTTCAATAGTGACTCATTACCGGTCATGTGTCTCGAACAACCACTATCAAGGTACCACATGTCTTGTTTAGCGGCAAGACACACCTACAAAATAGATCAATTATATTTATAGGTACCCTTTTGTCTTGAGGGTCCTGGGGTTAGTCCATTATAAATAATATTCGATTTTGCATGATAAAATCTAGGTATAGAATAATCATTGTTAGGCATGTAGATATTTCTAGGTGCATGATGTCTAACATGATGTTGTGGATATCTAGCATTATCATAAAATCTAGAATTAACATGATGCATATTATTTCTAGCATTTGCAAAGTATGGAGTATTTTGAGGATAGAAATCACGAATGGAAGCATGTTGATTTCTAGATGCATACCTACTAGCATTGTTATAGTGCATTGTGTTTCTATTTTGAGACATAATAGGTTGTTGAAACCTTTGTTGCTTTTGACCATTATAGGCAACTTTGTTAAATGGTACTTGTTTTTCAACCTTCTTGTATGGTCTTGATCCTTTACGAATCCATACATGCTTCCCCTCAAATTCACCACTCTTGAATTTGCAATAGAGAACCGAATGTCCATCTTTGTTGCAATAAGTACATTTTAAAGTTTGTGGTATAGGAGGAGCTATTATAGGTTGCACTCTTGGTTAAACAACTTCTCTAGGAGGAGCGTTTCTATCATATCCTATACCTTCACGGTTATAGGAGACCTTTGAGTGTACCATTTTATCTAACATCTCATTGCCTTTAGTGAATCTTTGAACGACCGTTTCAAGATTTTCTTTTTCATCTTGTAAGGCATTAATCTTGTTGTTAAAGAATCTTTCTTGATCCATAACTTGAGATATGAGCTTGAAATTTTCTTCTTTTAATCTTTGAGTTTCTTGTTGTAATTCTTTTTCTTTTAACTCAAGGATTTTTGATAGCTCATTCTCTTTTTCAAGATTGTTTTCATGAGATTTAGATGTTGCACTATTTTGAACTATAGATTCGTTTAGAATCTTTAGGTTCAATAGATCAACATGAAGTTTGTTCATGTCGTCGTTGAGTTGCAACTTTTCATTTTCCAACTCTTCTACTTGAAGTACTAAAGCTATATTTTCTACTTCAAGGTTGAGAGTGCTGTTTTTGAAGTTGTTTATTTCAACTTTCAAGAGATGATTTTGATCATTTAAAAATGTCATTTCATTCTCATTTTGAGTTTGTATATCCATCATCCGAGTGAACTCTTTACTTTGATTGTGATACAATTCTTCGAGTTTCATTTTCTCGGACCATAGTAGATGGAATCCCTTATCAACATCCTTATATTTATTGTTGATACCTACTACAAGCTCAATTAAATCATACTTACTCATATCAACTAGATTCAAATTAGATTCATCCAATTGCAATTTATTTGATGTAGTTGAGATTAGAACTTACCTCTTGATGAGAAGTGGAGGCTCCCGTTGAAGTAGCTTCATCCCCGATAGCCATTAAGCACAAGTTGACAACTTCTTCACTAGCTTCCAGAGCTTCTTCATCTTCACTTAAATCCCAACCATTTTCCGCCACGAGAATTCTTCCTTTAGCAAGCTTTGGACATTCTCTTTTGAAGTGGCCCGGTTGCTTAAACTCGAAACACACTTCTTGTGTTTCCTCCGGAGTTTGTTCTTTATATTTTGGAGGAGTGTAAGTAGGATTATTATTGTTGTTGGCATTATTATAGGCATTTGTATTTTGAGTGCCTTTGCCTTTATTATAGCTCGTTGTTGGAAAATTACTCTTATAGTTAGGACTATAATTTTGAGAGTAATTAGGTCTTCCTTTAGAGTTGAAAACTCTTTGTTGATTGTTCGATTTAAGGAAGCCTTTTCCGTATCTTTGAGCTTTGCTTTGTAGCACACGACGAAGTTGTCTCGTAAGTAAAGCAACTTCGCTTTCATCGAGATCTTGGAGTTCTTCGTTCAACTCCTCGTCGTTTTCATTTTCATCAATTAATATAGCTTTTAAAGCCATATTTTTCTTTTTGTCTTCCACTTTAGGAATGACTCTATCCGGAATATTGTCTTCTTCGTATGCAAGAAGATTTCCGAATAAACTATCAATGTCATAATCATTTAGATTATGCATTTCTTTGATAGTTGTAACTTTAACCTTCCAACTAGGAGGTAAAGATTTAAGAACTCTTCGGTTCTTCTCATTTCGAGAATAACTCTTTCCGAGTTGAGATAATTCATCGATTATACGAGTAAATCTTGTTTCCATATCGATGATATTTTCTCCCTCTTCGAGTTTAAAGTTCTCGTATTCGTGGATTAAAGTATCCATTCGAGAATCTTTTATATCAATGGTTCCTTCGTAGGTAACCACTAATTTGTTCCACATTTCTTGTGCGGACTTGCAATTATTTACTCTTTTATATTCTTTTTCTGCAAGTGCACTTGTGAGAACCATTTCCGCCTTTGCGGCTATATTCATCATATTTTCCTCGGCGAGAGTGTATTCACTAACCTTCTTTTCAACAGTGACACCTTCAACCGTTTCGGTAGGAATAACAACTCCGTCTTCTATGGCCATCCATACTTTGACTCCTTGAGATCTAGCATAGATGCGAAATCTCATTTTCCATGTTGCAAAGTTGGTGCCATCAAATAGAGGAGGGCGAGAGCTTGATAGGCCTTCACCGCAACCGATGGTATTTAGATACGCCATTTAGGATCACTTTTTGTTGTGCTTGTAAATCTGCAAATCACTTAACAAACACGTTAAAAAGCACCGCTCTGATACCAATTGTTAGGTCCCGTAAGAGGGCTATATTAAGCTAGAAGGGGGGGTTGAATAGCTTAACTACCAATTTTAAAATTATTATGGCGTTTTAACATAATTTTCCCTTTTTAAAACTTTACCGAGTCGTTTATGCAGTTTATAAGTGCAGAAATAAAAGACAAGGAAAGAAAATACCACACAGGAGATTTTATCCTGGTTCGCGATGGCGCAACCCCTAATGGATTCGCTCACCCCTACTCCAGTCCCCGAGCTCCTCTCCGGACTCGAGATTTCTTCCACTATAGAGAGACTCCTTTATAGTAGGCGGAGAAGCCTTACACAACCTTACAAATATTTATCTTGATACGTAACTACCCGCTACTACCTCAAAATAAATGTAATACCCACAAGACTTGTCTTGGACCGTAACTCCCCGTTACTCCCTCAAAGTCGTTGTGAAACCTACACAACTTATCTTAGACAGCAACTCCCCGCTACTTCTTCAAAGTTGATGTAGAACCCTTGGTGTAGTCTTTGAATTCCTTGCTTTTGCCGGTCTTGGATCTTAGATGAAAGGTCTTGGGTCTTTCCTCTTCTTCACGGTGCAAAGGCCACTAACTCCCCGCTAGTGCCTAGGACTTGGGTCTTAGAACGAGAATCACCTCACTTCAACTTCACCTCACTGCAAAACTTAGAAAACAATATCTACGAAACAAACCGTAATATAAAAAGAGGTTTGGACTTAATATGTCCTAGGGTGACTATAATATTCTTACACGAATATTAATTATAATTAAGTTCAATAAGCCTTATATGCTTATGACTTTATGTGTATTCTTTAGTCGATATGACTTGTAGATCGAAGAATACTTTTAATACAATACTCAGTATAGTGAGATTTAAATATATCTTGGAGTTTGTAAATATTTAAGTCCTTTAATCTCGTAGGCTTATAAGGTTTATAATCGTATACTTTGGTTCGTCTTTTTGTAAAGATCGAAATATACTTAAAATTACTTCTTTATTGAAAATACGTCTATTTTCGAAGTAATGTAAAAATCAAGTCCTTGATACGCTTTATAGCTTAAGGATCTTTGATACACAACTTCTCGTTCGATATAGTCTTAATATAGACTATTCGTACTTATATTTAAACGAGAGTGTTACAATTTTTACTTTAACAAGTTGCACTTCAATATTAATTTGGCCAAATAAACACCACACACAAATATAACACACACGTGCAGAAAAGTAGCTCGTTTTATCTATAGGATAAACCGAGGGCCGCTATTATGCGTTAAATTAGTGCGAAAAGTAAAATCACTCACAAGTGTGAGGACGAGTAAAAAAGATGCGGAAAGTAAAATCACTCACAAGTGCGAGGACGAGAATAAAAAGTGCGGAAAATATATAAATACAAGCTTAATAACTTATTTCCCTCGGAACACTAGAGGTGTTAGAAGGGAAACAAATCACGCTTTAGCACAATTATATATATCACAATAATAAAATATTAATGGCCAAAGTGCGTTAAAGTTTTAATTAGTGGCTTATAGATTCTTTTCCCTCGGAACACTAAGGTGATAGAAGGGAGTTAAATCAAGCTCGATATAATAATTTGACCGTCGTCAAATATAACCTCTTTTTGAGGTGTTGTAATATTTCGAATCGTTGTTCGAATATTAATCCTTGTACGGATTTTTATGGTCTCGTTTCGAGATCCGATATAAGATCTTAATAAAGAAGATAAGATGAAGATATAGAGCTCTTATATGTATAAAAATATGGTCGGTTAAGACTCGGATATTGAAGCTAAAAATCACCACTTTTGGAGATCGTCGGAAAAAGTTCGCCGGAAAAATTCGCCGGAGGTTCGGCCGGATTTTGGCTTGTGGACGAACTTGGGCAGCCCTTCGGGAGGTCGGATGGTAGTGGTAGAGGAGCTTTCTTGGTGGGAGAGAGCTTGGTTGGATGAACTAAGCTTTATGGAACAAAAACCTTGTATATATTGTAAGTATATATAAGAGAGAGAAGGCTTTTGAGATGAAGTGGGTGTAGAGAGTGTTTGGATATATTTAGAGAGCTTCCACTTCAAAAATCCCAGCAAGTATTTGGTTTCTTAGCTTGGTAGAAATGGTTGGGGGTGGGGGTTTATTTATAGGAGGAGTTGGGTGGAAGGAAAGGTGGAGATTTAAAGTAAAAGGAGTGGTTGAGATGAAAAGCACTTGGATTGATGAGGTGGAAAGTGGTTTTGTGTTTGTTGGGGGTGGTTTTGTGTTTCTTCCAAGTGGGTTTGGTAAAAAGAAACCAGCTGTGTTTGGGCTCTAATTAATTGTATCGTACTCGTATCAATTAACGATTAAATACGTAACATGTTTCGTTAATTAAATACCCGAAAAATACGAAAATACCCAATAAATAATCCTAAAATTATGGAGCACTAAGAAATATTATAAAATGAAATTCTGGAAGTTTTGGTCAATTTTGGTCAACGTTGACTTGGTCAAACGTGGTCAACTGTGGACCCACTACCTCGATTTACGTGCCCGGACCAAAATTCTCAGAAAATTACGAAAATTTTATCATGCATAGAAAATAACATTTAATTGATTCATCTCAAGTTTCAAGTCATTCTAGCAAGTGGAAGTATTTTATTTGGATTTAATATGATTAAATCAGCTTTCGGTTCCGAATAAAATACGATTGGTCTTTCTATGAAATAGATGCATCTTTTGACCAATGTTTTGACTTGAATAAATACTTAGAATATATTTCCTAATATATAAAATATATTGAGAGTGTAGGAAATATTTTTGAGTATTTAAAATAATTTTTCTCCAAAACTGAAATAAATTTAAGATATGGGAGAAAAATTACTTTAAATATTTCTGGCACGAGATAAAAATGGGTGTTAATATTCTACCACTGAACATTAATATTCTTGAGGATAAAAACATTTTGAGTGCGAAGCAGAATATTTTTAAATAAGAACTGATCGTTTTTAAATATAGCACGAGTTCTCTAAAGAATATTAATCCTCGAATATTCTTTGTTCGAGCCTGTCGCCTTATCAATTTTGCAATGGAGATCTAAAAAATATTAAATATCAATATTTCTTTTTCGATCTTATTGCCTTGGTGTAGAGATATATTCCATAAAAATATAATTTTAATTTTTCGCAATAATGGAATATCTCTTATAATTAAAAATAGATATTGGTAGAATTTGACTTTTGACTTTTGACGGAATCAATTAAATTAATGACCTAGTGGAGAGGATAACTAAGTGTAATTAAATTTTATGTTAAATTGTACAAATACCAAAATAAATAATATATCAAAGATATCCTTTCACCTACCAAGTCTCATTTCCACTTTCATGTTTGTAGTTTTTTCCTCTAGTTAGTCTTGTTAAAGTGATTCCTACTTTCAAATTTTTTAAAAGGTTACATTCGGAAATCCTTTTTCAAATTACTTAAAAGGTTGCATTGGGAAGTCCTTTTTCAAATTAATAAATAGTGGTTGCTAGTTCTGACTTCTGAATAATGTAGTCCGATAGATTATGGTTCTGCATGGAAATCATGTTGCAGCACATAACATCTCAAATAGCCGTTGTCTTAAAAATAGCTAGACAATTTAGGTTAAAAATTTGTTCCATTTGTCCCAGTCTTGATCTTATTCAGCTTTATAAGTATGTTGCTTGGGTTTGTGGCATTTCTAATTTCTTTTAATATAATTTTTCTGAAGAATTCTGTTTTATTAACATTATAAAAATTCCTTTTGTCATACAAAATCTTTTTGGCAACTGGTCTTTCACAAGGATCTTGAATGTGTTCATTCTCATACTGCAAATGTATATGCTTTTTGAACAGTTCATTCTTATGTTTTATATAGGCGATAAGCTTAGTGAAGAACAGAATTCATTCGTTGAATCAGCAGCAAAGATGCTCTATGGTCTTATTCATGCCCGATATATATTGACTAGCAAAGGGATGTCAGCAATGGTAATTTACTCTATTGTGTTAATTCTTTTCTCGCTTATCTGTACAAGATTTAGGACCACCAATTTGTATGGGCTCAAAATACTAATTTACACTTCTGTAGATGGAGAAGTACAAGAACTGTGAATTTGGGAGATGCCCAAGGATATTTTGCAGCGAGCAGCCATGTTTGCCAGTTGGCCAGTCAGATATACCCGGGTCAAGCTATGTGCGGATATTCTGTCCACATTGCGAAGATATTTACTTGCCGTGTACCAGATATCAATATGGTAAGTTTGTGCAGGCTTCTAAATTTGTAGTCTTTCATTAACTATTAAAATTATGCATTTCAGTTGTAACACCCCCAATCTCACACATTTGATTAATCACACTAATCCACTTATTTCAATTAACAACTAAATTTTTTTTTTAACAATTTTAATCCATATGAAATCATTTAATAAAGGAATTACATCATTCTAACTTTCAAACCACCAGCATCTTCTAGGCTATAGGGCTAGAAACGAGAATTAAATATTACATGCTCACTATCCATCTAATTACATCACCTTATCTTACAACTTATACTAGTATAATCTTCTATGAGAAGTATACTAGCAACTAATATTATATATAAAGTATTACTTACAATACTTCAATATACAAACATACAAATTACTCCAGCTATAAAATTTCTGGATCAAATCGTCTTCACAAGTCATGTTGCCTGCTTCTTCCAAGTTGTGCAGGTAAGCCTCATCTGTCTACCTTCCTCTGAAAGGTTAATATTTAAAACAAGCAAGTATGAGCGAAAGAATTGCTCAGCAAGTATATATTCGTATAATTAAATGATTGCAACAATGGCAGAACTGATATGTAAAATCCATTTCCATGATAACTAGAAAGAAGAACTCAAAGGTAATCAAAGTTCAAGTAGTATCAATGCAGTGACTAGAATAGAATTGGACTATTATATAATTTTTATAAAACAATTAGGTTAGGCTGCTGATCAGTCACGCACTCACCCCGGACAAACGCACACAGCAATGTCCTTAATGGATCCACGGCACACATTAGCCTTAATAATTCTGACCACGAATATGGTCCGACCCTTACGGTCCACATTTTTAAAAAAAAAACTAACAGTCCAATCCTATATCTAACGTCTCAGGTGTCGGAACAATCGACAACCTCTAAAAATCAGCAAAATCTGGAAATTCACATTCCAGAATAATAACGTAACTAATAACAGCAAAAGAGTCCAACAACTCAAATCTGATTTTGCTTAAGAAGTACAAGTTTAGAAACTTGCAATATGAATTTAAATTGGATTCATAAACATCATATATATTTCAAAATGTAAACACTCTGAATGATAGAGTATGCATAATAACTTGCCTCTGGTCCTTAGCATAAAGCAGAAAAACGCAACCTTTTCCCAGCATTTCACCCAAACAATCTCCATGAACCTCACATGATGTCCCGATCTCTCCTATTTGATATACACCGCTTCAACCTGATCACGCTTTATGATACTGAAATGGTTACGCGTACGTGTCAGTCCAGCCTCGTATCTTGAGTAGACACATCGCAGAATTATCACTAAGTCACCTAAAGTCAAACTATAGATGTCCTTCCTATAGTTGACTACTCTAATACCACTTAATGCACATAACACATTTATATCCATTTAATAGATTTAAACCAATTTAATATATAATTAATCCTTAAAGCATCATTGATCCTCAATACCATTTTTAATACTTAACTTAGCACATAAATCCTCGAGACAACTATTAATCCTCAAATCAACCACTTAACACATATACACATAAACAGTTAACATCCACTTCATGCCTCTAGATCACGGAAATTTAATAAATTAAATATAATTAATCGCAAGGGATTTTCAGAAAATTTCGGCATGAAGTATTCGTTTATCGGACTATGGGCACAGCCCCTCAAATACAATACAACCCTATTTTTGTACAAATAAAGCTGCCTCAACTTGCAGCAACATAAAATAAACACATAAGAAAGTATCCGCCCTGACATGCGGCACATAGCACATAATGATTTATATTAACACTACTACTTACGCTACACCAATGATCGTATTTCTCACGCATTTTAATGATACACGTGACAATCAATCATTGATGTTCGTAAGCCCTAGGGAGCAACCCCTAGCACTAACTATTACTTACGCTATATCGATGATCACACCACTCAAGTATATTAATTATACTCGTGATAGCAAATCATGGATATTCGTAAGCCCGAGGAACTAGTTGCAGAGAATTACACAAGTCTTTAAATATTGACATTTAAGACCCGTGATCTCATTACAACTCCTCGCAGATAAACATATAAAGAAAAATGAATTTAACAATTAATCTTTGATAAATAACATTTTAAAACCATACAATCAACAATCTCAAATAAACTCTTAACATATTATATTTGACAATAATAACTAGCAAATCATACACTTCAACATTATACGACGTATAATAGTCAATACTAACAATCATTTAACCACTTAAAAACCAATACCAAGTAGTTTACAATTATGACGTCCCACATACTAGGACTCCACTTACAGCACATAAACATTATCGAAATCAACTACAATAAGTAAAGCCACCTAAACTCCCAATATTTTACGACAATTAATAATTAACCACTAATAGTCATTAAATCTGAATATTAACGACACCCCACAAATACTACAACTTCACTTATAGCACTTTGCACGTAGACATTTACAAACTGACCAACTCATATAATCACACATTATACAACTATAACAATTAGCACTTAGCAATTAACAATTACAATTAACGATTACTACTTACTAATCCGAACATATTTTTGGACTCACAATTATCCCCATAATCATAATTAACAAATAACAATTACTAACCCAAACGTATATCAAACCCACAAACTAATTCCAAAAATATAATTAACCACTATAAAATCTCCGAACTAAATCACGAAAATAAAACAACATTCATATCTCACAATATTACTCTAATTACGACAATTAATACATTTAACACACAATTAAACTAATTAAACTACAACAATACTCATAATTAATCGAAAAGGAGGAATTAAACAATTACATCGAAAATAAAATAAATAAATAAATAAACGAATAAAAATATTATACCTTTCCCGGTGAATATTGAACACCTCCACCATCTCTCTCCTTCTCTCTCTCTCTCTCTCTCTCTCTCTCTCTCTCTCTCTCTCTCTCTCTCTCTCTCTCTCTCTCTCTGCCTACACATACACATTACTCGGCTGTCTGAACCACAGCCCCCACTGTCGCGACCCACAACCTTTGCCACGTTGGTGGTTCTCCGGCGCCGCCATCACTCCGACCACCGCCACCCACTGCTGCACACACACGCACATACTCAATCACATATACACACGAATTATATATATATACACTCACGTATATACACACTCAATTATATATATACACACACATCTCTCTTCTTCTTCTCCCTCAATTCAATTTCTCTCTTTTTTTTTCTTCTCTTTTCTTTCTTTTTCCCCGTTTTCTCCAGAACTCTCTCGACTGTCTCTCGAGTCTTCTACTGCTGGACTGTCTCTCTATCTTATTGGGCTTGGCCCAATACTCCTCTTATTACTACTCTTATATCCGGCCCAATTACAACATTACTTACTCGCTTTAATAATAATAACCGATTTAATAAATCACCAATAAATAAAAAATTAAAAAAAATTAAACTTCTCATTTTTAAAATAAATTACGAACACGCACATATTTTTAAAATATTTTTCGGATAAAAAATGAATTAAATATGAATTTTCAAAGTTTTGATCTTTTAAATACAATAAAACTCTTAAAATCATTTTAAAATACCAAAACATCCAACTTAATCCAACCAACAATTTTAAAAACTCGATAAATATATAAAGATAATTTTACAAAAGATTTCATGATTTTTAAATGCTCCGATGATTTATAAAAATTTCCGAAGCTCAACAATGCATGATTTAAATACATTTAAACCCTCAAAATACAAATAAAAATACACGGGCTTACCCAACACCCGTAAACCATCATATAAACAAGAAAACATAATAACATATATATTTGACCTCTCAAAATATCCACAATCTTTTTCCTCCTTAATAGGAAAATAAATAAAATACTTAAATCATCAAAATAATAAATCCTGAAAATTCGGATTATTACAATCTACTCTCCTTAAAAGGATTCCGTCCACGGAATCGGCTAAGGCCTCTATTAGGATTCCTTAACTCTTTCATCATCAACTCTTATTCTGCAAAACCAGATATAGTGTCACTTCTTAAACACTTCTCCATAATCTCCATTCACTAGGGAGTTTCTGTTTATTACCGTTATCACGAGAGTTCCACGACACATCGCTATTTTTGTCACATATATATATCTTGACCCACTTTTCATTATCCTATTATCCTTGAGAGAGAGTTCACTGAATCTATTCACATAACATTCTTGAGAGAGAGAGTAAACTAACTCTATCAATACATCGCTGATATTCTATTCGTATTGGGACCCGCTCTTGCTCTTAGCGATTCCGTTGCGAATCTAGTTTCTATCAGCGAATTGTTGACTTATTCGACCTGGTTGGCATCCCCTTGAAATTCATTAGAGATAACAAGAATTATGGAGCTTTGAAAAGATAGCTGCCATACCAAGACAAATGTCACAAACTGGTGATCCTAGGATTATGAATTTTGAAGTAAACCTTATTTGAGATAAGAGAATTTACTGAGAGATCAATATGATCATAAGAACTCACGTTGCGTGTCTCAATTAAGACATACTAAAGGTAATTAGCCTTCTTGTATTTCACAACTCACAAGTGACGGCGTCTCGTTAGACTTCTATCACACATACAGATAGTCCTTGTGGCCCCTATCAGTATAGGGTTGTTCATCTCAGTGGAAGTTGAGAAGTAGGAAAGCAAATTTGAAGTCGAGTTAATAATTATCATCTTTTGACAATTAATTATCAAGGGACACCTTGGATTAAAATTGATCAGATTCCAAGGCGTGATTTCCAAAGGAAGGATAACCAGAAGGATTCTGGTATACAACAAGTAAGTGGTGCTATATCACCATGGAATTGTCCACTATTGTAGAAAAGTGGAAGTTTGAAATAATATCATTGGCAGGGCTTCAGAAACTTGAAAGTAGGTATAATGGAAGCTTCTGGCACAATTGAAACCCAGTACGGGTGAACACAGGTATGATAATTTAACTTAGAAGAGGGAATATATTCTTTATCCAAAAATCTCGCTTGGAGAGATATCAAATAATTCATAGATTAGGGAGGTAATCAAAAGGGTTTACAAATAGGGAGGGTATTGCCAGGGTCTCACAGATGCCCCTTATGTCAGTTCCTTTGACAGATAAGCGTTCGATTCTAAAATTTCTTCTTTTCCGTGCACACCCTAAGGTGCTCGATAATTTACGTCATCGTCGACTTCTCAGTAATCGCTAAAGATTCAACCATCGACCTTTATAATTGCAGGGAGTTTTATCCAACTCAGCACGAGTTCCTCATGCAAGCGTTCTATTCACCAAGAAGACTTTGATTCCGGTGTTGCCCCTAATCAACGACGAATTCCACCTGTCGAATGGGCAGTACTCCGGGAGATCATGAAAATAAATGCTTCTTAATACCATACTTTCATTTTTCTCGCGTCAATCCCGTGTGCTACTCAAGCTTAACACTCTCGGCATAACAGTCTTCTTATTTACGTCTTTCTCAAACTTTCTCATTCCGTCTCGATTCGTAAAATATATTTTGTCTATATCGACTAACCTCAACTTCACCATTAATCTATGTAATCATTTGAGATGATCAGTGTCTGTTCACCAATCCCTTCATAATATTACCTCAAACTCTCTTATGCTCGAGAAAATTTAGTTACCCACAACTTCGACTAATGATCTTGCATAGTGATCTTATTTTATTTCCCTCTTTGGAATTTAAACAATACGAGTTCAGTCTCAGCATATCACTGCCACAATACTAAATGTCAACCTTTTATTCTCTATAATCATTTTGAAATTCCCTATAGATCGAGGAATACTTAGCTGCCTATATGAATCCTTTAAAGTCATAAATTCATATCTCGGGCGATCTATGCCCCCTTGAACCAATACTTGTCTTTGTGGATCCTTTAACAGATATCCACAACCATCCCAAAAATTGAGTTCTATCTCAACAGATCCTTCAACACAACATTCCAATCGAAACTTAACCATTGGTACTATATCCGATAGCCCATCACAAACTCTATATGAGTTCTGACGTTCTCACATAACTATACCCACTCCTACTCACTCTCGTTTCTAGTTTACTATAACCTCAGCTCTAATACCAACTTGTAACACCCCCAATCTCACACATTTGATTAATCACACTAATCCACTTATTTCAATTAACAACTAATTTTTTTTTTAACAATTTTAATCCATATGAAATCATTTAATAAAGGAATTACATCATTCTAACTTTCAAACCACCAGCATCTTCTAGGCTATAGGGCTAGAAACGAGAATTAAATATTACATGCTCACTATCCATCTAATTACATCACCTTATCTTACAACTTATACTAGTATAATCTTCTATGAGAAGTATACTAGCAACTAATATTATATATAAAGTATTACTTACAATACTTCAATATACAAACATACAAATTACTCCAGCTATAAAATTTCTGGATCAAATCGTCTTCACAAGTCATGTTGCCTGCTTCTTCCAAGCTGTACAGGTAAGCCTCATCTGTCTACCTTCCTCTGAAAGGTTAATATTTAAAAGAAGCAAGTATGAGCGAAAGAATTGCTCAGCAAGTATATATTCGTATAATTAAATGATTGCAACAATGGCAGAACTGATATGTAAAATCCATTTCCATGATAACTAGAAAGAAGAACTCAAAGGTAATCAAAGTTCAAGTAGTATCAATGCAGTGACTAGAATAGAATTGGACTATTATATAATTTTTATAAAACAATTAGGTTAGGCTGCTGATCAGTCACGCACTCACCCCGGACAAACGCACACAGCAATGTCCTTAATGGATCCACGGCACACATTAGCCTTAATAATTCTGACCACGAATATGGTCCGACCCTTACGGTCCACATTTTTAAAAAAAAAACTAACAGTCCAATCCTATATCTAACGTCTCAGGTGTCGGAACAATCGACAACCTCTAAAAATCAGCAAAATCTGGAAATTCACATTCCAGAATAATAACGTAACTAATAACAGCAAAAGAGTCCAACAACTCAAATCTGATTTTGCTTAAGAAGTACAAGTTTAGAAACTTGCAATATGAATTTAAATTGGATTCATAAACATCATATATATTTCAAAATGTAAACACTCTGAATGATAGAGTATGCATAATAACTTGCCTCTGGTCCTTAGCATAAAGCAGAAAAACGCAACCTTTTCCCAGCATTTCACCCAAACAATCTCCATGAACCTCACATGATGTCCCGATCTCTCCTATTTGATATACACCGCTTCAACCTGATCACGCTTTATGATACTGAAATGGTTACGCGTACGTGTCAGTCCAGCCTCGTATCTTGAGTAGACACATCGCAGAATTATCACTAAGTCACCTAAAGTCAAACTATAGATGTCCTTCCTATAGTTGACTACTCTAATACCACTTAATGCACATAACACATTTATATCCATTTAATAGATTTAAACCAATTTAATATATAATTAATCCTCAAAGCATCATTGATCCTCAATACCATTTTTAATACTTAAATTAGCACATAAATCCTCGAGACAACTATTAATCCTCAAATCAACCACTTAACACATATACACATAAACAATTAACATCCACTTCATGCCTCTAGATCATGGAAATTTAATAAATTAAATATAATTAATCGCAGGGGATTTTCAGAAAATTTCGGCATGAAGTATTCGTTTATCGGACTATGGGCACAGCCCCTCAAATACAATACAACCCTGTTTTTGCACGAATAAAGCTGCCTCAACTTGCAGCAACATAAAATAAACACATAAGAAAGTATCCGCCCTGACATGCGGCACATAGCACATAATGATTTATATTAACACTACTACTTACGCTACACCAATGATCGTATTTCTCACGCATTTTAATGATACACGTGACAATCAATCATTGATGTTCGTAAGCCCTAGGGAACAACCCCTAGCACTAACTATTACTTACGCTATATCGATGATCACACCACTCAAGTATATTAATTATACTCGTGATAGCAAATCATGGATATTCGTAAGCCCGAGGAACTAGTTGCAGAGAATTACACAAGTCGTTAAATATTGACATTTAAGACCCGTGATCTCATTACAACTCCTCGCAGATAAACATATAAAGAAAAATGAATTTAACAATTAATCTTTGATAAATAACATTTTAAAACCATACAATCAACAATCTCAAATAAACTCTTAACATATTATATTTGACAATAATAACTAGCAAATCATACACTTCAACATTATACGACGTATAATAGTCAATACTAACAATCATTTAACCACTTAAAAACCAATACCAAGTAGTTTACAATTATGATGTCCCACATACTAGGACTCCACTTACAGCACATAAACATTATCGAAATCAACTACAATAAGTAAAGCCACCTAAACTCCAAATATTTTACGACAATTAATAATTAACCACTAATAGTCATTAAATCTGAATATTAACGACACCCCACAAATACTACAACTTCACTTATAGCACTTTGCACGTAGACATTTACAAACTGACCAACTCATATAATCACACATTATGCAACTATAACAATTAGCACTTAGCAATTAACAATTACAATTAACGATTACTACTTACTAATCCGAACATATTTTTGGACTCACAATTATCCCCATAATCATAATTAACAAATAACAATTACTAACCCAAACGTATATCAAACCCACAAACTAATTCCAAAAATATAATTAACCACTATAAAATCTCCGAACTAAATCACGAAAATAAAACAACATTCATATCTCACAATATTACTCTAATTACGACAATTAATACATTTAACACACAATTAAACTAATTAAACTACAACAATACTCATAATTAATCGAAAAGGAGGAATTAAACAATTACATCGAAAATAAAATAAATAAATAAATAAACGAATAAAAATATTATACCTTTCCCGGTGAATATTGAACACCTCCACCATCTCTCTCCTTCTCTCTCTCTCTCTCTCTCTCTCTCTCTCTCTCTCTCTCACTGCCTACACATACACATTACTCGGCTGTCTGAACCACAGCCCCCACTGCCGCGACCCACAACCTTTGCCACGTTGGTGGTTCTCCGGCGCCGCCATCACTCCGACCACCGCCACCCACTGCTGCACACACACGCACATACTCAATCACATATACACGCGAATTATATATATATACACTCACGTATATACACACTCAATTATATATATACACACACATCTCTCTTCTTCTTCTCCCTCAATTCAATTTCTCTCTTTTTTTTCTTCTCTTTTCTTTCTTTTTCCCCATTTTCTCCAGAACTCTCTCGACTGTCTCTCGAGTCTTCTACTGCTGGACTGTCTCTCTATCTTATTGGGCTTGGCCCAATACTCCTCTTATTACTACTCTTATATCCGGCCCAATTACAACACTACTTACTCGCTTTAATAATAATAACCGATTTAATAAATCACCAATAAATAAAAAATTAAAAAAAATTAAACTTCTCATTTTTAAAATAAATTACGAACACGCACATATTTTTAAAATATTTTTCGGATCAAAAATGAATTAAATATGAATTTTCAAAGTTTTGATCTTTTAAATACAATAAAACTCTTAAAATCATTTTAAAATACCAAAACATCCAACTTAATCCACCCAACAATTTTAAAAACTCGATAAATATATAAAGATAATTTTACAAAAGATTTCATGATTTTTAAATGCTCCGATGATTTATAAAAATTTCCGAAGCTCAACAATGCATGATTTAAATACATTTAAACCCTCAAAATACAAATAAAAATACACGGGCTTACCCAACACACGTAAACCATCATATAAACACGAAAACATAATAACATATATATTTGACCTCTCAAAATATCCACAATCTTTTTCCTCCTTAATAGGAAAATAAATAAAATACTTAAATCATCAAAATAATAAATCCTGAAAATTCGGATTATTACATCAGTGACAATTTTGAGCCTCAAATAATTGTTAAAAAATAGTTACTCCTCACTGCATTATACTTTATTGTATCCGCAAAGTTCATTGGTAAACTTCTATTTGCTCATTTACAATAGTTGTGTTATTTTTTTTATCTCAAAAAATATTTTTGGAGTACTTTGGTCATTCATTTATGTTGGCTGCTTGTAGGGATGTGAAGCTCGAGTACAAGGTTCTGAAGGAGAAGGTAAAAGAAATCAACTAGAAGGATGCTCAATTCTATGGAAATATGTTTGCCAAACTGAACAAGCTGGAGCCTTTTGACACAGAATTGAGTATTTGATTGTCATACTCACATTAGTTAGCATAGAAGAAAATAAAAAGTTTCGAAAGCCTAGAAATGAGGCTGGAGGCAACCCACCAAGTGGTCTAAAGAGTTTTTTATCGGTAGTAGCTTTATTGTGATTAATATTGATAGTAGTTTCTGTTTAGATGAATATTGGTTTTGATTAAAATGGTTAGTTTCTAGTATTGTATAAACTTTTATTTTTATTGTAAATAAAAGTATTGTTTCATTTATCATTAGCCAATGTTATTATCTTTGATAAAAACTAGTTAAAATATCATCAGACAATGGATAAAACAAATGGTTTTTGCTAAGAAACCATTGTCTGTAGTGACATACAACAACAACCCTGATCAAGTAAAAGATTGTATCTTTTGCACTTAAACAATAGGCTTTCTTTTAAAAACCATTGTCTTTACTGCTTAATAACAACAATATATTCGTTAAAAAGTGTTGCGTTATTGGAGCTTTGACAAGAGGTTTCCAAAGAAGTGTTGTTGTTTCTGGGTATCAGACAACACTTTTCATGTGCCTTTTACTTGTCTTTCAACTTTCACACAACAGCTTGCTGTGTGTTGTCTGAGGTGTGTATCAGACGACTTCTCAATAGTCAACAGTTTTTGGTATATTCAGACAACACGTTTTGCCTGTTGTCTAAAGCAAAAATCCTTGTAGTGGTTATAATATTTTTCTTTGATAGGATGATTTCCTTTATTATTGTTTAATTGTTAGCTATATAAGCTCTCCTTGTATTGTAATTGATAACAAATTTCATTATAATAAAATCCTATTTTTTTCTCCTTTTCATATTTTATTATGGTATCAGAGCCAAGTTGATTCGATCTGGGATCGGTTAATTGAGATTTTACTGTGATGTCTCCCGCATGTTGGATTAAAACATGTGGTTCGATTATTTTTTCTCCTCGTTTTCTTCAAATCAGTTGTGTTTTTTATTCCTTGCATGATATTGATTTAGGCTTCTAATCGTGATTTTTTTTCCCGAATCAGTTTATATGAGTTTTTTGGTTGTTTTGATTGTGGATTAACCATCATTCCCATTATTTTCCTCCTTCGTTTTTTCTTCTAGTTGGTTGGATTTTTCTTGGCTAAAAGTTGATTTTGGTTGGGTTTTTTTGTTGGTTTCGTTTTTTTTGGGTTGGGATTTCATTTCACACATACTTTCCATTTCTTTCTCTTTGATGGTAATGGCTTTTTGGTATAATTATTTTTTATTCTTTCTCTTCTCTTCCCTTGCCCTTCTTCTTTTGCGTGTTCAATGATGGGAGTAGCGCTAGGCACATCGGTATACCTTTTCTTTTTCTTTCTCATATTCAATGATGGGAGTAGTCCTAGGTACATCTGTATATTTTCTTTCTCTCTTTACTGGTCTAGGATTATAAATTAGTTTCTCGATTGTAATTTGGATTCGATTTGTTTTGATATTTGGTTTGACTAGATTTGGATAAAGTTTGTTGGCTTGATTTTGATACAGTTTGGATTCGATTCTTATTTTAGGTTAGTTGGATTTTGAATTGGTTTGGCTTGACTTGACTTGGTTATTGGGTTTGGATTCAGTTCATGTTTTACATTAGTTATTGGATGACATGGATGGTTACTCTTCTCTTGATGAATGAATTTTCCGTTCGCTTTGGTTTTGGATTGGATACAAAAAATGGATTGCAGTTTTTGTTCCGTTCGCTTTCGTTTGGAAATGTTTGGCTTGTTTGGATTCATAATTCGATTTTTTGGATTCGTTTGGATGCTCTTGTTTTAGGATAGTAGTTTTGTATCGTTTGGATATGTGGTTCCGCTTTTTTGTTGGCAAACTCCCAGTTTCCCATCGTGAGTTTGAGATGGATAATATTATTATTATTATTTGATAGTTTTGTAATAGTTTCTTCTGATATGATGATTTCCTTTATTATTGTTTACTTATTGGCTGTATTGGTTGTATAATGCATACTTCTATTATAATCAATAACAAGTTTCATTATAATAAAACTCTACTTTTCCTTCCCTATCCCTATTTCATCAATCAGCACAATTTATGAACTTGATTCTGTGTACTTATTTGAAACAGGATCTGGATAAAATTTGTTGTTACCTCGTTATTTTGATATTGGAACTAATTTTCTTATATTTTAATATGATAATTCTATGCTTATTGAAGAGATCAACGTACAAGTAAAACTCATAATAATATTCATTATTCGTATGGCAGTTTGAAAACCAAGTTATTCCTTACAATATTCACGAGCTATTTGTGAATAATGACTCGAATGGTTTGTGATTATACTCGGGAAAATGTTACTGTCAGAGCAAATCTTTTATTTCCCAAACAATCTTCCCCTGCATGCAAAAAATTGCTAATGGTAATGATATTTGTTGGGATTTTATTCTAAACTTATTTGTTTTGATTTAATTGCCAGTTGGGTTTGATTCTCTGTTATTCTGATGGCCAATGATTTTGTTGATTGGTCATGGTCATAAGAGGCATAGAGAGATTGTAGGAGTCAATAAGCATTTTTATGCAGTAGTCTTTATCTAGTTTTAGGAAGTTAGTTTCTGGACATCCTTATTTCTAGCCACCAATCTGTTTTAAGCTGGCTATATATTGTATTCCTTTCATTGAAATAAAGTAAGCAGTTGACAGTGCATCTTGTTTTTCATAATTCTAAATCAAACACTTAGTAATATATAGAATTGCTTTGAGTTTATTCAACAATCTGGTATCAGAGCTTCGGGTGTCACTGGTGAATGCCCAAGTATATGCCAAGAATGTCGACAGTAGAAACAGGAAAAACTAAGGATGGTGCAATTAGCTTGAATTATCCCATGTTGTCAAGAGGGAACTACACAACATGGGCAATGAAAATGAAAGTTTATCTGCAAGCCCAAGGTGTCTGGGTGGCTATAGAGTCGAAGGATAAGAATGTGGCAGCTGATGATAGGATAGACAAGATCGCCCTTGCTGCAATCTATCAAGCCGTCCTCGAAGATATCCTTCTGTCACTCACAGAGAAAGAGACTGCAAAAGAAGCTTGGGAAGCTGTGAAGATCAGGTGCCAGGGCGATGATCGTGTGAAACAAGCGAGGGTACAAACTCTAAAGACTGAGTTCGAAGCAATGAATATGAAGGATACAGATTCCTTGGACGATTTCTACCTGAAAATGAGTGGGCTCGTGACAAACGTACGTGCACTCGGTGAAGAAATCGCAGAATCATATGTTGTCAAGAAGTTGCTAAGAGCTGTGCCCACAAAGTTTCTTCAAATTGCTTCCACCATCGAGCAATTCGGAGATTTGGAGAAAATGACAGTAGAAGGAACCATTGGTTCTTTGAAAGCTCACGAGGAGAGACTTCGAGGCAAAACTGAAAACAGTAGCGGACAACTATTACTCACTGAGGAGGAGTGGGCTAAAAGAGAAAAGGAAGATGGGAAGCTATTATTGACACGAGATGAGTGGATGAATCGGACAAAGAAGGGAGGATCAGACGTGTCTTTAGGATCAAGAACTCGAGGAAGAGATAACACTCGTGGAGTACGTGATAAAAGTAAGGTTCGATGCTTCATTTGTAACAATTATGGCCACTATGCTAGAGAGTGTAAAAATTCCAAGCGTGATAAGGAGATCCAAGAAGAGGTGAATATTACTCAAATCCCTGATGACGAACCAGCTTTACTCTTGAGTGAATGTGGAAATAAAGACGAGACTGAGTTGTTGATTAATGAAGAAAGGATGATGCCAAGATTGAAAGAAAATGAGAAAGAAACGGAATCAAACTTGTGGTATCTTGATAATGGCGCAAGTAACCACATGACGGGTCAAAGATCTAAGTTCAATACATTGGATGAGAATGTGACAGGAAAAGTGAAATTCGGAGATGGGTCCGTGGTGTTTATCAAAGGAAAGGGTTTGATAACGTTAAAATGCAAAAATGGAGAAGAGAGGAGCCTCAAAGAAGTATATTACATTCCTTCACTCTGTAGCAATATTATTAGCCTAGGCCAATTATCCGAAGAAGGAAATAAAGTCGTTTTAAATGGAGATTATTTGTGGGTTCGTGATGCACAAGGACGGTTGATTATGAAAGTAAAATGATCGTCAAATAGGCTGTATAAGATAATACTCGAGAACAGTAATTACAAGAGTTTATTGTCAAAGTGCGAGGAGAGCAGGTTATGGCACTCTCGTCTCGGCCATGTGAACTACGGGGCAATGAAACTCATGTCAACGTCGCAGATGGTGCACGGAATGCCCAAGATTGACATACCAAAAGAGAGATGTACGGGGTGTTTGATGTCTAAACAAGCCAGAAATTCGTTCCCTTCACAGACAAAATACAGTGCAAAGGAGGCACTAGAACTAGTACATGGTGATTTTTGCGGTCCTATTTCACCAAGTACAGCGGCTGGGAACAGGTATGTGTTTCTTTTGGTTGATGATTGGAGTCGAATAATGTGGGCGTATCTTCTAAAAGGCAAGGATGAAGCATTTGGTGCGTTTAAAAAGTTTCGGGCTTTGGTAGAGACTCGAAAGAGGAAAATCAAGACCTTTAGGACAGATAGAGGAGGGGAGTTCATGTCCAAGGAGTTCGTGTCTTACTGCGAAGATAATGGCATAATCAGACATTATACAACACCGTATTCGCCCCAGCAAAACGGTGTTGTAGAACGTCGAAATAGAACTTTGATCGAAATGGCCAGAAGTTTTTTGAAAGGAATGAAAATGCCAAATCTGTTCTGGGGTGAAGCGATCCGACATTCGATTTACATTTTGAACAGACTTCCAACAAGAGCCGTTTCTGGAGTTACTCCTTACGAAGCTTGGTCTGGCGACAAACCTCACGTTGAGCATATAAGGGTATTTGGGTGTTTGGCACACATGAAAGTGCCAACTATAAATCTGAAAAAACTAGATGACAGAAGTAGAGCTGTAGTCTATCTTGGCAAAGAACCTGGATCGAAGGCATATAGGTTGTACGAACCTGAAACCAAGACTGTGTTAGTCAGCAGAGATGTGGTATTCGAAGAAGAGAAAGGTTGGCCATGGCATCTGGAAGGACAAGTTGCTGAACAACAGTTTGAAAGTTTTGAAGTAACTGGAGGTGGTGCTACCAGTGTAACTATTCCAAGTGATATCGAAGAAAGGGAAGAGGCTAATACTCCACGAAGCACAGATGATGGAACTGAAACACCTCTCTCAAGAAGTAGAAGCTCGAGCACAACAGAGATGATTTCAGAATCTGAAGCTGACAGTGAACCTCAAAGGTTTAGAAGTCTTGCTGATATTTATGCCAACACAGAACCTATTGAACTCAAAGATGATGAGCTGTTCTTAATGGGAATAGATGAGCCTGGTAGTTATCAACAAGCTGCCAAAGAAGCAAATTGGAGAAAGGCCATGAAACAAGAGATGGAGTCAGTCGAAAAAAACAACACCTGGAGACTAACCGAATTGCCACCAGGAAGAAAAGCTATAGACTTGAAATGGATTTATAAGTTAAAGAAAAATGCAGAAGGTGAAGTTGTGAAGCACAAAGCAAGAATCGTTGCGAAAGGGTATGTTCAGAAAAAAGGGGTCGATTTCGAGGAAATATTTGCACCTGTTACGCGAATTGAAACTGTACGCTTATTGCTTGCTCTTGCACCTAAAAATAGTTGGGAAGTACATCATCTCGATGTAAAAACAGCTTTCTTGAATGGAGAAGTTCAGGAAGAAATTTATGTTACGCAACCTGAGGGCTTTGTTAAAAGAGGTCAAGAACCTTTGGTTTACAGGCTTATAAAAGCGCTATACGGACTGCGACAAGCGCCACGCGCATGGTATGCTAAGTTGAATCAGTGCCTTGAAGAAATTGGTTTTTGCAGATGTCCGTACGAACATGCAGTGTACACCAAAAGGATGGGAGATGAAGCTTTAATAATTGCCGTGTATGTAGACGATATCCTGGTAACTGGTTCGAATCTGGAAATCATAAAAGACTTCAAAAGGCAGATGAGTGGAAAATTCGACATGAGTGACATGGGGAAACTCTCTTATTACCTGGGCATCAAAGTTGTTCAAGGAGCTGGTTTTATCTAGTTGAAACAAATGGGTTATGCTAAGAAAATCCTTGAAAAATCAGGAATGGCTGATTGTAATTCTACAAAGTATCCAATGGACCCTAAAGAGAGCATAAATAAAGATGAAGGAGGGGTGGCAGTCGATCCTACACAGTTTAAAAGCACGATAGGAGGTCTGCGTTATCTTGTACACACAAGACCGGATATTGCTTACGCGGTAGGAATCGTGAGTAGGTTCATGGAAAACCCCACACTGATGCACCAAAATGCAATGAAGCGAATTCTTCGTTACATAAAAGGTACATTGGACCTTGGTTTGATTTATACAAAGGACAGTGGGAATAACATACTCTCTGGGTACTCGGATAGTGATTTGGCTGGCCACGTTGAAGACAGGAAGAGCACTGGTGCAATGGCTTTCTACTTAAATGAAAGCCTTATAACGTGGGTCTCGCAAAAACAGAGATGCGTAGCTCTTTCCTCATGTGAGGCGGAATTTATGGCAGCTACCGCAGCTGCGTGTCAAGCAATATGGTTACGAAAACTGTTAACTCAGGTGACAGGCAAGAGTATTGGTCCAGTGGTTCTCTATATTGACAACAAGTCGGCCATAGACTTGGCTAAAAATCCTATGTTTCACGGTCGTAGCAAACACATAGATATTAGGTACCATTTCATCCGAGAATGTGTCGAGAAGGGAGAGATTATTGTGAAGCATGTGCGAACTGATATGCAGAGGGCTGATTGTCTGACCAAAGCTCTCACGACTGTTAAGTTTGAACGGATGAGGCAACTTCTGGGAGTTAAAGCTGTGCGCAAACAAGTTTAGGCTAAGGAAGAGATTGTTGGGATTTTATTCTAAACTTATTTGTTTTGATTTGATTGCCAGTTGGGTTTGATTCTCTGTTATTCTGATGGCCACTGATTTTGTTGATTGGTCATGGTCATAAGAGGCATGGAGAGATTGTAGGAGTCAATAAGCATTTTTATGCAGTAGTCTTTATCTAGTTTTAGGAAGTTAGTTTCTGGACATCCTTATTTCTAGCCACCAATCTGTTTTAAGTTGGCTATATATTGTATTCCTTTCATTGAAATAAAGTAAGCAGTTGACAGTGCATCTTGTTTTTCACAATTCTAAATCAAACACTTAGTAATATATAGAATTGCTTTGAGTTTATTCAACAATATTTCTAGAACAATTTATTCTGAAAGTAAAAAATTTGCTCTGGAAATATCATTTCCCACTAGTGAGTTATTTCTCAACATGCTTTTTTAACACAATTTTCCTTTAGGAACCAAACTCAAACAAAATTTTTGTCTGCCTGGACTTTGACTGTTTGCATGACAAACTTTAGTCGAGCCGAAACATAAAAATTTGCTGAAACTGCAAAAAGCAATACTTGTGTAGTGTATTATTTAATTACTTAATATAGGACCTAGAGCTTAAAATGAACAACAGGGGACAAAATTCTCATTAATAAATCTCCTCAATACAAAAGCCTTCCCCTCAAAATTAAATCTCCAAAAGAATACAGCCGATGGAATGTATAATAATAATAATCCGAATAAGGATTTTGGATCATAACTGCTGCAAGTAAAATAATCAAGCAATATATATATTTATGTAAAAGAGAGACGACATGTATAAGCTAGAAACTGGAAACCTAAAGAAGAAGAGAAATAAGAAGGAATGCGGAGCCTAAGCCCCAAGCCATGCTCTGCACACCCCACATTTTGTCCACTCCACTCTGCATTTCATCTCAATAAAAAGTGTGTCAGAAATAGTGTATGATATATCAATGTGTTTACTTAATCTTACAAGTTACTTACGTGCGGAAAAAAAAAGTACACATTTACATATATTTTTCGAAACAGGTAATTATTTTTGAAAAATAAGATAAGTCAAACATGTCCGATATTTGATTAAAAAACTTAAATAAAATAAGCCAGCTATGTGTGTAATAGAGTACATACCGCATCAGTGGCAGATGGTACCAAGGCACCACCTAAGCTTGGCGTTGGAGCTGAAGTAGGTGATGCAGGAGGTGTTGTTAAAGTTGGTAGTGGGGATGGAGAGGTGGGCTTGCTGCTTGGTGCTGGTGCTGGAACCGTTCCTGCTAGTGGAGGTGAAGTAGGTGCTGGAGGTGGTGGAGTTGCTGGTGGTGTGGAGACCGGGGGAGGTGTGTTGGCTGGAGGTGGCGTAGTGGTGACTGGAGGTGGAGTGGAGACCGGAGGAGCAGTGACAACTGGAGGAGGAGTCGATGCTGGCGGAGTGGGAGTTGGAGGAGTAGGTGTGGGTGGGGCTTGGACGGTTGGTGGGCTTTGGGGGGTGGGCGGGGCTTGGACGGTTGGTGGTGCTTGCGGGGTTGTTGGTGGTGTTTGAGGGGTGGTTGGTGGTGATTGAGGGGTGGGTGGTGCTTGGGTTGTTGGTGGGCTTTGAGGGGTGGGCGGGGCTTGGGTGGTTGGTGGGCTTTGGGGAGTGGGCGGGGCTTGGGTGGTTGGTGGTGCTTGCGGGGTGGTTGGTGGTGATTGGGGGGTGGGCGGGGCTTGGGTGGTTGGCGGTGCTTGCGGGGTGGTGGTCGGTGGTGATTGAGGGGTGGGTGGTGCTTGGGTGGTAGGTGGTGTTTGTGTGGTTGGTGGGGCGGTTGTGGTAGGTGGAGAAGTGGTAGGAGATTGGGCAGAGGCAACAGCAATGACAATGCAGATGAAACCTAAAACAATAATTGGCTTATGAGAAACCATGTCTATATTGTTTGTGTTGTAGTTTTGTACTATCTTCAACATGCAGAGAACAAGATCATGTAGTGTGAGACTACAGAAAGACTGATACTAATTTATATAGGAGTTCTATCCATGCACTTAATTTTCTCCTAAATTTCTTACACTTTGGTGAAATTGATTTCATTTGTTACTTAGAATTTAGTATTCCCAGGGCATCACACCTGTCTGTGCTTGCAGATGATGATGGTGACGACCAAACTTCAAGTGATGGGATTCGTTTGATCATTTTTCTCTATAACGTGAAAAACAAGGACCCATGCATGCATGATGAGATCTACCAACCTTCGGTTGATCATTGATGTGGTGTCACCTATCCGATAGCTGTTGGCAGGGGTTGAAATATTTTTTCTTAGGTACTGTTGGGTAGATTTTCGGAAGCATCCTCCTATTTTTTTACTCCTATAAAGTTTCTATGCGTATTTTTATATTTTTTCGGAAGATTTAATGATGATAAATGATAAAATGTCAAAAGAATTTCTTACGAAGAATATGTTTAAACTCTCGACATCGGCTAAAAAAAAAAAAAGAAATGTAGATGCCATTGAATCAAATAATAATCTATATATGGCAATATCAAAAATGCACTCATAACTCGAAAGTCTTAAGTATGTTTTTACAATGAAACTGCTTTAGTTTTATAAAAAATTGAATGATCTGAGCTGAAGCAGCTCCTTTCAAAAGAGAAATTACCCGTGGTTAAATTAAATTTATGAATTCATGCATGTTTGAAACAGTACTACTGGTGGGGGTGGGGGGCTGATCTTGCTTTGGTTGGTTGGATTGATTGGTTTCGAATCAAACGAAGAAAAGGTGTGCAACAAATGCCACTTTGCCTCGTTCAATTATTTAGTTTTAACTTTCAGTCTACACCAAGTTAGTATGATTTCAATTCTGCATCCATATTTAGCTGCACTACGAATCTGATCACATTAACATCTTCAACGAAGGGTGTTAATCAAGGATATCAAAATTATCAAGAGAAAAAGGACCCTGAAATATATTTCAGGGAACTTTTCCTAAGATACATATAAAATGGGAATTTACCTGAGATATATCTCAGACTCCCTACTCTCAATTATCAAATCATTAAAAAATATTAATGTAATATTTTTCCTTGTTCAATAGTACTTTTGACAGCTTAATTACCAAAATTTGTTTTACACGCCAACCAAGTATGATTATAATTAAATAAAAAGATATATGTTTTTAATGAAAATATATGTGTTTTTGTTGTTTTAGGAGGGTTTCAAAGAATGTCAAAAAATGACAATTTTGATTGACATTCCTAACACTTCAATGCAGGACCAACAAAAATATTATGCCAATTTATAACACATGATATTTGATACTATTTTTGACGTCCCCATAGGAGTTACTCTGTTCGTTTTGCCATTGCCGGTGCTACTTGGTGGTTTAAATTGAGTTTTCGATTTTAGATCAAAAGAGTATGTAATTGTGTAATTAAGCAGAAAGTGGGCTAGAGCTAAAAATTTATTTTAAAATTAAGAAATTAAAGTAGATAGAGATTCTTTTGAACAACTAAATTTGTTTTTTATAATTTTATTAATAAAAATTAATATCATTACTTACATATATAACTTATAAATTTATTTTTGAGAATTTGTACTCATCCATGACTACACATAACATAATAAAAATTAATATCATTATTTACATATATAACATATAAATTTATTTTTAAGAATTTGTACTCATCCATGCTACACATAACATAAAATTATCCAAAGACCAAATAACAAAAAAAAATAAAATTTTAACTTCTCACTCTAACTAACTTTAAATATCCCAGTTAGTTTGGGATTTTAGGAGCATATGACCTGATAGTCATCTCCAAGGGTAAAATCTAAATTTGTTAGTTATAATGCTTATCTAAATGGATTATACAATTTTTTTGCTAACAGTGCACATATACACTCCAATGGTGTTATGCATAATTATTTTAAGCTAAAATTATACCTAAAAGCTTTTTTAGAGCATCTTCAATGGTAAAACCTGTTAGTTAAATTCATCTATGTGTCACCTACATGGCATCTATGTGGCACATTTTAGATATTAGGTAAAAATTCAACACTCCAACCATTATCTATTAGCAAAAAAATATAGATAACTAAAATTGGGCTAGCTACATTTGTAAAACCTCTAAATCTATTAGGTATAATTTTAGATAATATAATTATACATAATACCATTGGAGTAAACCTAGAACCTCTTAGCTATAATTTTAGATAATTATCAATATATTATATTATAGCTAACAAATATACATAACACCCTTGGAGATGCTCTTAGCATCTCCAAGGGAAGAGACCCCTTAGCTATATTATCTAAGTGGCATCTATGTGGCACCTTTTACATAATATATATAAATTGGGGTACTCCAACCTTCTTTCCCCTTAGCAAAAAATATAGATAATCATATTTGGTCTTCTATATTTGTTGAACCCATAAACCTCTTATGTATAATTTTATTTAATTATAATTATAGATAACCCCATTGGAGTACATATACCTTCTCTTAGCTAAAATTTTACATATTCAATATAGATAATCATTTTAGCTAACAATTTTACATTTCACCCTTGGAGATATATCAAATCATACATGATTATCTATATTCTTTTTGCTAAGGGGTGATGGTTGGAGTGCAATTTTTTTTACATATTATCTAAAAGGACCACCTAGATGATACATGGGATGACACATAGATAGTTTAGCTAACAATTTTCTATCCTTGGTGATGCTCTAAGTGAATCAAATCTAAGTGGGAAGTCATGGTGATGGGATGATGCTGTGTTAGTTCTCTCCCGTCGAGATGCGCAAGCTACTGGACTACCTAATTAAAGGAAAAACTATAAGTTATTAACAATTTTTGCAGAAAAAACTATTTTTTTATTAAATATATATTTTTTGCAAAATTATGGAGTTTTAGAATTTTTTTAAAAAATATGGTTTGCAATTTTGCAATCATATTTGCAATTGACATCAACCAAAATTAACCACAAATGCTACTGTAAACCTTTAGTAATTAAAACCATTTTTAGTTGCATAATAGGTTAATTAATAAGTTGCGCTAGTAAAATTAAATGCAACCTCAAATACTATCAAAACTAATCCCAAATGCAACCAAATATAACTTAAAGTAGTTTCTCACAACTATTATAATCCTAAGTACTATGTTTAGCATTACCAATTAGGGGTCAGCAAAAAAAACCGAAATCGAGCCGAAAAACCGAAAAATCGTACCGAAAAAAAAACGTAACTAAAAAATCGTGGAAAAACCGTAACCGAACCGAACCGATACCGCGGTTTGGTAACGGTTTCGGTATTGACTTAAAAACCGAACCGAAAATATATTATTTTAATAATTTATAATTTTATATTATATACTTATATAAAATATAGGATTTTATAGATATAGAGTCCAGACTTATACAATTTATATCCATTATACTAAATAAAAATATATATTATACTAACCCTAATTTAATTGACCTTTTAATATATATTATACTAAAACTAATACTGTATGTTAGCATGGCTGGTGCAAAATGTCTATGCACATGCGTGAGTACAAGGCTTCAAAAATTCCTTCTATACAATAATACAGAAAACCAATTTAACTAGTACACTGCAAATTGTTATACAACTTCCAGGGGTCAATTGCGTACACTGGTTTCATATCAATTGTGTACACTGATTTCATATAGTAAACAGGCGCCTTCCAGAATATAAGGTATTAAGTATTAAAAATAAAAAACCGAAAAAAATCGAAACCGACAAACGGTTAACCGAACCGAAAAAAACCGTTCCGAACGGTTCGGTTACGGTTAATAAGTAAAAACCGAAACGAACCAACATGTACGGTTTGGTAACGATTTCCGGTAAAAACCGAACCGACCCATGCATACCCCTACTACCAATTGAAAAAATAGGAGCGCAAGTAAACAAGTTGATTGGCTTATGTACAAATCCTAACCAATTCCAAAAGCTTTAATATAACTACGTAAGAGCATCTCCAAGTGAAATCTAAATTTGTTAGCTATAATGATTATCTAAATGGATTATACAATTTTTTTGCTAACAGTGCAGATATACACTACAATAGTGTTATGTATAATTATGTTAAGCTAAAATTATACCTAAAAGTTTTTTTAGTTCAACACATATCGAATCATACATGGTTATCTATATTTTTTTTTGCTAATGTGTGATGGTTAGAGTGCAATATTTTTTACATATCATCTAAAAGGGTCACCTAAATGACATATGGGATGTCACATAAATATTTTAGCTAACAGTTTTCTACCATTGGAGATGCTCTAAGGCCCCAAGTTTTCTCTTATCAAAATTATTTAAAGTAGCACAAGTTTTTGCTTGCATGTTTGATTCAAACGATAACCAGAACTAGAATTCTGTGGTAGACAAAAGGCTGGTATACAAAAGGCTTATCATTTTAACTTGATACATATAAAGCCCAAGTTAATAAATACCAAAAAACAAGGCCCAACTCAAACATATAATATTAAAAACAGAATCCCAAAATCCCATCCCCAAGTTTAGGGATATAATTATTATTCATTTATTCTTATAATTATTGAATTGCCACTCTTATCCTCTCACACTATACTCATTCCATATCTCTTCAAACTCAATTGTCAACCCAAACTATCACAATAAAAATGGCACTGTCTTTAGGGGTTTTCACCACTCTATTCGCCGCCACAGCGCCGCCGGCCGTCAAGTCATCGTATTTTCCGGTACCCAATAAAGCAATCTTTGTTTCAAACAACCCATGTGGTGCTAATATGCGCAGAGTAACGTGCGCTGCTTCTGCTACGCCTAAGGCTGAGACCAAGAAGATTAGAGAG
The DNA here is from genome assembly GCA_036435485.1 of Saposhnikovia divaricata. Taxonomy (NCBI): domain Eukaryota; kingdom Viridiplantae; phylum Streptophyta; class Magnoliopsida; order Apiales; family Apiaceae; genus Saposhnikovia; species Saposhnikovia divaricata. The sequence continues at coordinate 126,836,715 of CM071595.1, forward strand.
CCCAGAGGTATTACAAAACCCCGGCCGGTGACGCCGGAAATGCAAGATATTGTCGGCGTTCCGGAGATTCCTAGGACTCAGGCACTTAAGCTTATTTGGGCTTACATTAAACAACATAACTTGCAGGTATATATGTTTAAAGTATATTTTCACAGAGTTGATGTTTTAGTATGTGTTTGATAATATTGGGTTGATGGTGTAATGTGGGTTTTGTTTATTCTGTTGGGTTATTGACATTTTGAAGTGTGTGATAAAGATGTGTTTATGTTTTTATGACAAGTACGAATAGGGGAGGCAGTTTCGGTTTTCGGGTTTTGTTAGTAAACAGGTCGAATTAGTTGGATTAATTTTGTGTTGTACTAAAATTGGTTGAAGTTTGACAAAAATGAATGTACAAGCCTAAAAGAATACATTTTTAGAATTTATATCAATTGGAGTCATGTTTGGGTTAGTCAAGTAGTGTCGAGTTTCAGTTTAGCGTTTTGTCTCCGCATATTGTGTGGATGGTTGAGTTGGGGGTTTAAGTTGTGTTAGAAATTCCCACCCCTATTTACAATGCCAGATGAAGCTGATTTTATTAGATGTATGTGTAGTCTTATAGAATGGCCTGTAGTGTCTTAGCCACTGCCAAGTCTTTATGCTACTCGGTTTGAGTCTTTACTAGTACAAGACTCACAATGTCAATGTGATTTAGGTGTTGCATTTGGGATATGTTTGTGCTTTTGGTTGGAAAAATATGTGGTTTAATGTATGTGTTGGATCAAATGTAATAGGGGTGGAAAAGTGTGACTGATAATAATTTTTGAACTTGTCATACTCGATATGTTTATGGGATCTAGTGTCATTTGTAATGAATTTGAATAAACTCTGTTGTAATTGATGACGTATGGTGGTATTCTTAGTCATGTTAGTGAGATTAATAGAGGATCGTGGGACAGCCTATTGATATGGGCATTGATGGGGGAGGCAGGGGATAATTAGGGTTAGGGTAGAAAACTCTCGCAAGAGATTTTCATAAAACAACGATATACTAATCTCAATAATAATAACTCTAATGAATTACAATAATAAAGTCCAATATATAGTAAACTACTTTCCTAATCAACTAAAATTCTAATGAACTAATATCCTAAATTAAAGGGATTCTAATTAGCTAATATCCTAAATTAAAGGGATAACAAATATTATATAAACTAATTGGGCCTCCAAAGCCTTTTATATTGTTGCCAAATACTCTCTTTGGGCTTCTTGACCCACTGTCCTGCATCAATTCTCCTCCGCTGAAAAGAACTCGACTCCGTCGAGTTAATAAAATCAAAAGAAGCACGAGAGAGCACCAAAGATAGTTGAACAAGTGGCATGTGAAAACGAGCACAAGTAAGAGTATGTCGTCGACCATTCTTAATAATCGTATATGTGTTGGCACGTGCAACATGATGAGCATCTCGATCAACAAGCCATGGACGCCCCAAAATGACATCACAAAGCTTCAATGGAAGAACATCACACATCACCGCATCATTAAACCTCCCAACCGAAAATGTAAACAAAAACCTTTCCCGAACACGTAATTTCGTATCATCTATCCATGTTATATCATAAGGTTCAGGATGCAATTCCACTTTTAATCCTAACTTACGAACCGTCTCCTTAGATATCACATTAGTACAACTCCCGGTATCAATGACAAGAGTACACAATTTACGAGCACATGTAACTCTAGTGTGAAAGATTTGTTGGCGTCGTACATGTGAATCATTTGCACCATCCTTTGTTGCCTGCATAATCCCAAGATTAGCTGCCCTCTCTAGGTGTTCCTCCGCCTCTAAATCTTCTTTAATCATCTCAGCATATAAATCATCATCGTTTTCTTTTCCCACCACATTGACCCTTTTTTGACATGCTATTTTGTTTTGGAGAAGGACACTCGAACGTCTCATGCCCAATTCCTTGACAGTTAAAACATCTGCTAGTGTTGCTACCTTGTGATGAAACTGGAGCACGATTATATTTGCTAGCAACCGTTTGTTGACCTTGAATAGGATCTGAAATAACATAAGCATTCCTCGACGGGCTGGAGTATGAACTCATCCCAATGCTTCTCCTTTTTAGACCATCCTCCACTGAATGTGCAATCTGAATAGCATCCTTCAAAAGAAAACATCTACTACCAGCTACTTTACCTGAAATATCATGATTCAAGCCTCGTCGATACATAGAAATAAGGACGTCTTCATCCCACGGAAACTCAGATTGTGCTGCCAAACTATAAAACTGTCGAGTGTAATCTGCAACGGATTTGCTTCCTTGCACAAGCTCAGTAAACTGAAGTGAAGCACGTTGTTTATAGTCCGCGGGCTTAAATTGACGAACCAAAGCAGCTCTCATGTCTTCCCATCTTGCCACATGATTATATCCTGATCTTTGGTATTGTTCCCACCAAATACGAGCAATTCCTCTTAATTTCGCAGCAATAAAAACCACTTTTTTATCCTCGGCCAGATTATACCATTGAAAGAAGTTGTCAACACTATGTAGCCAATCTAGGAATACATCCGGTTCTTGGTCTCCACGAAACTCAGCAACTTCAAGTTTCACTGTATTTATTCTCTGTTCTAGAACATTAGGTTGAGGCTGCAATTGAGGTTGAGGTTGATGTTGCGGTTGTCGTTGAATACCAGTAAACTGTTGAAGGGTATTAGTAATAAACTTAAGTGATGCCTTCACATCTTGCATCTCTAAAGTCAAACCTTCAATTTTGTCCTCAATATTTTGTGACCTCTCATTATTTTTCCCAATATGCTCATCAAGACGACTGTTTACTTCACCAGCATTAACCATTTTGTGGTATTGAAGGCTGATCTGCAGTTTCGTTCAGGGGCTGTTTGGCAGTTTTTAGAAAGTTCAAGGGACTGGAAAGGCAGGGACTGTTTTATCAACTCCCACGTATAGATATGTGTATGTATGTATATAGTCCTTGACAGATCTCTTTTTTTGACTTTCTTCTTTTCTGGTTTGCTTCACAAAACACTGTTTGGTGTTAATTTACTGAATGAGTAATGCTTGAAAGGTGTTTGACAAGAGTTTTGAAAGAGATGTGTATATATGTAGGCAGGGATATAAGTATTTTCTGGTGCGGCTAGGGTTTGCAGATGGATTTGGGCAAAAATTGGTGACTAAAGGTAGGTGGCTGGCGGCTGGTGGCTGTGGTGGTTGTTGGTGACGGTGTTTGGCTGGAACGGTGGCTGTGATACCACTTGATGGGGGAGGCAGGGGATAATTAGGGTTAGGGTAGAAAACTCTCGCAAGAGATTTTCAGAAAACAACGATATACTAATCTCAATAATAATAACTCTAATGAATTACAATAATAAAGTCCAATATATAGTAAACTACTTTCCTAATCAACTAAAATTCTAATGAACTAATATCCTAAATTAAAGGGATTCTAATTAGCTAATATCCTAAATTAAAGGGATAACAAATATTATATAAACTAATTGGGCCTCCAAAGCCTTTTATATTGTTGCCAAATACTCTCTTTGGGCTTCTTGACCCACTGTCCTGCATCAGGCATATTCCCAGTTTTGAAATGAACTGAGCTTTGATCCTTAAACTCATTCCCTTGGTAAATAGAATCAATGTTAGCAAGATAAATAGTGTTTCAATATGGATAATTTATAAGAGTGAAGCTTTGAAGTTCTTCATGATCCAACTTAATCTGGGTAAAAATAAACCATTTTCTTAGGGCCGACTTTTGCCAAAGGGAAGTATGAAATCAACTTAGTAAAATCAGTGGTCTTAACTATTGTTTAGTGTTAGCCGGATAAATTTTGCAAGAATGATGATAGGCATAGCTGCACTCCTACTTAACATGCCATTAATTGATGCCGAACACACTAATGTCTAGTTTAAAACTATATGTGTACTACTTAGATTTTACACACTGCACATATTGTTGTGCCTATGTAATTGTTGGTGTTTTATAAACTGCATTTTGAAATGTGCCTATAATAAGAATAAACTTGCCTATATCAATGATATAGGATAATCTGGCTCTTGGGAGACAAAAGGTATTTGTCTTGTTGGAACGACACAATCTCTTTATAGGTGCCTTACTGGCTTTATATATTATCCTTTCGATAGATTATGGTCTGTCAAAAAATAATGACAATATTATGATTTTGTTATCCTGATGGTTTAAACGTGTGATGTCCATATTATGTTAGCTGATGGTTCGAACGTGTGAGGTGTTTTTTTTTCTATTTTATTGGAACTTGCCTATTTGCAGGACTATTATCTGGAGCACTTGCTCTAAAAATTATCTGTTTAATTATTTAATCTCACTCAATACTGTATACATGGTGGAGAAGAACATGATAACATGCTTTTTTAGTTGGTTGTATCCATTACTAATGCCGTGAAATGTTTTTATATTATCACAGATTTATTTTTAAAAAAATAATAATTAAATCTTTGTTGTTACTTCTTATTAGGACCCTGAAAACAAGAAGATAATCATTTGTGATGAGAAGCTTAAGAAAATCTTCAAAGGGAATGATCGGGTTGGATTCCTCGAGGTTGCAGGATTAATTAGTCCTCACTTTCTTTAGGTGGACTGTGTGGCAAGGTTTCTTCCCTAGTATAGTACTAAATGGCAGTTTGAGCATGGTTTGACAATATATCTTCAGAAAACAGTGGTGCTGCTTTCAGTAACTTTTGTAGTCGTGTTTAGTCGCACACCCGTGGAGGGGTCCGGGATTTAGCTCAATTTTGATTTATCAAATAGTAGTGTTTTGTTTTATGGATGTTATTGGACGTATACAGGTGTGTGTTGTGTTTTTGTAGCCACTTCAGATGTTTAACTTCTTCAGCCTATCTATCTTTTGATATATTTTTTCCATGGTTTATAATTTATACATAATTAGATGTACGGGATGGGCAGACTCTTTGAATCGTCAAACCCATCCTCCTAAAGTTTCAGCCGCAGACTCTTTGAATCGTCAAACCCATCCTCCTAAAGTTTCAGCCGAGTGTCCAGTTATCACATTCCTCTTAACCTGTCGAAGCATTGTTCTTCATCTATACGATGAAATTTGTGCTGAGCCTCTGCTATCCCATTCTTCCTATGTAACCTTCATTGTCGTAAACAAACAAAATTAGATTGTATGATCTTGGTTTTTGATTTTTCACCAACTCTACCAAAGTTTAGCCAATGTCACACCCTCTAATATAATTCCATAGGTACAAACGCCAAACAATGGTCAGTTTTGGCTGAAACAACTCGAGATACTAAGATACTAACATGATTCAACCAAGACGTTATCCCAAATTCCTACCTTAAACTTCTAAAAGTGAACACAACTTAAGATGGTGAACCATGTAAAACACCTGACGCTTGGAGGTTTTATAACAACGAATTAAATGTGATTTGCGTCATAGAGTGCGACGATAATGGATAACTTGGTGCGGGCATGGCGTGCTTTGGCAAACGCCAAATGGATAATACAAAACTTTTTATTATAATTTTTGCCAAAAATATATTTGAAATTGCATAAACAAAATCAAAATAAACCTACAACTCTACACACTTGCGCACTATTGTAAAACTAAAATCTTATGAATGGAGTTAAATTATTTTCTGCTATATCTGGCCTCCATCCAAACAAGGAAAAAAGTCTTTGTTTCTTTGCAAATGTGGCGAATGAAGTTATCTAGTCTGTTCTTCTTACCACTGGGTTTACTTGAGACTTTCTTCCAATTTGTTATTTGGGAGTTCCCTTGATATCTTCTAAGCTGACCACTCGAAATTGCCAGCCTCTTATGATGAGAATTCGTAAGAAAATTGATTTATGGACTAACAAAACTCTTAACCATGCTGGACGGCTGCAACTACTCAAAAGTAGTTTTATTTGTTATGCAAAGCTATTGGTCCATACATTTGGCTTTACCTGTTTTGGTACTCAGAAATATTCAGTTCCTTTTTGTCAAATTCCTCTGCGGAAAATCAGCCTCTAATGCTAATAAGCAGGTCAAGGTATCATGGCAGGAATGCTGTCTTCCAAAGGAGGAAGGTGATTTGGGGATTCGTGACCTATGTGAATGGAGTCGCGTTGCTTTTCTATTCCATCTTTGGAGAATCATCCAACCCAATTCATCATCATTGTGGGTTGTTTGGTTTAAAAAATACATCTAAGGTAATAAGGTCTTCTGGGCAATGAATATCCCTTCTGAAGTTGCTTAGTGTGTGCGTAGAATCTTGCAGGCCCGTCATGAAGTTGCTTGGGTTAATGGGATCAATTTGCTTCGACATTTTCACCCTACTATCATCACATTGGCAAACTCCACCAACTTAGCAAAGGTTGGGCAATATATTCAGAATGGATCTTGGTCCTTGCCTTCATCAAACCATCCCTGGATTATTGAGCTTTGTAGGTTAGTTTCTAGAATTTGCATATCTCGGAATGACACCATTCAATGGGATGGTCAACCTCCCATCCTGTGAATCTCTCTATGATTTAGTACTCAATCAGAGCTCGTGGTTTAGCTCCGCCATGGATTCAATCTGTGTGGAATAGTCTCTCTATCCTGAAATGCTCTTTTACTCTTTGGCTAGCGCTTAAAAACAGGTTACTCACGAAAGAAAGAAAGGATGGTTAGATTTGGCATGAACATAGACGTCAGATATGTCCTTTGTGATAATGATGCTGAAACCAATGATCATATATTCAGTTCCTGTGCATATGTTACTGAGGTTTTGGCAGGGATGGGTTTAGCTTTACTATGAATTGGATAATCTACTTAAATGGTCAATTCATAATGGGAGTCATTTCTGGAATGAAGAAGCTTTTGTACTTCCTCTTCATTGTCACTGTCTATTATATTTGGCAAGAAAGAAATGAAAGACTGCATAATCCAGGCCATGGTCGAACAGCTCAACATCTCAAGAGTCTGGTGTTTCGAATGGTTAGAGAGAAGGTATTTAGTAGCTCTACTTTCAAGAAGACTGCGAAGAGAGACAGATCCCTTATTCCTTTGTTGTACTGAATTAATGCTAGAAGAGATGTATTAGTTTGGTTACTATTTTTGTAGTTTGTCATTGCGCTAAAGGCTTTTGCTACATTGTAGCTAGTTTATTTCCGCGGGGTATACCCCTAGATTGTGTATTTTTCCCCTTTCTAAATATAATTTGCTTAGCAAAAAAAAATCTTAAATGACAGAGAAACTATCATTCCCTCTTGTCCTCCCAAACCCACCACCCACAAAACCTTTCTTCCAAGAACATCACCACCATCCAACCACCACACCTACTTCACTAACCCCTCTTTTTCAAGATCATTTTCTCCACCAAAAACCAAAAAATTTCACTTTCCCATAATCCCTTAAATCCAAAACCCTAAATTTTAATCCAAGAACTACAAGGCGCCTTGGAAAACAAAATGACCCACATAAATGCAAGCCATGGACTAATCACTATCTTTCTCCACTAGGTGAGTGTTAACGGAATAATTTGGTGATAACAAATTTCGAAGGTTGCTGGAATAACGAAATCATGAAAATAGGGGGATTTGGGATTATGGATGTTTGGGGCTGGACTTGAGAGGTGTCTCGACTTGTTAGATGTGTCGGATCCTTTTCCAAGATGTTTGCGTACTCTATATTTATAGAGATCAAGCCAACGCAGTTCTAATTGGTTTTTAATCCCTATGATTGTTAAGGTATGTATTGAAAATTAGTAGATTTTATCTATTTAAATTATATTCGCGTTGGGATACCTTCCTGATTTGAAGGATATCATTTGAAGATATTTTCTATCATTAATTGGAGATTATTCCTCGTTTCAGAGAGAGGAAGTAATTAACTTGAGAATTAAGTTAATTATTATTAGATTCATATTGGGAAATTTGGGAAATTATTGAGCCTGGCGAAAATAGGCGGTAACAACAACCCCAAGTTCTTCAGTGCAACTTGATGGACTGGAGAACTAAGCATGCTTCGATCTTCCAAATTTCCTAAGTCACTGAAACAACTAGGAGAGAAAAATTAGTAAAAAATATGGAGCACCTAGATGCCCGTAATATGCATGTAGATGTAAACGAGACAATATGTGAGATGTAAAAAGAATAAATGTACGAGTAGTTTTATAGATGTGAGAGAATGTATCGTGGAGGGTCATCCAAGCATTATTCCATACTGTCATCAAAAATATTTCGACCAATATCCAGAAAAACAAACATAGCAAGAAATACCCTCCTTCAAGGAGGTCATATTCCCAAAAGATCTGGAAAATATCTTCTTAACATATCTCGGAATACCCTCCTTGCGAGGAGGACATATTCCCCTTTCCAGAAACACTAACCTTCCGAGGAGGTCATATTCCTGGAGATTAACTTGACGGGATTCCGGAAGTACGGATATTCCTCCCGGAAGTACGGTTTTTCAAGAATTTTTACTCGAAATACCCTCCTTCCGAGGAGGTCATAATCCCCTTTCCAGAAACACCTTCCTTCCGAGGAGGTCATATTCCTGGAGATTACCTTGATGGGGTTCCGGAAGTACGGATATCCCCCCCTCCCCGAAAGTACGGTTTTTCAAGGATTTTTAATATATCTCGGAATACCCTCCTTATGAGGAGGTCATATTCCCCTTTCCCAAAACACTCCCCATGTGAGGAGGTTATATTCCCGGAGAAATAAGGAAGACCCTCCTTTCGAGGAGTTCATCTACCAAAGCCATATAAGCATTATCCAAAATTCTTCGAAAAAATATAAGCAACACCCGAAGGGTAAATCTTCCAAAATCTTACCCTCGCAAAAGAGGGTTTTCCCAAATAATACTCTTCTCAAATAAGAGCCTTCCAAAATACTGCCCCCACAAGAAAGAGTCTTCCAAAATAATAGACTATCCAAATAAGAACCTTCCAAAATAGTACCCCCAAAAAGGAGGGCCTTCTAAAATGTTATCCTCATCAAAAGAGGGTCTTCCCAAATAATACTCTTCTTAAAGAATAACCTTCCAAAATAATACTCCAAAAAAGGAGGGTCTTCCAAAATATTACCCTCATTAAAGGAGGGTCTTCCAAAATAATACTCTTCTTAAAGAAGAACCTTCCAAAAATATTACCCTCATCGAAAGAGGATCTTCCAAAATATTACCCCCAAATGAGGGTCTTCCAAAATATTACCCCCCACAAAGGAGGGCCTTCCAAAATCTTGTAGCACGAATATTACACCTAAAATCTTGGACATCTTCGCGATTCAAATTCTTTCCAGATATGTTTTTAACATTTTTTATCTTCTAAACGATTTTTGCCTAAAAATACAAAACATGAAGTTGTAGAGAACGCAAAGATCTTTCCGACAAGATATGGCTCATCAGAAATGGACTTATAACAAATCGGGAATCAAATAAAACATCTGATGATTGACTTCTCGATGCTGAAAAACGAGATCTGATTGTTTTTTGTGATTTTGAGAATAGATCGAAATATAATCTGAGAAAACTCAAAGAATGAAATTTATAGGAAATTTAAAAATATTTCCGACTCATTAAAAATCATCAAAATCCGACATGCATTGAATTTACTACGAATTTTATAAGATAGCTGATTTGTATGGACAGAATCATAAGAAAACTTATCTTAATTCAGAATAGAGCCACCGTCTTCATCGTTTAGCTCTTCCAGTAAAGCAGCTCTAGATCCATAATAACCCCCATGCGTATGAATTGATTGTCCTCCACAATCAAAAAGTAATGCCCTCCTTAGCGCCAATTGTTAACGGAAGAATTTACTGATAACAAATTTTGGAGGTTGATGGAATAACGAAATCATGAAATCGGGGGATTTGGGATTATGGATGTTTGGGGCTGGATTTGAGAAGTTTCTCGAATTGTAGATGTGTTGAATCCTTTTCCAAGATGCCTGCGTACTCTATATTTATAGAGATCAAGCCAACGCAGTTCTGTTAAGGATTGATTTTAATCCATATGATTGTTAAGGGATGTATTGGAAATTGATAAGTGGATTTTATATCCACTGGGAATCCCTCCGTTTGGCTTAAATTGATTGTTTTGGACTCAAGTTGTTGTAGTTTTGATGTGTTTTGCTGAGTTGTGCAGATTTACGAGAATGTTGATTAAAGTTGATGCTTTTATCGTTCTTGGAGAATTAATTAATTAAAATTCGGATTTTTGAGAAGGGCTGCGCAGCTTATACTGTTTGGGCCATATCTGGAGTTCTAGAAGTCCGTTTTCAGCCCATTTACAGTCCACGCGAAGCTTGAGAGATTTTCTACAATATGGGATAGGTTTCACACGACCAGGCCGCGTGTGGTGGGCCCAGGAAGCACGACCAGCAGATAGATGGAAGCAGAAAAATTACTGTTTTGCCCTTTTCTAGTTCTAATTGTATTTTAGGCAAGTTTTATTACCTGAATTGAATTCTAATTGTAATAGAAGGTAATATCTTGCTGGGCAAGATTTGTAGAGCCTATTTAAACACATCTTACCATTGTAAATCATAACAATTCATAGCTGTAAATCGTATCAAGGTACTTTCTATCTTCAATTCTTTCTTCAATCTTATGTTTTCATTCATTATTATTATTATTATGTTTTCTTTATTAAATATGCGTAACTAATTCTCTAATCTGAGGATTGGGTAGTATTCCTTGGTATTCATGCATGCTTGATTATGTGATTTTCTGCCTGGCTGATTTGTTAATGAGATCTTAACACAATTAGGGGAGTCATGAACCTTTGATTGTATTCTAGGGATTGTAATAAGCTTGGGAGAGAAGTTGCAATCTTAGTACATGATTTAACAGACATAATTTGAATATTAGATCGGGAGATTAATAGGAGAATTGTGAGACATATAATTCTTGGTAATTAACAGTTTATAGATATACTCTGATTGTATCACGGGAGTGTCAATTAAGGTGTAGCTGTAAGCAATATATTGTAGCCTGGGAGGGTGCAGTATAACTTTAGAAGAATTGTTTTCAGCAAGGTAGGAACACAGATATCACATTAATATTGAGCATGTATTGAACCAGGTGAAGAACCCCAGTTCTTAGATTGTTTTCCAACATATTTGAATCTCAGTTTAAAATTAATTCTTAGTGCTTATAATTAGTTCTTGGTTAATTTAGTTAATACACAGACCCAAAAAAAAAAATTCTTCTTACACACTTCTAGACGTAAAGAGATAAGAAACCTGAACTTTGATATTACATTCAGTCCTTCCCTGCGAACGAACACACAAAAATACTACTAACAAATTGGCGCCGCTGCCGGGGAAGGCAGTATAGTTGAGTTTAGGTTAATTGTTTCTTATTGTTTAGATTTTAATTGGTTCCACAAGTTGTTTTGTTGGTGATTTTCAGGTGTATGCTACGTTCATCTTGCGCTAGAAAATTGGAATTTGACCCTGAAATCGAGCGTACTTTGAGAAAGCTAAGAAAAGATAAAGCTAAGATGGGAGATCCAGAACCTCGACCAGCTGTTAATGTTGATCAGTCTTCTATTTGGGACCATGAGACACCGAATCCAGCCAATTGCATGTACAAAACTCCAGAGATTGGTGCAGCTCAGTTCCATATTAATCCGAGCTTAATTCAGATGATCAGCAATCAGGCTTTTGAAGGAGACATTGAATTAGAAGACCCACACAGACATCTAGAGCGTTTTGTGCAGATGTGTGGCTCATTCAGAATCACTGGTGTTACGAGTGATCAGATTCGTCTCCATATGTTTCCCTACTCTATTAAGGGAAGAGCTTTGGAATGGTTTCAGCAACTTCCAAACACTTCGGTTGCTACATGGGAGAGTCTTTCTACGGCATTCTTGTCCAAATACTATCCCTCTGACAAGACGCAACAGTTGAGGACTATGATTATGAGTTTTAAAGCACAACCGGGTGAAGGTCTGTATCAGGCATGGGAAAGATTCAAGGCACTATTGAGGAAGTGTCCACATCATGGCTTAGAAGATTGGCAGGTCATTAGTACTTTTTATGGGGCCATGAATGCAGATATTCGTTTGAGTTTGGATGTGGCTGCTGGTGGAAATTTCAAGAAGGCACCAACTACACAGGCTAAAGCACTTCTTGAGGAATTAGCATCTAATAATTATTCATGGGCACCTAGTGGGACGAGCTCAGCAAAAGCAGCACAAGAATCTGAGATGATCAACATGCTGGCTCAAAAGTTGGATACTCTAACTCAGGAGGTGCGAGGACAAAAGGTAAATGTGAATGCTATTTCATCACCTATGGAAGGGTATCATGATTATGGTGCTAGTCAGAACTCGTATGCTCCACAATTTCCAGAAGAAGCATCTTTTATTCAAGGAAGACAGCCTTGGCCTGTGCAGAATAATTCTTACTACAATCCGAATCAAAGGCCAAACAATAATCTTTCTTACAGCAATAATCATGCAGCTAATCCTTCCTATGCATTTCCAAGGCAGAATCAACCTCCTGGTTTTCAGTCACGACCACCATATCAAGCACAGCAGCAGTATCAACCTCCGCCAAAGAAAGAACCAGCTGAGTGGGAGGTTGCACTAAATAAGATTATGCAAGGGACTTCTGGGGCATTGGCTAATATGGAATCAAGAATAGATCAGATGGCATCATCTCAAAAGATGCTAGAAACACAGATTGGACAGATTGCCTCAAAGATGGGTGTTCGTGAGCAAGGATCACTTCCTAGTCAACCCGACCAGACTGGTAAAGAGCAATGCAAAGCAATTACTTTGAGGAGCGGAAGAGAGTTGCCCGAGGTTGAGATTCTTAAGCCTAAGGAGAGTGATACTGAGAAAGAGGATAAGCCAGTGGAGATTGCTGCAGACACGTCACAAAAAGAAGATGAGAAGAAGAAGGAAGAAGAAGATTCAGAAAAGCCGTATGTTCCTCCACCACCTTATGTTCCTCCTATTCCATTTCCACAGAGACTTCACAACAGGCATTTAGAGAAGCAGTACGAGAAGTTCTTGACTATGTTCCGGCAGTTGCATGTTAATATTCCGTTGGCTGAAGCTTTGAATCAGATGCCACTTTATGCTAAATTTCTTAAGGAGATGTTGACAAAGAAGAGGAAACTTGAAGATGCAGAGACTATTACTCTTAATGCTGAATGCAGTGCAGTCATCCAAAAGGCCATTCCTCAGAAATTGAAAGATCCGGGAAGTTTCTCTCTGCCTTGCACTATTGGAAAGATGGAAAACATGAAAGCCTTGTGCGACTTAGGGGCAAGTGTGAGTTTGATGCCATATTCAATCTGCAAAAGGCTTGGTCTTGGAGAACTTAAAAAGACACGAATTTCACTACAGTTGGCGGATCGTTCTGTTAAGTATCCATTGGGAATTATTGAAGACGTGGTTGTTAAAGTGGATAAATTTGTCATACCTTGTGATTTTGTGGTGTTAGAGATGGATGAAGATGTCGAGATACCCATTATCTTGGGACGGCCATTCTTGGCTACTGCTGGCACTACAATCGATGTTAAAGCTGGAAAATTGACATTGAATGTTGGCGAGGACAAAGTGGAATTTGATCTGAACAAAGCAATGAAGATGCCTCCTTTTGGAGCAACTTGTTTTACCATTGACATAGTGGATGACATTGTTCAGCTCGAGAATGAACACTTCGGGGGAGCAGATCGGGTGTTGGATGATGTAGTCGAAGAAGAAGCACTGGTTGTACGAGACACAGAAGTTGAGATGGCTTTTACACTTTCAGAGGCACCACAGGTGGAACTTAAACCTCTACCTGATAATTTGAGGTATGCCTTTCTTGGTCCTAATGATACATATCCTGTGGTAGTTTCTGCTTTGCTCATTGAAGATGAGAGAGAAAAGTTATTACATGTTCTTCGGCAATATAAATCAGCTATTGGTTGGACAATTCAAGATATCAAGGGAATTAGCCCTGCTCTTTGCATGCATAGAATTGCCTTAGAAGATGATCATAAGCCTGTGATTGAGGGACAAAGAAGATTGAATCCGAATTTGCAAGAGGTGGTGAAGAAAGAAATCACTAAGTTGCTTGATGCTGGTATCATATATTCGGTTCCACACAGTAAATGGGTGAGCCCTATTCATGTTGTGCCTAAGAAAGGTGGGATGACTGTCGTTCACAATGAGAAGAATGAGTTGATTCCTACGAGAACAGTAACAGGTTGGAGAGTTTGCATTGATTATAGGAAGTTGAATAACGCTACTCGCAAAGATCACTTTCCCCTCCCATTCATTGATCAAATGCTCGAAAGGTTGGCGGGCAATGAGTATTACAACTTTCTGGATGGATTCTCGGGTTACTTTCAGATTCCTATTGCACCCGAAGATCAAGAGAAGACTACCTTTACTTGTCCTTATGGCACTTTTGCTTATCGGAGGCTTCCTTTTGGTTTGTGTAATGGTCCTTCGACGTTTCAACGGCTCATGAACCACATTTTCTCAGATTTTATAGGGCGAGACATGGAGGTCTTTATGGATGACTTCACGGTTTATGGTTCTTCTTTTGAATCATGTCTAGCCAGTTTATCAAAGGTGTTGCAGAGATGTACTGAAACGAATCTTGTTCTTAATTGGGAAAAATGTCACTTTATGGTGAAGGAAGGCATTGTGCTTGGACATAAAATCTCTAATAAAGGCATTGAGGTCGATAGAGCAAAAATTGAAGTTATTGAAAAATTGCCACCACCTTCATCTGTGAAAGGAATTCGAAGCTTTCTTGGGCATGCTGGTTTTTATCGACGGTTCATCAAGGATTTCTCCAAGTTAGCTCGGCCACTCTGCAATCTTCTTGAAAAGGATCGTGTTTTTGACTTTGATGAAAGTTGTCTTGATGCTTTTAACAGGCTGAAAAAGGAACTTACTTCTGCACCCATAGTTACATCTCCCGATTGGAGCTTGCCATTTGAGCTTATGTGTGATGCTAGTGACTATGCTGTGGGTGTTGTTCTTGGGCAAAAGAAGGATAAGCGGATGCACGTGATAGCTTATGCAAGCAAGACTCTTGATGATGCACAAATCAACTATTCCACTACGGAGAAAGAGCTACTTGCAGTGGTATTTGCACTTGATAAATTCAGATCATATCTTGTTGGGTCGAAGGTGATTGTCTATTCAGATCATGCTGCTATTCGTTTCTTGATGACGAAGAAGGATGCCAAACCTCGTCTAGTTCGTTGGATTCTTTTACTTCAGGAGTTTGATCTTGAGATTCGAGATAAGAAGGGGTCCGAGAACTTGGTAGCTGATCATTTATCTAGGTTGGACCAAGGAGATGGAGAGGTAGGAGGTGAAAAGCCTATTAATGATAAATTTCCGGAAGAGCAGCTTCTAGGTGTGTCCTTGTCTACACCATGGTATGCAGATTTTGTGAATTACATTGTGGGAGGAGTTGTGCCGGATAATCTTTCTTATAATCAGAAGAAGAAGTTCTTTTATGATGTGAAGCATTACTATTGGGAAGAACCGCTGCTTTATAAAGAATGTGCTGATGGAATGTTTCGTAGATGTGTACCTCATGATGAAGTTCCTCATATTTTCCGACATTGCCATTCTCTAGAGTGTGGAGGTCATAACAGTAGCATGAAGACAGTGGCGAAAGTTTTACAGTCAGGATTCTATTGGCCAACCATGCATCAAGATGCTAGAGACTTTGTAGCTAAATGTGATAGATGACAACGAGTTGGGAATATTTCGAGGAGGAACGAGATGCCTTTACAATCTATTCTTGAGGTGGAGATTTTCGATGTGTGGGGGATGGACTTCATGGGTCCATTTCCATCTTCTTATGGAAATCAGTATATTTTGGTGGGAGTTGATTATGTCTCTAAATGGGTTGAAGCAATTGCGTCTCCTACTAATGATGCTAGAGTGGTGAAGAAGTTCTTGAAGAAAAATGTGTTCACTAGATTTGGAGTGCCAAGGGCTATTATCAATGATGGAGGTTCGCACTTTTGCAATAAACAGGTTGCTGATCTCTTGAAAAAGTATGGTGTGACACAAAAGGTGGCAACTCCTTATCATCCGCAAACAAGTGGACAAGTTGAGATTTCGAATCGTGAGCTGAAGTCAATTTTGGAGAAGACAGTGGCAAGTTCGAGAAAAGATTGGTCAACAAAGCTTGATGATGCTCTTTGGGCATATAGAACGGCATTTAAAACACCTATTGGGATGTCTCCATATAGGTTGGTTTTTGGGAAGCCATGTCATTTGCCGGTGGAACTTCAGCATAAGGCGTTTTGGGCGACAAGAAATTTGAATTTTGATTTAAAATCCGCGGGAGAGAAGCGTTTGCTTCAACTTGGAGAGCTTGAGGAGATTAGGCTCCAGTCCTATGAAAATGCTAGTATCTACAAGGAGAAGACCAAATTGTGGCATGATAAGCACATTCAGAATAAGGAATTTGAGGTTGGGCAGCATGTTCTATTGTTTAATTCAAGACTCCGTTTATTTCCCGGAAAGCTCAAATCACGTTGGACCGGACCTTTTGAGATTGTGAAGGTCTATCCTAATGGAGTTTGTGAGATTACTAGGGAAGGGTCAGATGTATTCAAGGTGAACGGGCAGAGACTTAAGCCGTACCTGCTTGCAGAAACATTGGAGCGAGGAATGAGCAGTCTTTACTTCCAGGACCTTATCATCAGTTGAGAATCGGCGTCGGGCTAACGACGTTAAACAAATGCGCTTCTTGGGAGGCAACCCAAGTTATGTAGTATTTTTGTAAAAAAAAAAAAAAAAAAAAAAGAAAAGAAAAAAAATTGAGTGTTGTGAGTTTGTAAAAAAAAAAAGAGAGTGTTGAGAGTTTGTAAAAAAAAAAAAATAGAAAAAAAAAGAAGAAGGATTTGAGTGTTGTTAGTATGTGAAAAGAAAAAAAGAAAAAAAAAAAAAGAAAAAAAAAACAGAAAAGAAACCTGTTCGGAAAAAACAAAAAAAAAAAAAAAAAAAAAAAAAAAGAGAAAATGCAGTTTGTTCCAGCGCAAGAGGCGCTAGAACCGTGCAGGAGCTTCAACAGAATGCAGGAGTGACTCGCGCATGAGGCGCCAATTCTGGCGCAGGAGCGCCGCAGTAACGCAGCACAGGAATGCGCATCAGGCGCGGATGCGCGCTTCAGGAATGCGCATCAGGCGCAGTCGCGCGCTTCAGACCTGCGCAACAGGTTCGTTTCCAGCGCTTCAGGCGCCAGGCCATACTGCTCTAGCCCGAATTTTTTCCATATAACACCCATGTTTCATATTTATTATTTTCTTTTATCATATCCTACTACAATTTCTCCAAACTTAAATCCCATTCCTAATTCAACTTGATTTTCAATCCTAAACAAAACACAAATCCATTATTATTTCTACTCTCATCTCCAATTTTACATCTCTTATATATACTTACACCTATACATACACAAGCCCATCCATATAAACCCAAAATTCTTAACTTTCATCCATTCAAAGTGCAAGGGGGATTTAAATTCGAAATTTTTGGGGATTCATCTAGCAAGTTCACCTCTTTGATTCAATTGGGTAATATTCTATCTTATTTTTTAATTGAATTTGTGAATTTTGCAAGCTAGGGTTCTTGGTGTATAATTTGGGGGTTCTTTATTTGGTGAATTGTTTGGAGATTATTGTGCCTTGCTTGATATTTGTTGATTATGGCTCCTAAAAGGCAACGAATAATGGGTGGTAGTAGTAGTGCTCGTCCATCTTCGGATGAGAATGATGTCGTGGGAGATGGAGTGGAAAAATTTGTGAATGAGAATGCCAAAACGGAGTATGGTAGGTTAGTTTCGAAGGGGGTCATTCAGGAAAGAAGGCTTGTGCCATATAAGTATGAGGAGATGGTTGCGATGATTAGTGAGCGGGGTTGGACGTTATTTTGTGAATTTGCTAATGATGCATCGTTGGATGTGGTTAGGGAATTCTATGCTAATGCTTCGATAGCAAGGAATAATTCCACGGTTGTGAGGGGTCGGAAGGTGGATTATTCGCCTCGTGCTATTCGTAATTTGATTAGGCAACCACCTAAGCCTAGAGATGCTACGGATTGGGGACAAAAGTCTAAGGATGATGTTGATCTTGATGCACTCATTGGTGAGTTATGTGTTCCGGGAACGAAGTGGAAATGTAAGTTAGGTACGGAGATAAAACGTATTTTCCCGGCTTCGTCATTGTCTGGTTTTGCAAAGGCATGGTTCTTTTTCATCAGTTCTAATATCATTCCGTCAAACCATGTTTCTGATGTTACTGTTGATCGAGCTATCTTGCTATGGGGTATTCTCAAAGGTGAGTATGTTGACCTTGGGTACCTTATTAATCAAAATATTTTTCGGTTTTTGGGAAGCAATTCATCAGCTAGTATTCCATATGCTTCTATTATCTCGTACTTGTGTGACGCATCGAAAGTCAAAGGGTATCAAGGTGAGCCCGTGCATAAACCTATGGCTTCTATTAAGGATGCTACTATTGATCGGTTGAGGTTGAAGGAGTGGCCGGGCGGCACTCCTCATCCTAGGGGATTAGGTTTTGTTGTTGATGGTGCTAGTGGTCAGAGAGCAGGCGCTCCGCCACCTGTTCAAAGGGCACCGGAAGTGGCTAGGGCAGGTTCTTCGCAGAGTATTATGGATATGTCCGTTTTTGAATCATATTTTCGTCGAATGACTAGGCGGTTGGATGCTATGCATGCGAGCAGTCGCCAGTATTCTGAGGACATGGGCATAGCTTTGGAGGCAAAGTTTCAGTCACCTAGTACTCCTGTTCAGTGGCCTATATTTGGAGCTCGGACTCCGTACCCTCCACCTGATTCTTCTGATGAAGATGATGAGGATGACGAGGGTGACGACAGCGAGGACGAGTAGGTATGTTTTCTACTTTCCCTTGTATTTACTTCCATTCAATGCGGACATTGAATCTTTTAAGTTTGGGGGTGTTTTGAGGGATTAGTAGTTGTTGTTGTATATATGTGTTCATGTAGGATTTCATGTTTTGCATATTATTAGTAGTAATTCATGCATTTATGTTCGTGTTATCTACGTTTGTTTCATATAGGACATTCTATTTTTATTTCTGTATACCATGTGAGTTCATTCTAGTTGCATTTTCATGGCATGCATATTTCATGATCCCTTAAGACGAGCTAATTCTGATTGGTAGGTACTTGTTTTATTGAGTGTGATTGATGATGAATAGAGGGTTGATTTATATTCCTTATGAAATTGACTTGCATGCTTCAGAAACACAACTTTTACACAGTCACAGTCTCATTGGGTGCTTTTGGGGCTAGGTTGAGGTCATGCTTGTTTGGTTGTTTGAGATTTAATCACTTGATTATATTTAGAATTTTCGTTATTCCCTTGATGGCGTAGGAGCACTAAAGTCTAAGTTTGGGGGAAACCAGGAATTTCATGCTAGTTGTTTAGTGTTAATGGCTAGGTGTCAAATGGCTAGTAGCCGGCTCATATTTATATGAGTAGTCTAGGGTTGGAAATGAGAAAGGCTCATTCCAGATCGCAGAAAAAAAAAAGAGAAAAAAAAAGCAAAAGAAAAAAAAAGAAAAAAAAAAAAAAATCAATAAATTGTTTATATGCAAAATTAACCAGGGTGAGCTCTTTAATACTTGAGTAATTAAGTCTGAGGGGACTTAGTCCTAGTAACCTAAAGCCCTTTGTGGTTTGGGATTGCTGACCTAACACTCGCTACATGGGTATTATTGTATAAGCCTTTTGGGGTCTCATTCATTGCACGGTTAAATAAGCATGCGTATTGTATATAGTATTATGTGTCAAAGTAATAAAGCATGAATACCTGGCTAACTTGAATGAGGATGAAGGTGTTTCCGAGGTTATGAAGTGTCTACAGTCTATTCTATTTATAAACCTGTGATTGTCTTGGCAAAGGATATGTATGATTTTTGACCTAGTTTTGGGAGTATTTCTGATGAGCATTGCACACACGCACGTTTCTGTCATGTATTGTTAGTATACGGGGACTTAGTCGAGCTCTATTTGGATTTAGTTGCATTCTTTGAGATATTTGCTTGTTAATTGGTTTTGGTTAGTTTGAAGGGGATCGTTGCATATTTCATATTAGTTGCATTCATGCATTGCATTGCATTAGGTTAAATGGATTTTGTGGGTACATTCGCTATAGGCCCTCACGAGACCTTACTCGTCCACTGGGGCTGCCTAGGGGTTTAAAGGGCTTGTTGCATATGCCAAATGCAACCGTGATCACCTACGGAAGTGGTACTAGTTAGTTAGTTGTAATTGTTTATGCTTGAGGACAAGCATCAGTTTAAGTTTGGGGGTTTGATAAGTGGATTTTATATCCACTGGGAATCCCTCCGTTTGGCTTAAATTGATTGTTTTGGACTCAAGTTGTTGTAGTTTTGATGTGTTTTGCTGAGTTGTGCAGATTTACGAGAATGTTGATTAAAGTTGATGCTTTTATCGTTCTTGGAGAATTAATTAATTAAAATTCGGATTTTTGAGAAGGGCTGCGCAGCTTATACTGTTTGGGCCATATCTGGAGTTCTAGAAGTCCGTTTTCAGCCCATTTACAGTCCACGCGAAGCTTGAGAGATTTTCTACAATATGGGATAGGTTTCACACGACCAGGCCGCGTGTGGTGGGCCCAGGAAGCACGACCAGCAGATAGATGGAAGCAGAAAAATTACTGTTTTGCCCTTTTCTAGTTCTAATTGTATTTTAGGCAAGTTTTATTACCTGAATTGAATTCTAATTGTAATAGAAGGTAATATCTTGCTGGGCAAGATTTGTAGAGCCTATTTAAACACATCTTACCATTGTAAATCATAACAATTCATAGCTGTAAATCGTATCAAGGTACTTTCTATCTTCAATTCTTTCTTCAATCTTATGTTTTCATTCATTATTATTATTATTATGTTTTCTTTATTAAATATGCGTAACTAATTCTCTAATCTGAGGATTGGGTAGTATTCCTTGGTATTCATGCATGCTTGATTATGTGATTTTCTGCCTGGCTGATTTGTTAATGAGATCTTAACACAATTAGGGGAGTCATGAACCTTTGATTGTATTCTAGGGATTGTAATAAGCTTGGGAGAGAAGTTGCAATCTTAGTACATGATTTAACAGACATAATTTGAATATTAGATCGGGAGATTAATAGGAGAATTGTGAGACATATAATTCTTGGTAATTAACAGTTTATAGATATACTCTGATTGTATCACGGGAGTGTCAATTAAGGTGTAGCTGTAAGCAATATATTGTAGCCTGGGAGGGTGCAGTATAACTTTAGAAGAATTGTTTTCAGCAAGGTAGGAACACAGATATCACATTAATATTGAGCATGTATTGAACCAGGTGAAGAACCCCAGTTCTTAGATTGTTTTCCAACATATTTGAATCTCAGTTTAAAATTAATTCTTAGTGCTTATAATTAGTTCTTGGTTAATTTAGTTAATACACAGACCCAAAAAAAAAAAATTCTTCTTACACACTTCTAGACGTAAAGAGATAAGAAACCTGAACTTTGATATTACATTCAGTCCTTCCCTGCGAACGAACACACAAAAATACTACTAACAGAAATTAGTAGATTTTATCTATTTAAATTATATTCACGTTGAGATACCTTCCTAATTTGAAGGATATCGTTTGAAGATATTTTCTATCATTAATTGGAGATTATTCCTCGTTTCAGAGAGATGAAGTATTAACTTGGGAATTAAGTTAATTATTATTAGATTCATATTTGAAAATTTGGGAAATTATTGAGCCAAACGAAAATAGGAGGTAACAACCCCCCAGTTCTTCAGTGCAGCTTGATGGACTGGAGAACTAATCATGCTTCGATCTTCTAAATTTCCTAAGTCACTGAAACAACTAGGAGAGAAAAATTAGTAAAAAATATAGAGCACCTAGATGCCCGTAATATGCATGTAGATATAAATGAGACAATATGTGAGATGTAAAAAAGAATAGATGTACGAGTAGTTTTATAGGTATGAGAGAATGTATCCTGGAGGGTCATCCAAGCATTATTCCATAGAGTCATCCAAAACATTCCGAGCAATATCCTAAAAAACAAACATAGCAAGAAATACCCTCTTTCAAGGAGGTCATATTCCTAAAAGATCTGGAAAATAATGGGAGGTATAACTACTTTGTGATAGATTGGGCCAACACCCATTGATAACTACTTGTGCTAATAATGGGAGGTACAAAGAAGCTATTTTGATTTTCAAGAAGATGGAGGAAGAGGGTTGTAAACCTACTTTGATTACATATAATGTTATCTTGAATGTGTTTGGGAAAATGGGTATGCCTTGGAATAAGATTACCTCGGTTTTTGATGGTATGAAGTGTTCCAGAGTTGTTCCAGATGTTTATATTTATAATACCCTTATAAGTTCTTGCTGACGGGGGTCTTTGCAAGAAGAAGCTAAGAGTATATTTGAGGAGATGAAAGTAGCGGGGTTTACTCCGAATATGGTTACTTTCAATGCTCTATTGGATGTGTATGGGAAGTCTGGGCGACCTAAGGAAGCCATGGAGGTTCTGAATGAGATGGAGTTGCATGGGCTATCCTAGTGTTGTTACTTACAATTCGTTGATTTCACCTTAGGCTAGGGATGGTATGTTGGATGAAGCAATGAAGTTCAAAAATAAAATGGTGGAAGAAGGTATGATGCCAAATGTGTTCACTTATAATACATTATTTTCAGGCTTTGAAAAGGCTAGCAAGGATGAGGCTGCAACAAGGATTTACGAAGAAATAAATAGTGCAGGCTGCCATCCAAATATTTTTACCTTTAATTCCCTGATTAAGATGCATGGGAATAGGGGGAATTTTAATGAAATGATGAAAGTTTTTGAAGAGATCAAGCTTTCTGGTTGTTCTCCGGATATTGTCACTTGGAACACATTTTTGGCAGTTTTTGGGCAGAGTGGTATGGATACGGAAGTTTTAGGAGTATTTAGAGAAATGAAGAGATCAGGTTTTGTTGCCAAGAGGGACACTTTTAACACCTTAATTAGCGCATATAGTCGGTGTAGAGCTTTTGACCAAGCCATGGTTGTTTATAAAAGGATGTTGGAAGCAGATGTTACTCTCGATCTTTTCACCTATAATACTTATTTATAAGCATTGGCACGCGGAGGGCTTTGGGAAGATTCAGAAACAGTACTTGCCGAAATGAAAGATAGATAGTGTAAGCCTAATGAGAAAACATATAGTTCATTACTGCATGCATATGCCAATACAGAACAGATTAAGCGGGTGCGTGATTTTACAGATGTGATATATTCTGGTAAGATCAAGCCACATGTTGTGCTTTTAAAGTCCATTATCTTAGTAAGTAGCAAATGTGACCTCTTAATGGAAACTGAAAGGGCTTCCTTGGAGTTCAGGAGGAAAGGTTTTTCTCCTTATATAACTATTCTAAATGCCATGGTTTCTATATATGGCCAGAGACAGATAGTTACTAAGGCAAATGATATCATCAACTTCATGTTAGAAAGTGGGGTCACTCCTAGTTTGACAACATAAAATAGTTTGATGTACATGTACAGTCGATCACCAAATTATGGAAAATTTGAAAAATTACTTAAAGATCTCTTAAGGAAAGGAATTAAGCTTGATGTCATCTCATACAACACAGTAATTTATGCTTACGGCAGACGAGGTAGAATAAAGGATGCTTCATGTGTCCTCGCAGAGATGAAGAGATATGAAGTTACTCCGGATGCAATCACATATAATACCTTTGTGACCAGTTATGTAGCTGATGTAATGTTTACTGAAGCTATTGACGTGGTTCAATACATGATCAAACAAAGGTGTAAACCAAATGATAGCACATACAATGCAATTATGGATTGGTATTGTAAGCTCAACCGTCGAGGTGAGGCCTTTAAATTTATTAGCAATCTTGGCCAGCTTGACCCACATGTTCGTAAAAGGGAAGAGAGTAGATTATCAGATCGAATCTTGAAGGTAGACCAAATAAGGGAGAAGAAAAAATTTCGAACATATTATTCATGAACTTTTTACGTGTTAGCATATAGTCAGCTCTGCAGCTTTGCAATTCCTTTTTACGTTTTAGCATAGTCAGCTCCGCAACTTTGCAATTCATTGAGAATCACTTGAAAACTCACTATCATCTTGTTGGCTGCCTGCATTACGTCGTATACTTATAAGAAGATGAACAATAATGTAATGTTGTTGTCTACTATAATTTGAACCTTCAATGTGCTGAAGCATCAGATAGATTGTGTATAACTGTATATAGGGATTTTGAACTATCAGCTAAGAGTGTACAGTATATAGTCCAGCCTTCTGCATAGAGCAAGCTGATCTTGTGGTTTTTGTTCTTTATTTATGTTTATTAATCAATATTCAACAAGCTTAAATCCTTGTGGTTGAGTTGTTCTTGTGCCTTGATATTAAAAGGTCAGTTAATTCTGTGTAAATTAAGCACATCTATACAATAACAGTAAATATAAATAATAAATAAATATTACAATATAAGTAATAAAATAACAAATATTAAAAGTATAATAATAGATTCAACTTTCAAATTGCGGGTAATATTATACCAAAGTAATTAGTTGGCTGATACAAAAATATTATCGTAATATTATAATATATTTATACAAAATAAAAAAAATAAATAAATATTATTTACAAATAACTCAACCAAATGCATTTAATGTGTGCAAAAAAAGGGGTGAAAGCCCTTAATATGGTTTTCAGTTCAATTGTACCCAAAATAACACTTGTCGATGAAGGTGACCAAAATAACCATTTAAATATGCATTTTGAGGATGCGTACATATTTACACGCATTTTTGGGATGCACATATTTTGTATTCGCACGCATTTTTGGGATGCACATATTTTGTATTCGCATAAGAAAAATGTGTATACTATCAATTTCATTAAAAAATACGCATTTACGTGTTGCATGTAACCTTTATAAGCAATCTTTGTATGCATATGCCCCTCAATTCTACACCAACCATCCACTTCAAAAGCAATTCCTATTCATAGTCAATCTAATTTCATTAATTCAATTCTTCTAAAACCATGTCAATTATTAAAACAAGATATATATATATATATATATATATATATATATATATATATATATATATATACGAACCTAATCGAATTCTACAAATAAACCATTAAATCATACAAACTATAGTACTAAAATTGACAATGACGTAACTAGAACACACAAACTCAAAACTACCTAGAGCATCAATCACCACCTGGGGCATCTCTATCATCGTTAGCATCAACCTCAACTCACACACAATTTTCTATTAATCATCAGTTAAAACACTTCATCAATATTTTGAAATTACTTAGAACCCTAAATTTGAATCAAACCATACAAATACTAAACGTTTTGAAATAGTAGATAATATTCATCTCATATTCATACCTTTTGTGTTTATCAAGTTTTATGATAACGAATATTGGATGATGAATGATGATATGGTAAAGATATGGTCAATTTGATTATATCAAGGCCATGTTGATATACGCATATTTCATATACATCTTTATCCGGTTATTTTGGACATTTTAAGGGACAATTGATATTTTGGGCACATGTATATTAAAAAATGCTTGTTTTTCCTGAGGTTATCTTAGGTAAGAATACTAAGATTATAAAAAAAATATATAAATATAGGATTATTTTTGTAAATACAAGAGGACATGTTCAATTATTACAAAATTGCCATTAAAAAATTGTATTAAAAACTAACACAACCTCATGTAAGTTTCCTGAGATAACCTCAAGAACATTATTCTCTATTAAAAATGTGATATCAAGATCATTTTTTCAAAACAAAAAAAAAGTGGTTTATTTCGGGACGAAAATTAGTACAATTCAATTGTTTAGGCCAAGAAAAGGCATCCAATTAAATAACAAAGATAAGAACAGGAAAGAAGCTTTTCTTTTGCTTGTTTTTGTCGTGCCGTATTTGCTCTTTTTTTTTCTTTTCTTTTTTTTGGGTGCTGTCCTGATGTGGAATATTGTATACGTGTATCGATTATACACACAAAATTTATCTACATCCGAGCTGGAGAGAGAACACCGGAGCGAATTCAATGTCTTTACAGCTACGGGCCTCTTTTGGCTTACCTTAAAATAAGTATCGTATAAGTAATAAGTAAATCAGAACTTATAAGTTAATAGAGTGTTTGGTAAATCAAAAATTATAAGTCAGTGTTTGGTAAATCAGAACTTATAAGTTAACTTTTTTAAATATTTTCAAAATATTTGTTTTTTAATATATATAATTGGATATCAATGGATAGATCTCGATGAGTAGAGAAATTTGATATGTACATATCAATTTTCTAATGAACGAATTAAAAGATATATGATTTTGAAGATTTGAAGGATATTATATATTGCGTATATCGAGAAATAAGAATAAGTTGAAAGTTGAATGTTAGGATTTCTTAACATTCAACTTATCCCATATAAGTTTAATAAATAGGCTTTCTCTTATTTGGCAAAATAAACTAAGAAAATGGGGAACGAGCTTTCATCGGCTTATACGATGAGCCAAACATGCACTACAACACACCAACATAAAAAATTAGCAAAAAAGAAAAAATAACACACCAACATAAAAATAAAAGGAGATTTATGAAATAAATCTTGAACTAAATTTTTGTAATAAAACTTTTTTTGTAAATTTAATTTTATGTAAAAGATTTTTATTTTTATGAGATAAAGAAGAAGCTTGTGTGTACAAGACCAAGTGAGAAGATTTTACAGTACACCGTTACAGTACACCGCCTTCGATTCAATAATTCAATTATATCATCATCTCTGCTTCTCTTGCCTTTTTTATTCTGTCTATACATACAGACCACTGTATATAAATCTCGCAGCACATCTTCTCCCATCTTCATCCTTTTACAAACAATACAACACAATGAGCTGGTGGTGGTCTGGCGCTATTGGTGCTGCTAGGGTAACTATCTCTCCCCTCCCTCCCTCCCTCCCTCCCTCCCTCCCTCTCTCTTTCTCTCTCTCTCTCTCTCTCTCTCTCTCTCCCCCCCTCTCTCTCTCTTCCTCTCTCTCTGCCTGCTCTCTCTCTCTCTCTCTCTCTCTCTCTCTCTCTCTCTCTATCTCCTCTCTCCCCCTCTATTTCACGTATCTACTTGGATTTCAATTTGTAATTGTATCTGTATACTTGTGTGCAGAAAAAGTTAGAAGAAACTGATGTAGCGCCGAAATACGAGAGCGTAGCTCTAGTTATCGGCGTTACTGGCATAGTCGGCAACAGTCTCGCCGAGATTCTCCCTCTCTCCGACACTCCCGGTGGTCCTTGGAAGGTATACGGCGTTGCTCGTCGTCCTAGACCTGCCTGGAACGCCGATCACCCTATCGAATACATACAGTGCGATATCTCGAATTCCGATGAAACTCAGTCCAAGCTCTCTCAGCTTACTGATGTTACTCACATCTTTTATGTGACTTGGTCTAATAGACCTAGTGAAGCTGAGAATTGCGAAATTAATGGAACTATGTTTCGGAATGTTTTAAATGCTGTGATTCCTAATGCGGTTAATTTGAGACATGTGTGTTTACAGACGGGAAGGAAACATTATTTAGGTCCGTTCGAGTTGTATGGAAAAGTAGCTCATGAGCCTCCGTTTAGTGAGGATCTTCCGAGGTTGGATGTGCCGAATTTTTATTATACATTGGAGGATATTTTGTTTGAGGAGGTGGAAAAGAAAGAGGGATTGACGTGGTCTGTGCATAGGCCGGGGAATATATTTGGGTTTTCGCCTTATAGTATGATGAATTTGATTGGTACGTTGTGTGTTTACGCGACAATTTGTAAGCACGAGGGTGTGCGTATGAGGTTTCCGGGGGTTAAGGGGGCTTGGGAGGGGTATTCGGATGCTTCTGATGCGGATTTGATTGCTGAGCATCAGATTTGGGCGTCTGTGGATCCGTATGCTAAGGATGAGGCGTTTAATTGTAGTAATGGCGATGTGTTTAAGTGGAAGCATTTGTGGAAGGTGTTTGGGGAGCAGTTTGAGGTGGAATGTGGAGATTTTGAGGGTGAGGGATTGTGCTTGGTCGACTTGATGAAGGATAAAGGGCCGGTGTGGGATGAGATTGTCAAGGTGAATGGGTTGGCACCTACAAAGTTGGAAGATGTAGCTATCTGGTGGTTTGTTGATATGGTACTTGGGATTGAGTGTCCTTTGGATACGATGAACAAGAGCAAGGAGCACGGGTTTTTGGGTTTCAGGAACTCAAAGTCGTCGCTCATCACTTGGATTGATAGGATGAAAGGTTACAAAATTGTTCCATAGGTTATGTCTATTTGGTTCACTCGTTGTGTGTCTCACGTTGTGTTGTTCAGAATGTCTATTTTATTCAATGTGGAAAACAGTAGTAATAAAAGGAAGCATTGCTTCCCTAATTTGTTGTACCCAATTTCTTGTTATGCTGCATCCCTTGTATTTTGAAGTCTGCAACAATCTTGAAGGCATTGATGGGCTTTTTGACTTTGTACTGGTTTACTTTAAGTTAGATTGTCTTATTTTCATCATTTTGATATATCTTTTCTTGGAATTGCGAAGTCCGTTGATAAGAAAAAACCAGATTTTTTTTTTCAGAATATGCTTAGAAAGACATCTGTTGTAATAAGCACTGTTGTTGTCTTGTATAATTAGACAAATGCTTCACATACTTGTAGAACAAAATTTTAGACAGCTTAGTGCTAACATCAGATGTAGCAAAGAAATTGGTGCCAGATTAAATATTATTGTAGGTTCATAGCCAGAAGAATTTATATCCAACTATTTACTACAGCAATAGGTCACAACCATTTGAAAGCAACACATGATAAGTAGCTAAGCTAATTTGAGTTGGACATATACCAATAAGCTGATAAGATGAATGGAAAGATACACAATCTGAGGTCTCTGGGATGTTTTTTCAACTTTGTTATGCCAACACAAGCCCTGAACATTGTCTTTGTCCTGCTTAATGATTCTTCAAAGAGTAACTTCATCAATATTCTTGCAACTGCAGCACTAGAAATGAACATTTGATGTTTTAACTTCAAGTGTAGGAAAACATAATTACTCATTTGGAACAATTGCCATAAATCTATTACAATGCAAGTGTTTGCATTTTGCGACACGATTGTCTTTCTTCACACTCTCTGTTGATATTCAGATTATATTTGAAATTATTCATAGTACTTCTCTCAGTTCACATTGTCTTCACAGGTAAACCTAGAAAGGAGCGAAACTTAATTCTCACAGTTTCTTTAGTATATATCAGAGAATGTTTATATTAGACCTGTGCAGCTAGGCCAGAATCGATATCAAATGTAACAAAAGTGCAGTAGCTAAAGTTTATCAACCAACGGCCTTGGGTTCAATACTTTGTCAAGAACCTGATAACAGCTTCAAAAGAGGCGAGGAGAGGCCATGTTTTCTGGGAATACTGCATCAAACATTGAAGAATCTGTTGTTCTCATTAGCTCTATGTCCACAACTAATCATGTTCTTTATTAGCTATAAGAACAGTTGTCTAAGTCTGACCATTTCCCTCTGCAAATATAGAAGTATATTTTTCCTTGTAACAGCTTAAACTGCTGCTTATCTTTAACAGCTTAATGTAACAAGAATCTATAATTTTGCTTTAAGTTGATATGTTAGGCCATAGGTTTGATCTCTCAAAGTGGCTTAATTTACAAAAAATAACATTGACAGACCAGTCAGTTGTGATTTCTACAGTAAGTAGTTCCTAACATCGTCTACATAATTGATCTCAGAGGTTTGAAATCAAGACCGCAAGCTGCTCATCTGAAACCTTTACATCAACACATAATCCAGTTGAAGAAGCTAATCTTGCTGCTATTTGATGTTTACACTGCATAAGAAGCAAAACAAGTATACTAAATGAGCAGAAAACACAGCATCGCAAGAATCAAATTATGAAATTGCAGACAGAAAAGTGATGAAAAAGAAAGTTCCCAGTACTCACAAAAAGCTGTTTCCCATTCTTCACAATGTCGTAGAAGAAAGATTGACAACTACAATAGTGTTCGGGAAAGCAAAAATACTCTTCCTTCCTCTTAGATTCCCCCGTAACCTACACCGAATCAACAACCACCAAATATTATTCTCCTGAAGAAAAATTTACCCGTCTAGCTATTGGTGGATTACAGATGAATACATTCAAAATCGTAATACTGCACACAGAGTTCCTCCAAATGTATTTATCAGTAGATAATCAATACATATATTATCAAACTTAATCTGGTCTTAAACCAAATTTCACAAAATTCAGCAACTCCATTTAGGACTGAATACACATTGACTTCAATGTTTCAAAAAATGGATGACAATGTCTAACACTAGCCGAATCCCAAGTCGATTATCAGCAGCATTGTGGAGACTAAGCCCAAAAATGACTCGACACAACCCTATTAACCATTTAACCCAAATATGATGCAGAATTACTCATTTATTCCAATTTTATACCTTCAAGCACGTATATTCATTTACATCAAATTTCATTAAGTTTCGTAACAACTTGAAATTGACACCTACACGAACCAAAACCCGAAAATGCCACCCGAAAAAAACTTGTTGAACTCTGATCTCATAGAATGGAAGCCACCCAACTACCCAAGCAAATACAGCTCCATATATCACTTATAATCTATAAAATATATCACAAAACACAGATAAATAAATTTATTTAATTGGGGTTTAAAAATTCGACAAAACCTGAAAGATAGTGCGACCCGATAGTTCACCAGAAATTTTCTTGACCCCTTTAAGGTCCACGATTCTAGCAGCACTCTCCATGTTCTTTCCAAACAAAAAATTCAAACTGCTTGCACAAATTACAACACATATACCCAAATAAAAAATCTTATTTCGAGACAGAAAATAAAATAAAAATCAATGAGAATGTCAAATATAGATACTTACTTTCTAAAATGCTCAGCATTCACTGTTTATTACAGTTCAACAAGCAATTAACAGGACACATTAGACATATGAAATAAAGAATAAAAATAACTATCAATTGAGTATGAACAGTTAAATTGATTTTTATATGAATTAAAGGGAAGGAACGAGTTGAAGATGGACCTGAGCGAGTTGACTCAATGTCCTTCCATATAGATTCTGCAACCAAATGAGTTGTAGTGGTCATCATATTTGTACACAACAAAGCTAGAGTGAAATCAAATCACAGTCTCTGTTCATAAAATGTGCCCACAAACTGTACTATATTGTAAATTAAAAGGTTATTATTACTTTTTCTAATTTAGTTTAAAATAAGAATACATAAAAGTCTATAAATTTTTTAATATTGGAATTTGAAGTCCAACATAAATTTTATTTAGACGTAGGAAATGGAAGATCTACTAACAGATTATGATTTAGAAACAGTTTGTTTAAATAAATTTAATTAGTTGTATATTATTATTATTTTTCAGTTTGTTTAAATAAATTTAATTAGCTATATATTATTATTATTTTGGGATAAATATCAATGTTATCACTCAATTCATCCAAATATATCAAGTAAATCACTTATTGGAAAAATGACTCGATTTAGTCACTATTTTAAAATTTGTATCAAGAAGATCATGTGGGAATGACTAATATGATATTAATTTTCAACTTTTAAATGATTAAGATGATACAAATTTTATAATTGACGACTAAATTGAGTCATTTTTATAATAAGTAACTCATTTGATATATTTGGATGAAACGGGTGCTGATCTTGATACTTATCCCTTATTTATTTAAAAAAATCACCTTAAATTTGAAATTTTCAAAAATATTCATATTTTCAAAAAAAAATTCAAAAATACGATAAAAAATACATATAAGGTTGCACCGTTACCTAATAAAATATTTGAAATAACTGTTGGATTAATTAAACCATAATCAAATTATTTTTGAGATTTACATAAATCCATCATTAATCGGATTACAATATTCGGCCATTCGCCTTTAAAGTAAATGTTTGCTAGCACAAGAACAAACCAATAAGATGCCTTCTCTTCTTTTTTTGGAAGCTCATACATGCATATACTTGATTTACAGGTACACACCCATTATTTGAACTTGGATCAAACTACTCTTCTAATGTAGAGTAAAGTGCATTTTGTGTACTCGCACTTTGAGTGTCAGACCACTTGGGATACTAGACTTCTAAAAATACCACTTGATATACTGGACTATCAACTTTTTTATAATGTGTGTACTACCGTCAAATCTGGTTAACTCCGTTAATTTTTTCAAGGGCATTTCAGTCTTTTCATTATCATCTTCTTCCTCAAACCCATTTCCACCATTGTTGAAGCTTTTAAGAAAGTAAAACTGGAATATCTCATTCATTTCTTAACAAAATCAAGTCATTCAAATTGTAATAAAATCATTTTTTTCTCCTCTACAAATTGATATTGATTTTCACTATCAATATTTTAATTGAACTAGATATGGTTTTCTTTGTCATCTGGTAATCTGACGAAAAGACAATGTTTGGACCAACAAACTCCTTGTATGAATATGCATAATGATGATCCATAGCTGAAAGGAGCATCTCAATACAAAGTATAATACTTTAAATTCAGTTGTTTGTACGGTATCATTTGTCACCAATCTTTGCTATGAAACAATTCATCTATCTTTCTATGAAATCCAATCAAATGTAGAGATAAGACAACTCAATCTTGATAAAATTAAATGAACACAGGATGCGAACTCATATGAGCAATGCATGTCTACATATTGCACCTGTATTGATAATCAACTGCCAAAACTAAAATAACAACTACACTAATACCAAAGCATGTAGTAAACCACTATGATCTCTGAAGATAGCAAAAATCAGAGCAGTCCACGAAGGAACAACTTACTTTTTTAAGGTAGTTGATTCCTTGATTCTATCCGGTACTTTAATGAACTTTGTGTATGAATACGACAAATTGATGAAGTTTACTCATTCTTCATGTCCTCTATTAGATGCTAAACAGACAGGATAGGCAGCAACAATTTCTTTGTCTGAATTATCAACCCATTAAATGTCAATCATGATTTGGGTACTGATACACCATGTTTTAGCTCAGCAAGTATCTGTCTTGTTTACGAAATATTATTTCTTTCAGTTTCACCTAACTTTAGCTCCAAATGAACTACACATTTCTTCTTCTTGAATAGTATTAGTCGCACTCTAAGTATATCAGAACCTTCGTTTGTAAATTCTAGGTCTAGAACGAGAGAACCTCCCTGTTACTCTGCCATAGTAACATTTACAGCCTGATTAAGGGATTGTACTGGTCTTACACCAAATTAAAATATTGATAATGAAAATCAATATCAATTTGTAAAGGAGAAAAAAATAATTTTATTACAATTTGAATGACTTGATTTTGTTAAGAAATGAATGAGATATTCAAGTTTTAATTTCTTAAAAGTTTCAACAATGGTGAAAATGGGTTTGAGGAAGAAGATGATAATGAAAAGACAGAAATGCCCTTGAAAAAATTAACGGAGCTAACCAGATTTGACGGTAGTACACACATTACAAAAAAGTTGATAGTCCGGTATATCAAATGATATTTTTAGAAGTCTAGTATCCCAAGTGGTCTGACACCCAAAGTGCGAGTACACAAAATGCACTTTACTCTCTAATGTATAATGATAAGTTTAATCCAAATTCAAACAAAAGGTGTACATATATAAAGGAAGGATGTGCACATGTTGATTCCCTTTTTTTTTTTTAACATTTTACGAAGCTTTACTACTTTGTGTGGCTACAATGGCAGAGACCAAAAAAGTTGATGAAAATGTAAAAAGCTAAAATTCCACCGGATTTAGCTTTTTCTCTCCAACCTTCCTCTTTCGTCTTCATCTTCACCAGCCTCTCCTCCTCCGGCGGTGGTTTATCTACCGACCGGAGGCCCCTTTTCCTGTCCAGTTTTTTTATTTCCTTCAATAATCATCCTCCTTTTGTGAGGATTGTGAGTTTTTTTGACTTGCTTTACCCATTAATTGGGTTTATTGGTCTCTCCTTGTGAGAGTTTGGTTGTCTCTCCTCGTGAGAGTATGCTTGGTTTGTTGGTTTTTATGAAGATCTACAATAGATCAGACCTGCTGCAAATGATTTTGTCGATAGTTTGGGGGATCTGGAAAGTCCGCATCGAAGCTGAGATGCTAACGTTTAATGCAAGAGCTCATCACTTACAACAAAAGATTGTTCAATACTATTTGTTGGGGGTTTTCACTTTTGGCATGTCTATAGCTGGTATCCGGCATGTAGATAGCTGGGGTATTACTCATCTTTTGGGGAATTCCATTTCCGGCATGTCTATAGCTAGGGGTGTGCATCGGGTGGTTTGGGCGGTTTGGGACGGCCAAACCAACCAAACCATAAATTTCGGGTTTTTAATTTTTCAAACCATAACCAAACCAAAAACCATATCATTCTAAAAAAACCAACCAAATTATAACGGTTTGGTTTGGTCGGTTTCGGTTTAAAACCGTTATTAAATATATATTTATACTTGATGTTATTTATTTTCTCCAACACTAAATACAATATTCAATTTTATTTTAAAAGAGCCAACAAAATAAATGCACAAATAGTAGCACAAAATATCATCAAAAATAGTTATAAAATAAATTATACTCCTCAAATATTTTCATTAAATCATAAAATAAGTCTCAAAAGTCTTATATATAGCTTTCTGGTACTTTCTTCTTTTAACTGGTTTTTGACATGAAATAAAACAAGTTAACCACTATAAATCTAATAAATACAAAACACACGTGCACACACGTAAGCATGGTTAATGCATATAATATTATAGTCTATAAGTGTGTTGAAGAAATAACCACACGAAAAATACAATATATATATATATATATATATAATATTTTTATACGACTTGATGGTCGGGTTGGTTTAATCGGATGGATAAACTAGTGAAACCAAACCCAAACCAAAATTTTCGGTTTTTAAAAATATAAAACCATAACCAAACCAAATCGAAAAAAAACCTAAATTTTCGGTTTGGTTTGATCGGGTTGGTCGGTTTTTGGAAAACCATGCTCACCCCTATCTATAGCTGGTATCCGGCATGTAGATAGCTAGAGGATCGTTCCTCTGACCTTAGTTTATACAACTGAGGATTCTGAACACTGGGGTATCAACAGATCTTACGTGAAGTGGTCAATTGTAATAACGCGGCTTTCAGGGATGTTAGCGCAATTTGGATCTTTTCGAATATCTTCGAATTCGTTTTTTAGCCTCAAGAACTTTTTAGTTCAGTTTGTTGCACGATCTGGAAACAATTTATTGTTTTTTCAACCAGATCGTATCTACAATCGGGGGTTTATCCCGCTGTTTTATTGGCTTGTTTCAGTAATATAATCCTTTGCATTTTGTCAAAAAAAATTCCACCGGATTTTCATTTTTCGGTAATCAACTCTCGAATAATTTTTTCTTGCTCAAAAAGACAATTCAAAGTATCAACATAGTAATCCATAGGTTATAAAAACGATGACATCCCTTGTACATTGTTTAGCAAAAAGAAGGCATGATCCGCCTAATATGTAGAAGTTTGAGGACTCCAATTTAATCTATTCTGCTTTGAATAGCTAGAAGGTACTGAACTCAAGTAACATACTATATACAATAAAATACAATAATCTATCTCTATTAACCACATCACCATCAATCTTTGATCCAGCCTCGTCTAAAGTAATTCTTAGAATACTTAGAATATAAGACCGTCAACGACATCACCAGTTTTATGGGAGAAGATATCCACCGGAGGTGTAATGCAGCCTCCGTTAGCATGCTTATACTTTCTATTAGAACCAGCATTTTGATCAAGATATATCACAATAACAGTAATGTCGTCATGGTATCTGCGCCTATTTCCCTTTGGTTTTTTCTTTATGTCACTGTATTTCATGTCCAGTTTCTTTGCAACTGCTTGGATTGCTGCTGTAACTAATCTCTTTGCTATTCCCTGCAAGTAGCAAAAGATAAGGTGTTCGAAAGAACATAAATGCACGCTAGTTCCAAATTACTTGCTAGTTTTGATAGAGATACATGCAAGTGTCACCAATCCTAAAAGTACGACGGAGAGTTCAGTGTATCAAGTGTACATTATAATTAGGTAGTAATTATAAGTTTATTTACAGTAGCCAATTTGTCAAAAAAAACTGTAAAGTACGAGCGTTGCTTATATGCAAAAGTTAGGGAAATTAATAGAACTTACAGCTCTTGGGTTCTTAACCACAATATCCACAGCTGCTTCATCACTCAAATTTTCCCAAAGACCATCAGATGCAAATATCAAAAACAAGTCATGTGGTTCAAGCATTCTAGAAATGATTGCGGGCTCCGCAGACAATACAGGGGCTTTAACCTGATGAAATATAGGATCTACGCTGAACTCAGGTTTCTTAAGATATACATCACCGATAGATCTCGACACCTGGAAAAGGAAAACATTCTAAATTGCATGTCCAAATAATATATGCTATGTGTAAACTTCAAGAAAAGAGGAAAATTGATATATTCTTTATGTAAAGTTAAAGATAAGAGGAAGATTGCCAGCCAGCCAAAGGCATATATTTTATTATCATATTGAAAAAACATGTGAATCACCTTTCTACATTGTAATGAAGGGAACAGGTGATTGTACAGCAATATATACCACTAGAATCACATATCATTTCTTTCTTGGATCTTCAGGTATGTTCAGCATGGGCCAGTGTGGCCAATTGACCCCACTGAACTTGTAAATATATATTTTTAAAAATATATCAAACTGAAATTTATACTTGCAATGTACAATTTGACCCCAACTACTTTAAATTTTTGGCCCTGCTTTCTTATTTCATTAAGCGTTTTGAATTTTTGACCCCACTCTCACCACTAGATACATGATTACTTGCAATGGTCGCATGATACAGGTGAACCATAGGCAAGCATGTGATTTTATAATAGTAGGGAATGCACAACTGCCATTAGAAAAAGACTTGACAACTGCTTTAGAAGCTTATTGTTAAACCCTGAAGGGTAAAAATAAAGGTAAAAGCTATAAATCGAACAAGATGCCATCAAGAAGAGATTTATGCAACCGCGTAGAATTATATTTCATGCAACATAGATTCCTTTTAATCAACAATGGAGGAGGAAAATAAGAAAGAAAAAGTTAAAAAGCATAAACAAGTTGAAAATGGAGAATAAAGTGCCTGTAACTATTATTGAATTATTAGAAGTGATCAGAAAACCAGATGTTGACCTCCTTGGTATGGTAAGCATACATTTAAGAATCAGATTTTTGCAGAATGTCATTCGTAATGTAAAATGTATTTGGTATTATAGCTTTAGTAAGACTTCATGTTACAACTGCAAACTTATTAAGGACAACAGTAAAATTTCCAAGCCGTCTCAAGGGCGGAACCTTTAGTTTTGTTGATACATAAAGTAGTGAAGGAACACAATTGTAAATCCGGATATACCTTGAGGGTGAATTCGGGATGGGAAATGAATTTCTCCTATCAAGAAGATGGTATCACAAAAAGTGGCATCCAACCTAAAGACCGTTACAAGGCATGTGCGACTAACCAGATTACAGTTTGCAGGTGTTTCATGTTTTAACTTCTAAGGCAAATAAGTCTTAATTTAGCAGGTGCAAGATGGAAACTTTGCTTTCACTGTTGCCAGAGTGTAGTAAAATCTTAAAAATAATTGAGACAACAGCATGCTACGTGATCTATTAGTGATGTCAAACCAAAAGAGAATGAAGATTGCAACTTAAACAGCTCAGTGATCAAATTTCTAAAAGTTAAATGCAATAATTATCAGAGGAATTTCCTAGCAATGAACAGACTGCAGAAGATTTCCGAATTTCAATTTTTATTTTTCTAACCATGGTCCAAGGATATATAATCAGAAATCAATTTGGAATTTTAAGCTTTTTAGCATGTACTGCACAGGACTCACATTTAGGATCCCAATGCTGGTAAACTAAGCTGACTAGGGTCGGTTCATAGTCAAGTATTAGATACAGAAAAATCATATAAGAAATACAGTACCTGAATTATGCCATTTATTCTCCAAACCCCTTGGCAGTGTACAACAATAGGTTCAGGATGAAGTGCCTCTACCTCCTTCCTCACCTCCTCATCAGCAACATTATGATCATTTGACAAGCGTTCCGCAATAACAGATTCATTACGGCCATTTAAAATTCTCCGCCCAAGAACTACTCTTGAATCTCCCAGGTTAGCCACATATAGTTCATTATTTGAAACGGCACCAACAAGACAGCATGATCCAACAGTTGCCATTTGTGATCTGACAGGCAATTCCCGCCTAACTAATTGATGAAACTCCTCCTCCGTAGCACTAAACGCTTTCTTTAACACATCTGCTGATAAACCCTTCTGTTCTGATTCAAATTCTAAATAAAAAAATTGAACAAACATTAGACCAGAATATTTTAAACAGTTTTTCAGCAACTGAACAATAACAAGAAAAACAAAACAGAGAGCCACTTACCTATTCACCATAACTTACACAAACACACATACTTGCTAGGTTCCGCACACAGTATAATTTAATTTTTTCCACAAACCACAAATTATTTGTTAGTGAATCATATACCTACAACGGAATACATAAATTTTTATGCAGTGAAATATTATTACTCACAAAAATAGAAACGTCTGCTCTTTTTCACCTATGAACACTTTTTTTAGGTAGTTGACAGACAACAATCTGAAATAACACTATCCACAGAAAGGGGCAAAAATATACAGGCAAACACATACTGATATACCCAATTACACCTACCAGTAAAAACAAATTAAATTTTCAATACAAAGCAACATCAAAACAAAAAAAAAGCTGCAAACTTTGCACAGTAAAATCACAAAACTACCCAAAAAAACAATTACATAAAACAATCAAAATCTTGAAAAAAGGGTAAACCCCCAAGAATCATAAAAATTAACAGAGGGGTAAAAAAGGGCTTACTATTCAGAAAAGAAAACAGATATTTATTAACAAATCTAGAAGCTTCAGGACCACCATGCCCATCAAAGACACCAACATAAGTAGTATTAGGTGTTGTTATAACTTGACTCTGATCTTCAAGTGTTGAATTAGCCTGCACCACAGCTATTGAAAATTCACCAGAAGCATGTTGTTTCAAATCACTATGCCATAACAACCCATCACTTCTGCTTAGTCCTAGACACTTTCCTAGCCCTTTGTAACATGATCTCAACATCTTTTTAAAAATTTTGAGACAGCCCTTGTCTTTATTTTTATGTATGTGTGTAATAATGTGTGTATATATGGAGTGAAGAAGAGGGTTTGGAAAATTAAGACAAAGATGAAAATTCTAGAAAGAGGGTGTGTTTGTGTAATGGGTTTAAGGTAAGTTGTGTAATGAGAAACGGAAAAACTGTGGTTATACTTATACCGCGTCAAATGAGGTTACAAGGAAAGTTGGTCTAAAATATACTTACAATTCTGTGTGCGTATATGTGGGGATGGGGGATTAGAGAATGACAAAAGTTTTGTCTTTGTTTTGATTTTATTTTCAATGGAGTTTGTTGTAGACTTGACCTATTCTCCACCCAATTTTCTTTTTTATTTTGTTAGAATAATGCTTTGTAACGTGCATCATCCTCAGCGTATTTATTAATTTGATTGATAAGAAATTAGAGAAACAAGGTTTAAGGAAAAAAAAAAAGGTTTAAGGAAGGACTTCTAGATCAAAATATGGAAATAGATAGAGATAACTCAAAATAATTATGGCAAAGCACAAATAAATGTCATAATATATGAGATATGAATATTATATAATTTTTGGTAATAAATTTTTTATGATTAAAATAAATAATATGATATGCAAGATAAGAGATAAGTACAACTTAGATTTATAAAGTGCCTACTATAGAAGTTAAGGGGGTGTATTCAATCGGGATTTTAGAAATTTAGGGGTATTCAATTTGGATTTTTTTAAATCCATTAAAATCTTGAGGTATTTAATTTGGATTTCAAAATGTCATTTAAAATCCGAGGGTATTCAATTAGGATTTCAAAAAGTCTTTTAAAATCAGGGTGTATTCAATCTGGATTTAAAACAATCAATTTAAATCTAATGGTATTCAAAATCCATGATTTTTTAGATTTATTAAAATGGTGGATTTTGGTGGATTTGCTAGTTGTTTTTATAAGTTTTGAATTCTTGCAAAAATCAATAAGATTTTGATGGATTTCTAAAAAAATATTTCGAATCTCAATGACTCTACATCAATTTTACAAGATTCTTTGTAGAGTCTTTGTAGAATTTAAACAATCCGTGGATTTAAAAAATTCATTAAAATCCATAGATTATCAGAAATCCATTAAAATCTCAGTTGAATACACCCCTCTAAGTTTAGATAAGATTGATAATATATTTATCTTGAAAATGTAAAACGTCAGAAAAAATGTACTATTGAAATAAAAAATGAGAAAGTTATAACGTGACGCACGATAGAAATCGGGTTTAGATAAGATTGATAAAATCTCAAAATTGATAATATTTATCTTGAAAATGTAAAACGTCAGAAAAATGTAGAATTAAAAAAAATAATTGAGAAAGTTATAACGTGACGCACGATAGAAATCGAGTTTAGATAAGATTGATAAAATTTATCTCAAGATTGATAATATTTATCTTGAAAATGTAAAACGTCATAAAAATGTAGAATTAATAAAAATAAAAATGTAGAATTAAAAAAATAAAAATATTTGAGATAAGTTATAACGTGCATGATAGAAATCGAGTTTAGATAAGATTGACAAAATTTATTTCAAAAATCTTAAAATGTCAAAAAAAAAATGTAGAACTAAATATCATATTGGTTAGCAAAGTGATAATAGATTGCTACTTTTTTTTTTTGAAAATGGAAATTTCATTAATTCAAACTTTCGGACAAAAGTGTCTCCAACAAATAACTTGGAGGAGACGAGATTACAACGAAGCTATTAAGTTCACATGGAATTCTAGCGATTCTATGAGCAACTTGATTCGCTTGTCTTCTAACAAAACTAACCGTAAACCGCTTATTAACTCTTAAAGAGTCCTTACACTGATGTACTAGGTCTCCAAGTTCAAGCAGATTTTCCTGGCCATTCTTCACTGCATTAACACTAAGTAACGAGTCACTCTCAATCACCACCTCTCCATCTGTTACTTCCTGCGCCCATGTTAATGCTTCTGTTATTCCTGATAACTCTGCTTCCATGACTGGTACCATGCCTGCACATCTCACCACCTTTCCAATAACATAATCTCCCTGATGATTTCGAATAACTATACCCAAAGAAAACGAGTTCTGATCTTCTATTACTGATGCATCAACATTAAGCTTTAAACTACCTGGTGCTGGCTGTTGCCATTTTGTGCTGTTGAGTTGTCTACCTTCATTCACCCCAGTTGCAGCCATGGTCTTTCTGTTTGCTAATGTCCAATCTGAGATCTGCTTTGCACTCCATTTTATTGTTGCAGTTAGTGTCATGTTCTTACTCTCGAAAATGCTTTTGTTTCTAGCAAACCATACTCCCCAGAGAACTGTAGATATTTTAATCAACTCTTCCTTAGAACCAGTAGCTATTTTGTTCAGTAACCATTCCTGACTGTTTTCTATATCCCACAAACCACTCCTTAGACCTGTCTGTTGCCAGCAATCTCTGGCAAATCTACACTCAAAAAATACATGACGCAGATGTTCCACTTCCCCAACACACATTGGGCAACCTATTGGAGCTGGTACACCTCTACCCCTTAATAAAATTCTTACAGGTAACGTATTTCGACAGAATCTCCACAGGAACACTCTTATCTTATGAGGGATCTCCAGATTCCACATTCTACTCCATCCACTTGACTGTTTCACTTCTTCATTAGCAAGATGATTCTGACACCATTGGTGATACCCTGATTTCACTGTGTACTTTCCATTGTTAGAATGGAGCCAGGCAATCCTGTCTCTAGTACAACCTTAAGGAATTCGAGCACTTAATATAGCATCTGCATCTTCACTGCTGAAATGAAGTTTCACTTTATTCTTATCCCACACCTTGGTATTTTCTTGAAAGAAATCACACACTTTAAGTTGCAACACCTGATCATTAACCTGCTCCCTACTAACACAAAAATCCTCCTTCGATCTTAGCCATCTATCAGTGGCTATATCAATTGTCTGACCATCACCTATAACCCACCTCATGCCCTTTTTCTTTTCTTCTTTAGCTTCCCATATACCAGACCATGTATAGCTTACTCCCCATGGCCTGCCAGCTTGCAAAAAATTGCTGTTAGGATAATATCTTGCTTTCAGAACCCTCGACATTAAAGCATTTGGCTCATGCACTAGTCTCCAACACTGCTTTCCTAACAATGCTAGGTTAAAGCCATTAATATCTCTGAATCCCAATCCCCCCTTATTTTTTGACATACACATCCTATGCCAGCGTAACCAACGAATGCCTTTAGCATTTGCTGATTGTGATTGCCACCAAAAAGCATTCATGACTTTTTGAATCTCTTGATAAATAGATTTAGGAATCAAGAAATAAGACATTGCATAAGCTGGTATAGATTGAACCACGTTTTTTAACATTGCTAATTTTCCAGCACGAGACAGTAATCTTGAGCTCCACCCTTTAATTTTTTGAATAACTCTATCTTTTAAATATCTGAACACAGCCTTCTTTGAACGCCCAATCAAGGATGGTAAACCTAGATACTTGCTGTCCCCTATATCTTTATGCACCCCAAGCTCCCACTTGATTTCCTCTTGTTTATCTCTCCTAACATTAGAACTGAAAAAGATGGCTGACTTCTGGTAATTAACTGCTTGCCCAGACCTGGCTTCGTACTCATTAAGAATCGTTTTGACTTCTCCTGCTTCTTCTTTAGTGGCTTTAAGAAAAGGAAGCTATCGTCTGTAAATAACAGGTGTGTTATTGCAGGGGTTGCAGTGCAAATGCTACACCCATTAATACTGCCATTCTCAGTTGCTACTTTAAGAGACTTTGACAATCCTTCAACACATAACAGGAATAAGTAGGGTGAAAGGGGATCCCCCTGTCTGAGACCCCGAGTTGGATTGATAGGACCTATCATAGAGCCTTGAAAAGAAATGTTATAAGACACATAGTTGTAACACAGAACATTACCCATCTAATCCACTTATCTGAGAAACCCATAATATGCATTCTGTACTGCAGATAAGTCCAGCTCACACGATCGTAAGCTTTACTAATATCAAGCTTCAGAGCCACCACCCTATCTTGACCAGTATTCTTGCGTTTCATGTAATGAAAAAGCTCAAATGCCACCAGCACATTATCAGTGATGTTACGACCAGGAACAAAAGCTGACTGTTCTTCAGATATGATACCTGTGAGTATTTTCTGCAGTCTATTAGCTAAAACCTTCGCTAATATCTTATGAAGAACATTACACAATGCTATGGGCCTTAGATCTTTAGGGTCATCAACATGGTCCTTTTTAGGAATAAGAACTAATGTTGTGTCATTCACTTCAGTAGGAAAATTACCATCTACAAGCCATTATTGACAGCAATTAAATACTTCCTTACCAAGCAGATCCCAAAAGTGTTGAAAGAAGGTTGGGTTTAAGCCATATGGACCACTTGCTTTGTCTGGATACATGTTCTTCACTGCCTGTGTAAATTCAACGAAGGACAAGTCTGCTACTATTATCTCATTCTGTCGATTAGTAATCATTGAATCAGCCACATGACTACCTTGATTAAGAACACTCCCAGTTTCCAGAAAAACTGTATTGAAGTAATTTGCCAATAGTCTGCACATTCTTTCATGGCTCGTTACCAAAGTCCCATCTTCTGCTTTAAGACCAGTAATATGATTCACCTTCTTTCTGCTAGTTGCTGCTGCATGAAAGAACTTAGAGTTCGTGTCCCCATCTTTAAACCAAAATTTTTTTGCTCTTTGTTGCCAGTATGCCTCTTCATGGATTAGAAGCTCATTCAATCTTTCTTTTTCATCAAAATACTCATGTATCCCATCATCATCCTCCCCATTCTTAAGAGTGTCAATAATCTTCTTCCGCTTCACTACTTTCTCCCTAAATTTATTAAAAAACTCCCTTCCCCACTTCGCCATCATTAGGAGATCTTATCAAATTAACATCAAATCAAATACCACGATGTTATTAATTTTTGAATTTAAAAATGAGTACAAATACTTTTTGTAACGATTTAAATTTAAAAGAAAATATGAAATATTATATTTGGTATCTATACTATCTATGCTATATTATTATACTATAATAAGTGAAGGGGGTATAATTTGTAGTTTGGTTAACCCTCTATTTTTTGTTATTCCCTCATTTTTTGTTATCCTTCATTCACAAATCTTCAACTTAAATAGATCATGACAGTTGTATACAATAATACTAAAAGTTATAATATACAGAGGTCTAAGGTTCGATTCCCGCCAACAACATATTAATTTATA
The DNA here is from genome assembly GCA_036435485.1 of Saposhnikovia divaricata. Classification (NCBI taxonomy): domain Eukaryota; kingdom Viridiplantae; phylum Streptophyta; class Magnoliopsida; order Apiales; family Apiaceae; genus Saposhnikovia; species Saposhnikovia divaricata. The sequence goes on from CM071595.1 coordinate 126,881,334, forward strand.
TTTAACACTAAAAATTATTATATACAAAGATGCAAGGTTCGCATCCTCCCAACAACATTTTAAAATTAATATTTATAATATTATACTACTCCCTCCGTCCTAAAATAAGTGTCGCTTTAATTTTCTGCACGTATTTTAATGTGCGAAAAAAGTGACTTCCACATATTATTTTCTCAATTTTCTTTTTGTGAATAAAAGTTCAAATGTTATATTTTTATTTAGAAAAAGAAAATTTTAAAAATATTATGTGAAAGTCACCTTTTTTACACCTTAAAACACGTGCAGAAAGTAAAGCGACACTTATTTTGGAACGAAGAGAGTATACTATAAGCAAATTATAAAAAAATAATAGTAACCTGTACTTTACACGGGTTATAAGCTAGTAAATATAAATTCTAGGTTGTAAAGTACGAAAAGGAAGAGTTTTATTTTGTTAAATCTATTTTTACATTAAATCAAAAATACAAAGGATTATAAATCAAAAGTGAATAGAATTTAATATTATAAAAATCTAATAGCATCATCATAAATACAAGAATTTCATTGTGGTAGCATGCAATTTAAATACATGATTTTTTTTTAAAACAATAACTTTTTAAATAGAAACTTTTTTGAGTACATTTTGTAATAAGTTTATTACATTAAAATGCAATAAAGTGTTATGCAATGCACATAATAAAAATCGATTAAAATAATTTATATAACCATTCCCCATGAAAAACAGTTGATTAAAAAAATTTATATAATGCAAGAAAAAGGATTAACATGTTGACGATTAAGATAAACTAGCTTAAAACCCGTGCGGTGCACGAATGTTTTTTAATATTATATAAAAAAATTTAGTAAATTTAAATTAATTTTTTTAAAACATGAATTTTGGAGGCTTAAATTTTTTATATGAAATGATTTGATAATAATTATATAAATATTATCTGTGATTTTTGTAGAAAAATAGGGATTTTAGTTAAAAAAAGATATAGAAAAGATGACAGATTTTAGTTGAAAAAGGTAATCGGTTAATTGTTAGTAATTATAAAATTATTATTTATTTTAGTGAATAGAATGCCCGTGATATGATTGGAAAAAGAGAGAATTTAGTTAGAGAAAATTAAAAATGTAACATGTTCTAGGTGAAAAATGTAATTGATTAGTTCATGGTAATTATAATTTAATTATGTTATTTACTAAATACAATTGCTCGCAATATTTTTAGAAAAGGAGAAATTAATATTATCCATGATATTTCTATTAAAAGAGGGATTTTAGTTAGAAAATATAGAAAAGATGATAAGTATTAGCTGAAAAAGGTAATCAGTTAATTATTAATATTATTAGTTTATTGTATTAAATAGAAGCACCCGTGATATAATTGGAAAAAGAGAGATTTTAGTTAGTGAAAATAGAAAGGTAACGTGAAAATTAAAAAAGTGACCCGATTTATGTGAAAAGGGTAATTGATTAGTTTATAGTAATTATAACATTAATATGTTATTTTACTAAATAAAATTGCTCATAGTATTTTTAGAAAATGAGAAATTAATGTTGCCCGTGATATTTCTAGGAAAAAAGGAATTTAATTAGAAAAATAGAAAAGATGATACGTTTTAGCTGAAAAGGTAATCAGTTAATTATTAGTATTATAATATTATTATTTTATTTTTATTAAATATAAATGCCCGTGATATAATTGGAAAAAGAGAGGTTTTAGTAAGAGAAAAGAAAAAAGGTAATGTGTTTTGGTTGAAAAAGCTAACCGTCCATGATATAATTGGAAAAGGAGAGATTTTAGTTAGAGAAAAAAGAAAATATAACGTGTTTTGGCTGAAAAAGGTATTTGATATTACTTCATCAGAGAGCATGTGATGGAGGGTACTGTGGAACTTCATTTTGTTCTAAGTGAGAAGCAATTTGCAGATATCTTTACCAAGCCACTTGATAAATCAACATTCACAAGGTTGGAAAGTGAGCTAGGTATGCTGAACTTTTCCTAATTTATCTAAGATATTTCATTGATTGATTAAGCAGCCAGAGATTAGTTTGAGGTTTCTTTTAGAAGGAAAGGCATAAAATTTTGTCCAAGTCAAAATTTGCCTATAAACGGATGTGTCAATATCGTTAATACTCGAATAAATTTCTGGATTTTATTTTATTTTATTCAGAGGATAATAAGTTTCTTTTGCGTGTATTAAGTTCAATAATACATGTCAACGGGAAACTCGCTTCTCGAGGATTCGTTCTATTGTCCGTTGAGCATTTATTTATTTATTTATTTTTTTCGGTCATGACTGTGCTGTCAAATCTTATTTATCATTTCATGAACGAATATTTATCTTGTCCTTCGTGTTTGCATGCTTATGTGCTATATGAGCTAATTGATTTCTTAGAAATTGTCTTATTATTCTTGCGTTTTAACTTGTTAATTATGACACTTTCTAGGGAATCTAAGAGAGAGTCTAATGGTTTAGTTTAGTATTGCATGCAATCTTATCTGGTATCATTAGTCGTGTCCATGCGTCTCTTCAGCTTCCCAATACGCTCTCTATTTAATCAATACCAGTTACAGTCTCTCTTTCAGTCTCATCACTTTCTCTTCATACCTTTGTCATCACAAAACCCTTTTTAAATCTTCGATGACACGTATATACCTTGGGAATACTATCTTCAACTATCAATCTTTCTCGGTGGTAGTCGAGGGAGTTAGCTATCCTGTCGACCAAGTTCCTAGGGAAATCGTAAGGGAGCTTTCTTATGATCAAATGTACGAAATATGGTATTTAGAGACGAGGCGTGCTGCAGCAGCAGAGAGAGAGAGAGAGAGAGAGAGAGAGAGAGAGAGAGAGAGAGAGCGTATCATTGGACTTGTTATCACTATGTCGAGGATTTTCCATCGTCGCAGTGAGGCAGCCAAGAAACAGAAAGTCCAAAATCATTTTAGTTCCTAGGATCTTTGGCTTCTTTTCTTAATGTGTATGACTTTGTAATGTTGCCCCAATTATGAATGAAAATGCTTGCTTATCCTTTGTTTTTGAGTTCATTATTTGCACAATTCTTCCATATTTGATGCCATGAGTTTAATTAAATCTACTCTGAAACTGCTAATTGCTTAATTAAAACTGTTCTACATGACATTTAACATGCTAATGAATTAACCATTTTAGGTTAATAGAATTCAAACTCTCAGACTATCACAGGCTTTCAGTAACAATATTAATTGTTCTTGACTTAATGAAATCATAAAAGGGTACTATCCAATCATCAAGCTGAGCATTATTGAGGTAACTGTTACAAATCCTCCTTCTACTACTCTATCTCAAGGTTCTTTGCAAATGAGTGTTGCTATGGAAACTGTATCTGGGAACCCATAGTCTCCTACCCAGGCAACCAAACATAATTCCAAATCCAAATCAAAGAAACCAACCTCAAGTGTTTCTCAAAAGACACTTGTTGTAAAAACTACCATAACCTCTTAAGGGAGTGATCAGGTGGTAGTGAGTGGTGAGGGACAGGGTGAACATCAAAGAAACCCTAAGGATAAGGTTGGAGAGGTAAGTGAGCCCCAGCCTAGCCACATTGCAGTCTCCCAAAACACTGTTAATGCTGAAAAGGATTTAAACTCATTCCTAACAGTATCCTCTCAACAGGGTGTTGTTATTGAAAAGAGTTCCCAACCAGGAACATTGAACAAGAGGGAAAGGGACACCACTAGCCAAAAATCACCAATCAAAACCTTTGTCAGAAAGAAGAAACCTAAAGTTACTTTGGGTGCACAAGGGTCACACATAGTTCAATCTTACTTGATTGAACCTTCTCAAATTTATCTTGATGTGGCTCCAGTAAATGTGGAGTCACAGCCCAAGTCTTTCTCTACAAACACTCCACATATTCCAGATTCACCATCTCTATCTCTGGATGTGGACATGATTTTCACATCACAAGCAGATTCTCCCTTCTTATTTCCAAGGGAGGAGCCCCACTCTGAAACTGCTGGTCATCATCTTCTAGATGATTTGTTGGACCAACAACCAATTCTTCCTGATACTATGACTGAAACTGTGCCACCTTCCTTAAAATCATTCTGAACAAATTCTACCATAGTCTCTCTATCAACTTCTATCCCTTCTACTCCATTGATGGATATTTCTCATCCGTCGACAAGTGTTTGTTCACCAATGGATATGCCTAACAGCAGTCATCCATTGGTAGATACAACTACAGCATCGATGGGCAACTCACACTCATTGTTTGATGTGCTTCCTGCAACAATAGCAGAAGTCACACTTGTATTTCAAACACTTCTAGGATTGAGGGAAGGGAGTGAAATCTCTGAGAATGAGAGGATGCTTTGTGAGCAGGCAAAAGGAGAGAATGAGAGTGAGGGGCTGGCAATTTCTTCATGCCAGGCAAAAGGAGAGCATGAGATTTCCACCTTAGTAAGTGAAGGTGAGGGTGTGAGAGGTGTGAGCCAGGGGGAGCCCCTGATGCAAAAAGAGAGAGAACATGAGAGAAAAGCAGGTACAGGAGACATAAGGGTGGATGAAGCCATTGCTAGTGAGTCAATGGAGGTTGATGATGCTCCCAAAACCAGCTTTTATCAACAGACATCTCAACAAGTCATTGATAGAACTGATCTTGGAGCTGAGACCTTTACTCACCATGTTTCAAACTTTAGTTCTTGGGCTGAACAGGGCAATGTGGAGGCTGAGCAACAGCTGAAATTGGTACACCGATCTGAATCCATGCAAAGAGCTAGAGAAACTCTTACCACGCCGCCTCCAACTGCTACGGATGTGAATCAGTCTGATTCTGAATTCACAGATGAAGATGACGATGAATTGTCTTCACAGCAACCTGGATATCTACCAGAATGGTTAATGTCCAAAAACTATATCTCCAAGGATGCTCACAATGAGCTAGTAGTATAGTATGAGAAGACTGTGGCTACTTTACAGGATGCTGAACTCGCTCTGAAGCTTGTGCAAGAGAATTTTCTGGCTACTCTAAAACTGCACAAGTACCTTCTCAATCAAAGGGTTGTGGATTAGGATGACTTCAAGCTGGAAATTAAAAATGCTCTAGAATCTCAGAACAAGAACTTAGAGCTCCTTCTTCCCCCCGAACGTTGCAACAGCTTACACAAAAGCTATAGAAAGATGCAGAAACAGACAAGAAGGTTGCAAGTCTATCTGAAAAAGTTTATAAGTTAGAGGTTCAATTGAGCACTGTGCTTGCAAATCAAAAGCTCATTCTTGAAGCTCATCATCAACACATTGCTCTCCTTGAAAGAATGTTGAATCTGCCTACTACTCAATCCCTTGATGCTAACAAAAAGGGGGAAAAGTTTGATGATAAGGAGACAACAAGTGAGGGGGAGCAACTTCACTCTAATCTAGCTCCAACAGCTCCAGTAATTTCGTCTAGTGAGCATGACCCAGTCATTCAACCTGAATATTCTATAGCCATAAGGCTGGCTGCAAATCCTCAAGTTTCTCAAGTACCAATTCCTCCCATAACCACATCAATCAGACAAGTATTAATTCCAGATTTTGTGCTTCCTAGATCTCTAGCCAGAGGGGAGCCATCTTATGTGTCTGAATTCAAGCCTGTGCTCAAGCCTAAGAAATCACCTGTGAAGAAGAATGGTAAAAACACCATGAGAGTATACTTTCCAATGCCAAAACCAGATGAATTCAAGCTAATGAGCAAGCATCTTGCTGAATTAAAATAGAAAGCTACAGTTGATGTGGGACTCAGAGAGAATCTAGCATTCATCTACAGAGAGGGAGTGGAAATTTGTGTTCCTACAGGGCATCCAAATTTTGCTGATGCCAAGGCTGAAGAAACTGCAAAGCTACTTCAAGCTGGTCAGATAATCAGACAACCTGCAGAATGTAATGAGAAAGAAGCTAGAGAAAGAGATGGAGCAAGAGGCTGATGAACTAGTAAGAGAGCTAGAGAAAGAGATGGAGCAAGAGGCTGAAGAATAAGAGGCCAAATTTAAAAAGAAGAAAATGAACACAAAGTCTGTGTGCAAGAAAAGGAAAAACAGAGTTAAAGTCCCTGCTAAAAGAACTTTGAGCCCAGAATCAGAACTTCAAGATGAATCAACAATACCTCAACCAACAAAACCTCCAACACTAGACACTCAGCAACACTCTCAAACATCTAAACCTTTAGACTTCATAAAGGAAGAACCTTTGGAATTTGACTTTGACATCAACAGCTTGGTATTTCCAAAGATCAGGCTCTCACCTAAAAAGAGGAGAACCAGAAATAGGAAACAACCATTAGCTAGACCAATTCAAATTGTTGAGGATCCTCAAGATGTAAAAGTGGCCACCAAGAAAGAAACTGAACTCCATATTGCTGACATTGAAGAGTACTCAAGTGTCAATCTTTTCTTGGATGACGTGACAGATGTGAGTGCTGCATATAGGAGAACCAGGTTACCAGAAAGGATAATCTTCACCTACAAATGAGGAAATAGTAGAACCTGCCCCTACATCAAGGGTTAAATGAAGGCTACAACAAGCTCTGAAAGATTTAGTCCTTAATGAAAAGAACTGGGGGATTCACTCCAGAGGCAAGGGAAATAATTTTCAAGAAGGTCAATTAATTGAAAAGCAGCAGGTCTTCAAAGGAGGGATTGCCTAAGAAGCAGGACATTCCATATGAACCTGGTAGAAAGGTTCACTTTTATCCATTCTGGATAATAGAATTCAGAGATGAACACAACTGTATAAGATTTTCAGATTAGAAGATTAACTGGAAAAAGCTAGCAATGAGTACTTGCAACACTTATTGTCTATGCTGGATCCAAATCACCCAGAAGAAAAGATCATCTACATATCTCTAGAGAAGTAGCTTGAGGCAAATAGACATCAAGTTCATGGTATGAGGACTGCAAGGGGAAGAAAGCAATGATAGGCTCAGTCTAGAGGAGCGTCCCTTGTGGAAGTATGACTCTCTATCTTGACTTAGTTTATTTCTTCACATTTTTGAAGCTTAGTACACTACATATGTTTTTACTTAATCTCTGCATTCATACAAAGGTGTTTTGTTATCATCAAGGTTCTTAATTTATGGCTGTTATTCTATCAGTCATAAATTGGGGGAGATTGTTAGGAATTATGTTGCTCTTGATGATAAGTACTTGAAAACACCTTGAAAAACATATGTGTACAAGAATAAGTTTGTAACTTATCAACGGATATCCAAGTTATAAGTATCCGTTGATAAGGCAGCTTATCGATTGATAAGTCTATAGCATATCTCTTTTTAAGTTTTGTTAGTTGTTTGGTTCTGTCATGGTTACTAGAAATCCTAAGTCATGTTGACTATCAATGGATATAAAGAATAGGGTAGCTAATTGTATATAAGTTGTGCTATGTAATTCTGTATAAGTGAAGTGATATCTCAGATGATAAAGCTTCTATGTCAACGGATATGGCACCTCAACAAACAACGGTCAACCTGCTGATCAGTGTCCTCTTCAACGGATAAAATGCTCCAACCAATAATGTCTTGGAATTAGAGGTTGATGGTGACTTGTAATGCCTGACAGATCACATGGGTTGATAAACTTAAAAAGAGTATGGAAGCCAGTATTGGAAATGAAGAAGAAAAAGAAACATTCCTTGTTCTTGCAAACAATTCAGCTGGTAAATCTAGTGCATATCTGTCCAAGACAATCCAGACAAAATTGTATCACATGGAGACAAGGAGTGGCAGCAACCCTGCAGAATACTTTGACTTGCAAGATTCGTTTATTTTGTAGGGTTTGTAAACTTGGAGTATTTATATACTTCACGTGTAGCATAGCTAAGTAGAGAAGAAAACACATAGCTGAAAGCACAAAGCATTAGGTTTTCTTGTAAAATATTTAGCTTTGTATTCGCAGCTGTGTACTAGCTTACACAGATTATTTTCTTCAATACAACCCTCAGGTGGAGTCGTCAAAAACCCACCTGAAATTTTTAAAGAGTGTTGTATGTTTGTTTTTCCTTTGATTTCTGTTTCTTAAGTTTCTTCCTGTTTATCTGCTTAAATCAAGATCCATCTGTTGTCTCATAAATTCGAAAGAATTTTCAACAAGATTGTATTCAACCCCCTTCTACAATCTGGAGGTGTGCAACTGGGAAATAACATATACAACAATACTAAAAGTTATTATATACAAAGGTCTAAGGTTCGATTCCCACCAACAACATAATAATTTATATTTAATAATAAAAATTATTATATACAAAGATACAAGATTCGAATCCTCCCAACAACATATTAAAATTAATATTTATAATATATATTACACTATAAACAAATTATAAAAAATTAAAAGTAACCCGTGCTTTTGCACGGGCTATTATAAGCTAGTATATACTATAATAAGTGAAAGGGGTATAATTTGTAGTTCAGTTAACCCCCTATTTTGGATTATCCCCTATTTTTTGTTATTCCTCATTCACAACCGTCAGATCTTCAACTCAAATAGATCATGACCGTTGTATACAACAATACTAAAAGTTATTATATACAGAGGTGCAAGGTTCAATTCCTGCCAACAACATATTAATTTATATTTAATACTCAAAATTATTATATACAAAGATGCAAGGTTTGAATCCTCCCAACAATATTTTACAATTAATATTTATAATATTATACTACATTAAAAGTAAATTATAAAAAAAAAAGTAACCCATGCTTTGCACCGGCTATAAGCTAGTAAATAAAAATTCTAGGTTGTAAAGTACGAAAAGGAAAAGGAAGAGTTTTATTATGTTAAATATATTTTTACATTAAATCAAAAATACAAGGATTATAAATCAAAAGTGAATAGAATTTAATATTAGAAAAATCTAATAGCATCATCATAAATACTAGAATTTCATTGTGGTAGCATGCAATATAAATACATGATTTTTTTTTAAAACAATAACTATTAAAATAGAAACTTTTTTGAATACATTTTGTAATAAGTTTATTACATTAAAATGCAATAAAGTGTTATGCAATGCACATAATAAAATCGATTAAATTAATTTATATAACCATTCCCCATGAAAAACAATTGATTAAAAAAATTTATATAATGAAAGAAAAAGGATTAACATGTTGACGATTAAGATACAATGCACATAATAAAAATCGATTTCGGGTAAAACTGAAATAATATATTTTTAAAATATTAAAATATCACAAAAATATAGAATCAAATATCATATTCATTATTAAAAAGGAGATAAGAGCAAAATCAATGGTTGTGTTAAAATAGGTATAGTTATTTCTATATTTAAGGATTAAAAAGTGAATTTTGTTGCTAAAATAGCACAATGCCTTTAATGGGTAGTTGTAACTTTTTTTTAAGCAAGTTTATTTATTATAGGCCAAGGTGGGAACCCTTGCCCATAGCTTACAAGCATTTCATACAGAGACATGCATGCCATGCAGCGAGATACAAAAACATGAAACCCTACAGACGGAAACAACCCTAACTAAAGTGACAATGAGTTGGGGCCGGGCTAGTATCTACCGCTTAGTTATTAGAAAATTGGATAGTTAAACCCAACTTCTTTCGTTGCATCTTTAGCTAATCAACTTCGACTACTGGGGTGTCCACAACGAACACCGGGCCTTGCCCTGCTGCAAATCTTCCATGAACAGCCTCTTCTGTCATTGCTTCGTAGTTATTATCCACATCCATTTCTCTATCCAAACCAATATGTGAGGGGGCATCGACTTGTCCCAATCCTACTTCTTCAGTTTGATCAGAGGGGAGGTCTCCTTCATCAAAGTTTACCTGACTGGGCGCTTCGTCTGGGATGATCACGTCTTGGTAGCTTGGGTCATCAATGCCCATACCCATGTCCCATTCTAGCAGCTCCTCAACTCCACCAACCAGCCTGTTTCAGGTGTACAACATATCACAGACTCTCTTTCCAAGTCCAGAAATGAACCTTGCAACTTTGTTTCGAGAAGGAACTATGTATGTAATTGTGTAGAACCACTTGATGTTTCTGAGGCGGATATCGATTTGGGAAGCAATGTGATATACCTCTGGTGGCGCTCCAATGTGAAAGTTCTTGATCACTAGGAAGGTATCCAAGTTATCTGTTTCCAAGATTACATCCCCATATCCCATCTTGAAGGCGCATCGTAGGGCTATGAATATTGCCCATAGTTGATTTCCTAGAGCTGTGAGTTCGGAAATCATGCCTATAGTAGGATGTTTAAGAGCTTCATCAGGGTTCCTATACACTGCCGCAATGCCCGTACGAAACCCATAGAGCGAAGGGTTCCTGGATGATGTTCCGTGAACGTTGATTTTGAGGATTCCTGGAGGTGGAGGAACCCAGTGGTGCGCCATTTCTTCTGCTATGTGGAGATGCTGTACTACTTTAGTTGTGAGAGGCGAGTGAATGGACTTGACTCCCTTGGCCTTGATTTATAGGCCATATCGATTTCCCGCCTTCTTGGTTGCTATTTATCATTGATGGTTGAGAGTTATACCACCAGCCACTGCACTAACCTTTCATACACAGTGACTACTAGCCTTGATATCATATCTAATGATGAGATTTGTTTTTAAGTTGCTATTAATAGACTGCAACCCATCTTCTGTATTCTTTTTAAATGAAGGTTAACCTTCCTCTGAGTCCTGGAGTTAATGCAACGTTATCTCAAGAGGACTAGCCCAGCTGAATTTCGACACCTGCTACTGCTATATAGCCATCCTAAGGTTAGACCTTTTTGCTTGATGGCGTCAAGTGGGTATTTTGATTTCCACTAGGCTTCATATTACACAGAGAATAACACTTGCTACAACTCGAATTGAGTAGATCAGCCCGCTAACATATTGTTCCTACTGGATGATAGTGTTAGTGTCCTAGAGACAATGTAATTGTGCTTCTAGGAAAGACTATTTTGTTATTTGATGATTATGTTTATGGATTATTCTACATTGATTTATTATGTCTTTATTTACTACGAAATAAATGTTAGAATAATAAATGTCCTTGGAATATGTAACACGTATTCTATATCTTTAAGTACGTGACTTAAAAATTGGAATATATGAATAGTGTTAATATTCATAAATATCCCTAATCGAGCATTAATAATATGAGACAATTATAATGCATATAGATTAGTATGTCTGTTGGTAGATGACCACATCTCATTGGTCATAGGTATAATGATACTAAAGTCAAGAACATAGGTGCATGTAATATTCTACATGACACTGGATAGACCAACAGTGAGATTCTACATGTTGATAAGTCATTAGAAAGACTCACAGTGATAATGGTGTAATGATTCTTAGACTTGAGATCATTATATTTCTATACGAGGATTAATATACTTTGAGTACATTAAAATTTACTTTGACGGGGTGATGATAAAAGTGGACATCGGGTATATTATGAGACATATGAGAACTACGAATGATAGATAAAGGATTTAACCCTCCTATTTGTAGGAGAGATATTATTGGCCTCTTGATTGAGTGAGACTATGAAAATGCATGGCCATGCTCAAAATATTGATTTGTTTTTTAATAGTCTACTCATTGATCAAGGAAACCCGGATTAAACGTTGAAGAGGATGACTAATTATATCATTAAATTCGAAATTAGTTATTTAATTAATTGAGCTGGTCTTAATTAATTACTTAAAAGGAATTCGAATTTAACATTAAAACCTAAATCAGATTGGTTTAGAGAAGCCCAAACGATTTATGGTTTTAAGGCCCAACTATCTCCCTATAAATACATAATGATGTATGGTTTAGGGCTACAACTTTTCAAAATCGTTTTTAGCAAAAAACCCTAATTGCTCTATTCTTTGAGAGGCTAGAGAGAGAGGCATCCTTTCGGCTAGTACCGGCTCCCTTGATCGTTGGACGATCGGATGTTCGTGTGGACTGCTTCGGAGATGTAGATCTTGCTGCAAGGGCTATGTGGTGATTTCATCTTTGGACCTCCATCTTTCATACGTTTAAAGCTTCTTAAAAGGTACTTGTTCCGTTCTCCATAATCTGCTCGACTTATACATGGATCCTGAGTTAGGTTTTCGAATTTTTATTGTTTTAATCACTGTTTTCGCTACATTTTATGTCTCGAAACCCAACAATGGTATCAGAGCTACGTGTATAAGGAGCTGATTTGGTTACGTGTTTACTGTATTTGATGCATGTATGCATGTTTTATGAATCTATCATGTTTCTATTTTGATATATGGTTATTATAAACTGTTATATCGCATATTTGATGATCTGTTTAGCTTTAAACTATCGTTGGATGATTGTTTAATGATCTGTACGTATGTAAAATGTTAATTGTCCAAGACGACCTTTCAGAATCGTTCCGAAAGTGATCGAAAATCAAATCGCATATGATGCGTTCGTTATGAATATTGATTTTCGACAGAGTCAGAATGGGGCGAATTTCGGAAAGGAAAAATTACCGCGAGCAAAACTCATCACTTTGTCATGACCTATGCTGCTTTTAGGCCTTTTGGGGCTGTTTAGGCCTTCAAAAGGGTCTTGCAAAGTTTATCAGATTTTTCGAAAAATTGTTTTTGATTTTCTGAAAATTGTTTTACGAGTTATAACATATAAGATCATATTGGATATGATATGTACTGAAGTATATTGATGAATTATGTGTTACATGAGCATGGTGTTGGTTATGGCCTTAAGACCCTTAGATTAATGGTTTATGGTTTTGGTTTTGTAAATACGACTTGCATGTCGTTTTCTTCATTCTTGTAATTGTTTTGTTAGGCCGAATACACAGATTATAATCAACTAAGTATGAGAGAATAACAATAAGTTCTTAAATAAGTTTAAAAACTGTTTGGAATTAACTTCTCTCTCAGTGATGTAAAATATCACAGAGAGCTGCTTAGGTTACAATGAAAAGATATTATGTTACACGATCGATACCCTTCTAGGGTTAACCTAACTGTATTTATAAAGATATACAGCTACGTACAATCGATAATTGATACTCCTATAAATTAGTTATACAAATATTATCAATTATGATTGCTACACATCTCCTAATTCAACTCAATCTCTTTAACAGCTATCCAATCTGTAAAGATATTGCTTCCATAATTATCTTCAATTAATCTTTAATCACTGTTGACTGGAGACGCGCTTCCTCCAGACATAGTTTAACTAAACTCTGTCGAGCTTCCAACTGTCAGAGTTCAACTAAACTCTGACTGCTTCCAGTTTCAAGTTAAACTCTGTTTTTCCCTGTAAAACTTAAACACTGATATTAACCATATCAATTATATTTAACAATCTCCCCCAACTTGTTCATTAGTAAAAATGCACAAGTTAACAGTAATTGATGATGTCAAAACAAATACACAAACACAGTGTTAAATATACAAACAGAGTTTAAGCTTTTACTTAAAAAAAATCTACAGAAAACAAGAAAATTCTTACAGACTTCAATCTCTAATCTCCTCAAGATCTGGTGTTGTTCTGAGATAGTCTATAAGCAATCTTCTCTCTGCATTTTCAAGTTCAATCTTCATAGCTTCCTTGATCTCTCTCAACTGAGGATCACTCTCATCAGTCTGATAAATAGCAGATCTTAGATCGTAGATTTTGTTCCTCCTCATATCATTTCCCAGTCTGATAAATTTTACTTCCTCTGACTGTGAGTTGAAATCAAGAACTGTGATTCCCAGATCAGTCTTCAGCTTTGCAGTACCCTTCTTCATTTCAATGAGATTTCCATTCCAGTCTCTGTACTTAGGAACATATCTGCTGTTACACTTCATTCCTCTAATTGCCAAATTTTGAAGCATTTTCTGTCTGAGCACATTTGCAACTGATTGAGTCCTTCGATTGTTCACCTTGAAAAGATACAGAACATATTCTAATTCTTCCCAATATTTTAAACCAATATCATGCTCACCAATTTTAAATACTGTCCCATCAGCCATAAAGTATAAGAGAAAATCTTTCTTTAAACTCTTCTGATAAACTAATTGTACTGATTCCAGTCTGTCTAAACTCTCTTGAGTGACACCACGACCTGCAACAGCCAGTGAAGAAGGATCTCTAGGACCAGTATGTTTCCTTTTATCTCTGTGTGAGCCTAGGCCAGCTTTATTGTTTCCAATCTTACCAGATAAGGCTCTTCCATCAGTAAAATCCATAGGAGCTCCAGATACTAGATTTGGATCATGAAGTGTTCCTTTTCCAATGACTGACTTCAACTGAGAAGATAGAGGTCTAGACACAACTTGTGTAGCAACAGAGGTTATGTTTTCTTTCTTCTGTACAACTTGTGTAGAAACAGAGGTTGTATTTGCCTTCTTCGAAATTCTTTCTTCTTCAGCAATGCCTTTCAGCTTTTGCTTAGAATCTGCATCTGTTGGTTTTCTGGATACCTGCATCCTTTGATCAACACCAACTTGTTCTTTGATTTCAATGCCTTTAAGAACAGGCTTAGAAGCTTTCTCATTTTTCTTAGACTTCCCAGATTTCAAAGCTTTCTGATGTTCTGCTAGAAACATTTGCTCTTGAGCTTGAACATCTGCAAGTGTAACTCCCTTTTCATTCTCATCAAAAAACATCTTAGCAGCCAACTCTTCATCAGTTTATGGATTGTCAGAGAATAACAAATCCCTTTGCCTTGAAGTACTTTGTACATTTGTATCCACTGCTAAACTTGATTTTGTAGACTTGCCAGCTTTTAAGTGAACATCAGACCTTGATCTTAATCTTCTCTCTGGATTAGTTCCTTCACCATCAAGATCATCTCTTTTTGACTGAGTTTGAGACTGCTGCTTACACTTGGATTTAGTAACTCTAGCAACTCTCTCCCCCTTTTTGACATCATCAGGGATCAATATGGAAGTAATTAACTCAAGAGAGTTGGCAATGGATTCAATCTTGTCAGCCATCAAAGTCTGATTTTCTTCAACTTTTCCCAATCTCTGAAGGACAGTCACTTGAGCTTTTGAGAAAGTTTGAAACATTTTGTTGTTGTCTCTCTGTAGAGTCATCTCTCTACTGACAACTTCATTTCTCAGAGATATAATTGACTCCTGATTTTCATTAAATCTGTGATTCAAGAACTTAACCTGAATCACTGTTCCTTGCAAGCATGTCAGTATGTCTGGATTTGAAATCTTCTTAAAATTATCCCTGAGAAACTCAGCTGCTCTTCCAGTAGGAAATATGCAATCTTTCTTGTACCATTCTACAGATTGTTTTGCCATGTATTCATTTTCAATTTCCTTTGCAGAAGGTCCAGCAAAGTCTGGCTTCTCCCCTGTTTTCAGTCCATCAGTTTGAACTTCAACATCTGGAGCAGTTCCAGCTTCTTTAGAAGGATCATTTTCAGAATCATCAGCATCTGCAATTGAGGCAGTTTCTTCATTAAATTCAGGAATAGATTCTTCTTGAGCAATCTATTTTTCTGGATTAGCAGAGTTTGTCTTGACAGGCTGATCAATTTCCTCACCATGGTCTGAGATTTGATGTGTATCAAAAAATAACTCTGTGTGAGATGCAACCTCTATTTCTTCTAGCACCATAGTAGGTTGATCTGCAACACCAGTTTCAGCAGAGTTTGCAGCCATGGGTGTTGGAATAGGATCTTTAACTTCAACAGAGAATGACATGAAGTTTTCATCAAACTCTTCCCTTGCAGGAAACTCAGTTCTATCATCATCTTCAACTGGAACCTCAGCAAATACTGGTGAATTAACTCTGAGTTCAGGTTCTGCTATAGTAGGTTCTGAGTTAATAGCTATCTCAACAGCAGGAGTCCCCTTAGAGGTATCCTCTGGAGCTTCAAGATTCACATCTTCATCAGACTCATCAATAATCAGTCTCCTCCTTTTTACTTGAGCCACTTCTGTTCTTTCTTCTTCTGAAATAGAATCATCTAAAGTAGATGGAGATGGAGGTCTGTTTGCTCTTTCCTTTCTAATTCTCTTTGGCTTAGGAGCTTCAGCAGTCCTGTGCTTTCTGGGTGGTCTTATAGCTCTGCTTTTCCTTGGCTTTCTTGGTTTGGATTGTGGTTGAGGTTGAGGTTGTGAATGTGGTGCCCCTAGATCCGGGGTCGGAGACCTAGGCGCTCACGGTCCATTTTCCATTAATAACATACCTGTTCTTGCACATAATATATAAAACAGCCATCGACCCCACAATAAAACTCACACCGCACACACACACACACACAGGTTAGAGTTTCAGAAACGTCACACAATTGATTAAGCAGAAGTAAAAGTTTAAGAGTTATTACAGACCGAATTAAATAGCATTTGTGCTACCAGCAACACTTCGATATGAAGCGGAGTTGGCGGCTCGAATGTTTGTTACGGTACACTGCTTTGCACAGGTCATACTTATAAATAAAACGTACTAACAAAAGTTGCCAACCAATCCGGCTAATGGGGCCTACCGGTGGAATCTCAACTGCTGCCTCGGGTCTAGTCACTTGCTTTCGGGCAGTCTGTCTGGGTCTTGCCATTTCTCTTAGCCGTTGTGTTTGTAAATTTGAAAACAAGCAAGAGTGAGCAACTATAGCTCAGCAAGAAATATATGTATAAGGTAAGCAATATAACATTACATGTGTTTAGCAGTTATTAAACTCGTTTATATCAATCAGTTATAAAATCACTTGTCATCGTTGATAAATTTCAAAGGTGCACCAATACGTGCCCTTGTTTTCAAAATAAACTTGCAGTTCTAGATACTGCATAGAGTCAACATCTTTCTCATCAAAATAGAACACTATCAGCAACTTGGCACATAAGCCTAAGAAGCAGTGTCAGAGCATTTTTCCAAAATGGAGGAACGAGACTTAAAGAAAACATAAAACCTGACAGGGATTGACGATGATCAGTCGCCACATCCAAGTCCAATAATCCGCGGGTCTTCTCTACCGGTAGAAGGATAGAAACTACATCCGTAACTATCCCCGGGTGAAAACTACATCCGTAATCACCCTCGATAAAAACTACATCCGTAATCATCCTTCGGCAACACCTGGGCCGGAAAAATAATTGATGGACCGCCTGGCTTACGGCCGCTTACACATCCCGGGAATCGTTCGGCCGCTTATTAATAAAATATTTATTAATAATTATTTAATTAAATAAGCTTTTAATCCAAGATAGGTATTTTTGAGTATTTATGATGATATAAAAATAATTACCTAAGTATACGATACTTCCCGAATGACCCTTCGGGTTTTCGCAATTTAATTACGATATAATAATATACCGCTCCCCGGTCAATGGTATATATGGACCGCTACGACCTCTATTGCTAGAGTCGTTGTCCGAAGAAACATTTCATTCTAAGTTCAAGGGGTACAAGCATATATGTGCATATATATCTCAATTTCATCATTACTTCAATAAGCATAAACATATGATACGATTGAAAACTACAAACACAACAGTGAAAGTCCTTATATATGTAAGTTTTGAAAAGTAAACTTGCCTTGGTGAGGTTGGGGTGGTCGAGCTTGCGGAGTGGAAAGATCTATACATAATCAATAGCCGTTCGTTAGTACCTTAACAATATCTCTTTTAATTGCGAGGTTTTAGGGGGTACAAAATTAACTTAATGACTTCGTCTTATGACTCTCTAGCCCCACTATAGGTTCATGTCATCACTCGATTATGCTCGTCACTTATTCGACTTAATTTGGTTACCATATCCGAATGATATTCATTCCCCCCTTAAATCACACTCCACTTACGACTTTTTCACTTGCGCGAATTTTACTCTAACATTTTTATAAAATTGAAAAATACATATTTTAATCCAATTCTTTTTGGGTAGCCTTCAACACTGCATTTACTAGCTCCTCTAATTTTTCCATGATCCTACATAAATATTTAGGGGTTTAAACAAGGTTCACAAGGGGACCATTTAGTGCAGTCCGGATTCCAGAAATACATTTCACTTCTCAGGCCATAACTCAAAATCTATACATCACCTAGTCATGAACCTTATATTTCTGGAAACTACATTCAAATACCTTTCCAACAATATATATTAGGACTTCAGGGGACAAGATTTAGGGGTTCAAAACCCTCCTACAAGACAGTACAAGTTCCTGGAAATTACTCAGCATGCTTTTACCACTTAACCATCCAAGAATCTTATATAAACATCACAACCATCATCTAAACCACCAAGATCATACTCTATAACATACATGGAGTTACATACACTAACCACAAGCTTAAAAATCACAACCACAACATTTAAACTCAAGATCTACATCATCCATAACTTATATGTCCAAGATTCACACTAATATCCATAGATCTAACATTAAACACCACAAATAATACATGGCCAAGAGGGGTTAGGGTTTTTATACCTTCTTGAGTATCTAGGAGCCTTGGGTATGCCTTACAAGTCTCAAGAACACCTTGGATGAGCTCCTACAATCCTTACAACTCAAGATCTAAATGAAAACTAAACATTGTTACTATTCAACAAAACTTCAACAATTTATAACTTGAAAACTAATGGATGAAAGGGTTGGAATTCATAGTATACCTTCCTTATATGATGTAGAGTACCTAGGATTTTTGTCTTGAATTAAGAGTGATGAGAAGTGGAAGAAAAGAATTCTTCTTCCCCTTTTTTTTGTGTTTGGCCGAGAGCAACAAGAGCTTGGGGGGGGGAGAGAGTTTTTGTTTTGTTTTTGGTGTTGGTTGAATAAAGTAAGGTGTGTTGGGTGATATGTATTAGGTGTATGTATATGTATCACATGTTGCAAGTCTAGTGCCTAGGCCACCATACCTCCTTGTCTCCTTGGACAATGTACCAAACTAGTTACTATTCCTCTTGTTAACTTTGCATTACTAGTTTGCTTTTCTAACTACTTAGTTGCATGGGACTTGCATGCAATATCATTCCTTGTATCATTATTCTTCCACCAATGCTTGTCACTTAATCTTTAATTCGTATCGTATCTTAATTAATTTCTCGTAATAATATTTTGTCGCGTAGAGATTTCCCTTGTAATTCCTTAAGTACTTAATTATGTAAATTCCTCGAATATCCATAACTCTTTGCCAAAATCCCTTAAATATCTTTTAATACTCCAATAACTCTCAATTCTCAAGTTTTATAAATCTTACTAACAATAAGATTCTTGCCTTCAACAACCTTCCCTTTATCTTACATAGTGAATGTAACAACATAGTTTCTCAGACAATCAATTCCATTAAACAACAGGGATGACTAAAAAGGTTCCAAATTGACAATGTCATATGATATTATATAAAAGAAAACATTACAAAAATTAGGGTTCTCACAGCCTCCCCTCCTTAAAAGGATTCCGTCCCGGAATCAGGTTGAAAACAGTTGAGGGTGCTTTTCACGCATCGTGCTCTCTAGTTCCCATGTTGATTCTTCGACATTCTGGTTCCTCCACAAAACTCTCACTAATTTGACAACCTTGTTCCTCAGCACCTGTTCTTTTCTATCCATGATTTCTACGGGTTGCTCCACATAGGTTAAGTCTGGTTGCAGATCCACTTGGTCATATGGTAGGGTCGTAGCATGGACACATGGAACACATTGTGTACTTGCTGCAAGCTTGGGGGTAAAACCAATTCATAGGCTAACTTTCCAACTCGTCTCAAAATCTCAAAAGGTCCAATAAATCTCGGGCTTAGCTTCCCCTTCTTACCAAATCTCATCAATCCCTTCCACGGGGATACCTTTAACATCACAAACTCTCCTACCTCATATTCTTTGTCCTTGCGGGTCTGGTCCGCATACTTCTTCTGTCTGTCTTGGGCCGCTACCAGCCATCCTCTTATGAGTTCGATAGTTTTTCTTGTCTGTTGGACCAGTTCAGGCCCTAAAAATCTTCCGCTCTCCAACTTCTTCCCAACACAAGGGAGATCGGCATCTTCGTCCGTATAAAACTTCATATGGGGGCATTCCTATACTCGCATGGTAACTGTTGTTGTAGGAAAATTCGATCAACGGCAAGTGGTCATCCCAACCTCCCTTAAAATCGATGGCACATACTCTCAACATGTCCTCTATGGTCTGGATGGTTCTTTCGCTCTATCCGTCTGATTGGGGGTGGTATACAGTACTCATGTTTAACTTGGTCCCCACACAATCCTGAAAACTCCTCCAGAACCTGGAGTTGAACCTTGGGTCTCTATCAGATACAATGCTCACAGGAACCCCATGCCTTACCACGATCTCCTTTAAGTAAATATCCACCAGCTTGTCGACAATGTATCTCTCGTTGATTGGAAGAAAATGTGCTGACTTGGTCAATCTATCGATAATTACCCAAATGGCATCATGATTAGTCTTGGTACTTGGTAGTCCGACCACAAAGTCCATCGCAATATGCTCCCACTTCCACTCGGGTATCTCTAAGGGTTGCAACAATCCACTGGGCCTTTGGTGTTCGGCCTTTACTCTTTGACATGTCAAGCATTTACTTACCCACTCTGCCACGTCCTTCTTCATATTTGGCCACCAATAGTATTCTCTCAGATCTCTATACATCTTAGTGCCTCCAGGGTGAATTGAGTACCTTGAACTATGAGCCTCATGCAAAATCTCGTCTTTTAATTCCTGAACGTTCGGGATCCATATCCTAGATGCATACCTCATAACTCCATTCCCGTCCTTTTCACACTTAATTTCCTCGCCAGTCAAAATTTTCTCCATCGAATTCTTTTCTTCTTCTATCTTCTTTTCCTGGCATAACTTAATCTTTTCCAATAGCGGTGGTTGGACTCTTATTTCCCTTAGACTCTCTTGTCCAATTCCTGGTAACCTCACTTCAATCTCCAGTTTCTCAAGGTCCTTGATCAACTCGTCCACTGACGTTATCATCTTGAGTTTCTCCTTTCGGCTAAGTGCATCGGCCACCACGTTGGCCTTCCCTGGGTGATAATGAATCTCACAATCATAATCCTTGATTAGCTCTAGCCATCTCCTCTGCCTCATGTTTAACTCTTTCTGAGTGAATATGTACTTTAAGCTCTTGTGATCAGTGTAGATTTCACACTTTTCTCCGTAAAGATAATGTCTCCAGATCTTCAAAGCGAAAACTATCGCCGCTAATTCCAAATCATGGGTGGGGTATCTTACCTCGTACTCCTTAAGTTGTCTGGACGCATACGCAATCACTTTACCGTGCTGCATAAGCACACACCCTAAACCTTTATGGGATGCGTCGCTATAAATCACAAAATCTCCTTTATCATCAGGTAGGGCTAGTACTGGTTCTGTCACCAACCTCTTCTTCAACTTTTGGAAGCTCTCTTCGCATTTTTCAGTCCACACAAACTTCTCGGTCTTGCGAGTTAGTCGGGTAAAAGGGGCTGCTATCTTGGCAAAGTCTTGGACAAATCTCCTATAGTAGCCAGCCAACCCTATAAAACTTCTCACCTCTATCGGAGTGGTTGGTCTCTCCCAATTTGACACAGACTCTATTTTGGCTGGGTCCATTAGAATGCCTTGTTCGCTAATCACATGCCCTAAAAACTGAACTTCCTTAAACCAAAATTCACACTTCGAGAACTTAGCGTACAACTTTTCTTCTCTCAATGCTCTCAATACAATCCTCAAGTGCTCTGCATGTTCCTCCTTCGTCTTGGAATAAATCAAGATGTCATCGATGAAGACTATAACACACTTGTCCAAGTACTTCTTGAAGACTCGATTCATTAAGTCCATGAAAGCTGCGGGGGCATTCGTTCACCCAAATGACATCACTAGGAACTCATAGTGTCCGTACCGGGTGCGAAAGGCCGTCTTTGGTATATCTTCTGGCTTAATCCTTAACTGGTGGTACCCGGTCCTCAAATCAATTTTAGAAAAATAAACTGCGTCCTTTAGTTGATCAAACAGGTCATCTATTCTGGGCAAGGGATATTTATTCTTTATAGTCACCTTATTCAACTCCCTGTAGTCTATACATAATCTCATACTACCATCCTTCTTTTTCACGAATAACACCGGGGCTCCCCACGGTGACACACTAGGTCTTATCATCCCTTTATCCAACAACTCTTGTAACTGAGTGGCTAGCTCTTTCATCTCCACTGGGGCTAGCCGATATGGGGCTTTCGAAATTGGGGCCGTACCAGGAACTAAGTCTATAGCGAACTCGATGTCTCTATCAGGTGGCAGTCCTGGAAGATCATCCAGAAATACGTCTGCGAACTCATTAACGACAGGGATTTCCTGTAGGTTTGGTACCTCCTTCTTGGTATCCTTCACATAGGCTAAATAGGCTTCGCATCCTCTACGTAACAACTTCTTAGTTTGAATCATAGTCAGGAACTTTTGGTTTTGCCGTTTTCCTCTAAACACTACTTCCTCGTCCCCTGGCAGTCTCAAACTTACTTTCTTCTTTACACAATCAATCTGGGCTCCGTGGGTTGTTAACCAATCCATACCTACTATTACGTCAAACTCTCCTAGTTTAAAAGGTATTAAATCTACCCGAAAGTGTCGCCCTCCTATTTCTAGGTCACAACCTGGACATACTTGGCTAACAGGGATAATTTCATGATTAGCTATCTCTACTTGCAGTCTGTCTTTCAATGGTTCAGCCTTAAGGCCTAACTGACATACAAAATCTAGAGATATGAAAGACTTGGTAGCTCCCGAATCAAATAAAACATTTGCCTTAACTGAGTTGAGTAGTAGGGTACCTGCAATCACATCCGTGTTCCTCACGGCATCTTGCACCGTCATGTTAAAAGTTCTTGCAGTAGGGGCCTTGTTAGAAGCAGTTCCACTCACTTTTGATGCAGCTGGTCCAGAGGACATACATTCCCTCATTCGGTGTCCTGGTTTCCCACACTTGAAGCAATTACCTCCGGCATTGGTGTTGTTACTAGTTCCTCGACAGGCGTTAGCATAATGTCCTGTCAGCCCACACTTGAAACACTTCACATCCTGTAGGTTACATGCGCCCGCATGTTTCCTTCCACATTTATTGCAATCCGGGGGTAGGGCTCGGGATGGGGTAGAGTAAGATGATCCCTGTGGTCGGCCGCTCTGGCCCACACTCCAACTTTCAGCTCTCTTGGTTCCAAAGTTTCCGCTGGGTTGGGACATCGCCCCTCGCTTAAATTTTCTCGGGAAGCTCCCACCCGCAGAATTTCCCTTCCGACTATCAAACTTCCTCTTCTTTCCTTCCCTCTCCTTATGCATCTGTTCACTCTAAGCCTCAACAATTGATGCTTTCTGTACCAGGGTGGCATAGTCTGTCAGCTCAAGAACCGCCACACGATTCTGAATCCATTGCTTTAGCCCCAATTGAAACCTTCGGGCCCTCTTTGCCTCAGAGTTCACATATTCCGGCACAAACCTCGACAGCTCAGTAAATTTGGCCTCATACTCGGCCACCGTCATGTTACCTTGCTTTAGTTCCAAAAACTTCAACTCCATTTGTGTCTCCATGAACCTAGAGAAGTACTTTTCCAAGAACAGCTCGCTAAACCTCTCCCAGGTCACCACACCTCTTCCTTCCAAATTCCTCTTAGCTTCCCACCAATAGTTTGCCTCACCCTTCAGGAGGTAGGTGGCGAAAACAGTCTTCTGCTCCTCAGCGACACCTAGTATCTCGAAAGATTTTTCCATTTCCTTCAGCCAGGCTCTGGCCTCAACCGGATCTGCCATTCCTTTAAATTCTGGGGGTTTCAGGGATTTGAAGTTCCGGAAAGCATTTGCATTAGCATTTCTGGGTGGTTGCTGAACCGGGGGACAGTCCAAGTTCTGCCTAAGTAGTTCCATGAACTGTTCCATAGGGCCTCCCCTTGGATGTTCCACCTCTCGGGTGTCATCACCAGCTTCTTCTTCGTCATACTCAGAGTCATCAAACAAGTTATGATCGTTGCCCTCATCCTCACTCAGGTTCACATTCTCCCCTTCATGGTTCTGGTGGCCTCCGGTCCCATTGTGGCTACCCTGGCCTTCAGAACTGACCGGGTGAGCTCGAGTGTTCATTCTTCTGGGTGGCATGATTCTGATAATGAAACAAGAAATGGGTTAGGGTTTTCTAATTACCTGACAGCGTTTACACGGTTCAGGAACGTATCGTTCCTCCTCATAAGGGTGGAAGTTGAAAAAGTTTTAATAACCCGATGCTGGAGATAAAACGTCAAAACATTTTTGGGAAAAATCTCTATGGGGTGCGAAAACATTTGCCGGAGTTTTCAAGATTTCAAAACCTCAATTTTTTTTTTGAAAAAATTATTTTAAAAATTTGTAGGAACATTTTGGGAATTTGTAGAGAACAATTTAAAATCGCATATCGTAAATTTGAAACAGCATGGTTGCATTTGCGGCTTGTAGCAATTGTATATTCACAGTTGTATATCAAAACAGTAAAGCATGGCATCGGAAAGTAAGGCAGTTGAGACAATATCAAGGAAACTGAAACTAGATAAATACGGTACAAGAGTTATCACAAAGTTTGGATGTTAGAGCCTAATACAAAGTTTCGATGTCAAAGTCTAGCAAAAGTGGAACAATAACAAGTACACCATCTGAATAGTCAGGGCTACACAAAAGTAGGGCTACATCCGTACATACTATCCGAAGTCACATCTACATATCTGTAGGTCAGTCTACTCATCCACTGGTCAGAAAGGATACCACTGCACAAGTCAACTATCCCGCAAAATCGACACACTAATGTCATCTGAACCTAGAGGACTGAGCTATCCGTAACACATCATGGGGTCGCACCGCGACGGAGCAAGGCCCTCACTCGGTAAAATACACGATGCACAACACGCCTAGCATCCCTAGCCTGGACCACTCCGCCCCCGCGGACTCCTAAACCAAGAATCCTCGCGCGACTCCTCCTCTCAATCCTATGGAGTCGAGCCCTAGTCCTCCTAGCAACAGCAGTCCTCATCTCAGCCTGAATCCTCAATCGCGCCTCGCGCTCCTCTACTAGTGCCCGCCTCGCCTCATTAAGTCTGGCCTCTGTAGAAAGTAAGTCTCGGGTCAGGAACTGCACCACGTAGGCGTGCTCAGTGCCCGACACTGGGGGTAGGTCCATCGGCGGGGGTGGTATGACAGGAACAGGAGCAGGTGCAGGAGCAGGAGCAGGGGTAGGGTCAAGCTCCTCCTCGCCAGAATTATCATCCTCGGAGTCACCGTCCGATGAAACAGGGCTCGATGACTGCGGAGAGGGTGGGGGTGACACAACACGGCCCTCACCGGATCTCACACTCTCCTCGTCAGTAGCTACAGGAGAGGGGGTAATAGGCTCCGGCTCAGGCTCAAAGGGCTCCTCCTCGGGATCCTCATCATTAGTATCCCCTATGAGCGTAATCCAGGGGCCAAGCTCAAGGTCAGCACCCATATCCTCCTCAGGATCCTCGGTATCTCGCATCAGTGCCTCATCATGCTCTCTCTCAAAGGCCTTAGGGTCTGGTATCTCCTCCATCTACACAAGGGAAATAAGGTGGGTCACTAACCATAAAGAAAGGTTTTAGGAGTAGTTCCCTCACGGGCCTTAAAGTCAGGGCTATATCCGATAACCCGATTGCAAACTCGATGAGATTTCTAAGTATTATTAGGGTTGTTATTAGGGTTATTATTATTGTTATTATTATTAGGGTTGCTTTCTTAAATTACTATCGTTTCTGAGAACTGTAACCTCGCTCTGATACCATTTCTGTGGCGCCCCTAGATCCGGGGTCAGAGACCTAGGCGCTCACGATCCATTTTCCATTAATAACATACCTGTTCTTGCACATAATATATAAAACAGCCATCGACCCCACAATAAAACTCACACCGCACACACACACACACAGGTTAGAGTCTCAGAAACGTCACACAATTGATTAAGCAGAAGTAAAAGTTTCAGAGTTATTACAGACCGAATTAAATAGCATTTATGCTACCAGCAACACTTCGATATGAAGCGGAGTTGGCGGCTCGAATGTTTGTTACGGTACACTGCTTTACACATGTCATACTTATAAATAAAACGTACTAACAAAAGTTGCCAACCAATCCGGCTAATGGGGCCTACCGGTGGAATCTCAACTGCTGCCTCGGGTCTAGTCACCTGCTTTCGGGCAGTCTGTCTGGGTCTTGCCATTTCTCTTAGCTGTTGTGTTTGTAAATTTAAAAACAAGCAAGAGTGAGCAACTATAGCTCAGCAAGAAATATATGTATAAGGTAAGCAATATAACATTACATGTGTTTAGCAGTTATTAAACTCGTTTATATCAATCAGTTATAAAATCACTTGTCATCGTTGCTAAATTTCAAAGGTGCACCAATACGTGCCCTTGTTTTCAAAATAAACTTGCAGTTCTAGATACTGCATAGAGTCAACATCTTTCTCATCAAAATAAAACACTATCAGCAACTTGGCACATAAGCCTAAGAAGCAGTGTCAGAGCATTTTTCCAAAATGGAGGAATGGGACTTAAAGAAAACATAAAACCTGACAGGGATTGACGATGATCAGTCGCCACATCCAAGTCCAATAATCCGCGGGTCTTCTCTACCGGTAGAAGGATAGAAACTACATCCGTAACTATCCCCGGGTGAAAACTACATCCATAATCACCCTCGATGAAAACTACATCCGTAATCATCCTTCGGCAACACCTGGGCCGGAATAATAACTGATGGACCACCTGGCTTACGGCCGCTTACACATCCCGGGAATCGTTCGTCAACGGTTCCCACACCTGCCAGAGTCCCTTTTTCTTTTTCTTTTAAAACTGGATTTTGAATGAAAACTGAGTAGTTGAGGTCCGACATCAGTCGACTGATGATTCTTGAAATCGTACAAGAAGCAAAACCTGACCGGGGTTTTCGAAAATGTTTTGAGTTCGAAAGAGTTCGAGTTTAAAAGTGCTAAAGGTATCTTGGATTAGCTTTGTCTTTAAAATAATGAACAATAATTAATAAATGATATTTTAAGATTTAATATTAATAATTAATAAAATAATTATTTAATTAAATAAGCTTTTAATCCAAGATAGGTATTTTTGAGTATTTATGATGATATAAAAATAATTACCTAAGTATACGATACTTCCCGAATGACCCTTTGGGTTTTCGCAATTTAATTACGATATAATAATATACCGCTCCCCGGTCAATGCTATATATGGACCGCTACGACCTCTATTGCTAGAGTCGTTGTCCGAAGAAACATTTCATTCTAAGTTCAAGGGGTACAAGCATATATGTGCATATATATCTCAATTTCATCATTACTTCAATAAGCATAAACATATGATACGATTGAAAACTACAAACACAACAGTGAAAGTCCTTATATATGTAGGTTTTTAAAAGTAAACTTGCCTTGGTGAGGTTGGGGTGGTCGAGCTTGCGGAGTGGAATGATCTATACATAATCAATAGCCGTTCGTTAGTACCTTAACAATATCTCTTTTAATTGCGAGGTTTTAGGGGGTACAAAATTAACTTAATGACTTCGTCTTATGACTCTCTAGCCCCACTATAGGTTCATGTCATCACTCGATTACGCTCGTCACTTATTCGACTTAATTTGGTTACCATATCCGAATCATATTCATTCCCCCCTTAAATCACACTCCACTTACGACATTTTCACTTGCGCGAATTTTACTCTAACATTTTTATAAAATTGAAAAATACATATTTTAATCCAATTCTTTTTGGGTAGCCTTCACCACTGCATTTACTAGCTCCTCTAATTTTTCCATGATCCTACATAAATTTTTAGGGGTTTAAACATGGTTCACAAGGGGACCATTTAGTGCAGTCCGGATTCCAGAAACACATTTCACTTCTCAGGCCATAACTCAAAATCTATACACCACCTAGTCATGAAACTTATATTTCTGGAAACTACATTCAAATACCTTTCCAACAATATATATTAGGACTTCAGGGGACAAGATTTAGGGGTTCAAAACCCTCCTACAAGACAGTACAAGTTCCTGGAAAATTACTCAGCATGCTTTTACTACTTAACCATCCAAGAATCTTATATAAACATCACAACCATCATCTAAACCACCAAGATCATACTCTATAACATACATGGAGTTACATGCACAAACCACAAGCTTAAAAATCACAACCACAAAATTTAAACTCAAGATCTACATCATCCATAACTTATATGTCCAAGATTCACACTAATATCCATGGATCTAACATTAAACACCACAAATAATACATGGCCAAGAGGGGTTAGGGTTTTTATACCTTCTTGAGTATCTAGGAGCCTTGGGTATGCCTTACAAGTCTCAAGAACACCTTGGATGAGCTCCTACAATCCTTAAAACTCAAGATCTAAATGAAAACTAAACATTGTTACTATTCAACAAAACTTCAACAATTTATAACTTGAAAACTAATGGATGAAAGGGGTTGGAATTCATAGTATACCTTCCTTATATGATGTAGAGTACCTAGGATTTTTGTCTTGAATTAAGAGTGATGAGAAGTGGAAGAAAAGAATTCTTCTTCCCCTTTTTTTTGTGTTTGGCTGAGAGCAACAAGAGCTTGGGGGGGGGGGGGAGAGTTTTTGTTTTGTTTTTGGTGTTGGTTGAATAAAGTAAGGTGTGTTGGGTGATATGTATTAGGTGTATGTATATGTATCACATGTTGCAAGTCTAGTGCCTAGGCCACCATACCTCTTTGTCTCCTTGGACAATGTACCAAACTAGTTACTATTCCTCTTGTTAACTTTGCATTACTAGTTTGCTTTTCTAACTACTTAGTTGTATGGGACTTGCATGCAATATCATTCATTGTATCATTATTCTTCCACCAATGCTTGTCACTTAATCTTTAATTCGTATCGTATCTTAATTAATTTCTCGTAATAATATTTTGTCGCGTAGAGATTTCCCTTGTAATTCCTTAAGTACTTAATTGTGTAAATTCCTCGAATATCCATAACTCCTTGCCAAAATCCCTTAAATATCTTTTAATACTCCAATAACTCTCAATTCTCAAGTTTTATAAATCTTACTAACAATAAGATTCTTGCCTTCAACAACATTCCCTTTATCTTACATAGTGAATGTAACAACATAGTTTCTCAGACAATCAATTCCATTAAACAACAGGGATGACTAAAAAGGTTCCAAATTGACAATGTCATATGATATTATATAAAAGAAAATATTACAAAAATTAGGGTTCTTACAGTGAAGTAGTAGCAACATTGGATGGAGTGGATGTAGATGTGGGTTTAGAGGTAGGTTCAGTGTTTAGGGTTATGTGAGGTTCAGTGTTTGTAGGTTGAGGATTTGGCTGTGGAGGTTCAAGTACAGGTTCAGGTTCTAGTGCTTGTGGTTCTTGTGGTTGATTGAGAAAGTTTCTGAGAGCAAGAGGAAAAATAAACTCTGGAACTTGATCCTTGTTGGCATCTTTGTTTGTCAAGTCAGAGAACATTCTCTTATGGACTTGAAAGGGTTGGATGACATTCTCATCAGAAATTACCAAATTAGGCAAACAAGCAGAGAATAAACTTTGACAAAAACGTGAGAAATAAACAGTTGTATTAGACTTTGCTAGTTTTTCACCTAAATTCATAAGAACTAGTCTACCAAAATCAAAGTTACTTCCATTTAGAAGAGAATACCCGATTTGAAGACTATCAGTGGGAATTACATTCCAGTTGGTGACTTTCTTTCCAAATGCTCGAGTGATGCAGTCAAAGAAAAAGCTCCACTCTTTCCTGAGCCCTGGCCTTTTAACATTACCGAGCTTGTCCAAAGGGCCAGAAAACCGCAATTGCTGTAACATTTCCTTCAGTTCATTCTCACCAGCCACAGCATATGAAGTGTGAGTATCAAATCTAAAACATCTCTAATAGTTGCAGCAGTGATTACAAACTCTTGGTCTTAATGAGTAAACACAATAGATGGAGTCCCATTCTCTCCACCATCATCATAAACAGAGTTTCGCCAGAAAGTTGAGATTTGTGTGGCAGAGAGTTTTGCTGGTTGAACAAGAGCTTGACCTATTTCAGAATCCTTTAGGAAGTTCTGAATCAAATGAAACGGTTCTGGGGCTTTATCAGTGTTTTGTATTATTGCATAGTTGTTAGGAACAAAAGATAATCCCTGAGCAACAAAAGTCTTGGATGCCATTAGAACAGTTTAGAAATTGAGAGAAAAGAGAATGTGTAGAAAAGTGTTTGTGAAAATGCTTAAGTGAAAATAACAGAGAAATTGTGTGTAAAGTTGTGTGTTCGTGGGTGTAAAAGTGAAAAAGTGAATAATGAACCGAGTGTGATTAGATCTGTAATTGAAAATTAAAAACCCAATCGTTTTAGACATTAAACACGCAACCAATTTCTTGTTAAGTGTGTGAGTGGGACACGTGTCACGTAAATAGTGGAACAGTCATGTACACGCGCAGTAATAATGCCTATTATTACTGCTAATCTCTCTCTTATTACCAATACGCTTTAACTGTCTGACACCATTAAACAGTTGGCACGTATCACATGCAAATTTCAAAAACTCTTTTTGTACTCCAAGTATATGCTTTGTCTGAAATAAAATATTACCTTACAGTACTCAACTGAATCCAACAGTGTTTATCAATTCTCCAACTTTATTACTGTTATCCTTTCAAACACTGCACAGTTGTGAATATGAGTGTGTGTAGAGCAGAGTTTACTAAATCAGTATTTAGAGCATCTAGTATTTCATAAAATCCATAAAGTAAATCAGTAAACACTGGATGCACAAACTCTCATAGTAAACACTGAATGTATGATGAATGCTAAACTCTGTAGTAAACAATTTATATACAGTAATATTTAATTAATTTATAACCCCCTATTTTTTTTTATTTTTTTTGGTTTTCTCTAGTAATCAGAGGTTGGAACTAGTCACCAAAAATCCTATAATTTTAGCCCTTATCAGTTTGATAAGTTCTTGGATCTTCCTAGTTTTCGACTAGTCACCAAAAATTAGAGAATTTTAGCCCTTACTATATACCAGTAAGTTCCTAGGTCGTCCTAGTTACAAACATGATCTCAAAGGAGTTCTAACAGTCTATATATATAAGCTTTGGGGTTATTCTAATAACAGAATCTAATTTAACAGTGTATAACTAATAGAGTTTAGAGCTCATCAACATCAGAAATTATTCATGAGAGGCAATGCACACAGCATTTACAGACTCAGAGTTTAGGATAAATAAACTAAGAGATGCTATAAATATGAAACAGTATCATGCTGTGTTAATTTTCTGCACAATCTAAGATTAGATCACAAATAACTTAGAAGGATTCATGATTAATTACTGAGATTCATGCTTCATACAGATTTCTTCATTGGTATTAACATTCAGACAAAAACATTTTTAGAGTTTATTAGAGTTTATCCAACATGTCAACAGTGTATGACTTACAGAACAAGCTAACAGAGTTTAACAGTCATTGAGCAGAGTTTGCATAGCAGAGTTTAACATACCACAGAAATATGAGAAACACAGTACATAAGTAGAATTTTGAGTCTAACCAATATCTATAGTCAAAGCCAGAGACCATCCCTAGTTCATTTACCAGCCTTGTAAATACAGCTTCACTCAATGGCTTGGTGAAGATATCTGCAAGCTGTTGTTCTGTAGACACAAAATGAAGCTCAATATTCCCTTCCTCTACATGTTCTCTGATAAAATGGTACCTTATGCTGATGTGCTTGGTCATTGAATGCTATACTGGATTACCTGTCATAGCAATAGCACTTTTATTATCACAGTAAATAGGTATTTTACTGTACCTCAATCCATAATCCAGTAATTGATTCTTCATCCACAGAATCTGTGCACAACAGCTACCAGCAGCAATATACTCTGCTTCAGCTGTAGATGTAGAGATTGATTTCTGTTTCTTGCTGTACCAAGAAACAAGTCTATCACCAAGAAATTGACAACTTCCACTGGTACTTTTTCTGTCTATCTTACAGCCTGCAAAGTCTGCATCAGAGTAACCAAGTAGCTTGAAGTCTGATTCTCTTGGATACCACAAACCTAAAGTTATGGTGCCCTTAAGATATTTGAAAATTCTCTTCACAGCTGTTAGATGTGGTTCTCTTGGATCTGCCTGAAATCTTGCACAAAGACATGTTGCATACATTATGTCATGTCTGCTTGCTGTTAGATAAAGAAGAGACCCAATCATCCCTCTATAGCTTGTCATATCCACTGGTGAACCTGTGTCTCTATCCAACTTTGTTGTTGTTGCCATGGGAG
The DNA here is from genome assembly GCA_036435485.1 of Saposhnikovia divaricata. NCBI lineage: Eukaryota > Viridiplantae > Streptophyta > Magnoliopsida > Apiales > Apiaceae > Saposhnikovia > Saposhnikovia divaricata. The sequence goes on from CM071595.1 coordinate 126,913,587, forward strand.
TTGTTGCAGATGAGCAGTCAAGCATGCCAAATTTCTTGAGAAGATTTCTGGTATATTTTGCTTGATTGATAAAGATTCCATCTTCTGTTTGCTTCACCTGTAGCCCTAGAAAATAACTAAGCTCTCCCATCATGCTCATTTGATACCTGGACTGCATGAGCTTGGCAAACTTCTTACAGAGTTTAACATTAGTAGATACAAAGATTATGTCATCTACATATATTTGAACTAATAACAGATCACTACCAAGATTGAAGTAGAACAAGGTTTTATCAATTGTACCTCTGTTGAATCCACTTTCTAAAAGAAATTGAGCCAGAGTTTCATACCATGCTCTTGGTGCCTGCTTGAGTCCATAGAGTGCTTTGTCAAGCCTGTAGACATAATTTGGATACTTGGGATCTACAAATCCTGGTAGTTGTTCAACAAACACTTCTTCTTCAAGTTTTCCATTTAGAAAAGCACTTTTCATATCCATCTGAAAAACCTTGAATTTCTTGTGAGAAGCATATGTTAGAAAGATTCTTATTGCCTCTAACCTTGCAACTGGAGCAAAAGTTTCATCATAGTCTATGCCTTCTTGCTGTGAATAGCCTTTGGCCACAAGTCTGGCCTTGTTTCTTGTAACAACTCCATCACTGTCAGTTTTGTTTCTGAAAACCCATCTAGTACCAACAACAGATCTATTCTTTGGTCTAGGTACAAGGGTTCATACTTCATTCCTCTCAAATTCATTTAACTCCTCCTGCATTGCTGTTATCCAGTCAGCATCTTGAAGAGCTTCTTCCAGTTTATTTGGTTCATTTTTAGACAAGAATGCATGAAACAGACATTCATTTGTTGTAGCACTTCTTGTCCTGACTTTTGCATCTGGATCTCCAATTATTAGATCAGGTGTATGAGATTATGTCCATTTCCTAGCTGAAGGTAAATGACTTCTGTCAACAGTTGATCCTTCCCCTTGATCAATGTTCTCCTGATCATATTGTTGCCTTTCTTCATTCTCTGAGGCTCCCCCTGAATTTGATCGCTCAGAGTTTGAACTGTCAGACTTTGGACTTTCAGAGTTTGAGTCATCAGGGTTGGAGTTTGATCCATATTTTTCAGTTGACTCTATATCAGAATTAGAGTCATCACTATGATCATGCTCCCCCTCAACTGGTTCTCCTCTTTGTTCTGACTGCACTATTTCTTATGTGTGTACCAGTAGAGGTTCAGAGTTTGCATCAACAGAGTTTGTTGGACTGGTTTCATTAGAGTTTATTTCATCAGAGATTAGATCTTCATTTTCGAAATGCAACTGATCATGTTCATCAACATCTTCAAGTCCAGTGATTTTCCTGTCATCAAATGACACATGAATAGATTCCATAACCACCTTTATTCTCAGATTATAAACTCTGAATGCCTTGGTGGACACTGGATAGCCAACAAAAATTCCTTCATCTGCTTTCAACTCAAATTTGGTCAACTGTTCAGGATGTGTTTTCAACACAAAGCATTTGCACCCAAAAATGTGAAAATATTTCAGGTTTGGCTTCTTTTCCCTCACCATCTCATATGGTGTTTTTCCATGCTTGTTGATCAGTGTGGCATTTTGAGTAAAACAGGCAGTTTGAACTGCTTCTGCCCAGAAATAATTTGGCAATTTTGCTTCATCAAGCATAGTTCTGGCAGCTTCTATCAAGGTTCTATTCTTCCTCTCAACTACACCATTTTGCTGTGGTGTACCAGGTGCAGAAAACTCTTGCTTCAATCCTCTGTTCTTGCAGAATTCTTCCATTGTTGCATTCCTGAATTCAGTTTCATTATCACTTCTGATTATTTTGACTTTGTGTTTTGATCCTTTGTCCAGCAGCTTTACATGCTCCATTAGAGTTAATGCAGTTTCATCCTTCTTTGCTAGAAAATACACCCAAATGTATCTGGTATATTCATCAACAATGACTAGAGCATATTTCTTCCTTCCAATTGACAAGACATTCACTGGTCCAAAGAGATCAACATGAAGAAGATGATATGGATCAACAATTGAAGATTCAGACTTGCTCTTGAAAGAAGTCTTCCTCTATTTGGCCTTTTGACATGAATCACACAGACCATCAACATTTAACAAAGACTTTGGAAGTCCTCTAACAAGATCCTTTCTTATTAGCTCATTGATGTTGTTCAGATTCAAATGAGAGAGTTTCTTATGCCAATTCCGACTCTCTTCATTGGACATTCTTGTTGACAGGCACATAGTTTTTCCATCAGAGTTTGTCAACAAGCTTGCTTCATAGATATTGTTACGCCTTTGTCCAACTAAAATAACTTTCCCTGTGGTTTTGCTGATAACCTCACAGTATTCAAATTGAAATCTACATGAAAACCTCTATCACAGATTTGACTCACAAATAGCAGATCATGCTTGAGTCCTGGAACCAGAGCTACATTTGTGATTATGACACTTCCAAGATTGATATTGCCATATCCCAGAGTATGTCCTATGTTGCCATCTCCATAGGAAACTCTTGGGCCAGCCTTCTCCACATACTCTGATAGCAAGGCTTTATTTCCAGTCATGTGTCCTGAACATCCACTGTCCACGACTAGGATACTTTCCCTGATGCCCTGCAATCACAAACAATTACTGAAGATTTGATTTAAGGATCCAGACTTGCTTGGATCCTTTGGCTTTCTTAATTTGGTTAGCTTTAATTAGCAGCGGAATTTACACTATCAGAGTTTAAGCTAACTTTATCAGAGTTTACACTTGCAGAATTAACCCTAACCCATTTCAGATTAGATTTCAGTTCATAGTAATTATGATAAATAGCATGATAATTTCTGCAAGTATAAATAGAATGCCAAGTGCTTCCACAGTGTTTGCATAAAGTCTGTGGTCTAGTTCTAACATTATCTTTCTTTACTTCAGACTTGGAAGGTAAAGAATTAATGTTTTTGTTCTTCCTGCAAAAGCTAGCAAGATGGTTAGTGCTACCATAGTTATGACATGTCTTTCTTGGAGCTAAAGTAGCAAGCATTGGATAATTACCTTGAGTGATGCCTACTTTACCATTTCTATTCTTTCTAGACACTTTCTGTTTCTTAATAGATTTTAACTCCTTAAGCTTATGCTTAAGTTGTTTATCTGTCATTAAACCAATATTAACCTGTTTAACACTAGTTTTTACTGGTTCTTTCTTAACAGCTTCTTTTCCACATTCAAACCTAGGTTCACTTATTCCATTAACAAATGTTCCAAATTTCTTAGGTGGAAGAGGTGGTCTAATCTTGACTGTATTCTGAAACCTAAGTTCATCTTCCTCAGAATAACCTAGACCTACAGTGTCAGATTGAAAAACTTCTTGAGTGACTTTTCCAGAGTGAGTCCAAGTTTTAATAATGTGATTTGCCTTCTCCAATTCAGATTCTAGTTGTTTATACTTACTTAACAACTCTTGTTCAAGATAGACAGCATCATCTCTCTCCTTTTGAACTTGCTGCATGTTAGCCAGTTTCTCTTCTACAACCTTATTTCTCTCTTTGAGTTCAGAATTCTCAGTTTTGATTCTCTCATTCTCTAAAGTCTGATCCCTATAACTGATATGCAAAGCCTTAAGATATATTCTTAATTCAGTTATATCATCAGTATTATAAGCATAGGTAGTTAGAGGTACCTTGTTTTCATAATCTTCAGCTTCAACAACAGTAGTAGCCATGAGAGCATAGTTCACATCCTCATCTGAGTCAGAGGTGTCTGCCCAATCTCTGCCTTTAGTGAAGTGTGCCTTCTCAGTTTTACCCTTCTTGCACTCAAGAGCATAGTGACCCATCTCCTTACACTTGTAGCATTGAATCTCATACTTGTCTCTTTTCCCAGATTTGGTATCCTTTCTCTCAGATTTGCTGAAATTCTTCCTGTCAGACTTTGAATCATTCTTGGAGAATCTTTTCCCTTTCTTGAAGTTCTTGAATCCCATCTTCTTGAAGGTCTTTACCATCAAAGCAGCCATTTGCATCATTTCCTCATCATCCTCAGAATCAGATGATCCATCTGTGTTTGAGTCAACATCAGAGTTTGATGACTCACTTTCAGAATGAATGACCAAAGCTTTTCCTTTTGCCTTCTTCCTTGATGCTTCCTTCTTTGAGGGTCTTTCTTCAACTCTTAGAGCAACAGACTTTGACTTCCTGCCTGATCTTCTGCTTCTCTGTTCCATTTACAGTTCATGAGTCTTGAGCAACCCATAAATCTCATCAATATCAGTATCAGCCAGATCATAGTTGTCTCTAATAGTGGTTGTCTTAACATCCCACTTTTAAGGTAGAGAAAGAAGAAACTTGAGATTTGAATCTTCTAGATCATATTCTTTATTAACCAGTGACAGATCATTAAGTAGCTTACAGAATCTATCAAAGGTTTCTGTCATTGATTCTTCAGATTTAGCCACAAAGTGTTCATACTCTTGTGTGAGTATGTTCCTTCTATTCTTCTTGATTGCAGTAGTTCCCTGACATCTAACCTCCAGGGCATCCTAGATCTCTTTTGCAGTTTTACAATTGATCACTTTGTTAGACATAACATTATCCAATGAACTATGAAGCAGATGTCTAACCTTTGCATCCTTACCAATGGATGAAATGTCCTCAGGAGTCAAATCTTTCTTCTCCTTTGGAATAGATTTAGCTTCCTATCCAGCAGTAACAACAGATAATTTTGTAGGCTTATGAGGGCCTTCATAAATTCTGTCAAGATATTCTAGATCTGTAGCCTCCAGAAACATAGCCATTTTCACCTTCCAGGTTGAGTATTCTGCTGGCTTGAGAATAGGAACCCTGATGTCTCATATCGGCTCATAGTTGCAGGTTAAGCCTTCTCAGCACTAGAGCCTCTTGTTGGAGGAGCAATTTCTGCCATTGATTATAGTTGTGTGTGTGTGGATCTTAAACTGTATTAAATTAACAGATCAAGCTCTGATACCAATTGTTAGGCCGAATACACAGATTATAATCAACTAAGTATGAGAGAATAACAATAAGTTCTTAAATAACTTTAAAAACTGTTTGGAATTAACTTCTCTCTCAGTGATGTAAAATATCACAGAGAGCTGCTTAGGTTAGAATGAAAAGATATTATGTTACACGATCGATACCCTTCCAGGGTTAACCTAACTGTATTTATAAAGATATATAGCTACGTACAATCGATAATTGATACTCCTATAAATTAGCTATACAAATATTATCAATTATGATTGCTACACATCTCCTAAGTCAACTCAATCTCTTTAACAGCTATCCAATCTGTAAAGATATTGCTTCCATAATTATCTTCAATTAATCTTTAATCACTGTTGACTGGAGACGCGCTTCCTCCAGACAGAGTTTAACTAAACTCTGTCGAGCTTCCAACTGTCAGAGTTTAACTAAACTCTTACTGCTTCCAGTTTCAAGTTAAACTTTGTTTTTCCCTGTAAAACTTAAACACTGATATTAACCATATCAATTATATTTAACATGTTTAACCTCAAATGTAACTCGGGTTTTATTCTATAAGTACATTAGTATAGGTTGTATTAAATTATTCAATGTAATGCACTTGAAGATTGAAGGACGATCAAAGAGGAGGAGGAGCAACCAAGGAGACAAGAAGAATGAAGACATGTAATTGTATTTATATTTTACCACCATAGATTGACCTTGATCCTTTCATTACCTTGAAAGGATCATATAGGATAAAGGCCATAACCAAACACGTTTACATACTGCACTTTACATATATATGAATATATGCGATATAATGTATGTGTAGATATAAAGATGCATGTTTAATTAGATTAATCATATATGTATTAGATACATCACCCATGCTATGCCTATTTAAACAAGAAAAAATCTGTAACGACTTGAGATTTTAAAATTAACATAACGATTATGAGATTTCCGTGTTTATGAGACACGGAATTAAATACGAATTTTCAATTATTTCAACATGGGGAGATTTTGTCAAAAACGGGTCATACCTGTAAGGAAGTTGGTTATTAAGTGAGACCGCTTGTGTCTCCTCCAATAACCTGGAAATCAAACCATTGGTGAATATTGATTTGAAGTATTTAATTCAAGGAAAAATTGGGAATCTCTTTATGATGGGATCATGGTCGTTTTAATTTAAAAACCCCTAAGAAAAATATTAAGTTTAAGATGCCTTCCAAATGGGAAACACTCGTCAAGACCTAGATCGACAAAGGGTGGGTTCGCCAAAGCGAAGTGCCCTCATTTATCGTGGTAAGGCGCGATGGAGTAAATTAGTCATACTTAATTGTTAGACCATTTGGTTCGACTTAACTAAATGACCACAATAGGATTGTGAACTTAGAGGCATAGAGTTTGGTAAGCTTTATTGGATAAATGTGAACAAATGTTGTTATGTGAACAAATGTCGTTCTACCAAACTATCCAAGAGTTATATATGATATAATTGACAAATGTTGTCTACCCAAATAATCATTTTAAGGAGAAAAGCCAAAGCTGACCTTAAAAGTGATGAAATATGGATCTTGGCTCACTAGAAAGGTTTAGAGAAACCTTTCTGAATTGATAGGTAGGGATATTAATTTGACAAAAATAGTGGGAGATATATATTATGAATATATGAATGATCACTTGAACATAATTTAAAAAATCCGTAGACTAATTATTTAATGCATTTTAACATTGTAGATATTCGAAATGGCAAACAACTCAAATAACTTCTCTGTACGATCAGTCCTTGAGAAGGACAAGTTGACAGGAACTAACTTCCTAGATTGGCAAAGGAATTTGAGGATTGTCCTCAGGCAAGAGCGAAAGCTCTATGTCATAGATATTCCTCGCCCTGGACCTCTCCCTGAAGGTGCAACGGAGGCTCAACGAAATGCTTATCAGAAGTATTTGGATGATAACACCGATGTCACCTGTTTGATGCTTGTGACTATGAGTCCTGAGCTATAGAAACAACATGAGAATTTTGATTCTTATATAATGATCGAGCACCTTAAACATATGTTTGAAGGACAGGCTCGTCAAGAGAGGTTTGATACAAGCAAGGCCTTGTATGCGTGTAAACAGGGTGAACGTGATCCGGTAGCACCGCATGTTCTAAAGATGATTGGATATATAGAGTACCTTGCTACCCTGGGTTTCGCGATTAGTCCGGAAGCCCAGATAGATCTGATCTTACAATCTTTGAACAGCAGCTATGCTCAGTTTGTAATGAATTACAACATGTATGAGATAGGCAAGAACCCCACCGAATTGTTGGCTATGTTGAAAACTGCTGAGACCAACATTCAGAAGGCATCCTCTTCTCCCATAATGATGGTAAACAAGGGGAACGCCAAAGAAAAGGGTAAGTGGAAAGGCAAGAAGAAGATTGGATCTAAATCTTCTAGTCCAAAACCCGCGATAAAGAAGGCTTTAAAGCCTAAAGGTGGTGTTCAAAAGGCAAAGGGTGATTGTCACTATTGCAAGAAGCCTGGTCATTGGAAGAGAAACTGTCAACTTATTTGGAGGATATGAAGAAACTGAAGGCTGTTCAGATTTCTGATTCAGGTATTTATGTTATAGAAGTCAATTTATCTCCTTCTACATCATGGGATTAGATACTGGATGTGGTTCTCACATTTGTATAAATGTGCAGGAACTTCGAAGGAGTAGAGCTCTGGAAAAAGGAGAAGTCGACATTTGCTGCTTTAGCTATAGGGACTTATCATTTATGGTTGCCCACTGGGCTCATTTTAGAACTTGAGAACTGTTTTTACGTGTCTGCGATTTGCAGAAACATTATTTCCGTTTCTTGTTTGGACAAGATTGGTTTTCCTTTTTGATTCAGAACAATAGTTGTTCCTTTTCATTGATTAATGTTACCTATGGGGTTGCATGTTTGTTTAATGGTTTATATGTTCTTGATCTTGATACTCCTGTCTATAATATAAATAACAAACGTCTTAAAATAAATGACTCAAATCAAACATACCTCTGACACTGTCGTTTAGGCCATATAAATGAGAATCGCATTTCAAAGTTACATAAGGATAGGTACTTGATTTCGAATCATACGAGGAATGTGAACCATGTCTCAATGGCAAGATGACTAAAGCTCCTTTTACCGGACAAGATGAGAGGACCACCAAACGATTGAAACTGATACATAGTGATGTATGTGGTCCAATGCGTACGATGGCAAGAGGTGGCTTTTACTATTTCATAACCTTTACTGATGATTTTAGTAGATACGGATATGTGTATCTTTTGAAGAACAAATCCGAATCGTTTGAAAAATTCAAAGAGTATAAGGCTGAAGTAGAAAAGTAATTAGGCGAAAGTATAAAAACTCTACGATCTGATCATGGGAGAGAATACTTAAGCATGGAATTTAAGAATTTCCTAAAGGAGTGTGGTATCGTACCACAACTCACCCCTCCTGGAAGACCACAATGGAATGGGGTGTCTAAAAGGAGAAATCGTACCTTGTTGGACATTGTGTGATCGATGATGAGTCATGCGAATCTTCCAATCAGTTTTTGGGGTTATGCCCTTGAGACGGCTACACAAACACTAAACCGAGTTCCTTCAAAATTGGTTCAAAAGACACCATATGAGATATGGACTGATAAACGTAATAGCGTGTCATTTATGAAAGTTTGGGGATGTGAGGCGTTTGTGAAATGCTTGGTCTCCGATAAGCTTGGACCGAAATCAAATAAATGTAATTTTGTAGGATACCCGCTAGAAACTAAAGGGTATTATTTCTATAAACCTTCAGAGAACAAAGTGTTTGTTGCTCGAATGGTTGTGTTTATAGAGAGAGAACTGCTTTCTAAAAAAAATAGTGAGAGGATAATAGATCTCGATGAGGATCGAGAACTGCAAGATTATGTTGAACCAGAGTTGGAACATGAGCAGAATCAGACTCAAGATGTTGAGAACAATACTGCTCAGGAAACACAGGTCGTTCGTAGATCTAGAAGGATTCGCCATGAGCAAGAGAGATATTATGGATTTCTCCTGACTCAAAGTGGCGATGTGATGCTTGTAGATAATGATGAGCCTCTTACCTACAAAGATGCTATGAATAGTCCAGATTCTGAGAGATGGCTGGAAGCCATGAAATCTGAGATGGATTTCATGTATGAAAACCAAGTATGGACTTTGGTTGAACCACCTGATGGGGTAAAACCCATAGAGTGCAAGTGGATTTTCAAGAAGAAAACTGACATGAATGGAAATTTACAGACCTATAAAGCAAGACTAGTGGCGAAAGGTTTCAAGAAAATTGATGGTATTGATTATGATGAAACTTTCTCACCGGTAGCTATGGTCAAATCCATCAGGATTTTGCCTGCGATAGCAGCTTATTATGACTATGAGATTTGGAAAATGGATGTCAAAATCGCTTTCTTAAATGGGAGCTTAGAAGAGGATGTGTACATGACACAACCTGAGGGTTTTGTTGATTCAAAGGTTGCTAGAATGGTTTGTAAGTTGCGACGATCCATTTATGAATTGAAGCAGGCCTCAAGGAGATGGAACATCCGTTTTGATGAAAAATCAAGGAGTTTGACTTCATACAAAATGATGATGAGCCGTGTGTTTACAAGAAGGTTAGTGGGAGCCATATGGCATTCATAGTATTATATGTAGATGACATATTACTAATAGGGAATGAATTCCTTCTCTACAGGCTGTGAAGGCTTGGTTGGGAAAAAGTTCCTCAATGAAAGTCTTAGGCGATGCTACCTATATCTTAGGAATCAAGATCTATAGAGATAGATCTAAAAGATTAATCGGCTTAAGTCAGAGTACATACAGTGTCAAAGTATTGCATCATTTTGGGATGCAAGAGGCAAGGAGAGGCTATGTCCAAATGTCTCATGGGATAAAGATCTCAAAGGAAAATTGTCCTATATCATCAGATGATAAGGACCGTATGAGTAAAGTACAATATGCTTCGGCTATTGGTTCTATAATGTATGCAATGATATGTACTCATCCTGATTTCTCGTATGCTTTAAGCATGATGAGTAGATACCAGTCTAATCCATGTGAGGGTCACTGGACAGCTGTCAAGAATATTCAAAAGTACCTTAAACGGACTAATGATTCATTCTTGATATATGGAGAAGGTGAGAAGCTGGTTGTAAGAGGTTACACTAATGCTAGTTTCCAGACAGATAGGGATGATTCTGTGTCCCAATCTAGATTCATGTTTTGTCTAAATGGAGGTACTGGAAGATGGAAAAGTTCGAAGCAAGACAGTAGCTGATTCAACAATGATAGCTGAGTATATTGCTGCCAGTGAAGCAGCCAAAGAAGCTGTTTGGATATGAAAGTTTATTACAGGGCTTGGTGTGGTTCCATCGATCACAGATCCAGTTGATCTGTATTGCGATAATAATGGAGCCATTGTGCAGGCTAAGGAACCAAGGTCCCATTCCAAGGCAAAGCATATACTTAGGAGATATCACCTTCTTCGAGAGATAAATGAGAGAGGAGATATACATATATGTAAAGTGCATACTAATGATAATGTTGCGAACCCATTGACTAAGGCTTTGTCGCAGGAGAAGCACGAAGGTCACACTAGTTCCATGTGTGACGGCCCCAAATCCGGGGTCAGGATTTGATGCCACCAACCCATACAATTAAGTATGACTTAATTATATAAACGACCCCTCACCGAGGATCGATCTCAGGTTATGGTATGAAACAACAATCCAATTTACAACAATTATCACAAACCATTATACCTTCTTATCTGTAGCGCAGTCCACTACTGTATGTCCTCGATGACTTTGAAATCTATTCTTTAGGGAATGTCTCATCGCTCTCATTCAAATTGTAATATGTAGGTAGCCCATCCTTAACCCTAACTCAATACACGCAGTTTCCAATTCCAACATCTTGATTTTTTACTCACTTTACATCAGTCTCTCCTTCTTTATACATGACTTTTCTTTGATCACACATCCATCTTTCCTTTATCCCTTGTTAGCTTCTATATGCACACACTCTTCTACTCCGTTGAATAACTCGTTCCTCAGAATTTCCACCTTTACATACACTGGCTCTAAATCGGGCTCTCATTGGTACCTATATCAAAGTAAAGTACTACTTCAGTACGCTTATAACTGTAACCGTTTATCTCTATTCTACCTAAACGCGTCCTAATACGCTTTACAATTAATACATATAATACATACAGATCGTATTCTCGAAATAGTAACTTATAATCACAAAATCATATAAGCACTTAACATGTAATACTAACTTATACTTATACTCTTTAACTCATATATCCCCTTGATTTACAAATGATCCTTATCAAATTACTAGAAGAATTACAAAATAATTCTAATAGAATTTTAGCAGCACCTCCTTTAAAATATGACCTAACCTGTCGGAAATACAATCGATATAATCAGCAATCAAAGCATTCTTTGCTTCAGAGCAGCATACAATCATCTCCGACCAAACTAATATACATCATTCATAATCCCTCTTGACCATCCGCATTGTTAACACTTATACATTCTTGCACCATTCACAATCAAATTAACAGTAGGTACATTTCACTTTAGTACTCAGAATCCTGCTAATACACTTAATGGTAATTATACTTTTTATTATAAACATAATATACAAATTGCTAATCACATAAAATATCCATTAATCACTAACAATTATTGATAAGTGGATTTCATATCCACTTAGAATGCTTCGTATCGGCTTAAATTGATTACTTGACCTCAAGTACCTCAAGTATGTGTTTTATTTTGATGTGTTTTTAGCGAGTTTGTGCAGGACTACTAGCTTGAGGCAGGGAGTTGTTTTTCCATGATTATGTGGTGGTTTTGAGCTCAGGAGTTGAAGGACGCGTCTTGCAAGAGAATCGGAGCGGAAATGAAGAAAAATAAGCAAAAACCAGCAAAGTTATCCAGGAAAAAGGGCATGGGCACGCCTCGGGGAGCGTGGGCGCACTTGGGTACAATTTCAAAGGGCACGGGCGCGCTTGTTGCGGCACGGGCGTGCTGTGCTTTTCTTTCAGAATCCTGATTTAACTCTGTTTTAGAATTCTTGACGACCAAGGCATGGGGAGGCTATATAAACACATGTTATCAACAGAAGAGCACGTTTTTTGAGAGAAGAGACAAGAGATACAAGTTAGAGATGGATTTACCAAAGCACGTGACGGATAAAGGAGATCTAGATCTACATCCTTTGTATTCTTCTAATTAGGAGATACTTTTGGATGCTCGTTTTGGATTTGTTTTCTAAACTTTATTACTCTAGTACTCTCGTTATTATTCAGATCTTGTTTATTATCATGTTTTCACTAGATCCCATGATGACGAGCCATTCGATTATGAACTAATCGTTGTCATGGGATTCTAACGGATTTATTTACGGAATTTAGTAGTTTGATTGCTTTAAAGATTTGTGCGTGATGACTTATTGATTTCCTCGTATGGTTATGCTAATTCTTCTTGGATGCGTAGCTAACATCTAAGTTGTATTGTTAATCTCTATTGAATGCGAAAGTGGATATAGAGATTTAGAACTTGCCATGCTAGCATAGGTTTATGGATGTTTTGACATGCATGATTCGATGTGTAATTTTAACCATCTTACTCTGCCCTATGTGATCTCAATGGATAACTTGTACTTAAACCATTATGTTTTCAAATCGTATAGACATATAGGGTCTAAACATAATTGGTGTCTACCCAGCTTCTATCTGCTTTGTGGATGTTGAGTGGTTTGGTAAACGTATACCGAAAGGTAGAGTGTACTAATTTCGTGTTGTCCGATTAGTTGTCATAACCATCACATACATTGAGTAAAGGCATCAACTCTAAACAAAGTATTTAATGAAGTTAGATCCCATGTTTTATCTCTCATAAGTAATTCGATTTAAATCATATTAGTTAATTAATTCTTAGTATTGTTAAATTGCTTGTTTAGTTAAATTAGTTAATCAAAACACACCTTTGATATTTGTCTTAGCAGTGAATAATAATCATACATTGTTGCATAAGTGCATAATCTGAATTACACCGGGTCTTTATGGGAACGAACTCTACTTACTGTGATATTACTTGTGACCGCGTACGCTTGCGTAGATTTAGTACGAACAAGTTTTTGGCGCCGCTGCCGGGGACTCGGTGTTTATTATAGTTTATGTGCTTGTCATCAGTGGTCGTTAAAGTTCACTGACTCGGATTAGTTTTCTTACCAATCTTTCTTTGTTCTGTGTGTTTCAGGTACTTGAGCGTGTATGCGAACACGTTCTCAATCTCGTAAGGATAAAAAGGCAGAAGAAGAACTTGAAGCAACAGTAAAAATTGGAGAACCAGCAGTAGCAACGAAAGCATTGAAGGATTATTCCCAGCCGAAAATCAATGACTTTCAATCTAGCATTGTCAGACCAGCCATTACCGTTAATACCTTTGAAATCAAGCCTGGCACGATTCAAATGGTACAGAATTCAGTTCAGTTTGGGGGTGCTCCAACGGAAGATCCCAATATGCACATCCGGAACTTCATCGAGATATGTGACACTTTCAAGTTCAAAGGTGTTTCGGAAGATGCTGTGAAATTGAGACTTTTCCCATTTTCTCTGAGGGATAAAGCTAAGGGCTGGTTACATTTTCAACCAGCAGGTTCTATTGTGACATGGGAGGATCTTGCTCAGAAATTTCTCACTAAATTCTTCCCTATGGCAAAAATAGCAGCAATCAGGAACGCTCTTACTCAATTTGCACAGCATTCGGGAGAATCTTTATGTGAAGCTTGGGAGCGCTACAAGAAGATGCTTAGGAAGTGTCCTCATCATGGAATGCCCGACTGGATGGTGATCAATTGTTTCTATAATGGGCTAGGTGTAAGAACCCAGATTTTGGGTGGGATTAAAACTTTTATGTATTTAATGATGTAAGAATGAATAGTGGTTATGACTGCGATGTAACGAAGATCTATTAAATAAATGGAACGGATTTGAATTCAATTACTTATATGTCATGCAGAATACTTTTGGTTGACGGCATAGATAAGAATGATCTATCTCCTAAGAATATAAGTATATTACTTCAAGTAAGATTATTCTTATGTCATCCAAATCAATATCTATTATAAGTCCAGCGGTTCCGTAAAAAGGTTAAGAAGCACTCGAGAGGGAACCAGGTTCATTTTCCTAATTATAGGAATTAAATAAAAATAAGTGATAAATAGTGATTTTGGTGGAATTTGGAATATTATTATAATAATGATATACCCGGTATTCGGAACGGATTTCTGAGTTCGTATTAGTGATCCAGGGGGAAAATAAGTGTATGTAAAAGCTGTCGGATTCTGAAAAACCGCACTTTTATTTTCTCCGAGAGTTCCCTGGACACTGATAGCCTTAAGTAATTAACGAATGGATTAAAGGAATATAAAATGGAAAGTTAGTAAGAAAGGTGGAGAATGGTAGTATAAATATTAAGAAGGTTTTCGGTAAAACCCTAACTAGAAACGAATGGGTTATCCCCTCGAACGATCAAGGAATTGAGCAATAAACAAACAAAGAATCAAGCAGAGGAAGCAAGATGCATGCACATGCAAGTGATAAATATCTAGTAACTAGCAAGGAACTAGATCAATTAGAATGCAACCAAGTACTTAGCACACAAACCACTTGGTTAGCCTTAAACCACCAAAATATCAACACATGGCTTGCAAATTACATCATCTAGTGCATCATAACTTTAATAAAGCTACTTTATGACCCAAGATATTATCTTAACATCACAAATAATTCATTTAGCCTAGCCAACCAAGAGAACAAAGCAAGCAAACCATCATCTCTCTCCTTTTCATTCCATTCGACCAAACAAGAAATTCCAAATTCAAAATCCAACTTCCAACCATTTGTTGATCTTGAAACTTTTATGGTGAGACTTACATTTCATATAAATGATCTCCTCAAAATCCTAGCTTCAATCTCTTCTTTTTCCATTTTCAAAAAAATGATTTAAGAGGAGGGTGAATAGTGTTTTCATGAACTAATCTTGTTTTTCCTTGATTTCTTTGGTTGATTTAGCAAGCTTAAGCACTTCTAAGGATCATACCAAGCATAGTGAGGCTAGATCATACTCCAAGGAAGGTATAACAACTTTAAACCCTAGGCTTTACCTTGAGATTTTGCATGCTCTTGATGGGTTTTAGTATAAGATGTGATATTAGCATGATTATAAGCATGTATATGATGTAGTTTTGATAAATGTTAAAAATAGTTTAGATGAACGGAAAGGCATTGCTTGGCCTCAGTTCATGTATATAAGTCATGTATATGTTGTTTGGGTTGGATGCTATGTGTAAGGGAAGATTCGAAATTGATAGATATTCGATTTACAGCCGTTATAATGCCCGATTTTACAATACCATGTTTTGTATGCCATTTTCCATGTCAAACCCCTACTTTCCAGAGACCTTATCTGCCATGATAGGATAGGTAATGTTCTAAGCTTTGTTTTGATATAAAGATCACGTGAAACGGACTTACGGTTTAGGATTTATGACCAAATTACTAAAAGTAGTTCGAATCCGTAAACGAAAGTTCGTAACTGAAATTGAACCCTCGTAAGCTATGTAACGTCATGGCAAATCTTGGTAAATAAATACTAGGGGTAAGAAGGAAGGTGTGAAAGAAAACCGTATGTCAAAAAGAGCATTTTTCGATTTATTAAAAATGTTCGAGTAAAGGTTAAACGCGAACGAACCCCTAAAAGACGACTCTTTTGTAACTTTGGTAAAACACTTAGAAAACAGGCGATAAAACTCGGAGTATAATATTGGTTCGTAACGATCAACCTTAGAACTCGTATGACTCAAGTATGTCCCAAGTATAAGTGCAGTGACATGTCGTATTAACGAACGAATGTCGGGTCGGATCAGTGATAATAAGTAATCCACTAATAGGGGTATAACGAGATAACTCGAGAACGTGTTTCGATTTAAGTATAACTTAACTTTTAATATGTTAAGTGATTAATCCCGAATGCCTTGGCTATTTATAGATCACCAGGCTGAACCGGGACCCGCTACCACTACCCCTTACCGTACTCGACTACCAGGCAAGTTTCAATTCCCTTCTTTTAGGCTGTTGTTGTGATTGAATAAATATATATATATGATTGCTGATATACATATGCCATTGCATGGATGCCTACTTTCAAGTTGAATTGATATACTTGTTCCCTAAATGTTATTGTTGGCTTATAAGCTAGATAGTTATATATCAGTTATAAGCCGGTTATTGTAAGACCCTCATGGAAGGGCGTATATATCTTATTAATCCAAAATAGACCGGGAGTCAATATTCCTTGATATATCGAGATTACCTCGGAAGAAAATATTTTCTATTATTTGGGCGACGAATATTATTCGAATATTCGTTCGAGACTAATTATTTTAACGATCCTTACTTCAAATAATTATTTGAACGTAACTATTCAACGAATAATATTTCTCAATATTCATTCAGAGTCGAATTGATTATCGACTATTATTTCGAATATTCTTCTAAAGATGAGACTATTAAATGAATATTATTTTGGATATTCTTTTAGATTATTATTTTATTAAATCAATATTACTTTTGAATATTCATTTAAGATATTAAATACTTGATGAATATTATTTTAATATTCATCTGAAGCTTGATTTAATTATCGAATATTATTTCGAATATTCCTTAAGGCTTGGATTACTAAATGAATATTACTTGATATTCATTTAGGATATTATTCATTAAATGAATATTACTTTTGAATATTCATTTAAATTCCTAATTAATCATGAATATTACCTTAAATATTCTTTTCAGGTCTTATTAATTAATGAATATTGTTTTGAATATTCATTTAAATATTTAATTATTCAATAAATATTCTCCTGATATTTCTTCAGGGATTATTTTGAGAAATACTCTGATTAAAAATATTCTTTTATATTCCCAAATATTCTTTCAATATTTTAACTCAATAAATATTCTCTGAATATTTATTCCATACTTAGAATAATCTCGATAAGGTTAATCTTCTTCGATTATTACAGAAAATATTTCGAAGTCATATTATTATTAATCTTATATCAAGGAAGGTTCCCAGACATCATTCATCTTTGAGCCTATCTTCTTAATAATAAGGGAACCTTACTTGGAAAAATGTTATTTATCTTGTCGACTTCCCGGTCATAAAGTATTCCCTTCACCCGCAACTCGGGTGCTGTGGACTTATTAAGTCGTTGTTTACCTTCTCATCTTTCGAGGGGTAAGATTACTGGAACAAGTTGATATCCGTTACCAAGTAATAGCTTGGGAGTTATTGGTAAATTTTCCTTTCCAACTAGATACGACTACTTTGTGGAGTCTTATCAACAAGTATTATACTTGGGGAAAGGGGGACGAACGTTATATTCAGAATCATGAACTCTATTTGAACTAGGAGTCGTGTAAGAGGCCGAGTAGCGCCGGTCCATCCCCTTGGCCCAACCGTTGGCCGGGGAGAGCTAGCATGACGGTATACAAGTAAAGCCGTCAGTTCTTCCTTCTACCGGTAGTAAATCTAAATTGAGCTGTACGATCTCGACTGATCATCAAGATTGGAACAGCGGGCGCGGTGAATACTCCATCATTGGTTCATCATCCAAATTCATTTATTTCCTGCAACATGATTACTGTTGGCAGAGTTGGAAAAGAGTCATAACTGGAATTGCAACCCTTTCTTGCAAGTTCCTCTTCTTAATAACGATAATAATATCTCGCTTGCTTTGATGTAGCAGATATTTCTTCAAACAAATACTTTAAGTTACCTTGTAACTTCATCGTTCATATTATACTGGCATCATTTCCGTAAATGCATGGCATATGGTTTAAAAGATAGCTTTGAACCGTTTTAAATTATCGTTCAGTTATATATTTGTTGGTGGGCTTTCGCTCACCCTTGCTTTGTTTATATTATGTCACAACAACAGCTAGGACAGATGGCACGCGTCAGGCGTACTCGGCGCAAGCAGGTTACCCGACCCACCGGACTACCCGCTGAGATGCTAGCCGCCATTGCTGAGGTAGCATAGTTAGACAGCTTTTGTTTCCTGTTTAACTATATGTATAATTAATGAAATCAACGGCAAAACTTTTAAACCTATGATGTTATCCTTTTGGGATTGTAATAACTTTTATTCGTAACCCTTTAATGTAAGACTTATTTCAATTTCATCTCTGGGACTATAACTGTTGTGTGTGTGAGTGGTAATTATTGTGGGGTCACAGCATGTGATTTATTTATTGTGGACTCAAGTCAAGTATTATGAATGGATGTAAGACCGTAACCACCAGATCCCTGACCCCGGATCGGGGGGTGTTACACTAGGAGCACAATCAAGACCAATGCTAGATGCAGCATCAGGTGGAGCTTTATGGGCTAAGAGCTACGAGGAAGCTTACGAGCTAATTGAGATGATGGCTGCTAATGAATATCAGAATCCAACTCAGAGACTACCACAAGGCAAAGTAGCAGCAATTCTGGAAGTTGATGCAGCTACAGCTATAGCAGCTCAGTTAAAGGCTTTGACTATGAAGGTGGATTCATTGACTAACTATGGAGTTCAATAGGTGGCAAGTGTTTGTGAGCTTTGTGCGGGTGCACATGAGACCAATCAATGTGCCATATCTAGTGAATCAGCACAGTTTGTGAGCAATTTTCAGAGACCACAACAACCAGCTCCAGCCACCTATCATCCTAATAACAGAAATCATCCTAATTTCAGTTGGAGCAATAATTAAGGTGGTATGCAACAACCACAACAGCCTTATGACCAGTTTCAGGGTCAGCAATACGGATCTAAGCCATTCAATCCTTCTGGTTTTCAGTAGCAATATGCTCCAAGGCAACAATTTCAACCTCCGGGTTTTCAACAACAGTCTCATGCAAGTGCTGGGCAGTCTTCTTCTGAAAAATCTGAATTAGAAGAGTTGAGCTTGATGTGTAAAAGCCAAGCGGTCTCGATCAAAACCTTGGAGAATCAGATTGATCAAATTGCTAACGCGTTGTTGAATAGACCTCAAGGAACTCTTCCTAGTGATACAGAGGTTAATCCAGGCAAGAGGGAAGTCAAAGAATAGGTGAAAGCATTTACTTTGAGATCTGGAAAAGTCACGAATGATCAAAAATCAGCAGCTCAGAAACACGGCGAACTTCAGAAACAGCAGGTGAAGCGCGCCCGCGCCCTCACCAGAAACAGAAAAAGAGATTCTTGATTTGACTGCTGATCAGTTGGTCGGTGAAGCGGAAAAGAGCAAATATTCTGCTAAAAAATCTAGTCCGGAGCAAATTACAGAGAGAAATCAGATCTACCCACCTCCTCCATATCCAAAAAGACTCCAGAAGCAGAAGTTAGACAAGCAGTTTGCCAAGTTTCTTGAGGTTTTCAAGAAGTTGAATATCAACATACCTTTTACAGAAGCTCTAGAACAGATGCCGAGTTATGCTAGGTTCATGAAGGGTATTCTATCACAAAAATTGAAACTCGAGGATTTGGAAACTGTTGCTTTGACAGAAGAATGCAGTGCTGTTCTGCAACAGAAGTTGCCTCCTAAACTTAAAGATCCGAGGAGTTTCACCATACCATGCACTATGAGTAACCTATCTTTTGACAAGTGCTTGTATGACTTGGGAGCTAGTATCAATCTGATGCCATTGTCTGTCTTCATGCAACTTGGTCTGCCTGATCCAAAACCTACAAACATCTCCGTACAGCTGGCTGATCGGTCAATCACATATCCGAGAGGTATAGTGGAGGATGTCTTGGTTAAAGTGGATAAGCTTATCTTCCCTGCGGATTTTGTTATTCTAGACTTCGAGGAGGACATCATCTTAGGAAGACCATTCTTGGCTATAGGTCGAACTTTGATCGATGTTCAAAAAGGAGAGCTAACAATGAGGGTACAAGACCAGAATGTCACCTTTAATGTGTTCAATGCAATGAAATTCCCAACAGCTGAAGAGGAGTGTTTTAAAGTGGATCTAGTCGATCCTGTAGTAAACACAGATATTGAACAATTGCTAAAGTCAGATCCCTTAGAGAGAGCCTTAATAGGGGATTCTGATATTGAAGATGAAGAAGGAGCAGAGCAACTTCAGCTTTTAAATGCAGCTCCTTGGAAGAGGAAATTCGATATGCCATTCGAGTCTCTTGGATTAGCAGAGCTAAAGAATTCTCAGGAGCGTCTTAAACCATCTATTGAAGAAGCTCCCACACTTGAACTCAAACCATTGCCGGTTCACTTGAGGTATGCGTTTCTAGGTGATGCATCTACATTACCTGTTATTATTGCTTCTAACCTGTCAGGTAGTGAAGAAGACAAGCTTTTGCGAATTCTGAGAGAGTTCAAATCAGCGATCGGATGGACCATAGCAGATATCAAGGGAATCTGCCCTTCTTATTGTATGCATAAAATTCTGCTTGAGGAAGGAAGTAAACCTACCGTTGAACATCAGAGAAGACTCAATCCTATCATGAAAGAGGTGGTGAAGAAGGAAATTCTTAAGTGGCTGGATGCAGGAATTATCTATCCTATCTCAGACAGTTCATGGGTGAGCATAGTGCAGTGTGTGCCTAAGAAAGGAGGCATTACAGTGGTAGCTAATGAAAAGAATGAGCTCATCCCTACTCGGACAGTCACAGGGTGGAGAGTACGCATGGATTATCGGAAGCTGGATAAAGCCACCAGAAAATATCACTTTCCTCTTCCGTTCATTGATCAGATGTTAGACAGGTTGGCTGGCCATGAGTATTACTACCTTCTTGATGGTTATTCAGGTTACAATCACATTTGCATCGCTCTAGAAGATCAAGAGAAGACCACATTCACATGTCCTTTTGGCACTTTTGCTTTTCGACGGGTTTCTTTCGGACTTTGTGGCACTCCTGCCACCTTTCAAAGGTGCATGATGGCTATATTCTCGGACATGATCGGTATAATGTGGAGGCCTTCATAGATGATTTCTCAGTTTTTTGAACTTCGTATGATGAGTGCTTGCATAATCTGGGCATGTTGCTGAAAAGGTGTGTTGAGACCAATCTGGTACTTAATTGGGAAAAATGTCACTTCATGGTGCAAGAAGGAATTATTCTTGGGCATAAGGTATCTAACAAGGGGCTTCAAGTGGATAAGGCGAAAGTGGAGACTATTGAAAATCTTCCTCCACCAATCTCATTTAAGGGAATCCGAAGTTTTCATGGTCATGCGGGCTTCTATCGGCGATTCATTCAAGACTTCTCCAAAATCTCTGTGATGCTAGTGACTTTGCAGTTGGATCTGTGCTTGGTTAGAGAAAGAAGAACATTTTCCATGTGGTTTACTATGCTAGTAAAACCCTTAACGACGCACAGCTGAATTACACTACTACGGAGAAAGAGCTTCTGGCGTTTGTTTACGGTTTCAAGAAATTCAGATCCTATTTGCTTGGAACGAAGGTGATAGTCTACACTGATCATGCAGCCATTAAATATCTAATCTCGAAGAAGGATTCAAAGCCTCGGTTGATTCGATGGATTCTTTTGCTTCAAGAATTCGAGTTGGAAATCAAGGACAGAAAAGGTACAGAAAACCAGGTGGCGGATCATCTATCACGTTTGGAAGACCACGGTAAAGATTCACGGGATAAAACTTTAATCAACGAATCTTTTCCCGATGTGCAACTTTTTGGGGTGCAAGAAGAAGAACCATGGTTTGCAGATATTGTGAACTATCTTGTGAACAATGTCATCCCTTCAGAATTCTCTTATGCTCAAAGGAAGAAGTTTCTACATGATGTGAAGTGGTACCGTTGTGATGAGCCATTCTTGTTCAGACAGGGAGCAGATCAGATAATCAAGAGGTGCATTCCTTAGGGTGTTTTGCGAGATTGCCATTTCACCACGTATGGGGGTCATTATGGTGGAGAGAAGACAGCTGCATGAGTATTTCAGACAGGATTTTTCTGGCCAACTTTGTTTAAAGATGTTCATCAGTTTGTATTGAGATGTGATCGATGCCAACGGGTTGGTAATATCTCTAGGAGGAATGAGATACCTCCCAACATGCTTGTTGAAGTTGAGATATTCGATGTTTGGGGAATAGATTTCATGGGACCGTTCATTTCATCTTGCAATAATCAGTATATTCTGTTAGCAGTGGATTATGTGTCTAAACGGGTCGAGGTTAAGGCTTTACCGACCAACGATGTTAAGGTGGTGCTGAATTTTCTTCATACGAACATATTCACACGTTTCGGTACTCCACGGGTAATAATTAGTGACGAGGGAACGCACTTCTGCAATCGCAAATTCACTACATTAATGGCAAGGTATCGTGTGAATCATCGTGTTGCAACAGCCTATCATCCCCAGACTAATGGGCAGGCAGAAGTTTCTAATCGTGAAATCAATCGAATCTTGGAGAAGGTGGTGAATCCTTAAAGGAAGGACTGGTCATTGAAGCTAGATGAAGTTGTTTGGGCCTAGAGAACAGCGTACAAGACACCTTTGGGTATGTCTCCTTTTCAGCTTGTGTATGGTAAAGCTTGTCATCTGCCGGCTGAGTTAGAACATAAGACACATTGGGCGTTGAAGAAGCTAAATCTTGATATGTCGGCTGCTGGTGCGAAGAGAAGGCTTCAACTCAATGAACTTGATGAGTTTCGTCTTCAGGCTTATGAGAACAACAAGATGTACAAAGAGAAGGTTAAGAGGTGGCACGATAGAAGGTTGGTGCACAAGTCATTTGTTCCTAGTCAACTAGTTTTGCTTTTCAATTCTCGCCTCAAACTTTTTCCAGGAAAACACAAGTCGAGGTGGTCGGGCCCTTTCACGATTAAAAAAGTGTTTCCGCATGGAGCGGTGGAGATTTTTGAAAAGACACATGATCAGTCTTTCAAGGTGAACGGGCAGAGACTCAAGCATTATTTTGGTGGAACGGTGAACCGTGAGGCGGTTACCACCATGTTGGCTACTACATAAGTCTCGACAGTAACGTCAAGCTATTAACGTAAAACAAGCGCTTCGTGGGAGGCAACCCACGCGTTTCTATATTATTGATTATTATTCAAAAAAAAAAAGAAACTGAAGCGCGGGCGCGCCCTGGGGCAGAGCGGCCATGCCTGGGGCATCTGTTGGAACAATATGTATACATAGGTTTTTAAAAAAACCTATACTCCCCAAATCTTTCATTCTTCCAAATACTTCCCAAACCCTAATTTCTATTTCCCCAAGATTTTCAATTACCT
Source organism: Saposhnikovia divaricata (assembly GCA_036435485.1). Lineage (NCBI taxonomy): Eukaryota > Viridiplantae > Streptophyta > Magnoliopsida > Apiales > Apiaceae > Saposhnikovia > Saposhnikovia divaricata. The sequence goes on from CM071595.1 coordinate 126,936,917, forward strand.
AATCTTCTCCCTAACCCACTTATATATCCCCAATCATCTTCCTATATCTACATATCCTTACACCTATACACACAATAGTCCCTTTCTCTACTTCTCATCTTTAACCCCATTCAAGCTTCAAGGAATCTCAAATTCAAGTTTGGGGGGATTTTAGTGCAAATTCACATCTTCGATTCGTTGGGTACGATTCTCTTCTCTTGCTTTTAATTAGTTTGAATTGTGTACTTTGTATTTTGGGATATTTGTGTGTGGAATTGCTTTTGGCTCTTGGTATTGTTGATTGTTCTTAATTAGAGATTGATTATGGCACCCAAGAGACAAAGAGTTATTGGTAGTAGTAGCACCCATCCTTCTTCTGATGAGGAATCTAGTATGGGCTTTGGTGGGAATAAATTTAGTTCACCGGAGGCACAAACTGAATTTACTCAGTTGATGTCAAAGGCTGTGGCAAAGGTGAGGGGATTCTTGCCTACTGCTCTGGATGGGGATTTACTTGAGATGATTATAGATAAGGGCTGGGAGAGTTTTTGTGAGGCGTCATCCGCGGTTCCACTAAGCATTGTGCGGAAATTCTATGCCAATGCCAAAGATGATAAGAATGGGTTCTCTTGGGTTAGGGGCTTTACTGTTGATTATCGGGCTTCTGCTATTCGTCAGATTTTGAGGTAGCCAGAAAAGCCCAGGGGAGCTGAAGATTGGGCGCTTAAGACCTGGGCTGATGTGGACTTGAATTACATTATGTCGGAGATTTGTGTTCCTGGTACGGTGTGGAAATGCAAAGCGGGAATAAATGAGCAGCTCATTTTCCCTGCCTCTGCCATGAACAGGTATGCAAGGGCATGGAATCTGTTTATGTGTGCTAATATCTTGCCTTCTTCACACTCGCATGAGGTCACTGTTGATCGAGCCATATTACTTTGGGGGATTCTGAATGATGAGTACATTGATCTTGGTTATGTAATCAATCACAATATGCTTCGATTCTTGCGAGGTGGGACGATAGGGGCGATTCCACATGCCTCTATTGTTGCAAAGTTGTGTGCATCTGTGGGTAATAGGTGGGTTGATGATGAGCAACTACAGATGTCGAGTTCTTCTATTGATCACTCTACGATTGCTAGGATGGAGGAATGGTCAGGCGGCGTTCCCCATGACAAAGGTTTGGGTTACATTGTTGATGATGTAGAGGGAGGTGGTTCTCAGTCACATATACCTAGAGCAGTTAGAGCGGGTCCATCCCATCCACATCGAGATGCTTATAGGTCTGGTCTTGGTGATGCGCAGTATAAACGCTTGACTAGGCGTATTGATGCCATGCATGACATCAACCGCCGATATGCGGAGGACTTGACTCAGGCCTTAGGCAGTGCTTTTTAGGCAACTGGTGTTGAGGTTAACTGGCCTATTTTTGGAGCTCACACCGCTTATCCACAACCAGATTCATCACCCGAGGAGGGTGATCCTGCTGACAGTTAGGTATGTTCTCTACTATCCTTTTTATTGCCTTCAATGAGGACATTGAATATTTTAAGTTTGGGGGTGATTTGAGGATTAGTAGTAGTAGAGTCGTTGTTCATGTAGAAATCATATTGCATGTGTAGTAGTAGTTTCATTCATATTATTGCATGACTGTTTCATGTAGAGCATATTTGTTTGCATATTTGTTAATGTATTCTATGTGAGTCCATTTAGTTGAATTTGTATAGCATATTTCATGATTCCGTAGGACTTGGCTATTTTCGTTCGGTAGGTCGATGTTGATTTGAGTGTGGTAATGATGAATAGAGGGTTGATTTAAGTTCTTATGAATTGACTTGCATGTTTCAGAAACAAAATCTTTACACAGTCTCATCGTTTGCTTTTGGACTAGATCAGGTCATACCTGTTTGGTTGTTGAGATTAATCATTTGTTTATATTTAGAATGTTCTTTATTCCCTTGATGGCGTGGGAGCACTAAAATATAAGTTTGGGGGGAAAACAGGGATTTCATGCTAGTGTTAATGAAAGTTAGGCGTCAAAAGGCTAGTAGCCGCTCATATTTTATGAGAAGTCTAGGGTTGGATGAGATGGAGCGAAACGCACTCATTCCAAAATTCTAAATTATTAGTATAAAAAAAAAAGAAAAAAAAATTATATGAGTATGCATAATTGACCACGGGTGAGCTCTTTAATACTCGAGCAATTAAGTTCTAGGGGACTTTGTGCTTAATGACCTAAGGCTTTTCCGGTCTGGGATCCACTAACCTAACGCTCGCTACATGGGTATTATTGTATAAGTCTTAGGTGTAACAGCCCCAGATCCGGGGTCGGGGATCCGGTCGTTACGGTCTCAATTCCATCAATAATATTTGAACTTGAATCAAAATAAATAAACAGCATGCTATGACCCTACAATAATATCACACTACACAACCAGTTATAGTCCCAGAGATGAAGTTGAAATAATTCTCTAATCATAGGCTCCACAAGTTATAAGTTATTACAAACTCAAAATGATTACAAAATAAGTTTAATAGTTTCTTGCCGTTGATTAACATAAGTCATACATATAAGTAAGTCTGATACATAACAGCTATCAGTCTAGCTTACTGGCTGCTCCTACCTCAGCAATGGCGGCTATGACATTAGTGGGTAACCCTTTGACGGCTGTCACCTGCATGCATTGGGTGCGGGCTATCAGATCTAGCTGTTGTTGTGATATAATAAATAAAGCAAGAGTGAGCAATAGCCCACCAAAATAATATGTAACTGATTAACAATATATATGACATTTCAAGAAAATATCTTTGAAACCATATGCCATGCATTAACGAACATAGTGCTAGTATAACATAAAAGATGAAGTTACGAGGTACTTAATATGACCTTTAGTTTTGAACAATTTCAAACCCTGCCAACATGATTGATACATCTCTTCAATACATGTTGCAGAAAATAGATAAATTTTGATGATGAACTAATACTGGAGTATTGTCGCGCCAGACAACACCACCTTACGATGATCAGTCGTAGGTCGTGCATCTCAAGTTTTGTTTCTCTACATGTAGAAGAAAGAACATATGGACACCACCATACGCCGGATCTCCCTAACCAACTTTTGGCTTAGATGGGACCGGCGCCACTCGGACCCTATTTTAAAGATGGACTGTCCCACATCTTCTTACACCAATTTTTAATGATGGACTGTCCCACAGCCTCTTACACAAATACTCCTAGTTCGAGTAAATCCATGACTCTGAAACGTAAAGCTCGTCCCCCTTTCCCCAAGTTTAATACTTGTTGATAGGACTCCACAAAGTAGTCGTATCTAGTTGGAAAGGAAAATTCACCAATATTTCCCAAGCAGTTGCTTGTTAATGGATATCGACTTGTTCCAACAGTCTTACCCCTCAAATGATGAGGAAGTAACAAAAAGACTCAATTTGATGAATAGCAACTAAGTTGCGAGTGGAAATAATAGTTTCAAAAGTTTTATGATCGGGCAGTCAACCATAATAAATAACAATTCTCAAGTAAGGTTCCCTTATATTTTGGAAGTTTTGAGCGAGCATTTAAATCTTTCTATAAGATAGATTTAAATGGAAAATATAGTTTTTGGAACTTTTCCTTGATAAAAATAATCATAATAGGACTCAGGAATATTTTGCATAATATTTGAAGGTCAAAGAGAATTTTTGAATAAAATAAATCATTTTTAAAACTAGTTTAAAAGTATCAAATAAATATTTTAAAAAAAATTATTTATTAAATCATAAATATTTAAAGAATATTCTTAATATAAAATATTGCTCATAAATAACCCTCGAATGAATATATAAAAATATTCACTAAATAAATAAATCCTCGAATGAATATTCAAAATAATATCCATTAAATAAATCAAACCTTAAATGAATATTCAAAATAATATTCATTAATTAATAAAACTCAAATGAATATTCAAAATAATATTCATTAAAGAAATAATGGAAAAACATTAATCTGATATTTTCCTCAGAACATAATCACAATATATACAGAAATACCGACTTCCGGTCTATATTTGAAGGATGAAAATCATATGCCCTTCACTAAGGGTCTTAGCAATATCCGACTTATAACTAATATCTCACATCTTTATAAGCCAATATCAAATCATGAAACCAGTACCATAATATAATTTGAAAGAAGGCATGCATGCTATGGCATATGTATAACAGAAATCAAATATATTATCATAACAACAGCCTCTAAAAGGTTTGAAAACTTGCCTGGTAATCTGGTAGGGATAGTGTATCCTGGGTCAGTCCAGTGATCTATAAATAATCAAAATATTCGAGATTAATCACTTAACGCTTTAAGAAGCTAAGTGTATACTTTACTTAGGTTAAAACACGTTTTCAGGTTACCTCGTTATGCACACTCTAGTGTAACTCTTATTAACACCGTTATAACCCGACACTTGCTCATTATCAAGGCATGTCATTACACTTACACTTGGTAGGTTCTTAAGTCATATAAGTTCTAAGGTCGGTCGTTTACTAGGAAAGATTATACCTCGAGTTTTATCGTCCATTTTCTAAGTGGTTTTCCAAAGTTATCGCCAAGTGTTCTTTTTAAGGTTCCCTCGCACTTAACCTTGATTCGAACATTTTTATAAAATCAAAAAATAATCCGTTTGACATGACGTCTTCTCTCACACCTTCCTTTTGATCTCTAATATTTAATTACTAAGATTTGCCAATGAATTATTCATGTTAAGGAGGTTCAATTCAGTTACGAACTTGCACTTACGTTTTCGAACCACTTTTACTAAATCAGCCATATCTCCTAAACCGTAAGTCCATTTGTTTCGATTCTTGTGCCAAAACGATCTATGACTCGAGATTTACAAGGACAGGTCAAGTAATCATCAAGCTTCGACAATTAGACCTACTATGATGCACGGTTTTTAAGGTGTAACGAAATTTCGACATTACGACGGCTATGTTTACACGTTTTCCCAAATTTTTCAACATACCAAGATCATATCAAGATCCCACCAACAACTTATAAACATCATCTACATCTTAACAAGCCCAAAACATCTCACTTTAACCATCATTTGGATCATATCACTTAGATCAACTAAACAAACTACATAATCATGCTTAAAATAACATCATAATCATAACTCATCTAAACCATCAAGAACATTCATAAACTCAAAGTAAGATCTAGGGTTCATGAGAGATATACCTTCCTTGAAGTGTGTAAAGACCTTACTAAGCCTTGATTAGCTCTTGTATAACCTTAATATAACTTAGATCAACCAAAGAAAACAAGAAAACTAAAGTTAGTTCTTGAAATCACTATTCATCATCAACTTTGATGATTTTACTCACCACTCAAAACTTGGAATCTATGGCTCAAATTTATAGGACAACCATGATATGAAATGTAGTACTAACCTAATTAATCTTGGAATTTTTTGATGGTTGGAAGCTTGATTTCTTCTTTGGAATTTTTGTAGAAGCCGAATGGAGTATTTTGAGAGAATTTGGAGTTCTTGCTTGGTTCTTATGCTAAAGTGAATTATTAGGATAAGATCTAGCATAAACCACTTTAAAAAAGTGCTTTGGTCATCCAATACATCATCTCTTGCCATGTGTTGGTGTTTAGTGGTAAGATGATAAGATTAAGCTAACTAGTTGGTTTGGTTTCTAATGTTGCTAGTTACCTTTGTAACTATCTTGGTTACTTGAACCTATCCACTTGCACATGCTTGTATCTTGGCTCTCTGCTAGTTTCTTTGTCCGGTTATTGCTCAATTTCATTGATCGTTTGGAGGAATATCTCAAGTATTTCTTGTTAGAGTTTTACCGGAAACCTTCTTAATATTTATACTACCATTCTCAATCCTCCTTTATAATCCTTGAATTTAAATTCCTCAAATCTCTTTAATAAATCCTTCAGTGTCCAGGGAAATCTCGGAGAAAATAAAAGTGCTATTTTTCCGAATCTGATATCATTTACATACATTTATTTTACCTATAGATCATCAATACGAACTCAGAAATCCATTCTAAATACTTCTATATAGTGTCGTCTGATAATATTCCAAAATCCACCAAAAACACTATTCATTGCTTTTTCTCTCTTTTATTCGTTACACTTAAAAAGATGTTCTCGGGCTTCCTCGAGCGTTCCTTATCTCTTTTACGGAATCACTGGACTTATCCTAGATATCGATTTGGATGACATGAGAATATTTCCTTTCTTAGAATACCATGGCTTACTCTTTCGACGATAGATTATTCTTATACAATTTTGTCAACCTATTGCAGCATTCATAGCATATAAAATACTTGAATCCAAATCCATTACATAATCATTCATTAGAACCACTGTTACATTGTAGTCGTAACCACTATTCATTTCTACACTTAATACAATATAAAAGTTTTTAATTCCTCCAAAAACCTGGGTTCTTACATTAGGGGTCTCATCCATTGCACGGTCAAATAAGCATGTGTGTTGTGTTATGTGTCATTATTTGTTTTGTAATTAGGCATGAATCCTTGTCTAACTTAAATGATGATGGAGGTGTCTCTGAGTTATGAAGTGTTTAGCGTTCATTCTATTTATAAACCTGAGATTGTTTTGGCGAAGAATAGGCTATGACTTTGATATAGTGTTGGGAGTATATCTAATGAACGTAGCACACACTCACATTTCTGTTCATGTAATGTTAATATACGGGGATTTAGTCGAGCTCTGTTTGGAGTTATTGCATTCTCTGAGATATTTGCTTTCTGAATTGGTTATGGTTAATCCGAGGGGATCTTTGCATTTTCATTTAGTTGCATTCATGCATTGCATTTGTAGGTGTCGAGTCTGATTATGCTTGAGGACAAGCATCGATTTAATTTTGGGGGTGTGATAAGTGGATTTCATATCCACTTAGGATGCTTCGTATCGGCTTAAATTGATTACTTGACCTCAAGTATGTGTTGTTTTTGATGTATTTTTAACGAGTTTGTACAGGACTACTAGCTTGAGGCAGGGAGTTGTTTTTCCATGATTATGTGGTGGTTTTGAGCTCAGGAGTTGAAGGACGGGTCTTGCAAGAGAATCGGAGCGGAAATGAAGAAAAATAAACAAAATCAGCAAAGTTGTCCAGGAAATAGGGCATGGGCGCGCCTCAGGGAGCGTGGGCGCGCTTGGTACAATTTCAAAGGACGCGGGTGTGCTTGTTTTTGTGTGGGCGCGCTGTGCTTTTTTGTCAGAATCCTGATTTAACTCTGTTTTGGAAATTCTTGACGACCAAGGCACGGGGAGGCTATATAAACACATGTTATCAACAGAAGAGCACGTTTTTTGAGAGGAAAGACAAGAGATACAAGTTAGAGACGGATTTACCCAAGTACGTGACGGCTAAAGGAGATCTAGATCTATATCTTTTGTATTATTATAATTAGGCGATACTTTTGGATGCTCATTTTGGATTTGTTTTCTAAACTTTATTACTCTAGTACTCTCGTTATTATTCAGATCTTGTTTATTATCATGTTTTCACTAGATCCCATGATGACGAGCCGTTCGATTATGAACTAATCGTTGTCATGGGATTCTAACGGATTTATTTACGTAATTTAGTAGTTTGATTGCTTTAAAGATTTGTGTATGATGACTTATTAATATCCTCGTATGGTTGTGCTAATTCTTCTTGGATGCGAAGCTAACATCTAAGTTGTACTGTTAATCTCTATTGAATACGAAAATGGATATAGAGATTTAGAACTTGCCATGCTAGCATAGGTTTATGGATGTTTTGACATGCATGATTCGTAGTGTAATTTTAACAATCTTACGCTGCCCTATGTGATCTCAATGGATAACTTGTACTTAAACCATTATGTTTTCAAATCTTATAGACATATAGGGTCTAAACATAATTGGTGTCTACCCAGCTTCTATCTGCTTTGTGGATGTTGAGTGGTTTGGTAAACGTATACCGAAAGGTAGCGTGTACTAATTTCGTGTTGTCCGATTAGTTGTCATAACCATCACATACATTGAGTAAAGGCATCAACTCTAAACGAAGTATTTAATGAAGTTAGGATCCCATGTTTTATCTCTCATAAGTAATTCGGTTTAAATCATATTAGTTAATTAATTCTTAGTATTGTTAAATTGCTTCTTAGTTAAATTAGTTAATCAAAACACACCTTTGATATTTGTCTTAGCTGTGAATAATAATCATACATTGTTGCATATATAAGTGCATAATCTGAATTACACCAGGTCTTCGTGGGAACGAACTCTACTTACTGTGATATTACTTGTGACCGTGTACGCTTGCATGATTTAGTGCGAACAATTATCATAATAGACTAGTTAGCACTTGACAATTTATAATATTTGAACTTTCGCCACTTCTATTTATTAATCCAAAATCAAGTTATAATTCTACTTAGACATATATATATATATATATATATATATATATATATATATATACACTTGCACAATTTACAACTCAACTACAATATGTAGATATATACCATTTATAATGCACCAACTCAAAAATAAAATTAACAATTGAAATTTAAATCGTAAATGTATACAAACATTGAAAATCGCACAACTCACGTAATTCGAATATTATTCCAATAATAACATATAGGTTGTAATCGTGAAAAATGAAATTACTATTTTTAGAAAATTTTGACGGATCCCCTTTGTACGGGCGTACTACCAGTCAGACTCAGCCGACACCAACAAACAACCATTATTATGATTATAACCAATCAAGTAATAAACACTCAAATCATAACAATTCCTTCGAATTATGTCCCTATAAGTTATTAATCCTAACACAATCTCTCTACTCCTTTATTCTCTACTCCATCTCCCAGAAACAACTGTCCAGCTCTACTCTGCTTCGCTCAACTTTTCCCACTTTGATTCTAAAATTTCTATATCTGACAATTAATCTCAAACATTTTAATTCCTGTGATATTCCCGCTTCCATTTCCAAAGTGAAATATTCCATAATCAAGTGTTCTTCCACAATCTTTCCTCAACATAATTATCACGTACCAACTATATCCATCATCACTCTACTTTTAACTTTAACAACATCTATTATCTCATGTCCTTGTTACTTACTCATTATCCGTACTCAGATCTCCATATTATCAAATCTTGTACGTGTGTTGTCAATCCAATGAGTAATCTAACATGACATTCAATCCCTGCTTTAATATCAATTCTCAAACCTGATCATGCAATTCTTAGTCTATGTAAATGTAGCTTGGACAACCCAATATGTCATCGTCTCCATCTTTACCGCATTCAATCACTGATAGCTTTAGGAATCATAAAGGTTTATAACAAAAGAAATCAATACAATGGACAGGTGTTAGCAGGTATGAATATATGTTGAGTTGTGTTTGATAAGAATTTTATAAAAGAATTTAACTGAGAGATAAATATGATCATTGAACTAATTTCAGGTTGCATTTGTCACTTAGGTCAACCTCCATAGCACAAGAAGGGGGCCAGCCTTTTGTACTTTCATGACAAACACAATCAGTGGCGTCCCACCAGACTTCTATCACATAGATAAGATGTCCCTGAATCCCCTATATACATAGGGTTGTTCATCCCAATCTGAATAAAGAAGGTTAAGTATTCAGGGAAAATAAAAAGAGTTCAAAAGTTTCAAGAGTTTACATGTATAATTTTGAATAAAGAATAGCAAATATTCATGGAATATAGAAAGAATTCAAGGGTCTCAATAATTTACATGCATCATGTTGAATCAAGTGATCCCCTGGAAAATAGAGGTATCCCTGAAAGAATAGAAATGTGTGTAATCGAATCCGACATACGAAGTTCATCATCAGTTGAAGTATAATTGATTATCAAAGGTGATAGGGTACTGACAAAACAAGAAGGAACAGAAATGAAGGTTAAATCTTCTTAGTCGATAAATTAAATGAAATCAACGGCTAGTAGTGAGTAACCACGCCATTCCTCCAACACATGCCAGTAATCACATTTCACACCTTGTTTACATTCTTTTTCGCACTTTTTATATCACTCACGGGGTAACTAAAATCGTAAAACAGATTCTAAAAGGTACACGAAGGTCTACACGTAGTGTCTTCCAAGCTGGTAGCTCCAATCGTCTAATTAACTTACACGGTACCGAATTTACTGCTTCTTCCAAGATCGAATCGTCAGATGAATCGAATTCCCACTCGCACGATATGTCGGAATACCAAATAATGTCGCAACCGCCGTCCAAATTATGTAAAACGAACCTTGTCCTAAATTGTTCCGCCCAACATCTCACCTAATTACTTACACCTAATCATCCTAACTTGTTTCAGTGACCATAACATGTCGCTCTGATACCAACCTATGACGGCCCCAAAATTCGGGGTCAGGATTTGATACCACCAACACATACAATTAAGTATGACTTAATTATATAAACGACCCCTCACCGAGGATCGATCTCATGTTATGGTATGAAACAAGAATCCAATTTAGAACAATTATCACAAACCAGTATACCTTCTTATCTGTAGCGTTGTCCACTACCGTATGTCCTCGCTGACTTTGAAATCTATTCTTTATGGAATGTCTCATCGCTCTCATTCGAATTGTAATATGTAGGTAGCCGATCCTTAACCCTAACTCAATACACGAAGTTTCCAATTCCAACATCTTGATTCTTTACTCACTTTACATCAGTCTCTCCTTCTTTATACATGACTTTTCTTCGATCACACATCCATCTTTCCTTTATCCCTTGATAGCTTCTACATGCACACACTCTTCTACTCCGTTGAATAACTCGTTCCTCAGAATTTCCACCTTTACATACACTGGCTCTAAATCGGCCTCTCACTGGTTCCTATATCAAAGTAAAGTACTACTTTAGTACGCTTATAACTGTAACCGTCTAACTCTATTCTACGCATTAATACATATAACACATACAGATCATATTCTCGAAATAGTAACGTATAATCACAAAATCATATGAGCACTTAACATGTAATATTAACTAATACTTATACTCTTTAACTCATATATCCCCTTGATTTACAAATGATCCTTATCAAATTACTAGAAGAATTACAAAATAATTCTAATAGAATTTCAGCAGCACCTCCTTTAAAATATGACCTAACCTGTCGGAAATACAATCGATATAATCAGCAATCAAAGCATTCTTTGCTTCAGAGCAACATACAATCATCTCCGACCAAACTAATATACATCATTCATAATCCCTCTTGACCATCCGCACTGTTAACACTTAATATACATTCTTGCACCATTCACAATCAAATTAACAGTAGGTACAGTTCACTTTAGTACTCAGAATCCTGCTAATACACTTAATGGTAATTATACTTTTTATTATAAACATAATATACAAATTGCTAATCATATAAATGATAGTGTTAGTGCCCTAGAGACAATGTAATTGTGCTTCTAGGAAAGACTATTTTGTTATTTAATGATAATGTTCAATCGATTCTTCTATGTTGATTTATTATGTCTTTATTTACTGCAAAATTAAATATTAGAATAATAAATGTCCTTGGAATAAATAACATGAATTCTAAATCTTTAAGTATGTGACTTAGAAATGAGATTATGTGAATAGTGTTGATATTCCTAAATATCCCTAATCGAGCATTAATAATATGGGACAATTATAATGCATTAATATTAGTATGTTTGTTAACTGATGACCACATCTCATTGGTCATAGGTATAGTGATAATAAAGTCAAGAACATAGGTGCATGTAATATTCTACATGGCACTGGATAACCCAAAGTGAGATTCTACATGTTAATAATGTCATTATAAAGACTCACAGTGATAATGGTGTAATGATCCTTAGACTTGAGATCATTATATTTCTATACAAGGATTAATATACTTTGACCACATTAAAAGTTACCTTTGGCCGGATGATGATAAAAGTGAACATCGAGTATATGATGAGACGTATGAGAAATATGAATGATAGATATAGGATTTAACCCTCCTATTATTAGGAGAGATATTATTGGCCTCTTGATTGAGTGAGACTATGAAAATGCATGGCCATGCTCAAATAATGATTTGTTTTAATAGTCTACTCATTGATCAAGGAAACCCGGATTAAATGTTGAAGAGGATGACTGAAAACATGCCTCGAGTTTAATCTATAATATTTGGTTAAAGGGATTATATTACACGGAAACATGTATCACGAAAGGTTTAATTGGATCACCAATTATTATTACTTGGGTAGCAATGATGTATTACTAGATGCCGCTCATTGTTTATAATTTTATTACTGGATATTAAAATTATTGCCAACGTAATAATAACCTAAAGGGTTACACAATAAGAACATATAAAACAGAGTTTTATTTAAATTATGGATTTAAATAGTTATTAATTCGTATTATTGAATTAATTAAGTGGGACCTGATTAATTGCAATATATAATTCGAATTTAATAATAATAAGATTAATACCAAAACAGATTGGGTTTAGTGAAGCCCAAAACGTTTTAGGGTTTTAATCCCAAATCTCTCTTTATAAATACAATAAGATGTGTTGGTTTAGGGTTAACTTTTTGCTGAATTCATTTTCACCTAAACCCTAACTGCTCTACATCTTAGAGAGGCTAGAGAGAGAGAGAGAGAGAGAGAGAGAGAGAGAGAGAGAGGCATTTTCTTGGCTAGTACCATCTCTGTTGATCGTTGGACGATCGGTGTGTTCGTGTGAACGATTTAGAGACACAGATCTTGACGCAAGGGCTGTGTGGTGATTGCAATCTAGGACCTCCATCTTTCAGAATTCGTAAAGCTTTTTAACTGGTATGATTTCGTTTCTCCATAATCAACAACGCCTTATACACGGATCCTAGGGTTCGGTTTCAGAATTTTTATTGTTTTTAGCGTTTTTCCGTTGCGTTTGTTACCCCGAATATCAATAACATATCCATTAATCACTGACAATTATCATAATAGACTAGTTAGCACTTGACAATTTATAATATTTGAACTTTCGCCACTTCTATTCATTAATCCAAAATCAAGTTATAATTCTACTTGGACATATATATATATATATATATATATATATATATATATATATATATATATATATATATATATATATATATATATCCTTGCACAATTTACAACTCAACTACAACATGTAGATATATACCATTTATAATGCACCAACTCAAAAATTAAATTAACAATTGAAATTTAAATCGTAAATGTATATAAACATTGAAAATCGCACAATTCACGTAATTCGAATATTATTCCAATTATAACATATAATTTGTAATCGTGAAAAATGAAATTACTATTTATAGAAAATTTTGACAGATCCCCTTTGCACGGGTGTACTACCAGTCAGACTCAGCCGCCACCAACAGAAGACCATTATTATGATTATAAGCAATCAAGTAATAAACATTCAAATCATAACAATATATAACCCACACACTTACTCACGCCACAACCGCACAACGAAGTACATGTAGAAAGTATAGTAAGAGATTGTACCTGAAATCAAGATTATAACAAGAAAATACCGAAAAGAATATTCGAGGCACGTGAAAACCACGTTGTCCTTAAAACAGATAAGCCCCTTCCGTATGTGCTCGAAGGTGTGTTGTGGCTTCCTTCTCCTAGGATACAATGAATTGAGGTAGTCTTAAGCACCTTAGACCCGTCTCCTACGAACCGAACAAATATTGCAACTATCTCACAGAAAACTGACCCTAGAGCTCTAAGAGTAATGCAAAGAAAACTTGTATATTTTTTGTGTGTCAAAACAATGATCCCCAAGACTCCTTATATAGGAGTAGAAGATATGTAACCCCCTCATCCATAACTTTGTAACCCCCAAAGACTTAACTTTGTAACCCCCATAGCAATAATAACAATTACATTATTACATGAGTTACAAAATCAAAGGAGTTACAAAATTAGTGGAGAAGTTACAAATCAAAAATAATATGCACTTATTTTTTATTCAAAATATCCAATAATCCCCCACATGAAGAAAAAATTGACATTAACAAAATGACTCTTTGACACGGAGATAGAGCGTACGGTAGAAACCAGCATAGGATAAGTAGGCGTACACCCTTGAACCTTCCCTTGTAAGAACATATTTACATCTCTAGAATTTCAGTAGTCGCGTTGACCTTGAACTGTCCTTCTTTTTTATGAAATGATGATACATTCCCCACTGGAGTCTTTCCATATATTTGTTCAGTTCTCACTGTTAAGCCCATTTTGGTCCTAGGCTTTAGCCTGGTTCTGTGAGTTTTACCCAGAATTATCCCCCACAATTCCTTCTTGAAGTGACCCCACTTCACTCACATAGGTGATCTCTTAAACAATACATAAGTATTATTTGTTCGACATATCGACACATAAGGATCATTAAAAGCATAGCTTAGCCTTACCCGAATTTTATCACTGTTTTTCATCATAGGAATGGACACGGGAGTAAAACCCCCACAGTGATCTCACTAAGCCTTTACAGTTAGGTTGTCCCATTGAACCAAGATCTTGGGATCTCCAGTCAACAAGGTTGGGTTTCATTTGTATCGACTTTTGTTATGGGCTTTAGTCCCATTCCTTTCGATGATTTCTCAACTAACTCTCTTGTTAACCCTTTGGTTAGCGGATCCGCAGTGTTATCTTTTGACCTTATATGATCAATAGTGATAACTCCAGTTGAGAGTAGTTGTCTAACGGAATTGTGTCGCCGACGAATACGTCTCGACATTCCATTATATAGTACACGCTCGGCTGTACCAATAGCTGCCGTGCTATCACAATGTATACAAAGTGGTGGCACTGGCATTTCCCATCTTGGAATATACTCTAAAAATTGGCGTAACCATTCAGCTTGTTCTCCTGCCTTATCCAAAGCAACAAACTCAGCCTCCATGGTAGACTTGGTTACCATCGTTTGTTTCGAAGATTTCCATGCGATCGCTCCACCTGCTAGCGTAAACACATATCCGCTAGTGGACTTCGATCCTTTTACACCATTAATCCAGTTTGAATCACTATAACCTTCTAGGACAGCAGGATATCTTGAGTAATTCAATCCATAATCAAGCGTATACCTTAAGTACCTAAGCACTTTAGTTATCGCTTTCCAGTGATCCACACCTGGATTACTCGTGTATCGGCTTAGCTTACTAACAGAAAAGGCAATGTCTGGTCGTGTACAGTTCATCAAGTACATCAGACTTCCTATCACTTTAGCATACTCTCCTTGAGAAACACCCTCACCTTTATTTTTCGATAGATGTAAAGTCGTATCAAAAGGGGTTCTTGGCACACTAGAATCATCTTTATTATATTTCTCAAGGATCTTATCAACGTAATGTGATTGATTTAACATAAGTCCACTTGGCGTTCTCAGGATCTTGATCCCTAGAATCACATCAGCTAAGCCCATATCTTTCATGTGGAATCTTGAATGCAATATGTCTTTAGTAGATCTCACCATTTTGTCATTACTACCAACGATGAGCATATCATCAACATAAAGACACAGGATCACATATCCCTCTATTGTATCTTTGACATATACACACTTGTCACATTCGTTGATTTTGAATCCATTTGACAATATTACACTGTCAAATTTTTGATGCCAATCTCGTGGCGCTTGCTTTAAGCCATATATTGACTTCACTAACTTACACACTTTGTGTTCCAATCCAGGAACCACAAAACCCTCAGGTTGCTTAATGTAGATTTCTTCATGTAAATCTCCATTTAGAAAGGCAGTTTTTACATCCATTTGATTCACTTCAAGATTTTGCAATGCTGCAATAGCAATTATCATCTTTATAGACGCCATTCTCGTTACCGGAGAATACGTGTCAAAATAATCAATGCCTTTCTTTTGGCGAAAACCTTGAATCACAAGTCGGGCTTTGTACTTATCTATGGATCCATCTGGTTTCATTTTCTTAGTGAAAATCCATCTAGATCCTAGTGGTTTACATCCCGGAGGAAGATCCACCAATTCCAAAGTATGATTCTGCATAATAGAATCAACCTCACTCTTGATAGCCTCTTTCCAAAATGGACCATCCGGACAATGCACAGCTTCTGAATAAGACTGTGGTTCATTTTCGAGCAAGTAAGTTAAAAAATCCGGCCCCGAAGGATTTTTCTACTCTAGCTCTTTTGCTTCGACGAGGTGCATCCTCTGTTTCAAGTTCATCCATACTTTCTTGTTCCTCGTCACCACTATATTCATTTTCAGAATTAGTTTCACGTGTCCGTTTCGATGAACTTGTACATTCTTTGGATTTTTTGCGGTCAGGGTGCGACCCGATAAGGGAACGTCGTCCTTCTACTAGTAGAGAAGCAGAGGCACGATATATTGGCTGATCACCAGATATCGTGGAAGAGGCTCCAGCATAATCCCATTCTTCCAATTGGAATTGTACTGCAACAATGTAATGAAAGCCTAGGTGCTCAATTACCGATAGTGTTGACAGAATGATGAATTATTCAAAGTACCTCAGAAATTCCTTGCTATCTTTCTCGATAAAGAATGAAAAATGTTTAATGATGGTACAATATCAGTATACAATATGGCATATGGTTTATGTTAATAAAAGTACTTTGAAAACTATTATTATATGGCTGAGTTGTATTGCTCACTCTTGCTTTTCTTTCATATATACCACCACACAACAACAGATACTTATGGCAAGAACAAGTCAGACCCTCCGCAAAAGCGTGCTAACCGGTCAGCAGTTTAGGAGACTGTTTACGAGGCAGGTGCCAGGGCAGCACCCAGTAGCATTACCACAGGTGAGCAGACTAAGTTGGATAGGTTTACAACTTAGGTTGGTTAGATTTATTTACAAGCATGACTTGTGTAAGTTTCTGAAAACCAAACCTTTTTTTGGACGCAAGTGCCACCTTAGATGGTAATCATTTTTTCAGTTGAACTTTTGAGATTATGACAATTTGGGTTTGTAATAACTATTTCAAGATGGTTGTAATAACTTAGTAACATTTTAATTTCGTCTCTGAGCCTATAATCTGTAAATGTTGTGTTTGATTGAGGGGTCACAACATACTAAAATGAAGATTAAGAATAATGAATATTAAAATGGGAATTAAGGATAGAGTGACAGCATGGATCTCCGACCCCGGATCTGTTAGTAAATATAATATAATAGTATTTGAAAAGAAGAAGTTTTAGTTAAGCAAAATGGAAAAGGGAATATGCTTTAGCTGAAAAAGAATTATAATATTATCATTTTCATTTTTGGTTACACTAACTAATTTTTTTAAAATATTTATCGAATTCTTAAGATATTTAACAATAAATTTAAAAATATTATTGAATTAATGATATTCATTTATGTCATGAAATTAAGTATGGAACATATGTAAATTTAAAAATAATAATAATAGTTTATTAAAATAAATTAAATTCTATATTAAATCAAATAAATAAAATTTTAATTCGTAATAATAATATATGATAGTTCGTGCTTATAGGTTAGTATGAATAAAACAAAATAGTACGACATCCATTATAAACTAGTACTATATATAGCACACTAAAGTTTTACACTTAGAAAAGAATATCAACCTATACAGTAAAAACAACGGTAATTACTAAACTGATTTCACCGTGTTTAATGATAAATAAAGATTAAATATATTTATTGTAGTAATAGAAAATTGAACCATGTCAATTATATGCGTGATATTAATAAATCATGGTTTCAACTTTCAACCATGAGAATAGTTTTGTTGAATTGAAAATTCAAACAAAGAAATGTGTAAATGGTGTTCTATTGACTCAAAGTCTCCTTGAAGATGACTAAACATGTGGAAAGCATAACAATACCTTACTTTCTCCATTAACATATTTATTTGTATTTTTAATTTTTTAAGTAAAAGTTGAGATAAAAAGGCAGTGAGCATAGCAGGAAAATTCAGTGAGCAGAACGCGTGATCTTTTTCATGTAGTTTTTATTTCTTATTACGGTTGTTTGAAAGCCAATACACGTGTGTGATTCTTTGCTTTTTAATACATAGTAGCTTTTTTCCCCTAAATTAGTACTCGTATCTATTTTAATTCTACTCATTCAACATTAAAAAAACTGATTTAATATCTTTTTAATATTAAATTAGAAATTTCAATATCTGCTTTAGTTCTTAGTATTTTTATATATACTTCGGTTTTTGACTTTTGTTTTAGTTCTTTGTATTTTTTAATATATTTCGTAAACCTATCATTTCGTTTACTTTCGTGTATATGACACTAAACGCAAACATGATTCATTAAGAATTCATATTCGTTTCGTGTTTGTATACCTTTATTTCGTATACTTTTTGTGCCGTATTTTGTGTAATTCTAAATAAATATAAAAAATTAATTAATAATTAAAAATATTTAAATATTAGATTTTTTGGTTAAATTTTTACTAGTTTAGTTTTGGGTTAATAATTCATAATGAGTTAAGTATGGTCAAATTTTGTTAAACTTAAATTTTAACCGTACTTATACAATATTTATTTATAATATGCATTTATATAATTTTAAAATTTTTATTTAATTTTTTTCGTGTATTTTCATTTTGTATCGTGTACTCAAGGATAAACCCAAGAACGATACTAAATTTATCCGTGTAATTACATGTTCGTGTATTTTCATGTTTATGTACTCAAAAGGTAACACAAACACGATATTATTATATCATTTTTATATCGTGTACGAAATTATCGATTCTAATATTTCGACATTCAAAGGAGGTTTTTATATTCTATTTTGTTGACTAAGTTAACAACATCTGTGTAATAAGAAATAAAACTATTTACAAAAAATGGAAAAACTAATAAAATAACATATGAAAAATAAGTAGCGGTTATGACAAAGTAAATTTCTCCGTTCCATTATACATATTCTTTTAATTTTTGATAAATTGACCGAAATTTGATTAATATATATATATATATATATATATATATATATATATATAAAATGCTAAAAAATTATATCATTGAAAAATATATTTCTAATCTATTTAAATTGTAACTTCCAATTCTAAAATAATAATTAAACAATTTTTTAATATTTAATTAAAATTTGACAATTTAATTATTTAAAAAACATATAAAATGGAATGAAGGGAATTAATATATGTAATATAACTACTTCCACATTAATTGAATAATGGTAAAAAAATGATGACTGACTTGCTATCAAGCTAGATAGAAACAAGTAGTTCTAAGTTTCTAGAAAGACATGTACTAATTTAAAAAAGGAAAATGCTACCGTTCGGAAAATTGTTTGCGGAATGGTTATATTTTATAAATAAGATGGATCTTTCGTATATTAATATGAATTTTACAAATAAAATTATATCATATGTCATTTGAAAATATTTTTAGGATTTTTTTGAGAATATGTACATTATTCTTTACAAAAAGAACTCGTGCTTTATTATAATATTTGCTAATTGTACTGGTCACCAACAACAAATCAAGTAATTGATACTTAATTGCAGAAAGTGTTACAGAACACAAAAAATGTTGCAGAAAATTATATAGTGCTGAAAATTTATACAGTACAGAAATTTAGAAAACTAGCTTATAACCTGTGCAATGCACGGGTTTCTTATATTATATTATAAATTTTATTTAATATTATAATTATGTTTTTATATAATCATTATTTTAATAATTTTTTTAATTTTAATTTAATATAATTTAACATACTCATGTTTATAAATTATACTAATGTTTCCTTATTATAAACAACGTATACGATTTTTAATATATTTTATTAATAATTGAGAAATATGCTGTGATATTTTCGGGTATATATTAATTATTGTAAGATTTGTTGTAAATTAAAAAGGTAACGTGTTTTAATTGTAAAGGAAATATTAATGATTGGAAGATATGAAACGATTGATCTTTTTATGTGTTTATAAAATGTAATATCTTCAACTAAAATTAAATGTAAAAAAGTCAATCGACTAATTACCATTAAATATATTATGTTATTATTTATTTTAGGTGTTATATTTCTTGAAAATTATGGTTTGATATTTTCGGATATATATTAATGATTGCAAGATTTGTTTTAAATTAAAAAGATAACGTGTTTTGATTCGAAAGAAAAATATTAATGATCGAAAGATATGATACGATTGATGTTTTTAGTTGTTTATAAAATGTAATATGTTTAACTAAAAGTAAATGTGAAAAGGCAATCGACTAATTACAATTAATTTTATTATACTAATGTGAAAAAGGCAATCGACTAATTACCATTAATTTTATTATGTTAATCGACTAATTACCATTAATTATAACGTGTTTTAATTCGAAAGGAAATACTAATGATGGAAAGATATGATACGATTGATGTTTTTAGGTGTTTATAAAAGCTAATATCTCAACTAATTACCTTTAATTATATTATGTTATTATTTATTTTGAACGGATTTTTTAAAATATTATATGAATTTTTTTCATTAATTTAAATTATTTTTTGAAATATTAATTTTGGAGGCTTAAATTTTTATATGAGATGATTTGATAATAGTTGTATAAATGTTATCCATGATATTCTAAAAATGGAGAGATTTTAGTCAGAAAATATAAAAAGATGATAGGTTTTAGTTGAATAAAATAATTGTTTAATTATTAGTAATTATAAAATAATTCTTTTATTTTATTAAATATAATGTCCGTGTAATGATTAGAATAAGAGAGGATTTAGTTAAAGAAAATTAAAAAGGTAACATGTTTTTGGTGAAAAATGTAATTGATTAGTTTATAGTATTTATAATTTAATTACGTTATTTTACTAAATACAATTGCTCGTAATGTTTTTTGAAAAGAAGAAATTAATATTGTACGTGATATTTCTATTAAAAGAGGGATTTTAGTTAGAAAATATATAAAAGATGATACGTTTTAGCTGAAAAAGAAAATCAGTTAATTATTAATATTAGAATATTATTAGTTTATTGTATTAAATAGAACCGTCCGTGATATAATTGAAAAAATAGATATTTTAGCTATAGAAATATAAACGCAATGTGAAAATTAAAAAGATTATACGATTTATGTGAAAAAGGTAATTGATTAGTTTATAGTAATTATAATTTAATTAAGGTAATCGACTACTTACCATTATTTTAATTAATTAATTTTAATTTAATATACCCATGTTTACGGATTATACTAATGTTTCCTTATTATAAACAACGTATACAAATTTTTAATATATGTTTATTAATAATTGAAAAATATGATGTAATATTTTCGGGTATATATTAATGATTGTAAGATTAGTTTTAAATTAAAACGGTAACATGTTTTAATTTGAAAGGAAATATTAATGATTGTAAGATATGATACGACTGATGTTTTTATAAACAACGTATACAGATTTTTAATATATTTTATTAATAATTGAAAAATATGATGTGATATAAATTTTTAATATATTTTATTAATAATTGAAAAATATGATGTGATATTTTCGGGTATATATTAATGATTGCAAGATTAGTAGGTGTTTATAAAAGGTAATATCTTCAATTAAAAGTATATGTGAAAAAGGCAATCGACTACTTACCATTAATTATATTATGTTATTATTTATTTTAGGAGTTTTAATAGTATAGATAAAGGGTAAATAAATAAATTCACTTAGTAACAAAAAACCGGTACCAAAACTCTTTTATTGTTTCGAGTTTTATATAATAGTATAGATATTTGTGATTGTAAGATTAGTGGGTATTTATAAAAGATAATATCTTCAATTAAAAGTAATTGTGAAAAAAAGCAATCGACTACTTACCATTAATCATATTATGTTATTATTTATTTTAGAAATTTTAATAGTATAGATATCATATATATATATATATATATATATATATATATATATATATATATATATATATATATATATATATATATATATATATATATATATATATAGGCTAGCGTTCAAATAGAAACCAACCTTAGAATAGAAACTAGAAACCTATACTAAATAAATTATATTTCATTTATTTTAATGGCCCCGCTAGGGGCACCTTCACAAAAAACGTTTAAAATTCTTGGCTCTATTCAACAAAAATATAAAAAAAAAATAAATTTTTTTAAAAAAAGTTACTGTTCACGTGCCACGTCATCACGTGAACAGTAAATTTTTTATTAATTTTTTTTATTTTTTTATATTTTTGTTGAATAGAGACAATAATTTTAAACGTTTTTTGTATTAGAGTACCCCTAATTTGGTCATTAGATTAGCATGAAATATTTAATTTAGGTTTAATTTGTAGTTTCTATTCTAAGTTAGTTTCTATTAGAACAAGACCCTATATATATATATATATATATTTCTTTATAATGAAGGGTAAATAAGTAAATTAACTTAGTACCAAAAAACAGGTACCAAAACTTTCAATGTTTCGGAATTTATATAATAGTATATATATATATATATATATATATATATTTCTTTATAATGAAGGGTAAATAAGTAAATTCACTTAGTACCAAAAAACAGGTACCAAAACTTTCATTGTTTCGGAATTTATATAATAGTATAGATATGTAGAAAATATACAGAATATGCAAAAAAAATTGCATTTTATGTAAACGGGTTCGGTTGGGTAAGGATTAAAATTTAAAACTCTTAACCAACCCAATTAGTTCGGATTTTTTAAAAATTAATCCGTTTAATCCACGGTTTTGGATGATTCGGTTTGATCGGTTAAAAAGAAGATCGGTTTGGGTCAGTTTGGTCGGTTTTCGGAACCCATGTGCAGCCGGGGCTTTATATACATGCCTTTACACTTTGCATGTCTTGGGCCAAGAACTAGACCCTGTGGGAGTTTAATATGAATGCTAATTTGCATTTTGTTTTTCGGTTTACACCCAAAGAATGTTGGTTCTAATATTTTTTAGGGAAAAGAATTATGGTGAAGAATGGTGCCTATGCAAATAACAAAGGGAATGCTTCACCTGAGAGAACATTCATTGTCTATCCAAATGCAGTTGAGGAAGTCCGTCTAACCTTCTATGATCAAGGCAGACTACTAGACCCTTACATTCTCGTAATCTAGCGGATATCTCTTTTTCGAAAGTTCGAAATATAGTAGTTGAATATTTAGTTTTTTGTTAAATTTTAATAAAAAAATTCAAATTATATAAAAGAATAGGCGAAAAGCCTCTAGCTATTCAAGTACAATCCTTTTTTTTTTTTTTGGTGTTGTGCTATTTAAGTAGTAGATTACAGATAAATGCAGTAGTGGAGTGTTTATAAATTTGCGGAGGAAATGCAGCTGATCCCAAGTATAAAAGATTATGTGCGTTTAGGGTCAAAAAATAAAACTTTAAAATTAAACAGAAGTTACTGTAAGATTTTATTTTACAGTATAAGTAACGAGGAATTTATTTTACTCATAGCCATAAAGCACATTATTTATTACATATCCTCCGGCAAATGATTAAAAGTAATAATCAGGCCTTGGATGATCAACTCCATCAACATTTCTTAGCCAGTATGTATATTCGAAGGATGCTGCATCTTCTGGTACACCTTCAATCACTTGTTCATGGCCTTTTGGGACATATATTCCCGTACGAGCATCCGGCATCCAATATGATGACTGATTTTCCTCATCACATTTCGACATTGATAAATTATTATTCGACGATCTCTCTGTTTTATCTTCGACATGATTGCCAGAAAGTTTGCTCATGTAACACCTCATCGGCGGCATAGTAATCCTCTCCCTAGCAGAATAAACCACAAAATAATGTCAGGATCACTTGTGAATCAATGCGAGTGAAATTCTTATATAGATATGAATATTTATGGCTACACAACTATGTGTACTAGTACTGTATATGTAGTACATTGATTCGAATTTTTTGCTTTTACGCTCATCGCAATTGCTATGAGGTAGAAATCTCGTTATTAACTCCGCTCCAGAGAAATCGTAAAATAAGATAATCACTATCACTTTAAGCTCATGTATCCTATGTAATCGAATTCGGACAATTTGGAAGGCTACAAGAGCTCCTACCAACCAGGTACCACTTTTCAGGCTATAGTTCAATGATCCTGAACTACCAACTTGCTTGTCAGGAGCAGGGGAATTCGTACTTGCTTGTGTGCATGAGTATAGTGTACATAAAAATCTACAAACAAAGAGTAATCAGAGTGGGATGACCTGGTACTTAGGAATGCCTTTGCGACGAAAGCTGCAACTCTAACCATAGCTTCAAGATGTTAAAGAAACAACTGCAGAAGGTAAATATAGCTTAAAAGCTCCACTTGGATGCTTAAAATCTCTACAAAATATGTGGATATAAGCCATAATTACGCACTTATATATCGAAAAAACCTGTCAGAGTACCTGAGTAAAGTACATTGGCGTACTGTAATCACGCATTAACAAGAATAAATTCTTGAAAACATATTTATGCTTGTGATAAATGTACGATAAAAAGCACTTTAGAGAAAAAGTTAATAGATTTCAAAGATTTTATCTGTTTTCTAATTTAAGGTACAAATGTTAATTACCTCCACCCAAAAAAAAAGAGATAATGGGGACTGATTATTCTTCAGATTTAACATGTGAGATCGTAGTGAGTTTGCAGCGTTTCAGGGGAAGAATGTGCACCCTATCCTGTTGCATTTTCAGTCTAACATCTGCTGTGAGAATATTAGAAAAACTTCACATTTTAAATGTTATTGTCGGGGAATATAAAACTTCCAAAGCTCTGCGTTCAGTTGAAATAAATGAACTACCGTGAGAATATAATGAAATTTCTACTATTTTTCGCTCGCGTAAATATTTGATAAATTTCGTTGATTCATGTATTTCCTTCTACTTGTTTCGTACACAAAACTCATTATGCAGTATATAATTATATACTAAATATAATTCATGTAAGAATTATATAATTGAGTGAAAAAAAAAATTATATAATTGATGTCTCCTCCAACAGCTATCTTCTCAAGAGAATACATGAACCTTTATTCCCATGTGTTATTGTCTGGATGAATAATTTAATTAAGTGGAATGGAAACCTCATTCCATTAACCGGATAAATCATTCACTACTTCCTCCTTCGCATTTCAAATCATTCTCGTTCTCATTTAACCCTCATTCTCAATCCCATGAACAATCAGTAAATGAACTCTTTTGGTTTTTGGGGGAGATGATTGAAAGAAGCTGCACACAGAAAGAGCACACGAAGCAGAATGTGCAACCAGAAGCAATGGCTGATGCCTAATTGGCTGGTGTAGCATATTCTAGCAACAAACACATATCATGAAGGTGAGTAACTATTGATGGGCAATCACCTACGGAAGTGGTATTATATGTTTAGGTAGTATTTTATTATATATTTTTCTCGAGGACGAGCAAAAGATAGGTATGGGGGCATTTGATAGGTCCATAATTAATCATATTTTTAATACCCATTCTATGTCCATTTTCGTAATTTTATTAATTGTTTTATTTTGTTTTGTAGGAAAATAAATAAAAACATATTTCAAGCAGGAAAAGGTGCAAAAAGGGAAAGGAGGTGGAAAATACTTGAAGTCAAGGAAACTGGAGGGAAAATCGATTACTTATCGGAGAAGAAAAGGAAATTGAAGAAATTATATTCAAGATTGGATTGTAATCAAAAGGACCCAAGCTCATTATTTTTCCCTATATATATGGCCTTCTCCCTTGTAATTTAGACACCTAGAATTTTATTGTTATTTGTTTTCCTGTTTTTTTTACTGTCGCCGGTGATTATATATTACTCGGCCAATTCTCCAACATTAAAGTTACTTAGTTTTTAACTTTGTTCACGTGTTATTTGCATTAGCCATATAAATCATTAATTAGTTTATATTTTAGCCATGTTTAATTCGTGTTTTTTTAATTACATAATCATGTCTAGCTAATTTTCTTGTCCTAGGATGAAGATGAAGTTAAATTAATTACTTTTGATTTCTCCTCGTTCCTATTAATTGATGCTCATAATTTTTCTTGGTGCTTAATTGTTCAATTGACAAAGTGATTTTGATATATTATTGTTACCGGATTTGTTTTTCATAGCCTATGCTTGCTCCTTGAAGTTTTGATAGGTTATTGTTAGATAACAAGTTTCATAGTATATGCTTGTCTCGTTGATTGATATATCTTATTTGTGAAGAAAAGAGGATTGATTTTAGGGCGAGTTGATATTAATTGTGATTTGTTAACGGATTCGGATTCCTAGGTTTTCCATATTATTTGATAATCTTTGTTAATTAGTTTAATTAGGTTAATTAAAACTCATCCCCAATCTTATTGTCTAATTCGCCTGATTTAATTATTAGGGTTTTGAAAATTCGTAGTCTCTGTGGATCGACCTGTAATTGCTACAACTAAACACTGTGCGCTTGCAGTTATACCAATAGTCCCCGGCAGCGGCGCCAAAAACTTGATGTGTAAAATAACTGCAAGCGCACAGTGTTTAGTTGTAGCAATTACAGGTCGATCCACAGAGACTACGAATTTTCAAAACCCTAATAATTAAATCAGGCGAATTAGACAATAAGATTGGGGATGAGTTTTAATTAACCTAATTAAACTAATTAACAAAGATTATCAAATAATATGGAAAACCTAGGAATCCGAATCCGTTAACAAATCACAATTAATATCAACTCGCCCTAAAATCAATCCTCTTTTCTTCACAAATAAGATATATCAATCAACGAGACAAGCATATACTATGAAACTTGTTATCTAACAATAACCTATCAAAACTTCAAGGAGCAAGCATAGGCTATGAAAAACAAATCCGGTAACAATAATATATCAAAATCACTTTGTCAATTGAACAATTAAGCACCAAGAAAAATTATGAGCATCAATTAATAGGAACGAGGAGAAATCAAGAGTAATTAATTTAACTTCATCTTCATCCTAGGACAAGAAA
Organism: Saposhnikovia divaricata; assembly: GCA_036435485.1. Lineage (NCBI taxonomy): Eukaryota > Viridiplantae > Streptophyta > Magnoliopsida > Apiales > Apiaceae > Saposhnikovia > Saposhnikovia divaricata. Next base: position 126,963,958 of record CM071595.1, read on the forward strand.
ATTAGCTAGACATGATTATGTAATTAAAAAAACACGAATTAAACATGGCTAAAATATAAACTAATTAATGATTTATATGGCTAATGCAAATAACACGTGAACAAAGTTAAAAACTAAGTAACTTTAATGTTGGAGAATTGGCCGAGTAATATATAATCACCGGCGACAGTAAAAAAAACAGGAAAACAAATAACAATAAAATTCTAGGTGTCTAAATTACAAGGGAGAAGGCCATATATATAGGGAAAAATAATGAGCTTGGGTCCTTTTGATTACAATCCAATCTTGAATATAATTTCTTCAATTTCCTTTTCTTCTCCGATAAGTAATCGATTTTCCCTCCAGTTTCCTTGACTTCAAGTATTTTCCACCTCCTTTCCCTTTTTGCACCTTTTCCTGCTTGAAATATGTTTTTATTTATTTTCCTACAAAACAAAATAAAACAATTAATAAAATTACGAAAACGGACATGGAATGGGTATTAAAAATATGATTAATTATGGACCTATCAAATGCCCCCATACCTATCTTTTGCTCGTCCTCGAGAAAAATATATAATAAAATACTACCTAAATATATAATACAACTTCCGTAGGTGATCACGGTTGCATTTGGCATATGCAACAAGCCCTTTAAACCCCTAGGCAGCCCTAGTGGACGAGTGAGGTCTCGTGAGGGCCTATAGTGAATGTACCCACAAAATCCATCTAGCTCTTGTAAAAGATTTCTCAATGCAACACCACACATACAAGTCAGCTCATGCTACATCAACTTAAGAAATCAAAATGAATTTGCAATGTCTTGGTGTGTAAGGTGCAAGTATTCACATAGTCTACTCAAAGAAATATGCAGAGGTCATTAAAAGTCCACGTCAAGTGTAAAAATAAGTTGGTAACCATGCTAAGCCCACAAGAGTACACCTTAGAGTCAAAACTTAGGATCTCATATGCACAAAACAAGCAATAACTCACCTTTCACTCACAAAAGAATATTCACTCAAGAACAAGGGTAAGTGTATCACTCAATTCCAACAAAATCATAAGCATGCTTGACATTTGGTATCAATCTAACTTTAACACAACATACATTAATGATGATAATCAAAAGGTCTTTTATTTGGGTTGTAACGGGGCTAAGGACAAGGTATGTCAAGTAAGGCCAAATAAGGTGAAGTGTCAAAAGCTAGTAGGATCCATAATATATCATACACAACACCATACTTTCTCCCCATACATGGATTTCTAATTGTCTTCCAACAAACTGCTTGACTAGTCGAATGAAGAAGGATCTCAAAAACACAGAAACATAATTATGCTCTCATATGATTTTTTTTTCAATTTTTTTTTCTCTCTTTTTTTTTCTTTTTTTTCTTTTTTTTTTCTGGAGAGCTAAGATAGATAATATAAATATATAAGAAACCACAATCCTTCTTCAAGAATTTATTGAATAACGACTGACAAGTAAGCAACAAAACCCAATATTTTCCAAAAAGTAATGAACAAAAGTAAACCCCATCTCACACACCTTATTACTCCCTCAACTTACTACTAGCCTTTGACAAATGGGATCAAATATACGTAAGGCTGCACAACAAAAAGGTCTAGGCAAGTAATGTGGTGTGTCACCGAAAAATAGGATTAAGCTCAAAGGGGTAACTAATTGATCATATATAAAGGGTGTGGTAATTTGGATAATAATTGGTTATTCCTAAATGCCTTTATCATCTTATCATCAAATAATGTCATGCATTTCAAGAAAGGTCTCAAACAAGTGCTAGCAATGCAAACAACATGTGGACACTCAAGCAAACGAATATAAAATGCAAAAGATATGCATATAGGCTCAAAATCTCACTTGGTGGTAAAACATAATTAATCCCAAGCAAAAGTCTCTTTAAATGCACCTACTTGTACTCAAAGCATGGAAACCAAATCTTTTTGCACATATTCATGTCCTTTTAATTACTTACAACATTCAATAAGTCTACTAGTTTCAACTCGCTAGTGTATGTGTGTGCACAAGAACTTAGCATATCACTTCTCAATCAAAAGCTTCAGAAACACAAGAGTACTATAGCATGTAAGGGTGCATCAAGCCAACTTATAACAAGTAATCATTTCACAAGGCTAGAATTATTTTTGTATTTTTTTCATTTTTCAATTTTTTTGGGTTTTTTTTTAAATAATACTACTAAATCCCTCCCCCATACCTAAATCATGCATTGTCCTCAATGTATGCAAATGAGAGAAAAATGATAAAGGAAAAGGACGAGAATACCTGATAAGGGCATGAGGAGATACATTATTACCTATAACACTCACACACACATAAAACACAGACACATATAAAAGAAACACTCACACACACTCCCCCATACCTAAACTTGACTATATGGGAGATACATTACGAAACAGATATACTAACCAATACCAGATCGAGGGAAAATAACATTCATAACACAATCAACACACATGTGAAACACACCCACAAAAACACCATTATCCACTAGAGAAATATGATCATATACCAGAATAAAACTCATACCACTAACATCATTCATAAACCAATTAGACGCTTCTTTATGTTGTTTAAGCAGATTGATCACTTGAAATTCTTGGTTATGAACTAAGTCACTAGAAAGAACATGATGAGTTTCATTATCAACTATCAAAGACTGATCAAGAATGGAAAAAGATGGATTATGAACGAAAGTGGGTGGCTCACCAACGGAAGTTTTAACAACAGACCTAGGATCAAAAGAAATATCCTCAAGTTGGGTTTCATGCTTAAAACAAATGGCATTCAATTCATCTAACATCTCATCAGAAGAAAAATTTCTATACAACTCATGAAGTTCTTTATTACTCTCATACTCTAACATAACATCTTCCTCAAGAAAAGACTCAATTGTACTATCCTCAATATTTGACCATGAAACAACCTCATCTATCAAATTAACTTCTACAGGTTGTTCAAAAAGCTCATTAGGTTGATTTCCTACATTGAAGACATTAAGATCTATCGTCATGTTACCAAAAGTGAGTTTCATCGAACCATTCCTACAGTTAATCAAAGCATTAGAGGTAGCAAGAAAAGGCCTTCCTAAAATGATAGGAATTTGATTTTTGAGATTTTTGACTGGTTCGGTTTCTAGAACAACAAAATCAACGGGGAATACAAAATCACCAACCTTAATCAACACATCTTCCACTATACCTTTTGGAGTTTTAACAGAACGATCAGCTAACTGAAGAGTGACACTAGTCTTCTTAAGTTCACCTAAACCCAAGGCTTGATAGACAGATAATGGAAGAAGGTTCACACTAGCTCCTAGATCGAGTAAAGCTTTATCAATGAAAGTATCACCTATGACACAAGAGATGGTAGGACAACCAGGATCCTTATACTTCACAGGGATTTGATTTGACAAGATAGAACTAACATGAGATGTTAGGAAAGCTTTCTTAGGAACATGAGTGGTTCTTTTATGAGTACACAAATCTTTTAGACACTTAGCATAAGAGGGAACTTGTTGAATCGCATCTAAAAGAGGAATGTTAATCTTGACTTGCTTAAAGACTTCCAAAATCTTATCTAACTGAGCAGATTGTTTGTTTGAAGTAAGTCTTTGAGGAAACGGGGCTTTCGGCTTAAAGACTTTTTCATTAGACACATCAGAGTGGGGTTTCGAAGGTGGTTCATCGGATGGTGGTGACTCATCAGCTTTATCTACTTCAGAACTCTCGGAATTTGAAGATTGCTTAAGACTAGGATTCAAGAGTAAAGGATTTGGTTCAGATGTTAGCTTATCTTCTTCTTGAGTATTGACACCAGCATGATTGTTGAATTGATTACCAGATCTTAGAGAGATAACAGAATTCACGTTTTCATGAGACTTTTGATTTTGCTGAAATTTAGGATTTGTCTCGGGTTGACTAGGAAATCTATTTTTCTCTCTCTCACTGATCGTGTTTGCCAATTGACTGACTTGGACCTCTAGCTTAGATATGGCTTGAGTGTTGGAATTTAGTAACTGCCTATCTTGGGTCATGGTTTGCATGAAAGATTGTTGAGATTGAGTTAGATTAGCTTGAGATTTCAATAACGCCTCAATACTCTTTTCTAAAGAATTGAATCTCTTATCAGATTCAGCAAAACCAGGAGGATTCATGGGGACTGAGTTTGGATAATGACCAAGATTTTGAGGAGGATAGGAATTAGGATTTTGAGTTGGGTATGGGCCAGGATTGGGCTTTTGAAAAGCAGGTTGAGGGTTTTGATTATACTGATTGTATTGACCTTGGTTCCATGAGAAATTTGGGTGACTCTTCCAACCAGGATTGTATGTGGGTGCATAAGGATCATTCCTAACTCTAGGTTGAAACATGGCATTGACTTGTTCAATTTCAGGGCAATTCTCTACCACATGATTTGGAGAACTACAGTTTGCACAGAGAGACATTTGAGAGGACGCATTGTTGGTTTCTAAGGCTTCTAGACGTCTAGTGAGTGTAGCTAACTTAGCTTCGGTTGCAATAGAATTACCAACTGTGTGTAAGCCCTTAGATGAGTTAGATTTTTCAGCTTCCTGATTAGGTTCCCTAGTTGACTCCCACAACATTGTTCTTTCAGCTAACTCCTCAAAAAATTGCCAAGCTTCATCTTCATCTTTGTCCATAAACTTACCATTACACATAGACTCTAACAAAGCAGTGGTTTGGCTATCTAAGGCTTCATAAAGAATTTTGCAAAGTCTCCATTTTTCTATACCATGTTGAGGACATTTAGACAACAACTTTTTAAATCTATCAAAATATTTCCAAAAAGACTCATTCCGATTTTGTTGAAATTGATTGATTTCATTCCTAAGTCTGTTTGCCTTATGGTTTGGAAAATATTTTTTTAGAAAGATAGCAACAAATCCCTCCCATGTGGAAATAGAATTAACGGGTAGACTATACAACCACTGTTTAGCATCTTCTTTCAAAGCAAAATTAATAAGCCTGAGCCTAATGGAATCCTCACTCAATTGTTGAAGTTTCTGTAATGCACACACTTCCTCAAACTCTCGAATGAAAAGATATGGATCCTCTCCCTCTACCCCAGCAAACCTAGGTAACATGCTAATGTTATGATGTTTGATTTCAAAGTTATTCGCGGTTACTGCGGGTAAGACTATGCATGAGGGTTGAGCGGTACGAGCGGGGTAACAACGGTCTTTAAGTGAAACAGCCATGACTATAGGTTGAACTTCTAATTCTTTTGACTCAATTCTAGTGGGTGAAGAGAACTCAAGTTGCCTTACTACTTTAGGAGATGACAGATTGGTTTGTCTTACTAATCTAGATGTAGTGTCTCGAACCCAAGCACTTTGCATACAAGAGAAGTAAACAATTAAGCACGCAGCAGACAAGAGCTATACGTAAACACCTAAAAAATTGAAAAATCAAAAAGAAAAAAATCTATATTATCCTAAGAAAAATCTAGACCTTGCTCCTAACAATAAGATACTACTAAAAGTCACAACTCAAAAAGCACTCGTCCTGACTGGCCAGGCAGGTGCAAGCATTGCCAAGAGGCTAAACACCTTTCTAGACACCAATCCAAATTAGCCAGGTAAGCGTCACGCTTGCCTAGACACCAAACGAAAGAATACTTAGTGATTTGTTCCTCCTAGATTCTCTTCCTAATTGAGCGTGAGATCCTAGGGGCTAACGTCTACTTAGTTTTATTAAGGAAAGGGGAATGCAAGATGAAGGAATTAGTGATTTGTGGGCCAAGGAAAGGGTGATGAAATCCCCCACCTTATCTTGTAATTGGGTGGCACCCTTAAGATTGATTGAATGATGCAACACACAAAGAACAAGAAAGTAAACACTTATGGATGCACTACACTACGTGTTCTATTCTAAATTGTACGTACCTCTTTCCTCCAGCAATCACCACAATTTTATAAGATGGACAGCAATAAATACAATAAAGAAATCTAGATGATGTGATCCTGTGTGAGAGAATGAATGATGCAGCAAATTGGTTTAACAAACAATTAACTAACTAATATTTTTGGGTTTTTTGAATTTTTAATTTTTTTTTGTTTTTTCAATAATGAGAAAGAAAGAAAAATAGAGAGAGGTGATACGGAATACCGAAAAGCGCTTTCAAAAATTTCAAAAGAGACAGCGAGGCCTTCCAGCGATCTTCTTGTCCAAGCTTTTCTCCGCTTCACAATTCCCTAAAAAAAAAAAAAAAAAAAAACAAGAAACTAATCCGAAGAATTAATATCAAGGAGTGAAAAATACCAATAGTCCCCGGCAGCGGCGCCAAAAACTTGATGTGTAAAATAACTGCAAGCGCACAGTGTTTAGTTGTAGCAATTACAGGTCGATCCACAGAGACTACGAATTTTCAAAACCCTAATAATTAAATCAGGCGAATTAGACAATAAGATTGGGGATGAGTTTTAATTAACCTAATTAAACTAATTAACAAAGATTATCAAATAATATGGAAAACCTAGGAATCCGAATCCGTTAACAAATCACAATTAATATCAACTCGCCCTAAAATCAATCCTCTTTTCTTCACAAATAAGATATATCAATCAACGAGACAAGCATATACTATGAAACTTGTTATCTAACAATAACCTATCAAAACTTCAAGGAGCAAGCATAGGCTATGAAAAACAAATCCGGTAACAATAATATATCAAAATCACTTTGTCAATTGAACAATTAAGCACCAAGAAAAAATTATGAGCATCAATTAATAGGAACGAGGAGAAATCAAGAGTAATTAATTTAACTTCATCTTCATCCTAGGACAAGAAAATTAGCTAGACATGATTATGTAATTAAAAAAACACGAATTAAACATGGCTAAAATATAAACTAATTAATGATTTATATGGCTAATGCAAATAACACGTGAACAAAGTTAAAAACTAAGTAACTTTAATGTTGGAGAATTGGCCGAGTAATATATAATCACCGGCGACAGTAAAAAAAACAGGAAAACAAATAACAATAAAATTCTAGGTGTCTAAATTACAAGGGAGAAGGCCATATATATAGGGAAAAATAATGAGCTTGGGTCCTTTTGATTACAATCCAATCTTGAATATAATTTCTTCAATTTCCTTTTCTTCTCCGATAAGTAATCGATTTTCCCTCCAGTTTCCTTGACTTCAAGTATTTTCCACTGATAGGTCCATAATTAATCATATTTTTAATACCTATTTTATGTCCGTTTTCGTAATTTTATTAATTAATAAATTGTTTTATTTTGTTTTGTAGGAAAATAAATAAAAACAGATTTCTAGCAGGAAAAGGTGCAAAAAGGGAAAGGAGGTGGAAAATACTTGAAGAAAAGGAAATTGGAGGAAAAATCGATTACTTATTGAAGAAGAAAAGGAAATTGAAGAAATTATATTCAAGATTGGATTGTAATCAAAGGGGCCAAACCCAATATTTTCCCCTATATATATGGCCTTCTCCCTTGTAATTTGAGACACCTAGAATTTGATAGCTCTTTATTTTCTTGCTTTTTACTTTCGTTGGTAGCTTTTATCCGACATACTCGTCTGAATTATTAATATTTTTTAGTTCTTCTTTTCCTTCTTTCGTGCGTTCACTTGTTTCAAATCTTCTGCTACGACCTTACTATTTGATTACATGCATGCTTCATTAGTTAACTAGATTTATTAATTTATTATATAAATACTTGCCATTCACGTTATTAATATTAGGCTTATTAAGTTTCTGACCATATATAGATTAAAGTTAGTTTTGTTAAAATCGTTGATTCATGTTTACTTGGTATTATTATAATTGTTTCGTTATTTTTATAATCATGAGTAGCTAATTCTCTTGCCCTAGGATGAAGATGAAGTTAATTTAATTACTCTTGATTTCTTCTCGTTCCTATTAATTGATTCTCATAATTTTTCTTGGTGCTTAATTATTCAATTGACAAAGTGATTTTGATATATTATTGTTACCGGATTTGTTTTTCATAGCCTATGCTTGCTCCTTGAAGTTTTGATAGGTTATTGTTAGATAACAAGTTTCATAGTATATGCTTGTCTCGTTGATTGATATATCTTATTTTTGAAGAAAAGAGGATTGATTTAGGGCGAGTTGATATTATTTGTGATTGATTAACGGATTCGGATTCCTAGGTTTTCCATATTATTTGATAGTCTTTGTTAATTAGTTTAATTAGGTTAATTAAAACTCATCTCAAACCTATTTGTCTAGTTCGCCTGATTTAATTATTAGGGTTTTGAAAATTCATAGTCTCTGTGAATCGACCTGTATTTGCTACAATTAACCACTGTGCGCTTGCAGTTATTTTACACATCAGAGCAGTAACAAACCTTTTTACAGCACGGGCAATGTTTAGACTGAGCAGTCCTTGTTAACTTAAAAAATCGTAGTATGACATATGATCCACTCTGTACCCTGTACAGCATCCTTTTCGATTAAAATCAACAGAAACAATCTCTAGTTAATCTATAGCAACATTAGAACCAGGAAAATGAAAACGAAAAATTCCTAAACCAGTATATGTGCATCTTAACTTGTCTGGTGTACGTATTAAATGTTACTGAATACTGATATATGAATATTATACACAGATAATGGATGTCGTCCATATGAATCGAGAAGCACTACTGTTGACTACAATTTCAGCCCCTTGGAATCATTCTTATGAAAATTTTATCATACAATATGTAAGTATGTCCTTAACTAATGAACAACAATCACTCAACTGATTCATATTAACATGGCGAGAGAATCTTAATCATTTTTGACATCTGAAATCACCATCAAGCAGAATAGATACATCTCCCGAATCTTATCTGTATATACAGAAGCCATGATTTCCCATTATACCAGAAGTTCAGTAAACAGTAGGTTTAGGTAGTTCTCTATGCTATTCAATCTGCAAAAGCTAGTTATATGGAACAAGAGCGACGCCCGTAATATTTAGGAAGATGTCTCCTTCACTTTTTCATCTATAGTAGCAGCAACTGCAGATCTCTCATATAAGCGGTACATAAAACTTGATTTTGACATCTGGGGCTCCCTTTCGAGTGTTCTTATAAGATCCTTCACGGAAACTACCCTCTTTGGAACCATCAGAAACTGGTCTTGAAGAGTCCTTTTTTCAGTACCTAGAACACAAGGAACAACTTTACCCTCAAATTCTCAATATTACTAAATACCACTTCTTGCCTTTGGATTTCTGAGCAATAACTTCTAATTCTTAGTTTATGTTTTTTTAATAGCCATGCTTTTAGCTATCTATTGCAAACTACAATTTTAATCTTTAGCTATGTTTTTATATGTCTCAATAATCATGTTTACAAGGAAAACTAACTGTAATTGTCTGGACAAAAACAAGAACAATAGACATAAATCATACAACTCTAGAGCTCTTTGGTCATAAATAAAGTTTAGGCTTTCCAGTACAAAGTACTGGAATTTCAGTTTAAACGTCCAGAAAGTTCGAACTTATCTTTTATTCAACTTCCTGATATTTTTGGAGCCAAGTAAACCTTTATAAACATTTGATATATTTTGTTTTGCAAATCTAACGATTATATGTAAAATAACATCTGATCTTTCAGTAACTCACCTTTTCCTTGAAATTTTTGTACAGTTCCTTTCGGACCTTTGTTCATCTTTTCACTGGGCTGATCACCTATTCCAGAGTCTTCATGTTGAGCTTTTCTGCTTAGCAGCTTCCATTTTGATACAAAGTCATCTCCACCTAGAGATGCCCTGACAGCTTTATTTGTTCTTGCGGCTGTTTCTAGCCTAAAATCTGCTCCTATTTTCTTCTTTTTTGACTGAAATAGAAATTTGGAAAGGGGGGGGCGGCTTTAGTACATGACGACCTAGAAAGATTAAGTGTATTCTGATGTAGATTAATTATATAGGCAGCTCTTCTTTGGCTTTCAACAAGTTTAATCTTTCCAAAAGAACCCCACGTAGAATCCAGACGCAGACCAATTTTTTCGTCTAGCGAGTTTTTTCTGAACAAATTTCTGAGATGATTGCTAGAAAAGGAATATCTATACATAAACCTTCATTTAACTCGTGAATTTATGTTGTATTGTATTTATATGTTTTATATTCTTATCATTATGAAAAATCTCCTGAGAATGTGCATTCCTCCCTCCCACCATCATACTCGTAGATAATATTAAATTCTATCTCATAAGGTCATCCCCTTCAATCTCATCTCAGTTAATACTGTTCATTCTTCCGTTCTACCTATTTGTTCCACAATTTAGAGCATCTCTCTCTAATTCCATTCCAACCAACCAAAATAAAAATAAAAAACCAGTGTCTCTTACACTGCCCTTTAGAGAAGATGTGTACATCAGAAGCAAGAATACATCTGGTTGCAGTTGGCGAATAAAAGAAGAAGGAATACCTTGGTTACTGCTGAGCTTTTTGCAGACTTGTCTATCCCACCATCTGAAACATCTCTGCTTGGCTATATTTAAAAGCATGAATTTAGTCGATTTTATAGTAAAACTGCCACAAAATACAATACAGATGCCTGTTTCAATCGACAGTGTTAACAAAATGTGTTCAAGATGCACAGATCACCCATGGAAAGATCAGATATCTTTCTTACAGATGCACCCTATCTACTTTGTAAACAAATTGCTGAGATGATTCTAGAAAAGGAATATCTATACACGAACCTTAATTTTACTGATGAATTTATATTGTATTGTGTCCATATGTTTTACATTCTTATCAAACAAAAAATCTCCTGAGAATGTGCAATCTTCCCTTGTAAATAATATTAAATTCTATCTCAAAAGGTCATCTCCTTCAATCTCACCTCAGTTGATATCGTTCATTCTTCCCTTCTACCTATAGGTTTGTTCCACAATTTAGTGCATCTCTCTCTCGCTCCATTCAAATCAACCAAAAAAAAACAGTCTCTCTTACACTGCCCTTTAGAAAAGATGTGTACATCAGTAGTAAGAATATCTTGGTTGAGGTTAGCAAAAAAAGAGGGAATACCTTGGTTACTGCTGAGCTTTTTGCAGACTTGTCTATCTCACCATCTGAAATATCTCTGTTTGGCTGTATTTGGAAGCATGAATTTAGTCGATTTTCTAATAAAATTGCCACAATATATAATATGATATAGACGCCTGTTTCCATTGACACTATAACAAAATGTGTTCAAAGATGCACAGATCAACACAGAAATATCAGATATCTTTATCAAGGACATGCAGAAATTACTTATCACAATTACAACAGTGTTCCTACCTTCTCGTCATGTGGTTTCTTCTGGATCTGACATTTTCGGTTCATTATCATAATATGACGATGAATATCTGATGTAACAAGAATAAGGTGCCTTTTCTTCTCGTAATCAACTCTCTGCAGATGAGACAACAACTAAGGAAAACGAAAAGTGTGTTTAATAAGAGTAGTTTCTTGCAAAAAGACAAAATTGATAGCGACCTGTTTTGACATCTTTATCATATTTCTTATCAATCTATCCATCATTTCGCCAAGTCCCTGAAGATTCAATAGAATAAGTAGTTAGAACTAGACTCCAAAAGCAATCACAACATCATAAGGCATAAGAAATCCTCTCACCAGCAAGAGGCAGTTTTCCGCATCTTTGCCTACTGTTGTAAGACCACATTTAGATACTGTCACAGGCAAGGCAGCGTTTAATTAGATTTTAGTTAGAAGCAAATACTCTAACATTTCAGCAAGAATAAGAGGAATCAAAACAATTAATAACTGATATTCTTCAATTTTGGCCGCAGAAAAGTTTTTGATATAAACATTTCTTCTTCCTGGTGTACAGAATATTGACCGCGTTGCAGTGATGTTGACACCTTATTTCCTGCTGCCTTAGAAAACAATTGCTCTTGCTCCTCCTGATAAAAAGGATTACATTAAAATCAGTTTTGAAGTAACTCCAGGAAGGAAATATTTGGTGATATACATACTTCTAAGTCAATTTCAGCACAGGCAGTAACATCGTTGAAATTCTCAAATTGGTGAGAAGCAACTACTTCAGCACTAGCAGTAACATCTTTGGAATCCTCAACTTGGTGAGAAGCAACTACTCCGGATGACTTTTGCTTTTTTCTGTTAGCATTAGGACAGAGACAAGGAAGTTGTAAAGGCCAAAAAACGTAAACATATGTACCATAGTCCATATGTAGCGGGTTGTGTGTGCAAGTGGTTAGGCTGATAGTCATAGAGCTTAACAACTTACAGTCTTAAACTCTAACAAATGAACAAAACAGGATAGTTCGACATACCTCTGGACTTGCATAGAAAGATCAAATTCTTTTAACAGGTCCTCTTTACTTAAACATCTCTTTGGAGCCATCTTCTTTATAGCTTCAGAACAACTGAAGTAGATGCAGAAAAAGTATCCACGATTTCAGGAAACATAAAGTTTAGGTGTAATTGAAAAAACATCATTCAACAAATTATGGCGAAAAAATAAAAACGCACATCTATTATCCGCTATTCAGATTTAATAGTAAATAATTCATAGATTCCTTCCAGTTGAGATAATAAATACCAAATTACGTGATCCGAAAGAACTAGCCAATATTATGAGTCGAGTTGGATATATAGAGCAAAATTCTACTTAATCAATGGAAAAAGTATTTTAATTGCTTAAATGTAGGTAGATATCGAGAATCCGAGTCTGTCAATGTCGATTAAAACAAGCAATGTGATTAATCAGTAGCAACCAACTTAAAAACAAACAAATTGTCTACAGAAAAAGCAAATTCCAAACCCTAATTCAAGAAACTACATATGCTACTTTCTCTTGTCCTTTTTCGAAAATAAAAAAGAAAACCAAGAAACTCTTCATCTCGATTCCGCGCATACACACACAAAAACAAGTAACAAAGCAAGTACAACACCAAGAATCAATCATTAAAGATTAATGTTATTCAAAATTACAAATCAAGCAACATATGAGGGATTCAAGAACAGAGAAAATCATAAAAGTAGACAAGATCATACATACCTGTTTTCGAACAACTCAATTGCGGGAAAAAGATAGTCACAATATATGTATGTATAATGTATGTCTATGTAAATTGTAATTGTGATAACTTGATCAGAGGGAGGGGGAGTATAACTTGTCTAATCTATTTTGTCTTTGAATTCTGAGGTATTTATAGACTTCTTAATCACCGACTATGTTTAATCTAGAGCATTTATTTTTGAGTTGATCCAACGGTTCATATTATTGCATTAATATGCCTTCATAAATAATGTACCAACTTGGGCTTGGGGCGCACGTATTTAACTACTTACCTTTTCATTTACTGGTCATAGTTTGTGCCCAATGGTTTTAAGTTGGAATTCTTACATGTTTGACTAATTTCAATTTCGGATTGCTAACTTGTGCCCCAAGGCACAGGATAAATCATACTCGCTTAGTCCCATCCAATTTTTAACACTTTTTTTGTTACTTTCTGAAACGCATTTTAAGGTGAATATTAAGGATAGTTTCATAATTTATTTTTAAATTTTTTTATAAAAATAGGATTATTCTAATTTTATACAAAAAAAGAAAATTTCAAAAATAAGTTATGGAACTATCCTTAAAATTCACCTTAAAATGCGTGTTAAACACCCTATTTTGAAATGTTAACAAATGGACGGGAGGAGGGAGTATTTATTAGCTTTGTTGATTGTGCATCTACTTCATAAGAGCATCTCCGATAAATAATGTAGTTGTTGAGACAAAACGTGATACAAAAGTCACCTTATTTTTAAAGGAGAGTAATACATGATCGATTGATAAGATTAATATATAATTGATATATTTTTAAAGGGGAATAATACATAACTGAGTATTTAACAAGATTTAGCAACATTTTAATTTGTGAGTCATAAGATCAAATTTCTTTATGTTATTTTTTATTATAATATCTGAGTCTACCACACAATATGCAGTTAATCAATCTAAAACGAGGAATTATTTTAGGACCAATCAGAGGTCATCCCTAAATTTTAGATCAATAATACTAGCTTATAACCCGTGCGATGCACGGCCTTCTTAAAATTAAATAATTTTTTGTTTATATTTTAATAATTATTTATCTTATATATATTACTTAATATAATATTGGCATAATATATATTATTAAATAATAATGGTTTAATTATATGATATATTATCCGAATTATGACTAAATTTTGTCAAAATAATATAAATATAAATGGAAGTATCGTATATACTTACATTCAAACTTTTGTTGATATTATAATATTCAAATTATGATTCAATAATAATGCATAAGGTAATACTCCGTATTTGTTTAAAATAGAATTTAATATTAATTTGTAATTGTGTAAAAATTTTATTGTTTATTATATAGTTTTAGTTTGTTTTCGCTTCGTTGATTTATAATTTGTTGTAAATTTATTAATAAATATGTGATATTAAAATTATTAAAAATGATTTTGAAAATATTTGGTTTTCAAGTAAATAAAAAACTCTAAAAAAATTGGGTGTAGCTGAAGAATTTTAACTCAAATATAACCAAAAGAGTATGTAACTGAATATTAATTGGAGTGTAATTAAAAGAGTTTGTTATTAAGTTAAATATGTGATTTATCTTTTGTAAAATTACATTTTATATGTATTTTAATTTATTTTTTCATTTTTGGAAGGTGTTAGCAAAAATTTTGGAAGGTGTTAACCGACCGACCAACCAACCAATTATACCCTATTTCGCTTATAATAGTATAGTATAGATTAAGTTAAATATGTGATTTATCTTTTGTAAAATTACATTTTATATGTATTTTAATTTATTTTTTTATTTTTGGAAGGTGTTAGCAAAATTTTTGGAAGGTGTTAACCGACCGACCAACCAACCAATTATACCCTATTTCGCTTATAATAGTATAGTATAAATTTGTTTAAAATAGAATTTAATATTAATTTGTAATTGTGTAAAAATTTTATTGTTTATTAAATAGTTTTAGTTTGTTTTTGCTTCGTTGATTTATAATTTGTTGAAAATTTATTAATAAATATGTGATATTAAAATTATTAAAAAAGATTTTGAAAATATTTGATTTTCAAGTAAATAAAAAAGTCTAAAAAAGTTGGGTGTAGCTGAAGAATTTTAACTCAAATATAACCAAAAGAGTATGTAACTGAATATTAATTGGAGTGTAATTAAAAGAGTTTGTTATTAAGTTAAATATGTGATTTATCTTTTGTAAAATTACATTTTATATGTATTTTAATTTATTTTTTCATTTTTGGAAGGTGTTAGCAAAATTTTTGGAAGGTGTTAACCGGCTTATAATAGCATAGTATAGATTTGTTTAAAATAGAATTTAATATTAATTTGTAATTGTGTAAAAATTTTATTGTTTATTATATAGTTTTAGTTTGTTTTCGCTTCGTTGATTTATAATTTGTTGTAAATTTGTTAATAAATATGTGATATTAAAATTATTAAAAATGATTTTGAAAATATTTGGTTTTCAAGTAAATAAAAAAGTCTAAAAAAGTTGGGTGTAGCTGAAGAATTTTAACTCAAATATAACCAAAAGAGTATGTAACTGAATATTAATTGGAGTGTAATTAAAAGAGTTTGTTATTAAGTTAAATATGTTTTTTATCTTTTGTAAAATTACATTTTATATGTATTTTAATTTATTTTTTCATTTTTGGAAGGTGTTAGCAAAATTTTTGGAAGGTGTTAACCAACCGACCAACCAACCAATTATACCCTATTTCGCTTATAATAGTATAGTATAGATTAATTGGAGTGTAATTAAAAGAGTTTGTTATTAAGTAAAATAAAATTTTATATATGTATTTTAATTTATTTTTCCATTTTTGGAAGGTGTTAACAAACTTTTTGGAAGGTGGTAACCGACCGACCAACCAACCAATTATACCCTGTTTCGCTTATAATAGTATAGTATAGAATAGTAATATTAATTGGAGTGTAATTAAAAGAGTTTGTTATTAAGTAAAATAAAATTTTATATGCATTTTAATTTATTTTTCCATTTTTGGAAGGTGTTAACAAACTTTTTGGAAGGTGGTAACCGACCGACCAACCAACCAATTATACCCTGTTTCGTTTATAATAGTATAGTATAGATTCATTCTTCAACCTTCCTTCTATTAAATTTTAACCAAAGTATACCAAACAAAAAAGATGAATTATTTTAGGACCAATCAGAGACCATCCCTAAATTTTAGACCAATAATATTCATTCTTCAACTTTCCTTCTATTAAATTTTAACCAAAGTATTAACCACATACAAGTTAAACATGAGTTAACCAATATAATTATTAGTATAATTTAATTATTATATGCAATCCTCGCAATCAAGACCAACCCCTCCCCCCGCGGTGCTAAAACCAATCTCAAAAAAATAACTAATTAATTCATCTTTATCCTCATTAAAAATATACTTTTCTTATATCAAAACATTATTCAATAACAATGAATCATCAATCACCTTCGTTTTTTCCATGAAATTATATATTTGCATAATTTTGATTTAAATATATTTTTATATATTATACCCCAATTTACAACACATGCGAGATACTAATTATATATTTTTTACTTAGTTTTGAACTACTCAATATTTATTATTTAAATTTAAATTAATTTATACTTATATTTTGTTTTAAAAACTTAACTAAAATTTAGTTAAAAAATTATTA
Organism: Saposhnikovia divaricata; assembly: GCA_036435485.1. Taxonomy (NCBI): domain Eukaryota; kingdom Viridiplantae; phylum Streptophyta; class Magnoliopsida; order Apiales; family Apiaceae; genus Saposhnikovia; species Saposhnikovia divaricata. Next base: position 126,980,699 of record CM071595.1, read on the forward strand.
CTTAGCTATTTATCACAGTATCCACGGGATGATCTTAGCTCCATGCGAACAAAACTTGCACCCGGGGCCTAGACATTTAAGCATCATAAATTTTTAATTTCACTGTGTATATAAGTATAAATTTAGTTAAAAATTTATTACTTAGCTGCCCTAAATTTTAAACTAATAATATTCATTTTTCAACTTTCCTTCTATTAAATTTTAACCAAGGTACTAACCACATATATTTAAGTTAACCACGAGTTAACTAATACAATTTTTTAGTATATAATATAATTAATCAATTGATATAATTTAATTATTATACCATGCAATCCACGCAATCAAGTCCAACCCACCTCCCCCCGCTGTGCTAAAACCAATCTCGAAAAACAACTAATTAATGCATCTTTGTCTTCATTTATTATACTTTCTTATATCAAAACATCTCTATTTTATTATAATACCTGAGTCTATCCATGTATAGTTAATATATAGTTAACCAATCAGAAAATTATTAATTATTTTAGGACCAATCAAAGACCACTCCTTAAATTAAAGACCAATCATATTATTTTAAAAGTTTTCCGTATTTAACATTCCATTCCTATTATGTTAACCATGGTTAGTTAACAATTCTAATTTAAATTTAATAGTTACTTGAGTTAACACATCCATATATTACATATTTTTTATTTTCAAAATTATTTATAATAAATTACTATTGTAGACTAAAAATAATCAGGATTGTATAAATATATAATATTAACTGATTTTCGTAATATTAAATAATTTACCACTTATTTGATTTACAATAAATCAAAATTACACTATTATAGATTAAAGAATAACTAGCTTTATAACCCGTGCAAGGCACGGTCTTGTTCTAGATTTCAGTTTTCAAAAGAAAAATTATCGCTTAAATAATCTACTTATATATTTAAATAAACTGGAAGAAGTTGCGGACTAAAAATCACAAATATTCGTATACCAGTTGCTTTCAACTCTTTATTAATAATTACAGATAAAGTATTTAACTACGCACTCAAAAGAACTAAAGTACAATCGAGTTTGTAGCAAATTAGCAATTCCGCAAGTGCTTGAATCTAGTTATGCTTCGTATACATCTATGGTGCATGCAATCAGCTTTAGCATCTCATGTATATCTACGTCAGTTGCAATCAACCATGACTTAGGATGGACAGGACTCGCATAACAAATTAGCTACCTTGATAACGACTCCTGCATGAAGGCTGCCATTTCTTCAATTTAGTAATAGTTTTACTTTTACCCTGCAAACTACATAACGAAATCAACACTCTACCCTTCAAATAACATAATGAAATAAATACTCCATGAGGGCAAATTCATAACAAAAAACTCTAAAGATTAAAATGACAACAACCATGTAACATTTACGCCCAAATACAAAGTTCTAAATAAATGCAGATGGATGGTCCCCTTTTCACAAAAGCTTATATCCTGGAACGAAAATTCAATTTAGAAACTATAGTATCACAAAAACAATCTACAAACCAATTGAAAAATGAACTTCAAGAGTGACAACCCAAGTCTCAAAACATAGAAGACTTGGTGTTAGTGCCAGATTCATGCTGATGATTACCATCTTTTTTCTTTCTCGCAAGTCACACAAATGTATTTTAGAAAAAAAAAAGTCACACAAATATAACAAAGTAGTACCATGAGCTGGTTGATGAGAGATATTCGCAGCATGTTTCCTGTAAGTGATAGAAATGAGATGCGTCTTTGAAGACTCCTATTTGATTGAAATGATATCCTAACACCACGTAAAAGATATTTTAATTTATCTATACACAGATGAAGTGTTTTGCTTGTATTGAAAAATACAAAGTACTTTCCATTAATCTGTATAAAGTAGGTTCATATAAAATATACGAAATTAGTAGCAATGAAGCACAGTAATAAAACAAAACCATTCATTCTTGTAGCACAACCTTTATTCAACAATTATTTAGTAGCAAGAAAATAGCCACTATAGATAAATTGCATTCGCGCGATTTTTTTCGAGTAAAAGTTGCCACATCAAATTTAAATAATGAAACAGTAAAAAGTCATACAGTAGATTTAGGTAAGCTATGTGTAGTACTTACCCTTTTTTATGAACCCACCTATACTTTTGTTAACATTTAGTTAAATGGATTTGAGCTTTTGTGACAATCTCAATCACATCGAACTTTTGTCAAACTAAATTTCGAGCTTAAAATTTATTGTTCAATAGAACACGAGCCCAAATTTTTTAGACGAGTTTGAACTCAAGCCTAAAAGTGTGCGACTCAACTTGATTCCTGATGACTTTGGGAAGACAAGTCACTCGATTACACTGAACGTCTTCCTACTAGGGCTGGAGCAAATGATGCAATACATTCAATGGTTTGATAGATTCATAATGAACACACCTTTCATCCCTTTAGCACATTTATGCCATATTTAGCTACCTAAGTGGCTCATTATTTTTTATTGTCAATTTCTACAAATTACCTGGCCTAATCCAATGCCCAAGTTGCCCATGGGTATTAACCTCAGTCTGATGCATAAATTGACAGGCTACCTAGATTCTTGCATAGACAAAAAGAGTATTGATAAGGTGTATCAAGTGTGAAATCAGTCATTTCTTAAACTGCAGCTCCATCGATAATTTAAGCTGCTGAGTGCTGAGAGAAAGAACCTCAAACTATCTCACAAGTATATAATACTCTACTGCCGTTAAACTTCAAGAACTTTGCTGAGGGGCAAGAATTATATCTCTGTCGAGAATTTCTTTCAGTTACCTCAGGTTCTTACCAGCATATCTATTTGGTATGTTCTTCAATTTTTATGCTTTCATTTGGAGTTACGATCAATAAAGAAATCAATAATATTAGTATTGTATTTGATGATTAATTTAGATTGGAGATTACAGAACAGGTAAAGGATTATGTAGTTAGCATATTAAATTGCAAGCATGCTAATATCAATAATATAGCATCAAATATCAAATTTATGAAATGGCTAAGTAAGTAAAAAAAAAAACTTAGAAATGAACTGAAGGAACAAGAATAAGGTGAAGAAAACAGTATTACTAAAAATTAATGATATATAGAAAGAGAAGGATATTTATATATTTAGAGAGAGATACAGATAGTGGACAGGATGAACCTTTGAAGTTTTTTTTAGTCCTCGGTGGAAGGGTTTGGGGCCTTTTCTTGCAATGATGTGCTGTGTTCTTGACTTGGATCAACTACAACACAGCCTTCTTGGGTTAGCCTTTCCAGCCACCTGCATTTCACTAATAATAGATCATCATTCAAGTTACATCATCGGTTTAAATCATATTCATATCACCAAGGAGATGATAATGTTCTAAACAGCTCTTATGCTAAAAAATACAAGAGACACATCACATGAAAGGGGAAAAAGACTTAAATAACATTGATAATGCCTGATTATTTGTCGTCACTCTATTCATAGAAAAATGAAAAGCAGAACATACCAAAAGTCCCAAACAGCCCCAACAGAAACATATTTAGGAGGTAGGAGAAGTCGTGTTGACTATCAAAAGTAGTAACCTTCATTTCTTGCCAATTTTGATAACATGATTTGGTATAGACAAACCAATTTTAGACGTTTCAATCTTTTTGTTACACATCCTAAAAGAACTGAAGATAACGTGTTTTTTTTTAAAACCATGAGTTTTTTCAAACTATTGTCGATATTACTCTAGTTAATAATATCCCCAAGGGCCAAGACTATAATTGTACATAATTTAAATAACAAGGCTAACCCCACAAGTTAAATATAACAAATACCTAAAAGGTACTCCTTGTTTTTTCTTAAAAAAAAAGAGAATAGAACTATAGAGACAATTTATAGTTAACCTGTTAAAAAGGTCAACTGGTGGATCATGTTGCAATCTTCCTTCTGTATGGGAACTAATTCTTGCAATATATTCCAGAATGCCAAATTGTATGATTGACATACTATGGAATAATCATAAATCATAAAAATTTACCTTTGGTATCGTGTTTTCTCTCTTGTTATTCAGAAAACTTCAATCTCACCTTTAAAAGATGACACCTGCATATATAGAGAAAACATTTATATTCAACTTCATATTATTACTGGACATTTTCTAGAGGTACAACTCCATTCTATGAAGATACCTTCTTGTTAAAAGGTTTAGCTTTGCATTTGTTAACTACTTTGCATTTCTAAAAGGTAAAATTCTTCTATGCCATTAAAAAACTAAATATGTCAATTTAGGGTAAATTTAAACATTGTTCATACCTTTTCATTCTCCTTCTAAACTAAATAAGTTGGTTGATATATATTTAGCTTTGCATTTGTTAACTACTTTGCATTTCTAAAAAGTAAAATTCTTTAATGTCATTAAAAAATAAATATGTCCATTTAGGGTAAATTTAAACATTGTTCATACCTTTTCATTTTCCTTGTAAACTAAATAAGTTGGTTGATATATATCAGCAATCTGTCACGTAGATGAATCAGATCCAAAAACTTGAGCAAAGCAGTATTAGAAATCCAGAAGAAACTGAGGGAAAAAACTAATTAAAAAGGAAAAGAACAGCCAGATAGACGATAGCAGCAGAAGAAACTGTGGGAAAAAACTAATTAAAAAGGAAAAGAACAGCCAGTCCCAGATAGACGATAGCAGCAAACATCAGGTCTGTAGCTAATAACTAACTAATTAAGCATACATTTTAAGTAAAGGGTCGCCTAATTACTACATCTTCTATGCCATTAAAAAATAAATATGTCAATTTAGGGTAAATTTAAACATTGTTCATAGCTTTTCATTCTCCTTGTAAACTAATTAAGTTGGTTGATATATATTTAGCTTTGCATTTGTTAACTACTTTGCATTTCTAAAAAGTAAAATTCTTTAATGTCATTAAAAAATAAATATGTCCATTTAGGGTAAATTTAAACAATAATTGTTCATACCTTGTCATTTTCCTTGTAAACTAAATAAGTTGGTTGATATATATCAGCAATCTATCACGTAGATGAATCAGATCCAAAAACTTGAGCAAAGCAGTATTAGAAATCCAGAAGAAACTGAGGGAAAAAACTAATTAAAAAGGGAAAGAACACCCAGATAGACGATAGCAGGAAACATCAAGGTCTGTAGCTAATAACTAACTAATTAAACATACATTTTAAGTAAAGGGTCGCCTAATTACTACATCTTCAGCAACTCCATAAAGGCATTACAAGCAGTTAATATACAATGCCAATAAAATATGCAATAGATTCATTCCAAACCCACAAATTTCTGTCTCTTGGCAGCTGATTCTATAGTGCAGGAGCATTGCTTAAGTTCTTGTCCTTATTCTTACATCTTATAAACCTTATTACAGATACATAAAATATGATTATGAAAACAAAACGAAAGGAAACAGATGGATCAGAGAGAAACAAAATGAATAGTACTCTAAAACACAACATTTCATAGAGGGAATGGAGCACAGTTACACGAAATCAGTGTTTTTTGGCATCCAAGACCTACCATCAATATATATTGCTTTTGAAGAATGGAGAATCCGGAGAACGATTGGTAGCGACATTCCATGATTGATATAGTTGTGCGGGTGAATGTCATGTCGACGGTAGATGCCAACCCGTCGCCATCATCTTTCTTTCTGTCCCAAAAGTTTAAATTCCACCAAAATTATTGTTATGCCAGCAGAAAGATGGAGTATATGCACAGAATTCAATGAAGTCCAAAAAGAAATATATAAGATCTGATTCATTTAAACAAATCATCAAACAAGTTGTGCCACTCCTTACTTGATGCAACCGATACTCTTCTTGGGTGGCATATTTGTTCTCCCATCTGCAGAGAATAGGCCAGAAATGGGAAGGCTTATAGCTCAACGATACATATACCCAGGGCTTGCAGCTTGCAACAATACATATACCCAGTTACCCATACATAGCAGATTTAACGGAGTTATAACGAAGCTGATATGGCGGAAGACATGGAATAAAATCATTCATGGAAGGGTAAGTTGTAGTATTATACATAGAATAGATGATTTATAACAAAATTGTAGAGACAACTGACTCATACCATGATATATTATTTACACGGGAATAAATTTGTGGTTTATTATAGCATCACCTAGAAACTTATACCAAAGAGGAAAATTTATAATCTACTGACCCATGACAAAGTATCCGGCTCAACCATCCTGCCTTTAATTCCACACAAAGAGCCAAAGACAGTACTAAAAGGCATACTATATAAATACTCACAAACATAACAAAATACATACAAGGAACTGGTAAATGCCCATGCTAGCATCGATTGCATTTTCATGGCCAAAATAGCATCAATTTTCTGTTCTTTCACGGCATTTGGAGCAAAAAAGCTTTGTTGAACCCTAAAAAACTATCATAATTACAGTAAATCCTCTAAATTAAAAGAGCTATAACATAAATTCTTGCTCTTAATTGTAAAATACCTTGATACCAATTTGATAAATGAGTGAGAATCAGATGAATTGAAGAACGTTACGACCATGTTGGTATGTGGCCGGCGCTTAATTGCGTCATAGGCGAGATTTGGGGAGACAACCGAAGATTGTACTGGAGGAGGTCAGAGGTGGATCATCAAATAACGTGATACGTGCAGGTTTAACCAGTGATGAGAGTCCTGGCTGATGGGCTTCATAGTTATTCGAAAGGCCAAAGGTTAGAAGGAGCAGCACGAAACTAACACGTCAGCATATGATAGGGTTAAATTAGTAATTTAATAGGAATAAAATCAATCACAAAGTAGTATGTTGTAGTATTAGATATATAATAGATAGATTTTCATAAATATAGATTAGAACCAATCAAAATTTACGACTAAAATTAAAAGAGTCTTATCATTCTCATCCTAATATACTTATCGTAATTACTTAACAGTTTAATTTTTAATACAATAATTATTTTATTAAAATTTAACATAACCATATAAAACATTTTTCTAATGTCAAAAAAATTTATAACAAATTACAATTTAAAACTAAATTCAATCTGGATTATACAAATATATAATATTAACTGATTTTATAATATTATAAATATATATTACAAACACTCATAATTACCACTAAAATCAAAATAATCAAATCATTTTCATCCTTATTTACTTATCTTGGTTACTTGACAATTTTATTTTAAAGACTATTATTATTCTATTAAAAATATGTATACTAATACATGAATAAATTTTATCTATACTATATCATATTTTAATATTTCAAATTGTCAATCTAAAATCATAAGGTACAAAATTTTATCTATACTATAAAAATCATTAATATTGATAACTAAAAAGGTCGATACACATGAAATTATATATTATTTTTAATAAAAGGGTGCTTTTTTAATTTTATATTTTTAATTAAAATAATAGTATCAATTCCAATATCCTAATCTAAGAGCAGATATATTGAATTTGTTTGATTGGTTGATAATATTTATTTTTTAATATCAACAAATCCTAAAATATAGGTTCAAAATTTTAACTTGGTAGAAAGATTCTACATAATATGAGATATTTATTAACGAAAAACAAAATTAGGAAAAATAAAAAAAGGAGGGGTTCATTTTGTTTGGGAGAATACTACTCTTAGTTTTGTTTGGTTGCATCTTAATGTTGTACTCAGTTATATAGTTACATACTTACATAACTTGGATACATAGTAATATTTCATGTAATTGCCATATTTTTTTCTATTCATGTACTTTATTTCGTTTTGTGTACACCAAAAAATTCGGATAGTTTAGTGTTATTTTGTGTTCGAATTTCAGGTACACGGTTTAATTTCACATCGTTTTTGTGCAAGATCCCAAAATACAATACAAAAATATACACAACACAAACCATTTGTCAGGGCTACGTAAGCACTTTCTTCTAATATTTGTCAGGGCTACGTAAGCACTTTCTTCTAAAATGTATTCATTGTTAAAGGAAGATGAATTTCATGTTATTTAACGCGATAATGAAATTGCAAGGATACATATATAATAATGTGACTACTTGTTTATATATTACACACTTGATTTTAGTTTTATAGACATTTTTTTTTTAATAATTAGGATAACCGTATCGAAAACCAAATCGACAAATTTTAAATGTTTCAGCTTTAATATGATAGTATAGACTTACATATATGTTGACCATGTTATTTTTAGAAAAAGAGATATTTTAGTTAGAAAATATAAAAGATATTACGTTTTTGCTGAAAAAGGTAATCAGTTAGTTATTAGTAGTTATTATATTAATAGTTTATTTCATTAAATATCAATGACCCATGATATTTTTGGAAAATGAGAGATTTTAGTTAGAAATGTTAGAAAAGATATTGTGTTTTAGCTAAAAAAGGTAATTGGTTAGATATTATTAATTATAATATAGTTATTTTGTTTTAAAAATAGAATTGCGCGTAACTATAAAATAAATATGTACTATAATATAGGAAATTAAGTAAAGAATAACTAAGTAAATGTAATTAAGTAAAAATACAAAGTAAAGAATACTCATTTGCAAGACGTATAAGCCCAAATATTTAAAAAAATAAAAATACAAAGTACCGCGACCGACCGACTTAGTAAAGAATACACTAAGTGTACTATATCGTTATTATAATATAGTATTGAAGTATTGATATGCTCAGGATAACGCATATATAACATATTTATTGAATTTTTGATGCTGTGTATTGTTAATATGTGACCAAGTTATTGGTCCATCATATTATATTCGAAAATCATGTGATCATCCGATCAATAAATAAAAATCAGTTGTTATGCACGAAGATAGTACATTAAAGAAGGTTGCAAGGAAGAAGATTTATCAATTAGTAAACAAAAGAAGAGGAAGATTTATTCACAAAAAGACTCGGCATGACATATTTCGAGAAAGAGCAATGCTATGTATTTCGAAATTTGTTCCCGAATGACATATGGTTTATTTTTATTTGTAAATTCATATATATATATATATATATATATATATACATATATATATATAGGGTTATTCTAATGAGACCCTAATAGAATGAGAAATGAGACCCCAGTGGCAATTTTGTAATTAAACTAAACTACAGGGATAGTTATGGAATTAATGATACATTAAATAATACACAATACAAATGTTATCCAGCATATTTGTGTATATCTTTGCATATCGCCACAGACCCATCAGCTCTCCTACATCAGAATAATTTGCCACCACCTGTCTTTCCTCACTATTCTACCTCACGACCACAATCATCACCACAACCACAACTACACCATCACCGCCATCACCAAACACCAATCACCACCATCACCTATCGCAACATCTCCACCACGACATCATGTATACACAATTGTCATCACACGGATCATTAAATTTGAATCCAAATCACTAATATAAAACACGTCGACATAATCACTCTACACTATAAACTACTTAATCACCAAATTTATATTTAAATCACCAATATTAAGATCACAATCGCTATCAACAACTACAAAATCACCAAATTAAGATTCAACCCAAAATTTAAAAGACAAATGGCCAATTTTACACCCAAATCATTAAAAATTCTGGGCACAAAATCAATAAAAAAAATCATATGTAAGTTCGTAATATTATCAAAATCACCAGATCTGAGTCATCATCGCCATTTCACTAGCCCACACAACCACTATCAACAACTACAAAATCACCAAATTAAGATTCAACCCAAAATTTAAAAGACAAATCACCAATTTTACACCCAAATCACTAAAAAATCTAGGCACAAAATCAATAAAAAAAATCAGATGTAAGTTCGTAATATTATCAAAATCACCAGATCTGAGTCATCATCGCCATTTCACTAGCCCACATAACCACTGTCATGCTCGTTGATTGTTAGCCTCCGTCGTGGTGAACTGAAATGTCGTGGATTGATCCATGAGTCATCTTATTCTTTTATACCTTCAAAAGATTTGTCGAAGATCCTATCGTAACCCGTAATGGTCTATAATCGACGTCGGGAAGATGAGAGGCTAGGATGAAATATGATTTCGAAAACTTTATAAAGGTTCGAAGGTGTTTCGATCAATTTCGAGCTATTAAAATGTTAGAGTTTGATGAGAGAGAGAGAGAGAGAGAGAGAGAGAGAGAGAGAGAGAGAGAGAGATGAGATGAGATGAGATGAGACTGGGAAGAAGAAGAGTGAGAAATGTAAAAAACTACGTACAAGATAATAGGTGACGGGATGAAGGCAGAGAAAGAGCAAAGTGTGTGGTTTAGATTAAAGGAGCCTTATAAAAATAAAGGGATGGGATGAATTCTCAGTTCTCATTTTAATTAGGGGTCTCATTTGAGCATTTGTCTATATATATATATATATATATATATATATATATATATATATATATATATATATATATATATAATGGGTCCATCTCATTAATGTAAGGAACAACCAATAGTATAATGACAACTAGGAATGGTTTTGAGAACCTTTTCGGGGACTCTAGCATTTTTCTTCGAGAAATTGGCGCATAAGATCAGAATGCACAAATTTCGGAAAATACGACAATATTGATAATAATCTTGCAATAACGGGAGAAATTTAAATTATCATGTTCTATTTTGTACTATACTTGTAATCTTTTTCTTTCACTAAAATTTTTCCTAATAAGATCTGACACACATTAGTCCACTTTTATGAGGTGACTTTTTTTTATTAGTGAGATTTATTGTGTATACATGAGATCTATTATCATTAATAAGTAAGAGACAATCAAAATTTTACTCATCTATACTATAATATTATAAGCAAAACAACCTCTATTTGATTGGTTGGTTGTTTGGTCACTTATTTGGTCACTTATTTGGTACACTAAATATTAACCATTGGATTTTAAGATAGATTAATGAGAACCCACTACAAGAAAAGGGTCAATAGACATCAGTTTCTGGCCGATGTCTATGTTAATAATAAAAAAAATTCTTGTTATACATTTATATTATATTATAAACTACTCCAATAAATACAGGGAAGTGTTTGTTTTTCATTCAAGTTCCACGAGCGTAATTTTACAAAAACACAACCAACACTATCAAAAATACTATCAATTAAATTTAACAGTTATTTATCTATTTTCAATATACAAGAAAAAGACTATCAATTAGAATACTATCAAAAACGTATAATCATATTTTGTTATCTTTTATAATTTATATTATTACTAATTAATTAGCAAATATTAAAATTATAAATAATCAAATAAAAATATTAAAATAAAATTTTTTAAAATGTACACTTTTTTGCTACACTCAATAGCAACCGTTGGATTTTGAGATAGATTAGTGAAAACCGTTGGATCTAATACTAGAAGAATATTTTTTTTCTAATATTTAAAATATTCTCATGGTTTAAGTTCAAATCCCACCAACAACATATCTTTATTAAACATATATATTATTTTAGAAACTATTTTTAAGAGTTTGAGGTTCTATTCTCATCAATATCATATTATAATCAAAAAATTTATTATTTTTTTAATAAAGTATTATTATACATTTATACAATCTTATAAGCTACTCCCAAAAATTTTCGTCAATAACATATTATAGTTAAAAATTAAAACATTATCGTTTAAAATACTATAAAAAATGTATTATGATATTCTATTAACGTAAATATATATATATATATATATATATATATATATATGAAAATATGAGTAATAAGATAAAAATTATTAAAAAAACATCCGTACATCACACGAGTTATAAATTATATAGTTAAAAATTACATAAAATCTGAAAAACACTTATAATATAAAAAAATTGTATAAAAATCGAAAAAAAGTCTACATGATTAGATAAATTTCACTCTTTCTACTAAATAAAAGTTAAAAAAACTAATTTTATGTTATATATATATATATATATATATATATATATATATATATATATATATATAGATGTATGTATTTGAAAGTAATAATTAAAATACATAATTAGAATAATATTTATATTCATGAAATTTATAAAAATCAAAAAATATTTTAATAATAAAAATATGTATTGTTGTAAAATAAAAACTAGGTTGAAAATATAGCGGCTAGGGTTTGTATATTTAATGCAAGGGTTCGTGAGCTTCGTGCTTTAATGGCTGCTTCTGCGTTCGAGACTTAAACGGTCCTCACAGAATGCCTACGTATCTCTGTAAATTAGAGAATCAAGCCAATAAAACGTAGTTCTGAGAATGAGGGGTCAGGCCCTTTATATAGGCTGAGAAGCCTTAGAATTATGGTAGGATTCGGAGACTTGATGGACAAGTCTTTGAGGAATGTTCTAGATCTATTCCTTGTAGGAATCAGTTTCCATATTGAACTGGATGCCTTATTGGATAAGTTTGAAAGGGATATTATCCTTATCCAACTCTTATTTGCTGAGCTGTTTATTACCCTTAATATTAATTACGAAATTAATATTATATTTTGGGTTTTGGGCCCAGCTGGTGGGCCCCACGTTTGGACTATTCTCGGCCTAATTAATGCCACTTTAAATGTGTCTTTAGGGCTTTATTTTCAGCCCATATCATTTGCCCCCCAACTTCTTAGGAAAACTGATCAGGTTTTCGTAGAAGTTATATTTGCCTTAATCGAGACTCGGGGTCGTTTTTATCCCTTACCTGGGACTTCTTAATTTTCCTACCCTTATATGGGAGTTTTGGTTTACACTAGTGTTTCACGAGTATCGTCTTGCTTGTAAAGTGTGGAGCGACCTACACATTTACGACGATTTGCCTTATTCGAGGCTTTAATTTGTGCTTGCTTTTAGCAACCTCGGCACTTTCATAGAGTTTTTATGCATTATTAGCATATATTATTGCTCAACTTGTCAAGAAAATATTTCTATAATTTTCCTCGTATTTTTCTGTACTTTTCCTAATATTTTAGGAATTTTTATGTACCAACAGGTATTTTTTGTAATTTTTCCTAATAATTTAGGAATTTTTATGTACCAACAGGTATTTTTTGTAATTTTTCCTAATAATTTAGGAATTTTTATGTACCAACAGGTATTTTTTGTAATTTTTCCTAATAATTTAGGAATTTTTATGTACCAACAGGTATTTTTTGGGAAATATTTTTTAATTTCCCAACATTATTTAAAAAAATTTTAAAGTATTAACTTTTTAAAAAAGTCACCTTGGCAAGAAATGCCTCCTGGGCGTGGGTACCCCCGCCAAGGAGACACCCTCCTTAGGCACGCCTAGGGGGTTTGGTCTCCTGGGCGTGGGTGACCTTTGTCCCTGGAAATGCTTCCTGGGCGTGGGTACCCCCGCCAAGGAGACACCCTCCTTAGGCACGCCTAGGGGGTTTGGTCTCCTGGGCGTGGGTGACCTTTGTCCCTGGAAATGCTTCCTGGGCGTGGGTACCCCCGCCAAGGAGACACCCTCCTTAGGCACGCCTAGGGGGTTTGGTCTCCTGGGCGTGGGTACAGCCTCCTTTAGAGAAAATCGAGCTAGGCGTGGGTACCCCCGCCAAGGAGACACCTTCCTTAGGCACGCCTAGGAGGTTTGGTCTCCTGGGCGTGGGTATACCCTTCTTTAGAGAAAATCAAGCTAGGCGTGGGTACCCCCGCCAAGGAGACACCTTCCTTAGGCACGCCTAGGAGGTTTGGTCTCCTGGGCGTGGGTATACCCTTCTTTAGAGAAAATCAAGCTAGGCGTGGGTACCCCCGCCAAGGAGACACCTTCCTTAGGCACGCCTAGGAGGTTTGGTCTCCTGGGCGTGGGTATACCCTTCTTTAGAGAAAATCAAGCTAGGCGTGGGTACCCCCGCCAAGGAGACACCTTCCTTAGGCACGCCTAGGAGGTTTGGTCTCCTGGGCGTGGGTATACCCTTCTTTAGAGAAAATCAAGCTAGGCGTGGGTACCCCCGCCAAGGAGACACCTTCCTTAGGCACGCCTAGGAGGTTTGGTCTCCTGGGCGTGGGTATACCCTTCTTTAGAGAAAATCAAGCTAGGCGTGGGTACCCCCGCCAAGGAGACACCTTCCTTAGGCACGCCTAGGAGGTTTGGTCTCCTGGGCGTGGGTATACCCTTTTAATTGGGCTTCCTGCCTTTAAATTCTAACGGGATTTTATCCTTTTTTCTAAAAATGTCGTAGAACATTCTAGAATTATTTCAAAATTTGAATTTCATGGGCTTCCCGCCTATTCAATGGCCCAGTCACCTGTTGGCAGCCCATTTACTGGATATAACCGGTTGAATGACCAACCTTGAACTCTATAAAAGAGTAACGTGCATCCCTCATTTCTCATCTCACTATTCAGCAAAAATTATCATTCTCTTATCACAAATATTTTTCAAAAAAGCTCTGCTAGGGTTCTGTCGTGAGGCGATTTCCGGCGTTTTTACTCCGCCCTACTTTCCAGTTTCCGTTTGAAGATCGTTGAATCTTCATCTTTTTCACCCTCTTTTTTCAACTTTTCTGGGTTTCAAGCCTTCAAGGGAAGCATACTAATGGAGGATTCTAGCTCTTCAGGCCAGTCTCAGCTCGCTAACACTTCCACCACCGCTCCACGGCTTTCAAGGGGTAAGAACCCTAAAACATCTCTTGTCCATGCCAGTGTTTTTTCCCTTAGGGATCTTTTAAATGAATTTGGCCAAGCTTTTCCAAACATGCTTCATTTAGATGCTTATGAATATAAATCGAAATATAAACAACACAGGGTAGACATTTTAGCCCAACTTTTTCATATTAATGGGCCTTATAGGGCCGTTGTTCCGGCCTCAAACGAAAGGGCTTGTCACCCAAAGCCTGGGGCCATTAGGATTTATAAAGAAACTTTTTATGCTGGTTTTCGCCTACCTCCTCCTCCTTTTGTTTATCGCCTTTTGGCCGAAGCCCGGGTTTGTCCAACCCAACTTATGCCAAATGCATGGCGTTTTATCTACTGTTTCTTGGTCCAATGTAAGAAACATGGGCTTGAGCCCAGTATCTCTGTTTTTCGATACCTCTTCAAATTTGTCAATTCTTCTGACAATTCGGGCTGGGTCAAAATCCAACATCGTTCCTTGGCCCGTTCTTGTTTCGTTTCGGATTCCGCTCCTGATTCCCTTCCTAATTGGAAAAGGGAATGGTTTTATATCTTTTTGGATGGGGACGACTGGGACAACTATTTTCGGCCCAACTTCTGCAGAGCCGTTGATGGGCCTGTTAGGAGTTTAAAATTGGGCGTGGAAGAAGAGGCCGCCATAAATTTGTTAACATCGGATAATTTGCATCAATGTGCAAATTTGATTTCTGAAGATTCGTTGCAGGCCCATGGGCTAAGCGATTTGGGCCCTGAGGGTAATTCTCACCTCTTGCTTTGTTAACATTTTATGTTAGATATAATTATCTAACTTTCTTGTAATCATTTTGCAGCCAAAACTGCCCTGGGAGCGATTTTTAGGCAGAGGGAGACTGCTGCCACAGCTAGGGTGGTAACAGAGAACCCTAGGGCCAAGAGGGCCAGGACAGATGAGGCTACTCCCGCGGTGGAGCGTGTTCCTGGTTTTCTTCAAGAAAAACCAGTTCCTATTGAGGAAGACCTCACTCCCTTTACAGTGGGATGGGGTTTATGCAATAGGGACACAGCTGTAGGTGACTCCAGGGCTGCAGCTGAGTGGTCCAGGAGCGTGGTTACTCCACGGGACAGGGTCCACATTGTGGAGTCCTCTGATGACTTGCAGATTGAGCTTCTCGGGGCTCAAGCTGTTGCTTCGGTAATTTCTTATTCAACTTCTTTAATTTAATTGCATTTACTTTTCCCTTATTTACTTGTTTCCTTTGCAGATGAACGCCTACCTTCAGGCCGCTGTTCATAACCTGAAGGAGGTGCGTGCTGAAAAGACCATTGCTGAGAGGGATAGGGACAGATACTTTGATTCCTCCGAGGCAAACTTTGCTCGTTTCAGGGAGGTGGAGAAGGAGCTGGCTGCTGAGAAGGAGAAGAACAGGAAGCTTCAGCTGGAGGTGCAGCAGAACAGGGAACACATTATTGCTGACTACAAGGCTTCTAAGGACTTTCAAGATGTCCTGAATGCTGAGTACGATGCAAACTTTCCTGGCACCTTCAAAGAGTGTTGGGAAGGGATCATCGAGGAGCTGAGTGGGAAGATCGAGGGGGTATCCCTGGAGAAGTTCCCAGTCCCTGCTATCCCTGGATTGACAGATGCTTTGGAGATTGCTACAGAGACAGCAGTGGATGGGGACTCTCAGCCCACTCAGGATCCACCTTCTTCTCCTGGGGTAGAGACAGCAGATCCTTCTTCCACTCAGGGAGATGTAGTTATTGAGGATTTAGAGGAGTAGATGGCCCTGCGTGGCTTATTTCTGTTTATCTTTATTTATTCTGAACTTTTGCCCTTCGGGGCTTATGACTTAACTCTATTTATGCAGTAGTTCCTTTTGTTTCCATGTTCTTATTTTTTGCTTATTGCTCGTTAAACTCTAGAATTTCTCAAGTACTTGGCCTCCTGGCTGGTACTAAACTCACAAGTTAGTTCAACGTTTGCCTTTCGTGTTTATTTTAACAAAGAGAAGTAACTCATAAAGAAAACAATGTAAATTCCATTATGCTGTCAATGGATATCAATAGAATGGGTTCAACCCTTACATAAATACTCTAGCTTCTATTGGGAGCAACATGCTCTAAAATGGTTTCATTCGAACCTTATTCCTAATAAATAGATAAAAATCTAAGCCTTTGTCAAAAGAACTTAGATATAATAAACTTTGAGGTTCACAGCATGCCAAGTTCGGGGCACCTCAATCCCATCCAAGGTTTCTAACTTGTAGGATCCTTGCCCTAACACCTTTCTGACTAGATATGGTCCTTCCCAGTTTGGTGCTAACTTTCCTTTCTGGCCAACTCCTGAGGCTTCAATCTTCCTTAAAACCATGTCACCTTGTCGAAAGAATCTTTCTTTAACTCTCTGGTTGTAGTGAAAAGATGCTCTCTTCTGATATTCAACATTCTTCGCATTAGCTCCATCTCTAACCTCATCAATTAAGTCAAGGGCGAGTCTCATTCCTTCGTCATTAGTTTCTGGCTCATATGCCTCAACTCGAGATGATGCTTGCATGATCTCTAAAGGCACAACTGCCTCGGCTCCGTAAGCCAGCAAAAATGGGGTTGCTCCAGTCGTTACCTTACAAGTGGTACGATATGCCCAAAGTATGGGCAACAACTCATCTACCCATGTATTCCTAGAGCGTTCGACCCTCTTTTTCAGTCCATCAAGGATAATTCGATTAGCTACCTCAGCTTGCCCATTGGCCTGAGGGTGTGCCACCGAGGTAAAACGGAGCTCAATTGCATTCTCTTCACAATACTTCTTAAACTCCTCATTGTTGAATTGTGTCCCATTGTCTGTCACAAGGATTCGTGGGATTCCGTATCTGCAGATGATGTTCTCCCAAAAGAACTGGGAAACTTGCTTGGTGGTTATCTTGGCCAGGGGTTTAGCCTCAATCCACTTAGTGAAATAATCAATTGCTACTATTAGGAATTTCCTCTGTGCTGAAGCCATGGGAAAGGGTCCAAGTATATCCATCCCCCACATTGCAAATGGAATGGGAGAGTTAATCGAGGTCAACACCTCAGGCGGTTGCCTCACAATTGGGGCATGCTTCTGGCATCTCTCACATCTCTTAACATAGTTTTGTGCATCAGCCAACATCTCCGGCCAATAAAACCCTAAACGAATTATCTTGTGAGCTAGGGCTCTGCCCCCCAAGTGTTGCCCGCAGATCCCTTCATGAACTTCTTCCAATGCTTTTTTTGCCTCTTGAGGCCTTAAACATTTCAAGTATGGAATAACAAACGACCTCTTATACAAGATGCCTTCGATCAAAGTGTATCTCAGTGCTCTTACTGAAAGTTTTCGTGCCTCCAAGGCATTGTCTGGGAGCCATCCGGTCTCAAGGTGTGCCTTGATAGGGTCTATCCAAGAGCCTCCTACATCGATTGGTGCCAATAACTTTGAATTAACGGTCGGGGCCTTCAAGACCTGAAAATAGACACTCCCAGCATAATTCTCTATCTCGGAAGAAGCAAATTTAGATAGGGCATCGGCCTTAATGTTTTCCTCTCTTGGAATGTGCTCAACATAGCACTCCTCAAACTGGGACATAACAGCCTTTACTACTCTCAAGTATTTTGCCATAGTCTCATCCTTGGCCTCGAATTCACCATTTACTTGTGCTACCACAAGCCTTGAATCTCCACAAACTTTGAGATTCTTGACCCTCATAATTCTGGCCAAGCCCAAACCAGCTATCAATGCCTCATATTCCGCCTCGTTGTTGGTAGTAGGGAAATCCAACTTTAAAGCGTACTCCACTGTGAACCCATCGGGGCTTTGCAAAACCAAACCTGCACCACTAGATTTTGTTTTTGATGCTCCATCAAAATAGAGCACCCAATATTCCTTTAGATCAGGTGTAAGTTCCTCTTCTTTATCCTCTTGCCCAGGGGTAGTCATTATCTCTTGCCCCCCGACTTCTTGGTTGTTAATAGTACATTCGACCACGAAGTCAGCTAATGCCTGAGCTTTGATAGCTGTCCGAGGCTTGTATGTGATGTCAAACTCTCCTAACTCAATCGCCCATTTGATTAGCCTTCCACTGGCCTTAGGGCTATGCAATATGTTCCTCAATTGCTGGTTTGTCAAAACTTGAATCTTATGTGCCTGAAAGTAAGGCCGCAGCTTTCTTGAGGCAGTTACTAATGCCAAAGCAAACTTTTCTATGGGTGAGTAATTCAACTCAGCCCCATGCAACACTTTGCTCACATAGTAGATAGGTTTCTGGACCTTCTCCTCTTCCCGAATAAGGACAGCACTCAGGGCTTGTTCGGATACCGCCAGGTATAAACTAAGAATCTCCCCAGGACTTGGTTTAGTCAACAACGGGGCTTCAACCATGTACTTCTTCAGTTGCTCAAAGGCCTCTTGGCTTTCAGGTGTCCACTCAAAATTTTTCACCTTTTTTAACGCTTGGAAAAAAGGCAAGCATTTGTCTCCAGACTTGGAGATGAATCTTCCTAAGGCTGCAACTCGACCTGTCAACCTTTGCACATCTCTTATAGAGCGTGGAGGCTCCATGTCTAAAATCGCCTTGATCTTGTCAGGATTGGCCTCAATGCCTCTTTTCGAAACCATCAGCCCTAAAAACTTCCCCGATCCAACGCCAAAAGCACACTTGGCGGGATTCAACATCATCTTGTGGTGCCTCAGCACTTCAAATGCCTCTCCGAGGTGCTTGATATGATCAGCCTTAAGTAGGCTCTTGACTAACATGTCATCAACATATACCTCCATGGTTCTTCCAATCAGATGGGCGAATATCTTATTCACCAATCGTTGGTAAGTAGCTCCTGCATTCTTTAGACCAAAAGCCATGACAAGATAACAAAAGACACCAAAGTCAGTTATGAAAGATACCTTAGGTATGTCATCCTTGTGCATCTTAATCTGATTATAGCCGCTGAATCCATCCATGAAGCTTAACATCTCATGTCCAGCTGTAGCATCGATCAACATATCAATCCTCGGCAGGGGAAAACAATCTTTTGGGCATGCATCATTCAGGTCAGTGAAGTCTATACACATTCTCCACTTCCCATTTGCTTTCTTGACCATGACTGGGTTCGCTAACCATTCAGGAAACTGAATCTCTTCAATAAAACCAGCTTCCAAGAGCTTATTCACTTCTTGCCTAATGGCCTCTTGCCTCTCCGGAGCAAAGTTCCTCTTCTTCTGCTTTATTGTCTTTCTTTTGGGATCAACATTTAACCTATGAGTTATGAGTTGGGGGTCAATCCCTGGCATATCAGCTGCTGTCCAAGCGAACACGTCGCTATTCTTCTGTAAGAATTCTATTAACTTGCCCTTCAGGGGTTCTTTCAAAGATGCTCCAACATAAGTAACTTTTTCAGGATCATTAGGTTCTAGAGGTATGGGAATCAAATCCTCTGCTGGCTTCCCTCTATGCTCTTCATCATCACGGACATCCATGTCTTCAATCGGAAGGACCTGCCCCCCGGCTCCATCGGCCCTCAGTGCGGCCACATAGCAACTTCTTGCCATCTTCTGATCACCCTTTTGTTCTCCGACACCATTCCGTGTCGGAAACTTAATTTTCATATGATAGGAAGAGGCCACAGCCTTAAACGCATGAAGTCCAGTCCTTCCAAGGATTGCGTTGTATGTTGATGCTGCCTTGATCACCAAGAAATTCAACATCTGAGTCGCCTCTTTAGGCTCCTGCCCAATAGTCACGGGTAGCTGAATAGTCCCTTCAACGTTGGACTCCACTCCGTTAAACCCATATATAGGCATGTTTGTAGGAGTCAGTTGAGAGTCGTTGTAACCCATCTTTACAAATGCATCATGAAATAAAATATCCACAGAAGCCCCATTGTCTATCAGGACTCGTTTTACTTCGGAGTTTCCAATCACGGGAGTTATGACCAGCGGGTCGTCATGGGGGAATTTCACCCCTTCCAAGTCTGAATCATCGAAACCAATTACCATCTCGGTTTTAGCACGCTTCGGGGCTTCTCCCACAATGTGCATTACTTCTCTAGCATAAGCTTTCCGAGAATTCCTAGTCGTGCCGGCTGCTGTCGGGCCTCCCCAGATCATATTGATAACTGCTCTTCGGGGCTGGGGATTGCGATCATGGTTGTCATCCCTCCTATTATTATCTCTCCTTTCATTGTCTCTTCTGTCATTGTCCCTTCTCTGGTTCCCACGGTCATCACCCTTGGTGAACTGACTTAGTTTCCCTCTTCGTATCAAGAACTCAATCTCATCCTTGAGTTGCCTACAATCGTCGGTGTCATGTCCCACATCTTTGTGGAACCTGCAGTATTGCTCCTTATTTCGCTTCGCTGGGTCTCCTCTAAGTGGCTTCGGCCATCGGAAATCCTTTTCCTTTTCAATGTCCAACAGGATCTGGCTTCTTGGAGCATTAAGTCTGGCATACTCTGAAAACCTTGGACCCGAGCTCTTTTTTGGAGCAGATTCAGAGTCTCTGCTAGCTCGGGGATACTTGTCCCTAGCATCGTACTCTTGTTCTTGCTTCCGCTTGTTCCCTCCATTGCCCAACGTGGCTTCTTTCTTGATGCTGTCCTCAGCTTTTATATACTTGTCCGCCCTTCGTTGAAGTTCATCCATGCTTTCAGGGGGGTGTTTTGCCAACGACCTCTTAAAAAAGAGATCCGTGGTTCCATGCTGCAAGGCTACCATGGCCACCTTATTTTCCAAATCGGTTATATTCAGAGTTTCCTTAGTGAATCGCTTGATGTAATCTCTTAAGTTCTCATTCTTTCCCTGTGTCACATACATAAGGGATGCAGAGCTTTTCTCATGAATTCTTCCGCTAATGAATTGACTGACAAAAGCGGTACTCAACTCCTTGAAAGAGCTAATAGAGTTTGGAGGTAAACGACTATACCAACGTTGCGCCACGCCCGACAGGGTTTGAGGAAACGCCCTACACTTAAGGGCATCGTTGGCAGGCTGCAGTAACAAGGCGCTCGTAAACGTTCTCACATGAGTTGCGGGATCCCCCGTTCCATCGTAAGCTTTGATCGTGGGCATCTTAAACTTTCGGGAAATATGTGCATTCATTACCTCCTCAGTGAATGGAGGGGTCGGATCATCCAGATCTCCTTGTAGCATCAAATCTCTAGGATTATTCTTGGGGGGTTCCACCCTGGTAGTTCCTCTGGTTGGGACTTCAGCCCTTCGGTGTCTCCTTGAAGACCTCTCCAGATCTATGAAGGGAATCCCTCCTGAAGTCGGAGGAGGTCGAGTCTGATTAGGGTTCTGTCTCTCTAGTTCCCTTGCTTGGTCGTCCTTCAACTTCTGAATCTCGGCTTCATAAGCCTTAATTTTCTCTGCGATTGTTAAAGGACCATCTCGGTTCGATGGATTCCTCCCTAGAGGCTCCTTACTAGCGCGTCGCCTCCTTGGGGCTTCGTCTCGATCATCGTCTTCAGATGACGAGTCTCCGGTATAAGGACCAGAGTAATCATAGTATCCTGGTTCAGGAGGAGCCGGGCCTCTAAGATAAGGGGATTGTTGTTGCCCATGGATCAACCGAGCATGACCGCTTGGTCCTGGATCCCTTGGATCTTGGGGGTAATTAGGTAGCCCATACATTGGGTTAGTGTTGACAGGGAGCGAAGAAGTGGAGAGACTGTGAAGCGGCGGGCGGCTACTCAGAGGGAGAGGAGAGACCACCATCTGAAGCGGGTTAGTCTCCTGTCCTAGAGGGACGATTTCAGGTTGAGATCTTTCAGCGGGGGGATCCGTCCCTTGTGGTTGAGAGGCCTGACTACGAGGATTTGTTTCCGTCAATGGGGGTACAGACCCTGGCCCTGTACCAACAGGAGGAGCAGTGATTGGTGGAACGATGGTTCCGGAGGTAGCCTCGGTTGAGATTGGTGTTGTTCTTCGAGTGGTAACCATGGTTAATGTCTTCTTCCCACAGGCGGCGCCAAATGTTGTGGAATAAAAACTAGGTTGAAAATATAGCGGCTAGGGTTTGTATATTTAATGCAAGGGTTCGTGAGCTTCGTGCTTTAATGGCTGCTTCTGCGTTCGAGACTTAAACGGTCCTCACAGAATGCCTACGTATCTCTGTAAATTAGAGAATCAAGCCAATAAAACGTAGTTCTGAGAATGAGGGGTCAGGCCCTTTATATAGGCTGAGAAGCCTTAGAATTATGGTAGGATTCGGAGACTTGATGGACAAGTCTTTGAGGAATGTTCTAGATCTATTCCTTGTAGGAATCAGTTTCCATATTGAACTGGATGCCTTATTGGATAAGTTTGAAAGGGATATTATCCTTATCCAACTCTTATTTGCTGAGCTGTTTATTACCCTTAATATTAATTACGAAATTAATATTATATTTTGGGTTTTGGGCCCAGCTGGTGGGCCCCACGTTTGGACTATTCTCGGCCTAATTAATGCCACTTTAAATGTGTCTTTAGGGCTTTATTTTCAGCCCATATCATGTATACAACTTAAAATTTTAACGAAATATAATTAAACAGTTTACAAGCAACCGTGCATCGCACGGGTTATAGGTTAGTCTTTTATTTTGTGCCTTTAGGCACACATCAGAAAAATTCATAAGATTTTTTTTTTTGACGAAGAATTCATTAAAACATTGGAATCTAGATTCCGATTTGTTAATTACAACCTGACTATGAAACAAAAAACGAATTAAACAAATAACCGTTTTATTTTCAGATCGCTTAACACATGACATATCCAAATTCTTTAATTTAGAAAGTATTATAATCACATCTTCAGCAATCCAATCTAACATTTTAATGAGGTATAATGTTGTACGAATCATCTACAGGAGTGTTATTATATAGTAAATCGATTACTCATGGATTGTGTAACTTTCAACGTTCGGCTTTTCACGTGTATGTAACTTAATATATGTTTCCTCTATATATATTCATTGTACTTGAAATGATAAATAGACATCAAGTTGATAAAGTAAAGGTTTCTACATTATTCTTTCTTACTTTGAATTTTGTTTTACATTCTTTTTGTTATTATATAACATAATATCATTATTGTTTATTTCATTATATTAAGATGATTTATATTATAGAAATTTTAAATGTAAAAACATTTCGGTATAAAAAATTCTTACTTATAATATTTGAAAATGCACCGCTAGAAGGGTGAATAGGTATAAATGGCTAACTATGTTCAACTATATCCAATTTTAATGATTACCAAAAATAACTTACTGAATTCAATTTATGCAGAGACAAATGGTAATCTGAATGTAACTGAATGCAAAAACAGTGAGTAAGATGCAGAAAAGATAAAGCACACACAAATCTTTTAGCCATGTTCAATTCATAATCCTCTATTATCTATGTCATGGTCCCTTACCAACCTCATAATTAATTAATAATGAAACAATTACAAGATACAATAATATATCACCTTACTTCCCAGCTACTGACAAATGGCTTGCTGAATAGACCTATTTCTGAATTTGTTCTCTAAGTTATACTACCCTAGTATACTTATCTAGCTCAATTCACCAAACCCTACTATTCACAGTGAAATATCCAGCAACTAATTGCTTACAATCAGAAAAATACAATTAATAAGAGATAAAACTCAAACTATGGATTCTCTAAGTATATAATACAAATATGATATATAATGAGCTCGAAGAGAATGAAATAAAAGGATTTTGCAAAGTAAAACCACTGAGTTGTTTTGTTCTTATAATACATGGATATTAACAACCGAAAAACTTACACAAGAACAAGTATTTAAACTTTACATTATACGATCGTAAACTAAGTTAACAACTTACAACGGTTGTATCCAATTCAACGTTCAGATTATTTAGAATTGTTTATAACATTAATATGAACGTTTAACAGAAGAAAGATGAAGAATAGATAGTTAGAAAGCTATTTATATCTAAGCACAAACTTAAAAGATTACTGTTTGTGATCAGCAAAATCACAGGAATGTCAATATTCACGTGTCACATGTTTAATATAATTTGTGAAAAATTAATAGTCTAACACATCAAAATATTAGTAAAAACTATAAATAATCATGTTTATTTGCTATATTGTTGGATCAATATTTTTCATAGCAAAAATATATTCAATCAATATTACTAACAAATAAATTCATGTTGGAATTGCAAATTCTCTCGGCTTGAGAAGGAATAAATCAATTACCTTTTCGGATTGTAATATATTTGTAAGAATTATTTGTAGATAATATGTTTTTCAACCTTGTTATGTTATACCAAAATTAAATTTTCTTTTTGCAAAACAAAATTTGAATAAATATTATCTTCTTATAACCTTTATTGACATTAAAATCTGTGTAAAAAAAGGGTGATTTATTTTTATTTATTTTGGTAGGGAGGGAGAAGTATCGAGAAGCAATAGGTAAACCCAACACACAACAGCATTCTGAAATGTCGATAATATAAAACGTGTAAGAAGCGTAGCAACGTGGCGAAAGAAGGATGGCTGAGAAGCTCATGAATTTGCCAGCGCAAAAGTTTCTTCATTTCATTTCTGTTTGCCGACTGCTTCCCATTTTGACCCACAAACTCATGCTCCTCTTTTTTCCTCGCGTCGTCAATGTTTGCCTACGCATCGACCATAAAGTTCTTATATTTATCACCATTCTCTTATCTTAAAATTACGAGTGTGGTGCTCCATGTCTGAATTAGATTTCAAATAAGTTCTCAAATAATACATATAATATTTTTATTTGAAAAATTCATATTTATATATGAGAAATTCATCTCATTTATAAATAAACATTTAGTAATATAATGACATCTCACATGATGGGAATTGAGAACCGTTTTGGGGACTACGGACATTTCTCTAAAATTATTCTATTTTGCTATTAAAATAAATAATAATTTTTCCTTTATCTTAATAATATTTTCTTAATAAGTAGGTTTTACAAACATAAACTAATTTCTGGTAATACGGTTTTACAAAAAAAATACTATTATTTTCATTTTCATAACTTTTTCAAAAAAAAAAAAAAATAGTCTACTTTGAAAATGTTACAAAATCACACGTGAGCACACACGTTATATATAGGAGCATATGTACCATACGCAAAACACCTACTTTTGACACCTACCAAAATACCAAATACTAAACCCTCTCCCTCTTGTGACCTTGTCTCAACAAAAAATGGGCGCCGGAGTGTTAAGAAATGCCGTCAAACAAAAATTTTCCGGCCATCATATGCAGCAAAGACATTCATTTTCCGACAGAATCACTAAACCTCCGGCGACTACTAACACCCCATCTCGTTATAATTATTCTTCTCAACAATCAAAAGCTTATTATTCAAGATTTCCTCAATTTATTTACAAAAAAGCCAAGAACCTTGATATTTCAGCTCCTTCTAATGTATTTTCATCACCCTTTTCTTCAAATTCATCAGTTTCAAGAAATGGGCTTGTTGGGTGGTACTTGGATATGATCAAGGCTAGGCCCATTTTAACAAAGTCCATCACTTCTGCTGTTATTTATTCTGTTGCTGATTTTTCATCCCAGGTATGTTTTTTTTTCCTTGCTGCCCTTGTTTTGTTTTTGTATATATTTTAATTTGTAGAATATGTAAAAGTTGAGATAGTTTGTGTGAGATTAATGTTTTGTAAAGAAGTTAGAGATATGTGTTACTAGCCTAATTTTAGTGGACATTGTGTTCATGAGGATTAATTATTTGTTTGTTTATTGTAAGCATGAATGTCGAAATTGTTTGGTTGTTGTATCTTGTAAGTTATTATGACAATATTTCTAGTTTGTGTGATATTATGATTAGTTTTTTTTGACTTGTCTAGCTAAATGCATCATTGGAGACTTTGTAATTGGGCTAGGAAGCATGGGTGCGGGTACGGGGTGCGTGGGGTGCGTAGTGCGTGGGGTGCGGGGGATTCGGCAAATATTAACACATTAAAAATACGTTTTATGTATGTATTTCAAGAGTTTCATTTAAATTGAACTAAATGGTCAACTAATTAAGTTTTTTATCCTTAATATTACATATCATAATTAGTCCATAACACAACTAATGCATTTTAATGTAGTTAATCGATTAAGTATTTAAGTATTTACATTATCTTCTTGAGTGAGGGAAGAATCCCCAAGAATCCCCGCGCACCCAAGAATCCCTAAGAATCGGGTGAGCAGTGCGGCGGGTAAGTGAAGAATCCCTGCTCTCTAGTAATTGGGCAATTTGAGGGAGAAGAAGTGAAAGAGGGAGCGTACCGGAACTAGTTTCATAGTCTTCTCAAGTTTGATACGTTGTCTATACCAATAATGTTTAGCATATTACATATTTAGGAGTACTTTGTAATGTGATATTCATTTGTGAGCTTACTAGATTGAGTCTGTGTAGTATTTATTTGCTCAGATTCTTGAAAATTGGAAGGGGAATTTTTTATTAAATCAACTCTCGTGGTCATATCTGTGTTTGTGATGATGTTTTTTATTTAACGTAAAGCATGGATCTTTTCTTGTTGGCTGTTGTTGTAAGTTGAATTCTTTTGTTTACCAACCTTGTTTTGAAGGTCTAAGCTGGTTGACATGTTGAATAAACTTATGTGTATTTGAAGAAGAATCAACTAAGAAGTAAAATTTTACAATTACTTTCATTAACGTTTTCCACTAGGTTTTTCATTTTAGCATTATGCATAGAATTGGAAATGTTAGTGCTCCTACTATATATCCAATATGCAGACACAGCTAGCTTGCTACTTCTGAAGATACAAATTCTAAATTAATTGAATTCAAGTTTATCATAAAGATAAGAAGTTTTTTAACCTCTAAATGTGAGATCCTATAAATGATTTCATTCGGATTTTGTTGAGTATATGTTAATTTGCATATATTTGATTCAGGATTGTTATATCTATTAATCTATGGTTTGGGTAGTAGGTAACACTCTTATGATACCAGTACGTTTGGTTCTTTCTTATCAGTTTAAACTTTAGACTGCAACCTGTAGTTTGTTAAGGCACAATTGAAATTGACCTGTAAATCTTATTATTATTGGATTTTTTTTGGGGGGGGGGGGGGGGGGGATGCAAGGCTGAGGCTAGCGGACATCCCTCTCGTTCGAACCCCACTGGGGGGTGCAGTGCATGTGTATTTAAATTTCTGTGAATGGTTCAATGGCCTTTACTGAAAAAAAAGTATGCTTCCTGCAAGTGTATGGCAGAAATGTTGAAATCTTTTATATAGGGAAAAAACAACTGTACCTGTGATAAGTCATTAAAAACGTGCTGTTCTCACTGATAAGGTGAAAATGTGTAGAAATTATAAAAACCTTGTTCGGCCCATGAATACTCTATTCGGTGACCGCTTCACCTTGCATTTCCTTTTAGTTATTATATTGTAAAAAACTATAGAATTTCCTTATTTTGACAATAATTTTGGACTCAAGAAATTTGGCACTGTTTCAAAAGCTAGAGGCGTCCTTGGTAAATCAGTAGCCACTTCATTCTTAAGTCCTTTTTATGTCTTGACAGAATATCTTAGATGCTTCGATTAGGATTTGTTATTCCACTACTTTAAGGGCCCTAATTTTTAAGAGTTGAAGTAGACTTTTGCAGGTTAATATTAGATTGATCATTTAAGAGTGTCTGAACTTAAACTTCTTATACATATATGGTGTTTTGTTACAAACTCTAGAACCTGCAAGGTTCGTAGTAGAATATTAAATTTTTTATATAATATATAGTTTATATATTACTATGTTACTCTGACTCTTCATTTTGCCTCGAGTACCCGTGTCGGACACTGTGGACCCTTGGACACTTTTTTTTTGGCCAAAAACATGTAAACTTTTTGAAAAATTGTCGAGTCCAACACTTAGGCACGTATCTATGTTAGACACATACATAATGAAGATGTGCAAAAAATGCTAGTACGATTCACCACATTTGTACTTTGTGATTTGTAAGCTGAATTAGTTTGTATTTTAATACACGCCTCTAAACATTAAAGCTTTTCTTCATTTCACCCTTGTGCTAGTAAGTAATTTTACATGTTAGATTATAGGGCACTCCTAACTAGTATCAACTTTCACGTAGGACTGCAGTTTTCCAAATTCAGTTTTATAATAAGACATTAATACAAGACTGTTTCTCGTTGTGTTTAAAGGAAATTTCTCTTCAAGTTGTCTGTTTGTTATATTGCTTGCTTAGAATTTGGTATTTGGGATGTAATGATACATATAATTTTCTTCAGAAAATTGTAAGTCCGTCTTCAGCACCCTATGATGTAGTGAGAACACTGCGTATGGCTGGATATGGGATGCTAATTTTAGGGCCGTCTTTGCATATCTGGTTCAACTTTGTCTCAAAGGCCCTTCCAAAGCGAGATCTTATTACAACAATGAAAAAGATAGTCATGGGGCAAACTCTATACGGACCTCTTATGACTGTAGTTTTCTTCTCAGTCAATGCAAGTCTACAAGGTATTACTTGTGTTATTTCTAAATAATAAAAAATTATTTATGTGTGATTTGTTTTCGTATGTATATATAGTCTAATCTAGTGATGGGCAATACTGTTGACCATACAAACTTTCTAAACTGCTGTTCATGGTGCTCTGTAAACTAAGGTGAGAATGGAGAGGAAATATATGCTCGACTAAAGAGAGACTTGGTGCCTACAATGATAAGTGGTGTTATGTATTGGCCATTTTGTGATTTTGTGACATTCAAGTTCATTCCTGTTCAATTGCAGGTATGCATCATAGCTGTTACTTGTCAATGATGTTAAATATTTAGAGAACGTTACTGATTAGTGACTAAATCTTCTTATTCTCGTGATGTCTTTTTCAGCCTTTGGTGAGTAATTCATTTTCATATCTTTGGACCGTATACATGACATACATGGCAAGCCTAGACAAAGCAGATGTGAAGTGATAAATTACTGGCTGTCTGGCTCTGCTGGAATCGGCGTAATATGGTGCCTATCCTGCGAGCTTCACAAGTTTTAGTGAAATTTTGATTACAGCACCTTTCTTACTGACTTCAAGGAAAACTGTAAGTGGTGAAACCCAAGTAAAACAAGTTCGCTGCTACCTCGACTGGGGCTGCACTTTTCGTCTATAGAAATGAACTGTTAAGATAGTTTTGTAAGGTTTAGGCCATAAAAAAAAATATGTAACATGGAACTTCTACCATCCTTATCTTAGGTGCTTTCAAGTTATGTCCATTAGATGGCAGAAGCCAGTCAGCTGTATCTATCATTGTCTACGTGCAATATGTAACAGCATTTTATACCATACTAATCTTTCAATTTTTTGTTATATTACATTGTAGCATTCCGTTGCTATACTGAAAATGTCAATATTGGTCTCTTTCTTTCTTCCTTTACTCTCTAATGTGTTCCAGACCTAAGCCTAGTTTACAACAATAGTGTCGATGCGACGGTTCAGTGGTTAACCAAAATGACAATAATTCACCAATGGCAACAGTTCAGATGAGGATTACCGGATCCATCCATCTAAATCTTCTGACATTATCAGCTGTATCAGGGAGCTTAGGTGCAAGCCATAGAATTATTTCTCTCTGTCACATCTGTACTAGCCAACCAGGTGGCTAATGTGCTCAGGTCTTGACACCTCTGACAGGTGGCTCTAGTCGTTATTGTCCCTCTACATTCCCTTTTCTGTACCGAAATTGCATATGAATCACCAAGACTCGGCACTCAGCAGTGTCTGTCTACTCATCCTTATTTTTCAGGTATTCCCTTACATTTGTAGTACGTCACACAACCTTGTTGATTGTAGATAGAATGAAATAATTGATGATTAAGTTTAGGAAACTATATATACAAATACCTTTGGCCAATCTTCCACACACTTTCTTCTTAAAGATACTACCAGCACTATATAAAGACTCAAATCAAGCTATTTTTGGGGACGATCCCTTCCCCAGAATAAGAGATGCATGGAAAGATTTAAAATGCCCAAAGCTTTTGATGCCCCCTTGCTTCTCATGAAAATGCTATTCCTCATCCCTCAGCTAACCTCACGTCCTCACATATCTTGTACACAATCAATAAAACAGCTAAGTTTAATGGTTCATTCAGAGAGTTTCATCTGCCTGAGTGCTTGAAGACAATCAAGACATCTCATCTGCAACATGAGACATTTTGAATGCCAAGCATTACATCTTATTTTATTTATTGGTAAATACTAAATAGGGACGGTACGTCGGTACCCGTTAAATATATCATTATGAAAAATATACACACATGGGAGGACTCCTTCCTGGGAAAAGATAAAAACTTTTGGAACACACTTCAAAAAGAGAGAGCACAAGCAAACAAGACGCTCTACTTCTAAACAAGGGCTCCGACTTACCAGAAACCCGAAAAAACAAGAAACGTAAACAAACTGACCGAAATTCCACCAAACCAGCAACCAATTCCTCCAACCTGCAACCTAACAAAACACCAGGCCCTCAAAAACAAACCAGTAGCCAGCTTCAACATCTCTACCTCCAGAAAACCCACCGCTCTTGACCTATTCTGGAAGTTCTTAACCATTTGAGAATCAATTGAGAAAAACATGAGAATTTTCTCAACTGACACCATCTGAAACAACATATATGAGACCTAGTCTACACTTAAAATGAATCCGAAAAACTATGTTAGAAATCTGTATCAGATTTCAATTTCATGAATCCAGAGAATTTTTGACGAGCAAAGATCATAAACTCTTCTGCAGTAACCAATCGGTAGCAACATGCTGGAACATAGCCCACACACGACAATGACCAGTCTGCGTGCGTAATCATACCCCATCCAGGAACCCAACCAACTCCTCATCAGAACTTCAACTGAGGACAGCACATTATTCAGAA
Organism: Saposhnikovia divaricata; assembly: GCA_036435485.1. NCBI lineage: Eukaryota > Viridiplantae > Streptophyta > Magnoliopsida > Apiales > Apiaceae > Saposhnikovia > Saposhnikovia divaricata. The sequence goes on from CM071595.1 coordinate 127,012,196, forward strand.
TTTTAACGACCAAACAACTACGGAAAAACACACCCCACTTTTGACCAAAAGGAAAAAACAAAAGACTGTTCAGGCAGAGCCAAAAAAAGCCTGCACATTACCACCAGTAAAACCAGGGCTGATCTTACAACCCTTAGAGACCCATAACTGCTTGGTAATACCCACCATACCACATTTCCCTACTGCTAAATCAAAAGTTACAGCAGCTCGAGATAAAAAATCTGAAGACGCAGCAATAAAACCATCTGAGTGATTGAGTCAAGATCAAAAAATTTCTGTAGTAAATTACCCGAACCATATCTTGGCTTAACATCAGGAATAAATAGATTCGGCACATAAGATTAAAGTTAACATGATTTTCTTCAAAATACTAGAATGTGTAAAAGTTATGAAATATATAAAAAGAAAACTAACTAATAACCGTATATCTGACTTGCAAGTTGTAACGATTAAGCTGAGGCCTTCACTTACATCCATCAAACTTCAAAGCCTTCAGTTACATCCGTCAAACTCAAAAGTCTTCCACTCATCGAATTTTAAAGCGAGGGAAATAAATAACACTAAACAGTCATCTCGTAACATGTTTATATATTAATTTCAAATCCAGAGACAGAGATAATAGGAGGCAGAAACGCAAACAATAAAATTTCAGAAAGAAAACAAAGGGAACATCCATATAAGACAAGCTTAGGCAGAATCTCAACTTCAAGTACTATCACTAAAATTAGAAGGAAATTAAAAAGGGTAAAACGATAATAAGAAAGAGATAAGAAACTCTGATTTATTCATGCATGCTCTTCAGGTTAGCATGAATGCATTAAGGAACTACATATGTGATATACAGTTACGTAAAATTCAGGTTACGGCCACCAGAGGAACAATACAGTTACAACAAAATTACAGATTATAAATAAAACAGGAAGATGTTATGTCAACATCTAAGTTCTTCATATGCTATTTCGGCAATTGAGGGTAAGACAGGTTTATCTAGAGCAAAATCTGGAACAGAAGAGAGAACATAATCTATTGTACAGTACAACGTTGGAGTTCTTGAGACTAGATCTCTACAAGTAAAAAAAAAAAAGTGTATATTGGCCATAGACTCACAGCATAATAACTTCCAATTCTATCACGAAACCTAATGATATATTTTTTAGTCCTAGGAGTACTTAAAGCATTCTATTTTTTGACTTAGCTACTGTATCATGCCCTAATAAAAAAAATACGTGATTAACAAAAGAGAGTGATCCTCGAACAGGTTATATTATTCCTCCAATGCACAAGCCTTTTCAAGTAGCATAGGCCAGTCTCCTCCAAGTATGCAAGGATTTGATTCCATTACAACACGAAAATCTAGAAGAGAAGCATGTTTGGAGTTGGATGGCTTTTCCAAAAATCTCTCCTTCGCAGGTAACATTCCCTTCAAACCAGTTTTTCTTTGATCAATCATATGTTGAGGGCACCCTTCTATACACCTTGAACCCGCTAATCGTATACAAGGTTCTATCAATCTCTTCAGGTAACAATCCAAACCATTATTTATCACATTAGCACAGTCTACAGAGATGTTAAAGCCATCCATCTCCAGCTTCTGCTCCAACTGGTTCATCAAAGATCTAGCATCAGGTAGCTCGCCAGTTTGCTGACAGGTCAAGGCATGAAATTTCTTTTGACTTCCACCAGAAAGTGTTTTACGTGCACCCTTATTCACTAAAATTCCCAAAGGAGCAGTAAACGGGCTTTTACTTTGAATGCTCGGGCTTTCAGGAGCCTGTTCAACTTCTTCGCCATCTTCCACAGATGCAACTTCAACAGGGGGTCTGCTACCAAGAGAAAGTAGCTCAGTTGCACTTTGCTGACTCTTCCCTAAAGGACCAAGAGGACTTGGACGGTCAAGAATCTTGCGATCCCTATTTACCATAGATCTACCATTACGAGCAGATAGAGGAACTGAATTAATACTCTGCACTTTAGCCCTCAACGGGGAAACTGTACTAACACAAGAATTCTTAAGGATGGTTCGAATAAGCTGGTTGTGAAGACAAAGATTCTCCTTACCCAATATCCGCACACATGATTTATCAAATTCATACTTTCCAACCTTTAAAGAAAAGAACTTTTTGAGCAGATCAAAGTATTTATCTGCTCTTCGACGACCAATCTTCCTACACATAATAGCCTTCAGCTCTACGGAATCAACTCGAGTAAACTTCTGATTGGCCACCATTTCGACTCAAAAGCCTAAACACTGACCAATACAAAACCTGCATCAGGACATCCAACACAACACAAATAAAAAAAAGTCCCATTTCTTCAGTTCTACATACACATATACATACATTAAATGATTAAAAGAACCAACAGTAACCTCATTTACTACCATTAAAAAGTTCACATTTTTACCAAAATTACACAAGCACGCTAATTACATACATCTAAACAAGAAGAAACAATTATAGCAAACTAAAAAACATACCTTTCACACAATTTAAGATATAGTCATATAAATACAACAAAGTTACATCTTCAAGCAATACTTCTTGAAATTAAATGAAACCCAGTTCGAATCTCTACAAATACTAAAAACCCAATTTAAAAAACAAGCAATCTAACAAACCCAAATTGAGAAATGACCTGAATTGAAGAAACCCCGCGTTGTACTTCTTGTGCAATTCTTGGTTTTGCACAGATAAGAAGTGCGATTGATACAACTTTGTTGATTGAATTGTGTTTTTAAAAGTCAAATGACGATGACCCCAGAGGATGGAATGTAAGAAAAGCTTGAATGTCAGAAAATGTCTTTCAGATAAACCGATCTTTGTAAGAAGACGGCCAGAATAGGGCTGTCAATGGATCGGATATCCGGTTCGATCCGATCCGATTCAAAGGCTAATGGAGCGGATATGGATCATATAAAAAAAATCCGATCCGAAAAAAATTCGATCCGGAAAAAATCCGAAAATTAATGGAGCGGATATGGATTTAATACGATCCGATCCGTTAAAAATCCGATTCGATTATATATATATGTGTATAATTTACTATATATATTAAAATTGATGCATGGAGTGTCTAATTAGTGTATAAATTGGTGCAAGGTATTAACTGTGCACTTGTTTCTAATTCAACTTGTATCCACTAAGTTTATCTGCTAGGCATTAAAATAATACACTTTCTCTTTAGACAAAGCAAAAAAATGAAACAATTACAATTACATATTTATCTGCTAGCCTTGTAGGGGATAGAGTGTATTATTTTTTTTGAGATGTTGTTAAACTGCTATCGGAATTTGGAATTTATTTGTGTACTTTACCTTTCAAAATGTTGTTATTATTATTCGTAAATTGTTGAATAAAATTAAAGGTTTTTTTTCTCTACATATAAACGGATCGGAGCTCCGATCTGATAATCCGTGATCCTAACGGATCCGGATATGGATCATGTTGAAAAAAATCTGGCTGTGATCCGATCCGAATCCGAATCCGGTAAAATTAAATGGATCAGGATATGGATCATGCCTGATCCGATCCAGATCCGATCCATTGACAGCCCTAGGCCAGAAGGATGTGATTTAGTAAGGGCGTGTTTGGTTGTTTACTTTGTGTAAATGCTTGAATATAACTTTGAAATATGTAATAATAAATTTATTTTTATTTCTAAAGACATAAGTTTGAAATTAAACATATTTCAAAGAATGTCCTTTGTAATGCAAATGATAACGAGTGACTGAGAAACATAGATGATAGATGTTATATATTTACATTATTTAAGTAAGAAATACAAAAGATTTACTATCAATTATTTAAATACAAGAAACTCTATATCTCATCAAGATAAAATGCAAAATAAATAATCAAATTTTAAAAGACCACTAAGATCTAAAGTTTCACGGTAACAAATAAGAGTAAATGAGCTAACTAATGTTATGATCTTAGAAAAGGCCCCGTTTGGGAAATCTTATTTTTCAGAAATAAGTTACTTATTATATAAAAAAAAAAGTACGTAAATGATATGGGCTAAAAATAAGCCCTAAATACACATTTAATGATACATTAAATAAATCTAGGTTGGTCCAAAGTCAAAGCCCAGTTATGAGGCCCAAACCCTAATTATAATAGTAAATTCATAATTAAATAAATCAGCCAATGTAGGGCTTCGTATTTGAGTCCAATGGGCACCCAGAATGTTCATAGAGTAGTTCCCAAGGCATACAAGTCCAAAACGAATCAGCCTTCCTCATGGAAGGATCTAGAAGTCTATCTTAAGCGGGTATCTTGTCCAGCAAGACACCAAACCCTACCCTAATTCCAAGACCCCCAAGGCCTACACTACTACAAAAAGGGTCTTGCATAGCGTTTATTTTTTAACTTGCATAGCGTTTTTAAACGCTATGCAAGTAGGCGCTATGGAAGTGCACTAAGCTTCCATAGCATTTATTTATACGTTCTCGTAGTATGTTACTTAGATAGCGGTTATGGAAATGCTAAGAAAGTAAGTGTTATGCAAGTATATGCACTCCAATAACACTTCTATAAACGTTATTGAAGTAGTATTTTAAAATTAAACTTTCTTTCCAGTTCTATATAGTGGGTTTTGTGCACAATTTAAAAATGCTAATTAGAATAAATTTTTACCTGTAATTTCGTAGACAATAAATCCATAACCAAAAAAAGTAGACTAACATATATATAATCATATTACTTAAGTACAATTGAAATAAGTTTCAAAAATCAAACCCTGTCATAAACCGTGAAAGATCTCTTCATTAAAAGTCTAAATATTTCAAGTTGAGTTTCCAAGGATTTGCTTCTAACATACAAAACTACTTTATCAGCAATTTGTTTTTGAGAAACCGACTGTAGAGGTAGCATGCCCAATTTTTCTGGAAGCTGATCATCTTATCACGAGGATAGGTCTTCAACTTCGGGGAATGGGTAAACTATTCATCAACAAAATTATAAAAACATTTAGATCATGTGCAAAAATATACTAGCAAAATCATTAAAAATACTAGCAAAAACAGTAAAAATACGTGCATTAACATAGATTGTTGTTTCATTCCTGCATATTATATCCTCGATAAAGCATCTGACATAATAGGCGCAATATATGCCATCATCCGTAGCCTACTTCGGGCACTGCAAAACAGAGCATTTCCAACCATCAAAGTTCAGAATAGTTCTAGAGTTGCACCTTTTAAGAATTACAATCTTTAGTAAATCAATAGCAGGAAAGCTAATTCAAAGAAAAGCATAACATCCTCGTCGACAATCATAACAACCTCAAAGCAGTTCTTAAATTCTAAATCATTATAGATGTCCATTAAGGATTCTTTGAAGAGCCTATCAGGAGGATAATTATCAGAATCGTAATAGAGAGGCACAAAGTATAAAACAATGTATTTGCCTGCCAACTGTTCAGCCGTGACCTGCAATACATTAAGTAAAGATAATCAGCTAACAAGCTAAATCTGGTCTCACCTTCATTACGACTACATTTGGAGAATATAGAATACAAAGTCAAATTCACATTGGTGGGGAAAATCTTAAATTTACTTGAGCCATTTTGTGCATAAAGCAAGAAACAACAAAGTAAAAGCTACATACATGGTATTATAAATCGAAATGTAAAAAATATGATCAAAGTGAGAATTTGATAATGGTACAAGTTGTATAGCGTACCGGTCGGGGATCTTTATATCTAATGAGACAATTTCTGTCTTTGGTGAACAAAATTCTGATATATTAACAACATCCCATTGTTTAAGTTTTGTCTGTTTCTCCGAAACACATTCACCGCCTGTTTTTGATTCTTCTGAGTGGTAATACATACATCGAGGGTGGTTGGCAGTCCATCTATATTCCAAACCATGAATAAAAAATAGATTACAACAAAAAGAAACACACTATTATGTATTTTCATAATTATGACTCGTTTGTAAAAATTGCTAGCCAAAAACAAACCAATTCAACAGCAGGAAAGCTAATTCACAGAAAAAAATAGAACAAACAGAGTTCAGACTCAAGAACTCGAATGGCAGAAAAACAATTTGCTCACTACCGAAACAAACCAGAGACATTCAAATTGCTGCAAACCAGAAAAAACTCAGCACCATTATACTACTCAGAAAACCAGAAAACGGGAAAAGAAAATGCAGCAAACGCAGACTAAACAGTAACTATGAAACATAAGACAACGGCTGTACTAAACACTAAAACTCAGACAACGACACAATAAACCAACACTCAAACAAATTAGAACAAAATCACGAACAGCAAACTCCAACAAATGGCAAACTGCATACTCAACTCGTCAAAAACAGAGAATCAAAACATTACGATAAACAAGTACAGAACAAGTTTGGTTTGTTTAGGCTTTGTACATGAAACAAAAACAAAAATTAATTAACATGAATTAATTAAAAAAATATGTAACACCCCCAGATCCGGGGTCCGGGATCCGGTCGTTACGGTTTCCAATTCTGTCCACAACACTTGAACTTTCCTTAACATAAAATAAATTACATCTCTATGACCCAACACAACAATGTAAAACACACCCGTTATAGTCCCAGAGATGAAATCAGAGTAACAATCAAATTTTTATTAATCACATTATGAGTTCTTACAATCCAAAAGAATTTCAATATAAATACATACTCTTTGCCATCCATTTACATAAGTCATACTAGACCATATACTTCGTACTGAAAGAATAAATATATCCTACCAATAGCTTCTTCTTCAGCTCTGGTAGTCTCATCGTCCTCGCCCGCGTCGAGTGCGCCTTGTGCGAGTCATCTGGTCTAGCTGTTGTTGTCATATAATAATAAAGCAAGGGTGAGCAATAGCCCACCAACAATAATATATAACTGAACGATAATATATAACAGTTCAAAAGTATCTTTCAAACCATATGCCATGCATTTACGGAAATGATGCCAGTATAATATGAACGATGAAGTTACAAGGTAACTTAAAGTATTTGTTTGTAGAAATATCTGCTACATCAAAAGTAAGCGTGATATTCTCATTGTCATTAAAAAGAGGAACTTGCATGAAAAGATTGCAATTCCAGTTATGAACACTTTTCCAGCTCTGCCAACAGTAATCATGTTGCAGGAAATAAATAAGTTTGGATGATTAACCAATGATGGAGTATTCACCGCGCCCGCTGTTCCAATCTTGATGATCAGTCGAGATCGTACATCTCAAATTAGATTTACTACCGGTAGAAGGAAGAACTGACGGCTTTACTTGTATACCGCCTTACTAGCTCTCCCCGGCCAACGGTTGGGCCAAAGGGGATGGACCGGCGCTACTCGGCCTCTTACACGACTCCTAGTTCAAATAGAATTCATGATTCTGAATGTAACGTTCGTTCCCCTTTCCCCAAGTATAATACTTGTTGATAAGACTCTACAAAGTAGTCGTATCTAGTTGGAAAGGAAAATTCACCAATAACTTCCAAGCTATTGCTTGGTAACGAATATCAACTTGTTCCAACAATCTTACCCCTCGAAAGATGAGAAGGTAAACAACGACTTAATAAGTCAATAGCACCCGAGTTGCGAGTGAAGAGAATACTTTATGACCGGGAAGTCGACAAGATAAATAACATTTTCCAAGTAAGGTTCCCTTATTTTTAGGGAGATAGACTCAAGAAGAATGATGTCTGAGAACCTTTCTTGATATAAGATTAATAATAATATGTCTCCGAAATATTTTTCATAATAATCGAAGAAGATAAAACTTATTGAGGTTATTCTAAGTATGAAATAAATATTCAGAGAATATCTATTGAATTAAGAATATTTAAAGAATATTTAGGAATATGAAAGAATATCTTTAATCAGAGTATTTTTCAAAATAATCCCTGAAGAAATATCAGGAGAATATTTATTGAATAAATAAATATTTACACGAATATTCAAAATAATATTCATTAAGGAATTTAAATGAATATTCAAAAAGTAATATTCATTTAATGAATAATATTCTAAATGAATATCAAGTAATATTCATTTAGTAATCCGAGCTTTAAAGGAATATTCGAGATAATATTCGATAAATAAATCAAGCTTCAGATGAATATTAGAATAATATTCATCAAGTAATTAATATCTTAAATGAATATTCAAAAGTAATATTCATTTAATAAAATAATATTCTAAATGGATATTCAAATAATATTCATTTAGTAGTCCAATCTTTAGAAGAATATTCGGAATAATAATCGATAATCTATTCGACTTTGAATGAATATTGAAAAATATTATTCGTCGAATGGTTACGTTCAAATAATTATTTGAAGTAAGGATCGTTAAATAAATAATCTCGAACGAATATTCAAATAATATTCGTTGCCCAAATAATGGAAAATATTTACTTAAATATTTTCCTCCGAGGTAATCTCGATATATCAAGAAATATTGACTCCCGGTCTATATTTGACGAATAAGATGTATACGCCCTTCTATGAGGGTCTTACAATAACCGTCTTATAATTGATACGTTAGTTATCTAATTTATAAGCTAATAAACAATCAGGGAACAAGCATAACGATATAACTTGAAAGTAGGCATGCATGCTATATATATATATATATATATATATATATATATATATATATATATATATATATATATATATATATATATATATATATTCAATCACAACAACAGCCTAAAAGAAGGGAATTGAAACTTGCCTGGTAGTCGAGTACGGTAAGGGGTAGTGGTAGCGGGTCCCGGTTCAGCTTGGTGATCTATAAATAGCCAAGGCATTCGGGATTAATCACTTAACATCTTAAAAGTTAAGTTATACTTAAATCAAAACATGTTCTCGAGTTATCTCGTTATACCCCTTTTTGTGGATTCCTTTTATCATTAATCCGACCCGACATTCGTTCGTTAATACGACATGTCACTGTACTTACACTTGGGACATACTTAAGTCATACAAGTTCTAAAGTCGATCGTTACGAACCAATATTATACTCCGAGTTTTATCGCCCGTTTTCTAAGTGTTTCACCGAAGTTATAATAGAGTAGTCTTTTAGGGGTTCGTTCGCGTTTAACCTCGACCCGAATATTTTTCATAAATCGAAAAACGATCCTTTTGACATACGGTTTTCTTTCACACCTTTCTTTTTACCTCTAGTATTTATTTACCAAGATTCGTCATGACTTTACATATTTTACGAGGGTTCAATTCCAGTTACGAACTTTCGTTTACGGATTCGAACTACTTTTAGTAAATCGGTCATAAATCCTAAACCGTAAGTCTGTTTGATTCGATTCTTTTTCCAAAATGATCTACGACTCAAGATCTACAAGGGCATGTTAGATACTTGTCCAGTTTCGGCCATTAGACCTACTGTGATGCACGGTTTTCAATGATTAACGAAATTTCGGCATTATAACGGCTATAATACGAACGTTCCAAAAATCGCAATCAACAACCCAAGCCACACCGGGCATCAATACAACTTATACACATAATAATCATCTCACAAGTCCAGAAGCTACTGATCTTAGCATCAAAATCATCATGCATCTTAAATCATATAACTAATTACATAATCATGCTTATAATTATCACTATAATCATACCAAGCTAAATCCATCAAAAACATTCATAAATCTCAAATCAAATGCTAGGGTTTCAAGAGATCTACCTTTCTAGGAGTATGATATAACCTTAATAAGCTTGGTATGGTCCTTGTCTAGCTTAATCAAACCTTAGATCATCCAAAGAAATCATGAAAACAAAGTTAGTTTCTAAGATCCACTATTCATCGTCAATATTGTAAAAATCATATAAAATCAAAAACTAAGAGTTTGGTTCTAAAATTTTTACCACACCTTCTACTCTTCAAGGGCTTTCTTTTGAGCTATAGAACACAAGAATCCAACCAAGGGAGCTAGGGTTTTGAGCCCCATCTTTCTTCTAATCAGAACCTGGACAGTTTTGGTCCTCCAACTTTAAGCATGGATTTGACTAGGCTATACTACTTGGATTTCCATGAAATTTGGAACGAATCTTGCCCATGGAGTGTAGAAGCTATGGTTAAAATTTGGTGATTTTATCATGGATAGAAATGGAGATATGAATTTTTCTTTGATCTTTGTTCCTGCTGGGCAGTTTTGGAGTGTTTGGTGTTTTTGCTTTGTTCTCTTCTTCTTGCTTGCTTTATGGCCAATAATGCTAACATCTTGTAATATATATCTAATGTCTTTGGATGCATCTCTTCAAGATGTGTTGTCATGCTTTGATTGGTCCTTTTTAAAATATCTTAACCTCACAATTACACTTACGTACTCATCTCTTGCCTTTTAGCACTTAAGTCCCTGGGTAAACTGCAACTAGGTGCTTAGATATTTCTATAAAGGTGTGATGTCATCTTCCACTATCTTTGGTGGATGCATCCTATCTTGTTCGTTCGTTTCTTTGTTCGGTTATCGCTCAATTTCGCTGATCGTTCGAAGAATAACCAAATAGTTTCACCTCTAGGGTTTACCGGGAAATTTCTCGATATTCATAATACCTTCCCCAATCCTTAATATAATCCTCGTGATGACCATGTAGGATATTTAATCTCGATACGAACTTAATCCGTAATCTAGGATTCGTTCGCTTTATTGATTAATCTCGTTATAACGTTTTAGCGGTTTCTAGAACGCTTGTTTCACTGCCTCAGTGGTTTCCTACCTTCATTCTTAAATCAAATATAATAACATAGCAAAATATAAAATCCTCAAAGTTAATATCTCAAATCTTGGATTATAATAATATTTAATCCACTGTCTGGTCAAATATTATACCGAAAAAGAATTTGGAATTTCTGAATTCCGATCGTCTCTGCATTCACTTATTTCCTCCGCGTATTACTAATATGACTTCAAAACATCCATATCATGTCCCGTACATAGGGTGACGTGAAAAGTTTTCCAACTTACAAAATCACTATTCATCCACCAAATTACTATGCACGTACAGGAAACACTATGCACGTACGGGAAATACTATGCACGTATGGGAAACACTATGCACGTACGGGAAACACTATGCACGTATGGGAAACACTATGCACGTACTCATTTCCCTTCAAGGATCCATTAGCTCCTTCCTAGATGGTAGATTATTCTTATCTAGGTCCTCAACCATCGAATTACTCTATTCTGACAATATACCAATGCATCAGGATCATTGTCCAAAGCAATATCCATTCATTACAATCATTGTTCTTTGAAACCACCATTCATTAGTGCTCTTTAACCACAATAAAAAAAGTTTTAATTCTACCCAAAATTTGGGTTATTACAGTCTCCCCTCCTTAAAAGGATTCTGTCCTCGGAATCAGTTTAGGAATAACTGGGGTTACTTCTATCCCATTGCACTTTCGATTTCTCAGGTGGATTCTTCCACTTCTTGATTTTCTTCAAATCTCTCACTAGCTTGACAACCTTATCTCTTAGCGCTTGCTCTTTTTTATTCATAATTTCCACAGGTTGTCCTTCGTAGTTCAGATTCGGTTATGTATATCTATCTGCTCGTACTCTGTCATATGCCGGGCATCTATAGTATACTAATGAGGCACATACGCATGAACCATGTTATGACCATTTTACCGGTTTGGGTGAGGCTGGCTCATAGGCCACCTTCCTGACGCGTTTAAACTCTCAGATGGCCCAATGAATCTTGGGCTAAACTTCCTTTCATTCTAATCTTGTTAATTCCTTCCACGAGGATACCTTTTCTTATTACAAATCTCGAACCTTATATTCTCTATCTTGTTTGCACAGAAATACATCAAACAAAACTTGCTTGTCAGAATCCTCTATTAATTCTAGATATTTCCCAATTCCATTGTATAAATCTCAACTCTATTGTCGACGGGGTACTCTGTATTGAAACTAGTTCGAGTATTCTAACAACCGATTCGAGTAATTCTTGATGTCTAGCAACGAGCTCGTCGGCCATCACTGTTTTGGCCTCGCTATCTCATTGTTAACTACTATCACCCCCGGTATTCCAACCTCTTATTTAATCATCTCACAGAATGCCAATCTACCTCCTGTGTTCATTCAGTCATTCTCTATTATCTCATCTCTTCTCCTTTCTGAAAGAAAGGCGAATCTCTTGGGGAATTTGTTTGCGGGGAATGTTGTCTGGTTCGAGGACTCTTAATCCTTTTATCACAAATCATAATCTTCATATACACACAAGCACACATATTTTCAGATCTGATAGGTCTGAAAGTCGATCATGTTTGATCCTTTTTGATTTCGCACCTTTCCTTCATATATACGATGTTTCGATATACTTAGGGCGAAAACTATCTCAGATAACTCACAGCCAATTCATTAAATTCCAAAAAGTTGTGGGTGCAATAGTCAACCCAAAATGACATCACTTACAATTTCATAGTGTCTATACCTAGTGCGATTCACAATCTTGGGTATATCCTCGATTTTTAACTTCCAACCGGTGATGTCCCATTTCCTAATAAGTTTGGAAAATACACAGCGTCCCTGTGCTGCTCAGCCAATCTTCTACAACAGTACCTATACTCAATGTTGACTCATTCAACTCTCGAGGTTCGATGCACAATCTTGTGCTAACATATTTCTTTCTTACAACACACCGGTTCCTCACGGTGGTGTACTGAGTCTCATCGCACTCTTATTCAACAATCCTCGCATCTGAGTTGATAATTCTTTTATTCTTACTGGGCTAACGGGATGCAGCACTAGGATCTGAACACTCGATATTCATTATTATGTCATCCAAATCGATATATGGTAGCTTATTAAAACCTTGTACAACCTCCCAAAATCATTATAATTATACTTGGTGTCTCTTTCCTCGGGGTCAACCATATGAGCTAATCAAGCCTCATATCTCTGGCGTCATAATCTCTTAGTCTGAACTAGATTCCAAAATCTCTAACTCCGTCTTTATCCTTGAATTATTTCCCTCATAATCAATTTGGCTCCATTGGGTATCAACTAATCCATCATTATTATAATATCAATTTCTCCCTAATTCGAAAAGAATCAAATCTCTCGATCGAGTGGTACTCTGGGTAGGTTCTCTGGAAATCACTATTCCTTATCCATAAGGAACACTTCCTGAACTTGATGTAGATATTACATGAAGTAGATAAAATTGCAGAAGAGTTTCAAGCATCGCAGCTATGTCAGGTTGATGAAACTATCATTCATGCAGCTTCCATAAAAGACTGGAAACTTAACGGTTTACTTCGTCAATTTTGTATCATGGTCCTGGTTTGCCTCAAAACGGGACCTTCTAAGGTACGTAATATGCTTAAGACTCCATCACGAATCGAATCTTTACTTAAACTATTATTACCTTCGATTCTTGCATAATCATCAAAAGGAATGTAACTTCCTCCACTCCGATATGACCTTCAAGGTCTTTCCAAATATCATTTTGTTTCTTTGGTATGAACATTTGTAATTATTCCTTTATACTTAGACTGTCGGCCACCTCATTGGCCTTTCCTGATAATAATAATTTCTGGTAATCCTTGTTCTCTGGATATATTCCAATTCAAACTTTTCTACCTCATTCCCATCACTGTTGGGTGAAAGCATTCTCCCTTAAGCTCTGCTGATGGAGAAAAATATATTTATCAGTCTTTTTCCATAAGTCATTGCTTCCACCTACCCGTGGGAACTTTATCACGTTTATTCCCAATCCTACTTAGGATACTTCTTTTCTTAGTTCTTTCCTTATCTTAGGATAATCTCAACCTTTATAGGTTCAATCCATACTTCCTCAGGGTTTCATACATGCCTCATCTGGCATTATTGTTACTATGTCATACATTCCTTACCAAACTTCCATTTTGAAGTTCGGAATATTACTTTTTTCCTTGTAAGGTTTCATAGGTCATCCTCATCATTCCTCCTGCATTTTCTGGGTACAGGGTATATCAAAATGTCATTGATCAATACTATAATAATTCTATCTATGTTCTTTCCAGAACTCTTTTTAATAATCCTTACCGGTCATTGTTGCCTTAGCAAGTCCAACTCATATCATCTGAATTCGTAATGTCGTTATTAGGGTTAATGCCATCCTTTGTGCATTCCCCAGGGTTTGTCTTAATTTGTGGATATCCTATCCTTAATTCAACTGCCAAGGAATTCTTGCATCCTATACTTGGCAATCAAATCATGTATCCTTAATAAGGGTCTCTTTTCAATCATTCTCATTTGATAATCGATCGGTGGCTTAATGCTAACCTCTTCTTTCAGATAGTTGTCAGCCTATTTGACCTTCCAAAAGACAACGTATGTCTATCTGCTCTCTTACAGAACTTGGTAATGGTAGCAAGGATGTTCTGGAAGATATTGATCGAGTTCAACATGAATCTCTTAGTACTTATCGTTTTTCTCAAAGGTACTTGCCTTAGACAAAATTTCTACAGCATACTGATCCATCTATGACCATTTCTATACTCTCTTCATAAACCTTCATTGTTTACTTCCCTTGGTCATAATATATTCATGGTATTTATAATACCATAACATCATACATCTCAAGTCATTATACTTCCATTTTTACTCGTAATCTTGGGCAATCATATACACATGAATCACTTTAGTACGGGTGACCCCATTCCAAAAAGTCTAGTAAATTCCCAATCCAAACATGGGTTGAAAAGGGTTCAGTAGAAGATTCCTACGATCTCATTAATATTTCCTTTATATCAAAAGCCCTTGCAGTCGGCGCTTACTTAGAAGTAACCCTGCTTTGTCCTTTTATTGCTGGTCTAGTCACTTGATAATCCTTTGTGACTTAACCTCAACTGACCACACTAAAATAAAAATATATGGTTTTAGGGGTTGGCTAATTAGCATTACTTTTCTAGCAATTGCTGGCATAGTGCCTTCTACTTTGATACCTTTCTACCTTTCCAAAACTTTACTCCATATAAGCCTTAATCGACTTCTCGGCACCGTCTCCGATCACCTTTCCTCCACTTTTATCTTTTCAACTATTCTTATCAATCCCACGTGCCACGCAAGCTTACCATTCATGGTATAACAGCCTTTTCACTTAAGTCAATCCCGGAGTTTCTCAGTCCGGCTGGTTTCTTACTTACATTTCCTGTTTTCGTCCAATCTCACTTCATCATTGTATTTCTACAACCAATCGCGATAACCGGGGTCTATCCACTAACCCATATAGCGGCTACTTTACCCAATTCTCGGGGTTCGCCCCAGTTTCTACTCTCTTCCATGATGTTCTCTGATAATCAGAAAGACAAGGTTTGCCAAAATTCGTTGAATTTCTTTCCAGAATCAAAGAAAGTTTGGTCAATCTATCCAACCACCGGTAACACTATGAAGATCAATTTCGAAACCTAGAGAATAGTTCTATGAGCATCCAAGCAGGTAGAATCATAAGCAGTTGTAATAACGGAATTATTGACACAAAGTTGGAAGTTTAACCACTAGAAGGAACCAAATATATATATATCCCATAGAAGGGAAATCAAAAGTTTCAAACTGAAACATGCCACCTCTTCCTGATACATATACATCTTAGTTAGGGGTGTGCATCGGGTGGTTTGGGCGGTTTGGGACGGCCAAACCAACCAAACCATAAATTTCGGGTTTTTAATTTTTCAAACCATAACCAAACCAAAAACCATATCATTCTAAAAAAAGCAACCAAATTATAACGGTTTGGTTTGGTCGGTTTCGGTTTAAAACCGTTATTAAATATATATTTATACTTGATGTTATTTATTTTCTCCAACACTAAATACAAGATTCAATTTTATTTTAAAAGAGCCAACAAAATAAATGCATAAATAGTAGCACAAAATATCATCAAAAATAGTTATAAAATAAATTATACTCCTCAAATATTTTCATTAAATCATAAAATAAGTCTCAAAAATATTATATATAGCTTTTTGATACTTTCTTCTTTTAACTGGTTTTTGACATGAAATAAAACAAGTTAACCACTATAAATCTAACTAAATACAAAACACACTGCACACACGTAAGCATGGTTAAGGCATATAATATTATAGTCTATAAGTGTGTTGAAGATAGGTGTGTTGAAGAAATAACCACACGAAAAATACAATATATATATATATATATGTTGAAGAAATAACCACACGAAAAATACAATATATATATATATATATATATAATATTTTTATACGACTTGATGGTCGGGTTGGTTTAAACGGATGGGTAAACTAGTGAAACCAAACCCAAACCAAAATGTTCGGTTTTTAAAAATATAAAACCATAACCAAACCAAACCGAAAAAAAACCTAAATTTTCGGTTTGGTCGGGTTGGTCGGTTTTTGGAAAACCATGCTCACCCCTAATCTTAGTTGTCGATAATATCAAATGTCAGTCTTCCTAACCACAGGTTTCAGAAGGAACACTACCGTCGGAGTTAGTCGTTTCATAAAAATTGGCACTACTAGGGCCATCCTAGTCTGGTGTACCGTGCTGTTCGAATGCATCCGCAATTACTCTACCGTGCTGCATAAGCACACCACCTAAACCTGTATGAGATGCATCATAGTGTATCATAAAGTCTTCCTTCTCCCGTTAAGCAACACCAACGCCGGGTCGTTACCAATTTCATCTTAAAACATTCTCTATTACCTCTTAACCACTAATCGCATTACTTGATCCATTTGCAATTCAGTGTCAGAATAAACTTAAGGTAACTACTATAATCTATTCGGGGAAAAGAAAGAATTTAATATTCTTCTGAATCACATGCATCTAACGTTCCTGATTCACCATTTTACTGAGTTAAAATAAACTTATATTTAGTACCTGATAGTAGTCATATTACGAGTTTATCATAGACCCACTGGTCTTTTCCTCTGGTAGTTTCTGAGATCATCGTCTCGCTCACTACTTTATATAACTTTATCCAATCAGGCCATCACTTTCCACTATCTTTACTTTCGAAGCTGGTTCATTCATAATATGGACATTTCACTGAATAAAACCACCTCAACAATCTCAATTTGGTTTCATAAAATATAACCCATGAAATCCGCCTTCTCATGGCGAATTACCATTGACAATATTCACACTAATCCATTTATCCGATAATATGGCACTTGTTGCCTCTATCTCAACTGCTCCTGGGTGCTCCCCGTCCTACATCGACGTCTTTGATAATCATGCATCATTCTAACTCCTTTCTCATTAATCTGAAAGTCTCTAAGGATCTTTATCTATCCCCATATAAGACCTCAAGTAATCCTTCCAATCTGTCTTAATTGCTGGTACTACCTCTCGTAGTCCGGCTATAAATCCAACAAAAAATTAAAATTCTCTTAATAATATCTTAGTTCTTTATGCTCACTTCTCTGAGCACTATAATCTTAACTTTCGCTATCCCTCTGGCTACAGCCCTCATTTCCTTGGAGTAAACTCCTCATCCTCAATAGGATTCTCCTCTGCTGGAACCACTTTCGAGTCCTCTATAGGGTACTCTATCGAATTCAAAATCCGATCGTCAACATATAATAAAACATCATCATGCTGCTGCTCGTACGCCTCAAGGTCTGTCGCCTTACTAGTCGATACGAGAACGAGCTAAGTTACTATCATGATACTTAAGAGTTCCCATAAGGGTTTTATATGTCAGTACTACTTGAAGTAGTCCGACTATGAACTTGGCAAGAGTTCTTATTATCTTATTGAGTTTATTGTTTTAACGTCGCATCATCTCTGGGGTTTATAACGTACGCTCTGATACCACTTCTGTAACACCCCCAAATCCGGGATCCGGGATCCGGTCGTTACGGTTTCCAATTCTGTCCACAACACTTGAACTTTCCTTAACATAAAATAAATTACATCTCTATGACCCAACACAACAATGTAAAACACACCCGTTATAGTCCCAGAGATGAAATCAGAGTAACAATCAAATTTTTATTAATCACATTATGAGTTCTTACAATCCAAAAGAATTTCAATATAAATACATACTCTTTGCCATCCATTTACATAAGTCATACTAGACCATATACTTCGTACTGAAAGAATAAATATATCCTACCAATAGCTTCTTCTTCAGCTCTGGTAGTCTCATCGTCCTCGCCCGCGTCGAGTGCGCCTTGTGCGAGTCATCTGGTCTAGCTGTTGTTGTCATATAATAATAAAGCAAGGGTGAGCAATAGCCCACCAACAATAATATATAACTGAACGATAATATATAACAGTTCAAAAGTATCTTTCAAACCATATGCCATGCATTTACGGAAATGATGCCAGTATAATATGAACGATGAAGTTACAAGGTAACTTAAAGTATTTGTTTGTAGAAATATCTGCTACATCAAAAGTAAGCGTGATATTCTCATTGTCATTAAAAAGAGGAACTTGCATGAAAAGATTGCAATTCCAGTTATGAACACTTTTCCAGCTCTGCCAACAGTAATCATGTTGCAGGAAATAAATAAGTTTGGATGATTAACCAATGATGGAGTATTCACCGCGCCCGCTGTTCCAATCTTGATGATCAGTCGAGATCGTACAGCTCAAATTAGATTTACTACCGGTAGAAGGAAGAACTGACGGCTTTACTTGTATACCGCCTTACTAGCTCTCCCCGGCCAACGGTTGGGCCAAAGGGGATGGACCGGCGCTACTCGGCCTCTTACACGACTCCTAGTTCAAATAGAATTCATGATTCTGAATGTAACGTTCGTTCCCCTTTCCCTAAGTATAATACTTGTTGATAAGACTCTACAAAGTAGTCGTATCTAGTTGGAAAGGAAAAATCACCAATAACTTCCAAGCTATTGCTTGGTAACGAATATCAACTTGTTCCAACAATCTTACCCCTCGAAAGATGAGAAGGTAAACAACAACTTAATAAGTCAATAGCACCCGAGTTGCGAGTGAAGAGAATACTTTATGACCGGGAAGTCGACAAGATAAAGAACATTTTCCAAGTAAGGTTCCCTTATTTTTAGGGAGATAGACTCAAGAAGAATGATGTCTGAGAACCTTTCTTGATATAAGATTAATAATAATATGTCTCCGAAATATTTTTCATAATAATCGAAGAAGATAAAACTTATTGAGGTTATTCTAAGTATGGAATAAATATTCAGAGAATATCTATTGAATTAAGAATATTTAAAGAATATTTAGGAATATGAAAGAATATCTTTAATCAGAGTATTTTTCAAAATAATCCCTGAAGAAATATCAGGAGAATATTTATTGAATAAATAATTATTTACACGAATATTCAAAATAATATTCATTAAGGAATTTAAATGAATATTCAAAAAGTAATATTCATTTAATGAATAATATTCTAAATGAATATCAAGTAATATTCATTTAGTAATCCGAGCTTTAAAGGAATATTCGAGATAATATTCGATAAATAAATCAAGCTTCAGATGAATATTAGAATAATATTCATCAAGTAATTAATATCTTAAATGAATATTCAAAAGTAATATTCATTTAATAAAATAATATTCTAAATGGATATTCAAATAATATTCATTTAGTAGTCCAATCTTTAGAAGAATATTCGGAATAATAATCGATAATCTATTCGACTTTGAATGAATATTGAAAAATATTATTCGTCGAATGGTTACGTTCAAATAATTATTTGAAGTAAGGATCGTTAAATAAATAATCTCGAACGAATATTCAAATAATATTCGTTGCCCAAATAATGGAAAATATTTACTTAAATATTTTCCTCCGAGGTAATCTCGATATATCAAGAAATATTGATTCCCGGTCTATATTTGACGAATAAGATGTATACGCCCTTCTATGAGGGTCTTACAATAACCGTCTTATAATTGATACGTTAGTTATCTAATTTATAAGCTAATAAACAATCAGGGAACAAGCATAATGATATAACTTGAAAGTAGGCATGCATGCTATATATATATATATATATATATATATATATATATATATATATATATATATATATATATATTCAATCACAACAACAGCCTAAAAGAAGGGAATTGAAACTTGCCTGGTAGTCGAGTACGGTAAGGGGTAGTGGTAGCGGGTCCCGGTTCAGCTTGGTGATCTATAAATAGCCAAGGCATTCGGGATTAATCACTTAACATCTTAAAAGTTAAGTTATACTTAAATCAAAACATGTTCTCGAGTTATCTCGTTATACCCCTTTTTGTGGATTCCTTTTATCATTGATCCGACCCGACATTCGTTCGTTAATACGACATGTCACTGTACTTACACTTGGGACATACTTAAGTCATACAAGTTCTAAAGTCGATCGTTACGAACCAATATTATACTCCGAGTTTTATCGCCCGTTTTCTAAGTGTTTTACCGAAGTTATTATAGAGTAGTCTTTTAGGGGTTTGTTCGCGTTTAACCTCGACCCGAATATTTTTCATAAATCGAAAAACGATCCTTTTGACATACGGTTTTCTTTCACACCTTTCTTTTTACCTCTAGTATTTATTTACCAAGATTCGTCATGACTTTACATATTTTACGAGGGTTCAATTTCAGTTACGAACTTTCGTTTACGGATTCGAACTACTTTTAGTAAATCGGTCATAAATCCTAAACCGTAAGTCTGTTTGATTCGATTCTTTTTCCAAAATGATCTACGACTCAAGATCTACAAGGGCATGTTAGATACTTGTCCAGTTTCGGCCATTAGACCTACTGTGATGCACGGTTTTCAATGATTAACGAAATTTCGGCATTATAACGGCTATAATACGAACGTTCCAAAAATCGCAATCAACAACCCAAGCCACACCGGGCATCAATACAACTTATACACATAATAATCATCTCACAAGTCCAGAAGCTACTGATCTTAGCATCAAAATCATCATGCATCTTAAATCATATAACTAATTACATAATCATGCTTATAATTATCACTATAATCATACCAAGCTAAATCCATCAAAAACATTCATAAATCTCAAATCAAATGCTAGGGTTTCAAGAGATCTACCTTTCTAGGAGTATGATATAACCTTAATAAGCTTGGTATGGTCCTTGTCTAGCTTAATCAAACCTTAGATCATCCAAAGAAATCATGAAAACAAAGTTAGTTTCTAAGATCCACTATTCATCGTCAATATTGTAAAAGTCATATAGAATCAAAAACTAAGAGTTTGGTTCTAAAATTTTTACCACACCTTCTACTCTTCAAGGGCTTTCTTTTGAGCTATAGAACACAAGAATCCAACCAAGGGAGCTAGGGTTTTGAGCCCCATCTTTCTTCTAATCAGAACCTGGACAGTTTTGGTCCTCCAACTTTAAGCATGGATTTGACTAGGCTATACTACTTGGATTTCCATGAAATTTGGAAAGAATCTTGCCCATGGAGTGGAGAAGCTATGGTTAAAATTTGGTGATTTTATCATGGATAGAAATGGAGATATGAATTTTTCTTTGATCTTTGTTCCTGCTGGGCAGTTTTGGAGTGTTTGGTGTTTTTGCTTTGTTCTCTTCTTCTTGCTTGCTTTATGGCCAATAATGCTAACATCTTGTAATATATATCTAATGTCTTTGGATGCATCTCTTCAAGATGTGTTGTCATGCTTTGATTGGTCCTTTTTAAAATATCTTAACCTCACAATTACACTTACGTACTCATCTCTTGCCTTTTAGCACTTAAGTCCCTGGGTAAACTGCAACTAGGTGCTTAGATATTTCTATAAAGGTGTGATGTCATCTTCCACTATCTTTGGTGGATGCATCCTATCTTGTTCGTTCGTTTCTTTGTTCGGTTATCGCTCAATTTCGCTGATCGTTCGAAGAATAACCAAATAGTTTCACCTCTAGGGTTTACCGGGAAATTTCTCGATATTCATAATACCTTCCCCAATCCTTAATATAATCCTCGTGATGACCATGTAGGATATTTAATCTCGATACGAACTTAATCCGTAATCTAGGATTCGTTCGCTTTATTGATTAATCTCGTTATAACGTTTTAGCGGTTTCTAGAACGCTTGTTTCACTGCCTCAGTGGTTTCCTACCTTCATTCTTAAATCAAATATAATAACATCCCAAAATATCAAATCCTCAAAGTTAATATCTCAATTCTTGGATTATAATAATATTTAATCCACTGTCCGGTCAAATATTATACTGAAAAAGAATTTGGAATTTCTGAATTCCGATCGTCTCTGCATTCACTTATTTCCTCCGCGTATTACTAATATGACTTCGAAACATCCATATCACGTCCCGTACATAGGGTGGCGTGAAAAGTTTTCCAACTTACAAAATCACTATTCATCCACCAAATTACTATGCACGTACAAGAAACACTATGCACGTACGGGAAATACTATGCACGTATGGGAAACACTATGCACGTATGGGAAACACTATGCACGTACTCATTTCCCTTCAAGGATCCATTAGCTCCTTCCTGGATGGTAGATTATTCTTATCTAGGTCCTCAACCATCGAATTACTCTATTCTGACAATATACCAATGCATCAGGATCATTGTCCAAAGCAATATCCATTCATTACAATCATTGTTCTTTGAAACCACCATTCATTAGTGCTCTTTAACCACAATAAAAAAAGTTTTAATTCTACCCAAAATTCGGGTTATTACAAAATACCTAATTAATCTCTAACTACACACATAATACCTAATTTGTTATGCAGCAAATACACACATAATACCTAATTTGAACAAAAATAACAATACCTTGTGAAGATAAATGCCCAAATTTGAACACCCAAATTAGAGAGAAACACCCAAAATTGAACTACCCTAATTAGAGAGAAACGCCCAAATTAGAGAGAAATCGCTAATGAAGAAGATGAGTCGCCCAAATTTGAAGTAATTTGTTCCCCCTTTCTGTCTCTCTCGGTCCACAAAAACCCTAACCCAAGCCCATCTCAGTAAAAACTCTGATAAATTTGAAGTAATGATGAAATCGTTGATGAATTTGTTATGAAGGCTGATGAAAGCAAGGCCGAGAGAAACAGATCTGATAAACTCTGTACGTAATCAAAATGGGAAATGTTTTTACTTATCTGGATAATAATAAAATGATATTAAAACTACTTGGGATACATCTACTATAATAACGTTTTTTTAAGCACTATGGAAGTATCAATAATTAAAAAATAAATAAAACAAAATTACTTAAAATATATTACCTTAGCATAGCGTTTCATTAAACGTCATAGAAGTGTACACTTCCATATCGTTTGTATAAAAAACGCCATCGTAGCATTTTTCCTTTATTATTTTAATTTTTCTTATTTTTCAATAGTTACTTGCATAACGTTTATTATAAAAAACGCTATGCAAGTGTTCTACTTACATAGCGTATGATAAAAACGCTATTGAAGAACCATCTTCCAAGCTCAAATTTGTAGTAGTGCTATATAAGGACCTGATCCTTCACAAACAGAATTACGTTTTCTGGCTTGATTCTTGATATTTGCAAGATACATAGGCATCTTGTGAGGACCCGAGTTAAATCACGAAACACTTGATCAACCATTAAAGCTCGAAGCTCTCCCTAACTCTAGCATTCAATACGCAATAAATACACCCTAAATTTTATCCCATAACATTTGGCGTCGTCTGTGGGAAACGGATATCAACCATGGTTACCACCCGCTCGGAGAACACCAACACTTTCTGAAACCACTACCAGCATCACCGCACCCCCAGATGGGGAACAGGTACCCTCAGGAGCGGGCTCCCAACCACTGGTCACTCAACCCCAAGGGACTGAAATGTA
Organism: Saposhnikovia divaricata; assembly: GCA_036435485.1. NCBI lineage: Eukaryota > Viridiplantae > Streptophyta > Magnoliopsida > Apiales > Apiaceae > Saposhnikovia > Saposhnikovia divaricata. The sequence continues at coordinate 127,036,000 of CM071595.1, forward strand.
CACTCATGGATCGTTACCCTTAGTGACGAATCCCTCCAGCCAAGGGACGAATCCCCTGCAGATGATAGTCTCCCCTATCGGGGGCCAATCCATCCCTCTAGAGCCCAGAACTCTACTACCCTGATCCCCTCAAGCACGAACCCGGTGTATGGGTTGCCCAATTATCCCCCGTATCAGGCTGGACCAAGCGATCATGCCCTTCAGATACATGAGCCACCTTACATCAGGGGTTTAGGACCCAACCACGGCCAGCAATACCACGAGTACTCCGGCCCGTATTCTGATGATTCATCCTCGAAGGAAGATGATAGGGATGAAGCTCCAAGGAGGCGACGTCCAAGCAAGGAGTCTGTAGGACAAACTCGCCGAAGAATCCATGATGGACCCCCCTAACAGCTGCTGAGAGAATCAAGGCTCACGAGGCCGAGATCCTAAGGCTGAAGGACGACACGGTAAGAGAGCAAGCCAGGCAAAATCAGAACCGACCCTCTCCGGCTTCAAAGGAGATTCCCCTCATCGATTTGGAGAAGTCTTGAAGAAGACAGAGAACGGTGGATACCCCGACTGGAAGATCAACAAGAGTGGAGACTCCCAGGAGTGACCCCAAGGATTTGATGCAGCTAGGAGATCCTGATGATCCCACACCCCCATTCACTAAGGAGGTGATGAATGTTCATGTCTCTAGAAAGTTTAAGATGCCTACTATTAAGGCTTATGATAGAATGGGTGATCCCGCAAATCACGTGAGGACATTCTCAAACGCGCTGTTGTTGTAAATGGCTATTGACGCTCTCAAGTGTAGAGCATTCCCTCAAACCCTGTCGGTCATGGCACAACGTTGGTATAGTCGTCTGCCCCGAATTCGATTGGCTCTTTTAAGGAGTTGAGTGCTGCTTTTGTCATTCAATTCATTAGCGGAAGAGTTCATGAGAAAAGTTCAGCATCTCTTATGTTTATGGTACAAGGAAAGAATGAAAATTTGAGGGATTATCTCAAGCGATTCACTAAGGAGACACTAAATATCACTAACTTGGAAAATAAGATGGCCATGGTAGCCCTGGAACACGGAACCACTGACCTCTTCTTTAAGAGGTCATTGGCGAAACATCCCCCTGAGAACATGGCTGAGCTCCAACGAAGGGCTGATAAGTATATTAAAATTGAAGATAGTTTAAAGAAAGAGTCAGGAACGGGAAACACCAGGAACGGTGATAATTCTAAGAAGCGGAAGCAGGAACAAGAATATGATGCTAGAGATAAATACTCGCGTACGGGCAAAGATTAAGATACGGCTCCTAAAAAAGGGAGTCTGGGGCAGAGGTTTACGGAGTATGCGAGGGTGAACACCCCGAGGAGTCAGATCCTGATTGATATAGAGAAATATAGGGACATCTGATGGCCGAAGCCACTAAGGACTGATCTTGAGAAAAGAAACAAGAATCAGTACTGCCAGTTCCACAAAGATGTGGGACACGACACCAACGACTGTAGACAATTGGAAGATGAGATTGAATTCCTGATCTGAAGAGGAAAATTGAATAAATTCTGCAAAGATAGGGATCGAGGAAACCCAAGACGGGATCATGATAGGAAGGATGAGGATCGTAACCATAATTCACAGCCCCGGAGGCCGGTAATAAATATGATTTTTGGTGGCCCGACAACGGCTGGGTCAAGTAGAAATTCCAGAAAGGCGTATGCACGAGAGATGATGCACATCGTTGGAAAAGCACCGAAGGGTGAAGTTCCCCCATGATGACCCACTGGTTATCTCACCTGTGATAGGCAACTCCCAAGTGAAGAGAGTTTTGATAGACAATGGGGCTTCAGTGGACATTCTTTTCCATGATGCCTTTTTGAAGATGGGGTATAGTGAATCTCAGTTGACGCCTTCGAGCATGCCCATATACGGGTTTAATGGAGTGGAGTCGAAAGTTGAAGGAACAATTCAACTACCCATGACTATAGGGCAGGAGCCACGGGAGGCCACTCAGATGTTAAATTTCTTGATTATCAAGGCCACTTCCATCTACAATGTTATCTTAGGTAGGACGGGACTTCATGCATTTAAGGCGGTTACCTCTACCTATCACTAGAAGGTTAAGTTTCTAACCGGAAACGGTGTATGAGAAGAGAAAGGAGATCAAAAGATGGCGAGGAGTTGTTATGTGGCCGCTTTAAGGCCTGATGGAACCAGGGGGCAGGTCCTCCCGATTGAGGATATGGATGTCCGTGAGGATGAAGAACGGAGAGGAAAGCCAGCAGAGGAATTGGTTTCCATACCCCTGGAGTTGGGAGATCCTGAGAAGGTTACTTACATCGGGGCATCTCTGGAAGACTCCTCAAGAAAGCTGATTGCCTTCCTACAAGACAACAATGATGTGTTTGCATGGACAGCAATCGACATGCCAGGGATAGATCCCCAACTGATAACACACAACTTGAATGTGGATCTGGAGCGGAAGGTGTTAAAACAAAAAAAGAGAAATTTTGCACCTGAAAGACAATAAGCCATAAAACAGGAAGTTGACAAACTCCTAGAGGCGGGGTTTATTGAGGAAATCCAGTTCCGGAATGGTTGGCAAATCCTGTAATGGTCAAAAAGGCCAATGGAAAGTGGAGGATGTGCATAGACTTTACTGATCTGAATGATGCATGCCCGAAAGACTATTTCCCTTTGCCAAGGATTGATATGTTGATAGATGCCATGGCTGGGCACGAGATGCTGAGTTTCATGGATGGCTTCAGTGGTTACAACCAAATTAAGATGCATAAGGATGACATTCCTAAGGTGTCATTCATCACCGATTTTGGTGTGTATTGTTACCTGGTCATGGCCTTTGGATTGAAGAATGCAGGGGCCACCTACCAAATGTTGGTAAATAAGATCTTTGCCCATCTCATTGGGAAAACTATGGAAGTCAATGTAGATGACATGTTGGTGAAAGGCCTACACAAGGGATGTACATAAAATGATGTTGAACTCGACCAAGTGTGCTTTCGGTGTTGGCTCAAGAAAGTTCTTAGGTCTCATGGTCTCGAAACGGGGAATCGAGGCTAACCCCGACAAAATCAAGGCTATCCTAGACATGGAACCACCACGTTCCATAAGGGATGTACAGAAGTTAACCGGGAGAATTGCTGCATTGGGGAGATTCATCTCCAAATCCGGGGATAAGTGTTTGCCGTTCTTTAAAACCTTGAAGAAGGTAAAAAACTTTGAGTGGACAGAGGAAAGCAAAGAGGCCTTTGAGCAGGTGAAGAAGTATATGGGTGAAGCCCCGTTGTTGGCCAAGCCAAGTATGGGAGAAATCCTTTATCTCTACTTGGCAATCTTGGATCAAGCTGTGAGCGTTGTGCTTGTAAAGGAGGAAGACAAAGTTCAAAAACCCGTATACTATGTGAGCAAGGTTTTACATGGAGCAAAGTTGAACTACTCCACCATTGAGAAGTTTGCCTTAGCATTGGTGACTGCCTCTAGGAAATTACGGCCCTATTTTCAAGCATACAAGATCGAGGTCCTTATAGGACATCCATTGAGAAATATTTTGCACATCCCTAAAGCCAGTGGTAGGCTCATCAAGTGGTCAATTGAGTTGGGAGAATTTGATGTTAAGTACAAGCCAAGGACGGTCATTAAAGCCCAGGCATTAGCTGACGTCGTGGTTGAATGTACCATCGACAACCAAGAAGTCGGGGGGCAAGAGATAGTACCTCAGGAATGTAATGAACCACATAAGGAGGGTACGGAACCCGTGCTCGAGGAGAAGGAATACTGGATGCTCTATTTTGATGGGGCATCAAAAAAGAAAAACAAGTGGTGCAGGTCTTGTTCTGCAAAGTCCCGATGGATTCACGATTGAATACGCCCTGAAGTCGGACTTCCCAACAACCAATAATGAGGCAGATTATGAAGCTTTGATAGTTGGACTTGGTCTGGAAGGAGTACTAAGGGTCAAGAATCTTAAAGTTTATGGAGATTCAAGGCTAGTTGTGGCCCAAGTCAACGGAGAGTTGAGGCAAGGGATGAAACAATGGCCAAGTACCTAAGGCTTGTGAAGGCAGTAATGACTCAATTTGATGAGTGCTACATAGAGAACATTTCGAGGGAGGAAAACATCAAGGCCGATGCCTTATCCAAGTTCGCCTCCACCGAGATAGAGAATTACACTAGAAGTGTCTACTTTCAAGTTCTGAGAGCCCTTACCATCGATTCAAAATTGGTCGCGCCTATTGGAGTCAGGGAATGTTGGATAGATCCCATAAAAGCACACCTCGAGACCGGTTGGCTCCCGACTGATGCCATGGAGGCACGAAAGTTATCTGTGAGGGCGTTAAGGTATGCCCTGATCGAAGGGATACTCTACAAGAAGTCTTTTGTGATTCCATATCTAAAGTGTTTGAGACCCGAGGAGGCCAAGTCAGCTATCGAGGAGGTCCATGAAAGGATTTGTGGACAACACTTGGGGGCAGGGCCCTAGCTCACAAGATAGTTAGACTCGAGTTCTATTGGCCTGAGATGATGCCGGATGCCAAGGAATACGTAAAAAAGTGTGATCGGTGCCAGAAAAATGCACCAGTGGTTAGGCAACCACCAGAGATGTTGACATCCATCAGCTCCCTCATTCCTTTTGCTATGTGGGGGATGGATATACTTGGGCCTTTTCCTATGGCCACAGCTCAAAAGAAGTTTCTGATTGTAGCTATTGACTACTTAACTAAGTGGATTGAGGCCAAACCCTTGGCTAAAATCACAACCAAACAAGTTGCGCAGTTCCTATGGGAGAATGTCATGTGTAGGTATGGAATTCCACGAGTCCTAGTTACGGAAAATGGACGTCAGTTTAATAATGAGGAATTCAGAAAGTATTGTGATGAGAATGGAATTGAGCTTCGGTTTACCTCAGTTTCCCACCCTCAAGCCAATGGGCAAGCTGAGGTTGATAATCAAATCATCCTTGATGGACTTAAGAAAAGGGTGGAATGGTCTAGGAACACTTGGGTGGATGAGTTACTACCTATACTCTGGGCATACCGCACCACCTACAACGTGACCACTGGGGCGACCCCATTCATGTTAGCTTACGGAGCCGAAGCTGTGGTACCCGTGGAAATCATGCATGCATCTCCATGGGTGAGAGCATTTGAACCCGACACCAATGAAGAAGGAATAAAACTGGCCCTTGACCTAATAGATGAGGTAAGTGATGAAGCTCATGCTAGGAATGTGGAACATCAGAAGAGAGCCTGCTTCTACTGTAATCTAAGGGTGAAAGAAAGGTTCTTTCATCAGGGGGACCTAGTACTCAAAAAGATTGAAGCAACCGGAGTTGGACAGAAGGGGAAGCTGGCCCCAAATTGGGAAGGCCCGTATAGGGTCAAAGGCACACTAGGACGAGGATCGTACAAGTTGGAGACTTTGGAAGGGAATGAGGTGCCTCGCACTTGGTACACATCGAACCTCAAAGTCTATTATGTTTGATTATCCTGCGTAGGACATAGCTTATATCTAGTAGGAAAGTAAAAATAAGGTCGACGAAACCATGTCAGAGTTTTCAAACTCCGAGTAGGAAGTAGAGTACTTATGTAAGGGCTGGATCCGTTTCAAGATTCATTTATGCAATTGTGCAATTTGATTTTCAGTATTCTTTGTGTTCATATTTTATGTTTGGTATGTATCAATGCATAACTAAATTGCAAGCCTATAAAGGCCAAATACAAATGACACAACTACTAAGTAGAAAGAAAAACTGGAAAATGCATGAATAAATAAACAAGCCCGAAGGCTATAAGTTAAGGTTTACAAACCAAGAAAACAAAATATCAAAAGTACAAATCGAATGCCATACAGGGCTAACATAGAAAGCTAAGTCACAGCCCCCCTGGAGGAAGCTGATCTCTCCTCCTCTCCTTGAGTCTTCGAAGTCTTCGAAACACCAGCAGAGTGAGAAGGGGATGTAGCAGTGGTATCCGAGGCCCTCCGGAGAGGGGAAGCCTCAGGATCAAGAATCCTATCTCTCCCCTCCATACTCTCATCCTCACCTTCTTCCTCCTCAATAGGAGAAATAACAGGAAGATGAGGGCTCGGAAAATCCTCATGAGAAAACAACCCAGGGTGCTTTTTAAGCACCACCTCCAGAGCCTCGTTCCAGCCATCAGTGTACTGGACAGGGTAAAGAACCTTATCGCGCCTCTCCAGCAAGGTCTGAAAATCTCGAGAATCCATGTATTCGTCGATGAGTTCCTCCTTCTTTGCCCTTAAGTCCACAAGTTCAGCCTGGACAGCTTCCAGCTCCTCTGCCTTCCCCTTCAGCTTTTCCTCGATTTCCCCACAACGAATCTTCTCCTTCTGGAATTTAGTCTCGAATGACCTAGCCTTATTTTTCCAGGCTTTAGCCTGATGGGTCATGCTCTGGAAATGGACATTAGCCTGCCAAGGAGATTAGTTCAAAAGGGGCTACAATATCAGACAATATTAAATTGAAGGAAAAAGAATAATAAAGAAAACATACAGAGGCTAGGGCCTGGGCACCCAAGTGCTCAGCTTCCTCCATATTCCCTCCAGACACAAAGTCCTTGTAGTCACAAGGGGTGATAGAGTTCAAGGACCAATCCATGGAATGCTTCGTGGATCCCACCACTGAATCCTGCTTCCTGAAGCCCCAAGGGGCCCTGTATATTGTAGATTGGACATTCACTTGTTGACGTCCACCTTCCAAATCTATAGGGATCAAATCCTGCTTTTGCACCTTGTGAGGGCACAAGAAGGAAGGCTCAGTGGGTTTGCCCCTCATGTCAAGGGCCCTCTTTGCCCTTTTCATACGGGCAGTCTCCTCATCATCAGGCTCGGTAGCCTTCATTGTCTTCATAGTAGCTACACAAGCATGAAAGAAAATGTTGGTATAAGACAAGCTAGAAATCAAAGAAAATCACAGAGGAATAAGGAATTACCCAAATCAGAAACAGCTGAAAGGCCACGGCCCTTAGAGATTCCTCATTGATGAGATCCCAACATAGAGTTTGCCCATTATCTTTGATAAGTGCTTCATAGGCAGCTTGTTCCTCCGTGTTGAGAACAATTTTGTTCGGGTTGCTATCAGCTACTTTACCAAACGACTTCCTGAAGAGGGTGTCCCAATCACCCCCTTCCCAAACTAAGTACATGAATTCTTCCTTCCACTTAGGGTTGTTGTCAACAACTGAATGACCATTAAAAATGTGTGGGATCCTGGGGCATTGTCTAATATAGACCCACCCCTGTTGGTTAAAAAAATATTGTAAAATTGGAAGATTTTCCTAAATAAGGATACAAAAAGAGGGAAGTTGTTCCTGAGGCATAATACCATAAACTAAAGAATGGAACGCCACGCATTTGGGGGTAATTGACATGGACTATTTGAACATCAGCTAAAAGTTTGGGAATAAATTCGTGGAAAGGAAACCTAAGCCCAGCTAAAAGGGCATCTCTAAAATCACAAATCCCAATGGGCCTCCAATGGCAAGGCCTGTCACCAGGCCCAACCTTGACAAGTTTAAAAGGGGGACTAACACCATAATTTTTATTATAACTCTTGATCATATCGTCATAATGAAACTTATTACAGTAGTTATATGCATCTAAATCAGATAAAGAAGGGTAGTCATCCCCACGAATACTGATCATCTAGGTTAAATTGATGTAAGAAGAACGAATTTCAATGTCGCTACCTCTTTTAGAAGCAGAGTTCATTTTGGCAAGGTGTTGCGCAGCTTTGTCCGCCATTAATCTTCAAAGGAGGGAGGCTTGAACCCAGAAAACGTGATGAAGAAGATGAAGATGCAAGAGAACCCAGAAATCCTTGAATATCCCTCGAAAAAAACCAAAAAATGACGGGAGATTGCCGGAAAATTCCTTAAAACTTCGTCGGAAATATCTTCTACTTAGAGAGAAATTAGAGAATGTTTAGAGGAAGGATTTTGAGGAAATTATAGTGTTTAAGTGTGAAGTGAGAAATGATTCTCACTCACTCTTTTATAGAAATTTTCCAACCGATAATAGCAGGAGAATCATAGGTAACCGGTAACAACCGGTTAAGGGCCACAAAAGCCCCATAGGCCCAAACAAGGGAAAGATCTGGAAGGTCCTAGAATAAGCTAAAAAAAACCCAAGACAATGGATTAATTATAATCCAAAAATATGACTAAGAAATGGGTTACAGGCCCAATAGGCGTAGCAAGCCCAATAAGCCTACAAATTTAGTCCATTGAAGGACCCATAAAGGAAATAAAAGAAAATTTAAAGTTAATTTTCGAATACAATTCCAGTCAAAATTTGATCGGAAATTCCAATCGAAATGTCCTCGACCAGAGTGCAAAAAATGGCTTAAGTCGAGCAGGATCCTAATCGATTTTTCGACTAGGATTCATTTGTCAAAAGCCTTGCCCAAAGTTTATAATGGGAGGCCCAAGAAAATTTATAAGCCCAAGTTGCACGCTCATGAAAATAAAGAGGCCCCGTGAGAAATGCGCAAAGATAAAAATAAAAAATTGAATTAGTACCGACCAAGATCCTGGTCGAAAATTCGACCAGGAATCCTAGTTGAAGAGTCATCGAGCAGGTTGTTAAAATTGACTTAAGTCGACCTGGATCCTGGTCAAAAATTCGACCAGGAATCCTAGTTGAAAAGTCTTCGAGCAGACTGCAAAAATCGACTTAAGTCGACCAGGAATCCTAAGTGAAGACCCATCGACTAGGTTGCAAAAATTGACTTAAGTCGACCAGGATCCTAGTCGAAAGTTTGAGCAGGAATCCTGGTCAAAGTTCCATCGACCAGAATGATGGAAAATGAGTTAAGTCGACCAGGATCCTGGTCGAATTTCGATCAGGAATCCTGGTTGAAAGTTTTCAATAATTTTGCTAATTTTCATTAGAAAATAGCATTTTTTGGAGAAATATAAGAGGAAAAATTGCAAAATTATTCCCAAAAGTTATATGCCCAAGATACTTCTGATAAATAAATAGTGGAAAATACCCGTGAGTATGAGAAAAATGCAAGAAAATTGTTTATAATTTTCTGTAAGACAAAAATATAATTGTTTAGCCTCGAATAAGGCGAATCGTCATAAATGTGTAGGTCGCTCTACACTTTACACTCAAGACGACACCTGTGAAACACTAGTGTACATGAACCTTTTACCTTCAATGAAAACCTGATCAGTTTTCTTAGAAGTTGGGGGGCAAATGATATGGGCTGAAAGTAAGCCCTAAAGCACATTTAATGATACATTAAATGAACCTAGGTTGGTCCAAAGTCAAAGTCCAGTTATCAGACCCAAAATCCTAATTATAATAGTAAATTCGTAATTAAATAAATCAGCCAATGTAGGGCTCCGTATTTGAGTCCAATGGGGACCCAAAATCTTCATGGAGTAGTTCCCAAGTCATACAAGTCCAAAATGAATCAGCCTTCCTCATGGAAGGATCCAGAAGTCTATCTTAAGCGGGTATCTTGTCCAGCAAGATACCAAACCCTACCCTAATCCCAAGGCCCTCAAGGCCTATATAAGGACCTGATCGTTCACAAACAAAACTACGTTTTTTGGCTTGATTCTTGATATTTACAAGATACGTAGGCATCTTGTGAGGACCCGAGTTAAGTCACGAAATACTTGATCAGCCATTAAAGCTCGAAGCTCTCCCTAATCCTATCATTCAATACGCAATAAATACACCCTAAATTTTATCCCATAACAGTAAATATGTACTTTTTTCTGAAATAAGTAACTTATTTTTGCAAGATAACTAATATTAAACTCCCCATACACATTTTTTTCTAAAAAAATAATATGTAAATACAATTTTTTTTCCTAAATAAATAACTTATAAGCCCGTGTTAAGATTTGGCAAACGAGACCAAATAATACTATCACATTACTATGCATCAACTTGACCTGAACTTTCTTTAAAATATTGCAAGATTGTAGAAATTTTCTTTCTATCCAGAACTGTTTAAGCAGGTTTTTGGCACATGAAACATGACAATATGACATGATTATCACCATCGGACCCTAGAAAATTTCACAAGATTTTCAAAACATCTTGAATTTCAGGAAACGGACTTTCGCAGTATGGATTTTCGAAGTTCACTAATATGTCCCAAAAATTTAAAAGTCTGCAAACAGTTGTAGCTTTTGACACAATTCTTTAGCATATGCATTTTGTAATCTGACTCAATTAAGGCTCAAACATGATATCTTAAAAAAATGTGTGCACCTTTCTAGAGATCTATTATGGAATGTATGTCTTGAACAAAAGGCTACATAACTTTTGCACTATATTACCTACTTAATTCACATAATATGGGTTTCTATCAACCTTAATGACTCTTATCTTATTACTTTGCTCAAGTATTAAGCCAAGAACAATGCCAAAACATGAAACTAATTTGATCAATGATCAGGAAAACTAAAAAAATGACTAAAGATATTAGTTTATAGTTGAATATGAGCTAGTACTAGCAAGTTCATCGTATGCACAATACTATGTCTTAGGCAACCTAAAGGAATTCCCCAAGTATGTGGGAACAAATACGTATAATGAGAATGGATTATTGTCTGGTTTGCTTTTTACATGTTTGTGTTTCATGATCAGAATGAACCAATACCAAAACAATGTGTTCACGTATTCATTATTCACCTCGGAGGCTGGGCAAAGTTTTCAACTCATACCTTAATGCTCCCGATAGTTTTTTAAATTCAACAAACATGAATACATCATCAAATTTTTATCTCCTAATTATGTAATCAATACACAATTTATATATCACAACATTATCTGGAACCTCCATATTTCTCCCATTTTTTATCTCCTAATTATGTAATCTATACACAATTCTATATATCATCATACATTAGTTTTATCATCATTTCTTCCAAGCACTCTAACAAATGCTTGACAACTATTAAGGAATTCCATTCAACAGCCAAAAACATAAAATGTATTATTATCTACAATTTGCATGAGAATTCTATTTTCAGGGGACGTAGATTTATTTTGTGTCCTCTGGTGATATTCTAAACCTATGATGCACATTTAAGCTTCTGTAGGCAGGGCAATGTGGCTATCCGAGCAACTAGACCAACAATGTTTAGCTGGTCCAGGCTCAATGATCCATTAGATAAAGAACTATGGTGTTTTCCACATGATACGACAAAGAAAGTGTTTTTAAATAAGGTGTCCAAACATTTAATTTTTGGCAATAGAAGTCCCGATTCAATGGTTGAGAACAGTTTCAACAGCTCCTATTGGGTCCACTTCACTTTGTGAGCTTGGGCTAGGGCCTTTTAATATATAAAGCCCATGTTAAAAGAAAACAAATAAACCGCATAATAGGATTCATTTTCCTTTTTTTAGGAAAAATAATATTTATTTATATACATCAATGAATAGATAAATTTGCTAGTACATCCCCGTTACACAAAGCCGGTACTTTAAAATCTAAAGCATATTGGCTACACATTGTGCTACTGAATTAAAAGATATGTGAAGGAAATAAAGATCTCTGGAATTCTCGACAACTGTCTTCTCACACAATTCTCTAATGATCACATCCAAATCCTCACATTGATAATGATCTTCTTTGAACATGTGAACTGCAACTTTACAATCAGTTGAGATTCTGTAAGATGTGAGGGATATTGACTGTTCTAGATTAATTTCATGTTGAATAGAATAAAGTTCAGCAACTAAAGGAGTAACAGGCCTATCCCCGTAGCAATATGATGATGCTAAAACTTGTCCATATTCATTTTCTAACACACAAAGTAGAAACACTCAGACAAACACAATAAGCAACGTAAAGAGAGTAGCAGCTAGAAAAAGAAATAAAGTTTTACATTTTTTTTGGTTCCATGTTGTTGGTTGTCTTGTCTAAATTATATACTCATAATATATTTCGACCTGGTGAGTCCTCGGTTCTTTTTTTTGTAGCCTTCTTGATAGATGTTTAGTTGTATATTGTATATCCAAGATTGTATTCTTGATGGTATTGTGAGCATAGGAAAGATTATTGTGATCCGATTATTAAACATTGGTAGTTTAAAAGGACTAAGGTTCCTATGATTTTTTCAGATTTGGGTATTCCATGCAAAAATCTTTTGTCTTACTCCATTCTTGTTATTAGAGTTAATATGGCTTCTGTGCTTGGTTGAATTTTTGTTGTTGAGCTGTAGTGTTTGTTACATAACTTGGTTTTTGACACACAAAAAAAGAGGAAATATTTGAGATTGATGCAGAGGTTCTTGTATAATCAACACTAATATTTGATTAATAGAAATCTTTATTCCAACAATATATTATAAAGCAATGGCTGCTTCACATTTCTGATATAGTTGCACGCATTTATTGCAAAACTGATATAATTGGGTTGAGTATAGCAATAATGGTATAGTGTGTCACTTCAAGTGGCGACTCGGAAAAATTTTGCCACTTCAAGTGGCGACCACTCCTGGCATGTCACTCGAAGTGGCATACTACTAATTTTTAATTATTTTTTTTATTTTTTCCCTTGTTTTTTGTCGTTAGCTATTTTGTAGAGTGAGTTAAATGTGCTTTATTAACAGTCATTTTGACAGGATTATAAAATTATATTTCCATTTTTTTTTTGGTCCGTATCAACTTTGAACGTTCTACTTTGCAACAAGCCAAAAATTTCGAAATAATATTATGTATAACTATATTATTTTTTATTGCGAAGATGACAAGAACACACAAATTTTAAGTTAATTAGTTCAAGGAGGCATGTTTAGGAGACTAAAAAACATATTTCTACAAAAAAATTTCATTTTTTTATTCCTTATTAAAATTTTGGATGTTCTAGTTTGTTACAAATCAAAAAATACTTTGTATAATTATGATTTTTTAAGAACCAAAAATGACTACAGAACACAATTTTGTAAAATGACTACATATTACAAATTTGTATAACTATGGTAGAAACACAAAAGGATTTACAAAATTTAAGTTCATATTAAATCTTGGATAAGGTAGTAGAATATAATCATATTGCACACCATTAGGTTTCGAACACTTGAAGAAAGTAAAATGAAACTGATATTAAAATCACACGAATTCAAATGAAAATAACGAAGTTCATGTAGGAAGTTAAATCACATAAAACAAACCATATGAATGAAAATATGCAAAGTACATATAGGAAACAACGTAAGACCCCATCGAAACGTTGTGGACAAAGTTTGCTCCATTTTGTATGTCTTTCTTGATTACACCAGCTACACTCTTCCCCGAACGCGACTGGTCCATCTCAATTCGAATTCTTACATACTACCCCTTCTGGCCACGTTTCTTCTTTATCTTCCTATAGGCTTAATTGGGTACCAACTTACCAATCATCTGCCACTCAATTAGTAAGACGTAGTTCCAAGATTCTATAACTGGCAATGGAAAATATCAAAGGTTCCCATAACTGACGCAATTTAGATGTGTAGTGGTAAGGTCCAACCAACTTCTTCCAATTAAGATTTTTCGCCAAACAACCAGCTAATACATTAGAACAAGGCATATGGTGGCACATCCACTTTCCACAAGTGTAGGTGTGATTACGAATGTCCATATTTTGCTTGTATCCCCATTTCGTTGCTCCTTTGATCCGATAGCGTTGCGTAACAACTAAGAAAATGCCATGCTGACGACTGAATGTTTTCACGTATATGCTTTAGCCTTCTCCATATATCTGGTTATCATCTTATTAGTCCTTCGATAGAATTGTTCACCCTGTTGCATACCATCAATGGCTTAGTTTCGCTATGTATTCACAATTATCTCGGTCTTGTAGAATATTTACTCCATCATTGCCGTAATAGGAAGAAAATGAGCCATTCTTATGTCACCATTAAAGTGGCTTGTCCATAACGAGCACCACCAACATCGTAACATATGGTCCATAATTCTGGATCAATGTTGACCTGGTACTATAAAGCAGGGGGTGAGATCACGCCTATTATCTTCATGTAGGCATTGTGCTTTCGTATTTGCGGGGTACTTCTAGCTATCCACATCAACTCTTTCAAGTCTCCACCTGGATAATTACCGGAAAAGTTACTTCTCACATTACAGCTTGAGATTCATTCAGAGTTAGTATGGGAGGGGAAAGTATGCATGTTTTTTATAATTCATATACATGTTTATACTAATTTGGTACTATGGGATAGTATGTAATGACATATACGTACATGCGATTTTTTGTAGATTACAAAAGATTTTCCTCTACGTACAAACTTCAAGTCTTACTAGGATGTGGTTAGGGAACATCCACTGCCAGGAGATGTGATTGCAGCCACTAGGGCTACAGGTTTATTTGGTGTATATCAGACAGGGATGATGAGACATGATACCGGACTCGTTAGTGCTTTTGTTGATAGATGGTGTCTTGTATACTTGTACAAGTAGTTGTGTTCGGGAAGTACTGCGAAGAAGGAGAATATATGCGGTTCCATGACTACATTTCAAGTACACGCCCTTTCACTCTTTCCAGCTTAGATTTTTCATATTTTTCAGTTTATATTACATGATTTAACTATTTTCATGCATGTATATTAGATATGGATATATGAGCATTTTAGTAGGCTAACTCCAGTTCCAAAAGAACCTAATTTGATGCAGCATCCTCATGGACTTAGGTAACTGACTTAACTAATGCACTTTTTATTATTATTATTACATCCTTGGTTATTTAGCTTAATAATCCGCAATAACGATTTCAAGTGGGTCAGGATTCGTTTGAACTCTTAGGAGGTGGCAGGTCACAATTCCCTTTTGGTTCGTTTCAAGCTTGATTGCATGGTTGAGAGTGATTTCATATGGATGCCTTATGGGACTGTGCACCTGATGCTTTTGAGATTTTTGATTATGAAAGAGCACTTATGACCGCACCTTGTCCCTTGATATTCGAGAGTTTGGTGGAGTGGTGTTATATAGATCGAGTTACCAGGCAGTTCGGATTTTTTCAAATGATTCAGAGTCTTTCACCATTGCCCGGGCACGTTAGTTTTCAGGGGGCACCCGGGGATTGGACATACCACTGGAGGCTGTCATTTAGAGTTGGCATTCACGAGGGGATCACATCATGGCACAATATGAGCAATCACAGCTATAGAAAGAAATTTTGAGTTAAGAAAGATATAGATCTTGAGCAAGTTTTACTAAAAAAGAACAAATGCAAAAATCCAATTAATAACAATTAATCGAATTAATTTAAGTTAATGTTTAAACCAATACAAACAAACTATTTTATCATGTTTTAGATCATGTATGTTAGATACCAATTGTTAGGTCCCGTCTTCCAATTGTTAGGTCCTGAAAATGAAATGTTAGTTCTTAAAAATCAATTGGATTGATGGATACCAAATTTGATACCAACATTGGTCCTATATATGAAAGTCTGTTAACAATAACAACAAAACAAAGATTTAAACTAAAAACGCAGGTGTTGTGTGTGTTAATCAGAAGAACAACAAAAGAACTGTAAGAACCCAGATTTTGGGTGGAATTAAAACTTTTATGTATTTAATGATGTAAGAATGAATAGTGGATATGGCTACAGTGTAATAATTGATAATTGGGAAAGAATGAATAGAATTCGACTTTATTATGTTTATGTCTTGAAGAATGCTAAAGGGTGACAACATAGGTAAGAATAATCTATCTTCTAAAGGAATAAGATATGGCAACTTCAAGCAAGAGAATACTCTCATGTCATCCAGATCGATAACGATTAATCCAGTAGTTCCGTAAAAAGGTTAAGGAACGATCGAAAGAGAATACGGACAATTATACAACCCTAAGAGAACAAGTAAAGAATACAGAATGAATAGTGTTTTGGTGGGAGTACATAATAATATGAGACAACGCTATATAGAAGTATTCGGAACGGATTTCCGAGTTCGTATTAGTGATCCAGGGGGAAAATAAGTGTATGTAAAAGCTGTCGGATTCTGAAAAACCGCACTTTTATTTTCTCCGAGAGTTCCCTGGACACTGATAGCCTTAAGTATTTAACGAATGGATTAAAGGAATATAAAATGGAAAGTTAGAATGAAAGATGGAGAATGAAAGTATTAATATTAAAGAGGATTCCCGGTAAACCCTAATTAGAAATCCGTGAAATATTCTCACGAACGATCAATCGAAACGGGTAATAACCGGACACAGAAACAAGCAGAGGAAGCAAGAGTCTTGTGCAAGCTACTAGTATAAATATCTAGTAACTAAACTAGAAGCAAGGAACTAGCAACTTAGAGGAAGAACTAAGTACTTAGCAAGTAACTACCTAGTTAAGCTTTAACCACCACAAAACCAACACATGTCTTGCCATTTGATCATCCAACACCTCACCACTTTATTAAAGTGACTTTTACAAGATATTATGTTGTAAGTGGATGAGAGTAAAGGAGATTAAAACACAAAAAATCAAAGAAACCAAGCAATTCTCTCCCCCCCTTGCAAACAAGAACCATTCGGCCATTTCCATAAATTCCAAATCCAAACTCAACCTTCCTACCATTGTTTGTTCTTCAAATTTTTAAGGTGAGACTTACATTTCATAAAACTTATCTCCTCAAAATCTTAGCTTCAAACTCATCCATTTCCATTTTCAAAAAAATCAAACAAGAGGAGGGTGAATAGTGTTCATCATATACTAACTTTGTTTTCTTGGTTTTTCATGGTTGATATAGCAAGCATACTCACTCCTAAGGACCATACAAGGCATAGTAAGGCTATATCACTATCTAAGGAAGGTATAAAGCTCTTGAAACCCTAACCCTTGTTTGAGATTTAAGCATGTTTTTGATAGTTATAACTTAGTTATGGTTATGTTAAAGTTATAAGCATGATTATGTATGGATTTTGGATTAATGATGTAAATAGCTAGATGAACGGAAAGGCATTGCTTGGCCTCAGTTCATGTGTATAAGTCATGTATATGTTGTTTGGGTTGGATACTATGTTTATGGGAAGATTCGAAATTGATAGATATTCGATTTACAGCCGTTATAATGCCCGATTTTACAATACCATGTTTTGTATGCCATTTTCCATGTCGAACCCCTACTGTCCAGAGATCTTATCTGCAATGATAGGATAGGTAATGCTCTAAGCTTCGTTTTGATATAAAGATCACATGAAACGGACTTACGGTTTAGGATTTATGACCAAATTACTAAAAGTAGTTTGAATCCGTAAATGAAAGTTCGTAACTGAAATTGAACCCTCGTAAGCTATGTAACGTCATGGCGAATCTTGGTAAATAAATACTAGGGGTAAGAAGGAAGGTGTGAAAGAAAACCGTATGTCAAAAAGAGCATTTTTCGATTTATTAAAAATGTTCGAGTAAAGGTTAAACGCGAACGAACCCCTAAAAAGACGACTCTTTTATAACTTTGGTAAAACACTTAGAAAACGGGCGATAAAACTCGGAGTATAATATTGGTTCGTAACGATCAACCTTAGAACTCATATGACTTAAGTATGTCCCAAGTATAAGTGCAGTGACATGTCGTATTAACGAACGAATGTCGGGTCGGATCAGTGATGATAAGTAATCCACTAAAAGGGGTATAACGAGATAACTCGAGAACGTGTTTCGATTTAAGTATAACTTAACTTTTAATATGTTAAGTGATTAATCCCGAATGCCTTGGCTATTTATAGATCACCAGGCTGAACCGGGACCCGCTACCACTACCCCTTACCGTACTCGACTACCAGGCAAGTTTCAATTCCCTTCTTTTAGGCTGTTGTTGTGATTGAATAAGTATATATATATGATTGCCGATATACATATGCCATTGCATGCATGCCTACTTTCAAGTTGAATTGATATACTTGTTCCCTGAATGTTATTGTTGGCTTATAAGCTAGATAGTTAGATATCAGTTATAAGCCGAGGATTGTAAGACCCTCATAGAAGGGCATATACATCTTATTAATCGAATATATATCGGGAGTCAATATTCCTTGATATATCGAGATTACCTCGGAAGAAAGTATTTAATTAAATATTTTCTATTATTCAAGCGACGAATATTATTTGAATATTCGTTCGAGATTATTTATTTAATGATCCTTACTTCAAATAATTATTTGAACGTAACTATTCAACGAATAATATTTCTCAATATTCATTCAGAGTCGAATTGATTATCGACTATTATTTCGAATATTCTTCTAAAGATGAGTCTATTAAATGAATATTATTTGGATATTCTTTTAGATTATTATTTTATTAAATAAATATTACTTTGAATATTCATTTAAGATATTAAATACTTGATGAATATTATTTTAATATTCATCTGAAGCTTGATTTAATTATCGAATATTATCTCGAATATTCCTTAAGGCTTGGATTACTAAATGAATATTACTTGATATTCATTTAGGATATTATTCATTAAATGAATATTACTTTTGAATATTCATTTAAATTCCTAATTAATTATGAATATTACCTTAAATATTCTTTTCAGGTCTAATTAATTAATGAATATTGTTTTGAATATTCATTTAAATATTTATTTATTCAATAAATATACTCCTGATATTTCTTCAGGGATTATTTTGAGAAATACTCTGACTAAAGATATTCTTTCATATTCCCAATTATTCTTTCAATATTTCAACTCAATAAATATTCTCTGAATATTTATTCCATACTTAAAATAATCTCGATAAGGTTTATCTTCTTCGATTATTACAGAAAATATTTCGAAGTCATATTATTATTAATCTTATATCAAGAAAGGTTCTCAGACATCATTCTTCTTTGAGTCTATCTCCTTAATAATAAGGGAACCTTACTTGGAAAATGTTATTTATCTTGTCGACTTCCCGGTCATAAAGTATTCCCTTCACCCGCAACTCGGGTGCTGTTGACTTATTAAGTCGTTGCTTACCTTCTCATCTTTCGAGGGGTAAGATTACTGGAACAAGTTGATATCCGTTACCAAGTAATAGCTTGGGAGTTATTGGTAAATTTTCCTTTCCAACTAGATACGACTACTTTGTGGAGTCTTATCAACAAGTCTTATACTTGGGGAAAGGGGGACGAACGTTACATTCAGAATCATGAATTCTATTTGAACTAGGAGTCGTGTAAGAGGCCGAGTAGCGCCGGTCCATCCCCTTGGCCCAACCGTTGGCCGGGGAGAGCTAGCAAGGCGGTATACAAGTAAAGCCGTCAGTTCTTCCTTCTACCGGTAGTAAATCTAAATTGAGCTGTACGATCTCGACTGATCATCAAGATTGGAACAGCGGGCGCGGTGAATACTCCATCATTGGTTCATCATCCAAATTTATTTATTTCCTGCAACATGATTACTGTTGGCAGAGTTGGAAAAGTGTCATAACTGGAATTGCAACCTTTTCTTGCAAGTTCCTCTTCTTAATAACAATAAGAATATCTCGCTTACTTCGATGTAGCAGATATTTCTTCAAACAAATACTTTCAGTTACCTTGTAACTTCATCGTTCATATTATACTGGCATCATTTCCGTAAATGCATGGCATATGGTTTGAAAGATAGCTTTGAACTGTTTTAAATTATCGTTCAGTTATATATTTGTTGGTGGGCTTTCGCTCACCCTTGCTTTGTTTATACTATGTCACAACAACAGCTAGGACAGATGGCTCGCGTCAGGCGCACTCGGCGCAAGCAGGTTACCCGACCCACCGGACTACCCGCTGAGATGCTGGCCGCCATTGCTGAGGTAGCATAGTTAGACAGCTTTTGTTTCCTGTTTAACTATATGTATAATTAATGTAATCAACGGCAAAACTTTTAAACCTATGATGTTATCCTTTTGGGATTGTAATAACTTTTATTCGTAAACCCTTTAATGTAAGACTTATTTCAATTTCATCTCTGGGACTATAACTGTTGTGTGTGTGAGTGGTAATTATTGTGGGGTCACAGCATGTGATTTATTTATTGTGGACTCAAGTCAAGTATTATGAATGGATGTAAGACCGTAACCACCAGATCCCTGACCCCGGATCTGGGGGTGTTACAGAGATGGTATCAGAGCGAGAGTTATATATCCCAAGAGATGATACGACGTTATATAATAATAAATTCAATAATATAATAAGAACCCTTGCCAGGTTCACCTAAAACCCTTACGGGAACTTTTTAAGTATCATGATAGTAACATAGTTCGTCTTGTGTAGGCGAGCGATTTGTCGGCCCAGGAGGCAGCTGCGAGACAGCATGATGAGGACATGTTCCGGACTAGGGACCCATACTATGAGCACTTGCCTGAGGAGGATACTGAGCCTGAGGAGGAGGACGCTGAGGAGGTCCAGGTTGATGCTGATACTGATGTGATCGAGTCTGAGGAGGAGGACCCTGAGGAGGTCCAGGATGATGCTGACACAGATGTTGTTGAGACTGAGGGGGAGGAGGACCCGGAGGGGATCCAGACAGGACAGGATGCTGAGTTAGTAGTTGAGGATGATGATTATTGGGTTGTGACTGAGATCAGGACTTTGGGAGGTGACACTGACATGACCACGGATCAGGTGGTGCCGGTAGATGAGGGTGTTGAGGGAGATATAGATGAGCCAGTAGTTGGTGCTGTAGGGAGTTCTGGACTTTTTGTGCCACTCCTCCCTGTTGAGAGAGCCCCTACCCCACCACCACTACCTGTGAGCCCGTACCCCGACGAGTTTGAGGAGCTTACCCCAGAGCCCCAGCAGACAGAGACTGCCGCTCCAGCTGAGCCATCCACCCCACCTCATGCCCCGATAGGAGGAGTCCCAGTATGTGTTCACAACTTGATTGTGAACGGGCTTTATAGAGAGTTGTATGTGGCAGATGCCAGGTTGGCAGAGTCTAGGAGTGAGTTAGCAGCAGAGAGAGCCGCCCGGATGAGGGTGCAGGGCAGGAGGACTATCAGTGACAGAGTTGGGTATAGGGCTGTGACCCGCATCGAGCTGAGGGCTCGGGTGAGGGTGCGACAGTTGCCTACTGATGGGCATGGTAGGGTAGACAGAGCAGAGGCTGAGGAGGTGTTCCGCATCGCCATGGGGAGGGTTCGGAGGATGTTTCGTCGTGGCGGCTGATTTCAGATGTAGTGATGCAGTGGTCTAGTTGTCTAGTCATGTACGGACATAGTAGTGCCGGCTTTTGTAGGGATGGTTTTCTTGTACTTGGTTTCCCTTTTTGCAGACTAGACAGATAGACAGCATATTTCACATTTGACTTGTTGTTGTTGTTAGGATGGTTGTACTTTAAACTATCGTTGTAACTCGGATGTTGTACCTTTTCGGTACCTGGTATATATTTGTTTCCATTTCAGTCATTACAATTTTGTTGGGATGTGATCACGAGTTTATTAGCATATGTATTACTTTTCGATTAAGTTGCCATGAGATATAAAACTGTGGGATTTTAAACCCAATCATGTAAAGAAATGTGCAAGGAAAAAAATCCTTAAAAACAGATAAGGGAACCTAATGTATAATTTTCCAAATTTTCAGTAAAATGCCTCCAAGACGAATGGGCACTAGGGCTAACCCCCGCGAATCTACTGACCAAGAGAGTCGCAACCAACACGAGGAAAACCGTGAAAGTAGTGAGGAACAAGATCAGGACTATAATGAGCAAGAAGATTCCCAGTATGGAGCAGAGGATGAACCCCTGTACTCTGAAGAATTTGAAAGGGAAATAGAGGGTGGAGAAACTGAAGTAGAACAGGAAGGGGAGAACCAGGGCGGAAACCCCATGGGCCAGTTTATGGATCTACTTAGGCAGAATTTGAACCAATACCCCCAACCACCACCAAGCAACAACACTTCAGTGGCAAATTCCTTTAGGGCCTTTAAGTCCCTTAAGCCCCCAGAGTTCCACGGATCGGCTGATCCCGTTGAGGCGAGGGCCTGGATCAAAGAAATGGAAAAGTCTTTTGAGATTCTGAGTATCAATGAGGCTCAGAAGACTGTTTTTGCTACTTACCTACTAAAGGGAGAGGCCAATTATTGGTGGGAAGCCAAGAAAAACATGGAGACTGATGCTGTCATAGCCTGGGAAAGGTTCAAACAATTATTCCTGGAGAAGTACTTTCCGAAGTTCATGAAAACCCAGATGGAACTTAAGTTTTTGGAACTGAAACAGAACAATATGTCAGTGGCGGACTATGAGGCCAAATTTACTGAGCTATCGAGATTTGTGCCAGAGTTTGTAGACACAGAAGAGAAGAAAGCTAACAGGTTTCAACAAGGGCTGAAGCAGTGGATCCAGAATAGGGTGGCTGTTTTAGAGATTACAGATTATGCCACCTTGGTGCAGAAGGCAACCATTGTGGAGGCTGGTAGTGATCAGATGCAGAGAGAGAGAGAGAAAGGGGGGATAAAGAGAAAGCATGTTAGTATGGGCGGAAGATCCGCTGGAGGAAAACCCCCAACCAAGTTTAATCGAGGAGCGGTTTCCCTACCAGGGAGGAATGTAGGGTTTAAACCATCTGCTAGTGTAAGTGTGAGCCAGGGCGGCCATCAATCAGGAATGTCCCGTTCCAACCCTTCTCGACCTCTATTGCCATTGTGTGCTACTTGTGGGAAGAGGCACTCCGGGGTGTGCAACCTGAAGCAGATAAACTGTTATAAGTGTGGGCGAGCTGGGCATTATGCCACCTCTTGCACCACGGTCATCCCTAACAGCACAACCTGTTTCCAGTGTGGACAGCGAGGGCACATGAGGAAGGATTGCCCAAAGAGCAAACCAGCAGCAACAGGAGCAAGCAAGGTTGCCTCAAATAGGCCACCAACTGCTAGGACTTTCAATATGTCAGTACAAGATGCCGTGAGGGACACAGATGTGATAGCAGGTACTTTTTCTCTCAATTCAGTCCGTGCAAATGTCTTATTTGATTCAGGAGCAACTAAGTCTTTTATATCTAGAGATTTTACGCATAAGTTGAAACTTAAAACCCAGCAACTAAGAGATTCCTTACTAGTAGAAATATCTAATCAGGAAATCGTACCGGTTAATCAAATTCACCCCGATTGTAAGCTAGAAATAGGAGGACGATCCTTCTATGTCGATTTAATTCCTTTTAAGCTAGGGGAATTCGATGTCATTTTGGGTATGGATTGGTTGTCTCGCAATGATGCGCGGATAGATTGTAAAGGGAAAAAGGTTAAGTTAAAAACCCCAGGGAAGAAAGAAATAGTGTTCAAGGGGATGCGACAGACCCAGAAAATTCTGACCATGGCGCAAACCAAGAGTTTGTTACGAAAAGGGAACGAGGCTTATTTAGCCTACGTTATAGACACTCAGAAGGAAGTGCCAAGATTGCAAGACATTCGGGTAGTTAATGAGTTCGAGGACGTGTTCCCACAAGATCTTCCCGGACTACCACCTGATAGGGTAATTGAGTTTGCCATCGAATTAGCCCCGGGGACGGCGCCAGTTTCGAAGGCCCCGTACCGACTAGCCCCAATAGAAATGAAGGAGCTAGCTGAACAATTACAGGAATTGTTGGATAAGGGCATGATAAGGCCCAGTGTGTCGCCTTGGGGCGCACCAGTGTTGTTTGTTAAGAAAAAGGATGGAAGTATGAGGTTATGCATCGACTACAGAGAATTGAACAAGCTAACCATAAAGAATAAGTATCCATTGCCTAGGATAGACGATTTGTTTGACCAACTAAGAGGAGCTGAATACTTCTCTAAGATTGATTTGAGAACAGGATATCACCAACTGAAGATCAAACCTGAAGATATCCCGAAGACTGCATTCCGCACCAGATATGGACATTATGAGTTCTTAGTTATGTCATTTGGATTGACCAACGCCCCAACAGCCTTCATGGACCTAATGAATAGAGTGTTCAAGGAATATTTGGACAAATTCGTGATAGTTTTCATTGATGATATTCTCATCTACTCAAAGACAGAGGCAGAACACGCTGAACATTTAAGGATAACCTTAGAAATACTCAGGAAAGAGCAGTTATATGCCAAGTTCTCCAAGTGTGAGTTTTGGAAAAATGAGGTACAATTCTTAGGGCACGTGATCAATAAAGAAGGAGTGTTGGTTGACCCCTCCAAGATAGAAGCAGTTTCAAACTGGGAACGGCCAACTACTCCAACCGAGGTGAGGAGTTTCATTGGACTTGCCGGATATTACAGGAGATTTGTCCAAGACTTTGCGAAACTCGCAGCTCCATTAACTCGACTTACCCGTAAAACCGAGAAATTTGAATGGACTGAGAAATGCGAGAAGAGTTTCCAAGAGTTAAAGAAGAGGCTGGTGACAGCCCCAGTGCTGGCATTACCTGATGGAAAAGGAGATTTCGTGATTTACAGTGATGCTTCGCATAAAGGACTGGGATGCGTGCTTATGCAGCACGGCAAGGTAATAGCGTATGCGTCTAGGCAATTGAAGGATTATGAAGTCAGATATCCCACGCATGATCTAGAACTAGCAGCCATAGTCTTCGCTTTAAAGATTTGGAGACACTACCTGTATGGGGAAAAATGCGAGATTTACACAGACCATAAGAGCCTCAAATACATTTTCACTCAGAAAGAGCTTAACATGCGCCAGAGGAGATGGTTAGAGTTAATCAAGGATTACGACTGTGAAATTCGCTATCACCCGGGCAAAGCCAATGTGGTGGCTGACGCCCTTAGTCGGAAAGAGAAGCTCAAGATGATAACTTCAGAGAAAGAGCTAGTGAAGGATTTTGAGAAGCTGGAAATCGAGGTTAAGTTACCTGGGGAGGGCCAAGAAAAGTTGATGGAAATTAGAATCCAACCTCCATTGCTAGAAAAGATTAGACTGTGCCAGGAACGGATGATGGAGGAAGAAAAGAACTCCACAGAAGAGCTAATGACCGGGGAGGAAATTAAGTGCGACAGAGACAAGGAAGGGATCATGAGGTACACATACAGAATATGGATCCCAAACGTTCAGGAACTCAAGAATGAGATTTTAAATGAGGCACACAACTCAAGATACTCAGTGCACCCCGGTAGCACCAAAATGTATAGGGATTTGAAGGAGTATTACTGGTGGCCCAATATGAAAAAGGACGTAGCAGAGTGGGTAAGCAGATGCTTGACCTGCCAACGAGTGAAGGCAGAGCACCAAAGACCCAGCGGACTTCTACATCCCTTAGAGATTCCAGAATGGAAATGGGAACATATAGCCATGGATTTCGTAGTAGGTTTACCAAGGACCAAGGCTAATCATGACGCCATATGGGTAATTGTAGATCGACTGACGAAATCGGCTCACTTTCTCCCGATCAACGAAAGGTACACGGTCGACAGACTAGTGGACATCTACTTAAAAGAGATAGTGGCGCGACATGGAGTCCCAGTCGCAATAGTATCCGATCGAGATCCTAGATTTAACTCCAGGTTTTGGAAAAGCTTTCAAGAATGTGTAGGGACCCGGCTGAACATGAGCACAGCCTACCACCCCCAGACAGATGGGCAAAGTGAAAGGACCATCCAAACGCTAGAGGATATGTTGAGAGTCTGCGCGATAGACTTCAAGGGAAGTTGGGATGATCACTTGCCATTGGTTGAGTTCTCCTATAATAACAGTTATCATTCAAGCATTGGGATGCCACCTTATGAGGCCCTTTATGGAAGAAAATGTCGATCTCCCTTGTATTGGGATGAAGTTGGAGAGCGAAAGATGCTCGGGCCCGAAGTGGTCCAACGAACTAAAGATGCAGTAGATCTAATCAGAGGACGGTTGGTAGCAGCCCAGGATCGACAAAAGAAATATGCCGACTTAGCTCGGAAAGGCAAGGAATACGAGGTAGGGGACCTAGTGTTCTTGAAAGTGTCACCTTGGAAAGGTTTAATGAGATTTGGGAAGAAAGGAAAGCTGAGTCCCAGGTACATTGGACCATTTGAGATCTTGAGACGGATTGGGGAACTAGCTTATGAGCTCGCATTGCCCCCGAATCTACAGCAGGTGCACAATGTGTTCCATGTTTCGATGCTGAGGAAGTATAATCCGGATGCTAAGCATATTGTAGAGTATGAGCAAGTGGACATGCAACCAGACCTGACCTATGTGGAGCAACCTGTGGAAATCATAGACCGGAAAGAACAAGTGCTCCGAAACAAGGTCATTCAGCTAGTCAGAGTTTTGTGGCAGAACCACAATGTAGAAGAATCCACCTGGGAACTTGAAAGCGCAATGCAAGAAAAGTACCCCCACTTGTTTTCAAACTGATTCCGGGACGGAATCCTTTTAAGGAGGAGAGACTGTAAGAACCCAGATTTTGGGTGGAATTAAAACTTTTATGTATTTAATGATGTAAGAATGAATAGTGGATATGGCTACAGTGTAATAATTGATAATTGGGAAAGAATGAATAGAATTCGACTTTATTATGTTTATGTCTTGAAGAATGCTAAAGGGTGACAACATAGGTAAGAATAATCTATCTTCTAAAGGAATAAGATATGGCAACTTCAAGCAAGAGAATACTCTCATGTCATCCAGATCGATAACGATTAATCCAGTAGTTCCGTAAAAAGGTTAAGGAACGATCGAAAGAGAATACGGACAATTATACAACCCTAAGAGAACAAGTAAAGAATACAGAATGAATAGTGTTTTGGTGGGAGTACATAATAATATGAGACAACGCTATATAGAAGTATTCGGAACGGATTTCCGAGTTCGTATTAGTGATCCAGGGGGAAAATAAGTGTATGTAAAAGCTGTCGGATTCTGAAAAACCGCACTTTTATTTTCTCCGAGAGTTCCCTGGACACTGATAGCCTTAAGTATTTAACGAATGGATTAAAGGAATATAAAATGGAAAGTTAGAATGAAAGATGGAGAATGAAAGTATTAATATTAAAGAGGATTCCCGGTAAACCCTAATTAGAAATCCGTGAAATATTCTCACGAACGATCAATCGAAACGGGTAATAACCGGACACAGAAACAAGCAAAGGAAGCAAGAGTCTTGTGCAAGCTACTAGTATAAATATCTAGTAACTAAACTAGAAGCAAGGAACTAGCAACTTAGAGGAAGAACTAAGTACTTAGCAAGTAACTACCTAGTTAAGCTTTAACCACCACAAAACCAACACATGTCTTGCCATTTGATCATCCAACACCTCACCACTTTATTAAAGTGACTTTTACAAGATATTATGTTGTAAGTGGATGAGAGTAAAGGAGATTAAAACACAAAAAATCAAAGAAACCAAGCAATTCTCTCCCCCCCTTGCAAACAAGAACCATTCGGCCATTTCCATAAATTCCAAATCCAAACTCAACCTTCCTACCATTGTTTGTTCTTGAAATTTTTAAGGTGAGACTTACATTTCATAAAACTTATCTCCTCAAAATCTTAGCTTCAAACTCATCCATTTCCATTTTCAAAAAAATCAAACAAGAGGAGGGTGAATAGTGTTCATCATATACTAACTTTGTTTTCTTGGTTTTTCATGGTTGATATAGCAAGCATACTCACTCCTAAGGACCATACAAGGCATAGTAAGGCTATATCACTATCTAAGGAAGGTATAAAGCTCTTGAAACCCTAACCCTTGTTTGAGATTTAAGCATGTTTTTGATAGTTATAACTTAGTTATGGTTATGTTAAAGTTATAAGCATGATTATGTATGGATTTTGGATTAATGATGTAAATAGCTAGATGAACGGAAAGGCATTGCTTGGCCTCAGTTCATGTGTATAAGTCATGTATATGTTGTTTGGGTTGGATACTATGTTTATGGGAAGATTCGAAATTGATAGATATTCGATTTACAGCCGTTATAATGCCCGATTTTACAATACCATGTTTTGTATGCCATTTTCCATGTCGAACCCCTACTGTCCAGAGACCTTATCTGCCATGATAGGATAGTTAATGCTCTAAGCTTCGTTTTGATATAAAGATCACATGAAACGGACTTACGGTTTAGGATTTATGACCAAATTACTAAAAGTAGTTTGAATCCGTAAATGAAAGTTCGTAACTGAAATTGAACCCTCGTAAGCTATGTAACGTCATGGAGAATCTTGGTAAATAAATACTAGGGGTAAGAAGGAAGGTGTGAAAGAAAACCGTATGTCAAAAAGAGCATTTTTCGATTTATTAAAAATGTTCGAGTAAAGGTTAAACGCGAACGAACCCCTAAAAAGACGACTCTTTTATAACTTTGGTAAAACACTTAGAAAACGGGCGATAAAACTCGGAGTATAATATTGGTTCGTAACGATCAACCTTAGAACTCATATGACTTAAGTATGTCCCAAGTATAAGTGCAGTGACATGTCGTATTAACGAACGAATGTCGGGTCGGATCAGTGATGATAAGTAATCCACTAAAAGGGGTATAACGAGATAACTCGAGAACGTGTTTCGATTTAAGTATAACTTAACTTTTAATATGTTAAGTGATTAATCCCGAATGCCTTGGCTATTTATAGATCACCAGGCTGAACCGGGACCCGCTACCACTACCCCTTACCGTACTCGACTACCAGGCAAGTTTCAATTCCCTTCTTTTAGGCTGTTGTTGTGATTGAATAAGTATATATATATGATTGCCGATATACATATGCCATTGCATGCATGCCTACTTTCAAGTTGAATTGATATACTTGTTCCCTGAATGTTATTGTTGGCTTATAAGCTAGATAGTTAGATATCAGTTATAAGCCGAGGATTGTAAGACCCTCATAGAAGGGCATATACATCTTATTAATCGAATATATATCGGGAGTCAATATTCCTTGATATATCGAGATTACCTCGGAAGAAAGTATTTAATTAAATATTTTCTATTATTCAAGCGACGAATATTATTTGAATATTCGTTCGAGATTATTTATTTAATGATCCTTACTTCAAATAATTATTTGAACGTAACTATTCAACGAATAATATTTCTCAATATTCATTCAGAGTCGAATTGATTATCGACTATTATTTCGAATATTCTTCTAAAGATGAGTCTATTAAATGAATATTATTTGGATATTCTTTTAGATTATTATTTTATTAAATAAATATTACTTTGAATATTCATTTAAGATATTAAATACTTGATGAATATTATTTTAATATTCATCTGAAGCTTGATTTAATTATCGAATATTATCTCGAATATTCCTTAAGGCTTGGATTACTAAATGAATATTACTTGATATTCATTTAGGATATTATTCATTAAATGAATATTACTTTTGAATATTCATTTAAATTCCTAATTAATTATGAATATTACCTTAAATATTCTTTTCAGGTCTAATTAATTAATGAATATTGTTTTGAATATTCATTTAAATATTTATTTATTCAATAAATATACTCCTGATATTTCTTCAGGGATTATTTTGAGAAATACTCTGACTAAAGATATTCTTTCATATTCCCAATTATTCTTTCAATATTTCAACTCAATAAATATTCTCTGAATATTTATTCCATACTTAAAATAATCTCGATAAGGTTTATCTTCTTCGATTATTACAGAAAATATTTCGAAGTCATATTATTATTAATCTTATATCAAGAAAGGTTCTCAGACATCATTCTTCTTTGAGTCTATCTCCTTAATAATAAGGGAACCTTACTTGGAAAATGTTATTTATCTTGTCGACTTCCCGGTCATAAAGTATTCCCTTCACCCGCAACTCGGGTGCTGTTGACTTATTAAGTCGTTGCTTACCTTCTCATCTTTCGAGGGGTAAGATTACTGGAACAAGTTGATATCCGTTACCAAGTAATAGCTTGGGAGTTATTGGTAAATTTTCCTTTCCAACTAGATACGACTACTTTGTGGAGTCTTATCAACAAGTCTTATACTTGGGGAAAGGGGGACGAACGTTACATTCAGAATCATGAATTCTATTTGAACTAGGAGTCGTGTAAGAGGCCGAGTAGCGCCGGTCCATCCCCTTGGCCCAACCGTTGGCCGGGGAGAGCTAGCAAGGCGGTATACAAGTAAAGCCGTCAGTTCTTCCTTCTACCGGTAGTAAATCTAAATTGAGCTGTACGATCTCGACTGATCATCAAGATTGGAACAGCGGGCGCGGTGAATACTCCATCATTGGTTCATCATCCAAATTTATTTATTTCCTGCAACATGATTACTGTTGGCAGAGTTGGAAAAGTGTCATAACTGGAATTGCAACCTTTTCTTGCAAGTTCCTCTTCTTAATAACAATAAGAATATCTCGCTTACTTCGATGTAGCAGATATTTCTTCAAACAAATACTTTCAGTTACCTTGTAACTTCATCGTTCATATTATACTGGCATCATTTCCGTAAATGCATGGCATATGGTTTGAAAGATAGCTTTGAACTGTTTTAAATTATCGTTCAGTTATATATTTGTTGGTGGGCTTTCGCTCACCCTTGCTTTGTTTATACTATGTCACAACAACAGCTAGGACAGATGGCTCGCGTCAGGCGCACTCGGCGCAAGCAGGTTACCCGACCCACCGGACTACCCGCTGAGATGCTGGCCGCCATTGCTGAGGTAGCATAGTTAGACAGCTTTTGTTTCCTGTTTAACTATATGTATAATTAATGTAATCAACGGCAAAACTTTTAAACCTATGATGTTATCCTTTTGGGATTGTAATAACTTTTATTCGTAAACCCTTTAATGTAAGACTTATTTCAATTTCATCTCTGGGACTATAACTGTTGTGTGTGTGAGTGGTAATTATTGTGGGGTCACAGCATGTGATTTATTTATTGTGGACTCAAGTCAAGTATTATGAATGGATGTAAGACCGTAACCACCAGATCCCTGACCCCGGATCTGGGGGTGTTACAAGAACCAAGTACAAGGACCTTTTTGTAAGTTTTGAAAGTATAGTGACAAAACTTTAAAAATTAAAACCTAAGTCCTTAAAATGTAAAAATTTAAAGTTAGGTGACTAAAATGAAAATATACTATTTATATTTACAGAAAAAATAGAAAAACACTATACAAAAATAAGTAATAATATACATAATAATTATACAAAATAAAAACTAAAAAGAAAATAAAAATTCGAATTTACTAAATACAAAAAAGAAAAATTCGAATTAAAATAAAAACAATTAAAAATAGTAAAACTATACATAATTATAAAAATATAAAAACTATGCATGTTAATAATTTACATAAGTAGACTTATAAACAGACTTAAGACTTAAATAAAAAGACAAACACTACAAAACATGTTAACAAAGATTAACATCCGAAAATTACAATACCTGTACAAAAACATTAAATATATACAAGAATATTTATAATAAGTTAGTAAATCCATATATTTTCTAACAAAATAGCTTTCTACTAGAAAATTATTTAGAGAGAAAATATGATTTAATAAACTGTCAAAAAATTGCAGTTACTTTAAAATAATGAAATTTTCAACAAAAATAGTTTCCTCAAAAATTCTAACTAGAGAATTAGAGAAAAATATTTTTAGAGAAAATTTATTATTCCAGAATATAGAAACATGGAATATAACATGAGAATGACTATGACAATCCTTTTAGAAAGATAACAAGTAAGAATTCGGAAAGAATGTCATACCATTTACTTAGCGCTTTAACCTGGGCACCAACTTCCATGCTTCTTGTTGTTCAGGATCAACAAGTGCTTCCTCAGCTTTCTTTAGGTTCCATTCCAGAAAGAAACTGTAAGAACCCGAATTTTTGTACAATTGTAAAACAATTGGAATGAATAGTAATTTCATCACTTAAGGGAAATGATTCCAATCACTACTTATGGATGATGAATATTTAAGATTTGAGTTCATATTATGATTTCTTAAGCAAAATAAGTGTATGTAAATGTCGTCAGAATTCGAAGAATCCCACTTCTCGAACGACCTACGTTTTATGAGATATCAATAAATACGAGTATTACGACAAGCCTAAGGGTTATATAATTCAAAAATGACCATGCAACCAAGGTACTAGAATAAGGAAAGTGGAATGTTGGAAGGTTACTTGAAAGAGTTTTACACCAAAAACATTTTAAGGATTAATGGAGATTAGCATGGAAATTAAGGAATAATTATGGAAAAATGATAAAGGTGGCAAGAAGTTATGAAAATCCCATGCAAGAAGCTAGCCATGCAATTCCATGTCATTTCCATGCAAACCAACTCAATTAAAAGCTAACCAAACCAACCTAACTAGGTACTATTCAATTAAGAAACAAGTTCCACCAAATGTGGCATAAAGTGGCTTTAATAAAGGTAAGGTATGGCCTTCATTTGACAAAGGAGTGCAGCTAATACAAGTAACATTTTTCTCTTTTTGTGTAGATACCCGAGGACGTAGAGCTGCCTGAGGATTACAAGCAGTGACACGATGATACCCTTCTGAGAGCTGTGTATGAGCCGGATGTTGAGATAGAGACTGACCCTCAACAGGAGGGAGAGAGAGAGAGAGAGAGAGAGAGAGAGAGAGAGATAGTCCAGGAGGAGGATTCTAGAGATGATGAACTAGAGGAGGTTCCCGGGGAGGATCCTAGAGATGATGACCCCGATGAGGATCCCATAGAGGATGATCCCGTTGATCCTACCCCTGCTGCAGACCCTGAGGATGAGGAGGTGGTTTGGACTGATATCCATATGCATTCCCCTCCCATCAGAGAGGATTGACCCCTAGTGGATTTCATTGGGACACTGATATAGATGGTGACTCTGAGGAGATTATTCCAGAGGATGCTGAGACTAAGGTTGCCCCGGAGAGTGAGCCGATTAATCCTCCCATACAGGTTGTTAGAGCCACTGAGTATGACTGGATGGTGTCCCGTATGACCACCGACCTGGTGGCAGTGGAGGCCCGAGTAGCTGAGCTGAGGTTCCAGCTAGCTGAGGAGAGACGAGCGAGACTATACTCCCAGGGGAGAGCCTCCAGAGCTAGACAGATGAGGCGGGCAGTACTGGGGATTGAGAGGAGGGCTCTCACCCGACTCAGAGCACTTCTACGTTCCCATCGCAGCAGGAGGATCCGTAGGAGTGATTCAGAGAGAGTCCTTTCGAGGACTATGCGCCGAGTTAGGGAGGCGATACACTTTCACGCAGATTGATGGATGGATGACCAGTTCAGTCTTCTATTACAGAGGGATGTTGCAGTAGCTTTACTTTTGGTAGTGATGTCAGTCACGTAGGAGTGATGCAGAGAGAGTCCTTTCGAGGACTATGCACCGAGTTAGGGAGGCGATACGCTTTCACGCAGATTGATGGATGGATGACCAGTTCAGTCTTCTATTACAGAGGGATGTTGCAGTAGCTTTACTTTTGGTAGTGATGTAAGTCACGTAGTATATTCCCTCTGGATAGGAAGACATGTTAGCTGGCTTTTGATGTACTTTTATATATTTCAGTCTTATGATGTACTTGAAACCTTGACTCTGAGAAGTCACTAGCATTAATATGAAGTAGTCTTCGTTTGATTTTAGTATCTGGTTCCGTTTAAGTTGTTATATATATGATGCCATGATCATTTGACAGCTATTTATAAGATGCATATATGCCTGTAAAATATTTTACCTTCGAGGTGCCAATCGCAGAAAGCCAGATTAAGAAAATGAGGAAACCCTAACAGAATTTTTTTTATATATGTACACTTTCAGAAAAATGCCACCAAGAAGAAACACAAGAGCTCACCCTGCCGAGTCCGCCACTCATGGTAGTAACCAATACAGGGAAGAGGAACGCCGTCACCCAGAACAGGATGATGAGGAAGATGAGTACAATAAGTTTGATGATGAGGATTATGAGGAAGAAGAAGAGGACCCTATGGAACAATTTATGCGCCTGATGAGGCAATATCTTGAACGCCAGCCACAACCACAGCCACCACCCCGCGGCCCCAACAATGCAGTAGCTAATGCCTCTAAGGCATTTAAATCACTTAAACCCCCAGAATTCCAGGGACAACAGAACCCGTTGAGGCCAGGGCTTGGTTGAAGGAGATGGAGAAGACCTTTGAGATTATGGGCACGGAGGAAACCCAGAAAAGTATCTTTGCTACATACCTGCTTAAGGGAGAGGCCAACTATTGGTGGGAGGCCAAGAAAAACATGGAACCAGCTAGAGTGGTTACATGGGACAGATTCACAGAGTTATTCTTGGAAAAGTACTTTTCGAGGTTTATGGAGACCCAAATGGAACTCAAGTTCCTAGAGCTTAAACAGGACAATATGACTGTAGCTGAATATGAGGCTAGGTTCTTTGAGCTGTCAAGGTTCGTTCCAGATTACGTGAACACTGAAATTAAGAGGACAAGGAGGTTTCAAAAAGGATTGAAACAGTGGATTCAGAATCGTGTCGCGGTGTTGGAAATTATGGATTACACCACTCTAGTACAGAAGGCGTCGATTGTAGAGGCAGGAAGTGAGCAGTCCCAGAAGGACAAGAATATGAAGAAAATGAAGTTTGAAAGTCGAAGTGGTGGTGCTGCAAGTGGGAGTTTCCCCAGCAAGTTTGTTAGAGGAACGGTGTCCCAGCCAGCCAAAAGCACAGGGTTTAACAGGGCAGAAAGCAAGAGTGTTGGCCAAGGAGGTGGACCAACCAGGGCACCCATATCAGGACAGTCACGCCCTCCCCTACCTAACTGTAAGACTTGTGGAAAGAAACATTCAGGGGTATGCCTCCAGGGTACGACGACATGTTTTAAGTGTGGACAAGCCGGACACTATTCCAACAATTTCCCCCAGAGGAACTCACTCATGAAATGTTACCAGTGTGGAGGTACGGACCATTGGAAGAAAGATTGCCCTAAACTGAAACCGACAGGATCAAGGGTGAGCGGTACTGCATCCAATCGACCACCCACCGCTAGGACTTTCAATATGACAGTGCAGGATGCAGTGAGGGATGAGGATGTCATCGCAGGTACCCTTTCCCTTAACACCTTAAGTGCAAATACTTTGTTTGATTATGGAGCTACTAAGTCTTTTATATCGCGAGATTTTGCATGAAAATTGAACTTGAAACCAGAAATGTTAAAGGAACGACTAATGGTAGAGATAGCTAACCACGAAGTGGTTCCTGTAAGCCAGATATATCCTAACTGCGATATAGTAATAGGAGGTCACCACTTTCGGGTAGACCTAATTCCGTTTAAGTTAGGCGGATTCGATGTCATCTTAGAAATGGATTTGTTGTCAAGTAATGGTGCCCAGATTGATTGTAAGAGCAAGAAAGTCAGGATTAAGGTGTCAGGAAAGAAAGAAGTCATCTTCAAAGGACAGCGACAGACTCAAAAATTTTTGACTGTTGCTCAAGCCAAAAAGTTAGTACGAAAGGGTAGCGAGGCCTACTTAGCTTATGTAGTAGACACGAAGCAAAGAACCCCTGAACTGAAGGACATTCCAGTTGTCAGGGAATTTGAAGATGTGTTTCCAGAAGACCTTCCTGGGTTACCACCCGATAGGGAAATCGAGGTTGCGATAGAATTAGCACCAGGAACCGCACTAGTTTCTAAAGTCCCCTATCGATTGGCCCCCGTTGAGATGAAAGAACTGGTCACTCAGTTACAAGAACTGTTGGACAAGGGCATGATAAGACCAAGTGTGTCCCCGTGAGGTGCCCCAGTGTTGTTTGTAAAGAAAAAGGATGGGAGTATGAGGCTATGTATAGACTACAGAGAGCTGAATAGGTTAACCATTGAGAACAAGTACCCCTTGCCTAGGATTGACGACCTTTTTGACCAACTCAAGGGAGCAGTTCACTTTTCAAAAATAGACCTGAGAATGGGGTACTATCAGTTAAAGATTAAACCGGAAGATATACCCAAGACTGCTTTTCGCACTAGGTACGGCCATTATGAGTTCCTAGTAATGTCCTTTGGATTGACTAACGCCCCCGCAGCATTCATGGACTTGATGAACCGAGTATTCAAGCAGTACCTAGACAAGTACGTCATAGTTTTCATTGACGATATTTTGATTTATTCAAAAACTGAGGAAGAACATGCGGAACACTTGAGGATAGTCCTAGGAATCTTGAGGAAAGAAAAGTTGTATGCCAAATTCTCTAAATGCGAATTTTGGCTAAAAGAGGTACAATTCTTAGGTTATGTGGTTAGTAGCGAAGGAGTACTAGTTGACCCTACCAAGATAGAGGCAATATCAAACTGGGAAAGACCGACCACCCCGACCGAAATAAGAAGTTTCGTGGGACTAGCCTAGTATTATAAAAGGTTTGTACAAGACTTTGCCAAGCTAGCAGCCCCATTGACCCGACTCACCAGAAAGACTGAAAAGTTTGTATGGGATGAGAAATGTGAAGAGATCTTTTAAGAGCTAAAGAAAAGGTTAATGACCGCCCCAGTGCTGGCACTGCCAGATGATAAGGGGGACTTTGTGATCTATAGTGATGCATCGCATAAAGGACTAGGTTGTGTGCTTATGCAGCACGGAAGGGTGATTGCATATGCTTCCCGACAGTTGAAGGAGTATGAAATAAGGTACCCTACCCATGATTTATAGCTAGCCGCTATAGTCTTCGCATTAAAGATATGGAGGCATTACCTATATGGAGAAAAGTGTGAAATCTACACAGATCATAAAAGCCTCAAGTATATCTTTACCCAGAAAGAATTGAATATGAGACAGAGAAGATGGCTAGAGTTAATCAAGGATTATGATAGTGAGATTCGTTATCATCCAGGGAAGGCCAATGTGGTGGCCGATGCCCTTAGTAGGAAGGAGAGGCTCAATATGATGACATCGGCAGAAGAATTGATAAAAGAAATGGAGAAGCTGGAAATCGAGGTTAAGACATCGGGAAGTAGCCAAGAAGTGTTAATGGGAATTCAAATACAGCCTCCGTTATTGGAAAAGATTTGAATGTGCCAAGAGCAAAAGATGGAAGAGGAAAAGAACTCGGAAGAAGAGATATTGATCGGGGAGGAAATTAAGTGCGAAAGAGATGCAGGAGGAATCATGAGATATGCAACGAGAATTTGGGTCCCAAATGTTCAGGAATTAAAGGATGAGATTCTATATGAAGGACATAACTCAAGGTACTCTGTGCACCCAGGTACCGCTAAGATGTATAGAGATTTGAAAGAATACTATTGGTGGCCCAACATAAAGAAGGATGTGACGAAATGGGTGAATAGATGTTTGACTTGCCAACGAGTAAAGGCAGAACACCAGCGACCTAGTGGACTACTGCAACCCCTAGAGATTCCAGAGTGGAAGTGGGAGCACCTAGCCATGGATTTTGTAGTACTCCCAAGGATCAAGACTAACCACGATGCGATATGGGTAATCGTAGATAGGTTGACCAAGTCCGCCCACTTTCTCCCAATCAACGAGAGGTACACTGTCGATAAATTAGTAGGCATTTATATAATGGAAATTGTGGTACGACATGGAGTTCCTGTGACCATTGTGTCTGATAGAGACCCGAGGTTTAACTCCAGGTTCTGGGGGATCTTTCAAGAATGTGTGGGAACCAATTTAAAATGAGTACTGCATACCACCCCCAGACCGACGGACAAAGCGAAAGAATAATTCAGACCTTAGAGGACATGCTAAGGGTATGCGTGATGGATTTTAAGGGAAGTTGGGAAGAGCACCTACCATTGATTGAGTTTGCGTATAACAACAGTTATCACTCGAGTATAGGAATGCCCCCGTATGAAGCCCTTTTTGGCCAGAAATGTCGTTCTCCCTTATGTTGGGAAGAAGTTGGTGAAAGGAAGATATTAGGACCTGAACTAGTACAATAAACAAGAGAAGTGATAGTCCTAATCAGGGGAAGACTGGCAGCAACCCAAGACAGACAACGTAAGTATGCCGAATTAGCTCGAAAGGACAGAGAATATGAAGTAGGAGACATGGTGCTGCTCAAGGTATCTCCCTGGAAAGGACTGATGAGGTTTGTGAAGAAGGGGAAGTTGAGCCCGAGGTACATCGGACCTTTCGAGATATTAAGGCGGATTGGACAAGTGGGTTACGAGTTAGCCTTACCTCCAAGTCTGCAGCAAATACATAATGTGTTCCATGTGTCTATGTTGAGGAAGTACAGCCCCGATGCCAAGCATGTGGTGGAATATGAACATGTAGATCTACAGCCAGACTTGTCTTATATGGAGCAACTAGTGGAAATTATGGACCACAAGGAGCAAGTACATACATATATATATATACCAATACAAACCTCCTTAAAATACAAACCTACAAACCAAGCATAATCTAATATTTCAAGCTAATCTAATGACCAAACTAGGGGTACCCCAATACAAAAAATGCTTAAAATAATTGGCTCTATCCAACAAAAAAAATAAAAAAAAAAATAAAAAAATAAAAAAAAATTCAATGTTCACGTGATGACGTGGCAGTGGATTTCACTGGTTAACGGTGCTTCGCACCTTCTTGTACGGCGCTTCGCGCCTTTATCATTCTAAAGTTGTAAGGAATGGCAATCAATGGTAAAGGCAATAGACGATTGACGGGTGTGTCGAGAGCCTTCGGCCCTCATGACTACCTAACTCATCCGTTTACTGTCTTAAATGCTTCGCATTTCCACGACAAGTTTTTTTTTTTTTTTTATGGATAGAGCCCATTATTTTAAGCATTTTTTGTGAAGGTACCCTTGGCGGGAACCTTAGAATAAATGAAATACAATTAATTTAGTGTTGGTTTGTAGGTTTGTATTTTAAAAGTGGTTTGTATTTGAGCACTTGCCTATATATATATATATATATATATATATATATATATATATATATATATATATATATATATATATATATATATATATATATATATATATATGCGATGATGTGTTAAGATTTTCCAATAGGGTTTAATAATACCCTTTCTTAGTAAGGAAGTCGGAGATATTTTGTCCGGATAAGGGCATAAAAACCCGGAAGTCTCCGGAAATGTTATATGGCGTACATTTCGTTTTAAAAATATTCCAATAAATATAAATTCGATATTTTCGGACTAAAATTCCCTTTATGATATTAATAAATATTATTTGAATATTTATTAATAAGTTGAATATTATTTTCATTTGAGAATAGTTATGAGTGATTAATTATTTAATAAAATTATTTCAACATTTAATGAATATTCCAATTGATTGTTTATTTAATAAATATTATTTGATTATTTATTAAATATTCTCGGATGATTTAAAAATCTTATAAATAATTTTAAAAGTTATTTTAAGACTTTAAAAATTATTTTAAATAGTTTCTGATCGTAGGAAAATTATTTAAAAATAGTACGGGTTCCCATTTCTTCACTGACTATAGCTTCCCTCATCGAAAAATATCGCTACCTCGCTCAAACTTATCAAAACTCAAGAACCCAAGGTTTTGGGAGCCAGTAGTAAATGTTTTCTCCCTTCGCTATCAATAAGAAATGCACCCTACCTAGTAAGGAGGGGCTCAGTTTTAACTAAGTACTCAAAAACTCCGACCAACTCCCAAGTTACGTTTTATGATGCGATTCTTAGTAATCAAAATCTGTTGGCTAATGTCAACCCACACATCAGAGTTACTTCCTCAATAACTCATGGAAGTAAAATTAAGTAAAGGTTACCAAACCAGTCGTCAAGCTTTGTGCTTTGGGAACTGGATTAAATTCTGTTCCTATGATAAATAGGATTCTTTAAGGGAATGGAGGAAGAGGGGACATCGCCTTCGGGCGTAGTCCAAATATTAAGGCCCATATGCGGTCAGGGTGCAACCCGATAAGGGAACGTCGTCCTTCTACTAGTAGAAAAGCAGAGGCGCGGTATATTGGCTGATCACCAGATATCGTGGAAGAGGCTCCAGCATTATCCCATTCTTCCAATTGGAATTGTACTGCAACACTATAATGAAAGCCCAGGTGCTTAATTACCGATAGTGTTGACAAAATAACGAATTATTCAAATTACCACAGAAATCCCTCGTTATATTTCTGGATAAAGAATGAAGTGTTTAATAATGGTACAATACCAGTATACGATATGTCATATGGTTTACGTTAATAAAAGTATCTTATATATATATATATATATATATTACCACACAACCACAGATAAGTAGGGCAAGAACAAGGCAGACCCTTCGCAAAATCGTGCTAACCGGTCAGCAGTTTAGGAGACTATTCACGAGGCAGGTACCGAGGCCGCACCCTGTAGCATTACCACAGGTGAGCAGACTAAGTTGGATAGGTTTACAGCTTAGGTTGGTTAGGTTCATTTAGAAGCATGACTTGTGTAAGTTTCTGAAAACCAAACCGTTTTTTGGCCGCAAGTGCCGCCTTAGATGGTAATCCCTTTTTAAGTTGAACCTTTAAGATTATGACAATTTGGGTTTGTAATAACTATTTCAAGATGGTTGTAATAACTTGGTAATGTTTTAAATTCGTCTCTGGGCCTATAATATGTTAATGTTATGTTTGATTTAGGGGTCACAGCATGCTAAAATGAAGAATAAGAATAATGTTTATTAAAATGGGAATTAAGAACAGAGTGACAGCCTGGATCTCCGAACCCGGATCTAGGGGTGTTACAGAAACCTTGAATAATACATTGATTCTGAAAAGCCCTTCTAGTTCTTAATCCAACATCTGGATCACCAACGATCATCTCTAAGGGATGAGCTATATTCCAAACAGTCTGTCTGGGAAGATTATATCTGAATGATTTGCCTTGTTTTTCATTGTGATGTTATGTTTGACTAGTTGATACTTTGTTTACTCCCCCTGAGTTGTTTCCAGGTTGACTTGATGATTATTTTCCAGTATCAGGGATATCTCCAATATTATAAATGTTTCCACCATTATCACTTGGATTATTATCATCATTAACACTATTATCACTAGTAGCAACCTCAGGTTCTTGATCATCATCTGAATGACTTGTCATCGAATTTTGATTTGATAAATGGATCTTCAGTTTGGATGTTAGGGATTTTATTGTTGTTGAAGCATCACACTAAGACTTCCCATCACTTCATGTTGATCAACTCCATAAAATGTAATTCAACATTAGTGGTCTTCAGTCTTCAGATTGTCTGAACAACAGCTTTTGACTTGCCACACAATCATTTAACTTTATTCCATGCAGTCTTGTTTTATTACTGACAACATTCTTAGCTATTGAATAGCCATGACCCTAGGTCATACCCTAGGCCAGATACCTTCACCACTCTTGACAGTAGGGCTCTATCCTCGGTCATATGCCTTTGAACATCCACTGTCCAAAATCCACATAACACGATCTACATGTTACACACCCTGAAATGCTAAAACGTTTAAACTTTCTTCGGGACCCAAGCTTGGTTGGGTCTAGAGTACTTGAAAAATTGGCCTTTGTCAGGCAAAACCACATTCTTGATCCTGACACCAGCTTCTTCTTTATTCATTAGACATTTAACCCTATAAATAGATTTGAAAATCTTTTGTTTAATCTTGGGTATCCATGTCTCTTTAGAAACAATAACATTCTCTTCATTGACTGGACATTTGACCTTGTAAACATCCTTGATAAAACTTTATTTAGGCTTTGGTACAAATGTCCCTCTCCTAACCTGAGGAGGACTAGCAGTCTTTGATATAACATATTTATTTCTATTTATATCTTGTCGAGAAGCAATCTTATTAGCACATGCATGATTACCATTAAAGTAAACAGACATAACATTAAACGCACAAGACATGCAATTCACAACACCACATGCTTTATGACAAGAATCAATAATGGCATGGTAGGCATGTTAAACATGTTATTGTTCTTTTTTACATTTTTACCACCTAATCCAGTCTTAGAAGAACTGGTTGACTCAACAACCTTTTTAGATTTAATATGTTTGGTTGTGGTTTCCTTAATAGATTTATCATTATCCAGGATTATGCCATGCGCAATGGCAATGTCCTCATTGCACATCTCTTCCTGAATAACAATAGAAAACAAATTAGGTGATTCTGCAACTGACTTCCTAAAGAGAGGATCTTTAACATCCTTAAGCACTTGTGGTATTCCCCTTTCTTCAGCACTAACAAGGTTAGGGGAATTTATGCCTAATAATCCAATAGCCTCATTGTAGTCAAAACCTATTCCTACGATTTTGTCTACAGCCTGCTTGTTGAAAATCTCCTTAGCAGTTTTGCAAGAATTAAAGATGGCACTAACTTTGAGTTCAAGACCAGATATTTTATCCTTCAGAATAGTTTCCAATTGTTTATAGCAGTTAACTCTATTATCTAAAAAGGATACTTCTTCCTTTAGCTTATCTTGATTATTGTGCACTTTCCTAAGTTCTATCATTTCATTTTCAAGAGTAGTATTTAACAGAACTATTCTAGCATTTTCTCGACTGGCATAATTTAAGATACTACCAAGATGACGTATTAACTCAGCGTCAAAAATTTTTACCGTACTGTTGGGACCATATCAGATTTCTTCTATTTTTTCCATTAGTGCAAGATCCCCAACTTCCTCTACGTCACAGTCAGTGTCATCCCAGCTTTTGCCTTGAACCACATAGGTTTTATCTCCTTTCTTCTTACCAGATGCATACTCTCTCCTTGCATCTTGTTGAGGTTGTTGACACTCAGTTGCAAAGTATCCCTTTTCATTGCAGTTGAAACATCTGATCATGCTTTTGTCTACCAACCCAGTCTCATAGCCACCCCTTGTGCTACTTGAGGAAATCTGCTCCCAGTAGACTTGAGTCTGAAATTATGATTTCTTCTAAATCTGAATTGATTAAACTGCCTTACAACCAGTGCCATTGATTCATCCTCCAGTTCCACCAGCTCCTTCAACGAATAAAATTCTGCACAACCCTGACTTGCAGCTGTCTTCCCATACTCTACTATAATCACCTCCTTGTCAGAGTTGTAAGGTTGAACAACCGTAGCTTCCATCTTCACCGGAGCCTTACCAACCAAAGCAGTAGAAGTGCTAACCTCCATTTCTTTTGTATATAACTCCTTTTGTTGCACCTGTTCCATTCATAGGTTTTTAAAATGCCAAAGATCTTTTCCAATGAAGTTTGGTTCAAATCTCTAGATTCTCTAATGGCAGTGAGTCTGTGTTCCAAGTGCGTAGGAAGTGTCTGCAGGAACTTTCTGTTTATTTCTCTGAGTGTGTAAAACTTGCCAAGGAGATATAGATTATTGATTAATTGATTATATCTCTCAAAAACATCAGAGATATTCTCTCCAGGCTGAGATCTAAAGTTCTCGTACTCCGAGGTCAGGATTTCCAATCTATTCTCCCTGACTTTCCCAGTTCCCTCATTTATTGTCATAATGATATCCCAGATATGCTTTGCATCTTTACAGTTAACAACATGATTGTACATGATTGCATCTAGGGATTCCACCAAAATCAGTTGTAGGTTCAAATCCAGGGCAACCTCCTCCTTTTTAGCAAGGGTATAATCATTAGGATCCTTTGGATACGTCCTTTCAATAATTACAACTATTCCATCCAAAGCCACTTCCTGTTCAGTGACCGTAGGAGTTTGTAGCCCATTTTTCAATATTCCCATATATTTGGGATTGGCTACTTGAAGAAAAAACATCATCTTTTTCTACCATAAATCATAATTTATTCTATCAAACACTGGGATCTTATCTCTAGGATTAGACATGATAATTTAGGAGAGTTAAGAAAGTTCGAGTTCGAATTCAATTGATGAAAAATAGGACCTTAATTTTTTTGTCAATCAAATGGCTCGAATACCAATTGTTAGGTCCAATCTGTTTGTAGAATGTGGGGATGAATACAAACAATACTGAATTATCGAAATTTGTTTGGATAGATTTTATATTAAATCTAATCACAAATCTGATGCGGAAATTAAATGAAACAAAATTCAAGTTAAATATAAACTATATTAAACTTGAGAGGTTGTTACAATTTCAGTAAAGAATTAATATCTAGTTAATAAAAACAAATTAGAAAATTCGACATGGACTTTTCTATATTTATTAATAAAAATTGAGATATAAACCGGGAGTAAAAACTCGTCAGTAGTACAAGAGATACAAATGATCAAGTTCTACCGGATAAAATATTACAAAGGTAACAAAGAAATACAGAAATGGGCGACGATTTGGCCTTGATTTTTTGTGAATTAAAATCACTCTTGTTGTTCTTGAGTCTCGGTTGAGAGAGAAAATGGAGCCTGTGTGTTTTTGATGAAATGTTAAGTTATGTTGAATTGTGGCCGCCTTGGATCTTTATAATAAAACACTTTAGAAAGCTCCTGCCTCTTTTCAAATCTTTTACATTGGAAAGACATTCAACAAGACATAAGTTGTCTTGATAGCTTTCTTTCTTTTGACTCGGCAAGACATTCGGTATGATCAACTTTGTATTGATAGCTTTGTACTATCAAGACATTCGGTATGACATCTTATGTCTTGATAGCTTTCCCTTATATTGACCTGGCAAGACAAACTTGGTATTTTTCTAGCAAGGCATACCAACAAGACATTCCAGTTTCTTCTATCAAGACATTCGGCAAGACAATCTTGGTATTGTCTTGTTAATTCAATTTTTCAGAATTAAATGATTTTGCTTTAATCATTTAATAAATTGAATTAATTTTACTTAAATAAATATTCCGATTTAATTAATCTAATAATTAATTTAATAAATAAATTAATTCTTGATGAATTAATTTGTTAATTAAATCAACTACTTGATTTAATTAATTAAAGGAGAATAATTATAAATCCTTTGAATGTCTTAATTTCTTTTTGAACCACTGAGACTAACAAGAAGTACGACTGAATTTTTCTGTCGACTCTCCATGCACGGTCTGGTTCATGAATGAACAACTTCAATAACAGTTCTTTATATTTAACTTCAAGCTGAGGTTCTTTTCAACTCTTTACTCTCTTCAACTCTTTTGTACTCTTACTGTTCTTTGTCCGTCACTGTAGGAATCTTTGTCACTGTTAAATGAATCCACTAGCTTCA
This sequence comes from Saposhnikovia divaricata, assembly GCA_036435485.1. NCBI lineage: Eukaryota > Viridiplantae > Streptophyta > Magnoliopsida > Apiales > Apiaceae > Saposhnikovia > Saposhnikovia divaricata. The sequence goes on from CM071595.1 coordinate 127,080,963, forward strand.
ATAATACACTGAGGCTTGATCAGCTTACTGAATCTTCTTCCAGTGTAAAACATCAAAACTTTAGATTGACTTTGTCTTCTTTCTTCTAACATATAATGCTATCTGAGATTCCTGTGACAATTATATTATTTACTTATAACAATCTTATTTAAGTTAAGTTGAATCCTCGAAATAAAAATAGGCTAAACATATGTCTTTCAATCTCCCCCTATTTGTTTGTTAGACATTAACAAGCAAATACCTAGAGGATAACTCAACTAACTCACTTAAACAAGAAAAAGATAAAGCATTAAAGAACTTAGTAAATAATACATAATAAAAAATTCTCTGGTTTAGATATAACAATTCCAGAATCCTCAACTGATGAAATGATAGATGATTGTTCCTCTAGCACTGAACTGATCTTCAGTAGATAACTCATCCTCATTTCTGATTCTTCATATCTCTGCTTGAAAATCCTTCACATCTTACATTGGTGATTATCAGCAGTTCTTGATTTACAATCACTTCCCTTCTCTGACACAACTTTTCTCAGTAGAGAAAAATAGTTGCTCCTACTATGTAGACAATGGTTAATCAATACCATTTCTATAACTTCTGGGAAATCTACTACTCCTCCACTTAGCCTCTATACATAGTACATTGCAAGACGAATAGAATAGTATTGTGATGTACTTCTCCTTATGCCTCCACTTTCTTCTCAACTGAAAGTCCCCTTCCTTCTCCATCTAAATCTCCCCCTTAGTAACTTGACTTGCTTCTCCTCCTAAGCACAGTCTTTAAATGCTCCTCATTTCTAACTTACTCTCCTTTTTCTTGAAATCCTTACTTTTCTCCCTTAGTTGAGGAATCCTCCAATCAACTGGTTGACAAAGTAGCTGATACCAATTATTAGAGCTTAGTTAGAAAGGAAGTTTTACTTTCTTCCTCACTGTGAGTGTGTGATAGTGTTTAGTGTACATCACAAGTGTTTCACTCTTCTCACCACTCATTTGTTTTGAGTGTCTCCCTTCTCTCTTATGTTTACACTCTTGCTCACTAGTGTATCTCTCAAATCACTAATAGCTCCAACATCCATTAGTGTACTTGCAAGGAAAATTTTTTCTTACAAGTTACACTAACAAAGAAGTACCACTGAATTTTTCTGTCGACGCTCCATGCACGGTCTAGTTCATGAACGATCAACTTCAATGACAGTTCTTTATATTTAACTTCAAGCTGAGGTTCTTTTCAACTCTTAACTCTCTTCAACTCTTTTGTACTCTTACTGTTCTTTGTCCGTCACTGTAGGAATCTTTGTCACTGTTAAATGAATTTACTAGCTTCAATAATACACTGAGGCTTGATCAGCTGACTGAATCTTCTTCCAATGTAAAACATCAAAACTATAGATTGACTTTGTCTTCTTTCTTCTGACAGGTAATGCTATCTGAGATTCCTATGACAATTATATTATTTACTTATTACAATCTTGTTTAAGTTGAGTTGAATTCTCGAAATACAAATAGGCTAAACATATGCCTTTCAATTGTGGAAGAGGACATATGTAGTACTTGCATGTATGCATTTTCTTGTATTATGTTCTTCTGAATATTTTCTTTTTATTATTTTCAGTTGGAGTGTTCAAAATTAAATTTGAGTTATCTTAAAATGGGTTTGTATTTTCTTTCTTCTAATTTTAGAATGGTTTTTATTTGCTTTATTATAATTTTAAAATGATTTTTATTTTATTTGGTAAACAAATTTGTGTTTATGTAGTCATTTTCGGCTCTTCAAAAACCATAATTATACTTAGTATTTTTTTTCACGATTTTTGGTTTGTAACAAAGTAGAACATCCAAATTTTAATAAGGAACAAAATAAATGAAAAAAAAATGCAGAAATATGTTTTGTAGTCCACTTTACATGCCTCCATGAACTAGCTAACTAAAAATTTGTATGTTCTTGTCATTTTCGGACCAAAAAATAACATAATTACACATAATATTTTTTTTTTGAAATTTTTTGTTGGTATCAAAGTAGAACGCTCGAAATTTAATACGGAACTAAAAATGAAAACAAAAATTGAAAAAATAAATATTTAAGCCTTTGAAAATGTATGTCAACAAAACAAATTAACTCATTTTTCAGACGGCCAACGACAAAAAAAAATAGGATAAAAAACAAAAAATAAAAAGAAATGGGGTGCGCCACTTCAAGTGGCATACCATGAATCGCCACTTGAAGTGGCGAACTTTTTTCCCGGTCTCCACTTGAAGTGACGCACTATACTATTTATGCAATATTCAATTATACAATATTCAATGTAATTATACCAGTTTTGCATTAAAGCATTCAATGAAGGAACCTTAAAGTAATAGTCAAATGTTCATTCATCAAAAGTCAATATTTACCGGTGCAAAACGGAATCTTGGCTTGAAAAAACTGCAGTTTTCAGCACCTTACAAGTTTATAATCAGGTGTTGTACTCCCTCTACTAGAGAGTACTATCGTTAAGGGATGTCCTTGCAAGTCCATAACAAATATAAATAAAAAGAACTTTCAGGGCTATTGATCTAATTAGTATGTAAAAAACAAAAAAATCAAACATCAAATTATTTTAAACAAATTTTGTAGATTACTAAAAAACTGAACTATATGATGTAACAAAACAACTATCCAACATACTTTGTATCAGTGTTATATTTATGTTATAATGATTATTACAAATATTTTAAAATGTTATAAAAGAAATATGAATGTTGATATGTTTTTTGCCATTAAATTTAGATATTGTAATCTCTATATATACATGCAAAGATTTATATCAAAAACACATCTCAAATGACTAAGTATCAGGAGGGTTATGTTGATGGCTTTATTGATGGTTTCATTGATGGACTAAGTATCAGGAGGGTTATGTTGATGGTTTCATTGTTGGATGTAGGATAAAGGATAATTTTAATACTAAAGATCTTTTTTTCTTGTTAGAATTTTCGACGATATCAGTGTATAAATTCTGTAAGCGGGCTATATCTAGGTATTATAGTAATTAATTTTGTAATTCCCATTTCATAGGTAGAAACAAATATTTTATGGATAAAAACAAATACTAGTCCATATCAAAAACACATCTCAAATGACTAAGTATCAGGAGGGTTATGTTGATGGCTTTATTGATGGTTTCAATGATGGACTAAGTATCATGAGGGTTATGTTGATGGTTTCATTGATGGATGTAGGATAAAGGATAATTTTGATACTAAAGATCTTCTTCTCTTGTTAGGATTTTCGACGATATCAGTGTATAAATTCTATAAGCGGACTATATATAGGTATTCTAGTAATTAATTTTGTAATTCCCATTTCATAGGTAGAAGCAAATATTTTACGGATAAAACCAAATACTAGTCCATGTAACAAGTTTGAATGATCAAATTGTCTTTATACTTTGTTGACTACTTTTTCATATTGAAATACTTTTTTTATTCTTTAATGTTTCATAGTTTTAACTTCTCGAATTTTTTATAAATTGATGTTTCTAACATAATTGAAAACTTGATGATACATTAGATAATATAATTAATTCTTTATAAATAAAAAGAAAAATTTTAAATAATTAATTCGGAAGTAACCATCAATGCACCACAAATAAGATTATAACATAAAAATTATTATGAGAAAAAATAGTGTAAAACAAAATTATTGTGTATACTTTCTTTTTAACTTTCATTAACATTTTTATCAACTCCAAACTTTCAATTAACTATGAAAAAGGAGCAAAGATATTACACGAAAGAAGGAAAAAATAAAATTAATTCATAATTAACCAATACATACGAAAAGTTCAACTATTTATACATGACAACATAATCTCTCTTGAATTAATTATGAAAAATAATTACGTGTTCCCTTCACGTAAACATGATTGATATGATATAGTTTGGCCCAGTTTTTATGTTATCGTTTGACCTAGTTTTTTAATGTTCATTTGATAATTTCTTTTTAATTATTTCATAAATAATTTAATGATATTGTCGCCAAGATAAATAATCAGATAACACTTATAATCCATTACATTTACAAATTTATTGTGGTGCAATCATTTACAGAGAATGTTGTACAATTCTCTCTTATTGTAGAGGATTGTATACACGATGTCTCACAATTTGCTAATTACATATTCTATTTCTCGATTGTCACTTTTTCTTGTGAAAGTAAAAAGACTTTCACAACCTTTTCTCCAGCAACAATTCTTTTTTCTGTCAATATGGCTTGCCCTCCTTTATATTTGTTTGATTGTCAAGTAGTACTTATAATTTATAAACATTTATGAAGATCTAAAATATCTAGGTATGTCTTATTAGCGACTCTACAGGACATCTAGATTGCTGGATAAGAAGATTATTATCCCCTTGTTACCTCCAAATGCGTTTCATAGAACCAGAGTATGAAAGTTCTGCTTTTTTATGAGAGTGCTAAATGGTCAAGTATTCACATATTTTTATAAAATGATCCTATTCATACCGAACCGAGGACGGAACCATCCTTCAAAAATATATCGGTTTTATTTCTATCATTTTAATTTTTTTTACACAATCGAATAAAATAAAAATAAAAAATATTACAAATTACAAAACACAAAACTTGAATAAAAAGAATGATTCGACCATCAAAATTTATAGGATTATGCTTGTGTCAAGACCGTTCACCGGGCTAAAGAAAAACCAAATAGAATAGGACTTCATTGTTTAATGACATGCTTCATTAGAGTGGACTTCTTGCCTTGATTCAGTAAGACGCAGTTTTATGGACGTATTTTTGAAAATGATTCATGATGATACTATTATATTTATTGCAAACTCTTTGTTTTTTGTTATCCAATAATTTATTTTTTCTTCTATTTCATCTCGTTCTTACATAACTGCTTTGAAATTATTATTTTAGTCACAACAACTGCTTTAAAATTTGAATGCTATATATAATGACCTATGTTAATGTTTGATCATACGTCCTACAATTTATTATTAATGAAACCTCTTTTCTTAAAAAAAGGGGATTGATATTGTTTTTTCCCCTAATTGCCTAGTCTAGGACTATTTTGATTCACGAAAATACATGTAAAATCAAAATCTTTTAACACTTCATCTTTTATAGTAATCAAGCCAAGACAACACGCATAATAGTTGATTTGTATGCTCTTACATTAAAGTACTTAACAAAATATTTTACATAAAACTAGAAATTAGTAGAAAGTTCATAAATGATGATATTTGAGTGTTAATTTTTTACTTTTTGATGATGTTAACAAATATTTTAAGAAGTTATTAATGTAATATTACTTGCTGTGTTCTAACTTTAAATCTAAATGCTATAACAAATATATACCTGCAAAAGCTGATATTAAACACACAATATTTTTAACCAAACTTTCTAAATGGCCAATAAAAACAAGAAATACGAGGATGGTTACATGGAAAGTTTCATTGACGGCTGCAACGATGGTATCAGGATAAAAAGTATTTTCATTCCTAAAGATTTTTTTCTATTATTGGGAATAACAACATTAATCATATGTAAATTTTATAACAATTATAAATTTATTTGAATTTACTAGATAGCATTTTAGTTTATTAGCATATTATCAAATATATTAACTCATATATAGCAAAATACAAATAATGTATTAGAACCATGTTAAGTTAACAAGTTGTTTTTTTATTACTTATTTTTAATATTTATGTATTAGAATTTAATAATTTTCTAGTACTTATGAGTCCAATATTTTGATGTTTTTGATTTTTAATCACAATTTTTTTTAGGACGAATACTTTTAATAAAAATAAAATTTATTAAAAAATAAAAATTATAAGTCAAAAAATTTTACAATTATCATTTATGCATCACAAATAGTATAATAACATTAAAAAGATAATATCAGAAATAATAACAGAAGTCACTAATTATGTCATGTATAAATATTTGTTTGCTTAGGGTGAACATTAAATTTAAGCAATTTCCAAAATTTACGCACAAAGAGTAAATAATAAAAACAATCCATAATCAAAACTTAGTATTAATATATTATCATTAATTAAGCCGGTACCATCACAACCCAACCATTTGGGTGACTATTGAAATGATTTTCTACAAATTTGTTTTTTACATCGAGACGTATGGCTCTTCCAAATGAATTATGTGCTTCCATTGACTCATAGTGACATGGTTGGAGTTTTTTAATAACTGCCTAGGAATATAATTTTGTTATTAAATCCTGTTAGTATTTTAAGTTTGTTATTACTATCAAATTGTTGCTTCCACATTCTTGAAGCATGTGCTGCTACTAAGATTCTGGTTAATTTTAAATGGTACAATTGACTAAAACATTTTAGCATAAATCACATTAGAGCAAATCCAACGATCTCCTAACTTAATTTCTAAAATTAATATAAAATATTGGCTTTCGGTCCAATAGATTATTTATGTTCTTAAATTCATTTTCAAGCAGTATGATCAAAAAAGTCACTCCAACAATGTCCTAGTGATTTCTTAGATCACATATAACATCACTTCATCCATTATATTTAGGTAGCATCCGTCACTTTTTAAAGATTTCTTAATTAATTTTTATAATAAAATATGATACATATCGTCTTTCTCTCTCATACTTTAATTGAAATCATGTACTTTTAATAATAAAATATTTGATAAGGAATGATTATAAGGAATGTTGTTGGAGACAATGTTACTTATCTATGTCCTAAACTACTAAGAACCAATTTGTTATATCTTATAAAAGGAACGAGTTAAGAGATTATTGGAATTGCTCTTATTAATTTGAGACATAGATAAGTATCTTTGTCTCCAACAATACTCCTTATACTCACTTCTTATATAATATTTTATTATTAAAATTTCATTATATCAATAAAATATAATATACAAGAGATTGGAAGAGACAGTGAAATCTATAAATCTATAAATTATTATAAAATATAAGATAAGTGATTCTTAAAAAAAGGGATTGTTACTTAAAGATACATAGTAAATGGAAACTATAAGTGATATAGGCTTTTATATTAAAGTACCCACTGTTCTGGCCACTGTTCTGGCAAAGACTATCAAGTGACTACCCGATCTCTACGGGGACTCGTTTTTGCCACTAGAATCACAATATATATCACCATATTAAATTTTTTTAAAAATTTAACATAAATGTTAACGGAATCCAAATTAGCAGATGGTGTGTGTACCAAATGGATTAGAGAAAAGAATTAAAGTCGAGGATTACAGAAAAGATAAAAAGATTGAAGTGAAGAGCAAGATTAACTATGATTTTAGTAATCGAAATCAAATTGCACGAATAAAATATTGACCTTTTTTCTATGCAACGGGGGTGGAACCTAGTAAATGATTCGGGGATTTTTTGATATTGAATGAATTTAACTGAAGAATTATAGGTTGAAGGTGAAAAAAGAAAATTATGTATTTGCGTGTACATCAGGTTTTATGTTTTCTAATTATTAATTCTTGTAGCAAACACATCATCTGTTCGTTAACTTTTTCGCTAATAATTTTTCAAGATTTGTCGGAATGATATATATAGTGGCTTAAACGGGTCACGGTGGAGGCTGAGTAGTCACTTGATAATTTTTGGTGATAATGATGGGCACTTTGATATAATACCCAATTGATATAAGGTAGTACTAGGAGATTGTTGAAGTATGCATTATATCTATATTGTTTAAATTTTAAGTTAGGAGCTTGAATAGTTAGTTTATTGGTCTTGCTCTTAATTCAAGGCCTTTTATATACCTAAGTAGTTCTACAAAACTCTATGTATCTACATCTTAACTTGTTAAAATTGATGTCTATGATTGTCTTGAACCTAAGACATTTGCACTGTTTGAACTCGTACAAAGTGCTCGAAGCTTGAGCCTTCATATTATTTTAAGTATCAAATCACTCTAAAATGTTAAGGTGATAGAGGAAGACCTAATGAATTTTATATTATATTGTAACAATAAACATGAACTTGAATTGTCGACCATAATTGATGCAATTATGTTTACATGGTTATAGCACTGCATGTATAGTTATGTAGAATATCCTTTCCCTTGTTATGAGCTCGCATTATTTTATCACTTGTGTTTAGTTTTGGTGCTTAATCAAGACAACATGACACAAGTTTCTCCTAAAATTTGTCTCAAGTGCTTCAATTATCTGGAACAACCAAATGCATCTATACGCTTCCTTAACGAGAAGCAACAGAAACATGCTTAGCAAATACGAGCCTCTGAATTATGTTTTATGAGTACAATAAACGAATACAAAAAGTGCTAGGTCCAAATCAACGAAGAATGAAAAAGTAGAATTTTTGAGTTGAAAACTACGTTAAAGTCCCTTTTTCTCAGTACTCTAAAATTGAACTTTTGCCTCATTCCGTTGTGGACTACTTCAGGACCCTCAGAATTTTTGATTGAAAAATTCTATAAGCCTTTGAATTATTGTTTTACGAGCCTCTTCATATGATTGAAAAATATCGTTTGATAGGAATTTTTTATTTCTACAAACAAATTCATCATGCTGCATTTTGGTACTAAAGAGCCGAGAGCCTCCTACTATATTAATTGTAACGCCCCCAATTCCCTTACAGGAATCCAGGTTGTCACATCTCTTGTGGAATATTCGATCACCTGCTCACAGTATAATCTACAACAATATTCATAATAAACTCCATAATTTACTCCACGGGTTATAGTTTTAGAACAAGTACTCAATAATCCAAAAGTTATTACATCTCAAATTCACTTCCCAGAATCTCTGAAATACTATTACAACTTCAAAGTACTAGATAATAAGGCATTAAACAACTTCTTTCCAGCTTGCACCCTCCTCGGATACTATAAGGCTAACACGCTGAATTAGTTGCCTTTCCCCTTCCCTTAATCAAGGTTCGCCATACTAGTGCCAGCTCTGATTGCCACTGTTTAATAATATTTAAATAGCAAGTATGAGCCAAAGAATGCCCAACAAGTATATAGATACCAGATTAAACAACAACAACTCGCTGAGAAAAAATATGTTTTTACCACTCTTATAAAAAAAACTTCACCACTTATAAATATATATACTTTCGAAAAGAGGTTAACTCGGAAGTTCTTATCAATCTCGAAATACTACTCATATGAAGGAATAAATATATCTCAATAACTTCTCAAAGTACTACTCGAATATAATTCAATAACTTCTAGGACCGACTCAATTGATTTGAATGAATAAAATTCAACAACTGCTCGGATCAACACCCTAGTTAATAGAACCACACAGGCGTCGGTTAACAGTTAGGGTATCGATGATGGACTTCTTCCCAAAATGCCACCTCAAGTAATAGATTGATCAGTCCATGTCACACCTCGTTTTCTATCGTTAGAAGGATGAGCCGACGTCTCGAACACACCCTAAACTCCTCAGGTTGGGCCGGTGCGTTACTCCGGTCACTTGCGTTAATTATTATGCTGGGCCGGCCCTGTCCCGGTCTCTTACGATATTTTCAGTCCAGAATATTAGGTGTCAGAATCTTCGATCACCTTCAACAATAATTAGGCGTCACGGTAAAAGAACACGTGCACCTTTATTTACTTTGCAATAAAAGATTACTCCAATATCGTTCAGAAACAATGAACGATAAACACCTCCAATAATTGGTTTTCCTCTCGAATGAGTAGAGGAAATATTTATGAAGAACTACTCCGATTATGGATTTGGAATGAGGTAATCCATATCAGTATTCTCCACTCACTCTATATATATAACCTCACTCTTAAATATAAATATTTTGTAGTATGAAAATATTATTTAATATATCTCTATCATCTCCTCTACGAGAACGAATGAAGTATCTCGATAAACGTCCCAACAATATGGACCAACTCAGGAAATAAATTTGAACATCTCGTGTAATAATATGCGGATAACAGCTCAACAATAATATATATGCATGTAAATTGCATGAATAAAATCCGGTATAAATAACTAGATAGGATACTTGCGTTTGAAAACTTAATCAACATACTTATGTATGTGAAAATATAAATACTCTGAACGGTAGAGTATGAACTAGTAAACTTTCCTGGTACTCCGGATGTAGTAGGGGCTCCTGACGGTGTCCGACAATCTAAACAAGTCAAGAAAAATATGCGATTAATCCCCTATACCATCCACTTATAACTCAATGCTTAGACACTTAATCCAATCACAAACAAGGCACTAAGGGGTCCTTCTAGACTCGTACTAAGTCCATGTTAATCCTCAAACACTTAAGTCAAGAGTTTGTTTAGAAATCGAACCTCGTACATCCACTTTACTAAGTCATTTTCAAAGTTAAGTCCAAGTACTCTCCTAAGGGGTCCTCTCGCTCGTAACCTTGACTGAAACATTTTTATAAAATCTAAAAATAACTCTTTTGACATACGGTATTCACCCAAATCTTTATTATGACCTCTAGTATTTATTAAACAAGATTTGCAACTGGTTATCTCATTTTAAGGGGCTCAATTCCAGTCACCAACTCAACACTTACATCTACGAACTACTTTCATGAATTTGACCATAACTCCTAAATCGTAACTCTGAATGCTACGATTCTTTCGCCAAAATGATCTATGCCTCAAAATCTTCAAGTACAATTCAAATACTTGACTGGTTAAGGGGTTGACACTGACTGTTATGCTCTGTTTCTATGGGTATTAGAAATTTCCCCATTACGACGGCTATAACTCGAATAATTCAAAAATCCAAACTCTCCAATAATCATATCATTCACTCCACATCACTCATACAACTTTTATACCTCTGAACTAAGGCCAAGAAATTCCTTTACATTCGCAAAAATGGTTTTACGATTTTATGAAAGACCACTCCTTCTTAAGACTCATAAACATGAACTAAACTCATAAACTCTTCTAAATCTCCCAAAATAATCAAGATTGGAAAGAGGTTTTACCTTGGTATGAAGCTTAGGGATGTCATTACACTATAACCAGGTCCTAACGTTGCCCAATAAGCTTCTTTGGAAGCCATTAACCCATGAACAAAACAAGAAAAGTTGTTAGTTACTAATCATGACACTATTCATCATCACTTTGTAAAATCTATATAAAATCGAAAAATTAGAGATTGGTTCTCAAATTTTTACCACACCTTCTACTCTTCAAGGGCTTTATTTTGAGTCCAAGCTCATCCCCTGGGGATGTTTGAGGCTCGACTTCTTCATTTTCTAAGGTGAGAGGTCGAAACTGCCATGGACTAGACAGTTTTGGTTCTCCAACTTGGAGGAGGGATTTGACTAGGCTATACTCCTTTGATAGCCATGAAAAAATTTAAACGTATGTTCTACATATAGTGAGGAAGCTATGGTTAAATTTTGGTGATTTATGAATGGGTAGAAGTGGAGTCATGAATTTTTCTTTGGCATGTGTTTCTGCTGGGCAGTTTGTATGTCTATGGGTTTAGCTTGCTTTTTCTCTCTTTCTCTCTTGTTGACTAGTTGGTGGAATGAATTTGTGGGATATTTATGATATACAATAAACCTTTACACTCTCTTAATCCCCTTTAATCCACTTGTCAAGGTTGTGTGGTGTTTAGAAATGTGGTGACAAAGGGCCTTGTTGGCTTGTTCTTGAACATACACCTCATTAGTCCTTTTTGTTTTGTTTCTTGATTTTCTTTTCCACCAAATTCACTTGATATAAAGCCCTAGATGATCATGCATGGTTTCTAATCTCGTTACGTATTTAATCCCTAATTTTTTTCGCGCTCGCTTAATCTCGTTATAAAGTTTTTGCGATTCCTAGAACGCTCGTTATACTCACTCAGGGTTTTTCGTTCTAAATCCTTAAATCATCCTTAATAAAATAATAAAATATCAAATCCTTGATTTAAATAACTCACTTGTCTTGATCGCACTGATATGCTCTTCACTGCTCGGTCAAATATTCCATAAAAATAAAGTTTGGAATTCCTGAATTCCGATTGCGTTTACATATACTTATTTACATCGTAGATTACTAATATAACTTCGAAATATCCATTTCCTATCCCGTACGTATGGTCACATGAAAGATTTCTTAGTCCTCAAAAATCGCTATTCATCCATGCAAATCACTATTCATCCCTAAAAGGAAAATTTTTCTCAAGTACATAAATTAGGGTTATTACAGTCTCCCCTCCTTAAAAGGATTCCGTCCTCGGAATCAACGTAGGCAATAGATAAAGTTGCTTATCTCATACTTTACTCTCAAATGTCTTCTCATCACTTTTACCAGTTTTATGCCCTCATATCTCGATTATAAACTCTTATGCTATACCGTCTATTCCGTCTCTGTTACTCCTCTCTCATTCTTTAACGTCCCTCTGTTTTCATACATGCTCATCATTTATATACCATTTACAATATTAAGGAAACATGTACCTTCTATCCCGTCCATCTCTCTCATGCCATCGACCAATGTCATGTTAAAAATCCTAGCGGTTGGTTGGTTGCTATTAACTCCACCGCTTTGTTGTGATGCCACGGGTCCCGTTGCTAACGTTTTACAGTCTCTAAAGATGTGACCCTCCTTTCCACATTTGTAGAAAACTACTCCTCTCCTAAGAAAATTCATCTATTGATGCCCCTCTTGACCACGGTTATGACACCTACCTTCTGATTTTGCACATACTCCTGGATGCTTCTTTCCACATGTCTATTTTAATCCCTCTTTCCTACTTAGGGTAGTAGCCACCACACTGGCCTTCCCCGACTAGTAATTATTACACCTCGAAATCCTTCATTAATTATACCCACTTCCTTATTTTATCCTTATCCTGACTCTATCCTCAAAATACACCTTACCCTCAATAGTAAATCTAAATTATGCCTTAAATTCCCCATATTATTTTCTCTTAATAATCATCAAATATACCTCTTTCTTCTCATCTTTATCCTCCTGAATCAATTCACTCTCAGCCTTTACCATGGCTGCTTCTTATACCCATATCACATAGTCCCTTATCTAGAACACTGCATCATTATATTCAATCTAGTGTTTCAATCCTTGTTGAAATCTTTTAGCTCCTTTCTTCTCCAAATCCATACATAATACTATCACACTCTTCTTGTTTTGTTTCAATCTATAAAATCCACAATATTTATTTCTTCTACACTTCTCCAAAAGTCACAGCCTCACTCGATTCAACTTATCCCAATATGGTTTAGTCTAATAAAACTGTATACCCATGAAATATTTATTCATAAAAACAAAAGAGTACATATCTGTACATATACATATATATACATATATATGTACATATACATATATATACATATATATATAGAGTTGCACTCCATAACAAACACCTTATATAACAAACAATAAAAAACACCTCATATCTAATCTAATATAAGAGTTCCCAGTCATGGCACCCAATACAAAACGTTGTTATTTTTTTACCCTCTATCCATCTAGTAAAAAAAATAATAAAAAAAATTTAAAAAATTTAATGTTCATGATGACGTCACTGATGACGTCAGCATGACGTCAGCATGAACAGTAAATTTTTTTTTTATTTTTTTTGCTGGATGGATAAAGGGTAAAAAAATAACAACTTTTTGTATTGGGTGCCCCTAGCGGGGCCATTGGATCTATTAGATCTAAGGTGTTCTTTAGTGTTTGTTATATAAGTGTGTTTTGTATGGAGCAATGGCCTATATATATATATATATATATATATATATATATATATATATATTTATTTATTTATTTATTTATGTATACATATCTCTATATACTGATTATAAAAAATAAATTTAAAACCCAATAAATAAATCATGGATACACATTTTTCTCGTCCCAATTGATTCTACTACTGGTATTGGCCATCATGCCTCCACCCTAACTATCCCTTGAGGTTCTACTATATAACTTTCATATCGGTTTCCGTATTTCTAACTCTTCTTCTCTTGTCTTGAGGGTATCACATAAACAGTCCTTATCCTTATTGACTCATATCATCTCTAAAGAATTCCATAACTACCTTCCTCAATCACTAAGGGTCTTACTTAACTCATCTTTGGTACTACCCCTAGTAGTCCAACCACAAACTCTACCGAATCTCTTTCGTCACTTTCTTATCTCGTCATAACTTCTCCTACTCTCGTTCTAAGGTTTATAACCTACTGCTCTGATACCATCTCTGTAACGCCCCCAAATCCCCTACAGGAATCCAGGTCGTCACATCTCTTGCGGAATATTCGATCACCTGCTCACAATATAATCTACAACAATATTCATAATAAACTCCATAATTTACTCCACGGGTTATAGTCTTAGAACAAGTACTCAATAATCCAAGAGTTATTACATCTCAAATTCACTTCACAGAATCTCTGAAATACTATTACAACTTCAAAGTACTAGATAATCAGGCAATAAACAACTTCTTTCCATCTTGCACCCTCTTCAGATACTATAAGGCTAACACGTTGAATCAGTTGCCTTTCCCCTTCTCTTAATCACGGTTCGCCGTACTAGTGCCAGCTTTGATAACCGCTATTTAATAATATTTTAATAGCAAATATGAGCCAAAGAATGCCCAGCAAGTATATAGATACCAGATTAAACAACAACAACTCGCTCAAAAAAAATATGTTTTTCCCACTCTTATAAAAAAAACTTCACTACTTATAAATATATGAGTAAAGTGCATTTTGTGTACCTGAACTTTGGCCAAGACACTACTTGAAATACCATAGTTTAAAATCTATTACGTGCAATACTGAAAAAACTATTTACTTACACTTAGTGTACTACCGTCTATTTATCACAAACGGTGTTAAATGGTCAGGAGTAAAGCAGTATATTACCAAAACAGTCAATCCTTCTCTTCTACTCTCATATCCCAGTTACCACATACTTCTTTAACAGCACTCGAGCTCCATCAATGGCATCCTCTCCAAAAACTTCTCCACTAAATCCTACGCGTCTCATTATCTCGCACCACTTCTCTTTCTTGTCATTCATCTCTCCAGCATTTGTCAATGCCTTAGCAGTTTTTTTTCAATCATCCTCCTTTCTTTGCTGTCTCGTCCTTTATATGCTGCACTAGTAGAGTCCAAGAACCTCCACAGATATTCCACTCGTAGGGTAAATCCAGTCACAAAATTTCAACTGGTGGACTCTGAATTGAGCACAAATGATTAAGGTTTCATCCTAAATATGAAACCTGAAATTCTGAAAAGTATGAATATTCTAGGCAAATAAAAAAAATGCCAATTTATTAATATAGACCTATATATGCACTTCATATTCGACAATCTTTTGATCAACCTTTTTTTACAAAACCGAAATTATAAATCATTAAAAACTCAGACAATCACTTAGAGCACTAAATTTATAAATTCAAAAAACATAAACACTTAAAAATATCATAAAAAACCCATCTCAAAATCAAGTTTTTTCAACATACCCATGTAAAAAAATCAATAAAAAAGCTCAAACAATCATATACATCATTAAAATGACAAATTTGAAGAAATATATATAAACACAAAAAGGGGGGAGAGACTAAGGAAAGAGAGACCTGGCAATTTCACGGCCAATCCACTAGTAGATCCAGTGATAATACAAGTGAAATCTGGGGAAAGAGGAAGGAGAGGCATTGGATTGTCAAGATGACTAGCCATTATTCTCTGAAACAACATCTCATAAATCACATTAAACCATCCTCTTAACCATTCAATCCAACCCAAACCCTTCTTATTTTTCTTCATCGAGTCACTTGAACTCTCTTCAATCTTGCTCATCTTTTGTGACTTCTTGCTTTCTTTTCTGTTTACCTAGGATACTATAATTTCATTGTTTTGTTTGATTTAAACTGCGCTTTGACTGTACAGTACTACAGTAGATATATTGTGTGTGTGCACACTGCTTTACCCCTGATGAAGGGGAATAGACTGTTTTACCCCTGACCATTTAACACCGTTTGTGACAAATAGACGGTAGTACATTAAGTGTAAGTAAATAGTTTTTTTAGTATTGCACGTGATATATTTTAAACTATGGTATTTCAAGTGGAGTCTTGGCCAAAATTCAAGTACACAAAGTGCACTTTACTCTAAATATATATATAGTTTTAAAAAGAGGTTAACTCGGAAGTTCTTATCAATCTTGAAATACTACTCATATGAAGGAATAAATATATCTCAATAACTTCTCAAAGTACTACTCGAATATAATTCAATAACTTCTCGGAACGACTCAATTGATTTGAATGAATAAAATTCAACTGCTCGGATCAACACCCTAGTTAACAGAACCACACAGGCGTCGGTTAATAGTTAGGGTATTGATTATGGACTTCTCCTCAAAACGCCACCTCAAGTAATGGATTGATCAATCCATTGTCACACCTCGTTTTCTATCGATAGAAGGATGAGCCGACGTCTCGAACACACGCTAAACTCCTCAGGTTGGGCCGGTGCGTTACTCCGATCACTTACGTTAATTATTATGCTGGGTCGGCCCTGTCCCGATCTCTTACGCTATTTTCAGTGAAGAATATTAGGTGTCGAAATCTCCGATCACCTTCAACAATAATTCGCTTAGGCGTCATGGTAAAAGAACACGTGCACCTTTATTTACTTTGCAATAAAAGATTACTCCAATATCTTTAAGAAACAATGAACGATAAACACCTCCAATAATTGGTTTTCCTCTCGAATGAGTAGAGGAAATATTTATGTTATGAAGAACTACTCTGGTCATGGATTTGGAATGAGATAATCCATATCAGTATTCTCAACTTACTCTATATATATATATATCCCCACTCTTAAATATAAATATTATTCAATATATCTCTATCATCTCCTCTGTGAGAACGAACGAAATATCTCGATAAACGTCCCAACAATATGGACCAACTCAGGAAATAAATTTGAACATCTTGTGTAATAATATGCGGATAACAACTCAACAATAATATATATGCATGTAAATTGCATGAATAAAATCCGGTATAAACAACTAGATAGGATACTTGCGTTTGAAAACTTAATCAACATACTTATGTATTTGAAAATATAAATAATCTGAATGATAGAGTATGAACTAGTAAACTTTCCTGGTACTCCGGATGTAGTAGGGGCTCCTGACGGTGTCCGACAATCTAAACAAGTCAAGAAAAATATGCGATTAATCCCCTATACCATCCACTTATAACTCAATGCTTAGACACTTAATCCAATCACAAACAAGGCACTAAGGGGTCCTTCTAGACTCGTACTAAGTCCATGTTAATCCTCAAACACTTAAGTCAAGAGTTTGTTTAGAAATCGAACCTCGTACATCCACTTTACTAAGTCCCTTTCAAAGTTAAGTCCAAGTACTCTCCTAAGGGGTCCTCGCGCTCGTAACCTTGACTGAAATATTTTTATAAAATCGAAAAATAACTCTTTTGACATACGGTCTTCACCCACATCTTTATTATGACCTCTAGTATTTATTAAACAAGATTTGCAACTGGTTATCTCATTTTAAGGGGCTCAATTCCAGTCACCAACTCAACAATTACATTTAAGAACTACTTTTATGAATTTGACCATAACTCCTAAACCGTAACTCTGAATGCTACGATTCTTTCGCCAAAATGGTCTATGACTCAAAATCTTCAAGTACAAGTCAACTACTCGACTAGGTCAGGGGTTGACACTGATTGTTATGCTCTGTCTCTAAGGGTGTTAGAAATTTCGCCTTTACGACGGCTATAACTCGAATAATTCCAAAATCCAAACTCTCCAGTAATCATATCATTCACTCCACATCACTCATACAACTTTTATACCTCTAAACTAAGGCCAAGAAATGCTTTTTCGTTCAAAAAAATGGTTTTACGATTTTATGAAAGCCCACTCTTTCTTAAGACTCATAAACATGAACTAAACTCATAAACTCTTCTATATCTCCCAAAATAATCAAAATTGGAAAGGGGTTTTACCTTGCTATGAAGCTTAGGGATGTCATTACACTATAATCAGGTCCTAACCTTGCCCAAGAAGCTTCTTTGGAAGCCATTAACCCATGAACAAATCAAGGAAAGTTGTTAGTTACTAATCATGACACTATTCATCATCACTTTGTAAAATCTATATAAAATCGAAAAATTAGAGATTGGTTCTCAAATTTTTATCAGACCTTCTAATCTTCAAGGGATTTCTTTTGAGTCCTAGCTCATCACCAGGGGATAATTGAGGATCGATCCCTTTTTTTTTCTAAGGTGAGAGGTCGAAATTGCCATGGACTGGACAATTTTGGTTCTCCAACTTGGAGGAGGGATTTGGCTAGGCTATACTCCTTTGATATCCATGAAACTTTTAATGTATGTTCTAAATATAGTGAGGAAGCTATGGTTCAATTTTGGTGATTTATGAATGGGTAGAAGTGGAGTCATGAATTTTTCTTTGGCATGTGTTTCTGCTGGGCAGTTTGTATGTCTATGGGTTCAGCTTGCTTTTTCTCTCTTTCTCTCTTGTTGACTAGTTGGTGGAATGAATTTGTGGGATATTTGTGATATATAATCAGCATTTACACTCTCTTAATCCCCTTTAATCCACTTGTCGAGGTTGTGTGGTGTTTAGAAATGTGGTGACAAAGAGCCTTGTTGGCTTGTTCTTGAACATACACCTCATTAATCCTTTTTGTTTTGTTTCTTGATTTTCTTTTCAACCAAATTCACTTGATATAAAGCCCTTGATGATTGTGCATGGTTTCTAATCTCGTTACGTATTTAATCCCTAATTTGTTTTGCGTTCGTTTAATCTCGTTATAAAGTTTTAGCGATTCCTAGAACGCTCGTTATACTAACTCAGGGGTTTTCGTTCTAAATCCTTAAATCGCCCTTGATAAAATAATTAAATATCAAATCCTTGAATCCTTGATTTAAATAACTCACTTGTCTTGATCACATTGATATGCTCTTCACTGCTTGGTCAAATGTTCCATAAAAATAAAGTTTGGAATTCCTGAATTCCGATCGCGTTTACATACACTTATTTACATCGTAGATTACTAATATAACTTCGAAATATCCATTTCCTATCTCGTACATAGGGTAACATGAAAAATTTCTTAGCCCTCAAAAATCACTATTCATCCACAAATTTACTATTCATCCATGAAAATCATTATTCATCCCTAAAATGAAAATTTTTCTCAAGTACAGAAATTAGGGTTATTACATTAATATCCATGCTTCAAAAAGCTCTGGACCTTCATCATCATTCATATTGGACAGGAAATTACAACAAGCATAAAATGAACTTCGATTATATCAACTACTATATATCATCAGTAGAGCAGGCTCGTAATTTTTATAAAGCATTCATATGCCTTTGGAAATCAGAGCGTTTTTTGATTTGAGAATATTGACTTCGAGCTAGAGACAAGTTCATCTTAAAGATATTCAAAATTCGATAGTTTTCAGAGTGGGCTTCTACAGAGATTCATGTGGTGCAAGAACTGAATTATTTTTTGATTATCTGCATAAGGAATACAGTTCCCGAGGGCTTTATTCAAGCGCACAATCTCAGCCCCTCGAGGACTGAGGCTTCTCGTTCCGAGTTCATGTTTTTTTTCTTCTAAAGTTCTTCTAAAGAGTTGAAGGCAACCAAGGACGGAGGTAAGAAGATTTTTCAAGGGGGGCCGGTTATATTTTATAAATTTAAAAATAAAAAGTATACTTTAAATTTTATCAGGAAAATAAATTAAAAGGCAAAAAAGAAATGAATTTAATTCAGGTCACTTAGTTACCAACAATAAAATTAACTAAAATGATGGTTAAATGTGTTATAATTTTTGAAAACATTTTAAAACTATTAAAGGAGAAAAATAAAAAAAATTACAAAAACTAATGGGAAAAGTTGCAAAATAAAGGGAAGAAATCAAGCAATGGTCATGTCCAGGAATCGAAACCTGGGTGCTAGGATGAAAAACTAGATTGCCAACCAACTTAGCTACAAGTACAATCACAACAAATTATATAATACAAACCTCATATTGGAAATCAAGGGGGGGCATGAACCCCCTGCCTCCGTCAAATCTGAAGGAAGTCCCCAAGCATATGGGAACGAATACGTATAAAGAGAAAGGATTATTGTCTAGTTTGGTTTGCACATGTTTGTGTTTCATGATCAGAATGAACCAATACCAAAATAATGTATTCATGTATTCACGATTCACCTTGGAGGCCGGGCAAAGTTTTCAACTCTTACCTTAATGCTCCTGATAGTTTTTTAAATTCAACAAACATGAATACAGACACTTGTATCATTGATTTAGTCCTCTCATTGCTGTTAGGTTAGGGGACTTACACAATCCGAGATTCATAAACAGCAATACAGAGCACATACAACCAATTGATTAGTTAACAAGATCCACCAAAGCGCGGTCAAACACTATTCAAGTATTACTTATACTTCTATCAACAACAATTAAAAGTAAAACAAGAACACACAAAATATTTGACGTGGAAACACCCACGTCCCAAACTTGTATTATTAAACTAATCAATTATCAATAATACATCAAAACAATAACACCTTTACGGTGTCCCAACCCGATACTTGAGCCAACAATGCTCAAGCATCACCCAAACAATACTTAAGACTACATCTCTTAAGCTTTCACACATATTAAACGATACAATATGACTATGTTTATATATCCATCCAAAACTTAGCCACCAAGACTTACCATACTTGTTCTACAAGTCTTACCATACTTGTTATACATGTCTTTCAATTCTTGGCACCAAATTACCCAACTTAGTGATCAAGACATACCATATATAATAATTGTCTACACATACAATTATTATCTTACCCATATATCTATTGGACCACCCAAACCCATAACACATATTGGGTTGAAACCCGACAATTGCAAGGAACTACTTAAGTATTATTTTATGGTAATGAAAATGTCTCGGACAAAGTTGCTTCATTTATATTTGGTTGGATCATCTAAGGTGTTCATGCACAGACATCTAAATAATGAATATGTTTAGAATTTGGAGCTCCACTAATTAGATGTAGACGGAACTCCACAAGCATTCCAAAAGAATTGGTACTAGAGTTACAAGTTAACAACACTCCTCTAAAGGTATCATAGGGTTTTGAAAGTATATCCTTATGTTAATCCTGTTGTTAGTACAATATCCATAGGATTTTTCAAGGTGTCACAGATGTCATTTTCTCAAAAACTGATACTAGAGCATTGTCATTCTTAAGCTTGGATCTTAGCAGTCCTTCATTCGTAATATCTGATACAAATTGGGTTACTTTTAAATAGAAAGTGAAAAGCTAAGTTCTTCTTCAACAACGGGAATTTCTATGGCCTTGGCAAAAATCGTGAAATACCACAATAACAAAATATAGATTAGCCATATCATTAACCAAAAATGCACTTTCTGAACCTCCTCCACTGTTTTCAATATGTCTGCACACTCTTCAATTGTATAATACATAAGGAATTGCATATATTTTTTATAAAAACTCTGGAAAACAGAAATACAACAAACATAATATATATATTTTTTAAAAAAATTGTGAAGTATTATACGCTCAGCTAGTATTATATAAAGGATGAAAGCCTAAAATATATTTGGATGTTCACGAACAAGGAGAACATTGAATTACTTAGCAGGAAAAAAAAGTGTACACTGAATTAAACTAGCCAAAATAAAGTACATTGAATCATCTTTTAACAAATTTGTTGTATGCAGCATTATTATTGTTCTCGATTCTTTCCAAATGATGCGTGGTATCGGTGTATGACCAGATCAATTGATTCTGGTTGATTATATTCTCATGAATTAATTGGTATGAAGGGTCATGAACTGCTTAGATCCAAATGATACGTGAAAATTATATATATATATATATATATATATATATATATATATATATATATATATATATATATATATATATATATATATATATATATAGGAACACTACCTTCACTATAAAGCAGATTACATATACTTGAATTCTGGTATTGTCAGGAATTATGTTGTTCTTGATGATAATTCAAACATCTAAAACATATTTTGTATAACTAAGTTTGTAGCTGTTTAACGGATGACATGTTTGTCAACATCCGTTGAAGAGGAAACTTATCAACGGATAAGTCACCTTGTAACATGTACTGAGAGTCTCAACGGATAAGCTATCAGTTGAGAGTATAGTTGATAGTTTTGATAAGTCGTGTTGACTATCAACGGATATGCATAATAGCTTAGTTAATTGTAAATAGGTCGTGCTTTATAATTCTGCATAAGTGAAATGGTACTTCAATTGATGAACAATCTACATCAGCGGATGATACTAATCAACGGATAGCAATCAACCCTCAACGGATAATCACATCAACAAATAATGTCTTCATCTTAGCAGTTGATACTGACTTGACAGGGCTAACAAATCACATGGGTTGATGGACTTTCAAAGTGCATGGAAGCCAGATATTGGGAACCTCAAGAAAGAAGAAACATTCCTTTTCTATACAAGCAAATTGAATGATAATTTCAAAAAAAAAATCTGTCAAAGACAATTAACCAATTTGACTCACATGAAGACAAGGAGTGATGAAGCATGCCTGCTAGGACTTAGAATATTGTAACATTTTGTTTTTAGTAGGTGTTGAAAACTTGGGTATATATAACCAAGTGTAGCAGTGCTTTGTAGAAAAGAAAACACATGAGCATTTCACTTAGTATTGTTAGGTTTTCTTGAGAACAAAAGCATTGTAATTGCAGCTGTGATATTTTCACAAACTACTTCTTCAATATACATCTTAGGTGGATGAAATAACTCCACCTGAAATTTTAAATATTGTTGAGTATTTACCTTTCTTTTGTTCAAATATTTTATAAGCTCTGTTCATTCATAAAATGTTAGCCTCAATAGTTCGAAAAGAAAAAGTTTGTCAACATTGTATTCAACCCCCCTCATTCTACAATCTTAGGTTGTGTTGTTGGGAAACAACATGTATAACCAATGGGTCCCTCAAAAGTTCAAATTACCCTGAAAGCGGTTATTAACAAACAAGAGGAAGAGTATTGTTTGTAGAAGCAGTGATTTTGTGGATATTCTTTTTAACTTCCTTACATTGCCAATGGGGACTATCGTTAGACTCTTGTCCAAAAATTTCAAAACTTCGAGACCATCGGTAATCGGGAGCTTCAACAATTTATATAGAAGCATGGAAAATCTTGAAGCTAAGTATTCTGCAACAGGAGTATGCAAAGATGTAACGAGTGTCAAAATCTTAAAATAAATCTAGATGATAAGCTCATCGCGAGTAATTTACTTGTGAGGCTATGGATTGTACAAAAATTAGTTATACACCCTTTTTTAACATGTACAAAGGTTTAAAGTGCAAAAATAGTAATACAAATCTCATATCGAAAATCAAGGGGGGCAGGGACCCCGACCCCCTCCCTCCATCACTAAATGTTTATACTCTGTACACTAAGCTGTTCAAGTTTGAGAACCTTCTTGTTGTAGACTGCACTTGAAACAACAAAGTTAAATTAAAATAAAGGTAACCAATCATTGGCAAACAATTTTTACCGGTCTATAATATCATAAAAAAATTATCGTGATACCTAAAAGAACAAGACCTCCTATTTTCTTACCTAAAATCCTATTACACATGGATGATAAAAACTTTCTCCTAAAATGGTTAATTTTTCTTACAAACTTGCCGATCGTTTCAAACTCACGTCGAATGACTTAAAACTTTAATTCCAATCTATTGACCTAACAAAGCTAAATAATTTGTTTCTTTTAGAAAAAGTTAAAAATTGTTTTCTAAGGAAAAGAAATGAGATTAGTATTGCTGGCTGAAAATAAGTTAATAGTAGTTGTATAGTAGTGTTGTGGGCTGAAAATAAATTAATAATTGGGGGCCTATGTTTTGTTGCGCAAGTTAACAAGTCATGTAGTATATCATTTTTTTTCTTAAGGATCTAGTGTATGTGTTAGGTCCCGAAGTATCGTAGAAGGGGGGATTGAATACGATACTACCAAAAAAAAATAATTCCGAGAATATATCTTTATTGATAATAAACTCGAAGGGGTGTTACAACTTCTAATCCAATGGATTAGCTTCAAAACCTGAACACTCCTAAGGATAGTTTAGGCACGAGGACCTTCTACCCAACACTTCCTCAAAGCGGGCAAAGCCGGCTTTCCTACTAGATGGACTGTCTAGCAGCTTACACAGAGAAGATATAAGAGAGAGAAGAGAGAGTTGGGTGTTGAGGTGTATTTGAAATGAAATACAACAGGCCTATTTATAGATTTTTAGAAAGTCACTATTCAGCCAAAATACGTAACTGATGACGATTATCAGTTTGGCTGCTGCTGTCTGTTTCTTTCAACTGAGCCGAATTGTTTCGTGTCTGCTCCATTTTCAATTCCTGCCAAACTTCTTTTCAACAATATTTGGTTTTGACTGGGGCCCACATGTTTTTACCCACATGCTTTTACTTTGTCAAATGAATAGTAATTTTAGTTATATTCACATGAATAGTAATTTCGGTTACTATTCATATAAATAGTAATTTCGATTACTATTCACATGAATGGTAATTTCGGATACTATTTACATGAATAGTAATTTTGGATACTATTCATTTTCCTCTTAATTTGACATCCTTAAATATTCAGCTTCCAACTAACTAGAGTATATCATCACTGCTCTAAACTCAATCATACCTCTTAACAGTTTTTCTGAGGTAGATACTTTGATTCCTTTGTGATGTGTTGACGTCTAGTGCAACTGGTCTGGTTCACAGACGACAAACATTCACTCATGGTCTTCATATCATGTCTTTAAGAACACTGCTAAGAATCGTGCAATCATAAAAACTTTATCACTGGAATCTTTTGGCCCTTCAACTGAATCATCTGTACATCTTATTTTGTCACTGAGGCTTGATCAGTTTAATGAACTTCTTTCAGCGACTTGATCCTTGTTGATGCATGTTCTTCAAATTTCGCGATCCTTGTATAGAGTTAATATTATTTATCTTTTATCCTAGTTGAGTTATATATGTCCTCTATTACATATTACATTAGATTATGCTTTACAATCTCCCCCTATTTGATTGTTAGGGTTTGACAAGCAAATTCCTAGAGGATAACTCAACTGATACAAAAACAAAAATGAAGTACAAAGATAAATAATATTAAAGCGCATTCTAGATCATATATACATTTTCCAGATTTTTAAAATTTGAACAAATGCAAGATAAATTGTTCCTCTAGACTGAACATATCTTCAATTTTGCCTTGCTTTCTTTCCACTAATACTCTCACTAGCTTTTCCTTTCCCAAAATAAAGTTAATTCCGTGTCAACAACCTTTTCCTTGCCCTTACGCCTAGTTGATTTTTCTTGATCATCCAAATTCTCCCCCTCAGTTGGGTTATCCTCCAGAGTAGTAGGATGTAGAGTTGGTAAATTAGACGAAGATGGTTTTGCCAAGGAATTAATTGCATGACTAAACTGGGATGCCATGGAACTTAACTGAACCTGGAATGCATCATGTTGAATAAGTTGCAAATTTTTGATTTTTGCAATAGACTTACAGATATTTGACAACTCTTTCTCCATTGTTTGGACCCGTGTAAGGAGTCTGCTGTATTCCTTTCTGGTTACAGGTGCATGTGGTTGAGTAGGTTGCTCACTCATACGTTCTACAGGTGTTTCACTCAACACTCTATATTCACTCGGTTTAGTGGTTTGGGTTACACTTACATGTTCTGTTCGTGTTTCTCTCCTCCAGTGCTTCCACCGATATATGTACCTACAAATGAAATCATCCTAGCCCCTTTTTCAGAGGTCTCGGATGTTGCAATGAAAGTTCGTGAGCTTCCGTTCTCGCGTGAAGCGAGTTGCCGACCGCTGGTAAAGAGTGGTAAATCTCGAAAGAGATCCAGAGATTTTCCCTCTGGGAGGTTAAACTTGAATCGATTAAATGGCACAAAACCCAAGTTTCCCTCGTACGTCTGTGAAGACACTTGGTTCATAAAAGAACCTCCTACCGATGGATCTTTCCATAAAATGGAAGATTCACCAGCAGTTATTGAGGTAGGTAATTCCACCTCGGATGCCTGTGAAGGCATTTGATCTTTAGAAAGATCATCAACCACTCTTATGTTCCGTGAAATGGAACTCAAGATAGTTGCTCCCGTCAATTCAGCCTTATTTACATTTTCACTCATTGGATAAGAAAGAATTGCTTCACTAACAGTTGCCGTTACCTCAGGTTCGTTGGGTTTACTCCGTTTAGAATGAGGTAGAGCGGCTAATGTAACTAACTCCTTATGTGGTGCTGCTGAGGCCCTATCTCCCTCAATAATGTGGATGGCTGGTCGTTTAAGTGACAATTGAGGTGTAGGAGTTTGTTCTATTTGTTTTTGTATTTGTAGAATGGGCTCTTCGACCTGTGTTAGAGTCGGTGGGATTTCCTGCTCTTAGTCGGGTAAGATGGCCACTAGGGGCTGTAGGAACTGTATTTCCTGTGATACAATAGGGAATACAGAGGTTGGAATAGCAGGGATTGAAATATTACCTTGTCGTATACCTGCTCTCACTGGTCTTGGTAACAACGGAAGTGGGACAGTCTTTAGATATTCAGTTAGGACTGTAGGCACATCCGTATAGTTCTTTTTGCTTATGTAATAAATTACATTCGTCTTCATGTAAGAACATTCCACCTTTCGACCATTTTCCGAGTGTACCCTATCTTCATCATTCAAAAAATCATTTAATATTAGCTGTAGAAACCTTGGATATAGACATTTGACGTTTTGAGTCTGAACATCTCTTGTTCCCAAGTGTTTCATCTTTAAAATGATTTGACCAAGCACTATTTTTAAAAAATTAATCCTCAATTTTTTGGCGACCGCATACCCTATTTTTTGAATAAATTCAAGTATCCGATCTACATTCGTTCTATCTGAGGAAAAAACATGGCCAAGAATGTGAAAGAAGAAATTCCAGTATTGGGTTAGAAATGTTCTAGAGATATTACCAGTATTGAAATTGCTATCTTGGTACCTTATAAATGAAAGAACATTTCAATCTGTTCAGGTGTAGGGTCAGAAACGAGATTTTCCATAGGAAAATGAAGAATTCGATTAACATCTCGTTCAGTGACCCTAATCGACCTACCAAACAGTTGATATGTGAATGCACACCCGTCCTGTCCAGAAGTGTTAACCGCACTGCAATATAGTTCACGTAATGCATTATAGTTAAGCTGCACTGGTGTAACTAAAGCATAGCGAATTAATGAATGTTCATTCAGAAATTGTGCCCAAGCCCAAAATTGCTCATCATAGATGGTTTCGATTTGCTGAATGGAAGTAGGATTAGCTTTAGCAATAAAAAAACTTCCATGCAATGCCATTTTCAAAACTTTGAGGAAATTTAAAAACAAGGGTTAGTTTTTATAAAGGATGATGTATAAAGCAAGAATATGAAATCCGATATAAAAACCACCAGCTAGATTGAGAGATCTTTCCGATCAAAGCTCGAAATATTTAGCAATTGTGTGTATATGCTCTGTATATCTGAAAAATGATGATGTTAAACACAAACAAAAACTCATCATTTATAAGGTTTCAAGGTTCAGTGGGTTAGGTGAAATAGTGACAGGTTTTGTTTAAAGAATTCAAACTCTCTACAACAAGTAGTAAATTGTCAACCATGTTAGGTAGCCACCATGTTAGGTAGCCACATTTCATGAATTCAACAATGGAGGCTAACATCTTATCACCGAAACCTGTCAGCCGACCTATCAGCCTATACACATATACACATATTTAATACTTCTAATTATTATGGATTTAAATATAATCACGCAGTAAATTAAGAATTAATCCACAATAATAAACCTACAATTAAATAGACATAAAATTAACAAAATATCATTAATTGATATATGTCAATTAAATATTTATTTAATTATGCTACAATGATATCTCCAGAATAATCATGCAGATAAGCAAATAAAACAAACAAAATCCAGAGAATGAAATTCACTGGCTACAACTAATTGAACAGACATTTTAAAAGATCATGAGAAATTTAACATACCAAGCTCACTTACCAACCTTGAAAAGGTTGCTTCATCCAAAGCTTTAGTAAAAATGTCTGCCAGCTATTTTTCACTAGGAACAAAATGCAGTTCCACAGTGCCTTCCATCACATGCTCCCTGATGAAATGGTATCTGATGTCTATGTGCTTGGTTCTAGAATGCTGCACTGGATTCTGTGATATTGCAATTGCACTAGTGTTGTCACATAAAATTGGGATCTTTTTAACTTTAACTCCATAGTCAAGTAGTTGATTTCTCATCCATAGAATCTGTGCACAACAACTCCCAGCTGCTATGTATTCAGCCTCTGCAGTTGAGGTAGATACCGAGTTCTGCTTCTTACTGAACCATGATACCAGCTTGTTTCCCAAGAATTGACAAGTTCCTGTGGTACTTTTTCTATCCATTTTGCAACCTGCATAATCTGCATCTGAGTAACCAATTAGATCAAAACCAAAATCTCTAGGGTACCAAATGCCAAGGTTTGGTGTTCCCTTAAGATATCTGAAAATCCTCATAATAGCTACCAAGTGAGATTCCCTAGGATCAGCTTGAAATCTAGCACATAAACATGTAGCAAACATAATATCAGGTCTACTAGCTGTTAAGTATAAAAGAGATCCAACCATGCCCCTATAGCTTGTCATGTCCACCTTCTTTTTCTTAGTATTCAGTTCAAGCTTAGTGGCAGTGGCCATGGGTGTTTTTGTAGAAGAGCAATATGCTAAATCAAACCTTTTTAAAAGATCATAAATGTATTTTGTTTGACTTATAAAAATTCCTTCATTCACTTGTTTAACTTGTAAACCAAGAAAATAAGTTAATTCACCCATCATACTCATTTCATATCTACTTTGCATGAGTTTGGCAAACCTCTTGCAAAGTTTCTCATATGTAGACGCAAATATTATATCATCTACATAAATTTGGACAAGTATCATAGAGCCATTGACATTTCTATAAAAGAGAGTTTTATCAATAGTACCTCGAATGAAGTGATTCTCTATAAGGAACTGTGAGAGTGTGTCATACCAGTCTCTAGGTGCTTGCTTCAGGCCATAGAGTGCTTTGAGTAGAAAGAACACATATTCTGGAAAGTCTGGGTCTTCAAAACCAGGCGATTGACTAACATATACCTCCTCCTCCAGAATTCCATTCAGAAATGCACTCTTGACATCCATTTGATAGACTTTGAAATTTGCATGCGCTGCATAGGCCAAGAAGATCCTTATTGCTTCTAACCTTGCCACTGGTGCAAAGGTTTCTTCAAAATCAATTCCTTCCTCTTGACAGTAGCCTTTAGCAACTAATCTAGCTTTATTCCTTGTGACTATGCCATTCTCATCCATCTTGTTCTTGAATACCCACTTAGTGCCAATCACTGATTTGTCTTTAGGTTTGGGTACAAGTTTCCATACTTCATTTCTTTCAAACTGGTTTAACTTTTCTTGCATTGCTAAAACCCAGTCTGGATCCAGAAGAGCATGTTCAACTTTCTTAGGTTCCTCTTTGGATAGAAAACTGCTATATAAGCATTCTTCTTGAGTTGCTCTTCTGGTTTGGACCTTTGCATTAGGATCTCCAATGATAAGCTCAAATGGATGATCCCTGGTCCACTTTCTTTGTGTTGGTAAGTTTGACCTTGATGAAGTGGCTTCATTTTCTCTGTGTTGATCATTGTGGTTTGTTATTGAGTTTTAACTGTGAGAAACTCCCCCTGAGTGTATGGCCCTCGAGATTAATGGAGTTCTTTCAGATTCATCAACAGATGCTTCAAATTGATTTCCAACTGATGGTGTAAGTTGCTCTTCAACAGGTGGTTCATTCTGCACTTCAACTGATGATCCTTGTCTGTTTCTCACACCATTTGATCTCCATTCTTCATCATCATCTTCACTTTCTTCACCACTTCTCTCATTCTCAAATGAGAGAGACTCATGAAAACCTTCATCTACTAGACCAGATATTTTCTTGTCATCAAAGACAACATGTATGGACTCCATTACAATGTTTAGTCTTAGGTTGTAGACTCTGTAAAATTTTCCAGCTGAGTATCCAACAAAGATAGCTTCATCTGCCTTTGAATCAAATTTTCCAAGATGCTCACCATGATTTTTCAGTACAAAGCATTTGCATCCAAAGACATGCAGAAAGTTGATTGTTGGTTTCTTGCCTTTGAAAAGTTGATAAGGTGTCATGCCTTTTTCTTGATTGACCAAAGAAATATTCTGAGTGTAGCATGCAGTGTTTATAGCTTCTGCCCAGAAGTATGTTGGTAGCTTAGACTCTTCAAGCATTGTTCTTGCAGCTTTAATTAGAGTTCTGTTCTTTCTTTCCACTACACCATTTTGTTGAGGAGTTCTTGGTGCAGAGAATTCTTGGATAATTCCTTCTTCTTCACAAAACTCTCTTATTACAGAATTCTTGAACTCAGTTTCGTTGTCACTTCTAATTCTCCTTACTTTGAGTAAAGGATTGTTGTTGACTATCTTGGTGTGATTTATAATGACTTCACCCGCCTTATCCTTAGAGTGCAGAAAGAATGTCCAAGAGAATTTTGAGAAATCATCAATAATCACAAGATAGTATTTCTTCTTTGAGATTGACAACACATTGACTGGTCCAAAGAGATCCATGTGAAGTAGTTGCAAGGGTTGATCAATTGATGACATTGACTTTAATTTGAAAGAGGCCTTCTTCTGCTTCCCTTTCTGGCATGCATCACAAAATCCATCCTTGGAGTAATCCAATTTGGGAATACCTCTAACCAAATCCTTCTTTACCAACTCATTCATTGCTTTAAAACTCATGTGTGACAGTCTTTTATGCCAAAGCCAACCTTCATCTACACTTGCCTTGCTGAGAAGACATGTAGTCATGTTTGCATTTGTTGAATTGAAGTCAGCAATGTACACATTTCCTCTTCTATCTCTTGTCAACACTACCTTGTTATCATTTTTCTTGAAAATGACACAAGCTTCAGATGTGAACCAGACATTCTGGCCTTTATCACAAAGTTGGCTGACAGTTAGCAAGTTATGCTTAAGTCCATCAACCAGTGCTACTTCTTCATTGACAACATTCCCTTGTGAAATCAAGCCATATCCTCTAGTATATCCTTTGCTGTTGTCTCCAAAGGTAATGCTAGGGCCAACTCTCTCCTCAAACTTAGTGAGCAGGGTAGAATCTCCAGTCATGTGCCTAGAACAACCACTATCCAGGTACCAAAGATTCTTTCTGTGTCCCTGCACACATTAAAATCAAATCAAGTTGATTTTGGTACCCAAGTTTTCTTGGGTCCTGCCTTGTTAGCCTTTTTCTTATTTTTTAAGCCCTTACTACCCAGGGGTTCTGATTGAGTTAAATCAACCTTAACTCGTGGTGTAGGTTTCTGAAAAATAGGTTGTTTCACTTGCTCACATGCATTAAAACTAGATGTATAATTTGGCATAGTCTGTGCAAACATGTTATTCATCATCTATGGCAACTGAGGCATATTAAAAGCATTATAATATGGATTATACATGAATGGCATGTTAGCATAATGACTAGATGCATGAGCAGGCTGGACAAACATGTTTGGCATAACATTCATAGCAGGCATAGGTACTGACTTAGGCATACTAGGCACAGAAGCATTCTTAACAGATTTACAGTTGAAAAATAAATGATTAACACTACCACAGTTCACACATTCCTTTCGAGGAGCATATTTATCAAGTGTGTAATTACTATGTTTGTTAATTCCTACCTTGCCATTTCTATTCTTCTTATTAGCCTTAGCCTTAGGTTCAGTCTTTTTAACTTATCCTTCAATTTCTTGATTGACAAGTTGCCTATGTTTCCTTGTTCAACTGACTTGGTTTTGCTACACTCTCCATTAACAAAGTTCTTATTGACAGGCCCGTACTTTTTATTCAATTTTGTTAAAGTTGCTTTGCTAACAGGCTTAAGTCTCAAAGAACATTCTTTTTCGACTAAATCATTGTCTAAAGCAACTTCCCTATCAACATCTAACTTAACTTCTGCTAATTTGTGAAAAGAATCAACTCCTTGTATACTATAAATTTCTTCAGTTTTAGCCTTTGATCTCTTCCACTTAGCAATTAAGTCTTGTTCCTCTTTTAACTGTTTTATTAAACACTATTCTCTTTTCAGAGCCTCAAGTAACTCATTCTTAGCATCCTGGCAATCTCTTTTCATTGTTTCAAAATCAATTAGTTGAGTTTCTAACAGAGTATTCCTATCACCTATCTTAGCATTAAGATCTTTAATCTTTTTGTTCTCCTTGTTAAGTGATTTTAATGTGACATGCATGTTATACAATTCATTAGACATTTCATTAACAACATTATCACATTCATCTTTGGAAAGTTCAGTTAGGTTTGTAGAGTATACCTGGTTGCTTGCTGAACTAGCCTCTTCATCAGTTTCGTTTGCCATGAGTGCAAGATTGACAAACTCCTCTTCTGCATCTGAGTCACCTCCAGCAGCCCAGTCACTATCTTTTGACATGAATGCTCTCCCTTGTTGCTTGAGAAGATCAAAATATTTCTTCTTGTAATCAACAGCTTCAAACTGCTTCTTTTCTTTCTCAGCTTGGGATTTCCTGCATTCATAGGCAAAGTGACCAGCAATTCCACAGTTATAGCATTTGATCTTTGATCTTTCAACCACATCGTTGTTCGGTTGATAGCTTTTCTTGAATTGCCCAGTTCCTGCTGGATTCTTCCTGAATCTTAGCTTCGAAAATCTCTTTGACAGAAATGCCAAATACTCATCTAGATCTTCAGCTTCATCCTCACTTAATGCATCAGGTTCTTCAATCATCTTGCTTTTAACTTTGCTAGTTTCAGCTTCACCTTCACAAGTTTTTGAACCTAGTGTGGCTTCTACACTCTTCATTCTTCCACCAACTTGGATTATTGGAATATTGGCCACCAAGGCAACAGATCCACCTTTCTTCTGGATTTTCTCCACTTCCTCATCTTGCTGCATTTCAAGCTCATAGGTCTTCAGGATGCCATACAGTCTCTCAAGTGTAAAATCTTTGTAGTCCTGAGAGTTCCTCAACGAGACTGTCACTGGCTTTCATTCCTTAGGAAGAGATCTCAGAAACTTTAGGTTGGAGTCCTTGGTTTCATATTTTCTCCCATACAACTTTAGATCATTCAGTAACTTTTGAAATCTACTGAATATGTCTGTTAGATTTTCACCAGAGGAGTAGTGAAAATGCTCATATTGTTGTATTAGGAGCTGCATTTTATTTTCTCTGACTTGCTCAGTTCCTTCACAGATTGTTTGAATAGTGTCCCACACTTGCTTGGCGGTGGTGTAGTTTATAACACAATCAAACATATCTTGGTCGATGCCATTGAATAGGATGTTCATAGCCTTCTCATCTTTGTGAATCTCCTACAAGTCTTCATCTGTGTACTCAGCTTGATTATTTAAAATAGGCCTTCCAGCAGCTATAGTGGCAGCATCTTGACCAATCCCAGAGTTGGCCTTCATTGGAACATGAGGTCCTTTCTCTATGCAATCTACATACCCTTCATCAATGGCTGAGAGATGAAGGTGCATCTTTACTTTCCAGTGAAAGTAATTATCTTTGTCAAGCATTAAAATCTTCACACCAATATCCTTCCTTCCCATGGTTTTGATCTTTAGACTTCTTGTATGTTAGAAGCTTGCTTTGATACCAATTTTTAGGTCCCGAAGTATCGTAGAAGTGGGGGTTGAATACGATACTACCAAAAAAAATAATTCCGAGAATATATCTTTATTGATAATAAACTCGAAGGGGTGTTACAACTTCTAATCCAATGGATTAGCTTCAAAACCTGAACAATCCTAAGGATAGTTTAGGCACGAGGACCTTCTACCCGACACTTCCTGAAAGCGGGCTAAGCCGGCTTTCCTACTAGATGGACTGTCTAGCAGCTTACACAGAGAAGATATAAGAGAGAGAAGAGAGAGTTGGGTGTTGAGGTGTATTTGAAATGAAATACAACAGGCCTATTTATAGATTTTTAGAAAGTCACTATTCAGCCAAAATACGTAACTGATGACGATTATCAGTTTGGCTGCTACTGTCTGTTTCTTTCAACTGAGCCGAATTGTTTCTTGTCTGCTCCATTTTCAATTCCTGCCAAACTTCTTTTCAACAATATTTGGTTTTGACTGGGGCCCACATGTTTTTACCCACATGCTTTTACTTTGTCAAATGAATAGTAATTTTAGTTACTATTCACATGAATAGTAATTTCAGTTACTATTCACATAAATAGTAATTTCGGTTACTATTCACATGAATAGTAATTTCGGATACTATTCATTTTCCTCTTAATTTGACATCCTTAAATATTCAGCTTCCAACTAACTAGAGGATATCATCACTGCTCTAAACTCAATCATACCTCTTAACAGTTTTTCTGAGTTAGATACTTTGATTCCTTTGTGATGTGTTGACGTCTAGTGCAACTGGTCTGGTTCATAGATGACTAACATTCACTCATGGTCTTCATATCATGTCTTTAAGAACACTGCTAAGAATCGTGCATTCATAAAAACTTTATCACTGGAATCTTTTGGCCCTTCAACTGAATCATCTGTACATCTTATTTTGTCACTGAGGCTTGATCAGTTTAATGAACTTCTTTCAGTGACTTGATCCTTGTTGATGCCTGTTCTTCAAATTTCACGATCCTTGTATAGAGTTAATATTATTTATCTTTTATCCTAGTTGAGTTATATATGTCCTCTATTACATATTACATTAGATTATGCTTTACAATCTCCCCCTATTTGATTGTTAGGGTTTGACAAGCAAATTCCTAGAGGATAACTCAACTGATACAAAAACAAAAATGAAGTACAAAGATAAATAATATTAAAGCGCATTCTGGATCATATATACATTTTCCAGATTTCTAAAATTTGAACAAATGCAAGATAAATTGTTCCTCTAGACTGAACATATCTTCAATTTTGCCTTGCTTTCTTTCCACTAATACTCCCACTAGCTTTTCCTTTCCCAAAATAAAGTTAATTCCGTGTCAACAACCTTTTCCTTGCCCTTACGCCTAGTTGATTTTTCTTGATCTTCCAACTTCTCCCCCTCAGTTGGGTTATCCTCCAGAGTAGTTGGATGTGGAGTTGGTAAATTAGACGAAGATGGTTTTGCCAAGGAATTAATTGCATGACTAAACTGGGATGCCATGGAACTTAACTGAACCTGGAATGCATCATGTTGAATAAGTTGCAAATTTTTGATTTCTGCAATGGACTTACAGATATTTGACAACTCTTTCTCCATTGTTTGGACCCGTGTAAGGAGTCTGCTGTATTCCTTTCTGGTTACAGGTGCATGTGGTTGAGTAGGTTGCTCACTCATATGTTCTGCAGGTGTTTCACTCAACACTCTATATTCACTCGGTTTAGTGGTTTGGGTTACACTTACATGTTCCGTATGGATGTTTGTATATATTTGACGAAACTATCTTTCTCCCCTTCTTTCAAAATTTGTTTTCAGCATCTCAGGTATGACTCAAATGCTTCTCTGATGCATGATAAGGTTTAAAGAGGAGACATAATTTAACAACATAAAGAATTATGTTGTAAACTTTGTCACCGCAAAGCTTAATTGAAAGGATGTCGAGGTTGGAAGTACTAGGGACCCAATTTACTGCTTTTTATATCATCTCTTAAGTGTTAATGATTAAATTGTGGTGATAATGAGCAACTATTGTTTATTTTCTGACATAATAAAGAAAGCTTTGATCATATTATCATATATTGGCCAAATTGTTGCATAGCTATTTGATGAACTTCTTCCTGCCATTTTTAGTTTTTAAATGACCTGTTTTGACATTTATTAAAGAAGTTGGATTGTTGTTGTGTGAGTGAGTAATGCCCTGTATTACGATTTTAACAGACTATTAAGCATATGATGATTAGTATATATTTATTGGTGTATAGTGTGTGTGTGTGTGTGTGTGTGTGTGTGTATGAAGAGTATTGTTTACTTTGGTATGGTCTATGTTGTGGTGGTGTATGTTGTGATGTATTGAATTGTTTAGAATAATGGGTAATCAAAATAAGGGTTCTGGTTGAGTTGGATTAGTGTCCTTTGCTCTGTTTTTAATTAATTGTATATAGTGACTTATGCCTTCAGCCCGGCTGAAAGAGCGTGAACATCAGCCACCAATTCTTCATTAAGTGCCTCCTTCATCTCATAATATTTTGCAACCAAATTCGTTGTAGCAAAGTACTTAATTAATGTCAGTAGTGTTATCCTTGTGTTTCTGTCAATTAAGTTGTATGTGTGTGTGTGTTTTATTGTGGCATACATAGAATGACCATTATTCTAGAAAGAACCTCCTTATATAGAGAATAGGAGACAATCAATCTAAACCAGTTATTTCTCAGGGCCCCGCCAGGGGCACACACAATTAAAATGCACCCTCACACACTACATCTTAACAGAAAAAAACAATTATATTAAAAAAATTCTGATGAACAGTCCCCTGCTGACGTGAGCTGCAACTTCAAGGAGTCTAAAACATCATATCTGTGTCAACCATTGTTTGCAATGAGTATTTTACGTTTAGTTCATTCAAATTATAGCTAATTCGTTTTACAGGCTAATTGATATTCTTCATATCATAATTTTATGGATGAGTCGCAGCAACAATATACTTCTACACCCCAATCAGGTACTAATAAACCTTTTGAAAATTTATCACTTGATAATAAAACTGTGTACTTATGCAGGATTACACATATAACCTTTTAATCTTCAGCTACAGGTCACAAATGGAAGTTACGTAATCAAATCTCTCCGCCTTCATCTGAACCTGGTAATTAAGGAAAAATATAGATGCTGCTCTGTGTTCTGAATTTTTAAAATATTAAGATTATGATATTAATAATTTCGGCTCATATTTTCACTTGCATTTATTTTGGCATTATATAGGCTCCTCCAGGCGTTGCTTCAGAATACTAAATTTTCATGTCCTACAAAGTAGTTAATTCCAGAAAAGACTAATACAATTCCATTTACCGATTTATCCTATTTATCTTATCTGTATGGTATTGGTTCTTATGTACATTAGCCTATTTATTCTATGTTATTGGGTTTAATTAAAGTTGGTGTGTATGCTATAATAGCTGCATATAGAAACCCTGCACATATCCACAGCTTTGGATACTAATGTTTTATTATGTAGTTAATAATGATATATTCAGCACCCCATGATTTTGCAACAATTTAGCATTAGGTGTTGCTGTGGAATTATATATAAAAAAAGAATGCAGAAACTACACTTCTATTATCTTTAACCATATCATAACAAACCTAAAGGAAAAATAGCATACAAAGTCAAAGAATATTTTTTCCCATGGAAGAAACTTATGCAAATTCAGTTTACTGTAATACCGTACAAATTTAACATTTAAGAAAATTCGTCATAGAAAAGGATTGTTCTAATGAACGTATTTTGACAATGGACACATGTACTACCAGCTTAATACCATGTGCGATTGGATTTACTTAATCAAATTGTACAAATTAACTTATTCTAAATTTAGTTATTTTAGAAATATCTTTATTTTTTAGATATATTGATATAGACTCGGTCTATAATTACTTATGCTCATTTTCTATAACAGGATTTTATGCTTGAAATATCTATAAATGTGTAATTACCGGCTGTTGATTACGAAATATTATTAACATGTTTGTTGTTTTTCATTTTGAGGTGTTGCGACTCCCAATAATGGTCTCCAAGAATTTTTCACTTTGTCACAGCAGAGACTAAATAATTCTAATTCGTACAGTATGTGCCCCGCCCTTTATTATTGCACTGATTTTCATTAATCACGTTTGAATAGCTAAAAATTTATTTTACCATTCAGATTTTATCTCTCTTTAAATCATTTTGATTATTGCAACTATGTTTATTAATCATGTTCATAATTTTGAATTTTATATAGGAAGTACAAGTGCGATTTTAAACACTATATCTTGATTAATTAAGCTATTGGTATTCTCCTAATTTAGTTTCTCTTTTACATTTACAGTATACTATTTTTGTATTATCTCGCAGACTGCTGTGATTGAGATGACACTGGACATACTCCTGGGTCTACTATATCGTCCAATAAGAAAATAAAAAGTGGTTAGTTGCAATTTCTTTTTGGATATGTAGTTTAATCTACATTATTGTAGTTAGAGGATGCTTCTTATGACCATGTTATCTATGCTAATTGTTTAATTCTATCTTGTGCAGGAGAAGTAGATGACCTTTGTGGCATCAGCTGCAGCATCTGAATCATTGAGCATGAGTTGCAGGACTTTTCTAATTTATCATTGCAATAAAATTCATGATTACTACTGTGTTTTTACCAGTAATTCTTATTTGGACATCTTTGTTTAAATTTACATTTTTCTAAACTGGTAGCTGCCATGAATCCTATGATGTACTTCTAAGTTGAAATTTCGGATTAAGTTGGTTTATCTATCACTTTTATAAGATATTCTCTAAAATTTTTAATTATATTTCCGGATTATTTTTAACCAACACAGAGGATTGGTGATTAATCAACAATAAGCGCCTTTATGGCCGGAATGGTTGTTGCAAGCCGCTGCATGAGTGTTGCAGCATTTTCCCCAAGTTTCTATTTGGCCTCATCCTACCTGAAAAAAACCTTGCCACATTGGAGATTAAACTAGAAGGATGAGAATGCCACAAAATGAAGTTGTTTCTATAGTTCTCAGTATAATGTTTATGGAGATTATATTTGTTTTGAGTGATTATGATGGTCTTTAATGGATATGGGAATGGTTGCAAGTCTGTTTGACGTATGTGATGTGGTTGCATCTTCAAAGTGGCATCAAAATTTTGATAGAATTGGCTAGCGATGTGATGAGTTTTCCTGCGTTTTGGTGGTGCATGCTTCTCATATTTTAATAATTTATTTGGGCTTCCTAAATCCTAGATTACATATCCGTGCTATGATTTATAAATTCGTAAATATCTATTTGTGCACATAATAAATTAATATAATAAAACAATGAGTTCATAAAAAAGTAGGAAAATTAAAATTAATTCATATTTAAATCCTTTAAAAGAGAAAATTTATCAAATTTTTAATTTAGACATTGATACGTAGTTATAACATTCATAACTAAATCGCATGTATCCATTTTTAATATAGTATTATAAGATAAAAATACATTAAAAATAATAAAAACATATAAACCTAATGTACAAATAATTTTTAAATGTTATGGTATGTATCTTGGATGCAAAAATAGAGTTGTATACGCGATTAAACAATATATACCAAATAAGAGCAAATATGTATGCAATAATTGAGAGTGACAATCCTTCCCCTATTAAAAAAACATAAACAAACCTTAAAATCAACTAATATTACTTCCCAACAATATATTATAATTACAACTGTATCGACCAATAAAAACAATAACATTTGTCATTTCATTAATTACTTATATTGTAACAAATTAATATGATTTTCTTATATTTGTCAAATCAAGACGCTGTGCAAATTAAATCATTGCCATCTACTAAAGTGTATTTGAATATTGATGATGATGCCACTGAAATAATGAGAGAGACGTATTTTATATATTTCACAACTAATTCCATTTACATGTAACAATGGAAATAACATACTACTAATGTTTTTTTATCATTATTATAGACTTGATAAAGTTTGATACGTGGCATCTAAATCTATCTCAAGCATTCAAGAACAAGTTGTCCGAACTCAAACTGAATTTTACACTCTGAATGGTCTCCGTAATTTGAAAGATATCGAATTTATCGAGATTGAATTGCAAAAATTTGAATTTCAGTATAGCTGCATTCTAATATCTAGCTGTTTTTATATAGTATATATTTTATAATGTCTTTTACGTGCTAAGAGAAGTTATTTGTCGAGTCAAGATTAGCAAGATCAATGAGGAGTATAAACGGTATTACGATTGCTGCCCTGATTGCGAAAAGGAGGTTAATAAGATTGATTCCAAATTTAAATGCCTACTTTGTCCAAGAAGTTTCCCTGTTCCTGATAAGAAGTAATTCTATGTCCCTAATCCCGCTGTATATATTTACATTTTTTTAGGATAAGAAGTAATTCTATGTCCCTAATCCCGCTGATATATTTACATTTTTTAGGAAAAACATATATATATATATATATATATATATATATATATATATATATATATATATATCTATTTCATTATATATCTGATATTATCTTCGCTTATTAAATTTCATATTTAAGCTGCTAATGTTGGTAAAGGATGAAACTGCAACATCGAACATGATCCTTCTTGATCTACCTGCAAAGAAACTTTTTAGTACCACTGCAAAGAATTTAAGTAGAGAACTAAAAAAGGTATAATTTACAAATGAAATATTTAGCTGTAATACATGATCTATTTATTTTGTCAAGTAACTCTTTAAACTCTAACAATGTTTTTCTTCATATTTTGTAGAAAAAAGCTGCTGATACATTTTCAGAAGATCTCAAAGCTATTGTTGGGAAAGAATTTAACTTCACCATACTTATGAATGAAGAAAACATTTTGAATAATTCTGACATTTTTTATGCATCTGATCTTCGTCAACAAGTATCTAACCTTAATTCAGAATCTAAACCTCATGGCACGATCAATCTTGATGATGTATGTTACTCATATATAAACATAATGGAAAATATAATCTATAATATTCTCATTTAATTATCTTAATTATGTATTATTGTTTTTTTACAGGGGATCAAATCACAAGAGAGTGAGGCTACCCCATCACTTTCAAAGTATTCGAGCAAAATGATTACCGACACACCGGGAACAGAGACACCGAGAACAGGGAAATCATCAATTAATTCATCAGCAGGCAACCAAAGCAAAAAATAAAAACAGGTTTAATTATAAATTATTGATAATTTCAAAAGACTATTACTATTTTCTTCTTTTTCTCAATTTTTTTCAAAAATTATGTTTCAGGTTTAATGATTTGGAGCCATTGCGGGTGAAGGGATTATCATTTAACCATTTAAATAATGAGGACAATATATTATTGTTTTCAATTGGAGAACAATATTTGTAAAATTATTTATTACTTTTATTGCATATTTTGATGGATTAAATAAATTGACAACATTGTCAAAATAGATTTGTATGCTACTCTTTTATATAAATTTCAGCATATCACTATTTTATTAAATACTTATACAACTGTATAGAATATTTTTTTTAAAATTAATTATTTATATAAATGCATGGAATATCTTTCTAAGAAAACAATCAAATTTGTAAAATTATTGCTATTGTCGTTTTAAATTAAATAAGCTGCCGTGTACGAAGTACGGGCAAAATGTTAGTTTTTAATAAGTTGTCTAATTTTAATTGATTTAGATTTTGTGCATGCAAAAGGATTTATTATTATTAATGAAAATAAACTAATCAAAAAATGTAAATTAAACTCTTATTTTGTGTCCCTCAGACACACATTAAAAAACCGATTTTTTTAATTATAGTGAAAATATTCGACCACACTTTCCTGATATCTAAGTCTCTCTGGTATTTACCATTGTGAAAATTACATTTGTAAGTTCTGTAGGAAATTAACTTAACGACGTTTTAGTTAAGTGCTTCTCACCCGTTTTTCTTAGAAAATATAAAAAAAATTAAATTTTGTTAAAAATAAAGTGGATGAGGACACCTAAATGTACTTGATTATAAAAAAATGTCCATGTACAAAAGGTTATGATCTTTCCAAAGATATTAATAAATCATGATGAGCGAACGTGATTGGATAGTCCAAATGATATAGGGTGTACCCTCTGTCGTTTCTGGGTTCGACTCTCACTCACTCAAGAATTATCTTAAAACAAATAATAAGTTGTAAGACATATAAATTTAAATAGTCAAAAAATAAATAAATCATGATCTTTTTGGAGTTGTGATGAGTTTATGAACTATCCTTATTAGTTACATTTGTAATAATTATCTCGAATTCGAAATCAAGATATGATTTGCATTATCACATTATATACTAGTAGAATTCATATTCAGCACGTTTATGTAATTAAAATTTTATAATCCAAAAATAAAAGAAAGGAAAGGGAGAGTTTTGAAGCAAAAGCAATGCTTAAAAGTAGTTAAGTCAATCATTCACTCCCCCTTATCACTTTTAAAGCGGGCTATTAACTACTTTTACCCACTAAAAATGCATACTTAATGTTGAAAATTGTAGGAGCTCACTTTATTTCGAAGGGACATGGAGTTCACCCCAAGTCACATGACTTCAGATTTGAAGTCACCTATTATCTATCTATTATATATATCTATACTATATTATAATAAGCGAAAAAAGGTATAATTTATAATTGGTTACCATCTTATTTTTGGTTATCCCCTTATTTTTGGTTATTCTCATTCACAACCGTTAGATCTTCAATTCAAATAGATCATGACCGTTAGATACAACAATACTAAAAGTTGAAGGTCTAAGGTTCGAATCCCGCCAACAACATTTTAATATAAAATTAATAATAGATTATGTTATATAGAAAGGTTGAAGGTTGGATTCCCACCAACATCATATTAATTTAGATTTAATACTAAACTAAAAATAATGTTTAAAATATTATATATACTAAACTATAAACAAATTTAAAAAAAAATAAAAATATCCCGTGCTTTGCACGGGCTATAAGCTAGTATATATAATAGGCCAACACAAGGAAAAAATGGTGAGACTTTTTAATGTACATAAAAAGTCCAATTTGCCCCTCATCTCAATTTTTTGAAAAAATTGTGGTTGGTGGGAATTGAACTTGGGTCTCCAAGTTAATTCATGCATTCTTTTATCACTACACCACTCAATCACATGTGTTTTAAATCAAACACAATATAGATGCATGCGTGTGTGAATATTTTAATTACTGAGACACACTAATAATTTTTTGTCCTGATTTTACTTTTACATTTATTGATTTGACTATAATATATTATATCAAAATATTAATTATTGGGACATAATATATGATTTGATTATATTATAAAATTGTAATAACAATAACAATCAACATAATAATAATAATAATAATAATAATAATAATAATAATAATAATAATAATAATAATAATAATAATAATAATAATAAAAAATTACAATATAACTATTATTCTATTAAACAACCTAAGCGCTCATCTATACGTGTTTTTAATAATACACATGACATCTCTACGTGTACCGCACAAGCGGGGCAATATTTGATTTTATATAAAGAAAAAAAATGAAATGCATATCGTATTTTTATGAAAAGTATTAAATATAAGACCAAGTCAATAACTAAAGTATTTTATTCATGATTTAAAAGTACCAATTTACCCCTAAGTTCCTATTTATATATAGAAGTATTATTTTCAATGCTAATTAAACTTGGAACACCGAGTTAAATTGTGCATCTTCATACCATTATGCCACACATTCACATGTACAGTAGAAACTCTATAAAATAATACACTTGGGATCAACAAAACTTATTAATTAAAAGAGTTATTAATTAATCGATAAATTAATAATTATTAATTTATATATTAATTAATATTTTATTAATTTATAGTAAAATACTTAGTTTACAAACACCTTTCAAGCTTCCACTTAATTATTGTATACAATGCATGTATATCAAATGAAGGGCCCAATTTGAAAGAAACCTTCAATCTCCCACCTTATTATGCTTCTTGAAAGCGTTATTGGAATTAATAAAGATGATATCGATGGAGAAGATGATGAAAGTTCTACAATGGAGCCCCCTTCGCGAAACGAAGCTATTAAAGCGGCTATCACATTGAACAATTTCTTGTTGAGCTATGAGAAAACAACACCAGAAGTTCTTACCATGCTAAGGAAAATTAGAGACGAGATTCAAGGGGAAATTGATTTCAACAAAAAACAAAAGACAATTGAGTCATTTTTCAAGAAACCTTCATAAATCAATCATGTAATATGCTATA
The DNA here is from genome assembly GCA_036435485.1 of Saposhnikovia divaricata. Taxonomy (NCBI): domain Eukaryota; kingdom Viridiplantae; phylum Streptophyta; class Magnoliopsida; order Apiales; family Apiaceae; genus Saposhnikovia; species Saposhnikovia divaricata. The sequence goes on from CM071595.1 coordinate 127,125,218, forward strand.
TATAAGGAATTATTAATTTATATTTTATATGGGGTCTAAAGAAATTATCAAAAATGTATTATCTTATAATTTTAGCGAAATATTAATTTAGCACCGGCCAAAAATATTATCTTAGAGAGTTTATTAAATAATCGAGTATTAATTTATCGAGTTTCTACTGTATTTTAAATAATACACACAATATGTATGTGTGTGATATTGTTGAAATATTATTAATTAAATATTACTGAATTTTAAATGAGTTTTGGACTCTTTTATCATTTATCGAATAAAGAATTACGTAAAATACACAATTGGCCTATAAAATGACATTATAATTAACATAATGGATATTATCTAACAATATATTATAGCAAAAAATATTGAGGTGTTAACGCAAAATGAAAATTGTATATTACTACACAACATATAATAATTTATTAGTCAAACAATTCGGGTCGTAAAAATATTTGGTTTTAGAAAAACGAATCCTATAAATAACACATTACCTTTTACATACAAATTTGCTAATGTTTAATTTAAAATATGACATTATGTATAAAAAAGGATCGTATATTATATATGTTATTTTAATTATAGAGGTGACTCAATGAAAGTCAAACGGACATTGAAAGAGAAACAAATGAAAAAAAATTAGATGAAAACAAATGAAACAGTTATTAATGTGGTTTTAAGAAGTAAGCACAAGACCTGAGAAGCATTTTAGAAGATTTACGAAGATTTTTTATTAGAAGCAGGACTGCAACCTACATTCTCAGAATGCAACATCTTGAAGAGTATTTAGTTTTTACCTTGAATATTATTGGAGATTCAGCTAAATGGATGCATCATTTTTGAAGAATGTTTAGGATTGTAGGTGCTCTGAAAAATCATCTTAATTAGACAACACCCACATAACATTGAAATTATATTCTATGACCCACAACAAAATCAAAAATTTACATGATTGCTATCAGTATTACTCGTATTAGTTTTCAAAGTACAAATTTGAACATATTTAACTAAGTACACAATAATCACATATGCCACTAACAAGAAAAACTCTATGAAAATCAATCACATATTTCAACTAATATTGATCCTAAATAATTTGATTAAAAAGTACAATTTAAATAGCACACCCGTGCCTCGCACGGTTTTGATGCTAGTTAATCTTAATTACATACCAATGATAGTGTGTTTAACTAAAGTTGGAGTTTTTTTATATTTTTGTAGTTCAGAGATGTACTTGATTATGATTAGAATAAATAATTAAATACCTCTTGTCAGTCAGTTTTAACAACGTAAAAAAAAACAACCTGTTTGGTCATTTGTCACTGTTCTGTCTTCTAATTGTCTCCCTAAATCCCAGTTGCCGACTAAGTGCCCGTTTAACAAATCTTAAGATGAACTTATATGTTACTTATTTCAAAAAAAAAAAATCGTATTTACATGTTTTTTTTTAGAAAAAAATGTGTATGAGAAATTTAATATTCGTTATCTTGCAAAAATAAGTTACTTATTTTAGAAAAAGTATTATATTTCCTAACTTTTTTCCAAAATAAATAACTTATTTATGAAAAATAAGATTTTCCAAACGGGCCCTCAATCTATTCTGCAAGTTTAGTGCAGCCACCATTTGTTTTGTTGAATTACATGGAAAATCTGCTTTCATTTTCCATATTGATAAATGAAATTGTTTCATTTTGTAAAAAAAAGGTTAAAATTTAACCCAATAATCACATTTATATAATTATTTTATTCCCAAAAAAAATAGGGGAAAAAATATTTCAAAATTTTACTTAATTTCAAGTTTATTAAACCTTAGTGTTTTGTAATTAAAAGGCATTGTTAGGAGAAATGGCCCAGCTTTTATTGCATTTTGAAGATAGTTCTAGATGCAATGGTCATTTGATATCTAAAATATTATTTTTTATATAAATAATTTTATTTTGCAAAAAACCAATCTATTTAATAGAAGTTACTCATTCCGTCTCATCCAGTTGTTTACATTTTTCGATGAATGTTCTGATGGCGAGGAGCAGGAAGTGTATAATTTGTGTCTAATTTAGATGGTAAAAATAAGAAGTATAGATCTTTGATAAAATCGAAATATTTTGTTTTGTCCCCATATGGATTCATTGTTTTGTCCATTTCGTTGTGTCTGTCGCGTTGATTTAACTTTTGTTTTCTTGTTATAATTTATTTTTGACATGGATTGCATATTTGCATCTGTAATATAGGTTCATGTACATATTTATAGGATACTCTTTACCATGTCTCTCACTAATGAGGACACCAATATTATATTGGAATCATAATATCAAATTTTCATCCTTTATTATCTAGTGAAAAGGATTTTTGATATCTAATTTCGATTTTCATTCATTTCGATATTCTTAAAAAATTGTATTTGAAAATGTTGAGTAATTTACATATTGTTAAACAAGATGTAAAACGAATGCAGAGAAACAAGAAAAATTAGAGGGAGCTACAAAAACTAGGTTGAAGAAAACAAGGATGTGAATATCATGAATAGAATATTTGACGAGACGGACGTAAACTGCGGAGTATAGTATTAGGGGAAAATGTTACGTATCCAAATTAGTTTCCAATTTTTTTTAATATATTAATTTAATTAGTTATAATAATGTGAATTCTTTACATTTATATCATCTATTTCAGCCAAAAATTTTCATTATATCATGAGTTCATTTGGGAAATCTTATTTCTCATAAATAAGTTACTTATTGTAAAAAAAGTACATAAATTTTTTTTTTCTGAAATAAGTATTAAACTCTCCATACATATTTTTTTTTTAAAAAAAATATGTAAATATAAAAAAATTTCAAAATAATAACTTATAAATTAGAATAGCTAAACAGGTCCCATGTAATTTTTACCGCATCATTTAGGAATCAATTCTAAGTATGTAGCATCACTTATTATTAGGAGCTAGGCTTAGGTTGTATCTTAGCTTACAAAATTTCCTAGGCGTTGGCTGGATAATTATATACATACACATCTTCTTGGTTTTTAGTAATTGTGTTGCCTCTCCTCCATCTTCGTTTAACCTATGAGATCAACATGTCAATGGACTCTCACTCATCCTCTTTTCCCAGGTTGGTAAAAGCACACTGCACACATTATGAATTGCTCATATATTTTCTTACAAATGGAATATAGTTTTCATCTGTCGCAAAACGATATTATTTTGATTTTGCAACGATTCTCTCACAAATGAATTTCGGGTTTAATTTATCGTACTAAATCCAACACCAAGTAAACTGATTACTAGTCAAAAATTGTTTTGCCATTCATGAAAATTGAAACTCACAACTACGTTATGTCACTATAAATGTCGTTGTGTTCGGCTCTCACTCATCCCGAAAAAAGAAAAATAGATAGGTATTTTTATTTTTTCAAATACTTTTACATAATATGATAACAATATTATGAGTGTCGCCCATAAGATCGTTATTATTACTTATCCTATCATTTATATGAACTCTCATAGGTCAATAACATATGGTCCATAAACAAAAAGTGGTCGGACTTTACTTGAGAAAAAAGTTTAAGTACTATGACTTGACTAAACTAAAAGTATTTAAGTGGACAATTATGATTTATAATTACGCTAAAAAAAGTAGAAAATTGGACCCGGCTAATTATATGTCCCACCATTTAATATACTAATATAAATAAAAAAACACTTCACACAGTCACGGGGTCACTTAAAGAGTTGGAACACTCCTATATCATCAATCCCTGTTTTTAACTACTTAAATGGACCGATAAACACTTTTTGTCAACAAAAATGCATACGCGTCCCGCACATTATCACTATTAATTTTACAATTTATATTTTTAATTATTGAATATAGTTATAAGTTAATAAATAGTATTCATTCTTTGATAAATTTTGAAATGAGTGAGAGAGAGATAAGTGATAAAATTTTAACAACTAGGACTATCATATCGCGTTCATATAAATTTTATCCGTGAAAAATATAAATTTTTGTCATAAATACAAAACTGAAAACAATGTAATTTATATATACAAAGAAGTAGGTATTAAAAGCATAAAAGTTTATATCACCACAATTCTTTACGAAGAAAATGGTGGTTATAACCGAAAATCTGGTTACCATAGTATACAGTATAATCTTGATAAATTAGTACTCAGTAATTATTTAATATTTTTAAACATTTGTTAATATTAAATGATAAAAATATATTTAAATTTTGATAATTTAATAAAATTCTTTCAGCTAAATAATTTTGAAGCACTAAAATTGAGTGGCATATGAGAGTAGAGTAACGTCTTTCTAAAGATTCACAAAACCCCAAACCCACTTAAAATTACACAAATAGTGTCCTTCCCATTTTGCAATTACTCTCCTCCCAAATCTGACCCCCCACTAACCCCATTTCACTCTCTCTCTCTCTCTCTCTCTCTCTCTCTCTCTCAGACACACATACTGACATTCTCGCCGGAGAACTAACTGATTCTCTCTCTCTCTCTCTCTCTCTCTCTAAATACTGGGTGCTTCACTTACAAGCATAGAATTTCAAAAAGCTGGGATCTTTGAAATACCCATCAAGCAAATTGAACATATTCTTGAAAATATTGAATTTTTATGCAGGTTTTGGGGAATCTTGGGTAAGTGCATTTTGTAGGAGACAATGTGAGGTTAGTACTTGAATCTTTACTGTGTGTAATTGTATGTATATTTGAGTTATGATGGTAGCTGCTGTTTCTGAAGTAGTTTCAAGTAATTCATCAAGAAATCCCAAAACTACTCCAATTAATGATAATCCAAGAAGACCCCCATTGTTACCTTCTGAAAAAGATAATGGAAGTAACCCGAAAAAACCGAAAACAAAGCAGGTTTCTTCGAGATATATGTCCCCTTCACCTTCAAGTTCTAGTTCATCAGTTTCGACATCTTCTTCAAGAAGATGTCCATCTCCTTTAGTTTCGAGAAATAGTACGAATAGTTTGAGTACTCCTGCTATGCTTCCGAAAAGGTCGGTATCTGTTGATAGGAGGAGACCCTTTAGGCCGGATCTTGAGTCTAAAGTAGGCAATGTAGGTGAAGTGAGTGCTGCTACTAAGCTGTTAGTGACTTCGACTAGGAGTTTGTCTGTTTCGTTTCAAGGGGAGGCGTTTTCACTTCCGATTAGTAAGACTAAAGTGGCTCCAGCTTCACCTAATTTGAGTAATGTAAGGAAGGGTACACCTGAGAGGAGAAGGACTAGTACTCCGACAAAGGGGAAGCTTGATGGCGGTGGAGATCAAGTGGAGAATTCGAAGCCAACTGACCAGCATAGGTGGCCTGGTAGAAGTCGACAACCGAATTCTGTAGCCAGGAGTGTAGATTGTAGCAGTGACATAAATAGTAAGCTAATTGGATCTGGAAATGTTATAAGAGCACTTCAGCAGTCTATGAATGGTGAGAGTAGGAGGGCATCTTTTGATGGTAGAATAAGTCTTGATTTGGGGAATACGGAGGTTATAAAGTCAACTGAGCATACCCAAGATGGTAAATTATTAAGTTTTCCAACCGTCTCTTCTGATCTCACAGCATCTGATACAGATAGTGTCTCTTCTGGTAGCACCTCAGGAGTGCAAGAAGGCAGTGGTGTACCCCTTCGACATAACGGGCCTCGTGGTATTGTTGTATCAGCAAGGTTTTGGCAAGAAACTAATAGCCGGTTGAGGAGGTTGCAGGATTCTGGTTCGCCATTAGCGACCAGTCCTGGTTCAAAAATGGGATTCTCACCAAAGTTCATTCAGTCAAAAAAGTTCCAGTGTGATAGTTCAATATCATCACCACGCACAATGGCATCTCCTAATCGAGGAGGTACTAGACCTGCATCACCAAGTAAGCTTGCACCATTTGTGGCATCATCACCTATAAGGGGGATGATTAGTCCATCCCGTGCCAGGCATTCGGTTAGTAGTACTATTAATAGTCATTTTAGTGAAACACCCTCAGTTCTAAGTTTTGCTGTTGATGTACGAAGAGGTAAAGTGGGGGAGAATCGTCTTATTGATGCTCATCTTCTAAGGCTTCTCTACAACCGGCAATTGCAGTGGCGCTTTGTAAATGCAAGGACAGAAGCTACATTGTTGGTGCAGAAACGCAATGCAGAGGTAGGCAATTTAAAGTTTATTTTTTTTATGTTTGTATTATTTAATAGTGAAGTTGTAAGTTCTACTATATTTAATAAGGTCAGACCACCTCTTTAGTGCTGGTGATTTAATTTGCAAAGTAAATGATGAGGGTAGAACCATTTAGATTGAAGTACCTCTAACTTTAGACCATTAAATATTTTGCACAGTGTGCACTTTTTTGGTGAATAATTTTATGCTAGTATCTTAGGAGCACTACCACAATAGCAACATACTTATATAAAGTAAAAACTATTATGGAAGCCCTTTGGAAAATTCATTGACTTACTGAAGTCAAACAAGGACAACAATTACTTTATTAAATATCAGATTATGTTGTCATTTTGCATTTTTAATCAGAATCTAATTAGACAACAAACAAGTTAAGATATTATATATCACTTTATTTTATAGGCTGCATCTTTACTTTCAAGAACCTGCTCCAAGCCCTTGGTAAAATCTCTACTTTAACAGTTAAGTAATTACTTTTCGGTTTTTCCAAAAGTACATTTCAATATGTGCATAGACTTGTTCCGCATTTTAAATTAATTAGAAACTTCTTTCCAGACTTGACATTCTGTTGAGCTACCTCTGATCAGAAATACTTCTGGTCTACTCGGTCTAGGTTTCAATAGTTTACTTGTAATTTGGATTAGAGAAATTATTGAAAACTACGACTCTAGTTTATTAGTAATTTGGATTAGAGAAATTATTGAAAACTACGTCTCTAAATTGGGTCCATTTAGCAATGCTAAGCAAACAAGCTATACCCCAGAGATTACATGACCTTCCTAACTTTTTTGTGCACCATTATAGGTTAGCATGTACAATTGCACTAGGATATTAAGAGAGGTCCTTTGTTTCTTTATATAGGCTAATGGGGTAAAAATTACAATTAGAAATTAATTCTAAGTGTCTTACTTATTGGGAATTTATGAATGTATTGTACAATTATTCTTTGTTCCTTGGAGAATGTTTTTTTGTTAGATACAACATTTCCACCTCTATATATGTTGCCATCAAATACAATTTATGGTAGCTTGATACTGTGATGTAAAATAGCTTATATTTGTGGCGTTCTTTAGTGCATACTTGATATTTTGGCTTATGTTAAAAGAGTTGGATTTTTTTTTTTACTACCAGGGTTATCCTACTTCTGATACAGTGTGAAAGGAGAATACTAGTTAAACTGTCACCAATGATTCTTTTATTACAGAGAAATTGGGTCAGTTAATCATTAAGTTATAGAGAGTAAATGATTACTACGTTGATGAACAATAACTATGTTCTTAATATAGTCGCCATGTCTGTTTTTAAGAAAAAACTTCTTTGAGTGAAAACTCTTGATCTAGCGGTAATCCCATTGCTCCCTCTACGGAAGTTCCAGGGTTCAAGCCTTGTAGGCAAAATGGGTTGAGTAAATTTGTTTAATTATCGGTAACAAAAAAAAAAAAAAGCTTTTGTGAAAGTGCTGTTTGTATTGCATACTGAAAGAAAGCTTTATGAATGGTTTTCGGGTGTGGATCTCGGGTTTTCTTAAGAAATGAGAGTATTATGATGCTGAAAGTTTAAAGTTGTAATGGGTATCTACTTGTGTTATGTATATTCCTGAAATCTTATTACAACTGCTAGAAAATGTTAAAAAGGTGCCATCTGGTATTTCTTATTTCCATTCAGCCTTTGGTAGAATTCAGATGTACATAATCTTTAGTTGTACCCTGAGTAATTTAGTTGGTTAATCTTCTTAAGTGATTTGGTGGACTAAATCCTTTCCTTGTATCAGAAAAATCTATGGAATGCTTGGATAACAATCTCAGATCTTCGCGATTCGGTAACGAAAAGAAGGCACAGATTACAGTTACTGAAGCAAAAATTAAAATTAGCCGCTATCCTTAAGGCACAAGTAAGTACCTTTCTCTTTATATCAATATCAAGAATATATGCTGACCGGGTATTTGTGTTCTGCAGTACTAGTTCTTTCGCCTGCCTGGTGCTTGCAGATGAAATATTTACTGCTCCCCCTAGTCCGCTACTCTGTACTCAAAATTAAGTTGCTCCATATTACCATTCCTGTGACCCAATAATGAAAAGATTTTTCTATAGCGAAAATATGCATTCTTTGCAGTTTGTACTTATCATCGCATGAACTTCTGAATCTAATACAAAATTCCTTTATTGTCATATATTTTTTTTGTGTGCTTGTCACAAATCACGCCACGGTCTCTGCAATGAGTTGCACACGAGGCGACTTTTGCATTTTTCTCACAAAATTTTTTGATTTGGTTTAATTGTTTCTCTGCTTAGTGCTTAGTCCCTCATATAGCTCTGTTGCAAAACATGGGCACTAAGGTTTTAGAGTATAAACAACTTAGGGGCTTTTGAATTAAGTGTCTAAGTGTTTTTTGTTCTTGATGTGTGAATTGGTTTCAATTTTTATTTATTTGTTTACCATCACCTTCACCTTCACCTTGTTCTCTTTATTTTTGGTTATTGTAGTGTGCATAGCTGTTGTAACAACCAGCTAAGCCCCAAGATTTCAAGTTCTCAGCTCATAGGGATATATGGATGTTTATGGCTTAGTGTGTCCAGATATAATTGACTTTAAGAATCCCAAACATATATATATATATATATCCTTTCCATGTCATCCATGATTATTTACTTTGAACCCTGCACTATACTGGTCTAGCTAAGATATTTCAATCCACTATCAATTTGTACAAACTTCTCAATGTGTTTTAATGAGTTAGTAGAGTTCCTCCCTGATATTGCCTTTGAAGCACATCTCTTTCCAAGACACCAGGTGCTAGAATCTTGTGGAATGATGGAGTTTCTAGTATTTACTATTTACCTTTTCACTTCTTCCTCCAATTTCAATAAGCTTAATTTGGACTTCCTACAACCAAATAACATGAAGATTTGACAAAATTGCAACTCGTTACTTCTCGTAGAGACAAATTTGTTTTTCATTATCTACTGCTGTTTTTGGGAATCTTACACGAAAGGCATTTCTAAGTTTCTATTCCATATAGACTCTACAGACATTTTTGGTCACTGTATATTCTTTCTTTAGATATAGTTTTGATTTTTTTAATTAATAGTAAATTCATACCGAAATACTCTTGCTCCTTGTTGAAGCAAAATTGTGTGTGTGAGTGTGTGTTCAGTTAGAAAAAGAAGAGTAATAATATTGTATCTAATCTGGTTTTCTACTGACTACAGATTGCATTTCTAGAGGACTGGGCTTCTCTTGATAAAAACCACTCTGTCTCATTGCATGGCGCAATAGAAGCACTGAAGGCTAGCACACTTCGGCTTCCAGTTGTCGGAGCAATAGTATGACCATTTTGTTATTCCCAAATTGCATTTTTTTTAATGATCAAGTCTCCGTCATCCACTTAACATTTATCCATGAATGAGCTTGATCATATGGCGCTGTGCTTAATTTATGGCAGGCTGACATTCAAAGTATGAAAGAAGCTGTTAGTTCAGCACTTGATGTAATACAGGCAATGGGATCCTCGATATGCTCACTTTTGTTGAAGGTAATCTCACGCGTTTCAGGACTTTTAATCATTTAGTTTGCTTTCGTATTTAATGCTGTAATATTCTTGGTGGTAAAGGCCATCACTCCATTAGTTTTATTCATGTTTATTGGAATCTTTTATCATTTGTCTACTGAATCCTAATTAAGGAGTTCAAACTTTGGTTTGACAACCAGTTGCAATACACAAAATGTTTACCATCAGCTAGGTTTACCAACAGTAGCTGTTCGCATGAGATACCTTTAGGTTCCAGTCCTAGCTGCCCAAAAGGGATTATCAAGTTCGTAAGCCCTAATAAAACATTTATCAGTATTTACATAAGATAAGAAGAAGCAAGTTACAAAAGCTAGTTTATTCTGCAACTAAAAATATAAGCCTTAAATATCAGGGATGATGGTCATTGGGTCAAGTAGCATGTTAACTTCCAACATGCTATTACAAAACTGAAACATTTTAAAATTGAAGTGTCTTTTCATCTTTACCGAAAGTCACTTTGGTGGGCTATTCTTCCTAACCACAGTGTCATTTGTAACGGATGACAATGATTGAGTTGATTGGTATCCTGCATACTTATTAAGTATCACTTACATTGGAGCTTGTTTTAATGCAAACAGCAACAGTAACTATGTATAAGCTCCGGGCAAAGTAATTTTAACTTTCATGAAGCATGAAAATAAATTTGTACAGATTATGTTCGAATTCCATTGTATATTCTTAAAATGAAGCATATATGCACCTTGTGATTGGAGCATGGTATATAAATATGCTTTCAGAATCAATGAAATCCCAAATACTTACAAGGATGATCTATGACTAATAGGTTCAGCCGTTTAAGTTATATTTTGTCATTTCCGTGCGATGAACCAAGGAGCAATTGCCTCCTTAGAGATGATTTTAGGCTTATGTTAGTTCGACTTAGATGGTGAAAAAGGTCCACAGAAGAAGAATTAAAAGTAGTAGAAGCTTTCTTCGCTGCAGAAGTATATATAGTAGAAATCACTGATCAATGGAAGAATTCACCTAATGCTCTCTAATTTTGTTGATGCTTCCTCTTTATTCTACTACACTCTATTACTCTTTTACAGATCATAAATGCAATTTTGAATATGCTGAGTGTCTCAACTGAATCTAGTAGTTGGATTATTTTTGTGATACAATAGAAAATCCATTTAATTTCATACGACAAAATCTTCAACTCTTATGTTTTTGTTTGATATGATTGAGCAAGTGAAACACATGGATATTCTTTTTTTCCTTACACTTATGATAATAGTGAAAAGACTAGGTAAAATATAAACATTCTCGGCCTTGTTCCGGATATCCTCAGATAATACCTAACCTCAGTTGTTACATCAAGGTGGAGGAACTGCATTCATTGGTGGCTGAACTTGCACAAGTGTGTGAGAAAGAACGGTTTGCCTTGGAACAGTGCAAAGATTTCTTGTCTGTCCTAGCGGCTATGCAGGTAAAAAGCTCCTTCTGCTTGATTGCTTTTAAGCAGTTCCAATCTATTTTCTGATAATTTAGCTCTTCACATCCCTTTTCTTCCTCTTCTAATTCTATACAGGTCAAGTACTGTAGTTTGAGAACACATATATTACAGTATAACCATGTACCAACCACCTGACAACAGTTGTAGAATTGATAGGCTAACATAACACGGAAAAAATCAACCTAGTGAAGCGACAAGGGAAGTTAATAGCAAGGTGTTCTCAATTGGCAATTTTTCAGAGACAGCTGAGGGCTTCTATGTATTATATGTGAAATGTCTGCTAACCATGTATTAGTTCTGTACTATTTTTTAATAATCTTTTAAGGTTTAAAGCAATGTGTAAAGAAAGATCCAGTCACTAACACACAAAAACAGTCTCATTATCTCAGTCTCATTTCATAATTAGAAACGACAGGATAATGGCAATAGACCATTATCCTTTGGACCAAAGATCACTCAACGCAATAGACCCTCGACATGCTCAAACATTGAAACCATGCCTCACTCTGTCGGAACAAACAAACAATGAGCTGGTCGTCATCAACATTATCCCGGACCCTGAGATAATGGCATTGACAAAGTTGGAGGTAAAGATAAATTTGCCTTTCAAACGCTTTTTGAGTCCGATTTTGATATTGAAACATATTCATGACGTGAGATAGTAACAGGAGCAAAAAGAAGCCCATTCTCGATAAATATATTAGACCGGTCGTTTCGTGTCTCGATAGATATTAAAATTTGTTAACAATTTTGATTCTTTTTTTTAGAATATCTAATATTGATTGAAAAGAGAAAACTTGATTGCATTACAGCTAAAATTCATAGTTTTTTTTTTTGTTAAAATTATTAATTAAAATGGACGATGGGGGTAATAATGAAGTAGACAGCCGACTTGCATTCAAATCTATCATTTGGGTGACAACTCAAATGTTATTCGATTATGTTGTCAAAAAACTATAACTTCTAGTAAAGCTAATTTATTAATAGTATGACAACCTAAAATATAATTTTATTTAAATACAATCGTCGATCAATAACTTCAAAAAAATATAAAAAAATCGCCCACTTATAAATTTTGGATTTTTTCTTAACTCGAACAAGAAAAAAGACCACACTTTGAAAACTTTCTGTTGCAGCAACCATGATTCACCGGCTATTAATTTAAGTGAATCTATTCTTTGCGTATTCAAAGATATGCTATTAATTGAAGTAAAGATTTTGTAAAATATTGGAAGAACTCAGGAAATCAGAGTACCTTAATAAATGTAATTTAAGAACAAATATGAAATTAATCGATATTGAAATTGAAAATTTATGAAAGATATCGGGGTATAATAATAATGCTACATATCCTAAAAATAATCCAAATAATATTTTCAAATGTAAGATGGCAGTTATATTTGTAAATTCATATTAGTGAACAAAAAATTTACTTTATTTATAAAAAAAAATAATCAATTATAACAACTCAATAGTTGGGGGTATAATAATAATGCTACATATCCTAAAAATAATCCAAAGAATATTTTAAAATGTTAGATGGCAGTTATATTTGTAAAATTCATATTCATGTACAAAAAATTTATTTTATTTATGAAAAAATAATCAGTTATAACAACTCAATATTTGGGAACAATTTTGGTGACTAACTTTGAAATTTATAACATTTCTCTTAGTAGTATGTCAAAAAAAAAAAATAGAGAAGATATCAAGAGACAAATTTTCATTTCGAAAAGGTTACTTCAAACTTTTTCATTATGAACGAATAAACTAGAGAATCACACGTACTATTGGAAATCAGTAGGGGTGGACATCCTCGAATAAATTCCTAGAATCAGTTTATGTTATGGGTGACTATTACGAAATTAGCGACTAATTTGACATCCAAACTTACTTTTGAAAAAATATTAAAAAAAAATATCTAATCATATAAACTCATTTAATGTAATATATTGATGAAATCCAATCGAATCAACGGGAAAATCAATAATCTAATTTACCATTCTATGCATGAGCCCAAATGGCTATAAAAGCTAGGCATGATAACCTTCAAACATAATCAAACATTTATTATATAAATAAACTACATGGCGACTTTAACTGCTCTCGTACTCTGTCTGCTTCTGATTGCCGTTCTTCTTTCACATTCGGCTCTTTATGATTGTACGTTGTAATTAGTTTGTTCTTAATCCTTTTTTTTTGTTATACCCGAGTCCGGATCAGCTTACGTGCGCATCGTTTTTAATCATTATAAACATCATCATGCACGCATGCATATATTGTTGTTTAATTTATTTTTTGTTTTGTACATTTAGGTAAACGTGATATCATCGAGGCAGAGATTAACGAAGCATCTTCTATGAATTCAAGAACCGATCCAAGAAATTTGAAAACAATAGTGGTTCATAGTTGTAGATTGGGGCTCCGTTACATTTCTGGTACAGTAATGTTGGATTATTTCAGAAATGGTATAGCTGAGTACAGATTTGCAAAAATGGTATAGGGCGCCACTTCAAGTGGCGAACCAGGAACCCGACGCCACTTCAAGTGGCGACTGAGACATGGGCGCCACTTGAAGTGGCGACCCTTTACTTTTTTTTTTTTTGGCGGATAACATGTTAGAGATTAAGGGCTCGCTTGCATTTCTGGTATATCACCGAGTTCAAGTTTTTTTTATGGTACATTTCGTTCAAGTTTTATCGCCACTTGAAGTGGCGTTTTCTGTTGAAATTCATTTCAACAGAAAACGCCACTTCAAGTGGCGATAAAACTTTGCCCCCTTTTTTTTTTTCTTCCGGTTGCTAGAAAATATAGTTTTCTTGTATTCATTTTACATGACTTTGAAGATGTACTTGTAAACAAATTTTTTTTGTGTTCTCTAATATATATTAAAGAATTTACTTCCTACTTTGATACAATACGAAAATCTCCAAAAATTATTATGTCTAGCTATGTTATTTTTTGATCCGAATATGTTAACTCCACATACGTTTCTTAACAATTCCTTCGTCAAGTCATGTTTAGGGCCATAAAAAACGTATTTGTACATGTTTTTCTTGCGTTTTTTTTTGTTCCGTATTGAAGTATTGATGTTCTACTTTGGTGTAAGAACAAAAAAATTAATATATCATATGTGTAACTATGGTTTTTTATGTCCCGAAAATGACAAAAATTTCCAAATTTTGACAGAAAATTTTTATTCAAATGAAGCAAACAAAGTACAAGAGATGAAGCACACTAAAATTAAAATGCAAACATAGGAATTTAAAAGCATAGATAAAATAACCAACAAGTTCTTAAATTCGAATTAGGCCAAGTGCCTAATTCTCGTCGCTACATTCCTCAATTTCCTGGAGGAAATTCACGCTTCCTTGCTTCATATTCGTGAACATAGTCTTCCATTTCCGCCTCCTCAGCGTCGAACAATTCATCATATTTTTTGTGCATCCGATTAGCCAGCAGTTCCACCTGAGTGTACCATTCCTCATCAGAAATCTTTTTATCTTTCAATTCTGCATCTAGCTTTTTACGACCATCACAGAACTCAGTTGCGAAATCATCATTGTAGAAGTCGAAGTTAAACATCTCGTCCTTAGTTTTGACCCAGTCTTTTCCCTTTCTCTCCTCCCTGCTCTTAAAAATCTTCATTTTTTTGATGAACAAGGACTGCTCACCAGCCCGTACAATCCCAGCCCTCCTCTTCTGATGGTCGTCTTCTTTCTTTTTATCCATGTCGTCGTAGAAACTTGTTTCTGGCACTTTCCCCTTCCCCTTCCTCTTATCCATTTTGATGCAAGCGCCTTGAAAAAAAATAATTGGATCAAAATTAATGTGAGAAGAAACCAGTGAGTTGTGCATATGAATAAGAAAGCAGAACCTATTTATAGAGAATTTTGTAGTTGTCTTCGTTAATAATACAGAACAACAGCTGTAAATAATGAAATATATGTTACTGTTGACGGGACTACACTACTTTATACAGACTCTGGGCAATTTTTGAATTTCACATAAATTTTCAGCTTTGTTTCAGAGTATTGTACAGCTTATTACAGTGCTTTGGCAATACTGCAAAGATTCGTGTGTTGTTTTTCATGTGCGTTCACGAGATTGTTGTAATTATGTTACTGTTGAGGGGACCTCACATCTTTTCACAGACTAGCATCCTTGTTTTCAATTCGACAAGAAATTTGATTCATCTTTCTACAGCGCTTTTTAAGGACTGGCAAGATTCTTGTTGTTTTTTTCCTGTGCACTCACGGGAAGCTTAAAACAACAATGGTAAAATCGTATCCCACTTGAAATAAGAAGATGTGACAAGGCATTTGTTATCGTTACAGAACTTTTCAGTATTTGTTGCAGATTACTTTACATGCACGAGATTCTTCACTATGTGAGTAGAAGATATGGGTGCAATGCCTACAAATTTAAATTATTTGTTCCTGTGATTTGTCGGTGGTAGTTAAAATAATGCAAGTGGTGGATAATAATCAAAGTGGGAAAAAATAGTCCGTTTGACTATAAATATGTAACCAAAATAATTATCATCGACACAAAATGACTTATACTCCTGGTGATATTTTTCGAGCTATGGGTAGGAGTTGGGTGTGTGAAGATGAATTTGCTTTGTAAATGAATTTTTTTGATTTTTTTTGCTTTGTATTGAAGAATTGACATTTTACTTTGGTGTAATATGAAAATCTCCAAAAATTATTATGTCTAACTAGTTTTTTTTTTTTTGGGCGAACATGGTAACTCAACAACAATTTGTTGAAAATTCTTTCGAGTAGGCACGTTTAGGGGAATAAAGAAAATACTTGTACATGTTTTTTTACGTTGTTTTTGTTCCATATTCAAGTATTCACGTTGTACTTTGGTATAATATGAAAATCTCCAAAAATGATTGTGTCTAATTATCTTATTTTTTGTGCCGAACTTTATACACACACAAAGTAGGACGTGAATTATTGAGCTTTACCATAACATGCATTCATAAATAATTGAGATGCACACACATGTGAATTATGACTGTGAGCACAACTATAGCAAGATGTGACTACTCAATTTCAATAACTTGAAGTAAATTTCTGCCACTGTTATCTGCATACTGTTGAAGATGAGACCAAACATTACTGAGATGCACAGCTGCAACAGGTTGAAGAGACTACACAACCTTGTGATCCCATATCTAAAGTCTATGTTTTGAACGAAATTAAAATTTCAATTGACCACTCTACTTTACAGCCATGTGATGTATTACCCCACCTGAGCACATAGTTTTGATGATGTGATTAGTAAAACTGAATAACTTGCATGAATACAGAAAGCCACAGCTTTAAACATTTGGAGCTTTATTTTACTGTTGACTACACTATACACAATCAGAAGGTGAAAATAATGAATACTAACACAACATGTATTATAGAGGAATCCCAATATTTTTGTCCTCAGCATTTTTGTGACTTATTTATTTGTCCCAATATTTTATTTCACTGAAGACGCTATAAAAAATGAGTATGTGTTGAGATTTGTTCACCCAACCACTACAAAACATTTTAGCACTTCTCTCATACAATTGAAATATGAGTTATACTCCTGGTGAAATTTTCAAAGCAATGGGTAGGCACTGGTGGTGTGATGATGATTTCGACTACCCGCTTGATCCAAATTTACGTTACTCAACTACGTCAATAAGGACAATGCGTCGGGAGTGGGAGTGGCGAAAACATCAACTCTCTTGTTGTGTACAACAATGTCGGTTGAATGGATTAAGAATACCAAAACAGCGTGCCATACTGATGCCGCGTGACACCCCTCAACAATTGGAATTAGCGTTATTTCGTGCACGAGAGGAAGAAAATCGGATGAGATTACGGTTACGACGAAAGAGTTTACGTGATGAGCGTGATGCATATTTTGAAGAGGGCGACTTAAGAGAAGCAAGGATATTTCAGCTCTACAGTATGAGTCCTGATCTGAACTCTGATTGCTATATGTCCGATGATGAATAAAGTCTCTGCCAATGTAATATTTCATGTACTTTTGAAAGTAGTTTCGAAGTTGTTTACTTTCGACATCGTTTTTAGCAAGTGATTTTATGTATTACTTCCATCAATTTACAAAGACTATGGTATTGTCATTTTCCATGTAGTTTTTAGATTAGTTTTCAATTTGTTTGCTTTAAATTTGTTGGCAAGTGAAAACAACGAATTTATCTCATTCAAAGTTCAAACATCAAATAAATTACAAAGTGCAAACAAAGATGTTGAAAAGCCATCATGCTCGTGCTCCCCCGGGTCCTGGGCATTTTTTACTCCTTTTTGTGTGACCCTCTTGTTTGCATACGCTGCATTTTATCCCAGTACGGGATGCATCCATCTCAGTTCGAATTCTGACCGATTGGCCCTTATCCCCGCGTTTCTTCTTTAACTTCTTCAAGGCCTCGTCGGGTACCAATTTCCCAAATCGTTGCCACTCCGTCGGTAATTCATAGTTCCACATTGGAGTAGGTTGGAGTGGATATATCACCGGTCTCCACACCTTTTGCAGTTGCATGTTGTAATGGTAAGGCTCAATAAACTGGTGCCAATCAAGTTTATTTTTCATACACCCTGCCACTACATGAGAACACGGTAAATGATGGGTCGCCCATTTCCCGCATGTACAACTACGCGTGGATAGGTTCACGACTTGGGTGTTACCACCCTTCACGACACCTTTCACTGTATACTGCTGCGTAAGAACTGAAAACATTCCATCAGGACGACTGAAAGTCCTGACCGTATGTGCAGTGGCCTTGGTTTGAATTTTGGCTAACATAGCCATGGTACTCGAGCACAAATCTTCTCCCCTCTGGAGGCTTTCTTCGACACTGTTCCGGTGTGTATTCATAATTTTGACTATCTTGTAAAACAAATACTCCATCATTGCTGTTACCGGAAGAAAACGAGCCCTCCGTATGTTGCCATTAAAACCTTCCATCATGTTTGTCGTAGCCTGACCATAACGAGCACCATGTGTGTCATGGGATAAGGTCCATTTGGTTTTTGGTATTCTGTCAAGATAGTCAAATGCAGCCGGGGAAATTTCAGCAATGCGTTTCATGTAGGCTTCATGTTTTCCCACTTGTGTTGTAATTCCAGCCTTCCACATCAAGGCCTTTAGTTCACCTCCTGGATGATGTGTGCTGAAGTTGCTTCTGACATGGAATAAACAAAACCTATGAATTCCCAATGGCATACGAAAACCATTATCGGGGTCTCTCACCGCAGCAAGAATACCTCCAGCACGATCCGAAATTAAGCACACACCCTTCCTCTGCTTACACACATGTTCACGCAAAAGTTTAAGAAACCAAGACCAATTCTCATATGACTCCTCATCCACCAAACCGTAACATAGAGGAAAAGGGTGATTGTTGGAATCAACACCCATAGCAATGAGGATCTTCCCTCTGTATGTTCCCTTCAAGAAGGTGTCGTCTATTGAAATTACTGGACGGGCATGTTGCCAACCGTCAGAAATTGCTTTCAAGCACCAAAAAATACGCTTGCAAACGGACGTACCACGTAGGTCCACATGAGGAACAGCATCAATCTGAGCATAACTCCCTTCATTTGCATGTAGAAGGGCTGTTAGAAACATCGGAAGTGTTTGGTAGGTTGTAGCCCAACTGCCATATACCTCCTCAATGGCGATTTGTTTTCCTCGCCATGCTTTGAAGTATGTCGCTTGATGGTTGTATTCCTTCACAACAAGCGGTATAATTGTTTTGATGGCTATTTCTGGTGTCTCTATTACCTGTTTCAAGGATTAAAAGTATTTGTAAAATGATTGAAACAACAATTAGAAGTAAATTACAAAATTGACGAATAAATTATATTAAATAAAGAACTTACAAGTGGCTTCACAAGCTTGGATATCATTCTTGCTGATATCTTCTTATGCTCTTGCAAGGGTCGTGTAAGCAAACAAGTGTGTTCTTCCTTGTTCACGGTTATCTCAAAGTATCCATGTACCTCCTTCTTCGCAGCTCTCAGCCTCCACTTGCACTCCGGTACAGTGCATGACGCAATGAATTGGGTTTTATTACTTCTGTTAACAATGTAGTCTCGATCCGTTGAAATATGAGCTTTCTTCACTGCAGCAAGAAGACTTTGTTTGTCTGCAAACAAAGATCCAACAGATAAACCATCATCATTTGGCTCATAATCAAGGTACATGTCATTTCGGTGATCATATGGGATCGGTGTATATGCCTCCGTCTTGAACCAAGGAACCATAGGAACATGATGTTGATTCACAACTGCTAAAGTCATGGGCACTTCCTCCATCCTTCGTGAAATCCTACCATCACCATCATCATCACCATCATCGCTCTCTGAATAATCTTCATCGTCGTCCTCAAAGTCATACGAGGCTTCGCTTTCAGAATGCCTAGCTTTATCCACCAACTCCACTTCAAACTCGGCTAAATGCCTACCCGAGCTCCTATTTGCAACATTTCGTGGTGGAGAAAATTGCATACCCTCGTTGGCTCCAGAATATGCATGAAACTGGCCACTAGACCCCCCTCCATACTCTTGGTATTCTTGGTTTGACCCCCCTGCATAACCTTGAAATGCTTCACTGGACCCGCCATAATGCCCTTCAAATTGTTGACTTGAACCCCCACCATACCCTTCAAATTGTTGACTTGAACCCCCACCATATCCTGCATACGCTTGAGTATTGAAATACTGATCCGACCACCCCCCTCCATACCCTTGAAGTGGTTGAGTGGAGCCCCTTCCGTATGTTGTTTGTGTTGGTTGTGATCCTAAATTCAGTTGAAACGAGCTTAGGTCATCCATATCAACTTGCTCAGCTTCAATGAACATTGAAACATCCCCGAAACCCATTAGCATGGTAGCGGGAACACTAAGCATCCTCGTCACATCAGCATCACAAGTAATATGGGAGAGCCAGGATCCGTTGGGCATGTTGAAATCACCTAAGCGTGGATATTTGAAAGTCATGTTTAGTTTCCAATGGTAACGACTTATTTGCATGATCTCGTAAACATAGGTCTTCAATTCTTCATACGTAGTCCCCAACTTAACGTAGTGCTGCTTCTTTGGATCTTTGGAATACCTAATATCATTAAAAGTACGAATGATTTCTCCCCCCCAAAAGAAGTTAACATTCACATAGCCCTCCATATGGTGTAATGTAGAAAAATAAGTGTTTTTGTGTTTAAGTTTTCTTTAGTGTTTGGTGGAGTGCTGCAAGATACATGTATTGATTGGGTTTTTATAGTGGAGGGGTGCGGTGGAAAATAGGGATGATATACGAAGATGATAAGATTTTCCTGATAGCTTTGAAATTGTACTGATGATGACTTGACAGGCATGTGATTTATACTGAAACCCAGACTTTAAACATTACTGAAAGCCACACCTTTAATTTTATACAGAAAGCCACAGCTTTAAACATTACTGAAATCTGTATCAATGAAAAAGTGGTTCTGATTAAATGCAGTGCTGATGATGACTTCACAGGCATGTGATTTATACTGAAACCCAGACTTTAAATTGATACAGAAGGCCACAGCTTTAAACATTACTGAGATCTGTATCAATGACTTTAAACATCTATATTTATGTACTATATTATTACTTATATTTATGTAATAATAATAATAATAATTGAAAATTAATTATTAGCATACACCTTAAATAATAAATTAAAAATGAAAAACAAATGTAAAATGAGAAATAATAATACAAGTGAATAAATAATGATTCGTAATGTAATATAAAGAACAAATAAAAATATAATCCTGGCGCCACTTGAACAGGCGACGCAGGGGCCGTACAAGAATTTTTTTTGCCTATGACGCCACTTCAAGTGGCGACTTAGTCATTTTTTTAATCTGGGCGCCACTTGAAGTGGCGACAGCTACGTTTTTTTCTTTTTAAACCACGAATCCAAACAACTGTGCCTCTATTTCTTCTTTCGTATTTCTTCCTTGCTCACCCCAACCCAAAATTCCCAAACCTAAAAACCCTACCCTGCAACAGATACAACTCGGGCGCCACTTCGTTTGCCGACCAAAGCTTGGACGCCACTTCATCCGGCGCCACTGCAACTCCCAGGTAAATTTCTCTCATAAATTTCATACCTTTCTAATTTCTTTTCGTTTGCCTACCAGTTGTTTGTTGAAATGCCTATGAATATATCTGTGTATATTTTACAAAACCAAACTACACGAATTCAGTACATAATAAAACACAATTTGTGCACAATTGTGTAATGTTTATAACAACATTGTTTGCCAACATGAAATTCACTTATTTATAAACAATATCAAACATTGGCTTCTTGCTTGTAATGTTCTAAATTCTGATCGTGCGCAAAAGTGTAGGCTTGGTTTGGCTTCTCCCTGCAATTCCATCCACCAAATTTAACATGGAACAATTACTAATAATTTACTTCTGAAATTACACTACTTCCATAACGAAATAATCATGATTACTACTACAGCACAGACCAAAAGCTTCTTCAATGTCATGTTTTCCTTCTCCAACTTCTTCAACAAATTATTTGTTACTTCAACCTGATTTTGAAGCAAACAAATATCCTCGTCCACCTTCCAAGCATTATGCAAATCATCATCCTTTCTGTTCAGTCTTAGCTTCAACTCTTTTATCACTTCTCTTGCCCTTTCAGTGTACGATGGATCAGCCCACTTAAAGAAGTTACATCTTCTTGTAGGATCCTAACAACACATTTAACAAAACTCAATATATTTTCACAACAACAAAATTTGCATAAAGTGATGATGTACATACCTTGTACTGGCTACACCCGAAGAACCTCCTTCCTGGGTCAAGAGTACCTTCTTTCCATGCTTCTTGACAAGGAGCCGGTAGATTGCAGTTACACCTTACACTTCCATGTTCACCTAAGTAGTTGAAAGTGCTTGAACTATGTCTGTAAGGGTTTCTAACCGAAGATGAAGAGTTTCTTGAATTAGACATGACTAACTTTATAGACACAGAGACATCACATAAAAACCTTCCAATTTATAGCCAAATTGGTAAGATTTTTTGAAGTGTACAAATTGTTAAAAAATAATACACAGCTACCATTTCTGAAAAAGTTGTTTTGTCACTTCAACACTGAAATGAAGTTTAGCACAGAGACACAGCTTAAAAAAATGAAAAAGTTGAATGGTCATTTCAATACTTTATCCTAAAAAGCTGAGTTATCTTTTCAGTTCAAGCAGGATCAAGTGGGTTGTATATGTACATATATATATATATATATGACCTTCCATATAGGTTAAGTGCAAATTAATTTACCAACTACAACAGAAATATGTCATCCTCTACAAATGGCAATTGGTTGCTCGGAGAAAGAAATGATGACTACCGGCATCTAAGACAAAGCGATCCAGTGGAATATTTTGCAGGCGTTCGTCGAGAATGGGCATATCGCCGTGAAGAATCGGAACGTTTGCGAAATGACCTAATTGGTATGGGTGCAAGGGTCCCTATTCGTCATTCTCTCGACATGTTTCCGCGTACTGGTGAATCATCGGGTTGGAATGATTATAAGCGTAAAGTCATTCGAGCTGTGAAACAGATACGAATTGAGAACAACCGAATGTTGTTACGTAGAACTCGTCACTACATGTATCAACTTGCCAAAGACTCCGTTCGTGCAAGTGGGAGAGAGCTAACAACCGTTGAGGAACAACATCTTCAACAAAATCCATGTTACATATCCGATGATTACATGTCCGACGAAGAAATTTAATTAAGTACTAGTCAATTATTTAAGCTTTTAATTTCTGTATTATGTATTTGTAGTGTGCATTTTTCTATTATGTTCTTGTAGTGTGTATTTTTTCTATTATGATGCTGTTATAGTGTGCAAGAAAAGTACGTAAATAATTAAAACATCACATTCCACAACATCACACTGCATGAAAACAACAAATACAAATGAATATCCGTAGATATTCTTTAGGGGAAACTAAAAAAAACCACATTTTATCATAGACGAAGAAATTAATCTTCATCTTCATCGTCATCATCATCTTCCTCATCCTCCTGCACGGAGTCCTCGTACTCATTGTTATTCTCATCAGTTGATTCATCGAGACCAACGAAGGGATTATCAGGCTCAATCCCATCCTTCTGCTCAATCCCATCCTCCTCCACGAAGTCCTCGCCGTCATTCTCAATTTCATCAGTTGATTCAAACTGATGGCGAGTTAGTTCTCTGACTCGTTGCATTTCCAATATCTCAAAATCACGCGCAGCACGCTCCTCTAATGGTTCATGAAGCCAACGAATATACCCACATCCGTTGCCTCCATTTGGACAATTGAGATACCTCCTTCCCGCATTTCTTCCATAGGACCATGTGCGTTCAATGCACAACTTATCACAAAAACAGAGATTCAATTCGGGAATGTTGGACATGTTGGATTTTGTGTGAAATGCTAAATTATAATTCAGTGGTTGGGTGAACAAGCCTCACCACAACCTTGTTTTATAGTTGAAAATCTTGGGATAAATTATTGATTGCTCTTCAACTAGCCCGTGACTCAACAGTACTGTCAAAATACACTTAAATGAACTGCACAAAAATAAATTGGAGGAGTCAGCTTTCTCATCAAACAAAACCATGTGAATGCACAGCAACAAACACTTAAATTTACCCTGCATTACTGAAAAAAAGTACTCTGAGAAAGGACTACAGGCTTAGCCTTTAGTCAAATATAGCTGATTTCTGAAAAATAAAGTTGATTTCATCAATATTATCAGAAAACACTGGAAAAAGCTGCAAAAATTAAAATGTGAGTAGTCACATTTCTTATCTGGAAGCATCCCATGCATGTTATGCAGAAAATAATTAACATATTCTGCATAATTGAAAATAATTTACTACAGTATTAAGCAAGTGGTAGGTTGGTTTCAGACGTTTTTTAGTGATCTTCGAGCCTAAAAATAATGTTGTAATAAGTTTTTGTATAAAGCTGTGTAGTCCCATCAAAAGTTTTTTCATTATTCACATTTTTTCGTATTATTGGTATTATTATGCATACTATGTACAAAGTTGTGCAGTCATGTCAACAGTAGCACAACTTAAAGTATTCACAGCTATCAATACAATTATTCATCTCCAAAAATGCCTATAAATTTCCTCTTTCCTGCTTATTGCAAATCACAACTTACTACCTTCTTCTAAAATACATTTTCTCCAAGGCAATAGCATAAGATGGACAAGGGCAAAAAACCACAAAGTAGCAAAACCGAAATCAAACAAACCAAGAAAACCAAAAGGTCATTCGATTTGCAGGCTGAGGATGCTAAACTTGCAAAACATTTTGAATTTGCTGCACAACAAGTCAAATTTAAAATGGAAATGGAAGCTCGAGCTGCAAAGGAACGTGAAATTGCAATAGAAGCTGAAGCTGCAAAGGAACGTCAAATTGCAAGGGAAATTGAGGAAGCTGAGGACGAGAATTATGCTGTTGATCTCAGTGAATTTTAAGAACTTGCATGGCGGTTCTCGTGTCATCATATGCTTATTTTCATAATTCTCTGTTGTTTTCCCCCTCTTTTATTTCAATAAAAGTGTGAAAATTGTGTTTCATTGTCATTTTTAGGCCTCAAAATAAACTTAATTACACAAATCAAATTTTCAAGATTTTTAGCTTACGCAAAAGTAGAACGTGACCACTTTCATGCCAAACAAAAAAATTGAAAAAATTACATGTAAACACATGTTTTTTAGGCCCCTAAACATGCCTACACAAATAAATTGTTACAAATTTTATGTGGACTTCCCATAATCACACAACATTTTAACATATTTAGATAAATTATTTTTTCCACATTTTTACCTTACCTAAAACTAGAACATCCAAACTTGAATGCGGAACAAAATTTAATAAAAAATTTATTTTCAAAACTTAAATTTTAATAGTGTCAACAGTGAAAAACTCACAAAGAAACTCAGAAAAACTCACAAACGGAAAAAATAAGAGGTGAACGAGGGAAAAAAAAAATTTAATCCAGCCGCCACTTGAAGTGGCGCCCAGGAACTAGTCGCCACTTCAAGTGGCGTCTGTTTCCTTGGTCACCACTTGAAGTGGCGCCCTGTACCATTTTTGCAATTGTGAACGTAGCTATACCAATTTTGAAACAACGGAACTCTCTTATACCAGAAATGTAACGGAGCCACTGGGGACTGGTTATATATGAAGGCAAGGATAGGTATTGTTGCTGTGATGACCAATGCTGAAATACTGTTGCAGAATGTCAGAAAAATTGTCCTTGTTAACGATAAAAAAGACTATCAATAGGAGTATTTAACATGCATGGATGTTACCAACGTTAGTCATTTTTATTTGTTTGGTTTACATCTTTTAATTGAATGTTGACGTTTTTTCTTTTTGCACGTTTTTTTTTTTTTTTTTTTTTTTTTTTTAATTTTTTGCGATAATCAAAGATTAACCTCTTTCTTTTTCCACCCTTAATTAACATGTAATTAGTAACATCTGACTTGCATGTAGGAGTAATTCTTATCATCTGATTGTTTAGCTGGAAACAAGAGAAGAATAATTCTAGAACTTCCAAATATTTTTTTTAAACGGGTATCAATATTTTAATAACTTTTTTCTCGTCTATATTACTTCTATAATAAGCGTAAATATATTTTGTAGTTTTTCGTTATTCCTTTCATTCACCGTTTCTTCAATCGTTTTTTCAACTTAATATATGATGATTGTTAGATATGATATTAAAGTTATTATATATATAGTTCTAAAGTCCGAATCCAATCAATAACATATTAATTTATATTTAATATTAAAAATAATTATTTACAAAGATGTAAGGTTCTTGCCAATAATATATTAAAATTAATATTTATAATATTACATTACATTATATATAAATTACAAAAAATTAAAAATAACTCGTATTTTGTACGAATTATAAACTAGTAAATATAGAGCGTCGATCATTTACAAAGAATTTTAAACTATATAATTTAATCATCATTTTTTTCTCTTTACCTCGGCCCTTACCAGTCCCAAATTTGTATCATCATATTTACATCTCAAACTACGAGTTGGTCAAAGCTATCCCTCATTTCTAGAGCAATTCCAACGACATAATTATTTTTCAAAAATAGTACTTCCTCAATTTCTAATTACAAGTTCATTTTGGGTTTTTAAAAATTAAATTGACAATTTTAATTATAAACATTAACAGTTTACATATTTATTACTTTAAAGAACCAAAGTTGCAGTTTAAGGGGTATATTCAAAGGAGATTTTGAAGGATTTTGAGGGATTTTAGAAATTTAGGTGTATTTAATTTGGATTTTTTTAAATCTATTAAAATCTTGAGGTATTCAATTTGGATTTCAAAATGTCATTTAAAATCCGAGGGTATTCAATTAGAATTTCAAAAAGTCTTTTAAAATCTGGATGTATTCAATCTGGATTTAAAACAAGAGAATAATGGGCCTGAGGATGTCCTTAGGGGACAACTCAGAGGTTAAAACAAATTTGTACTTATAAATCAAGTGGCCCCGCACGGGTATTTTTTTAAATATAAGATTCATCCCTTACATTTACAAAAATGTCCCTAATTTACTACTATATTTCTTTTAACCTCAGGGGTGTTACCTGGGCATCCTCAGGCCCAACATACTATTAAAACAATCCATTTAAATATGATGGTATTCAAAAATCCATGGATTTTTTAGATTTATTAAAATGGTCGATTTTGGTAGATTTGCTAGTTGTTTTTATAAGTTTTGAAATCTTGCAAAAATCAATGAGATTTTGATGGATTTCTAAAGAAACATTTCAAATCTCAATGACTCTACATCAATTTTACAAGATTCTTTGTAGAGTCTTTGTAGAATTTATACAATCCGTGAATTTAAAAAAGAGAGTAGAGAGCCTGAGATATATTAAGTTCCCTGAGATAACTGCTTTTTATATATAAAAATGGGGTGGGTACTTTAGTAATTTCAGAGATTTTTAATTAGTCCTGTGGGTCCAGCAAGATTTAAAGATTATTTTATATGTATCTTAGAAAAAGTTCCCTGAGATATATATTATGGTCCTTTTTCTCTTTAAAAAATTCATTAAAATCCACGGATTATCAGAAATCCATTAAAATCTCAGTTGAATACACCTTCCTAAAATAGACTAGTTACACTTTTAAAGATATAGTAATTTTTTAGATGAATGCCATAATTAAGTACATACTTATGGGCTTCAATGAATTGATAATATATTTTAATGATAAATTTATAATTATTTAGTTAAGTCATGTAATTACGAAAATATCTCTTGTGTATTTGCAATAAAAAGTATCACCAAGTACGGACGGGTCGATTTTTCAGAGTTTGAAATGAACTAACCAAGTATTAAAAGAGTGTCCTGGCGGAGCCCATTTAATATAAATAAAAATAAAAATATTATTTTCATTAAAATGTGTTTTATAAAAAACATTCTTTTAATATTAAAAAGAACCGGAAACATAGAAGGAGACATGGAGGAGGGGACGGAGCTTTTTTAAGGGATATTACCTTTCATGAATCGACAACCTGGAGATTAACACTTCTTGACGACATTTGGATGACAAATGTCCATTAAAATCTCCATTACTTCATTCTTCAATCTTCACATACATTTGAACATATTCTTTAATTTTTTCGGGATTGTAGATGACATCTTGATACTTTGTCTTTACCATGTCTTCATATTTCAAGCTCACAATAGGTCCCGATGTGGGACTGGGGTGTTACAAATTCCCTCACTTAAACTCCTGACGTCCTCGTCAGGCCCGAACGGATATCCCATAGGTACTTAATACCGGCTGGCTTCGTGTTCCCACCTCCGGATCTCTATCCATTGTGGGATAATACCACCAGTCTTCGTGTCCCCACCTCCGGCAAATTGACGAATCAAGCCTTCGTGAGTCGGCTATGATACCATATGTGACAACCCGAGTCAAATTCCGAGTTTTTTTTCGTAAATTTGGTCAAGTCCCGATTCTGAATCCGAAATAAGCCAAAGTAAACTGACCCAAATGCAACCAACTTGGGTAATGCACAAGCCCACCACAGGCCCGCAAAAGATCATGATTTGTTGGTGCAATTAATAGTAATACTTTGCCTTATAAATTGAACAGAAATCCCAAATCTCCTCGATGTGGGACTGGAGTGTTACATATTTTCTTATAATTAATGTTATTGGCATGTGACATGTCTCGTTTTATGTTTAGTTATTTTTATTGTATTACATGTAAGATTATACACATATCTTTCCAATAAATTATTAAATAATTGCTTCCACTTTCGTCTTTGAAATTAATGAAATGAGGTGTTGAAAGTTTGTTTCGATTGGTGGGGTTCAGTCTGCATTTCCATACGATGTATTAACAAGTTTTCACATATTTATTATTGTGCGATGATTAATCGGAATTAATTGTTGTTCAATGTCATTTCGAATGGATCTAAACAAAATTAGAATTTTTTTTTATAAAAAATGGTCAAAAAATAGATAGTTCAGTCAAAAAGCGGTAAGTAATAAACGATCACATTCGATCAAAATTATAAGTACGTATTTGTAAATTATAAATTTCATTAAAATATTCATCTAAAGTTTATATATAATATATATGTTGGGACTTGCTAAGCAGGCCTAACTCCACATTAATATGCTATTGTCCGCTTTAGGCCGAGCCCGCACGGATTTGTTTTTGATCACATCCCAAAAGGAATCATACTAATGAAGTTAATCTGACTGCTTATTAACTAGCAATCTGCCACTCCCACAATCGATGTGAAACAACTCCCAACAATATATATATATATATATATATATATATATATATATATATATATATATGGTAAGTCTCAGTGAGTAACTCAATTATATGAGTAACTAAGTAACTTTTAATCCTAACCATAAGATTACAATGAAAAAAAAACTGATTCAACCTAACACGTGATCTTATAACTGATCATCTAACTATACACATATGACATATATAATACATGACCTTTGTATCACAGTTCACCAAACTATTTTCACGAACCACTTTCTTTTATATCACAATCAACTAACTAAACTAACTATTACAGAATTTGCATAACATAATCTTTATTTTATAGTATGTGTTTTGTATTTATAAATTTTATCCTCGAATTTTTTTTATTTTATGTATTTTTTGAGTTCTGTATTTTACGCATAAAGTTTATAAATATTTTTAATAATAACAATTTTTTCAAATATTAAACATTTGTATTTTTTATCACAAAACTCATTATTTCACTCCAAAATGAAATTTTACATGTTAAATTAATATAAAAAATCGTGTTCTGTATGTTCGATGTATACGGAACGTATATTTTTGGTATTTTTATTTTTTGTTTATATATTCTAAATTTTATTTTATATTTATTGTTCTGTATTTTTATTTTATATTAATATGTTATGTATTTATATGTTCTGTATTTTTTTTGTATTAATGTGTTCTTTATTTTTATTTTTTATATATGTTCTATATTTTCATTTTGTATTTTAATATTTTGCGTTACATATGATTGTATTTTATTTTATACATTTATTTTAATGTTTTCCATATTCTTTTAAAAGTTGTCCAAAACACATAAATTGAGAAATGCAAAATAAAAAAATAGTGACTAACTTGGTGATTATTAAAAAAAACAATTGACAATTGAATTAAAAAATCTAAGGATACGCACATAAATATTTCAAAAAAATATAAATGAAAATACAGGACGTTTATAGTTTTTGTTATTCTTTATATCTTATCTTTTAAATTTTAGTTACATATTTTTGTATATCTTTTGTGTTACAAGGAATTGAAAGATAATAATAATAATAATAGAAAATATAAATCATAAAAATACAAAAAAAACATATCATATAAAGTAATATGAAATAAAATAATAAAAAGAAATACACATTACTTTGATTATTGTGGATTATGTGTATAGAAGATTTTAAATAGGTAATAGTAGGGCACACCAGACACATGCATTTTGTTTGCATATAGTATGGCTCAGGTTCTATAATCTGTTAATTACTTTTTGTTTTGTATTTTTTAAGTGTTGTATATGTTGAGTATTGAATACGGTAAAAGAATACAGGGGGGTGAATGGATTCTTGAACTTTTCTTTGTTTTTGAATCTTTGCAGCAAGATATGTGTTGAATGTGTGAGATATGTAAGTACAGATAACAAAGATAAACACAACACAATATCACTTTAATCTAATATTTTATTAGATAAAGATTTTGCTACAATCTGTGAATACAAATGGTAGTATTCTCAGCTTCGTTTTTCTTAGAGAGATATTTCTTGAGATGTATATTGAAAAACTTATCACCCCTACAGCTAAGGAAGTGAGGCTGTATCCTTATAGACATGGATACACCTACTTACTACAAATAAGGTAGGTAAACAAAATACTTTCCAGTCTGTCTATCTTATTTGAGTAAGAGTCCAAACGGCTACAGATTTGACTTTGCAAAGCCTGTTCAGATCCACTTCTTTAGCTCCTTGTCCCTTTGTCTTATCTCTCCAAGCTTCTTTGTAGGCTTTCCAATCTGCTTTATAGTACATAGTCAAATAAAGCGTCTTGGCTTGTTGCAGGTTTCTGACTTGTACAATTCTTCAGTATTTTGTCTCCAAGAATGTATTCGAGAAGTAGCTAAGTGATTGTTCGAGAACTCGAATTGACTTAATCGATAACTCTGAGTTCTCGAATAGTGTTATATTGACATATCGAATCACTTCTCGAATAGCTCTTTTCTCTAGGACTCCTTGAGATATCGAATAGAGCTTTTTGACATATCGAATCCCTGAGATGTCGAATAGCTTCTTTAGTCCTTGAGATATCGAATAGATCATTGACTTGTTGACTCTTAGAGAACTCGAATGATGCTTTGACTTGTTGACTCCATGAGTTCTCGAATAGAGTACTAGACATATCGAATCTCTGAGATATCGAATGAGATATCGAACAGTGTATTCAGAGATATCGAATAGTGTCTTCTGAGATATCGAATCTCTGACTTCTCGAATGCTAGACTTCTCGAATAGAAAAATGTACTTATCGAATTGGTACTTAGGCAAATTCTTCATTTCTTCAAATCCCAACTGTGATTATTTGGCAGTCTTTATCTCCTTGCTTGAGGCATGAACCTTGGAACTTCTTTCAAGCATTATTCTTGACTTTATAATTACAGTAACACAACTAGAATTTGATGCCTATTACAAGTACAGAACAAATAGAAACTCTACAACTAGAGGTTCCCTCAGTTAAGAGGTCATGTAGGTAATGCATAGCATTACACATACTTAGGCTTGTTATTAAATGTATTCAGGCATGCCTCTATGACTAACAATCTCCCCCAAATTGTGAGTAAGACCCTTAGTCACAATTTCATGTCTGATAACAAGCCTAACATACATAAAGATAAAACTTGACAGTACATGTATGAATTTTGATTAGCAATGTGGATAGAACTACAGGGAGAGTAATCTTACAGCCTATGATGAAGTACTAGCCATTGTCATTTGTTTCCCTTTCCATAGCTTTGGCTTGCAGATCATCATATGCTTTCTATCTTCTTTCTTTCTCCTTCCTTGTATTCTCATCCATAGCTTTTATTATTTCTGCCATAGAATCCAATTCTTCAAGCAAAATTGAGTCTTTGAAATCTTCAAGTACTGAATTCAGAATGCTTGTAGGATAGTGGTTGAGTAGATTCATTCTGATGTGGATCTGATTCCCATTTCTCCTCCTATACTTCACCACATAGGGGTTAAACTGAACTCTACACAATCCCTTTGCCCTTAGCTTTTCTGCTTCAATCTCCAGTCTCTCAATTTCTTTCTCCCTTGCTAGCCATTTCTCAAGACACTATTTTCTGATTTTCTCCTTATGATCTCTCTTCATCTTCACAAAATCAATTAGCTCCAGCTTCCATACTCTTTCCACTTTATCTTCTGAGCTCAACAATGCAATGATTCTTTCTATGTCATGTAGTTTGCCCCAGTGTTGACATCCTCCTTGTTGGAATTTCTCCTCCCTTCCATCAGTATATTTGATCTCAAGGCAGTTATCAACAATGGCAACATGATAGATTCTTTGAGCTTGTAAGAATTGCAGTTGGTCTTCATCAAAATCTTCATCTAGTGGTTGGAGTTTTAAGCCTGGATAGATTGTCAGAGTCCTTGACTTGGATAGCTTTGGTTTCCTTGAAGCTTGTTTGAATTTGATCCTTTTGACATGGTTGCCTGGCAGTAGCATATGACCTTTGTTTGTGGACCATTGTAGTATTCCATTAGCAGTATGCTTTTTGAAATGTACAGATGGTTTCTTGACTTGAATCTTCTTCTCTTCTTGAGGTGGTAAAACAGTTGCAGAAGCCATGGGATTAGATTTTGGTAGGTCATTAATAACAGCATTCACCCTAGACTTAGAGTCTTGTGTTGTGGTGAGATTACTGCTAGCAATGCCTAAGGCTTGCTGTTTTCCATTCTTCCTCTCATAGACTTTGCCTTGGTCATCATCCTTCTTATCCTTGCTGTCTTTCTTCTTCTTCTTGTCCTCATCCCCCTTATCACTCCTGTGATGACTTCTCCGCCCATCACTCTTGTCTTCATCTTCATCATCCTTATTCCTCCTTGGCTTGGCCATTTCTGGAATTACACCAGTTGCAATGTATGATCTGAGAATGTGCAGTGCCTCTATCTCTTCAGCAGTACTTGTCCCCTTCTTCTTTTGCAGTAGATCAATGATGGCAATAATGAGTCTGTGATTTCGAGAAGTGAGATCATTGGGAATGACCAATTGTTTAATCTCTTCAATTCTGGTGCCAGACTGATAGATGATGGTCCATGGCTTCTTAATCACTTCTGGCAGCCTTGAAGGTTGGCCATTCCTCAAGTCATCATACAGACTCTTATTGTTTTCATTTACATTCCTCTTCTCTATGAGCTCTATCAGTGCATCTATCTCTGAATGTTTCAGGGCATGTAGAGTTTTGTAGGTTAGATGCCAGATTCTGGATTTTGCTACCATCATTACTTCCTTGAGCCATGAGCTATTAACTTTTCTAGGTACCACAGTGAAGTAATCGATCTGATCCTTCAAGCTCCTTAGATACAATTGAGTGTCACCAGCCCGTTCTCTTGAGACTTTCAGAAACTCCAAGAATGCATCATCATGATAAGCATTTGAGTTTGAAATTTCTTGTAGCTTGGCCTCAGTGACCACCTTCACTTCTACAGGCTTGGCACTTTTAAATATGGAGAGTGAAGGTTTATCAGATGGTATACTCCCTGCAACCACTGTGGTTGTGATAGTTTGCTTTTGACCACTGGAAGTAGTGATGTGCACAGTTGGTAGAGTGACAACTGGCAGAGAAGTAGGAGGCTCATCAATTTTATCTTTTCCTTTGTCAGGCACATGAATTAGAGATTTTGAAGTTCTTTGATGAGCACCTTCAGTGATTTTGATGCCCTTTACTGGTGGTTTCTCCCCCTTTGTATTTGAGTTCCTTGATGTCCTCTTCTCCCCCTTAGGCTTGTTGTCAGGCACAGAGGCTGTAGTATTGACCTTTGGGGTTGAAGATTCTTCAGGTAGAGGGAGACCTATGTGCTTCATCATTGCAGACAGCATTGATTGTTGATGCAGAAGAACATCAGTTGTGGTGGTGGCTTGAGTGTTCAACTGCTCAGTTAGAGTTTGTACCTTGTCTGTAAGATGAGCATTGGACTTAGTGAGAGTAGCTACCTCCTTTTCAAGTGCATCTACCTTACTGAATAATGCATTAGATTTGAAGCCAGACAGGGATTCTTCTTTAAGTCTCTGCACTTCAAATCTAGACAGCTCATGCACAGGAACCTCAGTTACCAGCTTGTCTCCAAATTGATTTGCAAAGAGTGTCCTAAGCATGGCATTGGCATATGTAGTCTGATCAGATAGAATTTGAAATTTGCTTCCTAGACCTATGACTGTATCTTTAAGGAGAGCTAGACTATTATCCATCTTGGTGCAGGTGGTGTTGAAGTGTCTGATATCTTTGACCACACTGTCTAGTTGAGGAAATTTGGTATCAAAGGCCCTCTTTATCTCTTCTACTGAAGTGGCTGTCTTGTCACTCACCTTGTTGACTTCAGTTTTGACTCCCTTGCCAAGATAGTGTGCAGCCTTGAGAAAACCCTTGTAGGAATCATTGACAGTTTCAAACACTTCACTAGGGGACAGGGATTTTGCATTTGAACCCAGTGAAGTGATGTATTCCTCTCTAAGATATTGAAGTGCTTCACTGAGAGTTACATCATACTTTCCTTGCATCCAGGCATCTACATTGCCATCTCTCTCAGCATCATCAATAATCTTGGCCTTCTGCATCTCCACATCATCCCTATGACATAGTAGGATGGCTTCATAATCTGGATTTGAGATGTTGGAGGTGACAAGGTTCTGGGCTATTTTGACAAACTCAGGAATCTGATCCACAACATAGCTTTGGAGAGCTTCAATGGACATTTGTGGTGGAACAGATCCTGATCCCGAAGCACTGTCATGTTGCACAGGCTTCAGCCACTGGGACAAAAAGTGAGAGCTAGAGTTAGGCAAGCTAGACTCCTCAGTTACAGATGCAACTTCTGTAACCGAATGAAAAGACTCTGCTACTGTTGTCTCCACAGAAGTGGGATGAGTTACAACAGTAGTTGACACAGGCACAGAGTCTCTAGTTAAAACTAGTGAATCCTCTGTGTTTGTGATGGTGTCATTAGGAGATGCCCCAGCATGCATTCCCTGACCATCTAAATGTGGTACCTGGGTGGTGAGCAAGGTGTCATGCACCAAGTCACTTGAATCCATTGGCTCATCAAGAGAAAAGAATTCTTGACGATCAATGCCTTGCTCCTCAATTGCTTGAGTTGCAGGCTCCAAAGAAATATGAGTGGTAGATTCTGGAAGAGAAGTGTGTTGTAGATTAGATTTTGGCAACTCCCCATGAGAGATAGAGGGAGTTTCAATTGTGATGTACTCTCCACTCAGTGTTGTGCCAGCCTTATCACTCCCATGTGTTGACTCTGTACAAGTAGGTGCATTGGGGAGAATGCTTGATTCTATAGATGCACCCTGTTGAGAGGATACACCTAGTGAGCTGTTTGCCCCTGATTTTACAACTTCAGCCATTTGGGTGACTGAAGAGGTGGTTTTAGACTTCTTCTTCTTCTTTGGCCTTGGTAAGGGTGACTCAGGTTCCTCACTTGCTATGCCTAATTCTACAGCCAAGGCTGCTTCAGTTAAGATTTTTAGAGGTTCAGAAGCAACCTGTTTTCTCTTCTTTTTACTAACATCACCCTTTTGAGAGGATGATGCAGTTGTCTCTGTGTTTGGTAAAGTGTTTGGCTGAGAGGGTTGGTTAGCAGGCCCTAGGTTAGCATTTTGCTCTACTTGCTTGGGCCTAGCTAACTTAGATTTTGAGGCACATATTGGCATGTTGTGGGGGTAAGTCCTAAATAAACTCTCCATAAGGGGAGTTATTTTGAGCCTTACATCCACATCATTCCTAGTCTCCAAGCTACCAAAAATGAGTTTGGTCATGGATTTCGGATAGCCTATTCTATATTTGTCTAACCCAGGCAATTCAATCAATTTAACATCTATGAAATTAAGTACAGATTGAATAAAGCGAGGGAAGAAAATTTCATTACCTCTCTTGGCTGAGTTCTTACCAAGTCTCCCATACAATTCTTGCATTATGATCAAACCAACATCAATCTTTCTCCCATATGCTAGAGCATATCCTATTTGTTGAACAGGTGTGCTGATTTGATCAAAGCTCACTACACCATACATAGTCTATTGCAAGACAACAATAATGTTGCAAAAACTTCAAAAAACGTTGCAGTAATGTCTAAACCGGATATTGCAACATTTTTTTGATGTTGCATATTTTGCCGTTGCAGTTGGTCCCAACTGCAACATTTTCTTCATCAACTGCAACACGTGAAAAAATATTGCAGTTGGGTTCTACTGCAACACCAGTAGGATCTAAAACAACATCATATATTTATTGCTATAGATAAATTTTAGCAAGAACTTTGAGTCATTTGCAACATTTTTTCTAATCTACTGCAACATCACTATTGCAATATTTTTTCTAATCTACTACAACATCACTATTGCAATATTTTTTCTAATCTACTACAACATCACTATTGCAAAACCATTACCAAATCAAAAAAGAACTTAATTCTTAAACACATCACTTTGATACCAAAACAAGTCTACCATCTATTTTACCAAATCAAATACAACAAACCCAACAAAAAAGGGCATCACAAAACAAGTCATAAAAACAGCCCAAAGTACCACAAGTACTTGACATCCAAGTACTTGGCATAACAAACACATGACATTACAAGTGCTGTCATTATCTTAACCATCAGTAACTAGAAAAACAAGTTCATAATAAATAACAATGTACTTAATGACATCTAAGAGCTGTCGTCATCAGTGTCATTGGTCCCTACCATCGGAGCTGCCCCGATCATCGGAGTCCCATCATTACCATCACTAGAGTTTCTTGTATTGAATTCCCCGATATTAAGATTGAAATTAGGATTAGATTCTCCCAACTGTTTGAGAAGATTTCTCATGTTTTCCTGCACCTTCTTGTTTAGCTTTTCTTCCATTTCATCTACAAGTTGCTTCCTTATCTCTGATGTCAATCGCTGCACATAGTCGTCATTGCCAACATTTGTTTTTTTTCACATTTTTGAGATGCCTCCCAATTAGCCACAATGGACCATGAGATGTGTGGGCATCAGAAAACAATTTATCAGCAGTATCACTTTCTGTAGTGGATGAAATAAACTGTTCGGCATCAGCCTGTAGAAAAAAAGGGAGATAAGTCAACAGCCAAAAAATAATCAAGAAATAAATTGCATTATAAGAGTAAATTCTTACAATTTTTTGTTGGATTACTTCAGTTGGTGTCTTGTACTCTTTCTCAGGATCACGTTTACGAGTTTTGACAAACACCTCAGCCTTTCTTGGTGACACTTTATCTGGATTTCTTATTTTCTAATAAAGAGACAGAAAGGGCATATTGATTTAGATATAGAGATCAACACAGACCAATTTTTTTTTCACATAGAGATGTACCATTTCATTGCTGACTTGGGCAAAACTTGTTGTACCAGCAGTGCGTGTCTCAATGATATTATGACGACTTGTCGAATTTTTTGCAGCCACTTCCTATAAATAGATTGGTAGAATGAAACGACAAGAGATTGTGTAGACTATGTACAAGACTGGTAGACTAGAATTGACCTAAAATTGACACACAAATTAACATAAATGTAAAACATATACCTGGACATGTTCATCACCCCAATACTCTAACAGAGCTTTAAATTCCTCAAGTGGAATTTTATCAGGCTTGTTTGCAATTCTATCCTCATCATTAGTGTAGCAAGTATAATGGTTTGCTTTTGTACGTGATTTATGCAACCTCCAGGCATCATCAATTGTTTTCATTACCCACGGTCTACCCTCTTCAGGTATGATATACCTATCCTGAGTAGTTCAAATAAATAAACAAGAGAGTTTTGTGAATGTTATAATTAATCTAGTTCAAAAAACTTATTGAATTATTGAGGATAATAAAAAAGTAGATTACCAACACAAAACCCCAATAGGCATCCTTCTCTGTCTTAGGAACTTGAGGCCAGTTTACAAAATTAAGAGGCACAAAATCCGTTGCTATAGTGCCCAGAAAATTGCTTAACTCAGCTCTTTCTTTCTTCTTATCACTTACAGGTTGAAAATGGCGATTCAGCGTAACCAACTTTTTCTCAGAAGGTTTTCGAGCATGAACTTTATCCATTCTTGTTACTCCCCTATATCTCCTTTGAGGAACTTCTGATTTATCTAGTAAATAAATTAAGATTTGCTAATACATAAATATAGGTAACTCCCTAAATACATAAATACTTAATTATATACAAAATTTTACCTTCTTTATTTTCTTGGTTGCCATTTTCTAGCAGGTCCATGTCAACAACATCTTTCTCTGGTATGTGTCTTGCCTGCTTAAGCCTTTGGCGCTCCCGCATTTGTAGGTAAGCAGCCATTGAACCATTTCCTAAAACTTTTGATCGTTCTAGTTGTTTTTCACTTACATTAGGTGCCAAGGAAGTAGAACCTTCTTTTGCAACTCGCGATAAAATCACAGGGACAGACTCTACTTCCATCTTTATTTCTTCTTGTGCCAATGGAATATCCTTCATTTGATTTAACAGAACATTCAATACTGGCAGGAGACTTGGTTTTATCATCATTTAGAAATCTAGAACAGAAAGTCAAACATTCTTCGGCCAAATAGCCTTCTGCTATAGATCCTTCAGGTTTACTCCGGTTTCGAACATAGGACTTCAATTTACACAGATACCGCTCAATGCCAAACATCCATCTGCCTGGGACTGGTCCACCATACTCAATTTCTTTGCATAAATGAACTGGCAAATGAACCATTATATAAAAAAATGTCGGTGTAAAAATTGTCTCAAATTGACAAAGGATCTCGATAATTTCATTTTGTAATCTGTTCAAATCCTCCAAATCGATGACTTTGCTACAAATGGCTCTAAAGAATTCACCAAGTCTGATTATAGGCATCGCAACCTCAGGTTTTACAGTTCTCCTCACTGCAAATTGTAGCAAATATTGGAGTACAAAATGAGCATCATGGCTCTTGTATCCTGCCACTTTCCTTTCTTTCACTTGTACGTATCGACTAACCTTAGATGCACAACCATATGGCAGTTTAACATCCTTTAATACAGAACAGAACATTTCTTTTTCTTTATTTGTCAAGTCAAATATAGCAGCCCTGATTTCTAGGTGACTACCATCACTAGATTTTGTTGGATGGAGCATCTTTCTTATGCCCATTTCCTCTAAATCCTGACGAGCACTGACATGATCCTTTGTTTTCCCACCAATATTAAGCAAAGTGCCTATAATGCTATTAAAAATGTTTTTTTCAATATGCATGACATCTAGATTATGTCGGAGTAAATTATGTTTCCAATACGGCAAATCGAAAAATATCGACTTCTTTTTAAAAGGGGATTCAGAAGTACCCTTTCGTTTTTTCTGCTTTTTACCAAAATTATTTTCAAAATCACACAACAATTCTTCAATATCCTCCCCTGTCAAAGGGGTAGGACACTCTCTCGTCTCAATCTCCCCATTAAACCTCTTTTTATCCAACCTCCACTTATGGGTAGGATCGAGAAATTTCCTATGGTTCATGTAACAAACTTTTCTACTATGTTTTAAGTATTGTGATGAGGTCTCATAGTTGCATATAGGACAAGCCAAATATCCCTTTGTACTCCACCCCGATAACATCGCGTACCCTGGAAAATCACTAAGAGTCCAAAGGACACTTGCACGTAGCATAAAAGTCTGATCAGCACAAATATCATAGGTTTCTATTCCGACGTCCCACAATTCATTTAATTCTGTAATTAGAGGCTTCATGTATATGTCAATATTATTTCCAGGGTCATCTGGGCCAGGAATTAGTGTAGAAAGAATGAGATTTTCTGGCTTCATGCTGAGCCAAGGGGGGAGGTTATAATTTACCAATACAATGGGCCACATGCTGTAAGATAGGTTTGTCATACGAAAAGGATTGAATCCATCAGAAGCTAGGCCTAATCTAATATTTCGATTTTCTGAAGAAAACTTAGGATACATGGCATCCATCGTTTTCCACGCCTTGGCATCAGCAGGATGCCTTAACTTCCCATCTTTAATTAGTCCAAATGCATGCCATGTCATCAGTTTAGAATATTCTCGAGACATGAACATCCGTTGAAGTCTCGGTTTTAGTGGAAAATACCTCATGACTTTAGCAGGGACTTTGCTAATTACCTTCTCATCATCATCGGAACTACCTTTCTTCTCTGTCAAAACCCATCTTGAAACGCCACAAGTTTTTCAAATCTGTTCATTTTCATTTTCTGCCCAGTATAACATACAATCATTTGGGCAGGCATGAATTTTTTTATAATCTAGACCTAAATCTTTAATCACTTTCTTTGTCGCATTAAAAGATGAAGGTAATTGGGCTTCTGTAAAAGCCTCTTTAATTAAATCTAATAGATCCCCGAATCCAGACTCACTAATGCCATGAATACACTTGATATGATAAAGTTTTACTATAAAACTTAATCGAGAAAATGTAACACACCCAGGATATAGTGGTTGTTTCCCCTCTTCGACAACACGATACAAGTTTTTCGCATCTGCATTTAGTCCTTTAGAAAGTCCTTCATCACAATTTTCTAAGTTGCGATAGGTTCCATGAAACATATCATCAAAATTATCTTCACAACCACCCACACCCATGTCATTTAAATTATCTTCAAAACCACCCATCCCCATATCGTGATCCATCATACTACTAAAAGCAGTCTGTGCAACCTCATATATGTAGCTCACACATATTGGAGAAGGACCATCACATACTAAATGATCGTAGATAACTTTTTCACAATGCCATCGATTATTTTTACAATTTTTGCAAGGACATCTAATTTCACTTCCTACAGCAAATTTCGCAAATGCATTTTTCATGAAAGCTTTTACTCCATTAGTATATTTATCTGTGTACTTTGGAACTTCTAACCACTTATCACCTCGATTGTCCATTACTACAATAAAAAAATATATAATGAAACTTATGACTAACTTTTATTAATAAAATAGAACCCTAACTTGGTTTTAACAGTTAATTATTCACTAATGTAAACAAAGTTACCAAGAAAAAATACACCAGTTATGATGTATATCACTAGTAAAGTTAAAAATCCATATCAACATGCCATTAACAGAATTCTTAGCAAGATTTTAACAAGAAGTTAACAACTCAACTCAGTATTATAGCTTTTAGCAAGATTTTAACAACTCAACTCTTAAAAACCAGATCAAATTCTTGAGAACTAAGAACAAAATCCAACAACTAAAAAATATACATATACATACATACACAGATCCATTAAATCCAACAGCTTAAACAATTAAGATCCATTACAAATATGAAATACAAATACAGTCAAATACAAATTAAGATCCATTACAAATATGAAATACAAATACAGTCAAATACAAATACACACACAATTAATACATGTAACTCAAAGCCTTAATTTGTACCTTAAATTTGAAGTTCAAACTTTCCCCTTCAAGACAAAGCCTTTAAATTGAATCTTAAACTTTCCCCTTTCAGACAAAGCCCTCCAAATTGAAGCCCTAATTTTTCAGAATTCTTCAGCTTTGTAAATGAGTTTACAGCTCCTTAATTGATATATAACTCTGAGAAATTATTTTACGGATTAAGAAAAAGAGAGACAGAGAATGGTACTGAGAGAGAAAGCATAGTGAGAGAGACAGCCGAGAGAATTTTTTTGGTGCGTGTAAATGGAAAGAGCGGTGAATGGTACTGCAAGGGGGGAAATAAGCTTTGCGAAAAAAAAAGAACGGGGGAAATAAATTTTGGAGAATAGTTTTGGGGGAAATTATTTTTAGATGGGGGGAAAGTAGTGCGCCAAAATTTTGGTGCGTGTCCTTGAAATTTTAGGTAAAATAATTGCAACAAATTTAAAGTTGTTGCAGTTGATATATATACTGCTGCAACATTAGCTAAAAAATGTTGCAACGCTGAAATATTTTAGATATTACTGCAACATTTATAAAATGATGTTGCAATCGATTAAACTTCACAATCAACTGCAACATTTTTCTTGCAACACGTATGATTTTTGTTTCGTTAGGCTACATATGGTGTAGTGGCTGGACTTCCTTGCTGTGAAGACTTGAAGAAGAGTGGCAAAGACATAGCTCCATTCCTTCCTCAAGTACTTCCTATTCAAATTTCCAAGCTTGATTCTATCTGAGTAGTTGATAAAATCAAAGAAATCTTCCAATTCCTGATCAGTTTCTTGACTGTCATACACTCCTTGTTGTAACCCCAGTGCTTGATTCATATTTCAGTAGTGATGGTGATTTCCTTGTCCTGAATCTTGAAATAGATTACGTATGAAGTTATTGCATTCTCTAGGGCCACGACCTCCACAGTAGCAGTTCTCCAAAACTGTTCCAGTAAATCTAGATACAGAGTTGGGTTGGCTGAGAGTGCATCCTTGATGTATGATTCAGCCATCCATCGAACGAAGCACTTAAAGTTTACATTGGGTGCTTCAACATCGTTGGTTATTGCTATGAAATTGGTGTGTTTAGGAATTGTGAGTTGGGTATTTGCCATTGTTACACAGAGAGATTAGAAGAGAATGAAGGTTGAAGAAGAAATTTAGCTTTTGACGTTAGGGTTTACAGAGGTTTTGGAACTTTAGCTGCCTGAGAAATCGAATGAAATGATTTGAACAGTTGTGGAATTGTATATATGTGAGTGACTTGAGTTGTCGATTAGATATAAGTTTTGTATCGACAAGTCAGTCATTCGAGAAGTATAAAACAGCTATTCGATAAGTCAAGAAAGGCTTATTCGATATCTCAAGCAGTTTGTAACTCACAGCTGGCAGTTATTTAACTCAGAAAATAATTCTAAGCTAAATAAAATATGTTTTTATTGAAACTCCTAGATTTTGATGATGACAAACAGAAAGCCATTTGGCTTATTTTCAGATATAAAACAGCCTGCCATTTGTATATGTTCTAACCTGGTTTTGCAGGGAACACAGCATACTGATTAAGTAATCAGTCTGTATCAAACAGCAAGCCATTTGCACAAATGGCGTACCAGTTTCACAAAACAGCATGCTGATTTCGGTCTGGCAGTTTTACCGAATATCAAGAAATCAG
The DNA here is from genome assembly GCA_036435485.1 of Saposhnikovia divaricata. Taxonomy (NCBI): domain Eukaryota; kingdom Viridiplantae; phylum Streptophyta; class Magnoliopsida; order Apiales; family Apiaceae; genus Saposhnikovia; species Saposhnikovia divaricata. The sequence continues at coordinate 127,168,390 of CM071595.1, forward strand.
AGTACATCAAGTTTATACATTATTAGGAATATTTGTAAGGGCCCTTTGAGTATAATTTAATATGCAAACTATCATATCACATACATATGGGGAGACAAACATATTCCTTGAGTTAAATTAAGAAAAGTAAAGTTCTACTTTTTATTAATTTAATGTCACACCTCACCTCCACTTTAAACAACCACATGACTCTCATGATGGCTTTTATTCACTCCATACACGTTCTTCTTCTTCTCCATCAGTTGAGACTCAAAACTCTCTTAAAACTCTTTAAACAAACATATCATCTCTAAACGGCTCATTTTTGTACCGTTGGGAAAATTCCTCAAAGAATGATTTTTCAAGTTTTTTGTTCTCCTATTTAAGGACAGGACTTGGTCAGTTCTTATAATCAATTGAATATCCATTGAAGAACAGAAAAAAACGATACACAAACAACTACAAGCTTTCATTGCAAAATCCTTTTCAATCTTTCAAAACCCATTACATTCGTACATATATCTATATATTCAGAGGGTCATAGATTGAGTTGTAATATTCAAACACTTGTATTGTTCAAATTGTATCTATTTGTTGTTGTACAAGGTTGGCTTCAAGTTTAGGGTGAGTCGAACTATACTAGAGAAGTATACTTGGGAAGTATTACTTAGAGGGTTAGTTCAGCACAGGAAACAGCACGCCATTTGTAAGCAGCAAGGGTTAAGGGAAATATATTGTTGTATCTTGTAATTGGATTATAGTTGATCAATAATATATTCTCTTACCAAGTTTGGTAAGGGACCAGGACGTAGACCATAGGGGATTAGGGGTCGAACCTGGCTAAAAGATTGAGTGTCTCTTCTACTTACTGTTTATATTCTTTCTGCATTGCATTTTAGATACAAATAGCACGCTGTTTGTGAACTGTGTTATTACAAACATCAAGCTGTTTTCAGTTATTTTCAAAACAGTTCATAAATCTACATTAATAACCATAAACACCTATTCACCCCCCTCTAGGTGTTGTTTTTCAATTGGTATCAGAGCGAGGTTTACTAACAATTCTGTAACAGGAAAGTATCGATCATGGCTGAACATTATCTTGAAGCAAAAGCGGATTATAGAGCTCCTCTCCTCACTGGATCAGAAAATTACAACTGGTGGAAATGTAGAATGGAAACATTCTTGTCCAAAAGGCCACTGGTATTAAGGGTGGTGCAGAAAGGAGACTACCAGTTTTTGGATGATAAAAACCAACCGAAAGATGTTGATGATCTCACCATGGATGAGATTATCAAGTGCGGTTTTAATGGAGAAGCCAGAAATTCTATAATGAATGCATTAGATCAAGCTGAATATGACAAGGTCTCCTCTCTAAAAACGGCAAAGGAAATGTGGGATGCCTTGGAAACTTATCATGAAGGATCGACTACTTTGAGAAAGGTGAAGCTTAGCAAGCTAATGAACGATTTTGGAAATTTCAAGCTCAAAGATGGTGAAACAATCAAGGAAGGACAAGCAAGGTTTCAAGTCACTATAAACTCTTTAAAGAGACTTGGAAAGGATATTCCACAAGATGAAATTAACATGAAAGTGTTAAGTTCCGTACCATTTATTTATGAAGCTAAAGTCACGGCTTTGGAATCATCTTCAACAATCGACATCATGGATCACCTAGCTGTATTTGCTGAGCTAGAACAATTTGAAAGCAAGATAAACAAAAGCCAGGTGGAAGATGTTCGGGCTCCTCTAACCAAAATGAAGAATTTGGCAATTCATTCTACAAACAGCAAGCCAGCCGCCACAACCAGCAAGCTGATTTCATCTGATGAAGAATCTGATGAAGAAATTGCATTAATCTCTCAGAAGATTAAGAGGCTGATTGAAAGGAAAAACAGAATGAAAAAGGATAGTGGAAGTTACAACAAGAAGGCCAAGGAACAAACATGTTTCGAATGTGGCAAGCCAGGCCATTTTAAGAAGGACTGTTTCAAGCTAAAGTCAAAACAGCAAGCTGTTTTGAAAGACAAAAGAAAATCGAAGGCCTTACTGACCTGGAGTGATGATGACTCAGACTCCAGTAATGACTCAAGTGAAGACATGGTAAATTTGGCTCTCATAGGTCTAAATGATGAAGAAAGCTCTCAAGGATCCGTAAAAGAAGATGATCTGGGTAGTGTTTATTCAGATTTAGAAGGAAATGCAAGTGAGGTAAATTCTACTGACTCTGATTTACTATCCCCTCCTGACATACTAGAAGAACTAACCATGCAGGTACAAAATAATGTATCCATAATTGAATTTATGGAACTAAAAAATAAGAATGGCAAGCTGGAAAAGAAAAACACTCAATTAAGGAAAATCATTTCGGAATTAATGGTTGAGAAGGATCTTGAAATCAATCATGATGATCTTATTGCTGATCTAAAGGAGAAAATTGTTCAATTTGAGGGAGTTAACAAAGTAATTCTACAAAGGAATGAAGCTCTCATGAAAGAACTCAGGGATTTGAGATCACATATTGAAATCAAAGATGAATGTATTAAATCTTACAAGCTCAAAGAATCTAGTCAAGTTGAATCCTCAAAATCTGCAGAGAAGAGAAAACAGCAAGCTGAATGTGCAGACAAACAGCACGCCATATTGATCAAACAGCAAGCTGAACTGATCTCTCTCCTAGAAAAAGAGGTCAAGGATCTCGAGAAAGGGATGGAAACATTTATTCAAGGAGAAGACAGCTTAAAGACAATGATGAAGAAGGCAAATGTCCCCTTGGTTAGAGAAGGAGTTGGCATAAACTCCAACAAAAAGCATGGTGTGCTTAAATATGATGGAAGAAATGGCATACCTTACAACTATGCTATGCCTTGGAAGACATGCAACAAGTGTGGTGGAAAAGGCCATTTGGAAATACATTGTGTGGCTCAAGTAGATCATAAAGTGAAAACAGCTTACCAGAATGGTCAAGTCAGGGTACAAACAGCACGCTAGAATGCTTCTGTCAGAAGGAAAACAGCTTACTATCAGTCACCAAAAGTGATCCAAATGTGGATCAAGAAAGCTGATTTAAATGTTTTATATTATGTTACTAACCAATTTGGACCCAAACCTATATGGGTGCCAAAACATTGAGTTGGTGTTTGTTTGTTTTGTAGATATGCCTTGCCGCTAAAATGAAGTCAAAACAATGGATTTTGGATAGCGAATGCACTAGACATATGTGTGGAGACAAATCTCAGTTCATTAGTCTCAGAATGAAGAAAGGAGGAAGAGTTACAATTGGCAATAGCAAGAATCTTCGAATCCTTGGTATTGGTTCTATTGGTAATAGTAAAATTTCGATCGATAAAGTTCAATATGTCAAAGGTCTTTCATATAATTTACTTAGTGTCACTCAATTATTTGATGATGGACATTTTGTTCAGTTTGGCATAGATAAAACTATTATTACTATTGGTGCTAACAAAATCCCACTAGTTGCTAGAAGGGAAGGAAATATATATGTATTAGACTTCGAATTGCAGGAAACAGCATGCTGTTTGGCTGTTTTTGATAATGATCCATATATATGGCATAGAAGGTTGGGACATGCACACATGGACTTGATCAATAAACTTTCAAGCAAGAATCTGGTCAGAGGACTACCAAAACTGAAATATACTAAGGTCGAAGTATGTTCAGCATGCCAATTGGGTAAACAAATTCGAAGCACTCATAAAGCAAAGAAAATGGTATCTACTTCTAAACCTCTAGAGCTTCTGCACTTAGATCTTTTTGGTCCAGAATCTTATAAGAGTATTGGAGGTAAACAATATGGTTTTGTAATTGTATATTATTATTCTAGATTTACTTGGGTATTGTTTCTTCGTACTAAAGATTGTGCTTTTATTGAGTTTGAAAAACTGATAAAATTACTTGAGAACAAGCATGATACAAGACTTGTAGGTATAAGAAGTGATAGAGGAGGTGAATTTATCAATGAGAAGTTTATTGCATATTGTGAAGAAAAAGGAATCTCTCATGAATTTTCTGCTCCAAGGACTCCACAACAAAATGGTGTGGTGGAAAGGAAGAATAGGTCACTTCAAGAAACAGCAAGGACTCTACTACAAGAATGCAAGTTGCCTAGGAGTTTTTGGGCCGAAGCTGTGAATACAACATGCTATTTGTTGAATCGAATCATAATCAGGCCTATTTTGGATAAAACTCCTTATCAATTGTTGAGAAACAAGAAGCCAAATATTAGCTACTTCAAGATTTTTGGCTCTAAGTGTTTTGTGCTCAAGACAATTGGTAAAGATGGTAAATTTGATGCAAAATCCTACGAAGCTATATTTCTTGGTTATTCTTTAACAAGTAGGGCTTATAGAGTTTATAATATAAATAAACATATTGTTGAAGAATCTATTGATGTTACATTTCAAGAACCTAACAATGATCTACCAAGAGATGAGGAAGAATTTGCAGGTGAAAGAGAGAGTATGCAACCTCAAATCACTGACAATCAGCAAGCTGGAAGTGAAAATCAGCAAACTGGAAGTGAAAGTCAGCAAGCTGGAAGTGAAGGTCAGCAAGCTGGAAATGAAAATCAACAAGATGGAAGAACAAATCAGCAAGCTGGAAGTTCTAAACAGTAAACTAAAGATATAGATGACACTGAAAGTCATCAAGCCAAGAAGGATGCAGATTTTGACAAACAGCAAGCTGGAAGATCAAAACAGCAAGCTGGAATGGAAGATACAATCTCCAAAATAGCAAAAATGACTCTGGAAGGTCCTAGAGGTTCAAGGGCTACTGAGAAACAACCTATCTATGATGGAGAACATCAGTTACCACCAGCAAAGATAAGGAAGACAACTTATGAAGAAATAGCTCAACATTCTTTACCGAGGTCAACAAGAGTAGTAAAGAATCATCCCCCAGAGTTAGTTATTGGTGATATTACTGATGGAATCACAACAAGAAGAGGAAAGGCAAATTATTGTGCTCATGCTGCCTTCCTAGCTCAAGAAGAACCCAAAAATATCAATGAAGCACTAAAAGAAGAAAATTGGATCATGACTATGCAAGAAGAATTAAATCAATTTGAGAGATGTGATGTTTGGGAACTTGTCAAGCCTCCAGAAGATGCTTCAATTATAGGAACAAAATGGGTGTTCAAAAACAAAGTTGATGAATTTGGCACCGTTACTCGAAATAAAGCAAGGCTTGTAGCTCAAGGCTATAACCAACAAGAAGGCATTGACTTTGATCAAACTTATGCTCCTGTTGCTCGTTTGGAATCAATTAGAATGCTTCTAGCCTATGCATGTTTCAAGAAAATCAAGCTATATAAAATGGACGTGAAGAGTGCTTTCCTAAATGGCGTGCTGGAAGAGGAAGTTTTTGTCAAACAACCTCCTGGATTCGAGCATGATCAATTTCCAAACTACGTATTCAAGCTAAAGAAGGCTCTCTATGGATTAAAACAGGCCCCTAGAGCTTGGTACAAAAGGCTTAGTAAGTATCTAATCCAAAATGGATTCACTCGAGGTAAAATCGATCCCACATTATTTATTATGCAAAATGGTAAAGATATTTTAATTGTTCAAATATATGTGGATGATATTATTTTTGGAGCTACTAATGAAACAATGTGCAAGTGGTTTTCAAAGTGTATGCATAGTGAGTTCGAAATGAGCATGATGGGTGAGCTCAATTATTTCTTGGGTCTTCAAATCAAGCAATCTAAAGATGGAATTTTTGTACATCAATCCAAGTATACAAAAAGTCTACTGAAAAGATTTGGTTATGAGGATGTCAAGCCAAAATCGACTCCTATGATTCAAAACAGCAAGCTGTTTGCTGATGAAAATGGTAAGGATGTCGATATAAAAAGGTATCGAGGTATGATTGGTAGCCTTCTTTACTTAACTGCTTCTAGACCTGACATAATGTATAGTGTTTGTGTTTGTGCAAGGTTTCAATCAAACCCTAAAGAGTCTCACTTAAATGTTATTAAAAGAATATTTCGATACTTAAGTGGTACCATTTCTCTTGGTTTGTTTTATCCTATCACAAATACTTTTGATCTTGTTGGGTATAGTGATGCAGATTATGCAGGGTGTCTAGTTGATAGAAAGAGCACTAGTGGTGTTTGTACATTCCTTGGACAAAGTCTAGTTTCATGGCAAAGCAAGAAACAAACCTCGGTTGCTTTATCTACTGCAGAAGGGGAGTATCTAGCAGCTGGGAGCTGTTGTTCTCAACTACTATGGATGATTCAAACACTAAGGGACTTTGACATCAAGTGTAGAAAGGTTCCAATCAACTGTGACAACACTAGCACCATTATCATTTCTAAAAATCCGGTGAATCACTCAAGAACGAAGCATATTGATGTTCGACACCATTTCTTGAGAGACAATGTGGCTAAGGGCAAGATAGAATTGATCTTTGTTCCAACAGAATTTCAACTAGCTGATATCTTCACAAAGCCCCTTTATAACGCCCCCAAATCCGGGGTCAGGGATATGGGTCGCTACCGCGGAAAACCTTAACAACCAAACAATCAACTGCCAATATTAAATCTAAAACATGACATCCGACCCCTATCTACCAAGAATCTTTCAGGTTATAGACTTGGAAACAAGAAATCCGAAAACACTTATAATAACTTACAACTCTTGGTACAACAATTCTCTTATACAGTCTTATGTTGTTAGTATCACCTTGACATAAGGTATACAACAACCACAATATTCTAATACAACAAATATTACAACTCAAGAACATGAATACCATACCAGTCTAACTAAACATCTTGTAGACAAACTCAAAATACAGAATCACTCTGAGCCGATCATCAACTCGATCCATGACTTGCCCTGCTTCGAGCTAAACTAAGTCAACTGCATCCACTATCTATCTCTGTAAAATAAGATTTAAACAAAAGCAAGAATGAGCGAAAGAGGCGCTCAGCAAGTATATAATAGAGTATACTAAAATACTACCACAACTCACTCAAAATATATATTTTACTACTCCATACGACTTATAAATATAATTACTTTTGAAAAGAGATCAACTCAGAAATTCTTATAAATCTCGAAATACTACTCCAATATATCTCAATAACTTCTCAAAATACTACTCGAAAATAAATCAATAACTTCTCAAAATACTGCTCAAAGATAAATCAACAACTTCTCAAAATACTGCTCAAAGATAAATCAATAACTTCTCAAAATACCATTCGAATACAATTTAATAACTTCTCGGATCAACACCCTCTACTATTAACAGAACCACAAAGGCATCCGCTAACAGTCTAAGGTATCTAAGATTTGACTTCTTCTCGAAACGCCTTCTCAAGTAATGGATGATCAGTCCATTGTCACATCTGATTTTCTATCGATAGAAAGGATGGTCGACGTCTCGAACCACCCAAATAAAACTTCTCAGAAGGATGAGCCGTCTTTCTCGGCCCTTCACCCTTTATATGCAAAAGTTTGGGCCGGTGCGTTACTCCGGTCACTTTTGCTTTTAGAAGCAATAATCCACAACTTACTTTATATATATATATATATATATATATATATATATAAATATATATATATAATCCCACTTTTAAATATAAATATTCTGTAGTATGAAAATATTACTAAATATATCTTTATCATCTCTTCTACGAATACAAATGAAGTATTTCGATAAACGTCTCAACAATATAAACCAACTTATAAAATAAATTGCAAAGTCTCGTGTAATAAACAGCTCAACAATAATAGATGTGCATGTAAATTGCATGGATAAGATCTGGTATAAACCACTAGAAAGAATATTTGCTTTTATGGATTTAAATCTAGTTCGCACATTTCATATATTTCAAAATACGAATACTCTGAACGATAGAGTATGCATAAATAAACTTGCCTCTGGTCCTGAGCATAAAGCAGAAAACCGCGAATAAATCCTTCGCACCTTGTCCAAGCAATTCCATGGAGGTAACTTACCTTTCTTCATATAACGCCCCGATCTTTCCTCTTTGATGCACGTCGTTCCAACTTGATTATACCCTAATGGTACTGAAATAGTTACGAGTACGTGTCAGTCCTACCTCGTATCTCGAGTAAACACAACTTGGAATTGTCACTAAATCATATAAAGTCAAACTATAGGTGTCCTCGCTATAGTTGACTATTCTATTATCACTTAGTACACATAACACATTTAGCACCCAAAACATGCCTTTAGACCATTAAAGTCAATTAAGTTAAATAATTTAAATGCAGGAGATTTTCGGAAAATTTCGGCATGACCTATTCGTTTATCGGACTATGGGCACAGCCCCTCAATTACAATACAACCCTGTTTTAGCAAAAAAAATAAGCTGCCTCAACTTGCAGCAACATAAAATAAACACATAAGAAGGTATCCGCCCTGACATGCGGCACATAGCACATAATGATTTATATTACACTACTACTTACGCTACACCAATGATCGTATTTCTCACGTATTTTAATGATACACGTGACAATCAATCATTGATGTTCGTAAGCCCTAGGGAACAACCCCTAGCACTAACTATTACTTACGCTATATCGATGATCACACCACATAAGTATATGAATTATACCCGTGATAGTTAATCATGGATATTCGTAAGCCCTAGGGATCAGTCGAAAAGAATTACACAAGTCCTTTAAATATTGACATTTAAAAACTTGTGATCTTCTCATAACCCCTAGCACAATTCTAATTATAATAATATTCTAACATTTAACATGTATCACGTATTCCCATACTTACCATTTAGTCAACTCATATAACTCCACAAATAATACCAACATTACCAATCCACCAATATCCATAATTCGACTTACATAAGTAAAACCGATATACATGACCAATAACCATTTAACCATATATAATCCAACACCAAGTACTTGTTACTAATAACTGACTATTAACCAACCACTTACAAATCAACACCAAGCAGTTGACAATGATATATTCAACGAATACTATGACTCGATTTATAACATTTAGCACATAGCATTAACAGTTAACATTTCACAATTACTAATTCACACATTATGCAACTAACAATTATCAAGGTAAATTAGTAACCACTTACTAATCAATACCAAGTACTCGACAATTACAAATTTCGATAATTACTCAAACTCGACTTATATCCAAAATCCTCAAATTCCACTTCCGAAAGTATTACCCAACAACAACAATTAACCATTAATAATCATCAAAACATATACTCAAACCCACAATTAATCTCACAATTTATATCAATTTAAATTACCACACTTATTAGTTAAATTACCACAATTAAACAATATATAAAAATTTACCATACTAATCTAATTACGACCATTAGCACAAGGGCAGATTCTCCTGTACCAGTCACACTTTAGCATTTTTAATAAATCGAACATTTCATATTTTTGTGCAAATCTTTTTCTGGAATCTTTATAATTCCTTCCTCTATACTCAGTAAATTTTTCAACTTAAAAGAACAAGTTTAACTAGGTGAAACAGACTTCCAAAGTAGCAATTCCCGAGAGCAGCGAAGTTTATGAACAGCAGTTACTAAAACAACGTTTTCTTCTTGCTCGTTAACTCAAACTATGCACCGTTTTCTCCTACACAAACTAGAAATCACAAGCCATAATTCGTATTTTATAGCCAAGACCAAATAAGGTCATTAACTATCTCGAACTTACAGCACAAAACAGGGCAGTTGCTGGAATTTCATAATCAAAACTAAGAATCATGCTTAACTTCTTTGAGACAATAAATCAAACAACTTGTAGGCATGCTTAACTATATAGAATCTGAATATTAAGAAAGAAAAATCAAGATTCAAGAAGAAATTTAAGATTATTGGTTAAGGATTACCTTATCAACACAACCTTAAAGCAATCAAAAACACCTCCCCTTCGCCGGAAAATCTCTCCCTCCTTCATCTCTCTCTCTCTACTGGTCTCTCTCTCTCGTTTCACACACCAGCACACACACACACATCCATGCACATACACACACACACGCGCTTGTATACACACACAATCACACACACATATATATATATTTATGTATTCCCCCAATCTCTCTTCTCTCCCCTCTTTTCTCTTCTCTTTCTCTCCCAATTATTTCTCTCCCTCTCCCCCGACTTTCACTCCCTGCGGCTGCTGTGATGTGTGTGTATGTATGGCTGTTGTGTTAGTGTTTAGAAACCTAATGGGCCTTGGGCCCAATCCAATTTAAAAGTAAAACAATTAAATACTACACACTTTTAAAAATAGAAATCCAATAGAAAATTGGTGGAAAATTAATATTTTCATTTTTAAAACAAAGAGTGTAAAATTATGAACACCCACATATTTTTAAAATATTTTTAGGATAAAAATTGAATTAAATACGAATTTTCAAAGTTTTGATCCTTTAAATACAATAAAGCTCTTAAAATCATTCTAAAATACTTAAACACCCAAAATAATTCTCCAATAAATTTTAAAAACTAAATAATATCATAAAGATAATATCACAAAAGATTTCGTGATTTTATCCAACTCCAATAATTTAATAAAGATTTTTGAAGATCAATAATACTTGATTTAAATACTTTTAAATCACTAAAATACAAATAAAAATATTGGGGCACACATAAATCCAAATATACTCATATAAACTCGATACTAAATATCGTTGGACTCCACAACGATATTCTCAAATCCAATTCCATCTTTTAAATACTAATTAACATAATTAAATAATAATAATAATTTATTTTGAAAATTCGGGTTGTCACAGTCTTCCCTCCTTAACAGGATTCCGTCCCCGGAATCCGCAGAAGAAAGAACGGGATTCTAAGACGCACCGCTTCCTTCCGACTGAAATTCCCAAGGCCTACGGCAATCCCCGCAACTTCGCTATCTCGCGACTCAGACGATTCGGTACACATATTTCGAATTCTTCATATCCATAGTGCTTCGGGTTAAACCGTGAAAAGAATTTCGAGAAATCCCTAATAGCCATGATCCCACTTTCAACGTACAATGTCGATCGAGGAACCTAACAATCGGAAGATCTCGATTTATTCCTTATTCAACTGTTTATCGAGCAACAATGCTAGAACACGAACACCATGCCGCCATTTGTTAAGACACAAAGGAATAATGAAAACAACTGAAGTGACGGAATCCTTGAATAAAAGAGATTCCTTATCAATTTGAATGTCACATAATGTGATCATGATTAAAAGCTTGAGGCAACCATTAAAGGTTACAAAAGAATAACTGAGAGATCAATATGATCCAAGAAACTCAACGTTGCGTGCCTCAGTTAAGACATTACTAAAGGTAATTAGCCTTCTTGTATTGCACAACACACAAGTGATGGCGTCTCATCCAACTTCTATCACACAGACAGATAGTCCTTGTGTCCCCTATATAATAGGGTTGTTTGTCTCAGCTAGAGTAAGGAGTTTTGGAAAGAAATTTCTGGTTAAACAAATAAATAGCATCTTATAGCAAGAAACTTTCAAACGCACACCTTGGACAAAACTAAACAAATTCCAAAGGTGTTATTCCCGAAAGAAAGATTTAACGGGAGAGGATACTAGCACATGACGAGCAAGTAGTGCTGTACCACGAATAAAATTTATCCACCATTAGAAAAATTAAGGCGGAAGTTCAATTTAAACAAACCTATCAGGGCTTCAGAAAAACCTGAAAAATAGGTATTATGACAGCCTCTGACACAATCGAAACCCAACATTCGGGTGAATACAAATGTTTAAAAGAACTATAAATTAGAAGACGGAATATATCTTCTAACACAATCTTCCAGTGAAGGAGTATCAAATAAATTATAGATGAAAAGAATATTGCCGCAATCTCCACAGATGCATCCTCGGTCTGCTCTTCTGATGAACGATCAATCAATTCTAAACTCTCCTCGCAACGTCTTAAGATACACGATACCCTACATCGATAACAACTCATAGCAGTCTTTAAAGACTCTACGGCCACTATCTCTAATCACAAGGAATTCTACTCGGCGCGGAACCATCATCCTAAGGTAGAATCCTAATCTCGACTTACTCATTGGAATATATCCGATAATTCCAACACGAACTCTATGTGAGTTCAGACACCCTCACATAACTATATATATAATCCTACGCTCTCACTTGTTTCTAGTTTCTATAACCTTTGCTCTGATACCATTCTATAACGCCCCCAAATCCGGGGTCAGGGATATGGGTCGCTACCGCGGAAAACCTTAACAACCAAACAATCAACTGCCAATATTAAATCTAAAACATGACATCCGACCCCTATCTACCAAGAATCTTTCAGGTTATAGACTTGGAAACAAGAAATCCGAAAACACTTATAATAACTTACAACTCTTGGTACAACAATTCTCTTATACAGTCTTATGTTGTTAGTATCACCTTGACATAAGGTATACAACAACCACAATATTCTAATACAACAAATATTACAACTCAAGAACATGAATACCATACCAGTCTAACTAAACATCTTGTAGACAAACTCAAAATACAGAATCACTCTGAGCCGATCATCAACTCGATCCATGACTTGCCCTGCTTCGAGCTAAACTAAGTCAACTGCATCCACTATCTATCTCTGTAAAATAAGATTTAAACAAAAGCAAGAATGAGCGAAAGAGGCGCTCAGCAAGTATATAATAGAGTATACTAAAATACTACCACAACTCACTCAAAATATATATTTTACTACTCCATACGACTTATAAATATAATTACTTTTGAAAAGAGATCAACTCAGAAATTCTTATAAATCTCGAAATACTACTCCAATATATCTCAATAACTTCTCAAAATACTACTCGAAAATAAATCAATAACTTCTCAAAATACTGCTCAAAGATAAATCAACAACTTCTCAAAATACTGCTCAAAGATAAATCAATAACTTCTCAAAATACCATTCGAATACAATTTAATAACTTCTCGGATCAACACCCTCTACTATTAACAGAACCACAAAGGCATCCGCTAACAGTCTAAGGTATCTAAGATTTGACTTCTTCTCGAAACGCCTTCTCAAGTAATGGATGATCAGTCCATTGTCACATCTCATTTTCTATCGATAGAAAGGATGGTCGACGTCTCGAACCACCCAAATAAAACTTCTCAGAAGGATGAGCCGTCTTTCTCGGCCCTTCACCCTTTATATGCAAAAGTTTGGGCCGGTGCGTTACTCCGGTCACTTTTGCTTTTAGAAGCAATAATCCACAACTTACTTTATATATATATATATATATAAATATATATATATAATCCCACTTTTAAATATAAATATTCTGTAGTATGAAAATATTACTAAATATATCTTTATCATCTCTTCTACGAATACAAATGAAGTATTTCGATAAACGTCTCAACAATATAAACCAACTTATAAAATAAATTGCAAAGTCTCGTGTAATAAACAGCTCAACAATAATAGATGTGCATGTAAATTGCATGGATAAGATCTGGTATAAACCACTAGAAAGAATATTTGCTTTTATAGATTTAAATCTAGTTCGCACATTTCATATATTTCAAAATACGAATACTCTGAACGATAGAGTATGCATAAATAAACTTGCCTCTGGTCCTGAGCATAAAGCAGAAAACCGCGAATAAATCCTTCGCACCTTGTCCAAGCAATTCCATGGAGGTAACTTACCTTTCTTCATATAACGCCCCGATCTTTCCTCTTTGATGCACGTCGTTCCAACTTGATTATACCCTAATGGTACTGAAATAGTTACGAGTACGTGTCAGTCCTACCTCGTATCTCGAGTAAACACAACTTGGAATTGTCACTAAATCATATAAAGTCAAACTATAGGTGTCCTCCCTATAGTTGACTATTCTATTATCACTTAGTACACATAACACATTTAGCACCCAAAACATGCCTTTAGACCATTAAAGTCAATTAAGTTAAATAATTTAAATGCAGGAGATTTTCGGAAAATTTCGGCATGACCTATTCGTTTATCGGACTATGGGCACAGCCCCTCAATTACAATACAACCCTGTTTTAGCAAAAAAAATAAGCTGCCTCAACTTGCAGCAACATAAAATAAACACATAAGAAGGTATCCGCCCTGACATGCGGCACATAGCACATAATGATTTATATTACACTACTACTTACGCTACACCAATGATCGTATTTCTCACGTATTTTAATGATACACGTGACAATCAATCATTGATGTTCGTAAGCCCTAGGGAACAACCCCTAGCACTAACTATTACTTACGCTATATCGATGATCACACCACATAAGTATATGAATTATACCCGTGATAGTTAATCATGGATATTCGTAAGCCCTAGGGATCAGTCGAAAAGAATTACACAAGTCCTTTAAATATTGACATTTAAAAACTTGTGATCTTCTCATAACCCCTAGCACAATTCTAATTATAATAATATTCTAACATTTAACATGTATCACGTATTCCCATACTTACCATTTAGTCAACTCATATAACTCCACAAATAATACCAACATTACCAATCCACCAATATCCATAATTCGACTTACATAAGTAAAACCGATATACATGACCAATAACCATTTAACCATATATAATCCAACACCAAGTACTTGTTACTAATAACTGACTATTAACCAACCACTTACAAATCAACACCAAGCAGTTGACAATGATATATTCAACGAATACTATGACTCGATTTATAACATTTAGCACATAGCATTAACAGTTAACATTTCACAATTACTAATTCACACATTATGCAACTAACAATTATCAAGGTAAATTAGTAACCACTTACTAATCAATACCAAGTACTCGACAATTACAAATTTCGATAATTACTCAAACTCGACTTATATCCAAAATCCTCAAATTCCACTTCCGAAAGTATTACCCAACAACAACAATTAACCATTAATAATCATCAAAACATATACTCAAACCCACAATTAATCTCACAATTTATATCAATTTAAATTACCACACTTATTAGTTAAATTACCACAATTAAACAATATATAAAAATTTACCATACTAATCTAATTACGACCATTAGCACAAGGGCAGATTCTCCTGTACCAGTCACACTTTAGCATTTTTAATAAATCGAACATTTCATATTTTTGTGCAAATCTTTTTCTGGAATCTTTATAATTCCTTCCTCTATACTCAGTAAATTTTTCAACTTAAAAGAACAAGTTTAACTAGGTGAAACAGACTTCCAAAGTAGCAATTCCCGAGAGCAGCGAAGTTTATGAACAGCAGTTACTAAAACAACGTTTTCTCCTTGCTCGTTAACTCAAACTACGCACCGTTTTCTCCTACACAAACTAGAAACCACAAGCCATAATTCGTATTTTATAGCCAAGACCAAATAAGGTCATTAACTATCTCGAACTTACAGCACAAAACAGGGCAGTTGCTGGAATTTCATAATCAAAACTAAGAATCATGCTTAACTTCTTTGAGACAATAAATCAAACAACTTGTAGGCATGCTTAACTATATAGAATCTGAATATTAAGAAAGAAAAATCAAGATTCAAGAAGAAATTTAAGATTATTGGTTAAGGATTACCTTATCAACACAACCTTAAAGCAATAAAAAACACCTCCCCTTCGCCGGAAAATCTCTCCCTCCTTCATCTCTCTCTCTCTCGTTTCACACACCAGCACACACACACACACACATCCACGCACATACACACACACACGCGCTTGTATACACACACAATCACACACATATATATATAGGGTCTTGTTCTAATAGAAACTAACTTAGAATAGAAACTAGAAACTAAACCTAAATTAAATATTTCAAGATAATCTAATGACCAAATTAGGGGTACTCCAATACAAAAAACGTTTAAAATTATTGTCTCTATTCAACAAAAATATAAAAAAATAAAAACAATTTAAAAGAAAGTTACTGTTCACGTGATGACGTGGCACGTGAACAGTAACTTTTTTTTAAATTTTTTTTATTTTTTTTATATTTTTGTTGAATAGAGCCAAGAATTTTAAACGTTTTTTGTGAAGGTGCCCCTAGCGGGGCCATTAAAATAAATGAAATATAATTCATTTAGTGTAGGTTTCTAGTTTCTATTCTAAGGTTGGTTTTTATTTGAACGCTAGCCTATATATATATTTATGTATTCCCCCAATCTCTCTTCTCTCCCCTCTTTTCTCTTCTCTTTCTCTCCCAATTATTTCTCTCCCTCTCCCGCGACTTTCACTCCCTGCGGCTGCTGTGATGTGTGTGTATGTATGGCTGTTGTGTTAGTGTTTAGAAACCTAATGGGCCTTGGGCCCAATCCAATTTAAAAGTAAAACAATTAAATACTACACACTTTTAAAAATTGAAATCCAATAGAAAATTGGTGGAAAATTAAGATTTTCATTTTTAAAACAAAGAGTGTAAAATTATGAACACCCACATATTTTTAAAATATTTTTAGGATAAAAATTGAATTAAATACGAATTTTCAAAGTTTTGATCCTTTAAATACAATAAAGCTCTTAAAATCATTCTAAAATACTTAAACACCCAAAATAATTCTCCAATAAATTTTAAAAACTAAATAATATCATAAAGATAATATCACAAAAGATTTCGTGATTTTATCCAACTCCAATAATTTAATAAAGATTTTTGAAGATCAATAATACTTGATTTAAATACTTTTAAATCACTAAAATACAAATAAAAATATTGGGGCACACATAAATCCAAATATACTCATATAACTCGATACTAAATATCGTTGGACTCCACAACGATATTCTCAAATCCAATTCCATCTTTTAAATACTAATTAACATAATTAAATAATAATAATAATTTATTTTGAAAATTCGGGTTGTCACACCCTTGCTGAAGAAAGATTCTCAGTCATTCGAATGCAACTTGGTATGTGCTCTATGTAAAACAGCATGCTGGATGACAGGTATTAGGCAAAATGGCTTACCATTTGTCTTAATCACAGGTTACAAATGGCATACTGTTTGTCATTTTTCTAGCTAATCACTTAAGTGCAAATAAATGTTTTATGATTTTTTATGTGATTAAAATTATTTTTGATAAGTTCTGAATTTATATCATACAGGGTTATCAATATGTTATGTGTTACATGCCTATATAAACTCTTTTATTTTATCATGATTTTTTATGTGATTCATATTAATGATATATGTGGTGAAAAATGATATAAATAGTTTAGAGAGACATGTACTTAAATTTTATAATTACATTATGAGCCGAATTGAGTTTCAAATTTAGTTTTTTTTTATTAATTTTCTCTAAATTCTCCCCTATTGTTTAATTAAAAACAAGAGAGACGGGTCATATCCTCAACACAAACATTTCAATTAGGGTTTTTTCTTTCTCTCTCTCTCTCTCTCTCTCTCTCTCTCTCTCTCTCTCTCAAAGCGGCGATTTCTCTCAAAGACAAAACCATGGCTCGTACTCATGGACGAAAATCTGGTCTCCAAGCAAATCAAACACCTTCTAAGAAGGATGAATCAGTTGTTGATCTTGCTAGTCCTGGAAATTTCAGTGGTGATGAAGTATCACAAACTCCTGAATCGAAGAGGCTCAAAGGGGTTCCAAACTTCGTTGGTCCTGAGTTTGAATCGAGATACACGGATATGGAGCTAGGTACTCGTCAATTGATTCATGGGTCTCCACTCTCTGGTAAGCTATTTCCACTGTTAACTGAGTGTGGTGTTATGAAGTTGTTTAATGATATTGGGCTTGGGAATTTTATGTTAGATCTACCAAAAATCTATTATCCTGATCTTGTGCGTGAGTTTTATGCTAATTTGCTTGAGGATTCCTTTGGAAATGTGATATCCTCTGTTCGAAAGAAGAAAATTCAGTTAAACCCTCCCCTGCTAAATTCACTTCTATCTATTGAGACTGAGAGCAATGAAAATATTTATACTGCCCAAAGTGCTGTTACTCTACCTGATTTTTCAGTACAAGACCAATTAAAAATTCTGTATGACACTGAGGATTCAATAATTGCCACTTCTCATGCTACCACCAATGTGTCTCCTCTAGCTCATCTCATATTCAAGCTTGCTAGATCCCATATCTGTTCTCGGTTAGGAAACAAATCTAGCTTCACTAACCAAGATATTATTGTGGTTGCCATGATTATCTCTGGTAAACCTTTTGATTTGTCAACCCTTATTCTGAAAAAGATGGTTGGGACAGTTGAGAAAGCTCACACTGGCATTCCATATGCTCAGATTATCACTAGGGTTTTTGAGGGTTTTAAGGTTGATGTCAAGTCTGCTATTAAGCTAACCATCAAAGACAACTTTGATCAAAAGACCTTAAGCCAAAACAATCTTCAACTTTCTAATGGAGAAGTGTCTAGGGTTATAACCTCTCCACCAACTGAGTCTATCCCTGACATTGGAGAACCTTCCAACCCCACTCCTGGTGCTACTGATTCTGTCTCTACAGATATGCTTTTGTTAAAATCAATTCAAACTGATACTATGCTCAACACTGGGAACATTATTGAGATTAAGAAAGACATGCTGGAAATCAAAAGTGATCTTCAAAATGTCAAAGCATATTGTCAGACAATCAAGACAGTTATGAAGGGGTTTATCAGTGATATGAAAACTTTGAAGGATCTGATGATGAAGACAGGTGGAACTACCTCTGCAACCCATTCTGCAATGGATCATGATCACAGCCTCGATGAATTGGCTACCGCAGCTGCTAAAGATGGAGATAATCCAGATGGTGACACTGAAGCAACCAACAAAGATGAGGATGTTGATGATAAGACTCCTAAAGAACCTTGATTTTTGATGAATTAAGGGGGAGAAAATTTGGAGAATTTTTTATGTTAAATCTGAACTTGAACTTGAACTTGTCTGGTCTGAATGGTATGAATTATGTGAACCTATGTGAACCTTGATGCTTTTGGTTTGATATTGATGGCTTTATGGTTATATGAATGTGTTAAGTGGCTACATACTCCTATTATTATTATTATTATTATTATTATTATTATTATTATTATTATTATTATTATTATTATTATTATTATTATTATTATTATTATTATTATTATGGTTTTATATCTAACATTGAGTGCAGGGATTTAGGGGGAGTATTAAAATTCTCCTAAAATTGGTTGTAATCATCAAAAAGGGGGAGATTGAAACTCCTAGATTTTGATGATGACAAACAGAAAGCCATTTGGCTTATTTTCAGATATAAAACAGCCTGCCATTTGTATATGTTCTAACCTGGTTTTGCAGGGAACACAGCATACTGATTAAGTAATCAGTCTGTATCAAACAGCAAGCCATTTGCACAAATGGCGTACCAGTTTCATAAAACAGCATGCTGATTTCGGTCTGGCAGTTTTACCGAATATCAAGAAATCAGAGTACATCAAGTTTATACATTATTAGGAATATTTGTAAGGGCCCTCTGAGTATAATTAAATATGCAAACTATCATATCACATACATACGGGGAGACAAACATATTCCTTGAGTTAAATTAAGAAAAGTAAAGTTCTACTTTTTATTAATTTAATGTCACACCTCACCTCCACTTTAAACAACCACATGACTCTCATGATGGCTTTTATTCACTCCATACACGTTCTTCTTCTTCTCCATCAGTTGAGACTCAAAACTCTCTTAAAACTCTTTAAACAAACATATCATCTCTAAACGGCTCATTTTTGTACCGTTGGGAAAATTCCTCAAAGAATGATTTTTCAAGTTTTTTGTTCTCCTATTTAAGGACAGGACTTGGTCAGTTCTTATAATCAATTGAATATCCATTGAAGAACAGAAAAACACGATACACAAACAACTACAAGCTTTCATTGCAAAATCCTTTTCAATCTTTCAAAACCCATTACATTCGTACATATATCTATATATTGGAGGGTCATAGATTGAGTTGTAATATTCAAACGCTTGTATTGTTCAAATTGTATCTATTTGTTGTTGTACAAGGTTGGCTTCAAGTTTAGGGTGAGTCGAACTATACTAGAGAAGTATACTTGGGAAGTATTACTTAGAGGGTTAGTTCAGCACAGGAAACAGCAAGCCATTTGTAAGCAGCAAGGGTTAAGGGAGATATATTGTTGTATCTTGTAATTGGATTATAGTTGATCAATAATATATTCTCTTACCAAGTTTGGTAAGGGACCAGGACGTAGACCATAGGGGATTAGGGGTCGAACCTAGCTAAAAGATTGAGTGTCTCTTTTACTTACTGTTTATATTCTTTCTGCATTGCATTTTAGATACAAACAGCGTGCTGTTTGTGAACTGTGTTATTACAAACAGCAAGCTATTTTCAGTTATTTTCAAAACAGTTCATAAATCTACATTAATAACCATAAACACCTATTCACCCCCTCTAGGTGTTGTTTTTCATTTATAAGCGAAATGAAATTTTGAATATAAATCCAAAAAGCGATTAAGTGTCAGCGAGAAATCAGCCTTTTCAAATGATTCGATAACTCAAATACAGTATTCGAGAACTCCATCATTAGAGAACTAAAACACTCTATTCGAGAACTCAAAGTGTGCTATTCGATTTCTCCAAGAGACACTATTCGAGAACTCAGAAGGGTTCTTGATAGGCCTATTCGAGAACTCGAGCCATGACAAAACAATGAACCATTCGAGAAGTCTGACTTATCGAACTATACTTTTCACTCATAAAATTCAATTTTCACTATCTTTTAAAATTTACCAGAAATATTCACTGAAGAATATTCTACTAAATTAAATAGTGATTCTCTCAAAATTTCACAGAAATTTCAAGCTAACGATGTATGATTTTCAACATATGCAGCATTGTGGAATATTTATAAATCATAATCCAGCCAATACTTAATTTAAAAATATTGAGCATTTGATAAAGTAAGTATTTACTGCTGCAACAATCTAGTTGATATGTTCACTCAGCCAGAATTTGAAGAATTCAGCATTCCTATCTCACTAACCAACCTTGTGAAGGTGGCTTCATCTAATGGCTTAGTGAATATGTCAGCTAGTTGTTTCTCTGTGGGAACATAATGTAACACAATGGTTCCATTAGTTGCATGATCCCTTATGAAGTGATATCTGATGTCAATGTGCTTTGTCCTAGAATGATTGACAGGATTGGAAACTATAGAGATTTCACTTGTGTTGTCACACATGATTGGAATACTTTCCAACACAAGTCCATAATCTCTAAGTTGGTTTCTGATCCAAAGCACTTGAGCACAGCAACTTCCAGCAGCTATGTACTCAGCTTCAGCTGTGGAAGTTGACACAGATTGTTGTTTCTTGCTGTACCGAGAGACTAACCTTTGTCCAAGAAACTGGCAGCTACCTGAGGTGCTTTTCCTATCCACTCTGCATCCAGCATAATCAGCATCAGAATAACCAACCAGATTGAATCCTGTGTCCTTAGGATACCATAACCCCAAGTTTGGTGTGCCCTTCAGATATCTGAAAATCCTCTTTATTGCTATCATATGTGATTCCTTTGGATTTGATTGAAACCTTGCACACAAGCATGTTGCAAACATGATGTCTGGCCTACTAGCAGTGAGGTAGAGTAGAGAACCAACCATGCCTCTGTAGATTGAGATATCTACCTTCTTGCCCTTACCATCTTCATCTAACTTGGTGGCAGTGGCCATGGGTGTCTTTGCAGGTGAGCATTCTTCTAAGTCAAATTTCTTCAATAGATCCTTGATGTATTTGGTTTGGCTTATAAAAATGCCATCCTTCCTTTGACTCACTTGTAGCCCAAGAAAGAATGTTAATTCTCCCATCATACTCATCTCATATCTGCTCTGCATGAGCTTAGAGAATTTCTCACACAACTTCTCATTTGTAGAGCCAAATATGATATCATCCACATAGATTTGAACTAAGATAATATCATCACCATGTTTCTTGTAAAACAGTGTCTTGTCTAGTGTGCCTCTAGAGAATTGATTCTCAAGTAGAAATTGTGACAATGTGTCATACCATGCCCTAGGAGCTTGTTTAAGTCCATACAATGCTTTAAGCAATCTGTAGACAAAGTGAGGGAATTGTGGATCCTCAAAGCCAGGTGGCTGTTGCACATATACTTCTTCTTCCAACTCCCCATTCAGAAATGCACTCTTGACATCCATTTGATAGACCTTGAAATTAGAATGTGCAGCAAATGCCAAGAAAATTCTGATGGCCTCTAGTCTGGCAACAGGGGCAAAAGTCTCATCATAGTCAATGCCCTCCTGTTGAGAGTATCCTTTTGCAACCAACCTTGCTTTGTTTCTTATGCCTACACCATTTTCATCCATCTTATTCCTTAGAACCCATTTTGTTCCAACAATGGTTCTATCCTTTGGTGCAGACACAAGTTCCCATACTTTGCTTCTTTCAAATTGGTTTAGCTCCTCTTGCATAGCAATTATCCAATCAGGATCCAACAATGCATCTTCAAGTTTCTTAGGCTCAACTTGGGATAGAAAGCAACCATAGAGACATTCATTTAGAGTTGCTCTTCTTGTTCTCACTCCTGTATTTGGATCTCCAATTATCTGATCTGCAGAATGTGATCTATCCCATTTCCTTGTATGTTCAGATTGATTTCTCAGCCTTGATGTTGCTTCATCATCCAGATCATGATCATTTACATTTCCTCCCCCTGTGAAGTTTCCACTAATCACAGGTGTGTCTTGGATGCTTGTTTCTTCATTGTTGGTTGACACAGGTTCTTCATTCACTTGAGTTTGTTGAATTGTGGGCTCAAATTCAGTTTCAATCTCCTCATCAGAATCATCTAGATTGTCAAACTTCAAAGGATCTTTATCTTCATCATTGGCTTCTTCTAATCCAGGTAGTTTGCTGTCATCAATTGTCACATATGTGCTTTCCATAACTTTCTTTTGAGTGATGACATAAACTTTGTATGCAATTCTTTCCATAGAGTAGCCAAGAAAAATTCCTTCAAATGCTTTTGCATCAAACTTTCCAACATATTCTGAGTTGTCTTTTAAAACAAAGCATTTGCTTCCAAAAGTATGAACATACTTTAGGGTGGGCTTCTTTCCAGTCATCAAGTTATAAGGTGTCTTTCCAGTGTTTTTGTTGATGAGGGTTCTGTTTTGGATATAGCATGCAGTGCTCACAGCCTCAGCCCAAAAACATGTAGGCATCTTTGCATCAAGTAACATTGTTCTAGCAGCCTCAATCAGAGTTCTATTCTTTCTTTCAACAACTCCATTTTGTTGTGGAGTCCTTGGAGTTGAGAATTGTTGAGAAATACCATTTTCTTTGCAGAATGCTTCAAGCATGGCATTTCTGAACTCTGTTCCATTATCACTCCTTAATGCAATCACACTTGCATTGTTGGCCTTTGCTTCCTTGTCAATTTTCTTTATATGCTCAATGATTACTTGGGGAGCCTCATCTTTTGATGCCAGAAATTCTACCCATGTATACCTTGTGAAATCATCAACCATCACCAGAGCATACTTTTTCCTTCCTAGTGACATAATGTTGACAGGCCCAAACAAGTTCATATGAATTAGTTGTAGGGGCTTGGTTATTGATGTCACTGTCTTTGACTTGTGGCTTGATCTTTTCATTTTTCCCTTTTGACAAGCCTCACACACTCCTTCTTGACAGAATTCAAGTGTGGGCATGCCTCTTACTAACTCTCTTTTGACTAGAGAATTAATGCCTTTGAAGTTCAAGTGTGATAGCTTCTTATGCCACAACCAACTATCTTCATTTGATGCTTTTGAGTAAAAGCAACAGATTTTGTCCTTGTTTGCAGAGTTCATATTGGCTACAAACAGGCTTCCTTTCCTTACTCCAGAGAGAGCAAAGTCACCAGTCTTTTTGTGGGTGATCAAACATTCATCTTTGTCAAAATTCACTTTGAAGCCTCTATCAGTAAATTGACCAACACTCAGTAGATTGTGCTTGAGTCCCTTGACCAGTGCTACATTCTCAATGATGACATTTCCAATTTCCAACTTGCCATATCCCAGTGTGTTGCCAATGCTGTCATCTCCAAAAGCAACCATTGGGCCAGCCTTCTCCTCATACTGTGATAGCAGGGCCATATCACCAGTCATATGGTTTGAGCATCCACTGTCCAAAATCCACATGACCTTTCTTTCACTTTCTTTGCCCTGCAAACACAAAGGTATTACTTCTCCTTTGGTACCCAAACAAGTTTGGGTCCATGTGGCTTAGCAACAGTCTTATCATAAACAGCATGCTTATCAATTTTCTTGACGTTAGTCTTCTTGTCACTGTTAGAAGTCTTAGAATCAGGGTTCTTAGACTTAGGTGACAGAGGCACCTTCCTAACTTTAGGAGGACTTGAAGACTTCGCTCTTGTGTAGTGTGTGTGAACATTATGACTGATGCATCCTTCCATGAATTGTCTTCTCAAATTAAAGCAACTAGTCATTACATTCATGTTACATGGCATACAATCAAATTTATCACAGAAAGGAGAGTCTCTATGTCTTAAAGGCACAGAGCAATCATAGAACAGTTTAGCAACACTACCAGATGGTTTCTTACATGCATGAGTTAAATGATTAGTGCTAAAACAATTTTGACAAACTTTCCTAGGGGCCTTGGGCACATAAGCATAGTTGTTGTCCTTGTTAATCCCTAATTTGCCATTCTTGTTTTGTTTCTTTTTAGCCACTTTCTTCTCAAATTCATTATTCCCAGCTGAAACAAACTTCACAAATTTCTCAAGTCTAGGTTTACCTCCTACTGACTCCTTGGCTTTGGTTTTGACATTCTCACTCTTAGAGGATGCTTGTTGTTCATTTGATTGTGCCTTATCTTCATCATCCAACATTTGCTTAATGAGTAAGGCATCCTCATCAATCTCAAGTGTTGGTGTTTTAAATATTGGGGTCTCAGCCTTTTTCAAAACCTGAGGCACTTCCTCTTGAACAACAATGTCATCTTCAACGACTGCATAGCCTTTCCTCTGCTTGAGAGTGTCATAATCAAGTCCAATAGCAGCCTTAGGTCTAGCTAGATTTTTCTCATGGTAGGACTGCAATAGACTAGAGGAATTCTTGAATGTTTTCAATTTAAATTCATTTTCAGCTAGTTCATCCCTAAGAGCTTTCTCAACTTGACTAGCACATAGAACCTTATTCTTTAGATATTCGATTTCTTGTTTAAGGTTTTCTATTTGCATAGCAGTTAGTTCTAGTTCCTCATTTCTTTTGTTTAACAGTTCATTCCTAGTGGACAGTTTAGCAATCTCTTCATTAGCAGCAGTCATACTAGTATGAATATTAAACATCTCAACAGATAGTTGTTCAACCATAGATTTGTATTCAGAAACAGACATGTCTATAGTAGTGAGGGATGGTACCTGAGAGTCTGATTCAGATGGTTCTTCCTTGGAGTTGGCCATCAAGGCATAGTTGCAGAATTCTTGTTCTTCTCCATCACTATCAGAATCATCCCAACACTTCCCTTCAGCTATGTAGGCCTTACCTGGTGCATGCTTCTTTAGCAGAGCCTCATTCTTAGCTTCAAGCTCAAGAAACTCCTTATCCTTCTTCTTAGGCTTCTTGCATTCACTGGCAAAATGCCCTAGGTCATTGCATCTATAACATCTCACAGATGACCTATCCACATAGCTGGTTTTGAATTTGTTTTTGTTTGCTTTCACAGGTGCCTTGCTCTTGTTGAATGAATGATTTTGAGATCTAGACTTGAAGGGCTGATTCCTCTTAAATCCGATGTTTGGGAATTTTCTAGCCATAAAAGCATATGAAGTGTTTTCTATGGTATCCAACTCTTCAAGAGTATAGAACTCATCTTCTTCCTTTTCATCAACATGTTCAGTCACTTCTTCTTCAGTCTCTTCATCATCTACTATCTCTTCTATTCTCAGTTGACTTGTAGATGCTTCCAGGTCTTGAACGGATTTTTTGACAATCAAGGCACAGGATGTGTTTATCATTCTGCCTTGGTTGGCTTGGATAGCCCTCTTCTGAAGCAACTCAAGCTCATGAGTTTTTAAAACCCCATAGAGCACATCATATGTGACTTTGTTCAAATCTCTTTCTCTTAGAGATATGACCCTTTGCTCTAGATGGTTTGGTGCAGATAGTAGAAACTTCATGTTTAATTCCTTAGTGCTGTAAACCTTCCCATTCATTTGAAGCTCAGTCACCAGCTTGTGAAATCTTTCAAACATATCAGTAATACTTTCTTTGGACTGTGCCATGAAAGCTTCATACTGTGTGACCAATATATGTTTCCTATTTTCTCTTACCTCCTCTGTCCCTTCACATAACACCTCGATGTGGTTCCACATGTCCTTGGCTGATGTGCATGATGCTATATTAGCAAACATCGACATATCCATGGAGTCTATGATCAGCAACATGAGATGACTGTCTAGGGCAACCTTTTCCTTCTCTGAGTCCATCCATTTGGATGGCTCTTTTGCAACATCTGATCTAGGAATGACTATTGTGCCCACTGTAGATTCAGCAATTTCTTGTTGTGGTACAAATGGATCATTCTTGAGGATGTCAGGGTAGAGAGGATTGGCAGCTTTGATGAAAAACAACATTTTTATTTTCCAGAGGTTGTAATTCTCTTTGTCGAACTTAGGGACCTTCACCGTACCTGTAGTCTTTGGTGTATTCGAACTCATGATCGTTTAATGTTTAGATTAAACAGCCTGCTCTGATACCACTTGTTGAGTATTGAATACGGTAAAAGAATACAGAGGGGGGGGGGTGAATGGATTCTTGAACTTTTCTTTGTTCTTGAATTTTTGCAGCAAGATATATGTTGAATGTGTGAGATATGTAAGTGCAGATAACAAAGATAAACACAACACAATATCACTTTAATCTAATATTTTATTAGATAAAGATTTTGCTACAATCTGTGAATACAAATGGTAGTATTCTCAGCTTCGTTTTTCTTAGAGAGATATTTCTTGAGATGTATATTGAAAAACTTATCACCCCTACAGCTAAGGAAGTGAGGCTGTATCCTTATAGACATGGATACACCTACTTACTACAAATAAGGTAGGTAAACAAAATACTTTCCAGTCTGTCTATCTTATTTGAGTAAGAGTCCAAATGGCTACAGATTTGACTTTGCAAAGCCTGTTCAGATCCACTTCTTTAGCTCCTTGTCCCTTTGTCTTATCTCTCCAAGCTTCTTTGTAGGCTTTCCAATCTGCTTTATAGTACATAGTCAAATAAAGCGTCTTGGCTTGTTGCAGGTTTCTGACTTGTACAATTCTTCAGTATTTTGTCTCCAAGAATGTATTCGAGAAGTGGCTAAGTGATTGTTCGAGAACTCGAATTGACTTAATCGATAACTCTGAGTTCTCGAATAGTGTTATATTGACATATCGAATCACTTCTCGAATAGCTCTTTTCTCTGGGACTCCTTGAGATATCGAATAGAGCTTTTTGACATATCGAATCCCTGAGATGTCGAATAGCTTCTTTAGTCCTTGAGATATCGAATAGATCATTGACTTGTTGACTCTTAGAGAACTCGAATGATGCTTTGACTTGTTGACTCCATGAGTTCTCGAATAGAGTACTAGACATATCGAATCTCTGAGATATCGAATGAGATATCGAACAGTGTATTCAGAGATATCGAATAGTGTCTTCTGAGATATCGAATCTCTGACTTCTCGAATGCTAGACTTCTCGAATAAACAAATGTACTTATCGAATTGGTACTTAGGCAAATTCTTCATTTCTTCAAATCCCAACTGTGATTATTTGGCAGTCTTTATCTCCTTGCTTGAGGCATGAACCTTGGAACTTCTTTCAAGCATTATTCTTGACTTTATAATTACAGTAACACAACTAGAATTTGATGCCTATTACAAGTACAGAACAAAAAGAAACTCTACAACTAGAGGTTCCCTCAGTTAAGAGGTCATGTAGGTAATGCATAGCATTACACATACTTAGGCTTGTTATTAAATGTATTCAGGCATGCCTCTGTGACTAACAGTATATATGTGTTTAATTGTTACAATAACAATTTTTACAGAAGTAAAATTAGTATTAGTTGAGAATGTATGATTGTTTGATAAAGCAAAATAATATTAATAATGAGTTAGTTAAGTGTTTAGAATTTGGAGTCAGTTGTCAGGTGTTTAAACATGTACGACAACCAATGTTACAGAAATCGCTAATCGGACTAAATCGGTTGAGCTACTGATTTGCGATTTATCGGAAATCGGGAATTTATCGGAATGTTAAATCGGAATAAAATCGGACGTACTTTAATATTTTTTTTCTATCATATATATTAAATTAGATCATAATGTCAGTTTAGACCTTAAATTAGGCAGCTATATAACAGAGCCCACAATTCTATAGGCCCAAAATGCATTCCCAGCCCATACGCACACTAGCACATACATAGAGTTATACTAACATATACAGTATCCAAAAAAAATCCTAATCTCCATCCCCAAATTAATCCCTTCAAACTCGCTCGCTCTTTTCGCCGTCGTCACCAAATAGATACACCTCTCTCTCTCTCCCCCTATCTTCTTATTCAGTGATATTTTTTTACTTTCGTCGGTAATTCATCTCCAACATCGCTATCGATTTTTCCGATCTTGACCGGATTTGTACTGATTTTGACAGAATTTTTTGGAAAATGTTTTCTTCTCCGATTTCATGATATCAGATCGGTAGCTTGCTGAATAACGATTTATCGGCCGATTTATCGGAGAATTCGGCAATTTCTGTAACACTGACGATAGCACATGTCATCTATTTCAAATCCAACAATCAAACAGAGTTACTTGGTTACCCAAATAAATGAGTTCCTAATTGAACGCAAGCCTATATTATATATATATATATATATATATATATATATATATATCTATATATATATATATATATATATATATATATATGAGTTGCACTTCATAATAAACACCTTATATAACAAACAATAAAGAACACCTCATATCTAATCTAATATAAGAGTTCCGTCATGGCACCCAATACAAAAAGTTATTATTTTTTACCCTCTATCCATCCGGCAAAAAAAAATAAAAAAATAAAAAAATTACTGTTCATGATGACGTCACTACTGACGTCAGCATGACATCATCATGAACAGTCATTTTTTTTTGTTTTTTTTTCTTGATGGATAGAGGGTAAAAAAATAACAACTTTTTGTATTGGGTTCCCCTCGCGGGGTCATTGGATCGATTAGATCTAAGGTGTTCTTTATTATTTGTTATATAAGGGTGTTCTTACGGAGCCAAACCAAACCAAACATACCCAGTATATCCCGCTCAGAGCAGGGTCTGGGGGGGTGAGATGTACGCAGACCAAGCCCTTGCTTTTAATGGTAGGGAGGCTGTGTCCGTGAAGACCCCCGGCTAGGTGCACATTAAGCTAATAGTGTGTGATATTCACAAGGGTTGTCTAAGATTTGAAAAAGGCTCATCGTCATACCTGGGCCCATGGCTTTGAACACATGGGACTTACCTACCAGGGGATTAACTACTCCACTCTGAAAAGCAATCAGATCTAGATGACACCTGGCCAAGCTCCCTGAAACTGCAAAATTAGAAAACAGAAGACAAAACTAGAAATGAGAACGAAATAGCCACACTTCTAAGATAAAGCTAACCGAGACAACCCAACTCTGAGGCTCTTAACAATAGAGCCGCTCCCTAAAAGAGAATCCACCACTCTGATCTGGCACCTCCAAGCGCACCTATCAGCGGTCATGGTCTCATTTAGGTTTAAGGCCTTTAAATCCAACCTAAGCTGCTCTTCCCACGACCTCCTCGGTCTGCCTCTCCTCCTCACCCCGACAACCGAAGACTCTCAACCCTCCTCACTGGGGCTTCAGCCAGCCTCCTACGGACGTGGCCGAACCATCTCAACCTCCCTTCCCTAACTTTCGCAGCAAAAGGGGCCACCTCAAGCTCGCTCCTAAAAACCACATTCGGGATTCTATCCAACATCGTGCACCCGTAAGACCACCGCAACATCCTTATCTCAGCCGCTTCCAACTTGCTCTCGAGGGCCTTCTTCACCGCCCAACACTCCGAACCATATAACAACGCAGGACAGATTGCCGCTCTATAGAATTTCCCTTTCAACTTTAACGGGACTTTCTTGTCACACATCACCCCTGACGCTGCCCGCCACCTTAGCCACCCAGCCTTGATACGACGCGTGACATCGTCTTCGATCTCACCTTCCTTCTGGATGATCGAACCCAAATACTTGAACTTATCCGTACGAGGGATGATCTGATCTTCAATCCTAACCTCCACCCCTTCCTCGTTGGCCTCACCACTGAAGTTACACCAGATATACTCAGTTTTAGACCTACTTACACGCAATCCTTGGGCCTCCAAAGTAGATCTCCATAACTCCAACTTCTCGTTCGCCTCCCCCCTCGACTCCGCCACTAACACGATATCATCAGCGAAAAGCATGCACCAAGGGACGTCATCTTGAATCCCTCGCGACATGACATCTAGGATAAGGGCGAAAAGAAGAGGACTTAGGGCTGACCCCTGGTGTAGCCCAATCTCAACAGGGAAAAAACGGGAGTCACCAACTGGGGTTCGGACGCAGGAACTAGCTTGGGAGTACATGTCTTGAATCACCCTAACGTACGATGACGACACTCTCCTCTCCACAAGACTCTTCCAAATAGCTTCACGGGGGATGCTATCATAAGCCTTCTCAAGATCAATGAACACCATATGGAGGTCTTTGCGACGTTCCCTGAACTTCTCCATAAGGCGTCTGACGAGATGAATGGCCTCGGTCGTCGATCTCCCCGGCATAAAACCAAATTGATTCTCTGAGATTTCAACTTCTCTTCTAATTCGACATTCAACCACTCTCTCCCAAAGTTTCATAGTATGACTGAGTAATTTAATACCCCGATAGTTGCTACAACTATGCGCATCGCCTTTGTTCTTGAAAAAAGGGACCACAATACTACGCCTCCATTCAACTGGCATTTTAGCACCCAAGAGGAGAACATTGAACATATCTGCTAGCCATTGAACACCAACCTCACCAAGACAAAACCACACCTCAATTGGGATCTGATTTGGATCAACCGCCTTCCCTCTAGCCATCTTTTGAAGGGCACCCTTGACTTCATCCTTGCTGATATGCTCACAAGAACCGAAAGAACGCACAGACGCAAGAGAGACCTTTTTCTCCACACCGGAACCACTCCTCCTAGCCTCATTGAAAAGATTATGAAAATACGAACTCCACCTCTCCTTAATAGCATCTTCATTCACTAACACTTGTCCTGAATCATCCTTAACAAACTTAACAGAACCCAGGTCGCGTCGCCCTCTCTCCCTAGCTTTAGCTAGTTTAAAGATAGCGTTCGCTCCTTCCTTGGTATCTAGGCGCTTATATAGCCCCTCATAGGCTTCACCTTTGGCTTTCGCCACAGCCTTTTTTGCTCCTTCCATTAGAGTCACTTGTATTGCTTGCTTATTGTGGTAATAGATAATTTGAAAAGGTTGCGTTCATAATATGAGACATGGTAAAAGATGATAGCTATTCAATCCCAACTTGGTTATTCAGGCCATTTAGGTTCTAACTTACTTAGAAATCAAAATTGATATCTAATTATAATTAAAAATGGGATTAGTGCCGATGATGAAGCTTAGACACGGAGTGAAAGGAGCTTTGATTTCTAATTATAATTGAAAATGGGACTACTATCGATGATAAAGCTCAGACACAAAGTGAGAGGAGCTTTGAATATTACAAATAGACCGTAGATGATTATAACGATGTAATATTTGTTGAGTCTACATATTTCTAAAATACCGATATAATAATTGCTGAGTTTACATATTTCTAAAATACGAATATGGCCCGTTAAAAATAATACACTACCCGATATTGAATAATTTGGGCATCGATTGTTAAAATATAAGATAATTTGGAAGGATTGGGCATTGTCTGTTAAAATCTATATCTATATTATACTATTATAAGCAAACTATGGTATATTTGGTGGTTGGTAGTTTGGTCACTTAATTTGGTACAATAACAACCGTTGGATTTTGAGACAGATTAATGAGAACCGTTGAATGTAATTTTAAAAGAATATTCTTTTTATAATATATAAAATGCACTTATAGATTCAAGGTTCGAATCCCATCGACAACATATTATTATTAAACATTTATATCATATTATAAACTACTCCTAGAAGTTCAAGATTCGATTTCCCTCAACAACATATTTTAGTTTAAAAATTATATTATTATAATATAAACTACTCCAAAAATTTCAAGATTCAATCTTCGTCAGCAACATATATAATTTAAAAAGTTATTTATCTATTTTCAATATACAAGCAAAAAACTATCATTTAGAATACTATCAAATACGCATTATTATATTTATTATCTTCTATAATTTATTTTTTACTAATTAAAAAGCAAATATTAAAATTATGAATAATAAGATAAAAATATTAAATATTAAGATAAAAATATTTAAAATCTTCCGTGCATCGCACGGGTTATAAGCTGGTATAAGTAATTTGGAAGGGTTAGTTTCTACGGTAACCTATGTATTCGTAGGGATGGCGTTGGGTCACTTCGAGATTAGTGAGTGCGATCCCTGCCCCCCGATCGTCGAACCCCTACCCGCTCCCCGAACCTGTCCCGATCTCCGAATGGAGAATATTTTGCTTCCCGATCCCCGTCCCGAACGGGGATCCCCGCGGAGAATCAGAAATTTTTATTTTTATTAAAAAATATATTTTATACATTCTCTAACAAATTTCAAAAAATTAATTTGCTAAATTATTATAAATAATATATATTTTAAATTCAATAACCTATTCTAAAAAATATTTTGAAATAATATTTATTTATAAAAAAGATATAATTAAGTTATTATAATTAAATTAAATTAAATTTTACTATTAAAGTTTGGAATCTATGAAATGAATTAAAAATTTTAACCACTAATATATATATATATATATATATATATATATATATATATATATATATATATTAAAAAAAATAAAATCGGGGATCGGGGCGGGGATCCCCTAAACCCCGACCCGATCCCCGTATGTTTTTTTTAAAAATATTCCCCACTCCCCCCCCCCCGAACCCAAAAAATAAGATAAGCACAAATTTTTGTAACCTGGCTCTGATACCATGACAAATTTATAAATCTAATAACCTATACAAAAGTAAAATCTCCTACCCCAATTTCCCTCCAAAAATTCCCTCATCTTTCTCCTCCCATCTTAACTTCTAGAATTTTCCTTCTCTCCTCCCTCATTTCAAATTTCTCACTTGAAATTCTCTCCTCTCTCTCATCTCACTTCTATTTTTTATCATTATCTATCTATATCTATATCCTCCCAAATTTTCCCCTTCTCCCTCTTCCTATCCCAAATTTCCCTCTTCTCCCTCCTCCTACTTTCTCAAATATTTATTTTTGTACTCTTTTCTACCCTTCCACTTTACACACAAATATTAGTTTATTCTCCATTTTCTTTCATCCCTCATTCTCTTTTTTCTCTCCATTCATTTATTATTTTATCATTTTTTCTTTCAATTCTTTCATTCCACCTAAGTATCTCATTCATCTTTTTTTTCTCACTACACCAAATCTGCTATCAAACAACACTGATCAGACAACACTCTGCAAAAAAAGTGTTGCCCGAAAAGATCAGACAACAACGGTTCCCGTGTTTAATAAAAAAAAAGTATTGTCTGATCCCAGTTTTTACAACACGCAAAAAACCATTGTCTATTAGATGAAGTCAGACAACGGTATTTAAAATGTAGTGTTGCACAGATTTCATATTTAGACAACAGTTTTCCGGAACCATTGTCTGAAAATGTTTCAGACAAGAGCACACAAAACTGTTGTTAGAAAGAGACAACAGTTTTTCTGATCCGTTGTTTGAGTTTAATTCAAACAACACACAGAAAATACAGTTGTCTGACTCTCGCCATTCATACGACTGTTTTTAGGACTGTTGTTAGAATCAGACAACAGTTTTTCTGTTACTGTTGTGTAACATTTGTTCACACAACAGTTTTTTATAGTGTTGTCTGAGTTAAAGCTATCAGACAACTCTTTTAGGCTAATTGTCTATTGTTGATTCAGACAACGGTTTCTTGTTTAAAACCGTTGTCTGATTTACAGGATACAGAAAAAAAATTGAAAATGGAGCTAACCTGCTCACAGTACAAATGCAAACCAACATAATCAATCTACTTTTATCAGTTAGCCAACATACCAAACAACAGTAGCTTATAAACCATTTATTACATCACAAAAGTTATGATCATAGTTATAATTAATTCAAACAACACGAATAAAATTTTACATCACAAAGGTTCTATTAGCTCATCTACACCATCTCGAATATAACTAGCCATGTCCTCATCATCATCATCCGGTAGGTTGGGTACAAAGAATTCATTCTCAAGTTCAACTTCTACGGATCCCTCATTTTCATCTTAATAATTTTTTTTTTCGGGTAGCTTCAACACAACGGACCATAACTTATCAAGGGGATCGTCGATATAACAAACCTGCTTCACATGTTTTCGTAACACAAATGGATCATTCAAAAACCCCAACCTGTTCAAATTAACCAATGTGTACCCCAAGTCATCGACCTTAATTCCTTTGTTCATATCTACCCACTTACAACGAAATATTGGAATCCTAAAGTTACAATAGTCCAACTCCCATATATTTGTTATGACACCATAAAATGTATGTGACAAATGCTCTATTTTTTTATCCTTGCCCTGCACAACCATTGTATCGGCCTCTACACAAACACCGCTGCATTGAACTTGCCGTGTATCATCACGGTCTTTAGTACTGTAGGTAACAACATCCATTTTGTAGCCGCTGTATGTAGGAACGTCCTTGTTGGGGCCATCTGCAATCCACCTTATCTCATCTTGTACCTCATTACCATCAAACAAATCGGAAGCAATCTGCCAAAAAATACATATTAGTTGAAAAATGATTTGTGTGAGCAACGCAGTTTAAAAACATGCACAAAAATATTATGAAAATGCACATAATACCTTATCTTTGAACCATTTCGGAAATGTCTCATTTTGCTTGTTTTTTAGCCACATTTCATCATTTTCATGATCTGGATAGGTGGTCATCAAAATTGACATGTGTTCACTGCCCACAATTGTAGAAAATAATTAGAATGACTTCCTATAAATTCTGCAAAATTATAATTTCACGACTTACTGAAAATATGGCATAATGGCAGTTGTATTTTGTAGTACACATAAATGCGCTACATGCAAATCAGTGCTGCTCGGGTTTACCATTGTTGCGCCAGATAAAGGCCTGTAAGTAGAATCTTTTGTATGCCTACCAGTTTTCGGTACCCCGATAGTCGCTTCCTCGTGGTCCACCAAACACTCAACCCCCTCTTCCGCAATATAAGCCTCAGCAATACAACTTTCTGCATGAGCCCGATTCCTTATATATCCCTTAAATGTCTTCATATACCTCTCAAAAGGATACATCCATCTAAGAAAAATTGGTCCGCAAAGCTCAACTTCTCGTACAAGATGAACCGAAAGATGAAACATGATATCAAACAAGGAAGGGGGGAAGTACTTTTCAAGCTGGCATAAAGTTTCTACTAACTGAGATTGCATTTTCTCCAACTTATCGACCTCAATAACTTTACTGCAAATGGCCTTAAAGAATAGACAAAACCGAATAACAGTGTTCCTAACCTGTTTTTGCAGCGATGACCGAATTGCAATGGGGAGCAGGTGATGCAAAATCATATGACAGTCATGAGATTTCAAACCAGTAAGTCGAAGTGTTTCCATTGACACAAGACTCCTAATATTAGATCAAAATCCATCAGGCAACTTCATTCCGAGAAAGGAAGAGCAAACAACCTTTTTTTCAGCATGAGTTAAATTCCAAGATGCTAACGGTAACTTTTCCTTTTTTTCCCGAATTTTTTGGCCGCAGCTCCACACGAATTCCCATTTCTGCCATGTCAAGACGAACAGTTTCTTTGTCTTTGGTCTTCTTTGGTATATTAAGAAAGGTACCAAGTAAAGCTTCACAAATATTTTTCTCGATGTGCATCACATCGAGAACATGCCTAACCGACAAATATTTCCAATACACAAGCTGAAAAAATATAGAAACTTTCTTCCAAATTGGCCGAGGATCACCTTTCTTTAAGCGAGGCTGGCGTTGTGTCTTACCATAAACATGTCCATTCAAATGTTGTACTCTTTGAAGCACCTGCTCTCCGGTTAATGGAAGTGGAGCAGTTTCTTTTTCAATGGTGTTATCAAAATTTTTTTTCTGCCGCCGATATGGATGATCACGGGCCAACCACCTCCGATGTCTGAGAAACACACACTTACGGTAATTAACCAGTCTAGTTGCTTTTGTTTCATCAACACAAATTGTACAACCATTATACCCTTTCACAACATTTCCGGACAAGTTACCATAGGCCGGATAGTCACTTATTGTCCATAACAAAATGGCTTTAAGCAAAAGTGCTCCTTTTTGAATGCATCATAAACATGTGTCCCACTCCATAACTTTTGTAAATCTTGAATAAGTGGTTGAAGAAACACATCAATATCATTACCGGGTTCCTTGGGTCCGGATATCAACAAACATAGCATGATATACTTCCTCTTCATACAAAGCCACGGTGGTAGATTGTAGATTGTCATCAAAACTGGGCAACAAGAATAATCAATATTTGTGGTATGAAATGGATTGAATCCATCCGACGATAAAGCTAGCCGAAGGTTTCTACAATCTGAAGAAAAATCTGGCCATTTTGCATCAACTTCCTTCCATGTTTTTTAATCTGCCGGATGTCTCATTTTGCCATCTTTTATTCTCTCTGAATCGTGCCAAGTCAAATCCTTGGCTGTTTGAGGTGAACTGAACAAATTCTTTAAACGTGGTATCAAAGGAAAATACCACAGAACCTTTGCAGGAGTCCCTTCCAATTCATCCCCTTTTTTGTTTAACTTCCATCTAGAAGCTTGACAAATGCGGCACCTTGTCTCATCTTCATCTCTCTCTCCACGATATAATAGACAATCATTAGGGCAAGCGTGTATTCTCTCATACTCCATGCCTAAAACACGCAAGCTTTTCTTGGCTTCACTGAATGAAGAAGGTAATGTGTTGCCTTCCGGGAGCATAGACCCGACCAAAAGTAGAATTTCAGAGAAGCCACAATCAGATATTTGATATTTTGCTTTGATGTTGTATAACTTTACTAAAGCCTTCATCTTTGAAAATCCTTCGCATCCTGGATAAAGAGGTTCATGTTCAGATTGAACATGGTTAAATATATTTGAGTCCAGGGAAATATCATCGTCACCATCAATATTCTGATCTGTATTCATCGGTTGCTGATGCACAGATTGAGAACTGTCGGTCCCTTCCGTCGAAGGTTGACTTCCTTCTTCATTTGTTTCTCCGTGCCAAATCCAACACTTGTAGGTCTTATCGATACCATTTAGGAAAAGATGATCCCTCACTATCCGAGCTTTCCATGATTTACTATGTGCGCATTTCATACATGGACAACTAATTTTATCTTCATTATGTCCTTTCTCAAATGTAAACATCAACAAGTCTTCAACTCCTTTTTGAAACTCTCTTGATCTTCTGTCAGCCATCAACCAATCCCTGTCCATCTAATTCAAAAAAAGCATGGATTACATAAGGCACACCTAGGAGGAATGTAATGCAGTTTAATTAATTAAAACAGAGCATTCAAATTAACTAGCAATTCCAACTACTAGCATAACTTGCATTAAAATTTAACAGATAAAGCTTTCTCTACTAGTCTACTAGCTGCCTGTGTTTTTTTTACTTGAACTAACCTTTTTACCTTGCTAGATCCTAGATATTAACAGAGCTAATATCAAGATATTAAATAGTTGGATTAAGTATCAAGATATTGATTTTGCTTGATTTAACAGAGCGCATAATTTGTACATAAAATCCAATTTAGAGCATTCAAATTTGCCCTGTACTGCCAAATTTAGGGCATTCAAAATCTTAACCATAAATCAAATTTTGATAAAGCACCGATTCTTAACAATAATTAAGAAAACTCAGAGCAAATAATTAACAGCAAAGCTAGTACCGATTCTTAATTATTGTTAAGATCTTAACAATAATTAAGAAAACTCAGAGCAAATAATTAACCATTTCTAGAGGATATGATTGATGGGCATAAGCAATCATACCACAGTAGGAACAAAATCAAAGCAAAGCTACTAAAGAGACAAAATCGAAGCTAAGGAGAATACAAAATCAAAGCTAGAGAACAAAATAGAAGAACCACAGTTAACAAAATCGAAACTAAAAGATGAATAAACTCACCACTTACCAAATCGAAGCTTGAGATGAATAAATCGAAGCTCCTTATAAGATCGATTGAGAAGCTGTGTTGGTCAACTGAGCTGCTGAGATGATGAAGCAGAGAAGAGATGACGAAGAAGAGCTGGGTCTTCGATTTTGCCTGCACTCAAATCGCTGGGTCTTCGATTTCACTCATAAATATTGAGAAGAGATGATTTGGGGTTCTGTTTTAATGTTTTAATGTCTTCGATTTATTAATATGTTTTAATAAATGTCATTTTGGGTGAAAACGAAATAGTATTCAAACAATGGTTTCTGTTAAAAAAATGCTTGTGCAAACTGCAATCCCACAACAGAAATTTAAAAAAAACCGTTGTAAGATCCATACGACGGTTTTTTAAATATGGAAAGGGTTGTTGGAAAGCATATTGCACAACAGAATTTCAAATATTTCCGTTGTCTGAATTACACAACGGTATTTTGAAAAAAAGACTTGTCTGAGGTGCTTTGGCACAACAGTTTTGGCGGCAAAACCGTTGTCTTTTTTTCCAGCTATTTAAATCAATTTGTACCGTTTATACGGCTTCGAATGTGTTATTAAGTTGAAACATAATAGCGTAAGACATTTTTGACCGTATTTACTTATACTTATTCGAATAATACATGGGTAATGTAAAATCCGTATCACGTGTTAGGGTTTAGGGTTTCGATAACTTTATTTTATCAAGAATCGCGAACACGAGACTGGTTGATATTTCATTTATATAAATAACAAATTTATTCGATATATGAACGATAATTTCCTTTGCAAATAAATAGTACCCCGTATTAATAGAGTGCTATATATATATAATATAGTTCTTGTTATCGATTGATTTATAAACCACGATATAATCACACTCACAATATTGAACAAATTAACATATTAATTACTAATTAATAATATAAGATTCAAAGGATAGGAACGGGAGTGAAAAATTTATAAATTAAAAGCGTCAATTTGGGCGAAAACGAAATAGTATTCAGACAATGGTTTCTGTTAAAAAAATGCTTGTGCAAACGGCAATCCCACAACAGAAATTTAAAAAAAACCGTTGTATGATCCATACGACGGTTTTTTAAATATGGAAAGGGTTGTTGGAAAGCATATTGCACAACAGAATTTCAAATATTTCCGTTGTCTGAATTACACAACGGTATTTTGGAAAAAAGACTTGTCTGAGGTGCTTTGGCACAACAGTTTTGGCGACAAAACCGTTGTCTTTTTTTTTTTCCAGCTATTTAAATCAATTTGTACCGTTTATACGGCTTCGAATGTGTTATTAAGTTGAAACATAATAGCGTAAGACATTTTTGACCGTATTTACTTATTCGAATAATACATGGGTAATGTAAAATCCGTATCACGTGTTAGGGTTTAGGGTTTCGATAACTTTATTTTATCAAGAATCGCGAACACGAGACTGGTTGATATTTCATTTATATAAATAACAAATTTATTCGATATATGAACGATAATTTCCTTTGCAAATAAATAGTACCACGTATTAATAGAGTGCTATATATATATAATATAGTTCTTGTTATCGATCGATTTATAAACCACGATATAATCACACTCACAATATTGAACAAATTAACATATTAATTACTAATTAATAATATAAGATTCAAAGGATAGGAACGGGAGTGAAAAATTTATAAATTAAAAGCGTCAATTTGGGCGAAAACGAAATAGTATTCAGACAATGGTTTCTGTTAAAAAAATGCTTGTGCAAACGGCAATCCCACAACAGAAATTTAAAAAAAACCGTTGTATGATCCATACGACGGTTTTTTAAATATGGAAAGGGTTGTTGGAAAGCATATTGCACAACAGAATTTCAAATATTTTCGTTGTCTGAATTACACAACGGTATTTTGGAAAAAAGACTTGTCTGAGGTGCTTTTGCACAACAGTTTTCGCGGCAAAACCATTGTCTTTATTTTCCAGCTATTTAAATCAATTTGTACCGTTTACACGGCTTCGAATGTGTTATTAAGTTGAAACATAATAACGTAAGACATTTTTGACCGTATTTACTTATACTTATTCGAATAATACATGGGTAATGTAAAATCCGTATCACGTGTTAGGGTTTAGGGTTTCGATAACTTTATTTTATAAAGAATCGCGAACACGAGACTGGTTGATATTTCATTTATATAAATAACAAATTTATTCGATATATGAACAATAATTTCCTTTGCAAATAAATAGTACCACGTATTAATAGAGTGCTATATATATATATATAATATAGTTCTTGTTATCGATCGATTTATAAACCACGATATAATCACACTCACAATATTGAACAAATTAACATATTAATTACTAATTAATAATATAAGATTCAAAGGATAGGAACGGGAGTGAAAAATTTATAAATTAAAAGCGTCAATTTGGGCGAAAACGAAATAGTATTCAGACAATGGTTTCTGTTAAAAAAATGCTTATGCAAACGGCAATCCCACAACAGAAATTTTAAAAAAACCGTTGTATGATCCATACGACAGTTTTTTATATATGGAAAGGGTTGTTGGAAAGCATATTGCACAACAGAATTTCAAATATTTCCGTTGTCTGAATTACACAACGGTATTTTGGAAAAAAGACTTGTCTGAGGTGCTTTGGCACAACAGTTTTGGCGGCAAAACCGTTGTCTTTATTTTCCAGCTATTTAAATCAATTTGTACCGTTTACACGGCTTCGAATGTGTTATTAAGTTGAAACATAATAACGTAAGACATTTTTGACCGTATTTACTTATACTTATTCGAATAATACATGGGTAATGTAAAATCCGTATCACGTGTTAGGGTTTAGGGTTTAAGATTTGTACTCGGTGATATTTTATTTATAATAATAACGAATTTAATTTAATTGATAAGAACAATATTTCTTTACACATAGAAGGTTTAATTAAATCAATTTGAATTTAATTTAATTTGATTTAGTCGATAACAACGATATGAACGAAATTTAATTTTTAATAATAAATATTATTAAATTAAATTGAACAAATTATTTATTTTTATTATTAATACATTTTGGTTCAATATAAAAGTTAGTATAACAATTTTTCACATTTTTTTTATCATTAAAAAAATATACATATATGTATAATTCAAATTATTATATTTAAATCTCTGTTCTAAAAATCGGTGATTAATCACGATTAATCACCGATTAATCCCTGTTCCATGGGTTACCACACTGATTAATAATCCGATTATTCGATTAATCATCCCCGATTAATCCCTGGACAGTGCCTCTACCGATTAAGTCCGATTCCCGCTTTTTACAACACTGACTCAAATTTATAAATTAATAAATATATGTTTTATTTAAATATTATAATACATTATTAAAAATATTATAATAGAATATTAATTTAGTACTGGTTAAGTTTGCTTAGGTTTACTTTCCCTCTTTCATTTCTCAATCACAATTTTCATTTCCCTCTCTTTTCAATCGGAGCTCTCATCTTCGGGCGGCGACAGGTCTCTCTCTCTCGCACACACAGTCTCTCTCTCTCTCTCTCTCTCTCTCTCTCTCTCTCTCTCTCTCTCTCTCTCTCTCTCTCTCTCTCTCTCTCTCTCTCTCTCTCTCTCTCTCGCACACACACAGTCTCTCTCCCTCCTCTTTCTCTCACACACTCCCCCTCTTTCTCTTTCTCTCTCTCGATCTCTCCTCTTCCTCCCTCTCTCTGTCTCTCTCACCCTTTCTCTCTCCCTCCCTCCTCGTCTCTTGCTTGATTTCTCTTTTTATGTTATGCATGCATTAGTGTGTTTATTAGCGTGTTTCCCTGTGTTTTAGTTTATGTAATTGTTGTGTAAGATATATATGCATAGTGATTTATGCCTACCAAGTGTTTGATAATATGTGACTGTGATTTTTGTGTGAGTTTTGGACTTTGTGTGAGATTTTGTGTTTTAGTTTATGTCATTGTTGTGTAAGATATATATGCATAGTGATTTATGCCTACCAAGTGTTTGATAATATGTGATTGTGATTTTTGTGTGAGTTTTGGACTTTGTGTTTTAGTTTATGTCATTGTTGTGTAAGATATATATGCATAGTGATTTATGCATACCAAGTGTTTGATAGTATGTCACTGTGATTTTTGTGTGAGTTTTGGACTTTGTGTGAGATTTTGGACTTTGTGTATGATTTATGTGATATTTGTGTGAGTTTTGGACTTTGTGTGAGATTTATGTGATATTTGAGTGAGTTTTTGACTTTGTTTGTGTGAGATTTATGTGATTTTTGATTGAGTTTGTGAATATGTTTCTTTGTTTGTGACTGTGTTTCTTTGTTTGTGACTATGATTTATGTGACTTTGGTTGAGATTTATGTTTCTTTCTCTGTTTGTGTGTAGATTTATCATGGATTCAAGGAAAACAAAATCTGCCTCTGCTCGTACTGCCTCTCGTACCTCTGCCCTTTTAAAGGCATTAAAGAAGAACAAGTCAGCCTCAATGACCGAAACACCAGTGCAGCCCTCTCAAAGTAATTCCTCCCCTATGTCTGTTAAAGGGAAGGCCATTTCCAGCAATTTGCAAAATCAAATATCCAAGAAAAGGAAACGTGGGAGTCAAGCAGTGGCTGAGAAAAAAGAGGGACTTAAACTCTTGAAACGCGGAGCTGTGACAATGCATAGGATTGTACGACGTAAGATCCTGGGCATCAAGCTCCCGGTGCCTTTCAATGCAAAGGGTGAGCCCTACGGTGATGCGGGAACTGAAATGCAGTCTTACATCGGAGTTCTTGCAAGAACTAAAGTCGCAGTATGGTATGATTCATGGATACGTGTTCCGAAAGAAAGAAAGAATAAAATATGGGATTGTGTGCAGGTAACATTGATTGCCCTTACTAGTACTTAAGTACACATTGTTGCCTACCACCTAACTTGCACTTAAGTAACAATTCTTATGAATGTAGATGGCATTTGATGTGCCGCCAACAGCAAGGAAGATGGTGTTGAAGTCAGCGTGCCAGAAGTGGAGGGAGTTTAAAAGTCGATTAACAACTGCATACATCCTTCCTTACCGGGATCAACTTGAGTTGTTGGAGTCTCCTCCAGCTGACTACTCATTTATCGAGAAAGCACATTGGGATATGTTTGTTTCTGATCGTCTCTCTATTGAGTTTAGTGTGAGTTTTTGACTTTATTTGTTTTCAAAGTTCTTACAAGTTACATTAGGCTTTGTTGCTAATTTTTTAACTATCTGTTATGTGAAAAAGG
This sequence comes from Saposhnikovia divaricata, assembly GCA_036435485.1. Taxonomy (NCBI): domain Eukaryota; kingdom Viridiplantae; phylum Streptophyta; class Magnoliopsida; order Apiales; family Apiaceae; genus Saposhnikovia; species Saposhnikovia divaricata. Next base: position 127,212,169 of record CM071595.1, read on the forward strand.
AGATCCACACTACGCAGAAAAAGAGAAGGGAGCTGAATGAATACCCTCACTGCATCTCTCGCAAGGGTTATGCTAACCTTGAACAAGAAATGGTTAGTAATATACACTCTTTAATTTTTTACAAGAGTCATGTTCAAACGGGTTGATGTTTCTTAATTTTGATATCTCGAACATGGTTATTCATGCAGTCGCAAAGCAATCCTGAAATCAAGATAGATCGGTCAGCTACCTGGGTTCGTGCGCGACAGGATAAAGATGGAAACTATAAGGTTCCTAAAGTTAAAGAGATTGCTGAAGAGATTGTAAGTTATTCATTTATCTTTTAATTAAATTTCCACATTACCAAAATATTTGTGGTCACCCTTTGATTTTTGGTTAAATTTTTAGGCGGTTATGAAACAGAGAATCAGTGAAGGGGAGTTGACAGAGGAAGGCACTGATGATGTCCTCTCAAAGGTGCTCGGTAAACCTGAGCATCGAGGACGAGTCCGTGGCCAAGGGACTCATGTCAAGCAGTCTGTGTACTTTAACCTGCCGAGGCAGAGGAAGAAAAAAACAATTGAAGAGAGGATCCAAGATGGTATCCAGAAGTTTATGAAAGAAGAAAGAGAAAAGATTGTTCAAGAGCGGGATGAGTTTTGGGCTGCGAAGATGGAGAATATAAAAGCTCTTTTAGGTGGAAAGCTTACAGATGCCGGTAACAGTCCAAATGTTGTCTCGCAGCAAGGAAGCTGTAGCAAGGGTGCACCTGCAATTTTGAATGACCTGGAGTTGCTAGGTGTAAGAAAGCAACTGGATCTTGATACTGACAAATTGGTGGCTGAAAAATCAAGTGAGAAGATTGATGATGACCTGGAGTTGAAGGTTGCCGATATTGAGAAGGTTGACAATATTGAAGAGAAGATTGACAATGTTGAGGAAAAGGTTGAAGATGAGGCTGGGATTCATAATATTGTTCAGGTTGAGAGTAATGCGTTTGAGGAGATGGCAAATGATGAGGACAAGAATATTGGGGGGGCTGGGTGCGCTGTGGAGTGGGAATTAACCATAGACTCCCCTACCAATGTTGTTGCTTATGGAACTGTTGATACGGTGTGTAAAGTTATTCATGGGAAGCATTTACCAGAAGAGAATGCACGAGTCTGTATTACTCGTGTTGTCCAAGGATCTGCCTTAATTCCTTTCCCCATCCAAGATGAGATCACCATCGTGGAACAAGCTGTGGGGACATTTGTTGAGTGGCCAAGACACCTCATTGTAGAAGTAAAGAAAAGCAGTAATGCATCGAAAGAAACTCAAAAGGTTAGTTTTTATATTTGTTTACGTAACCGTCCAACTTTTCGTACTGCTTTAGTTTGTGTTCTGAATTATCGACTACATTGTTTCTTTCAAGGGCGTCAAGAAATCTAGCCAAAGGAAGTTTAAGAAGGTGGCTGATATAGTCAAGAAACCAGAGTTTGTGTTAGACATGGGTGATGATTATCCTCCGAAGCTGAAGCATATGTGGCTCTGGGCAAATGAGGCATTGAAGGATGGCAAAACATCCAGATTTGTGCTGTGCAAAGAAGCTTTCGGATCAGCCAAAAAACAAGTTCTATTTTTATCAGATTTCCATGCCTTATGCGCAGGAGGAGAAATATCAAGGTCCGTTATTTGCTTGTTTATTAAGTAAGTATCTAAGTTTAATATTTAGATCATCGCTTCTAATAATTGTTTTTATTTCTGCAACTTAGTTTTTAATTGTGTCCATAATTGTTTGCTTTTTATATAGTTTATTGGAGATGTTTTTGAAAAGACACAAAATGTCCAGCATGATATGCTTCGTTGATCCTGGGATGGTTGGCGCAAATGGTTGCGGTACTGTTACAGAGAGGGCTCGTGAATTATCTTTCAGATTCAAAAATGGAGAGCGAGGATCCTATTTTCTAGTGCCATACAACGCCGCGTGAGTACTTATTTCTTTACTTTTACCATTTGTATTATTTATAAAAATACATGCTTTTTAATAAAAACTGATATAAAATTAACGAAATTAATCAGGAAAAACATTTAATATTTAGTCCTAAAATAATGTAACTAAGAAGTGTGTGTGTGTGTGTGTGTGTGTGTGTGTGTGTGTGTGTTCAAGAAAATTGAAATGGTTGATATAATAATGTACATAATTGGGTTTGTGAAGTCACATATTTATTAGAATCATCATCCTCCCCACTCTTGTAGATTGTACCAGCTCATCATACAGTAACTAAGAAGTGTGTGTATGTGTGTGTCACATGGAAGTATGGAACAACCACATTGGATTGGTTGGCCTTTCTAACAAGCTTTCACCACTAAAAATGAGGTAGATCCAAACACAAACTTGTTGCTGATAAAAGGTTTATCTGTATTCTGTAGATTGATCACAGGGGTGACAATCTCTATTCAATTAAAAAGCAAACAACAGTCATGTGTTACAACTTAGTATATTACAAATCCCTTTGTTTAAATCCTTAAAATACCAGGTTCCTCTTTTAATTATACATACATATGTATTTGACAAATAGAGAACTTTCAGTTATCAATATTACATGTAATACCATTATTACAGAGATTTATTCTGTAATCAATAACACTCTTCAATCTGTTCATCACAACTAACTAGTTGGTCCTTCATTAAAATTATAGTACATATCAATTGGTACAGAATTCCAAGTGCTTTCTTGTGATGACTATGAATCGTTAAATTCGTGCCCGTTGGATAGGCCGGGCTCAAGTTAAGCTCATACAAAGCGATATGGCACATATGGTTTCTTTTACATATACTCCATACATTTGAACTTCTCGAATGTCGATAACCTAAATAAACAAGAACGACATGTTATATTTAAAATAATGATACTTTGCAAACAAAGACTTTTAGAAATCTGAAATTCACAAAATCAAGTCTGATGGCCACCAGTACACTAAATTGCATTGTCATAGCTTCTGTTAACTTAGCCTTCCCTTTGGCCTTATATATCTTCTGTTAACTTCTTAATATTAATCAGGTAAATCATTGTTAGAGTATTAATATTTAAGATATATGTCCTTAATTAGTCCTAACAAATAATTATCATCACATAATAACTTTTGTGTGAAGACTAATTTAATAATCATGTTATTTTCAATTTAAGTCACAGAGGCCCTTGTTATTAACAAAGATATATGCACTGGTGCTCTAATTATCAATATCCCTTCGTGTATAATTGATGATATTTTCAGTTGAAACTACATAATTGTTTTAGCCTATAAACGTTAAGTAAATATTATTGTTCTTATTTTTCGGTGTCACTATTTACTAGGAACCACTGGTCGCTAACTGTTGTGCATCCTGAAACACAAGTGGTTTACCACATGGACCCTTTGAAGCGTAGATTAGCAAGTGCAGAATGGATTGAGGTGGTTGATACATGAGTACCTCTCAGAACTTAAAATTAATTTTTAATCTGCTTTAACAATTAATAAAAATGTATAGTAATTTGATTTATAATATATTGTCGTAGTGCGATCAAATTTTACAAGGAAATGACCAGGAAGTTGATGGTGAAGAAAATCACTTGGGAGAATCTGGCGGTAATAATTTGTACATTTATCATCGGTTTTCCTGATTTTCATGAGTTTCTTGTACGAATGTATAAATTCTTTTTTACGTGTTGATTAGGGTGTTCCTCTCCAAACTAGAACTAAGGACTGTGGCTTATTTGTGATGCGGTATATGAAAGAGATCTGCACTGATAAGGAATTCAGTTTTCATATTAAGGTAAATTACACATATTTAACCCTGACTAATGTTCTTGTTTTTTGTATTGAAAGTATATAAATTTTAATGTTGTTTTCCTGCTTTTCAGTGGCAGCGGAGGGGAAACCTTGCTTACAACAACGATGACCTCAATGAGATAAGGATCGAATGGGCCAAGTATTTCATGAAGAACCATGCACGTTGAACAGTTTCAGTACTTCTTGTTATTTCACAATGAACATTTTCAGTAAACTGTGGTGGCCGTTAGTTTTATATTTTGTGGAATATGTTCATTCCGAAATAGGGGCCCAATGTCCGTACTTTTGATGGTATGTTTGTCTAACGGAGTAGATATGTTGGTATGAATATTATGGTTGTATGGATTTGGATTTTATGGTTGGAATTTTAGTAATGTTGTTTACTAAAGGTTGTAGACAATGCCATTTAGTAATTTGTTTAGTTTGCACATTTAAATTATACCTTTGTCTAATGTACTTGTAGACAATACTATGAAAAACCAAAGTATTGTCAAAATAGAACCTAGACAACAAGAAAATGAATAGAAGCTTGTGTTACAGTTGCTCAGACAACACACAAATGTAAACAATAAGATAAAAATACTTGTATTACAGTTACTCGCACAACGCATAAATGAAAACGCTAAAATAGAAAAACTTGTGTCAAAACAGCTCAGGCAACGAATCTAACAATTAAAACCCTTGTGAACGAAATATTCAGACAACACTTTATAAAACTCTTACATTGTCTAACAACAAAAACTACAATGGTTTCTGTTCAAGTAAACCGTTGTGTAACAAATATTCAGAAAACACTTTTTAAAACAATTCCATCGTCTAACTAACGAAACAACAATGGTTTCTTTCTATAAAACCATTGTGAGAAAGTATTTAACACAACATCACAGATATAAAAGACCATTGTCTATAAAACTATACTGCAACCCAACCAATTAATGTTGTGTTGGATGCAAACGAAATAGACAACACAACCAAAACAAAAAACCCTTGTCTAAACATGCCTAGAACAACGGTTTCTAAGTTAAGGACCATTGTTGTAATGTAGTTTGTACAATACTTTTTAAACGCAAACTGTTGTTGTTTCTAGTATTCACACAACGTTTCAGTAAATACGGACTGTTGTCGAAGAAGGCTCACACAACAGTTTTGGTACCGTTGTCTGATATAGGCATCAGACGGCGCCTCAATAGACAACAGGAAAACAGGGCATCAGACAACGGGCAAAAACCGTTGTCTGAGCCTGTTTTCCTTGTAGTGTCTTATCATCCATCATTTAAATTAGTATTTGTTCCATCTTATATTTGTCACTATTTTCTCAAATGCTAAAATGATTTTTTTTAATTTCTGTCATATTATTTTTATAAATAATAGTGCATGAATAAAATTTACTCCTCATTAAATTTGTATTTCATCTACAACTTTCAGCATATGGTAATTTTTTTATCATGACTATATAAATCATATATAGCTAATAACGTGTATTTTATACACGTTTTATCTTTCATTCTCTTGCATTTTTGTTAGTTCCTAATGTAGTTTTATTGATATTAATTATGTAGTTTTGTCTTTCATTCTCTTGCATTTTTTTTAGTTCCTAATGTAGTTTTATTGCATTTTTTTTAGTGCCTCATGCTATATATTGATATTAATTATGTATCCTAAAAATTGAAAGAGTACGATTACATCAAACTTCATCCAGACAGGGTGTGTATCCACTACCCCCCGGGCATCTACTGAAAATCATGAAATCCTAAGAGCTGAAAGGGAAATGGCACAACCACAACTAGTAGGTTGCCTTTATTCCTCCCAAGCCTGAAAGAGGCCTACATCTGCATTTGCTTAAAAGAAATTCTTACTGATAATACTTCTTTAAGTGCTCGGCATTCCAAGCACGGGGGATGGTGTTCCCATCCATGTCTTCAAGGTGGTAGGTGCCTTCCCAAAAAATAGACTTTATTTTGTAAGGCCCTTCCCAATTTTGCTCCAATAGCTCCATGCCCAGGAACCCACATATTGGGCCTTCTTTTCTGCCGGATACCCCTTCTCTCGGGATCAATATTCAAGTGGTGACGCATGATTTTTGGGTCAATCCCCACCATGTTTGAGTGACACCATGCAAACACATCCAGGTTACCTTTAAGGAAAGAGGTCAACCTTTCTCTTGTCATTTAATCTAGTTGTTTCCCAATTTTCAGGACTTTTTTAGGATATTCAACGTCTACCAATATGGGAATAGTGTCCTCGGCAGCGCCTGCCTTTTCTAGGGAACCCGACATCTTGGGATCAATGTCAATTTCAACTGGGAACTCTTTCACAACTTCCTGGCTTCCATTCTCCTGTATCACATTATCTAGATCACCATTTGAGGCATCTTCTACTATGCCTTCCATTAGAAAGTTTTGAATTTCCTCATCTTTTTTGGCAGCTTCCAACAACAAACTTTGTGGTGGTACTACCCCTCGAAAAACTGGAACCTCTTCATCAGGTTCCTCTGGCAGCTCTACTATCATGATGGCACTGCATGATGCCTTCTCAAACTTCTGTGGCTCTAGCCCGTGGCCTCTCATTAGGGCTTCCCCGTCAGCCTTTTCCTCAGCTTGGATAGATTTATCTACCTTCTCGGTAGCCTGCATCGCTTTGTTATAGCATTCCCATGATTCATATTGACATCCATTTATGCATGAAATGCCATTTGGGGTAGGGAACTTCATTGAAAAGTGGTATATTGAGGTTACTACCCTCATGTCCTTCAGTACCGGTTTACCGAGGATTGCATTATGAGAGATGTCTTCGTCTATCACAATGAACCCAGCCATTTGGGTGGCCTTGCAGGGATCCACACCCAATGTCAATGGCAACTTAATCTTTCCCATGATTTGGACCGGGTTACCGGTGAACCCATATAGCTCATTATTAGTAGGCAGTAACTACTTATCCAGAAGCCCTAGTTTCTGGAATGTGGTGTATGCCAAGATGTTTACTGAACTTCCATTATCAATCAACACCCTGTGCACATTCATCCCACCAATACTCACGGTTACCACCAAGGCATCATTATGAGGGTGGTGAACCCACTTGGCATCCTCCTCAGTAAAGGAAATATCATCGGTTTCCCCTTTAAACAGCTTAGGGGGCCTTTCTGCAAGGTAGAAAACATTTGTATGGGGCTTCCCTCTAGCTTCCCGGGCATACCTATTCCTGGCATTCCAACTGGCACCCCCCAAGTAAGGGCCACCGAAGATGGTGTGGATGCTATTAGCTCGTGTAGTCCTATCACGGTTTTCCGGTGCTTTATCTTTATTGTCTCTCCCTTCCTTATACTTCTTAGCTTCTTGGGCCACAAATTATGTCAGGTATCCATTTCTAATCAATTCTTCAATTTGATCTTCCAAGTGCCTGCAATTGGCAGTCTCGTGGTTATTTGCCTCATGGAAAGCACAGTACTCTCCTTAGTCCTTCCTGCCTGGTGGGCTTGCCCGGTAGGGCTTCCGGAGTCGTCCCATCTTCTCATTTACTTCAAGAATATGACCGATTAGGACAGTCAAAGGAGTATATTCTGAATCGTTGAAAATTCAACCTTGGAGTAAGCTTGTCCTTGACAGAGACTTTGTCCTTGGTTGTATTGATAGCAATAGGGGCAGTCTTGTCATCATAACGATGGGCTCCCACACCGGCGGTACGACTACCGGAAACCTTCTTGTTGGAATCCCGGCTTTTAGGGCTATAAGAACGATTCCTCTTATTTATGTTCCAACCCCTAGAATTAGAATCCTTGGATAACTTTGCCATTGACTCTTCAATTACCTTGTGGCGTTCTGCTTGCTGGTAGAACTCAGCTAGTGTTGCAGGCTCTTCAGTTTGTAACTCCTTCCAGAATTCGGTTCCTGGCCAAACCCCGGCTATCAGGTAATTCTTAGAGTTTCATCGGAAGCCTTCTTTACCTTAGGCACTTGCTCATTAAACCTTTTAAATATTGCCTTAAAGTCTTACATTCATCTTGCTTGATGTTAGCCAGAGTGTTGACCGGTGGGGCATGGGCCACGGTAGCCCTAAAGTGGGAGATCAATTGGTCTCCCATCTTCCTCCAGGATTTAATGGATCCTTCAGCCAACCTTTTAAACCATTGGTGGGCATTCCCACTTAGAGTGGAGGCTAGTAGCCTGCATCTAGCCAAGTCCTCCACTTGATACACATCCATCTCCGTATTAAAACGGCTCAAGTACTCCACATGATCTGAGGAACCATTGAACTTCAGATCAGTATTCATCTTAAAGAACCTTAGCAAGGGTGCCTTCTTCACCTTCGTAGAGAATGGTGAACCGGCAATGACTCCAGACTTGAACTTTTTCTCGTCCTTGATTTTCTCCAAAGCCTTCTTCCAATCAGACATTTGGAACTGTCCATTCTCGCCATCTGAGAGCATATCACTTCTAGAATCATCATCTTCATAGGCTGTCTTGCTCTTCCTGGGTACCGAGCTCTAGTGTGAGCTGGAATCCTGGCCGGTACCCTCATCGGTAGGGACCCTGGTAGAGCGTGATTTCCTGCTCCTATGTCCAGAAGAGTGGCCACTGTGATATTCCCTAATTTTTGTAATGCTACAGTATTTTAATGAATAGTAATTTTGTGGACTTATGGAAAAAGATATGCAATTACTCTATGTGCGAATCGGAAAATGAACGAGTTGAAATCATATTATTGTTGTACTATGAAAATGAGTGACTGGAAATGATCACGGATTTTAAAGATTCTCGAGTATGGACTCTAAAGATTTTCGATTTCAATTGAGTCCTTATTGCATTGGATATTAAGGAATATGAAAATTTTAAAAGGATTTAAATTATAAGAAATTTGACGGAATTAGGTTAAACCTTAGAAGTGAACAAAGCAAAGGGATTACCACAGGAACTTGGATTGATAAACGAATCGTGATTAAACAAGTATGAAAAACCAAATAACCAAGATTAATATCATAATAAGGATATATATACTAAAATCATTAACACATTACGTAGAAAATCAAAAACAAGATTTATGGTGCAAGCTACATGACATCATGAGTTAGGCAACTTCCACTAGCTAATTAACCAAGGATTATTTAGAGAATGACTTGATAATTATCCGTATAAATGACACAAAATATCTACAAAAACTCTAGAATTGTCAACCAACACAAAAGAAAGAAAATCAAACACCAAGAACACTTCCCTTGGACGCTCTCGGCCAAGGCTCTTTTTCGAGAGTGAAATCCAACTTTCAACCATTCAAAAATCCCAAGATTAATTAGGTGAGTTCTATAATTCCTAATTAAGATACCCTATGAATTTTAGCTTCAAATTCCATTCCATTCTTGAGTTATAAAATCATGAAGTTGATGATGAATAGTAACTGCAAGAACTAACTTTGATTTTCTTGGTTTCTTTGGATGATCTAAGCTATACTAAGGTGATACAAGGACTATACAAGGTTTATTAAGGCTTGTACACACTCTAAGGAAGGTATAAAAATCCTTACTCTTTTGAGTTTATGGTTGATTATGATTGGTTTTTAGGTTAAACTAGTATAAAATGTGAAATCATGGTTATACAAGTGTTTATAATTGTTTTGATTGAATATGAAAGCGTATTGTGCTTGTAACTATGGCTGGTATGATGACCACATGGTGAATGGAATGAGATATGTGTTGGATGATGGGTTTGGAGGGGTGAAAATTTGGAAAGTATGAAAATATAGCCGTTATAATGCCCGATTTTCGTTAAAACAGAAACTACCTTGTTTAATGCAGAAAATTTCGAACTGGTCAAGGTCAGTAGGATGTACCAACTAGTCATGATAAGATAGAGCTTGGTTCATAGATCGTTTTGATATAAAGAACGTAAAAATATGATGAACGGTTTAGGAGAAAAGTGAGTTTTAGTGAAAGTCGTTCGGAAAACCGAGAATCCCTAAATGTGTTAACTTTGAAGTCATGGACATTATATTTAAATGTCTTTGGTATGGTTATACAATGATTAGGGGATAAAATGAGCTAAGTGGTTAAGGTAATTGTTGTTAGTAATATTAATTTATAATGGGATATATTTCTAACGGTGATTCTTTTCGTTTCTATAGATACTCTAAACGAACTTCGGATCGCTTCTACTCGACTTAGAGACCAAGGCGATTCCTTATATCTTTACTTTGATAAATTGTAAGGTTCCTGGAAAATGGTTTTGCTAGATATATATGTGGTTCTGTGAGTATTATACTGCTAGGGACATGTCTCCCTGATTCCTGTTATTACTTGATATGGATATGGATAGTGCAAGATACCTTACTGACAAAAAGGGTTATATTATGTATAAAGATATGATAATATTGATATTAAATAATAAGTTATATTTATGAGCGACCGGGAGCCAGAAGGATAGAGTATATATATGATGATATTATGAATAGAAAACAAGTATCTACTGGTATAAATACGAACAGGAAATATATATTACAAAGGATATTTTCTTCCATTTGTTTTAAAGAATATTAAAAGTACTAAATATGATTTTAAAAGTCAAGGGTTTCTTCAATATGCAAGGCTCCCTGGTCAAACTCTGTTAAAACAGATTCTTTGCTGAAATCTTAACTCTGAAGTTTATTCAGAATTTATAAAAGGGTAAAGTGGGTAATGGAAAATGGAAATTATGAAGGGGTATCCTTCAGAATAAATTACAATAACAACTTTTATAATGGGGATTCTAACATTTTGGGCTGAGGTTAATAAAGTCCAGCATTCAACACTCTATTCCGGCCCATGTGTTGCCAAAGGAGGATTGTGGTGAAATTTCCTCAAGGGATGATGACTGGAGTGGATCATTCCTTCTACTAGTAGTAAATTGGGAACAGGTACGAATAGGGCGACTGATCATTGTCCTGACGTATCTGGCTATAGGGAAGATCCCCGAAATTCTTAAAGGAATTGTTCGCAATTATATTATATTGATAATTTGAAAAGAAGGAACTATCATGGAACAATGGAATATATCAAATGATTAGAAAAGAAACTAATATTATATTTTTATAAATAAAAGGGATGTAATGTAAAAATGAATAACAAGCAAGTTTATATTGGTGTATTACTGCGCAAACAGGATATAGCTTCTTATGGAAATAATTTATTTAATTACCTTTTAACTTCATCTTTTATATTATATTAGAACATTGTTCGTTTTACAGATAACAAATGTTTCCGGGATTGTTATGAAATGATTATATGTTTTACTTCATAATGGTTTAAAAACTTTATCTTGCTAAGCTATTATAGCTCACTCTTGCTATGTTTATATAACAGCCATATCAGATGTCGCCGATACGTCGTACAACACCCCGGAAGAGGGTAAGGGCAGGGCTATATGATAGAGAGTTGTCACCCATTCCTGAGGTAGCTTATCTATATATATTCAGGGTATGAGTAAACGTATGTAAGTTAATTAATAAGGTTGATGTAATATACTTTTAGTTGTTGATATGCATCCTGTAGAAGTATTATTCAGCAACACTACTTAAATGGTATTCTGGGTTTGTAATAATAACTTTATCTTAACTGTTATTATTGATGTATGTTGTTCTCTGAGCATATGACTAGTGTGTAATGTTATAAGTGTGGGGTCAGTGGTGTGAGTATAAAATGTTTTTAAACTATTCAGAATGTCAAGGGTATAATATGATTAAATGAAAATTAGATCATGATGACCTGGATTCCTGACCCCGGCCCTAGGTCTGTCACAGCCACTTTGTCTATAACTCCTCCTGCCATCAGATTTAGACCTTCTGGAATTACTCCTTAGGGGTACCGAGTGGGATCTCTCCTTGTGTTCCCGGGAACCCTGAGTGTGGGAACCCCCATTACCATCTCTTCGATCTCTGTTTCCAGTATGTCCCAGTTTATGACGAAGGTCCTTGTTGGTCAGCTTTTTGCCTATTCTGTCAAAGACACTCAGGCTTCTAGTGGGTGAGCCTTCGGTACCCTGGGCTTCCGGGTCATCCGATTGGTCACCCTCATATTCTTCTGCCTCAGGCTCTCCTGCCTCTTCTTCATCAGATGGAACATAGTCTGTATTGTTCTCAACATTATCCTCAGACTCGAAAATCAGCTTCATCGAAGTCACGTTCTTCTTTTTTGACTTCGACTTACAATTCTTTTGCCATCTTTTCATTTTCTCGGAACCTTTTTCCAAGCTGTTAACTCTTTCATTCATCGTGACCAAATAGTCCATAATGTCTTTGTTTCAAACATCACCATTGTCACCTTTGTTTCGTCCATTACCGTCCTGAGACGGTGTCCTATCACTATCGGATTTGTCACTCGCCAATTGTTGTGGGAGAAATTTGTCACAACAAATTAAGGAGGCCGTTGCTGGAATAGAGCCAATGAATACCGAATCGTCTAACTGCCCATAAAGGCTCACAGCTAGAGATTAGAGACCAGCCGCCCAGAAAGGCTCATGACTAGGAGTTACCGAAGAACACGGGAGGTGGTTCTTCGGAGGATCGGACTGGATTTACGGGAATTAAAGCTCAATGACCGAATGTTGGCCTGCCAAGAACCCTAATTGTGGAGTGTCACACAAGAGTATACGTGCTCTATGCTTACTCAAGGTGTAAAAATGTGTCTAAAAACCCCGTAAACTGCCTACATACTCCTATTTATAGGAGATCAAGCCCGTATGTAGTTCCTGAATGATATGATCGATTATTTATGATGAATTATCCTCTCTCCAATGGGATAATGACTGTTATTTATGATATAAATCATGTATGATGTATATAATCACGTTTCCAAGCTGTTTTAGGAGTTTAGGATGATTATCCCTTGTATTTATCATGATTTTATGTGATTTAATCAAGTATATATGACATATATCCTCTAATAACTGAAGATTTATCTGATTAGAAGTGTAAATCAACTGTAAAGACGTGCTCCTAAAAAGTAGGAGGTCTGCCTTATCCAAATTGGCAGCCTAATCAGGCTTCCGGCGGAAGCTGGGGGTACCGCCCGGTGGCTGGGCTCCGGTAACCCCTCCGGTAACCCTAAAACGGAAGTTGTTCTAGAAGCCCTATTGGATGGTTGGCAATGGTTATAGGTTATCCACAAAGGGGTGCCCTTGGGACCCTAAACCCTATACTCGCCTACTGCTCTGTACATGGTAACCCCTAAGGCTGTCATGGTCCCTTGGAAGCCTGCCAGATCACTTATTTTCCTCATGGGTCTGGACCCTAATCCTCTAGTGGGCCTAAATCTAACTCATGCAAGATTTTGGTCACAACAAATGCCTATAAAACCAAAAATCAACTTGCATTCCGGCAACACAGAAGTGCCTTGCTTGTTCAGTAGTAAATGAGCATGAATATACCTGCAGCTATAGTGGCTTTCATTCATAAGGTCACCAAGCCTTTTCAGCTTGTCTTCTTCACTGCAATAACAGAATCACAGTTCTTAAGATTTTGACGGTTGAATCCTAATTGTTAGAGCTGAAACTTACGAGATCATAGGTGTATCGTATATCACCAATTGACATCAAAGCCACGCACAATATATTTAAAACTTTTTTTGTTTAAGTTTTGTATTTGTATAAAGGGAAGGTACAGTGTGGAGTTGATCCCATGCCCTTTGTCATGGGGGAGGGTAGCTTTAATGCAGATGTAAAAACGATTACCATAACCTAGTGAAAATCAGATTGAATGTCATCTTTATCCTAAAAATTGAAGGGAAATAATTTAATATTTAGATTGTTTGAAAGCCTGTATCAAGATGTCACAACTGGGAATTCTACAATTGATGACAACAGAATGGGGAGAAAAGTAATAAAACAAAAGATAAATTGAACACACGCCAATTGAAGAAATCCACAAAATGATCCAGGCCAATTGCATTCGAGTGTTTGAGCTGGTAGAAATATTTACTCGAAAAGGTACTGTCTTAAGGATTCAAGCGCAAATCATCATAAGGTGCCTAACAAATAGCTAGCTAGAGACGTAGTAGTAAACATAAATTTTACTCAAAAGTTACTACAAAACTTCAAGTAACACGTAACCAATTTGTAAACGAATGCATACCTAGAAAAATGAAACATCTAGAAGTAAGAATCATTATCTGAGCCAAGCAGGTGTATAGAGGCCTGCTCATTTGACTTACCTGGACTAACTTGAAGGTCTTGGTTGCTTTAAGCACATCCTAAGAAGAAGTGGAATTTACAAAAACCACCACACGAAGATTTTCACTGATAATATTTTCAATATCATAGGATGTATATGGTTCTTCATTCAATAGCTCCTGTAGAGCACAGGAACTTTTACAAGTTGATCAAGTGGGAAGAAAAAATTGTTTCTTGCAAACAAAAACGGTTCTGAAGAGATGTAACTAATAATTGTAAAACCGAACACATAATCCAATTACTAATATTTTTAAAAATTTAAAAAATAAACATGTTATTATCTGAGATCATTCTAGGGATAATATATCACCGGACAGCAAGACCAGGATCATTAGACCCTCGACTCTCTGTAAATGCTACACATAACCCTTCCACATCAGAAAGAGTTTTCACGTCAGATTTTGCTTCTTGAGGTTTCTGTCCAAGCTTAATAGCAAGAATAATCTGCAAATACATCAAGAATTAATATTTTGTACAAAATCAAATTTGACAAAAACAAACTCGATTTGCAGATATTTTTAACTAATCTACGCAGGAGCAAAACACACCGGCATACGTAGATGCACATGAAAGTAGTATTATTTAACCAGATAAGCAGCATCTATGGTTTCATAAACCAAAGATCATCCAACAAGGAATATGTGGTAAAAGCACACAAATAGTATTTGAACCTGAAAAGACTTACTGGCAATATGCGACACAGGTCAGCAGAACTAGTAGGATGGAAGGTTTAGCTTAAATGCTCATGTGAAACAAACAAATTTAAACACAGCACATCCAGAACTAAGCAAACTGCCAAAGTATGCAAATATATCATGGCCATGGGAGAACAAGTAGGCACGGATCAAAAATTCCAAATGAAGGAAAATGGAGGAGTGAATTAATTCTATTATTTTAAGGAAGGATAGAAACAATCGAGTACTAAAGAATGAGCTATTACAAAAGACCCTCCAGCTGGAAGTTCCACATCAGTTCCACGTATAGGGTTTAAATCAATTAGCTCTGCAAAACCAGCTCTGTTCTGGCCATGACGGAAATAGCTTGTTGAGTGAAGAAAAGTACCAACCACATACGTACTAACCATGAAGTACCCCAGCCACTTAATTGCACACCACGAAGTACCCCAAAAATAATACTGAGATGTTTATAAGTGAAACAAATAATTATATTGTGCACCCTCGAGAAATACAACTTTAGCTGTACATTAACATGAAGAAGGGCAATGGCCTAGGAACCCCCCTGGTTATTGGTAAAATTTATAAACGATGTCATGGAGGGTTAATCATATATTATATGTTTACCTACAGAAAGGATTGTCTTTTATGACTGTAAAATCAATACTGTAACACTGATGCCATTTAATAGAATACGACAGTGTGGATGATCAAATTACAAGTCTATAAGAAAGCAGATATATAGTAAACTCACGATAAAATAGTACAATTCATCTTAAATCTTTTGAAATAGTAACAGGCAACAGTATACCTCTACAATCTTCAGAATAACAGTCATGTAAGCAATAACCCGACTGTTGTTGCCACTTCATTCTTGTTCAAATCCAGGGAGAGAGACCAGACTCTCGGCGTACTTGACCGCACATCTCATTCCACTACTAAGATTGAAAAAAACCTTCTTAGTCTCTCTCTTTTTATAGTTATAACGAAAGCTGTATCGACCAACATTATTTCTACTAATTACAAACTCTCTGGTACCCAGATAGCGAGCAACCCAGTCGAACATTTTAGTCCAAGACACCTTCTCGCAAGCATCATCCAATATGTAGAGAGCTAATCCATCACTGGATTGAAAGATCATAGCAACATAACCTTCAAAATCTAGAACATTTGACTGTACATAATGTCCAAACTTGGGAAACGAATATAGTTGAAACACCTCGCTGTGCAAGTCAAACGCCAGTAATTCTCCCCCACTTTCCATATATAATACCCCAGTTTTAGCATGAACCAATTTTGAGTTGCAAGGCCAAAAACTTTTTAGCAGTGTATTAGGAATTTCGATATTTTTCCAAGAATTAGCATTTGCGGAATACAACTCCGCTTCTGGTAGATAGGTAATACCGGGAAATTTTTTAAACACAATCCTAAGAAGTTTGTAGTCACTGGAAATAGGATCAAAACCTAAACCTATATGAACGTTATGAACGTTGCTTCCGGATAGTTGTTTGTTGGGAGTAGGAATTAACTTGAACTGTTTAGTTGACGGATTCCATATATATATAACAGAACTATCAAAATTGGATAAACAAACAAGACCATCACAAGAATTAATGTAACTTATACCAGTAACACGTGATGGCAGGTAGAGCCTAACGATGTCTTGATGATGAGTATCATGCACTTCAATGTATTTGTCGTTTTCCGTGTAATTTAGTAAAACAGCTTGTTTCTTGCGGGCATTGGCCATGTGAGTTCGGACGAAGCTAGTCCTTGATATAATACATAGCCACAGTTTGCAAACTGATTTGAAGCAGACGAGTGATTTTACTGGCAGCCGTGAAAGTATATTGAAGATTAATTCTTCAGGTAAATAATATTTACGCCTTCTCGTTGTGGCCATAGACCCCCAACGATAGAGCCCTGATATAATACATAGCCACAATTTGCAGACTGATTGGAAGCGGACCACTGATTTTACGGGCAGCCGTAAAAGTATGTTGAAGATTAATTCTTCAGGTAAATAATCATTACACCTTCTCGTTCTGGCCATTGACCCCCAACAATGAAGACCTAAGGCCGTGAATCTCAAGTTTGCAAACAGTTGTTCAATTCCTAATATATATAATACTAAGCCTATAACACGGACTACCATATATTGTTATCATATATTGTTATTGTGAATTAATATATACATTATTTAATTTAATATAAAATTTTAGTTTATTTTAATAAATTTTATTATTTATTCTAAATTTACATATGTATTTAATATAAAATATGTTTTATTATTTAGTTTAAAATTCTAGAAAATTAAAAAAATCGATTGAGACGATATTAGAGCCACCTAAACTCCCGCTATCCTCCTTTATATATATATATTGATTTCATGATATAAATAAATATCATTAATTTAATGTTAATTTTAAATTTATTGTTGAAAATCTTAAGAATTTAATAGATATTTTTTTTAAAAAATTATTTAGTATAACTTAAAATCATAGAAGAAAGAATCGTAGGAAGAAGTGCGTGAGGACGATGATTCTAATCAAGATATAATTGAAAACGTTTCTAATTCTATAAAACATTTGGTGTTTATTTTTAATAAATTATATATAATTTAATTGAATTTAGAATTTTTAACACGTTTTTAATTTTTTTAAAATTACATTTTTGTGTCTTATTCGTAAATTTTGTTATTTATTAAAAATAAATTAATATTTTTAATACAATTTTTTTAACTTGTTATTTTTAGGAAGGTGTTAACAATTTTTTTGAAAGATATTAACCAACCAACTAACCATCATATATTAATTATTGTGAATTAATATATTATTTATTTGATTTAATATAAAATTTTAAAAAAATTATTATTAATTTTAAATTTACATATGTTCTATACTTAATTTAATGACAAAAATAAATATCATTAATATAATGTTATATTTAAATTTATTGTTAAATATCTTAAGAAGTCAATAGATATTTTTGAAAAATTATTTAGTATAATCTAAATCGTAGAGAAAAGAATCGTAGGAAGTGTGTGCGGACGATGATTCTAATCGGGATATAACTGAAATCGTTTATAATTCTATCAAACATGTGATTTTTTATTTTTAATAAATATTATATATAATTTAACTGAATTTAGAATTTTTAACATATTTTTTAATTTTTTAAAAATATAGTTTTGTTCCTTATTGGTAAATAATATTTTAAGAATTCAATAGATATTTTTTAAAAATTATTTAGTATAACATAAAATCGTAGAAGAAAGAATAGTAGGAAGAAGTGTGTGCGGGCGATGATTCTAATCGGGATATAACTGAAAATGTTTATAATTCTATAAAACATATGGTTTTTCATTTTTAATAAATTATATATAATTTAATTGAATTTTGAATTTTTAACACATTTCATAATTTTTTAAAATAAATTTTTGTGCCTTATTGGTAAATTTTGTCGTTTACAATAATTAAATTAATATTTTTAATACAATTTTTTTGCTCATTATTTTTAGGAAGGCGTTAATTTTTTTTTAAAAGACGTTAAACAACCAATCAACTAACCAAATATACATTGTTTTGCATTTAATAGTATAGTACAAAATAATAAATAAATAATTTTATTTGTATATTTCAATTATTTCAGTGCTTGGACTCAACTCAATGCGTAGATTTTATTAGATTACTTTAACAATTTTTATTTTACACTTATTTTATTTTTGAATTAGTTCTTTTAGGAAGTTGTTGAAATTTTCTTGAAAAGGTGTTAGTCAAGGAGTTACATTAACAAAATAAATCATGTTTGCTTGTAATAATGGCCAATATAACATAGTTTATTACGTAATTTTTTTATTTATACTTTAAACTCCTTGTCAACATCTTAATGAATTCTTGTGAACAAATATAACTAAAAGAGTATGTAATTGAATATTAATTGGAGTGTAATTAAAAGAGTTTGTTATTAAGTAAAATAAAATTTTATATGCATTTTAATTTATTTTTCCATTTTTGGAAGGTGTTAACAAATTTTTTGGAAGGTGGTAACCAACCGACCAATTATACCGTGTTTCGCTTATAATAGTATAGTATAGATTTTTTTCTAAACCTAAATTCCAGTCATCGTAGGAATCTAGAACTTTTAGGAAAAAATGACAAAAATGACAGGTTTCTGAATTTTTTTTTACAAAAATATCCGATTTTCAAAAAGTGTGCAAAAATACCCGATGAAATACGCATTTGCCTAGGATACGAATTCATAATTTTTTTTTTAAATCCTACCTGGGTTACGCATATAATTTTTTTTTAAAAATCCTACCTGGGTTACGCATATGCGTAACCCTTGAATACCTAACTGTACCATTCGTGTTAAATAAATCCAATTGCCACTAAGTGGTGGAACAGATTGGTGGAAAAATAATAAAACTAAAAAACTAAGTGGTGGAACAGATTGGTGGAAAAGAAGACTGGTGGAAACAAAAATAAAACCAAAAAATTAAGTGGTGGAACAGATTGGTAGAAAAGAAGATCGGTGGAAAAAAAGACTGGTGGGAACAAAAATAAAACCAAAAAACTAAGTGGTGGAACAGATTGGTGGAAAAGAAAATAAAACCAAAAAAAAAAAATTTAATTTGACTGGCGCTGGCGGAAGTAAGGAGAAAAAAACTAACATTGAATGGTGCTGACTTGGTCAATTGGTGGAAAAATTTGGACCTCATTAAAATAACATTTAAAAATTTTAAAAATACTTTTTAAATTAAATTTAGGGGTTAAACAATTATCTTTTGGGTTCAACGTTTCCATTTTGGGTTTTAGAAATATTCGGAAGGAAGAATAAACCATATACAAACTTTTTGGGGTTTAGGGTACCCTAGACCCTAAACCCTAACATATCCTGTTAGCGTTTAAAAATCAGGCCGTCGGATTTAATTTTTTAATTAAAATATTTTAATTTAAAAAATTCAATTTTAATTAAATTTAGGGGTTCAACAATTAACTTTTGGGGTTCAACGTTTCCATATTGGGTTTTAAAAATAAACAACCCTAAACCCTAACATATCCTGATTTTTAAACGTGATAGCGTTTAAAAATCAGGCAGCCGGATTCAATTTTTTAATTAAATTTAAAAATTTAAATAATAGAATTTTAATTAAATTTAAAAATTTTGGGGGTTTAATTTTCCCATATTTCAATTGCGTATCAGAGCTATACCCCACCCCAATTTGCGTATCAACTAGACAGATATGTGCCAACCACCAGAACTTTACAAGATATACACATAATGGAAATGCTTATTCAGGGGTTCCTCATTTGTCATATGCGTAACCCATGCGATTTAAAAAAAAAATTGTGAAGTACCCTGATACGCATTTGGAAAATGCGTATCCCACCGGGTAATTTTGCGCACTTTTTCAAAATCGGGTATTTCCGTCAAAAATTTTCAGAAAAAATCTATTTTTGTCTTTCACCCAACTTTTCGTTCCAATTCAAATTTAAAACTAGCATGAAACCCCGTGCAAAGCACGGACACCATTTTAATTCATATAATTCGAATTTTTTATTTTTCAAATATATGACTTGTAATTTTGAAATACTATATACTAACGATGTGATTTATCGATTATTTATGAAAAGTGATATTATCTTAAACTTCTTACTTAAATTTTATTTATGATCATGACAGTATAATCATACCTAATAATCTAAAAAAATAACTTCAAAAGAGTGAAAGACTGAACAATTCGCAGTTTCTAAAATCTAACCATGCGTTAGTAAATTCACATGTGTTATATATTTTGGCAAGTGTTAAAATAAGAAATATACTGAAATGAGAAGTGAAAACAAATTTTAGGCTTTTATATTTTATATCTATATTTAATTTCAGCCACATATTCAAACATAATTTACTTCTTCACCTCCACCTTCATATATGCTCCTTCCAATTTCGGCGACCTATAACACCATCACTTGTAATACTCAACTATTATCACCACCTTTTTCTCTATTTATGTATTCCATTTATCATCAACATTCATGATCTCACACTCACATACACACACACACACACACACATAGGCAAGTGATCAAATAGATACCAAAATTAAAATAGAAACCAAAACTAAATTAAGCCCTTAGATCAATCTAATCAAATGGCACCCTAGAAGCACCACACACAATTAAAATACAACCCCATACATAATCCCACATAATCCCTGTTTTATTTAAAAAAAAGGTGTTATTTACATGATATTAATATTATAGTAGAATTTATAAAAAAAATATTATTGAATATATTTTGAAATCTAACTTCACTTTATTTTTCTCCATCTCCCAACGATCAGTTTGCACACCATATGTGCTATATTCCGACGCGATTTAGAATTTTTTTAATTTAGTTTCTAATTTTTAGTCTAAGAGTGGTTTCTATTAAAGTAAAACCTTATATATATAATATGTGTGTTTGTGAAAGAGAGAGATATGAAGTGTGTGTATAAACCATCATCATTCTGCAATTTCTTCTTGTCATCAAATTGACTTACGAATATGTTTATCATCGAATTCCAGTCACATTCCTAATCACGCCCCCTCTAACTCAGTCATTGATGTGTCAAATATACATAACCGCAAGCGCACGGTGTCTATTGTAGTAGATACTAGCAAATACGGGTCGATTCCTCAAGGAGACAGTTTCAGTTTCAATTCAATTAATATTAATTGTTTCTAGTCACAAACGATTATTAGAGGATTTTATTAACTACTAAAACAAATTTAACAAAGGTTTTAAATCAATTAATTAAGGGATCTAGGGCAATTCAGGTTCACCATGCTTACACCAAACAAATCACAAAGGTATAGCTTTTTAATGGGGTTAAGTAATTAAAGCAATGGTTAATCTTTTTCAAGCATTAACACTCTCAGAATATCTAATGATGCTTTCACACTCACCTTCAATTCTGCTAATTGTATGTAAGCCTCTAGTAGTAAAATCTTTCGATCTATTACTCCAATTGCAATCAATTAATCCGTGGTATTGCGCAATTACACAAATTAAGAATTAGAACATATCAATCAGAATTACTCTTTACCCATCAATCTACTAATCAAATTAAACCCAAATCATGGTGCAAACATGGCTCCCCTTGATACCCTAGAATTAAATTACTCACTCATTCTAGGATTAAAACTAACAATGATAATCAAGAAAGCCATAATAAACATGTAATTAATAAGGAGAAGATAAGAAATACCTGAAATCTTTGAATAATGAAGAACAATTAAATCCAAGAATTAAATTGAGCTTGCAAAGATGAAGAGAAGAAAATAAAACCTTAGCTTTTAATATTAAGAAGTATGTAAAAATTGTGTGTCCAGGATCCCTTACAATGTATCCCTAGAAGTGTTTATATAGACTCTAGAAATCTTGCCCAGCAAGGAAACATCCTAAAATACAATTAGAATTCAATTTAGGTACCAAAAGCTGCCCAAAATACAATTAGAATTAGAAAAAGGGCAAAACTGGAATTTTTCTGCTTGGCTTATCATAGAACACGTGCGCGAATTAATTCAGCATGTCTCCAGCACCTGATTTCTTCCTAAGGTTGTAGAAAATCTCCCAAGCTTCGCGTGAGCTGTAAGATCACTGAAAACGGACTTCTAGAACTCCAGATATGGCCAAAACAGTGTGGACTGCGCAACCTTCCCGGAAAATCCGAATTTAAATCAATTAATCCTCCAAACACGATAAAAGCATCAACCTTAATCAACATTCTCGTAAGTCTGCACAACTAAGCAAAATACATCAAAACTACAAGAAACTTGAGTCCAAGACAATCAATTTAAGCCGATTTAGAATGCTTCAAGTAGATATAAAATCCACTTATCAAACACCCCCAAACTTAAACTGATGCTTGTCCTCAAGCATTAACAATTACAACTAACTGATTAGTACCACTTCCGTAGGTGATCACGGTTGCATTTGGCATATGCAACAAAAACTTGATGTGTCAAATTATACCTAACCGCAAGCGCACGGTGTCTATTGCTAGTACAGATGGCAAGCGGGTCGAATCCACAAGGAGATAGGTTCTACTAATTCCTTTTCAGTTATCGTTAATTGTTTCAAGGGTCAGACGAATATTGGAGAATATTAATTAACTAATTAAACAAGATTAACACTAATTAAACAGATGATAAACAAATTATTTAAAACCTAGGGCAATCAGGTCCACCATGCTTACACAATTGGCTCTTAAGCTAAAGCAATCAATGTGATCCTATAACTAGAGTATGTTAATCTCTTTCAAGCATTAACACTCTCGAAACATTCAACACAATTAACCACTTTTAGTAATTCAATCAATCAGGTAATTAGAGTCAAGTTAATCTCTTCCAAGCATTAACGCTCTCAGAAATCCAATGATGCTTCCGCACTCAAATTCAATTCTGCTAATCGTATGTGTGCCTCTAGTAAGTAAATCCCTCGATCCATACCCCTATTTGCATATAATTAATTCATGATATCGGCCGATTACACAAATTAATGATTAAAACATATCAATCAGAATTAACCATAACCAATCAAACCACTATGAAAATCATGCCAATATTAGTGCAAACATGGCTTCCCTTTAAGCCCTAGAAATAACTACTCGATAATAATTAAATAAATAAAACAACTAGTAAAACAAGAAAACATAATTAAACTAATAAGAACAAAGAAAAGATTAAGAGAACAAAACCTTCAAACTTCAATGTTGTCACCCAAAAGAAGAGTCATGGTGTTTCTCTACATCTCCAACTAATAATAATAATCTACTCTAAACTATATTATCTGATCTAATATTACCTCCCCTTATTACAATGGTAGGATGTGTTTAAATAGGCTCTAAAAGTCTTGCCCAACAAGAAAATACCAAAACAGAATTATAATAGAATTTCTGCAAGATACGTTTCCTAAACTGATTCTGTTTTTTAAAGAAAATTCGTGGCTGACTTTTCTTCAGATTTTCTGGAATGTTCCAAACGTAATTGGACCTCTGGACCACCTTAGAATGATAGAGAATCTCGTTATCTTCGCGTGGACTGCTTACAGGACTCAAACGGACTTCTAGAGCTCAAGATATGGCCAAAACAGTGTTAAACAGCCCGTGTAGCCCAATAATACGAATTTCCTTCAATTTTATCTCCAAAATAGCTCTTTTTGCTCCAAATCCTTCCAAGTCATGAATTCTTTATTTCCTACAATAAAACAATCAAATCTATTAAATAAAAATCCAAATCAATGCAAAACACAATAAATATGAGAATAAAATCATCTAAAATATATTCTATCAAACATCCCCACACTAAGCATTTGCACGTCCTCGGGTAAATAAGTGAAATAAAAACTAAGTCCTAACAAACATCACTTTCTTAGATGACACGATTGCATTGAGCATATGCAACAAGCCGTTAAACCCCTAGGCAGCCCTAGTAGGACGAGTGTTGTCTCGTGAGGGTTTATAGTGAATATACCCACAAAATTCATCTAACCATGCAAAAGATCAATGCTAACACAACACCACACACACAAGTCCTCTCATGCCACATCAACTTAAGAATCAAAGCAAACATACGATGTCTTGGTGTCAAAAGTGCAAGTATTCACGTAGTCTACTCAACCAACATGCAGAAGGTCATAAAAATTCATGTCAAGTGTAAAAATAGTTGGTAATCATGCTAAGCCCACAAGAAATACATCTTTAAGTCTAAACCTGGGATCTCCTATGCCAAAACAAGTAATAACTCACCTTTCACTCAAAAACGAATATTCACTCAAGAACAAGGTTAAGTGTATCACTCAATTCCAACAAAATCATAAACACAACTTGACACTCGCAATCAATCTCACTCTCAACACAACATATATCACTGATGACAATCAAAAGGTCTTTATTCGAGTTGTAGCGTGGGCTAGGGACCAGGTATGTCAAGTAAAGCTAAAATAGGTTAAATGTCAAAAGCTAGTACCCAACAATAATCATTAATCAATTCCCTTTCTATTAAAACCACAAATACTTCCCCACACTTGATTTTTCAATAACCCTTACATAATAACTTGACTAGTCGAATGAAGAAGGATCATACAAACATAAGAATGCTCTCAAATTTATTTATTTTTTTTTTGTTTTTTTTTCTTTTTTTCTGTTTTTTTTTCTGAGAGCTAAGGAATAAGCACAATGATCCATAGATATTATTATGAATTTCGACTAACAAGCATCAACCAAAATCAATATTCCCCAATGGTATGATCATCAATAACCCCCCCCCCTTTTATGAACACCTTATTACTCCCTTAAGCACGATACTAGCCTTTGACAATTTAGGTTCAAATTCAATGTAAGGCCAATAGAATAAAAAGGATAATGGCAAGTAATGTGGTGTGTCACCAAAAGAATAGGATTAAGCTCAACGGGTTAACTAATTGATCATGTTTAAAAGGTGTGGAAATATGGGAAATACGAGGTTAAACCTAAGTGCCTTTATCATCTCATCATCAAGTAATGTCATTGATGGGTAAAATTATGTCTAACCGCAAGCGCACGGTATCAATTGTAGTAGATACTAGCAAATACGGGTCGAATCCTCAAGGAGACAGTTTCAAATTCAATTCAATGGTTATCAATTGTTTTTAGTCACAAACGCTTAGTTGAGAATTTTGTTAACTACTAAAGCAAATTTAACAAGGTTTTAATTCAATTAATTAAGGGATCCCTTAATTAGACGACACTCATCAGACGACACTTCGACGAAAAAGCGTTGGCTGAAAACTTCACACAACGGTTTTTTTTACAAGCTTTTCGTTGTATTGTCTGATCATGAACTTAACAACAGTTTTAGAAACTATCGTCTAGAAGCTCAAAATAGACATACATTTTACAACGGTTTTTGAAAGTGGTGTTGTCTAACAGATGGTCTTACAAAGGTCCTCAAAACCGTTGTAAAACTTAGACAACTGTTTTTATCTGGTATTGCTTCAGATGCAGTCAGACAACGGCGACAAAATACTATTGTCTGATTTTAACAACGGTTTTTAAAAGCATTGTCTAAAGAAAATTCAGACAATGCTTTGAACAATGCTTTCAAAAATCGTTGTTAAAATCAGACAAGTGTTTTAATAAACGTTGTATAAAATGTAATCAGATAATGGTTTGTGAATACTGTTGTCTGAATTGCATGCAACACACAATGGTTTTGTACTCTGAGTTCTTTAACTCTCACACAAGCGTTTGGTAGTTAAAAACCGTTGTCTGATTTGACAGTAGGAAAAAAAAATTGACATACTGGACACCCCTGCCAAAACATACCAAACATCAAAGGCAATACAATGCCATACCAAACAAACATCAGGCAACAAAACATCAATCAAGAACTGTTATGTTCAAAGTAGCAAACAGAATTATCATATTACAAAGTTTATGTAATTAAAAGTACATAAATTAAATTTCATCAAGAAAGTTGAATTGTTTCGCCTACGACATCTCGCATGTAGCTATGTTCCTCTTCCTCGAGTAAATCAGCATCGGGTAAATTGGGCACAAAACAGTCATTCTCAAGTTCTACTTCCACGGATCCCTCATTTTCATCATCATTATCTTCATAGTACTTTTTCTCGGGTAGTTTCAACACCACGGACCATAATTTATCAAGAGGATCGTCGATGAAACAAACTTGCTTAACATGTTTTGCTAACACAAATGGATCGTTTGAAAACCCCAGCCTATTCAAATTAACCAATATATAACCCAAGTCATCTTCCTTGACCCCTTTGTTTATATCTACCCACTTGCACCGAAAAACAGGGACCCTAAAGTAGTTATAGTCCAACTCCCATATACTTGTTATAACTCCATAATATGTATGTGATGTGTGCTCAATATTTTGATCCTTACCCTGCACTATCATTGTATCAGCTTCAACGCACACACCACTACATTGAACTTGACGCGTATCATCACGATCCTTGGTAGCAAAGGTAACTCCGTCGATTTTGTAGCCGCTGAACGTAGGCACAGCCTTGTTAGGCTCATCTGCAATCCATCTTATCTCCTGCGATATCTCTTTTTCATCAACCAAATCTGAAGCAATCTTAAAAAAAAAAAATACAAGTTACACAATGATTAATATGAGCAGTAGTTTGTAAAAATGCAGAAAACTATTACTATACACACATAATACCTTTTCTTTAAACCATTTTGGGAATTTCTTATTTTGTTTGTTCTTCAGCCACATTTCATCATTTTCATGTTCCGGATATTTGGTCATTAAAAATGCCATGTGTTCACTGCATTTAAGTAAAAGAGACTACATAAATAATGAAATAATGACATAAAATATGGACTGGATTTTTCTAGTTAAAAGGGTGCAGAAAATGGTAAATGTAATGAAAGTAATTTTACTTACTCAAAATATGGCCTAACAGCAGTAGTATTTTGTAGAACACATAAATGTGCTACGTGCAAATCAGTGCTGCTCGGGGTTATCACAGTTGCACCGGATAATGGCCTGCAAATGCCATCCTTGGTATGTCTACCATTTTTAGGTACCCCAATAGTTGTTTCTTCATGGTCCACCAAACATTCAACCGCCTCTTCCGCAATATAAGACTCAGCAATGCAACCTTCTGCACGAGCCCGATTCCTTATATATCCCTTAAATGTCTTCATGTATCTCTCAAAAGGATACATCCACCTAAGGAAAATTGGTCCACAAAGCTCAACTTCTCTTACAAGATGAACCGAGATATGAAACATTAAATCAAACAAGGAAGGGGGGAAGTATTTTTCAAGCTTGCACAAAGTTTCTACCAGTTGCGACTGCATTTTCTCCAACTTATCAACCTCAATGACTTTACTGCAAATTGCCTTAAAGAAGAGGCAAAACCTGATAATAGTGTTCCTGACCTGTTTTTGCAGTGACGATCGAATCGCAATTGGGAGCAAGTGATGCAGAATCATATGACAGTCATGAGATTTCATTCCTATAAGTCGAAGATTTTCCATTGAAACTAGACTTCGAATATTTGAACAAAAACCATCAGGCAACTTCATGCCAAGAAAGGATGAGCAAACAGCTTTTTTTTCAGAATGAGTTAAATTCCAAGATGCCAATGGTAACTTCTCTTTTTTTCCAGGAGTTTTTGGCCTTAGTTCTGTTCTTATTCCCATTTCGGCCATGTCAAGACGGACTGATTCCTTGTCTTTTGTCTTCTTTGGTATATTAAGCATGGTACCAAGTAAAGCTTCGCATATGTTTTTCTCGATATGCATCACATCGAGAACATGCCTAACCGGTAAAAACTTCCAATACTCAAGCTCAAAGAATATAGAAACCTTCTTCCAAACTGGTCGAGCATCACCTTTCTTCAAGCGAGGTTGGCTTTGTGTCTTACCGTAGACATGACCCTTTAAATGTTGTACTCTTTCAAGCACCTCCTCTCCGGTTAATGGAACTGGAGCCAATTCTTTTTCTACGGTGCCATCAAAATCTTGTTCTGCCGACGATATGGGTGCTGACGGGGCAACCACCTCCGATGCCTCATGACCACACACTTTCGGTAATTAATCAGCCTCGTAGCTTTTGTTTCATCAACACAAATAGGACACCCGTTATACCCTTTAATAATATTGCCCGATAAGTTGCCATAGGCTGGATAATCACTAATAGTCCATAACAAAATGCCTCTTAATAAAAAATACTCCTTCTTGTAAGCGTCATACACTCGTTTCCCTTGCCACAACTTTTGTAAATCTTCCACAAGTGGTTGAAGGAACACATCAATATCATTACCGGGTTGAGTTGGTCCGAATATCAACAAACATAGCATTATATACTTCCTCTTCATACAAAGCCACGGTGGAAGATTATATATTGACATCAAAACTGGCCAACAAGAGTAATCAATATTTGTGCTGTGAAACGGATTAAATCCATCCGAGGATAGAGCTAACCGAAGGTTTCTAGGATCTGAAGAAAAATCTGGCCACTTGGTGTCGACTTCTTTCCAAGTTTGTGCATCTGCCGGATGTCTCATTTTATCATCCTTCACTCTCTCCGTGTCATGCCAAGTAAAGTCCTTGGCTGTTTGAGGTGAGTTGAACAAAGTCCTCAAACGTGGGAGTAATGGAAAATACCATAATACCTTGGAAGGAATCCCTTCCAATTCATCCCCTTTTTTGTTTAACTTCCATCTAGAGGCATCACAAATACGACACCTCGTCTCATCTTCATCTCTCTCTCCACGATATAGTAGACAATCATTCGGACATGCGTGTATTTTTTCATACTCCATTCCTAAAGCACACAAGCTTTTTTTAGCTTCACTGAACGAAGAAGGAAAACTGTTGCCGTTTGGAAGCATAGACCCAACCAAAAGTAGAATTTCAGAGAAGCCACAGTCAGATATCTGATATTTTGCTTTCAAGTTGTATAACTTTACTAAAGCCTTCATCTTTGTAAATCCTTCACATCCCGGATAAAGGGGTTCATGTTCAGATTGAATATGGTTAAATAAATCCGAGGAATCTAGGGAAATATCATCATCACTACCACCATTCTCTGTTTTCAGCGGGATTTGATCCACGGATTGTGAACTGTCGGTCTCCTCCGTGATAGGCTCACTTTCTTCTGTATTAAACTCTCCGTGCCAAATCCAACTTGTAGGTCTGATCAATACCATTGCTGAAAAGATGGTCCCTCACTGTTCGAGCTTTCCAAGCTTTACCATGTGCGCATTTTATACATGGACATCTGATTTTATTTTCATCATATCCGTTCTCAAATGCAAATAACAATAATTTTTCGACTCCTCTTTCGAACTCACGTGTTCTTCTATCAGCTTTTAACCAAGACCTGTCCATCTTTTAAAGTAACATAACAATAATCAGAGTCATAGCTGAGTTACAAATTCAACTCATGACTCAGAAAACAAAGTAGAGGACTCATGAACAATGACACAGAAGCAATACAAATTCAACTCAGCAATGACTCGAAACCCAGGACAAAGTGACTCAGTCGAACAATTCAAATCAGCAACACAACCAAGACAATTGACTACACTACAAAACTCCACCCAATAACAACCAAACTCAACTCGATACTCAGCAATGAATCAGCAGTACAAACTCAGTTAAGCATCAGCAAGAACAAGACAACTACAAAACTCAACAAAAGAAAATAACAAAACTACGCATAAACTCGAACAAGCAGGGGACACGCGAACTCAGAAATTACACAAAGCAAACGAAAATAGATTACATAAAACAGTAGTAATTGATATAAAGACCAAAACTTGAGCAAATTAGGTTTTCATTTTCTTACAAACACATCAATATAGACAACAAATTAACATATCATTATCAATACAAATCAAAATTTCATGAAAAAGTACCTTAATGGAGACGAGGAATGAGGAGATTTTGAATGTATGTGTACACAGAGTTTCTTCACGAAAATGTCAATTTTTGGATGAGCAGATTTCAGTGTAGGGGATGGGAATGGTGGAGAATCTGCAGGATGTCAGTGTAATGGTAAAGAATGATGGGATTTGAGTGAAGAATGGAGGAATCGATGGTGAAGGATGGAGAAATTGAGTAGAGTTTCTTAAAGAGGGGAAAGGGTTTGAACTAAAATTTCTAAAAGTGGGAGAATGAGCTTGAATTGGTAAAGGCATAAATCCCGACTATATCAAAATACACTGACGTTCTACAACGGTTTGTTAAATTACCATACCTGATAGAACAGTTGTATTACCTGCATTCAGACAATACTCTTTAATACAAAACCGTTGCAGAATGTTTACACTGTTTAGAGGTTTAAACCAGTCCCAGACAACGGTTTTTTTATTTTTACCGTTGTATTTATAAACCTCACACAACGAGACATTCTACAACGGTTTGTTAAATTACCAAACCTGATAGAACAGTTGTATTACCTGCATTCAGACAATACTTTTTAATACAAAACCGTTGTAGACTATTAACACTGTTTAGAGGTTTAAAACAGTCTCAGACAATGGTTTTGTTATTTTTACCGTTGTATGTATAAAGCTTAGCCAACGATTTCTCGTCTATATCGTTAATTAGAATATAACTATGCGATTAAATATTATATCGAATTCTTATTTACACGTTATAGTTGAAAATATTGTTTTAGATGAATACGGTTCAATATATCACCAAAGACGTGATAATATTAAGGTTTTTATATACGTAGTACAAGTTAACCATGCATCCAGTAGACGTTATTATAATGCGAATGTACTATAAAAAGACGTATCTAACGACATGATCATATTCACGTTTTTATTTAGCAATTTACAGCAATGCATCGAATAGATATTATATGATACTGTAAAGAACGATAACATCATTCATGTAACACACCAGTTCGTTAATGTCGTCCATCATACAATGTACGAAACAGATATACAAATACAATTGATAACGTCTTATTCCTTCCTAACTTGTATCGTAATAATTACACGTTATAGTTGAAAATATTGTTTTAGATGAATACGATTCAATATATCACCAAAGACGTGATAATATTAAGGTTTTTATATATGTAGTACAAGTTAACCATGCATCCAGTAGACGTTATTATAATGCGAATGTACTATAAAAAGACGTATCTAACGACATGATCATATTCACGTTTTTATTTAGCAATTGACAACAATGCATCGAATAGATATTATATAAATATGTAAAGAACGATAATAACAATGTACATCTTATTCATGTAACACACCAATTACAATGTACGTACAGATATACAAATACAATTGATAACGTCTTATTCTTTCCTAACTTGTATCGTAATAATGAATTAATCACAATAGGTACATATTTGTAATTGACTGATAAAATACGGATGACATAAGTCGTCACTTGAATCGATACATATTTATAATTGATTAATAAAATACGGGTGACATTAGTCGTTATTTTCTTAAAAATAGTGTTATAATTTTGATAATATATAAACTTATGAAAAAATAATAAATAACTAATTCAATTACTCATAAATATTTCACAATTTTTATTAATAATTAATTCAATTTTTTTTGGTTAAAAAACTGAAATTAAGTATTTCATAAATAAATAATTAGAATATAATTATTTTCAACCCCGACATTCATTTCCCCCTTATTTTTTGAAGCCCAACTTTCATTTCCCCCCTTCTTTTTTGGCCCGATTTCAATTTCCCCCCATTTTTTTTGACCCGATTTCACTTTCCCCCTCTTGCCTTTACACACTTCCCAATTGAATACACAATTCAACCTAACTCCCAATTCATTCTCTCTCTCTCTCTCTCTCCGTCTCACAATTCATTCTCTCCCCCGCCTCTCTTTTTCGGTCTCTCTCTCCCCTCTCTGTCACTATATTTCTCTCTCCCTTATGGCTCCTTCGAAGAAGGCAAAATCCGATCCCCATGTAACTGCAAACCTTTTGAAGGCACTGAAAAAGAACAAGGCGACTAAGTCACAACCCGTGAAGAAGAAGGGGTTCGTGAAGAAAAAAGGTTTGTTGAAGAAAAAGGGGCCCCTGAATCACCTGAATCAGTGAAGAAGACGGGTATTTCTAAGAACCTAAAAGGTAAATTAGCCAAGAAGAAGAAAAAAGAGGATGCACCAGTGGCAAGCAGACAAGAAGGGCTTAGGCTTTTAAAACGAGGACCAGTTACCATGCATAGGATTGTTAGGCGAAAGATGTTGGGGATTAAGCTTACGGTGCTTTTTAATGCAAAGGGTGAACCATACGGTCCAGCAGCCACTGAAATGGCATCTTATGTTGGGGTTCTTGCCCGAACTAAAGCACCCATATGGTATGATAATTGGAAACGCGTCCCGAAGGAAAGGAAGAACAAAATCTGGGATTGTGTACAGGTAAAACAAATTGCATTCCATAATTAATTATTTTTTTATTTTTGTAAAATTATGACTTAATTTGGGGGTTTGTAATGAGTTAGGAGGTCATTTCGCGGCAAGACTCCGTTGTTTCGGGTCTGCATGTGGTTTAATAATTTCATTATACCTTGGAACTAATTTCGTTAATTTCTTCTTGATTTTTTGATGAATTGTAATTGTTATTGGAAGTTAATAAAAAGGATGTGAGTCCATGGCGATTATACGAATTTATTTTGAGGTTTCCGTTGATTTTTGGTCAGGTCGTGTTCTTGATTGGGTTACCGGAGTTTATGAACTTTTGGTTTGTGTGTTGATTATGTAAAGAATGATGGTTGATTGAGTTTAAATGTATGTTATGGTGCTATGTTGCTGTATCACTGAGGTGTTGGTGTTTAAAAAGGGTCAATTGGTAATGTCTGTATGTATGTGTATTGTACTCTGTTTTTGTTTTTTAATCAAGTTAACATGTGTGCTAATCAAATTGATTATATATGTAGATGGCATACGTGGTACCACCAACAGCGAGGAGTGTTATTATGAAATCGGCGTGCTCGAAATGGAGGGAGTTTAAGAGTAAATTAACAACAGCTTATATCCTTCCGCATAAAAATCAGCGTGAACTGTTAGAGTTACCTCCGGCTGATTACTCATTCATCGAGAAGGCACATTGGGACATTTTCGTTGCTGACCGTCTATCTGATGATTTTGATGTGAGTTTTTGACCTTATTTGTTTACAAAATTCTGAGATAGCAAAAGTAATTAGTAGTACAACATTGTTTCTAATATTTTTTGTTTGTTCTTCAAGGGCATCCACAACATACAACAAAAAAGGAGGAAAATGAGTGAATATGATCACTGCATGTCTCGAAAGGGTTATTCCAACCTAGAGCATGAAATGGTTAGTAATCGTTACTCATATTAGACAAAACATGTATAAAAAATATGTTTATTTGTAAAATATCT
Organism: Saposhnikovia divaricata; assembly: GCA_036435485.1. NCBI lineage: Eukaryota > Viridiplantae > Streptophyta > Magnoliopsida > Apiales > Apiaceae > Saposhnikovia > Saposhnikovia divaricata. The sequence continues at coordinate 127,245,735 of CM071595.1, forward strand.
TTCATGATTAATGTGTTTTAATCACACTGTATGTTTTTTCAAACATGTTTACACATACAGTCTCAAGGTGATCCTGAAATGGAGATAGACAGATCAGATTCGTGGGTCCGTGCACGCAAGGATAAAGATGGGAACTTTAAGTCTGACAAAATTAAAGAAATTGCTGATGATATTGTAAGTTGTTCATTTAAGTAACTTTAACTTTATCATACAATTTAGTTTCTAAATAATACTCTTTATCTCTTTTGTTTCTTAACTACTTCCATTTGCTGTCAATTATTTTAGGAGAAAATGAAAGAAAGAGTTAAACAAGGGGAAGTTACGGTAGAAGGTTCCGATGATGTCTTGACCAAGGTGCTCGGTAAACCTGAGCATGGAGGACGGGTACGTGGGCAAGGGGCGTATGTCAAGCAGTCTACATACTTTAAACTTCCGAGGCAGAGGAAGAAAGGCAAGTCAATAGAGGACAGAATCCAAGAAGGTGTTCATAAATTTATGAAAGAAGAGACTGAAAGGATAATTCGGGAGCGAGATTCCTTTTGGGTCGATGAGATGGCAAAGATGAAAGCGGCTTGGTTGGGAAAGACTACTGAGTCTGATTCTAGTCCAAATATTGGATCACAACAAGGGAGTTGTTCCAAGGGCGCACATGCTATGAAGGAGTTGGAGTTGCAAGGTGCAAGAAAAAAATTGGATCTTGCTAAAGATGGCATGTTTGTTGGAGAGAAAAATCATATTCAGGAGAAGACTGAGTTGGATAAAAAGAATGAGGAGAAGACTGAGTTGGAGAAAAGGAACGAAGAGAAGACTGGGGCGGGAAAAAATAATGAGAAAAATATTGAGTTGGAAAAAATTAATGAGGGGGAAATGGAGGGTGTACAAGTCGAACATGATCAAGTAGCTGGTAAGGTGGGCGTGCAACCTGAATTGGCTGTTATGGAGTACCAATTGGCAATCGACTCTCCTTTGAATATTGTTGCTTATGCAACAGTGGATACAAAGGCTGATGTCGTTCATGGGAAAGCTATAGAAGAACAGAATGCACGAGTGTCTATTACTCGTGCAATTCAAGGATCTGCAAAGATTCCTTTCCCAATCAAGGATGAAATTGAGACTGTTGAACAAGCTGTTGGAACTTATATTTCATGGCCAAGAGACCTTATAATTGATCTGAAGACAAGCACTGCAGTGAATGGAAGTACAAAGGTAAAATTTTTATTTTTGATAGTTTAACAGATCTACATTCTTTAACACATGACATTCTCAATTTTCTTTTTATAATCCACTTCAGGTAAGTAAGAAAATTATGGGAAAGAAGTTTAAAAAGGTGAAAGATTGTGGGAAAGCACCTGAACTAGAAGAAGGAGAAGAGTATGTGTTGGAGTTCGGTCCTGATTACCCGCCTCTTGTGAAGCGTATGTGGCTTTGGGCCAAAAATACCTTGAAAGATGGCCGTGTAAATTCTTTTCAGCTATGCCAACAAGCCTTTGGATCAACCGGTAAAAAGGCTCTGTTTCTATCAGATTTGTATGCTTTGTGCTCTGGGGGTGAAATATCGAGGTCTGTTATTTGTATGTTTGCTAAGTAAGTATCGTAGTTTATAACTTTCTTTGGCTTTCCAAATACTTGAATAAAACTTTTAGTTTGTTGTGATGACTATACTTTTTATGCAGTTCACTCCAGGATTGCTTGAAAAAACAGAAGATGTCTGACATGGTAACATTTGTTGATCCTGCGACGATAGGCGCCCACGGTTGTGGAACTGCAGGACAGAGGTCGCAAGCCCTATCTATCAGATTCAAGAACTCTAAGCCAAACCAATTATTTCTGCTCCCATATAATCATGCGTTAGTACTTCTTTTTATGCCTATATATATGTGCTTAATGTCATCTTTGTTGCATGTAATGCCATGATATAGTTTAAGGAGCCTGAATAAATTTATAGTTTGTGAATCTAGGCCTTGTAAATAAAATCAATCTGGCCCTTATAAATAAAATCCTTATCCTCTAATAAAGATAAATGTTCTCATTTGTGTTCATGGAATAATAGCAACCATTGGGCGTTGACGGCTGTAAATCCGGATACACAAATAGTTTACCATATGGATCCTTTAAAGCGAAGAATTGCAAGTGAAGAATGGACAGAAGTTGTTGACAAGTTAGTACCACATAAGAAATATATTTCATTTGGAATGACATCTATATTTATTAAGAAAAGTGACTTAAACTTGATTTATGTTATATTGCCGTAGTGCCATCAAACTGTACAAGGACAAAGCAAAGAAGTTTCTGAAGAAGAAAATAATGTGGGAGAATCTTGCGGTAATATCTTTTTCTTAGTGCATATCTTATATGTTTCTCTTTTACAAAACATAGTTTGGCCGTATATATAATTTTATTTAATGTTTCTTCAGGGAGTTCCTCTCCAAATGGGGAGTAAAGATTGTGGTCTATTTGTGATGCGCTATATGAAAGAAATATGTCTAGACAAGGAACTCCAATTTTCTATAAAGGTATGATTCCAAATTTCTGAATTTTTTCTTAATCCTACTACTTCATGGTGAAGCCTGTTTGTGACTTGGTCTATTGTTTCATTTTATAGTGGCTACGCAGAAACAACCAAAATTTTTATGGCCTGCCTGAGCTGAATGAAATAAGGACTGATTTCGCGAAGTATTTCATGAAGAACCACGCCTCTTAAACTTAATCGTATAGCTGGGTATTTTGGGAGCTTCACTGTCTAGTTTATGGTAAATCTTAACAATGTTCTAAGCTTTTAAGCTTAAGTGAATATTTTAGTCCATCTCTTTTGTTGGTATGTTCACCTGAAAATATTTAATCTTGTGGTTGGATTTGGTTGGTGGTATTAGCGAAGTGAATGGTGAATTAATTGTGTATGTTAGTTGTAATGGTTGATCGTTTGGAGAATGTTGGTTGTATATATGGAATGAATGGAATGGTTTTTGATTTTGGCATGTTTATTTTACACTACAATGCTTTTGATTGTATATACAAAAACCGTTGGCTACTTTCCTTTTAGTCAATTAGAACATTTTTTTGGAATACGTTATTCTATCTAACAGACAATGGTTTTTAATACCCAAGGTTTATAAGAAAACCATCGTGTGCTGTATAACCAGACCATGCTTTAACAACTAGACGGTTGTATAAATAAAAGTCACACAGCAGCAAAACAAATGAAACAATTGTCTACAAGAAAACTTGACAATGGTTTTAGCAAAATGAAAGCGTAGTGTCTTACATATTCAGACAACAAGTACTAAGCACAAAAGTGTGGTGTACATAAACCACATACAACACAATAACAAAATGAAAACGTCGTTGGTTAAACACTTACACAATGCTTTTGTAAAACTAAGAACGTAGTGTCTTATACATTCAGACAACAATTAGTAAGCACAAAAGTGTGGTGTACTTAAACCACATACAACACAATAACAAAATGAAACCGTTGTAGATTAAAAACTTACACAATGCTTTTGCAAAACTAAGAACGTAGTGTCTTAGACATTCAGACGACATGTAGTAAGCACAAATGTGTGGTGTACTTAAACCACATACAACACAATAACAAAATGAAAATGTTGTAGATTAAACACTTACACAATGCTTTTGCAAAACCAAGAACGTCGTGTCCTAGACATTCAGACGACATGTAGTAAACTAAGAAAGTGTGGTGTACATGTAACAAAAACAACATACTATTCAAACTAAACTGCTGTCTAACTACATTTCGAACAACACTTTTTTAGAGAAAGACCAATGTCTATACCATAAACAAACAATAGTTTTATATTTTATAAACCATGGACCTTGGTGAAATTAGACAACAGTTCGGCTCTTCGAAACTCTTGAGTGACATGAAATTGGACGATAGTTTCTTGTGAAACTATTGTCTATACCAGCTTTCAGACAACAGTTTTGAAATCACGTATGTTATCTGTCTGCAACACAGACAACGGTTAAGCTGCTGTCGTCTGATACGCGTAACAGACGGCATTCCAATAGACAACGGAAAATGAGGGCTTCAGACGACGGATAAAAACCGTTGTGTGGTCGATTTTTTCTTGTAGTGGGATCTAGGGCAATTCAGGTTCACCATGTTTACACCAAACAAATAACAAAGGTATAGCTTATCAATGGGATAAAATAATTAGAGCAATGGTTAAACTTTTCCAAGTTTTAACACTCTCAGAAATCCGATGATGTTTTCACACTCACCTTCAATTCCGCTAATTGTATGTAAGCCTCTAGTAGTAAAATCTTTCGATCTATTACTCCTATTGCAATCAATTAATCTATGATATTGCGCAATTACACAAATTAAGAATTAACACATATCAATTAGAATTACTCTTTACCCATCAATTCACTAATCAAATTAAACCCAAATCATGGTGCAAACATGGCTTCCCCTAATACCCTAGAATTAAACTACTCACTCATGGTAGAAGTAAAAGCAATAAGAATAATGAAAGAAGCCATGTAAAACATATAATAATAAAACAAGAGAATAAAGAATACCTCAAACTTTGTATTAACGAAGAACAATGAAGATCCAAATTAAACCAAGTGCTTACAAAGGAAGAGATGGAGAGAGAAAAACCAAAACCCTAGCTTTTATAAAAATACGTATATCTGTCTCTCTCCCCCTTCCCACGTTTTTATAATAAAACCTCCTAATAAAATCTGATCTCTATCTCCTAATAAAAGTATTTTTAATATTCTAATCAATTTACAAAAAGATATCCATAATTGAATAGGATTTTCTTGTAAAATTCGTCACTTCTTTTTCTCCTCTGTTTCCGGGCTCTTCAAGTTGGATTTTGCTTACTGGACCACCTCTGAATTAAATAAAATTCCACAAGCTTCGCGTGGACAGTAAGATCGTTAAATTCTGACTTCTGGAACTCAAGATATGGCCCAAACAGTGCAGGCAGCCCGTGCAGCCCAATAATACGAATTTTCTCCTATTTTATCTCCAAAATAGCTCTTTTTGCTCAAAATCCTTCCAAGTCATGAATTCTTTATTTCCTACAATAAAACAATCAAATCTATTAAATAAAAATCCAAATCAATGCAAAACACAATAAATATGAGAATAAAATCATCTAAAATATATATAAAAATATATTCTATCAAACATCCCCACACTAAGCATTTGCACGTCCTCGGGCAAATAAGTGAAATAAAAACTAAGTCCTAACAAACATCACTTTCGTAGATGACACGATTGCATTGAGCATATGCAACAAGCCGTTAAACCCCTAGGCAGCCCTAGTAGGACGAGTGTTGTCTCGTGAGGGTTTATAGTGAATGTACCCACAAAATTCATCTAACCATGCAAAAGATCAATGCTAACACAACACCACACACACAAGTCCTCTCATGCCACATCAACTTAAGAATCAAAGTAAACATACGATGTCTTGGTGTCAAAAGTGCAAGTATTCACGTAGTTTACTCAACCAACATGCAGAAGGTCATAAAAATTCATGTCAAGTGTAAAAATCGTTTGTAATCATGCTAAGCCCACAAGAAACACATCTTTAAGTCTAAACCTGGGATCTCCTATGCCAAAACAAGTAATAACTCACCTTTCACTCAAAAACGAATATTCACTCAAGAACAAGGTTAAGTGTATCACTCAATTCCAACAAAATCATAAACACAACTTGACACCCGCAATCAATCTCACTTTCAACACAACATACATCACTGATGACAATCAAAAGGTCTTTATTCGGGTTGTAACGTGGGCTAGGGACCAGGTATGTCAAGTAAAGCTAAAACAGGTTAAATGTCAAAAGCTAGTACCCAACAATAATCATTATTCAATTCCCTTTCTATTAAAACCACAAATACTTCCCCACACTTGGATTTATCAATAACCCTTACATAATAACTTGACTAGTCGAATGAAGAAGGATCATACAAACATAAGAATGCTCTCAAATTTATTTATTTTTTTCTTTTTTTTCTATTTTTTTTCTTTTTTTCTTTTTTCTGTTTTTTTTTCTTTGAGAGCTAAGGAATAAGCACAATGATCCATAGAAATTTTTATGAATTTCGACTAACAAGCATCAACCAAAATCAATATTCCCCAATGGTATGATCATCAATAACCCCCCTTTTATGAACACCTTATTACTCCTTTAAGCACAATACTAGCCTTTGACAATTTAGGTTCAAATTCAATGTAAGGCAAATAAAATAAAAAGGATAATGGCAAGTAATGTGGTGTGTCACCGAAAGAATAGGATTAAGCTCAACAGGTTAACTAATTGATCATGTTTAAAAGGTGTGGAAATATGGGAAATACGAGGTTAAACCTAAGTGCCTTTATCATCTCATCATCAAGTAATGTCATGCATTTCAAGAAAGATCTCAAGTAAGTGCTAGCAATGCAAACAACATGTGGACACTCAAGCAAACGAAAAATCATGCAAAAGATATGCATATAGGCTCAAAACTCACTTGGTGTGACAAAACATAATCAATCCCAGGTAACAAGACTCTCTAACGCACCTACTTGTACTCAAAGCATGGAAACCAAGTCATCTTGCACATATTCATGTCATTCTAATCACTTACTACATCCAATTAAGTCTACCAGTTTCAACTTGCTAGTGAAAGTGTGTGCACAAGAACAAAGCACGTCACTTCTCATACAAAAGCATCCATAAACACAAGATTCCTACGCATGCATGGGTGTATCAAGCAAAATACAACAACTAATCAAATTGCATGGCTAGAATTATTTTTGGTATTTTTCAATTTTAAAGTTTTTTTTAAATTTTATAAATTTTCTCTTAACATTGAGAACCCTTCCCCACACTTAAGCGGTTCATTGTCCCCAATGAACTAATGAACAAGATACAAAACTACAACTAAAAACAAAATAAAACTACACTAAAAAAAAAAAAAAAAAACTCCCCTGGAATCAAGTTGTCGGATGTGAAAATCACCCCTCATTCGCTTAGGAGCCACCCACTAATCATATGAACCAACCCAACAAAATTTTTTCTCGCAAAAATCCCCTTTCCTTAGCAATTAGTCTCACATCAACCGATTAAATTTAACCTCCACCGTCGAAAATGAAAATTTCCCAATATTAGCACTATCTCTCCCATGCTTACGAGCCAAAATAATCAATACCCAACTCATAAGAAGCTCCACCAAAAATTACCAAGCAATATCACACCAAAAATACCCCAATATATCAAGAATAATATAAATCCCAATTTACAAGAACACAAATTCGCAATTAAAATAAAATTGGAGAGAAGAAATAAACCCACTACGAATTGGAGAGGTGAACTTGCAATTAATTCCTCTTTAGAATTGAATTTTTGGAGATTTAAAGAAAATAGAAGAGGAATTGGATTTGTATGGAAAGGTGTGTATATATATAAGAAGATGGATAGGTTGAATAAAAATTTCAATTGTGTAGAAGAGATTTGGAGAGGTTAGGATTTGATGTAGGATAGATATAGGAATTTAGAATTGAAGAAATATGAGTTAGGATTGAATTTGGGGAATTTTGGGGGTTAAAACAACAATTTTCGGAGAAAAAAAAAAAATCTGGAAGGGGTGTAACGCAGCCGCAGGCTGCGTTTTAGGGCCACAGACTGCGCGGGGGACAGTAACGCAGGCACAGCCTGCGTTATAGAGGGGCAGCCAGCGCTTCAGGCAGTAACGCAGGCGCAGCCTGTGTTACAGGGGTGCTGCCTGCGAAAAAAATCACTGTTTCTATTTTTTTTTATTTTTTTGAATACAACACTCTTTTTCTTTTTTTTTTTTTTGACACAAATGCATGGGTTGCCTCCCATGAAGAGCTTTTTTAACGTCAATAGCTTGACGTTACTTCCTCAACTCATGGCGGTTTCAAAAGAATAACTGACCCGTCCGCAACAAAAAGACCATTCCTACGAACGTTGACATCTTGGTTGCTTGCTTTCCACAAATCTCTAGACTTCAACCTGATTTTACTAACCAACGACCAAATCTTCTTCTTTTTCTTCTTCACACCTCTAAGGTGCTTCTCCGACTCTATCGGCTGAGGTTGACCACAAGAAGTGTCAGTGTTGGTTACCTCACAATTCGGATCAGCTATACCATCCAACTCAAGAATCAATGAATCGACTTCAGCATGTCCTTCTCCTTCTGAAGCTTCAAGCATGAGCACTGCTTCCAATGCATCATTCAATAGAATCTGAGGCGTATCATCTCGGACAATTCCATCTATAACATCGATCCTGCAGCAAGTATTCTCAAACAAAGGGGATTTAAGAGCAGAGGTTAGAGTAAAAGTAATTTTATCATCACCAACGCTCAATGTGAGAGTCCCACTTTTAACATCAATAACAGCACCTGCAGTACAAAGAAATGGTCTACCTAAAATAATAGGTATTTGGCTGTCCTCTTCCATATCTAGAACTACAAAGTCTACAGGAATATAGAATTTTCCAACCCTAACAGGCACATCCTCTAAAATTCCAAGGGGATATTTTATTGAACGGTCTGCCATTTGCAAAGTCATCTGTGTACATTTTAATTCTCCCATATTTAGTTTTTGAAAAACCGAGAGAGGCATGACTGAGACGCTAGCGCCTAAATCACATAAAGCTTTATCAATGAACAATGCACCTAAATGACACGGGATCGAAAAACTACCAGGATCTTTAAGCTTATGTAAGAACCCAAATTTTTGGTAGAATTAAAACTTTTTATTAATCGTTGAGAAGAGAAGGAACGTCCGAAAGAGAACAAGGAAATTTTATAAATATAAGGAATAAAGATGGAATAAAGAGTGACTAATGTTTTTGGTGGAATTTTGGAATATTATTAGACGACGCTATATAGAAGAACCCGGAACGGATTTCTGAGTTCGTATTAAGGATCCAAGGGGAAAATAAGTGTATGTAAAGGTTATCGGATTCTGAAAAATATCACTTTTATTTTCTCCGAGTTTTCCCTGGACACTGCAAGACTTAAGGATTCATTAAAGGAAATTAAGGAATTTAAATTCGAGAAGTATTAAGAAAGATGGAGAACGATAGTATTGATATTAAGAAGGTTTCGGTAAAACCCTAACTAGAAACGAATGAGTTATTCCTACGAACGATCAATGAATTGAGAAATAAACGGACAAAAGAGGCAAGCAGAAAGCAAGATGCATGCATGTGCAAGTGATAAATATCTAGCAACCAAGTGGTGACTCAAGTAACTAGCACACTTAGAGATTGGAACTAATACTTAGCATGAATTCCATCCAAAGATCAACCAAGTGTTAACTTCTTTAACACACCTCTTGACACATGCCCCAAATGACATCATGCATTGCATCACACCTTTATTAAAGTAGCTTTAGGATGAGATATTATCCAACTTACATCACTTTATGCATTATTGAAATTCAACCAAGCAAAACAACTCCATTCTCTCCATTCTTCAAAACTGCCAAGCAAGAACACTCCTCAAAGAAAAATTCATATCTCCACTTCTACCCATTCATAGATCACCAAATTTTAACCATAGCTTCCTCAATATATGTAGAGTATTCGTTCAAAATTTCATAATTTTTGAAGATCGTTTGGATAGGTAAATAAATTCAAGAAAATCACCCTGTTTTTCCCCTCAAGAAACAAGACTTCGAATTTTTGGAATTTTTAGATTTCCAAACCAAGCTTCCACTCCTTGTTTGATCATCAAATTTTTATGGTGAGTCCTATATTTCATAAAAGCAATCTCCTAAAAATTTCAAGTCCAAACTCCTTTGTTTCCATTTTCAAAAAAATCATGAAAGAGGAGGATGAATAGTGTTTCATGAACTAATCTTTGATTTTTCTTGTTTTCATGGTTGATCTTAGCTACCCTAAGGCTATCCAAGGAATATAACAAGCTTTGTAAGGCTAGTACATACTCTCAAGAAGGTATAACACTCTTGAAACCCTAGATCAACTTTAAGTTTATGGATGTTTTTGATGAGCTAAGCTTGGTTATGATGTTAGCATGATTATAAGCATAATTAGTAAGTGATTTAGTTGAGCAAGAAAGCATGTTATTTATTATGGTAAACTGGTATGATCTGGACTTGATGATGTTCATAATCATGTGATAAGTTGTGTGGATGCCCGGTGTGGCTTGGTTGGATTGTTATAATTTTTGGAACGTTCGATATATAGCCGTCGTAATGCCGAAATTTCGTTAACCTTAAGAAAAACAACTTGGACAGTAGATGTAACTCACTGCCTAGCTTTGCAATCTGCCATGATAGGATAGATAATGTTCCAAGCTTCGTTTTGGTATAAGGAACGTGTGAAACGGACTTACGGTTTAGGAGTTACGGCCGGTTTACTAAAAGTATTTCGAAACCGTAACCGAGAATTCGTAACTGAAATTGAACCATCGTAAAATATGTAAAGTCATGACAAATCTTGGTAAATAAATACTAGAGGTAAAAAGGAAGGTGTGAAAGAAAACCGTATGTCAAAAGGATCGTTTTTCGATGTATTAAAAATATTCGAGTCGAGGTTAAACGCGAACGAACCCCTAAAAGACGACTCTATTATAACTTCGGTAAAACACTTAGAAAACGGGCGATAAAACTCGGAGTATAATATTGGTTTGTAATGATCGACCTTAGAACTTGTATGACTTAAGTATGTCCCAAGTATAAGTACAGTGACATGTCGTATTAACGAACGAATGTCGGGTCGGATCAATGATAAAAAGGAATCCACTAAAAGGGGTATAACGAGATAACTTGAGAACGTGTTTCGATTTAAGTATAACTTAACTTTTAAGATGTTAAGTGATTAATCCCGAATGCCTTGGCTATTTATAGATCACCAAGCTGACCCGGGACCCGCTACCACTACCCCTTATCGTACTCGACTACCAGGCAAGTTTCAATTCCCCTCTTTTAGGCTGTTGTTGTGATTGAATATATATATATATATATATATATATATATATATATATATATATATATATATATATATATATATATATATATATATATATATATATATATATATATATATGTTTTCTGTTATACATATGCCATAGCATGCATGCCTACTTTCAAGTTATATCGTTATGCTTGTTCCCTGATTGTTTATTGGCTTATAAATTAGATAGCTAACGTATCAATTATAAGCCAGTTATTGTAAGACCCTCATAGAAGGGCGTATCCATCTTATTCATCAAATATAGACCGGGAGTCAATATTTCTTGACGTATCGAGATTACCTCGAAAGAAAATATCTAAGTAAATATTTTCCATTATTCGGGCGACGAATATTATTTGAATATTCGTTCGAGATTATTTATTTAACGATCCCTACTTCAAATAATTATTTGAACGTAACTATTCGACGAATAATATTTTTTTTTTCAATATTCATTCAGAGTCGAATTATTTATCGATTATTATTTCGAATATTCTTCTAAAGGTTGGACTACTAAACGAATATTATTTGGATATTCATTTTAAATATTATTCATTAAATGAATATTACTTTTGAATATTCATTTAAGATAGTAATTACCTGATGAATATTATTTTAATGTTCATCTGAAGCTTGATTTATTTATCGAGTCTTATCTCGAATATTCCTTTAAAGCTCGGATTACTAAATGAATATTACTTGATATTCATTTAGAATATTATTCATTAAATGAATATTACTTTTTCAATATTCATTTAAATTCCTAATTAATTATGAATATTATTTTGAATATTCATCCAGGGTTCTATTTAATCATCGAATATTATTTTAAATATTTTAAATATTCCTTTCAGGTCTTATTAATTAATGAATATTATTTTGAATATTCATTTGAATATTTAATTATGCAATAAATATTCTCTCGATATTTCTTCAAGGATTATTTGAGAAATACTCTGATTAAAGGTATTCTTTTATATTCCTAAATATTCTGTAAAATATTTTAATTCAATAAATATTTTCTGAATATTTATTCCATACTTAGAATAACCTCGATAAGGTTTATCTTCTTCGATTATTACAGAAAATATTTCGGAGTCATATTATTATTAAGCATATATCAAGAAAGGTTCTCAGACATCATTCTTCTTTGAGTCTATCTCCCTAATAATAAGGGAACCTTACTTGGAAAATGTTATTTATCTTGTCGACTTCCCGGTCATAAAGTATTCTCTTCACTCGCAACTCGGGTGCTATTGACTTATTAAGTCATTGGTTACCTTCTCATCTTTCGAGGGGTAAGATTGTTGGAACAAGTTGATATTCGTTACCAAGCAATAGCTTGGAAGTTATTTGTGAATTTTCCTTTCCAACTATATACGACTACTTTGTGGAGTCTTATCAACAAGTATTATACTTGGGGAAAGGGGGACGAACGTTACATTCAGAATCATGAATTCTATTTGAACTAGGAGTCGTGTAAGAGGCCGAGTAGCGCCGGTCCATCCCCTTTGGCCCAACCGTTGGCCGGGGAGAGCTAGTAAGGCGGTATACAAGTAAAGCCGTCAGTTCTTCCTTCTACCGGTAGTAAATCTAATTTGAGCTGTACGATCTCGACTGATCATCAAGGTTGGAACAGCGGGCGCGGTGAATACTCCATCATTGGTTCATCATCCAAACTTATTTATTTCCTGCAACATGATTACTGTTGGCAGAGCTGGAAAAGTGTTCATAACTGGAATTGCAATCTTTTCATGCAAGTTCCTCTTTTTAATGACAATGAGAATATCTCGCTTACTTTTGATGTAGCAGATATTTCTACAAACAAATACTTTGAGTTACCTGGTAACTTCATCCTTTATATTATACTGGCAATAACTTCATTAATGCATGGCATATGATTTCAAAGGATATTTTGAACTGCTGTATATATGTATCACTGCTCAGTTATATTATTGCTGGTGGGCTTTCGCTCACCCTTGCTTTGTTCATATTATGTCACAACAACAGCTAGGACAGATGGCCCGCGTCAGGCGCACTCGGCGCAAGCAGGTTACCGCCGTTCGAGGACTACCCGTTGATGTCCTTGCTGCCATTGCTGAGGTAGCATAGATAGGCAGCTTTTGTTTATCAGTCTATTTATATGTAACATTAACGTTAATCAACGGCAAAACCTTTAAACATATCATTTGGCTTGTAATAACTTTTATTCGTAAACTCTGATATTATGGACTTATTTCAATTTCATCTCTGGGACTATAACTGTTGTGTGTGTGAGTGGATATTATTATGGGGTCACAGCCTGTGATTTATTTATTGTGGACTCAAGTCAAGTATTATGAATGGATGTAAGACCGTAACCACCAGATTCCCTGACCCCGGATCTAGGGGTGTTACAGAAGTGGTATCAGAGCGTACGTTATAAACCCCAGAGATGAGGCGACGTTAAAACAATAAATTCACTAAGATAATAAGAACTCTTGCCAAGTTCATAGTCGGACTACTTAAGGTAGTGATGACGTATAAAACCTTTATGGGAACTCTTAAGTATCATGATAGTAACTTAGCTCGATATCGCATCGACAAGTAAGGCAACAGACCTTGAGGCATACGAGCAGCAGCACGATGATGCTTTATTATATGCTGAAGATCAGCGGGTAAATTCAATAGAGTACCCTACTGGAGACCCGGAAGAGGTTCCAGCAGATAAGGAAAATCTTGTTAGGATAAGGAGCTTACCCTCGAGGAATGAGGGCTGTAGCCAGAAAGACTGAGATGATTAAGGTATAGAGCTTAGAAAAGTGGGCATAAAGAACTAAGCTATTAGCAAGAGAACTGAAGATTCATGTTGGATTCGTGGCTGGACTACTGGAGGTAGTACCAGCAAGTAAGACGGATTGGAAGAATTACTTGAGATCTTATACGGGAATAGATGAGAATCATTATAGACTTTCATACTAACGAAAAGAGTGCTAGAAGGATGTATGATTATCAAAGGCATCGATATAAGGCGAGGAGCAGAGTCCCTAGGAATAGTTGAGAAGGCAGTAAGTGCCATATCATTTGATAAAAGAATAAGTATGAATATTGTCAGTAATAATTCGCCATGAGAAGGCAGATGTCATAGGTTGTAATTTATGGAACCAAATTGAGGTTGATGAAGTTGTTTTATTCAGGAAAATGTCCATTTTATGAATGAATCAGTTAGAAAGTGAAAACATTGGGAAGTGACAGCATGATTGGATAAAGTTATATAAGGAAGTAGTAAGCAAGACAATGATCTCAGAACCTACCGGAAGATAAGACCAGTGAGTCAAGATGAACTCCTAATGAGACTATTGTCAGAGACTAAGTATAGGGTTAATTTAACTTAGTGAAATGATGAACCAGAAACGTTAGATGCATGTGACTCAGAGGAATATTAAATTCTTTCTTTCTTTGAATGGATTATAGTAGTTACCTTAAGTTTACTCCGACGCGGAATTATAATGGATCCAGTAATACGATCAGCAGTTAAAGAGAAAAATGTGAGAAAATCTTCCTGGAGCTAAAAGATGAAATTGGTAATGACCAAGAGTTGGCATTGCTTAATGGAAAAAGGAGACTTTGTGCTTCCAACGACGCTTCGTATAAAGGATTATGATGTATGCTTGCGCAGCACGACAAAGTACTTGCGAATGCATTCGAACAACACGGTCCACCAGATCGGATGGCCTTAGTAGTGCCAATTTTGTGGGACAACCAACTCCGACGGTAATGTTTCTTCTGAGACTAGTAGTCAGGTAGACTGACATTTGGTAATATTGAATATCAGGACGTATGGGTATCAGGACGTATAGGCATCAGGACGTTGCGACAAGTTTCAGTTTAAAACTGTTGATTCCCTTCTAAGGGATATATATAATTGGTTCCTCTCCAGGGGTTAAATTTCCAACCCGATGACGATTATTTCGTTAATTATGACTGCTTACGGTTCTACCTACTAGGAGGTTCATAGAACTATTCTTCAGGTTTCGAAACTGGTCTCCTTAGTGTTACCAGTCGATGGATAGATTGACCAAAATTTCCATAATTCTGGGAAGAATTTCAACGAATTTTGGCAAACCTTGTCTTTCTGATTATCACAGAACATCATGGAAGAGAGTAGAAACTGGGGCAAACCCCGTGAATTGGGTAAAGTAACCGCTATATGGGTTGGTGGACAGACCCTGGTTATCGCGATTGATTGTAGAAATACAATGATGAAGTGAGATTGGACGAAAACAGGAAATGTAAGTAAGAAACCAGCCGGACTGAGAAACTCCGGGATTGACTTAAGTAAAAAGGCTGTTATTCCAGGAATGGTAAGCTTGCGTGGCACGTGGGAGTGATAAGAATAGTTGAAAAGATAAAAATAGAGGAAAGGTTACCGGAGACGGCGCTGAGTAGCCGATTAAGACTTATATGAAGTAAAGTTTTGGAAAGGTAGAAAGGTATCAAAGAAGAAGGCACTATGCCAGCAATTGCTAGAAAAGTAATGATATTAGCCAACCCCTAAAATCATATATTTTTATTTTAGTGTGGCCAGTTGAGGCCAAGTCACAAAGGACTATCAAGTGACTAGACCAGCAATGAAAGGACAAAGCAGGGTTGCTTGTAAGTAAGCACCGACTGCAAGGGCTTCTGATATGACGGAAATATTAATGAGATTGTAGGAATCTTCTACTGAACCCTTTGCAACCCATGTTTGGATTGGGAATTTACTAGACTTTTGGAATGGGGTCACCCGTACTAAAGTGATTCATGTGTATATGATCGTCCGAGATTACGAAAAAAAAAATGGAAGTATAATGACTTGAGATGTATGATGTTAGGGTATCATGAATACCATGAATATATTATGACTAAGGAAAGTAAACAATGAAGGTTTATGAAGAGAATATAGAAATGGTCAGATATGGATCAGTATGCTGTAGAAATTTCATCTAAGGCAATTACCTTTGAGAAGAACGATAAGTACTAAGAGATTCACGTTGAACTCGACTCGACCAATATCTTCCAAAACATCCTTGCTACCAGTACCAAGTTCTGTAAGAGAGCAGATAGACATACGTTGTCTTTTGGAAGGTCAAATAGCCTGACAACTATCTGAAAGAAGAGGTTAGCATTAAGCCACCGATCGATTATCAAATGAGAATGATTGGAAAGAGACCCTTATTAAGGATACATGATTTGATTGCCAAGTATAAGATGCAAGAATTCCTTGGCAGTTGAATTAAGGATAGGATATCCATAAAGTAAGGCAAACCATGGGGAATGCACAAGGGATGGCACTAACCCTAATAAAGACATTGTGAATTCAGATGATATGAGTTGGATTTGCTAAGGCAACAATGACCTGTAAAGATTATTAAAAAGAGTTCTGGAAAGAACAGAGATAGAATTATTAGAGTATTGATCAATGACGTTTTGATATACCCTGTACCTAGAAAATACAGGAGGAATGATGAGGACGACCTAAGAAACCTTACAAGGAAAAGCTAATATTCTGAGTTTCCAACTAGAAGTTTGGAAGAGAATGTAAGACACAATAACAATATACCAGATGATGCATGTATGAAACCCTGAGGGAGTATGGATTGAACCTATAAAGGTTGAGATTATTCTAAGATAAAGAAGGAACTAAGAAAAGAAGTATCCTAAGTAGGATTGGGAATAAACGTGATAAAGTTCCCACGGGTAGGTGGAAGCAATGACTTATGGAAAAAGACTGATAGATATATTTTTCTCCTTCAGTAGAGCTTAAGGGAGAATGCTTTCACCCAACAATGATGAGAATGAGGTAGAAAAAAAAATTTGAATTGAAATGTATCCAGAGAACAAGGATTACCAGAAATTATTATTATCAGGAAAGGCCAATGAGGTGGCCGACAGTCTAAGTATAAAGGAATAATTACAAATGTTCATACCGAAGAAACAGAATGATATCTGGAAGGACCTTGAAGGTCATATCAGAATGGAGGAATTTACATTCCTTCTGATGACTGTGCAAGAATTGATGGTAATAATAGTTTAAGTAAAGATTCGATTCCTGATGGAGTCTTAAGCATATTACGTACCTTAGAAGGTCCCGTTTTGAGGCAAACCAGGACCATGATACAAAATTGAAAAAGTAAACCGTTAAGTTTCCAGTCTTTTATGGAAGCTGCATGAGTGATAGTTTCATGAACCTGACATAGCTGCGATGCTTGAAACTCTTCTGCAATTTTATCTACTTCATGTAATATCTACATCAAGTTCAGGAAGTGTTCCTTATGGATAAGGAATAGTGATTACTTTGTCTCCCTAAAGGATTGAAACCCGTATGGTTAGCTATTAAGGCACTACGTAAGCAACAATCGATGGTGATTCTTCTAAGAAAGTAGATGACAACGTAAAGATAAAGAAAGTGCTGCTATTGATAAGCTAAATGGCATGTTGATGAATGACAAGCAAGTTTGTGCTAGTGTACTTCTGCGCAAACAAGATAGAGAATATGAGGTTGATGATTCATGATGCTAAATGTATTCCCGTGGAAAGAATTAATGAGACTTAGAGAGAAGGGCAGTTGAGCCCAAGACTTATTAGGCCACCTGAGAGTTTAAAAGTGTTCGGAAGGTGGCATTCGAGCCAGTTTTACCCCCAAAGCGTATAGCATGGTAGTAACGTGTTTCATGTGGCAAAGCTACACCAGTAAAATGTAGATGCTCAACAGATGATAAGAGTGCGAGCAGGTAGGTGTACGACCTAGTCTGACTTACGAAAGACAACCTGTGAAAAACCGCGGGTAGAAAAGAATAAGATGAGAAACAAGTTGACAGAAGTAGATTATATTGGATCTAAGCTAAAGAAATTGGCCAGATTCATTTCGGAGGTTTTAAATTTGAAATAATGTGATGATTATAGAGTAAATGTGACGGGATACCAATAAGGAGGTGCCAAGTGCAAAAGATGTCTCAATAAAGAGATGAAGGTGGAAGTAAATAACAGAAGTAAATAAGAATCAGATAATAAGAAGGATGTGATTGATAAAGAAAAGACTGGGAAAGCAACTATGGAATGTGAAGCAAGGAATGTTATGAATGGAATAATAAATGGGTTTTCTGATGAATTCTCGGGATGACAACCTGATAGTGTTAATATTATAGGAAAAAAAAACTAGTAGCGTGACATGGAATGTCAATAACGATGGTGTCAAGCGAGAAACTAAGATTTAACCTGAAAGGTTGAAGGAATTTTCTGAAGTGAGTGTTGCTAAGGTTGAACCAGAGTATAGGTCCATAGAATAGTGGACAAAGCAGCAAGATATGTTGACACGTGAGATTGCGATCAAATAGTATTGGATATAATTATGATTAATTTCTTCCTTAATGAACCTCTATAGTTCAGAGGTAAATTCTGAGTATGATATTTTACAATCATGAAAACTTTCTATAATCCTTTAGAATTCTTTTGTTTTCTTCTCTTTTATTCATCTTCTTTATGAATTGAGAAGAACAACCCTTTAAGGAGGGGAGGTACTGCTACGTGACTATCTGTCCATGAGATAGAAGTCTAAGTGGAATACCATAACTTGTTTAATTGCTTGTCAAGTACTAAAGGCTGGCCCCCTTCTGTACTAGCTATGCAATATAACAAATGTTCAATTGCTCAAAGTGATCTCTCAATAAATCTTTCCACTTCTCTATATTGATCGAGATTACGAAGATTAAAGCGATCAGGAAATGCATAATTACGAGTGAGGTTATCTCCGAATTCGCAACGCGATAGTGATACCGAAGTCACCGCAGATACCAATAAGGAAAATAGTATATGACTGGGTAAGAGCATAACCCGAATAGTGTGTTATACGAAAAGTAGCAGAGATTAATGAAAAAGGAAAAAAAAAAGGATGTATTGTAACACTAGTAAGATGTGCTGAAAAAGGATTGGGATTGATTAAGGATTGACTGGGAAACTGGAAAGTGAAATAACCAACAAGTACTCAATTGTCTTCTACCTGATTCCGGGACGGAATCCTTTTAAGGAGGGGAGACTGTAAGAACCCAAATTTTTGGTAGAATTAAAACTTTTTATTAATCGTTGAGAAGAGAAGGAACGTCCGAAAGAGAACAAGGAAATTTTATAAATATAAGGAATAAAGATGGAATAAAGAGTGACTAATGTTTTTGGTGGAATTTTGGGATATTATTAGACGACGCTATATAGAAGAACCCGGAACGGATTTCTGAGTTCGTATTAAGGATCCAAGGGGAAAATAAGTGTATGTAAAGGTTATCGGATTCTGAAAAATATCACTTTTATTTTCTCCGAGTTTTAACTGGACACTGCAAGACTTAAGGATTCATTAAAGGAATTTAAGGAATTTAAATTCGAGAAGTATTAAGAAAGATGGAGAACGATAGTATTGATATTAAGAAGGTTTCGGTAAAACCCTAACTAGAAACGAATGAGTTATTCCTACGAACGATCAATGAATTGAGAAATAAACGGACAAAAGGGGCAAGCAGAAAGCAAGATGCATGCATGTGCAAGTGATAAATATCTAGCAACCAAGTGGTGACTCAAGTAACTAGCACACTTAGAGATTGGAACTAATACTTAGCATGAATTCCATCCAAAGATCAACCAAGTGTTAACTTCTTTAACACACCTCTTGACACATGCCCCAAATGACATCATGCATTGCATCACACCTTTATTAAAGTAGCTTTAGGATGAGATATTATCCAACTTACATCACTTTATGCATTATTGAAATTCAACCAAGCAAAACAACTCCATTCTCTCCATTCTTCAAAACTGCCAAGCAAGAACACTCCTCAAAGAAAAATCCATATCTCCACTTCTACCCATTCATAGATCACCAAATTTTAACCATAGCTTCCTCAATATATGTAGAGTATTCGTTCAAAATTTCATAATTTTTGAAGATCGTTTGGATAGGTAAATAAATTCAAGAAAATCACCCTGTTTTTCCCCTCAAGAAACAAGACTTCGAATTTTTGGAATTTTTAGATTTCCAAACCAAGCTTCCACTCCTTGTTTGATCATCAAATTTTTATGGTGAGTCCTATATTTCATAAAAGCAATCTCCTAAAAATTTCAAGTCCAAACTCCTTTGTTTCCATTTTCAAAAAAATCATGAAAGAGGAGGATGAATAGTGTTTCATGAACTAATCTTTGATTTTTCTTGTTTTCATGGTTGATCTTAGCTACCCTAAGGCTATCCAAGGACTATAACAAGCTTTGTAAGGCTAGTACATACTCTCAAGAAGGTATAACACTCTTGAAACCCTAGATCAACTTTAAGTTTATGGATGTTTTTGATGAGCTAAGCTTGGTTATGATGTTAGCATGATTATAAGCATAATTAGTAAGTGATTTAGTTGAGCAAGAAAGCATGTTAATTATTATGGTAAACTGGTATGATCTGGACTTGATGATGTTCATAATCATGTGATAAGTTGTGTGGATGCCCGGTGTGGCTTGGTTGGATTGTTATAATTTTTGGAACGTTCGATATATAGCCGTCGTAATGCCGAAATTTTGTTAACCTTAAGAAAAACAACTTGGACAGTAGATGTAACTCACTGCCTAGCTTTGCAATCTGCCATGATAGGATAGATAATGTTCCAAGCTTCGTTTTGGTATAAGGAACGTGTGAAACGGACTTACGGTTTAGGAGTTACGGCCGGTTTACTAAAAGTATTTCGAAACCGTAACCGAGAATTCGTAACTGAAATTGAACCATCGTAAAATATGTAAAGTCATGACAAATCTTGGTAAATAAATACTAGAGGTAAAAAGGAAGGTGTGAAAGAAAACCGTATGTCAAAAGGATCGTTTTTCGATTTATTAAAAATATTCGAGTCGAGGTTAAACGCGAACGAACCCCTAAAAGACGACTCTATTATAACTTCGGTAAAACACTTAGAAAACGGGCGATAAAACTCGGAGTATAATATTGGTTCGTAATGATCGACCTTAGAACTTGTATGACTTAAGTATGTCCCAAGTATAAGTACAGTGACATGTCGTATTAACGAACGAATGTCGGGTCGGATCAATGATAAAAAGGAATCCACTAAAAGGGGTATAACGAGATAACTTGAGAACGTGTTTCGATTTAAGTATAACTTAACTTTTAAGATGTTAAGTGATTAATCCCGAATGCCTTGGCTATTTATAGATCACCAAGCTGACCCGGGACCCGCTACCACTACCCCTTATCGTACTCGACTACCAGGCAAGTTTCAATTCCCTTCTTTTAGGCTGTTGTTGTGATTGAATATATATATATATATATATATGTTTTCTGTTATACATATGCCATAGCATGCATGCCTACTTTCAAGTTATATCGTTATGCTTGTTCCCTGATTGTTTATTGGCTTATAAATTAGATAGCTAACGTATCAATTATAAGCCAGTTATTGTAAGACCCTCATAGAAGGGCGTATCCATCGTATTCATCAAATATAGACCGGGAGTCAATATTTCTTGACGTATCGAGATTACCTCGAAAGAAAATATCTAAGTAAATATTTTCCATTATTCGGGCGACGAATATTATTTGAATATTCGTTCGAGATTATTTATTTAACGATCCCTACTTCAAATAATTATTTGAACGTAACTATTCGACGAATAATATTTTTTTTTTCAATATTCATTCAGAGTCGAATTATTTATCGATTATTATTTCGAATATTCTTCTAAAGGTTGGACTACTAAACGAATATTATTTGGATATTCCTTTTAAATATTATTCATTAAATGAATATTACTTTTGAATATTCATTTAAGATAGTAATTACCTGATGAATATTATTTTAATGTTCATCTGAAGCTTGATTTATTTATCGAGTCTTATCTCGAATATTCCTTTAAAGCTCGGATTACTAAATGAATATTACTTGATATTCATTTAGAATATTATTCATTAAATGAATATTACTTTTTCAATATTCATTTAAATTCCTAATTAATTATGAATATTATTTTGAATATTCATCCAGGGTTCTATTTAATCATCGAATATTATTTTAAATATTTTAAATATTCCTTTCAGGTCTTATTAATTAATGAATATTATTTTGAATATTCATTTGAATATTTAATTTTGCAATAAATATTCTCTCGATATTTCTTCAAGGATTATTTGAGAAATACTCTTATTAAAGGTATTCTTTTATATTCCTAAATATTCTGTAAAATATTTTAATTCAATAAATATTTTCTGAATATTTATTCCATACTTAGAATAACCTCGATAAGGTTTATCTTCTTCGATTATTACAGAAAATATTTCGGAGTCATATTATTATTAAGCATATATCAAGAAAGGTTCTCAGACATCATTCTTCTTTGAGTCTATCTCCCTAATAATAAGGGAACCTTACTTGGAAAATGTTATTTATCTTGTCGACTTCCCGGTCATAAAGTATTCTCTTCACTCGCAACTCGGGTGCTATTGACTTATTAAGTCGTTGGTTACCTTCTCATCTTTCGAGGGGTAAGATTGTTGGAACAAGTTGATATTCGTTACCAAGCAATAGCTTGGAAGTTATTTGTGAATTTTCCTTTCCAACTATATACGGCTACTTTGTGGAGTCTTATCAACAAGTATTATACTTGGGGAAAGGGGGACGAACGTTACATTCAGAATCATGAATTCTATTTGAACTAGGAGTCGTGTAAGAGGCCGAGTAGCGCCGGTCCATCCCCTTTGGCCCAACCGTTGGCCGGGGAGAGCTAGTAAGGCGGTATACAAGTAAAGCCGTCAGTTCTTCCTTCTACCGGTAGTAAATCTAATTTGAGCTGTACGATCTCGACTGATCATCAAGGTTGGAACAGCGGGCGCGGTGAATACTCCATCATTGGTTCATCATCCAAACTTATTTATTTCCTGCAACATGATTACTGTTGGCAGAGCTGGAAAAGTGTTCATAACTGGAATTGCAATCTTTTCATGCAAGTTCCTCTTTTTAATGACAATGAGAATATCTCGCTTACTTTTGATGTAGCAGATATTTCTACAAACAAATACTTTGAGTTACCTGGTAACTTCATCCTTTATATTATACTGGCAATAACTTCATTAATGCATGGCATATGATTTCAAAGGATATTTTGAACTGCTGTATATATGTATCACTGCTCAGTTATATTATTGCTGGTGGGCTTTCGCTCACCCTTGCTTTGTTCATATTATGTCACAACAACAGCTAGGACAGATGGCCCGCGTCAGGCGCACTCGGCGCAAGCAGGTTACCGCCGTTCGAGGACTAGCCGTTGATGTCCTTGCTGCCATTGCTGAGGTAGCATAGATAGACAGCTTTTGTTTATCAGTCTATTTATATGTAACATTAACGTTAATCAACGGCAAAACCTTTAAACATATCATTTGGCTTGTAATAACTTTTATTCGTAAACTCTGATAATATGGACTTATTTCAATTTCATCTCTGGGACTATAACTGTTGTGTGTGTGAGTGGATATTATTATGGGGTCACAGCCTGTGATTTATTTATTGTGGACTCAAGTCAAGTATTATGAATGGATGTAAGACCGTAACCACCAGATTCCCTGACCCCGGATCTAGGGGTGTTACAGCTTAGGTGGAGACTTATTTTGTAAAACAGCACTGCACTCTTCAGTAAAAGCTACTGTCTCCACCTCACCAAAAGACCTTTTCTTAGTGAGAATATCCTTAAGAAACTTTGCATATGATGGAACTTGAGAAATTAAATCAGTGAAAGGAACTGTTACCTCAAGATTCTTGACAAGTGTCATGAACTTACCAAACTGCTGGTCCACCTTAGTTCTGTTCATCCTGCTAGGGAATGGGAGCTTTGGCACAAATGGTGGAGGAGCAACTGCAGTCTTTTCCTTGTCCTTTTTCTTGCTTTCCTCAGTTTCACCTTCGCTTGCATCTTCAACAACTTTCTCTACCTTGTCTTCCTCAGAATTCTCTTTTTCTTTCTCAGTAGGAACATCGTCAGTAGGCATTGGAGGAGCATCATATGTACGACCACTCCTAAGAGCAATGGCATTCACATTTTCCTTTGGCTGAGTTGGTTGGGCTGGTAGAGAGCCTTGTTGCCTTGTAGACAAAGAACTAGCCATTTGAGCAATCTGAGTTTCCAGCATCTTATTATGTATCTCCATCTGGTTCATCTTTGTTTGCATTTGTAACATTATCTTCATCATATCACCTTGATTATCAGCCTGTGCAGCTTGATTTGCTTGAGGAGCATAATTCTGAGGAGGCCTTTGGAATCCAGGGGGATTCATAGGTCCTTGCGGAGGCCTATACTGTTGCTGTGGAGGAGGCTGGTACGACTGCTGATATTGCTGCTGATTAGGAACATTTGTATTCTGAGCATTATTGTTCCTATATGAGAAATTCGGATGATCTTTCCAACCAGGATTATAAGTGTTGGAGTACGGATTGTATTGCTGCCTCTGTTGGAAAACATTTGCTTGCTCCATCTGAAAATGTTGTGAATTTTTAGCATTGTATTGGCAATCGTTACCATAGTGGCCTTGGATGCCACAGACTTCACAAACTGGATTATTCATTGGAGCCATTGATGACAGTGCATTGATACTCATAGGTTGTGTAGAGGGCTGAGATGTCTTCAATGAGTGGATCTCCTGAGTCAATGCAGCGAGTTGAGATGATAATAAAGAATAGGCATCCACTTCGAGTTTACCCCCTTTCTTGGCTGCTCTCGGATTACTGAAGTGATTGGCAGCCAAATATGAGAGAAAAGCATGTGCATCATCAACTCCTTTGTCTAAAAACACACCACCCGCAGCATTATCAACCATCCCTTTTGTTTCCGGATCAAGACCATTGTAGAAGCGTTTAAGCAGAAACCACTTCTCAAGACCATGGTGAGGGCATGCACGTTGATAATCCTTAAATCTATCCCAAGCATCCCGTAGAGATTCACCATAATCTTGCTTAAAACCCATCATCTTGTCGATCAAATCGTCGGTTCTGTTAGGAGGGAAGAACTCAGTTAAGAAAGCCTGAGCAATCTTATCCCACTCGGTCAAGTCAATATCATTCAACCATTTTTGAGCTTTGTCACGAAGAGAGAAACCGAACAACATGACTTTCAACTGGTCTGGAGTGACTCCCTGATGTTTAATTGTAGAACAGAGCTGTTGAAACCGTTGCAGATGATTTGTAGGGTCTTCGGAGGCAAGCCCAGCAAATTGATTCTGTTGGATCATCGTAAGCAAAGCAGGCTTGATCTCGAAATTTGCTGCTTGAATTGCTGGCATAACAAGGCCAGTAGGTACCCCACTCGGAGAGGGCTGTGAGTAGTTCTTCAAAGATTTGGGAAGGTCCGCCATCTCAATCTTTGGTTCAGGTGTCTCTTGCTGCTTCTCTTTCCTTTGTAGATCTATGTATTGTTGACAAGAAAGTTCAGAATCTGGACTAAGAGGAGTTGTATCCTCTTTCACTTGATCTTCTTTCGTTTGAGACCTGGTCCTGGGCATCAACAACTAAACAAGGAAAAGCAGTAAGATCGGTCTCAATTGGAACAAGAGTTCCAAAGAGACAAGAAAAACAATCTAAACAATCAAACTAAAATTATAGAAACTAGGCGTCTCCCCGGCAGCGGCGCCAAAAACTTGATGGGTAAAATTATGTCTAACCGCAAGCGCACGGTATCAATTGTAGTAGATACTAGCAAATACGGGTCGAATCCTCAAGGAGACAGTTTCAAATTCAATTCAATGGTTATCAATTGTTTCTAGTCACAAACGCTTAGTTGAGAATTTTGTTAACTACTAAAGCAAATTTAACAAGGTTTTAATTCAATTAATTAAGGGATCTAGGGCAATTCAGGTTCACCATGTTTACACCAAACAAATAACAAAGGTATAGCTTATCAATGGGATAAAATAATTAGAGCAATGGTTAAACTTTTCCAAGTTTTAACACTCTCAGAAATCCGATGATGTTTTCACACTCACCTTCAATTCCGCTAATTGTATGTAAGCCTCTAGTAGTAAAATCTTTCGATCTATTACTCCTATTGCAATCAATTAATCTATGATATTGCGCAATTACACAAATTAAGAATTAACACATATCAATTAGAATTACTCTTTACCCATCAATTCACTAATCAAATTAAACCCAAATCATGGTGCAAACATGGCTTCCCCTAATACCCTAGAATTAAACTACTCACTCATGGTAGAAGTAAAAGCAATAAGAATAATGAAAGAAGCCATGTAAAACATATAATAATAAAACAAGAGAATAAAGAATACCTCAAACTTTGTATTAACGAAGAACAATGAAGATCCAAATTAAACCAAGTGCTTACAAAGGAAGAGATGGAGAGAGAAAAACCAAAACCCTAGCTTTTATAAAAATACGTATATCTGTCTCTCTCCCCCTTCCCACGTTTTTATAATAAAACCTCCTAATAGAATCTGATCTCTATCTCCTAATAAAAGTAGTTTTAATATTCTAATCAATTTACAAAAAGATATCCATAATTGAATAGGATTTTCTTGTAAAATTCGTCACTTCTTTTTCTCCTCTGTTTCCGGGCTCTTCCAGTTGGATTTTGCTTACTGGACCACCTCTGAATTAAAGAAAATTCCACAAGCTTCGCGTGGACAGTAAGATCGT
The DNA here is from genome assembly GCA_036435485.1 of Saposhnikovia divaricata. Lineage (NCBI taxonomy): Eukaryota > Viridiplantae > Streptophyta > Magnoliopsida > Apiales > Apiaceae > Saposhnikovia > Saposhnikovia divaricata. Next base: position 127,272,400 of record CM071595.1, read on the forward strand.
TAAATTCTGACTTCTGGAACTCAAGATATGGCCCAAACAGTGCAGGCAGCCCGTGCAGCCCAATAATACGAATTTTCTCCTATTTTATCTCCAAAATAGCTCTTTTTGCTCCAAATCCTTCCAAGTCATGAATTCTTTATTTCCTACAATAAAACAATCAAATCTATTAAATAAAAATCCAAATCAATGCAAAACACAATAAATATGAGAATAAAATCATCTAAAATATATATAAAAATATATTCTATCAGTCATGCATTTCAAGAAAGATCTCAAGTAAGTGCTAGCAATGCAAACAACATGTGGACACTCAAGCAAACGAAAAATCATGCAAAATATATGCATATAGGCTCAAAACTCGCTTGGTGTGACAAAACATAATCAATCCCAAGTAACAAGACTCTCCAACGCACCTACTTGTACTCAAAGCATGGAAACCAAGTCATCTTGCACATATTCATGTCATTCTAATCACTTACTACATTCAATTAAGTCTACCAGTTCCAACTTGCTAGTGAAAGTGAGTGCACAAGAACAAAGCACGTCACTTCTCATACAAAAGCGTCAAGAACACAAGAATTCTACGCATGCATGGGTGTATCAAGCAAAATACAACAACTAATCAAATTGCATGGCTAGAATTATTTTTGGTATTTTTCAATTTTCTAAATTTTTTTTTTGAATTTTTATACTATATGATTTTTTTGGATTTTTTTTATCATTGAGAACTCATCCCCACACTAAAGTGGTTCATTGTCCTCAATGAACAAATATATAAAAGAAAAGAAAAAAAAAATATACAAAAAGATTCGTAAATAAAATATAAAAATAATAATAATAAAAATAATTACAACAAATATACAAAGAAAGGTGCAGAATACTCCCCTAGTGCATAAGCATGAAGTGGCCTTTGAAAATATTGAAGAAGTATGTGCTTGCTCAAATTTAATTTCTGCCCAAGGCGCGCCTTACATATCCTTCCCCATCGCAACTCAACATGCTTGTTAGGCAAAAATCTCCTTTTCTTTAGCAATTGGCCTCAACAACAACCAATTAAATTCAACCTCCACTGTCTAAGACAAAAATTTTGCAACACTAGCACCACCTCTCCCACGCTTAGGAGCCATAAGAATCAATACCCAAATCACAAAATTCACCAAAATCCACAAAAAATTCGAATTCACAAATACCCCCAAATAATCAAGAACACACAACCCTAATAATGCAAGAACACAAATCGTAATATCAAAATAAAAGGAAGAAATATACCCCAAATACGAACCAGAGAGGTGAAACTTGCAATTTAAAATCCCCCAAACTTGAATCTTGAAGCCTTGAAATTAATTGGAATGGGGTAGGATTTGTGTGTATATATAGGTGGGTATACAGATTTGGGAAAAAAAATAAAAAATATGGAATAGGAGATGAATTGGGAATGATTTGGAATTAATATAGGACTAGAATTAGGATTTTAGGTGGAGAAAATAATTAGAAAAGGGGTTGGAATTGATTTTTGGGGAAAGAAAAGATTTTTTTTTTTTATATATATGTTAACATAACATACACTTCACGTACAAACCTGGTGGACAGAAAGTTTTGTGCGCGGGTTCCTGAAAATGGCGACGCGGCGCTGTTTTTTTTTTTTAGTAATAAAATAATAAAAAAAACAAAAACCAAAGTAAAACAACTACACAAATCACGTACCTGGACAGACAATTTTGGACGCGGGGTCGTGCTGTTGGCCCAGTGGCGTGGGAAAAAATCTGTTGAAACTTTTTTTTTTTTATATATATAACCACACACATACACGGCCATAACAACTAAACAAGGCCTGAACAGAAATTTTGTGAAACTGGGTCGCGCACATGGTGCAATGTCGCGTGATTTTTTTTTTATTTGCACAACACCACTACTTTTTTTTTTTTCACTACACTCTTTTTTTTTTTTCACTACACACAATTTTAATTTTTTTTTTCACAACACTTTTTCTTTTTTTTTTCAACACTCAATTTTTTTTTCCACAACACTCAATTTTTTTTTTTTACACTAATGCATGGGTTGCCTCCCACGAAGCGCTTCTTTAACGTCAATAGCTTAACGTTACTGAAAAATACTCCGATGGAGGTGGAATATCCAATTTCTCGATCATAAACTCGCCACCATAAAAAGTATCAAGAGTGTTAGTGGTTGTCTTTATCCTGCAGAAAGTCTCCAAATAAGCATCAGTAAAATAAAATATGTCATTAAAAAGCAATAGAGAGAATGCTTGTGCAGTTTTGGAAAACTTTGTGATAAAACAGCGATAAAATTCGACACCATGAAAATATTGAACTCCCTGGACATAAGGTGGAGGTTCTGGTGGTGGCTTTTCTTCACTCCTCACTTTCACTAGAGCCATTCGGACATCTTGGCTTATCACATCATTGGCTAATAAGACACTTTCATCTTCTCCCTCTTCTCGAGCTTGAAACGTAGGAGCCACTTTGTATGGATTCTCAACCAGAATTTGAGAAATATCATCTTGGACAATATTTGTTATCACATCAACCTTGAAATCGAGAGTAAATTTATCAATACATGGTAGCTTAGGCATAGATTGTGGAAGAGAAACAACAACCATCTCTATATTGCTTTCCTTTGTAGCCTCATCATCAGTCACATTGTTCTCGGTAGCAGCAACATCATTGATCTCATCATCGGTGGCATGCTCCTTCTCTTTATCAATGGCCTCATCATCAACATACATGGAGAAACTATCATATTCCTGATCGCTTGTGAGATTGATAGCAATCAGGTCCTCTTCGGATCGGATATATGATGATGGTAAATAGTCGAGCTGCCCTGTAGTAGAAGAGTTAGCCAACTTTGCAATTTGAGATTCAGTCGCCAAACTTTGAGTTTCTAATTCTTCAGAATGCTTTAGCAGTTTACTCAAGATATCCCACATCTCATTTGTCTGATCAGCTTGCACATCTACGCTGGGATGAGAAACATGTAGATCTTCTTGTAGAGGAGGATATTGATATTCTTGTTGTGGCGGCTGCTCATATGACTGGTAATATTGTTGCTCAAACTGTTGCTGATTATGATATGAAAAATTTTGAGCACCATTGTCCTGGTAGTAGAAATCTGGTTGATTCACGCATTCTTGATCAAAAGTGTTTGAATACTGATTGTACCCATATCCTTCTTCAAAAGAATTCATTTGTCCCCACTGAGCACTCTGAGAATTATAGACATTGTAAGAGCATTCAAAACCATAGTGACCCTGCACACCGCAAATTTGACAGAAGTTATAAGTTTTAGGGGCCACTTGTGACATCTCATTGATACTCATTGGACGCATAGTGGGCTCTATAGTCTTTGACATGGCAATCTCTCGAGTATGTGCATCTACTAGGGAAGATAAGAATGCAAAAGTATCAACTTCACCCATTGCAAACCTGTAGACACTCAACAAAGCCAAGAAAACGCAGTAAAATCTGCCTCAATTGGAACAAAGGTTCCAACGAGACAATGGAAACAATCTAAACAACCAAATTAAAATCAACAGAAACTCGCTGTCTCCCCGGCAACGGTGCCAAAAACTTTATGTGTCAAATTATACCTAACCGCAAGCGCACGGTGTCTATTGCTAGTACAGATGGCAAGCGGGTCGAATCCACAAGGAGACATGTTCTACTAATTCCTTTTCAGTTATCGTTAATTGTTTCAAGGGTCAGACGAATATTGGAGAATATTAATTAACTAATTAAACAAGATTAACACTAATTAAACAGATGATAAACAAATTATTTAAAACCTAGGGCAATCAGGTCCACCATGCTTACACAATTGGCTCTTAAGCTAAAGCAATCAATGTGATCCTATAACTAGAGTATGTTAATCTCTTTCAAGCATTAACACTCTCGAAACATTCAACACAATTAACCACTTTTAGTAATTCAATCAATCAGGTAATTAGAGTCAAGTTAATCTCTTCCAAGCATTAACGCTCTCAGAAATCCAATGATGCTTCCGCACTCAAATTCAATTCTGCTAATCGTATGTGTGCCTCTAGTAAGTAAATCCCTCGATCCATACCCCTATTTGCATATAATTAATTCATGATATCGGCCGATTACACAAATTAATGATTAAAACATATCAATCAGAATTAACCATAACCAATCAAACCACTATGAAAATCATGCCAATATTAGTGCAAACATGGCTTCCCTTTAAGCCCTAGAAATAACTACTCGATAATAATTAAATAAGTAAAACAACTAGTAAAACAAGAAAACATAATTAAACTAATAAGAACAAAGAAAAGATTAAGAGAACAAAACCTTCAAACTTCAATGTTGTCACCCAAAAGAAGAGTCATGGTGTTTCTCTACATCTCCAACTAATAATAATAATCTACTCTAAACTATATTATCTGATCTAATATTACCTCCCCTCATTACAATGGTAGGATGTGTTTAAATAGGCTCTAAAAGTCTTGCCCAACAAGAAAATACCAAAACAGAATTATAATAGAATTTCTGCAAGATACGTTTCCTAAACTGATTCTGTTTTTTAAGGAAAATTCGTGGCTGTCTTTTCTTCAGATTTTCTGGAACGTTCCAAACGTAATTGGACCTCTGGACCACCTTAGAATGATAGAGAATCTCGTTATCTTCGCGTGGACTGCTTACGGGCCTCAAACGGACTCTAGAACTCAAGATATGGCCAAAATAGTGTTAAACAGCCCGTGTAGCCCAATAATACGAATTTCCTTCAATTTTATCTCCAAAATAGCTCTTTTTGCTCCAAATCCTTCCAAGTCATGAATTCTTTATTTCCTACAATAAAACAATCAAATCTATTAAATTAAAATCCAAATCAATGCAAAACACAATAAATATGAGAATAAAATCATCTAAAATATATATAAAAATATATTCTATCAGTCATCTCCTACTTTGTCATCTCTCAATAGATATGAGTTTGTAGCGCCCATCGAGTCGTTTTTACCCACTCTATCATCGTCAACACCATTACCAACACCTTCGAACTTGAACAAATTTTCAAATCTGGAATAAACCAAAATTTGTATTCAAAATTTTTATTGATTTGGATTCAAATTTGGGTAACTTGAGTTGAATTTTTATTCATTTTGTTTTGGTTTTGGTGATTCTGGTGGTGTTGATGTGGTTACAATCAATATTTTGTTAACTTTGGTTGTGGTGCGAGATCGTGATGGTGTGCTAGCGGTGATATGTCAGTGGTGGTAATGATGGTGGTGTTGGTGATGTGTTGTTGGTGGCAGTGCTGATAGTGATAATGATATTTGTTTACTACAAAATGATGGATTTATATACCGTGCATAATCCTATATTTTATTTCTTGGAAGAAGCTCTGAAGGCAATCCAACAACTATGTATATGTGTATATGAATATTACATGTAGTTTTATTTTAAAAACTCACTTATATTAATCTAAAATATATATACAATGTAATGTTATTTATAGAATCTATCTTCTTAAATCCAACTATTTTTACATTCCCTAAATTCAACTAATAGGTTATTATAACTTGTGCATTATATATAATGCAATATTATTTTTATTAAATATCTATCTTTCATCAACATAGTTATACATTTTAAACTTATAATTCTTTGTATTGCATCTATAATCTCATTTACCATGTTGTACTCTAACCAAACTATGTATCTTTTCAAGTATATAATTGAATCAATACGATGTCTACATCTCATATATAAATTATTCCATTTTTTCTTATGCTAAATATAGATTATCCTAGAATAATCATAATAACCGATTTTAATGCAAGTGTACTTATATAAAATGCAATATTAAAATTCACTAAAATTTTGGCATGCAATTTTGTACAATATGAAATATTTATGTAGTAAGTATCGTATTTCAATAATATAGGTAGACAATTTAAATCTTTAATTTTTTTATATAGTCTATAATATATTTTATAATATTTCTAGCATAACTATTATCTAAATATCTATCAGTTAGCCTATATGAAGTTCAAATCTCGTGTGCAATAGATTTTTTGTTTTTCCTAAAATTATATTTTTTATTCAATTAAAATATTTTACCCGAAAAAATTAGAGTAGGGGTGTAATCAAGTCGAGCCGAGTCAAACAGTGTAAGACTCGAGTTTGATCTCGACTAAAATGTTCTGTCGAGTTCGACCGAGCTTTAAATTTTGAAGATTGGGTCATAAAAAGTTCGATACGTCCGAACTCGGTTCTAAAGCTCGAACTAATTTTACCCTTTTTCGGCAAAAGAATGAATATGAATGGTTCGATTCTGGTTCGGCTCAAATAAAAATGTTAAATATTTGTGATGAAATATATATAAAAATATATAAAAAGTCAAAACAATAAAATCTCGATTAGGCTCGTGAACCTTACGAGCCGAGTAATTTGAAGTTCCAACTCGACTCGATAAAGTATTTAAGATCGAGTTCGACTCGAAAACTATTGAGCAAAATTCAAATATTTTATGAGCCGAGTTCGAACAACTCACGAACATTTTGATTCATTTACACTCCTGAATGAGAATAACGATTATAAATCAAAGGCATATACTAGTCTTTTCAGAGACTAGAAAATAGATAACATAATACATCTGTAACATAATACATCTGTAGTACTAAATTTTGAAAAATTTATGATAATACTTTTCATGATTAGCAAGCGACGGATATGTTGATAATTTTATCTTGATTATATTTTAAAATGAATGTTAAATAGAATATAATAAATAAGGTCATAGAAATGTAGTTGATGATTTTTAAAAAGATACAAAAGATATCTTTGGTGTAGTGGTTAATGATGTGAATTTAATTAATCACTAACATAAAGGTCATGGGTTCAATTCCAATGACCAACAATTTTTTACATTTTTATGATAAAAGGGTAAATATGTAATTTACTAAATAACCTTGAAAAGCCTTGTTGGGCTATAATAGATATAATGGATTAGCAGTCTATCTTTATTACAACTTCTATAATCTACTAGCTTATAGCCCGTGCAAAGCACGGGTTACTTTTAATTTTTTTTAATTTACCTATAGTTTAGTATATATAATATTATAAACATTACTTTTAATATGTTGGGAGAATTCAAATTTTAGACCTTTGTATATAAATAATTTTTAGTATTAAATCAAAATTAATATGTTGTTGGTGGGAATCGAACCTTCAATCTTTCAATATAACATAATTTAGTATTAATTTTATATTAAAATGTTGTTGGCGGGATTCGAACCCTAAACATTCAACTTTTAGTATTGTTGTATCTAATGGTCATGATCTATTTGAGTTGAAGATCTAACGGTTGTGAAGGGGGATAACCAAAAATGGGGTAACCAGACTACAAATTATACTCCATTTCGCTTATTATATTATAGTATAGATAATTTTTAGTATTAAATCTAAATTAATATGCTGTTGGTGGGAATCGAACCTTCAACCTTTCAATATAACATAATCTAGTATTAATTTTATATTAAAATGTTGTTCGCGGGATTTGAACCTTAAACCTCCAACTTTTATTATTGTTGTATCTAACGGTCATGATCTATTTGAGTTGAAGATCTAACGGTTGTGAATGGGGGATAACCAAAAATGGGGTAACCAAACTACAAATTATACCCCATTTTGCTTATTATATTATAGTATAGATTTCTAGAGTCTCATTCTATGGTGAACCATCTTACGTGGAGAACCACTTTTTTTTTCTGATTCTGTAGTAGGACCAATAGTTTTTCCAAAAAAAATAATTCTGAACCAAATGCTGACATGACAACCCTGTTGACGTGGCAGTGCCACGTCACCTACCGCGTCATCACTGTTGACGTAGCAGTGCCACGTGACAATGCTACGTCACATGCTATGTCATCACTGCTGACGTGGCAGTGCCACGTCATCGATGCCGTCATCAGTGATGACGTGGCATTGCCACGTGGTATTACCACATCGGCAGTGATGATGTGGCAGGTGACATGGTTCAGGATTTTTTTTTGTAGATCCAAAAAAATCTGGTCTTTTTTTTATAGAACAAAAAAAAATAGAACTTTGGTTCTGTCATAGAATCAAAAATTAGTGGTTCTCCACGGTTCTCCACATTTGTCAACGTAAGATGGTTCTCCATAGAACAATGACCTCTATATCTATACCATTATATTAAAGCCGAAAGATTTAAAATTTGTCGGTTTGGTTTTCGGTTTGGTTATCCTAATTATTAAAATAAATAATTACATAATATAATTAATGATAATTAGTCGATTGCCTGTTTTACAATTACTTTTAGTTGAATATATTACCTTCTATAAACACCTAAAAACATCAATCATACCGAATCTTCCAATCATGAATATTTCCTTTCTAATTAAAACACGTTACCTTTTCGATTTAAAACTAATCTTACAATCATTAATACCCGAAAATATCACACCATATATTCTAATTATTAATAAAATATATTAAAATTCGTATACGTCATTCATAATAAAAAAACATTAATATAATCCTTAAATATGAGTATATTAAATTATATTAAATTAAAAATAAAAAATTATTAAAACTAATGTTTACATAAAAACATAATTGTAATCTGTACAAAAAATATATAATTATAAATGACTAATCAATTTCCTTTTTTATGTAAATTATGTTATCTTTTATATTTTTTTAATAATTGATCAACTTCTTTTTTCAGGTAAAACAGATTTTTTTCCTATATTTTTTCTATCAAAAAATTTCTCTTTTTTATTAAAAATAGTACGGACAATTCTATTTAATAATATACAATTTTAATGTTATAATTAATATTAATACCAAACTAATTTCCTTTTCAGCTAAAACACTGCCTTTTCTATTTAATAAAATATTGTAAACTTTAATTACTTATCAATTATCCTTTTTAGATAAAAAGTATTATCTTTTCTATATTTTCAAATTAAAATACTTTTTTTCAGAAAATATCATGGACGCCATATATATAATTATTATAATTAAATCATATCATTTGGAAATTTTAAATCTACAAAAGTCATATCTTACCATATATTCCATTCATTAATAAAATATAATTAAAACCCGTGTCTATCTAAACTATTATATTAAAGCCGAAATATCGAAAGTTTTGGTGTTTAATTTTTGGTGTATATATTTTCATAATAAAATAGACATGAGTATAACTGTTTATATTTTGGTTCAACAATTCAGCTATACAATGAATAATGATCATTATTTTTAGTAATAAATAAGAATCATTAGATACAATGATAAAGTAAATTATACGATTCAATTACTTTATTAAAGATATAAGATTCAAAACCAGTCAACATTTATAATATAAGTTTCAAACCATGCATGTTATTAATCAAAGTTATATTAAAATCAAAATAATTATTAAAAATAATAATTATATAAAAATATAATTATAGTATAAAATTTAAAATTCTATATCAAAAGAAACCCGTGCATGGCAAGGGTTATAAGCTAGTATTTATTAATAAGCAAAATCCTCTTTTAATGATACTACTCTTTACTTTCACCCCTAAAATTCTCTTTTCCCTAAAATTTTATGTTATTTTTTAAAAAATAGAATAAAAATAAAAATCCGATTATAATTATAATTCTTTAATTTATAATTTTAATAGAATCCTATTTTCCCTAGGATACAATGTATTTTTAAAAAGAATTAAAAATAGAATTCTTATGATAATTATAAATCTTTTGTTAATAATTTTTTAATTAGAAAAATACAACGATAAAAAACCACTAACAAATACAACCAATACAAAATACATTCTAGGGTTACTTGATATAAATTTTTGTAAAACACCAACTTATCGAATAATATTTTATAAAACAATATTGATTTGTAACATTTATTAATAAATCCTTCTTTAATGGTACTTTGGTAACAAATTTGGTTCTACCCATACTTTGGTTTCACCCTAGATTCTTACTTCACCTAAATTTCATATTATTTTCTAAATAAAATGTTTGGAATTTTGTAATAATTATAATTCTTTTACTATACTCTTACTGAATTGTACAAATAACATATATATATATATATATATATATATATATATATATATATATATATATATATATATATATATATATATATATATATAGTAGAACCAGAACAATATGTTATGTTTTCTTGATTGTCTTAAAATAATCATAAATAAAATTTATATTTATAACCTTTATTAATAAATAAGCAAAATCCCTTCTTGATGTACTACTTTGTATAAAATTTGGTTCGCACCATATTTTGATTTACCCCTAGAATTCTATATTGTTTTATAAAAAAATAAAAAAATATTATTAAATTTTAATTCTTTATTACAATTTAATCAAAAAAGGCTAGGAATACACGGTGACATGCTTATCTATAACAAACCAAATTCATTTTTAATGGTACTTCGATACCAAATTTGTTCCATCCTTAAGATTTCTATTTCTCCTAGGATTCTATTTTATTTTTTAATAAAATATTTAAATATTTAAATATTATTATAATTTTAATTTTTTATTATAACTTTATTCAGTTAACAAATAACGTATATATCATAATCATGTACATTTGTACGTACATATCAGAATCATTTAATTTTTTTCTCGATTTTCTTAAATAAACTTAAATAAATAATATATTAAATGACCTATATTAATAAGAACATTCTTTGTAAATAATGTAATTTTTTATAATAAATTAATGATCAATTTAATTAAATTTTTCGGACCAGGGCTTTGCACGAGTTATCATCTAATATCTTATTAATAATTGAAATTCCGTTTTAATGGTACTTTCTTCTAGATTCGTTTCTAGATTCGTGTGTTATAGAATTATTGGAATTCTGATGTAATTATATTCCTTTATTATAAACTACTGAGTTGCATAAATAACGCAGTTTTCTTTTGTACATTTATTATTTTTTAAAGTATATTTTTTGTAATAAATAAAATAATTTTTATAAAAATTTAATAAAAAAATGATCAATTTAAATAATTATCTCAACCCGTACTTCGCACGAGTTATCATATAGTAAATATAATGCCGAATAACTCATATTTTTACATTTAAATATAGTAAACCATTTCTACATTTAAATAACTTATATTTTTTAGTTCGCTTATATTCATATTTATGCCATTAACTGTCAAAATTTCTCTCTTTTTAAAATTTAGAATATAATACTCTCTACATAACATCTGTAATCTTGACAAAAAATATATCATTTTTCCTTGAAAATAAATTATTATTTAATATGGATTTTTCCTCATTTTACCTTGATATTTATCAAAATCAAATACGTATAAAACAAGTTTAATAATAAAATAAAATAGTATATAAATTTTCGTAGAACATATAGTAATTTTAGGATTTTAGATGTGAACCAGCTTATATTGACCAATGATAAATGATTGGCTAAAATGATATAAAATAGTAATTATGTAAAATTTGTTATATTTTAATGGAATCGGATATAGCAATTGGTTATATTTTAAAATAACACATTATTTTCATTTCAAATTATTTCAAATTAAATATATTATTTTAATAATGTGGAGTTTAGGTTCAGCAAATATAGTCATTTGGTTAAAATTTTAAATAAGGGTAAAGTACCTCAGGAGTGCAATTTTTTTTACTTTAGGTAAGAGGTGCTTTTAGAGACTTGTATGAGGTGATTCATCGTAAAATCACCATAAGCAGAACCTAGATTTTTCTATATTATAAAAAAGAAAAATTACCTAATTATAAAAGGAAATTGATAAATAAATTTCCATTTTTACTATTTAAATTCCAATTTTTATTTTGTCAAAAAAAAGAAGCTCCAATTTTCATTTTTAGATATTCATGATTTCTTAATATTGAAATTACTTGATTTTATTTTCATCATGGGTAGTTATGTAATTAACATTTCAGTTAGAGCTTATTTAATAATTTTTGGAACTTAATTAACAATTTCCTCATAAAAAATAAGATTAATTTATTAGAAATCAAATAAGTATCAGACATAAAGACACTTGCTTGAGTTAAAAGGTATTCATGATTAGCGCAAAAAAAAAAGGGTATTCACAATTTTTTTTTTTTGACACAATGTCATAAACAAGATTCTCGTAGAAAAAAAAAAGAATATTAATTTTGAATTATATTCGATTTTATATTAATTCACAATTCAACACATAAAAACCAAACCAAACAAACCCAGTAAATCCCGTTCAGAACAGGGTCTGAGGAGGGTAAGATGTACGCAGACCATGCCCTTACTCCTAAGAGTAGGGAGATTGTTTCCGTGAAGACCCCAGGCTTAGTGCACGACAAGGAGTGAAAGATATATATGCAGAGACAAACAAGGAAACCATACCTGAGCCCAAGTGTTACTCCACATGGGACTTACCTTAGAGGCTTTTAGATTACTCCAAACTTGGTGCATTCTACTCTGCCAAACAAAAATGTTGTTTCCGCACAGCAACCTCCTGCAAAAGATAGACCACACGCACAAAAGAACAAGTAGAAATAGCAAAAGTACTACGCCAAAACTAACCTAGAAAATCCCACCCTGAGACTCTCTACTACTGAACCACTCCCTAACGGAGACTCCACAACTCTGATCTGACGTCTCCAAGAACTCCTATCTAAGGTCATGTCCCCATCTAGGTTTAAGGCCTTCATATCTAACCTCAATTGCTCCTCCCACGTTCTCCTCGGCCGGCCTCTCCTCCTCACTCCTTCCACCGATATACTCTCGACTCTCCTTACCGGAGCTGTAGTCTGCCTCCTACAAACGTGGCCAAACCACCTCAATATCCCTTCCATAACTTTCGCTGAAATGGGTGCAACTTCTAACTCATTCCGAAAAACCTCATTCGGGATTTTATCGAACATAGTGCGACCACACGTCCAACGCAACATTCTCATTTCAGCCGCTACCAACTTGCTCTCATGCACCTTCTTTACAGCCCAACATTCGGAACCATACAGCATCGCAGGTCTAATGGCCGCTCTATAGAATTTACCCTTCAACTTTAAAGGGACTTTCTTGTCGCACAGCACCCCTGACGCAGCTCTCCACTTTAGCCACCCAGCCTTGATACGGTGAATGAGATCATTCTCAATCTCTCCTTCCTTCTGGATGATAGAGCCCAAATACTTGTACGGGGTACACCCTGATCTTCAATCCTTATCTCTACCCCTTCCTCGTTGGTCTCTCCACTAAAGTTTACACCAGAGATATTCTGTTTTAGACCGACTCACCCGCAAGCCTTGAGATTCCAAGGTTGATCTCCAATTCTCCAACTTCGCGTTCACCTCCTCCCTCGTCTCAGCCACTAACACAATATCATCAGCAAAAAGAATACACCACGGTATGCTATCTTGAATCCCTCTCGAAATAACATCTACAATAATTGCAAAAAGAAACGGGCTTAGAGCCGACCCTTGGTGCAACCCTATTTCTACAAGGAAATAAATCTGGTCCCATTGACATCTCTCTTCTTTGGAAGAAAGAAATCTTTGACGTGATAATACCTCCCAAAGAAGCCCTAGATTTGCTTGGTTGTAGCTTGTTGCGGGAGGATGTTTAGTATAAAAAGAGTATGTAAAAGGGGTAGAGTATCATCAGAAATGAAATGCTTCCTGGGTGAAGGTTGTTGGAGTACTTCAGCGTAAGTCTGTTTTATTCCTTTGAAAGCTCCAATCCTATCTTCATGGTTATGACTTTCATCAATCGGCCCTCCTACCCCTGTGATCTCTCCCTACAACATACCATCCATCAAGAGGATTGTTAGTGTTCTTCCTTGTTGAAGAACTCCTGGGATTCAAATTTTGAATTACATTTTTTCAAAATAATAATGAAAAATCCAACTTGAGTTTGCGTTTTTGGGGAAAATTAAAAAAAAAAATTGATAACGCAAGATTTAAATACGTTTCTTTGTAAAACAAAAAGCTCCCTTCCGGCCCAATAAGAAACATATTGATTTGAATTTTTTTTAGAAAAGTGAAATCATGTTGCGTTCCCTTGTAATGGTAAGGACCATTTATTTAAATAGTGATATTTTGGACATTTTAAGCTCAAATTGTGATTAAAAGGGTCTTTTCTCCTACTAAGGAAGCAATGAACTTGCTTGCGAACTATGAGGCATAGTTCGCTTTCCATATCGAAAGCACTGGGACACAACTGGAGCCTACACTGAACCAAATTGGAGGGTTTGTAAATTCCGCATACTCCAGATCAGCAGTCCACTTCCAATTTTCGCTAACTTTCTTATGGAAAACCATTTGTGAAGGATTCGACAAATGTTTTCTTTCGACTGAGCTCATTCCTTACTGCTGAAAATGAAAACTGCCACAGACAGAGGTTACTTATGCTATCGTGCCGACATTAAGTGTCCAAGGCAAAAGGAGGGCACGTGGGAATGTAGTAAATTTTGCCCTTGTATACTTACATTTCTACTAAGTTTGTCTTTCTTATACACAAGCATACCTGAATCTTTTCGTCATATTAATTAGTTTCTAAGAGTGAGAAAAGTTTTCCTATATGTTATATTGCATAACTCCTATTATACTGACTTGTATTTTGAAGTTTAAATTGATCCTATATGGTAACAAATATCTATTTGGTTGCAAGCTAGTCCTGGTATCTCAAAACTCATGGCACCTTTGACATGTCAAAACAAGTCACTGTCTAATACCATGTGTGTTACTGTCTTATACTGAATGTTGATGCCGATTTTTGTCATGGACGGGCATCATGATAACGGGTATTCGTATAGAGCTTTTTTAGATTTCCATGGCCATTAATGGAGAATATAGAGTTTTTGAGAGTTTTTAGACTGAGCTTGAGAGAGTTTATTCTAAAAGAGTCTTTAGAATCTTGGGCGTCAGATCTCCCTCCTTCAAGGTGCCTACGTATCTTTATATTTATAAAGAATCAAGTCAACGTAGTTCTATTAGGATCCACTACCTTCTCCGAATAGAGTTCTAGTTAGAACAATACTCCTAATCTTTAGGAGCAAGTCACCTAGTTTTAGTGATCTCCTCGTTATTGGGCCTATTTAATATGGACCGATACCCATAAAGGGATAAGACTTATACCTCGTATTAACATATCCCCAGTATTTATTGAAGATTTCCTTCGATTAATACTCAATTAAAGTATTTTTCTTCGACAAGTAAATTTTCAGAATTCTCGATCTATGAAATTGAGTTTGCTCAACATATGTCAATTTGTACCTGCATTGTAGTTTTTACTCTACTGCAAATTTTGACTATTCATGCATATGTTTATTAGATAATATTTCTAATCTTGTCACATTTTTTACCATCCATAGCATGTTTTTTTTCCTTATAAATCATTGATAACAAGAGTCACTTGTATCAAATTAAGGTTAACCTGGATGAAGTTGGATTCGTCAATCCCATGCACCAAGTTTGGGCTAACATTATTAGCGAGAGCTCTCTACTAGTCATACCGCCTTATGGCATGAGTAAGTTTCAAGCCTGTGCTTCCGAGCCACAAAATGTTAAATATAAATGTGAAATATTAACTCTGCTAGCATACGGATGAGAGGTCGTCCGTAAGCCAAAAAATTGTCCAAAGACCTTGCTTATCAATCACTCATCTTCCGATTGCTAGTACCCGGCTTTTTATGTACCATCATAGCTCAAAGGCGGTTTTTCGGTCCATATATTGGCATTATCCTGGCCCCGCAGTGATTTGTTCATATGGTTCATAAGAAGATATCACTGATCTAGGTCGGACCGATTGATCAAATTGGTCCCCCGAATACCTTATCAACTGATCAGGAAGTTAAGGTACTTAGGGCTATAACTGATCAACTTTAATTTTATTTTTTGTTCCCGTGTGATCGTCGTTTCTGTTCCATTTTCTCAAACGAAAGCTTCACGAGAAATATTATTTATATGCTACCAGTTGAAGAATTTCAGAAGACATAAAATATTCTTAGAGGATATGTCAGCATAATTTAAAAAATAACTTTTACACATGACATATAATATTTAAGTATTGAAAAATAATACTTATCTTAATTTTCTGGCAAGCAGAAGTGATTGTTCCGCATTTTTCATCTCCTTGTTGTTGCCTTTTAAATCATTTGCACAAGCATGTCACAAGTTAACAGCTTGGTTTAGGGTAAGTCTGCATCCCTTCTTGTAGGTTGAGATTTTTCTCTTTCATTTCTTTCTTTTGGATATTTATTTATTTGTAACCTTATTCATTGATAATTGTGGAGCACAACTGGATCATGACATCGGTGAGGGCAGGCTCTCAACATGTTGTTGAATCTCCTGTAACTCAAAGTCGACCTCTCTTCGCGAAAATGTTTCTTGATGCATCCACTTAGCTTAGAAAATTTAAATAGTCATATAGTAAAGTTTGACATCTGGACTTCATCAATATTCTCTGTAGTTGATTTCTTTGGTTAGCTTCAGTTCTTGTACTCAGACAAACCACCTCTTTTTATTATTGTTTTCTTCTATATTTTGTGCTTATTTCCGTTGCTGTGTATATTGAACACATTCCAAAATTTGTGATGGTTAGTTCTTGTAAAAGTCTGGTGAACATCATGGTTTCCAGCAAGAAGTCGTCGTGACCTTTTTTACTTCTCGTGCTGATTCTCAAACAGTTTCATTTTATGTGATCAATGGTAGTAGTTTAACTCCTGCTTTTATCATGCTCTGTTTTTCTTTAATCGCGCTTGGTATCTTTAATCAAGTGTGATGTGCTAGAAAATAAATATTTAAATTGCAAGTGCACAATTTCATCATTTTAATATTTGAGATATCGATCCATAGAGACTAATATTTTCGCAAGCTTTAACATTTAATTTAATCGAACTAGACAATTTGGAGATGAGTTTTACTTAATCTAATTTAAGAAAGGGAAAAACAAAAAAAAACAACAACAACGAAGAAACTAAAAATGCAGAATCGAATTAGGGTGGAAAAATGAATGTCCTAACTGATTAACTGAATATGCATTCTAATAGAAAACAACTAAAACTAACACTGAAGCAAAGATTACGTAATATTATTTTAAACTAAAATTAGAAAAACATAGTCCAGGTGTACACAAAACATGTGACAAAAACATATAAATGGACGAAACTTGTAATGCTAATTTAGAAATGGGCCAGGATTACATGGGCCTAAAGATTGAAAATGGGCTACGAAAGAGATTGGAAAACAAGGTCCAAAACAACTTACACTAATTTAACTAAATGATAAAATTAATTAATGTAACATAAATAAGGTGAAATGATGTAAAACAAAACTTAAAATTGCAGATAGTAAAACTCGGACCAAACATAAAACAATTAAATGCTAATAATCTTAACATTAATGTAGAATAAGTAACACCAGTAACATGTTAAAAAAAATGAACATGTTTAAAAAAAAAAGTTAAAAAAAAAATGAACATGGAACCAACATTAGGAGAATGAATAATTAATTAATTAAATCGAAACTAGTGCATTTTATCAAGTAAGCATGAATGACAAAAAGAAAATTACAAAGAAAAGCTATCTATGAATCATGTAAAATAAAAGGAAACTAAAGCAGATGATAAGATGCAAACCAAATTAAACGAGTTATTACACTTAATATATAAAACAAGAACAAGAAAATGGAGGCACATAATGAAAAAAAAAACATTAAACAATAGCAAGATGAGTAGATATGGGCGAATCATATATATGAGTCAGCATAGGAACCAACTGTAGCACAGAAAAAAACATAGATGAGGTCTAAAGTTTATAAAGACCCATTCGTAGAACAGATCTGAGGCCGAAGCACAACCCCGAACACAAATTTAAATTGTGATGGAACAGAGCTTTAGCCGAAAAACAAAAAAAAAAGTGTCGGAACGTTCAAATCTCACCGGAAAATTTATTTCTCCGGAAAATTTCAACAACCAAGTAAACTAATAAAATAGATCTAACCTTTAAAAATTCTAAATTTAACACAATCAAAAAGTACCAAAATGTAAAAAGAAGAGCAAGACAAGAAAATAAAGTAAGTTTGAAATTGCGTTAAACTTAAAAGGAGTGTTTACAAAATTATAACTACAAAACAAGGAAAGAAATGAAAATTATACTACCCTAAAACTACACTAAAATCTAGGATGTTATTAACAAGGGGGGTGAGGGGATATTTATAGGATAAGAATTAGGGTCGAGGGGTGTGTTGGGTGAATCTCCACCATCCACCTTTTAATGTGGTGGAGAAATCCTAGCCATCCAATTGTTTCCTTCCTCCTTAAGCTTTGTTGAGTGGATCTTGGCCATACTCTTATTTAGTGTGTTGGGATGATCTCCATCTTTCATGTGTCTTGAAAGATTTCTTTTCCTCCAACCTCCTAATTCTTTTTTCCTTTTTTCATTTAAGCCATTTTTCTTCTTCTTTTTTCCTTCCTTGCTCTTTATTTCTTTATTTTGCCATTTCTTTATTTTTTTTTCTCGAATTTCCTGAAATGCAACAAAATAAATTATTAAAATACGAGTTCAAGCAATAAATAGGTAATAAAAATTTGCAAAAATATGCACTTTTCAAATGCCCCCATACCTATCTTTTGGTCGTCCTCGAGTAAAATCAAAAACAAAAAGATAACTAAGAGAAGTCCTATGCTCTTTTTCGTAGGCGTTACGGGTAATTTTAGGTTTACTAACCCGTTAAACTCGTAGACGATCTCTACAAGAGGAGTGTTGTCTCCTAAGGATTTACAGAATATATACCCATAAAATCTTTGATATAAATCCGCAAGTATCCAACTTTCCTCTTTCAATCTAGCTTTCATTGGTGCCAACAAAACAATTTTTTTAGGAAAATACATGCCTTAAAGATTATTCTAATAATAGCCAAGTTATAGGTTCCCACAATCCACATGAGTCGACTCAAAAAAGTTTACAAAAAATCCCAAGGTGTGTAGTGAATTTAAGGCCTTTGATGGATAAAGTGCATACGAACATTTTCTCTTTTTCAACCAATATTGAACTGACCCAATCTCTATCAAAACAAGTATCTATCCAAACTTCACGCTCTTAGTAGTTAGATCGACTGTCGGTTGAGGTCCCAAAAGTCTTTTGCATCGATACCCATTTAGCGAGCTTTAGGTCAACAATCCCAGACCACAAAGGACCTTAGGTTGCTAGGCACAAAGTCCCCTCGGACTTACTTACTCGGGTTATCAATGAGCCCAACCTAGTCAATTTTTCTGCTAAGGACTTATTAGACTTAAGAATTTATTAACACTAATGGTTGAAATGACCGTGCAATGATTGAGGTCCCAAAAGACTTATGCACTAATACCCATGTAGCGAGCGTTGGGTCAGCAATCCCAAACCACAAAGGGCTTTAGGTTACTAGGCACAAAGTCCACTCATACTTAATTGCTCGGGTATTAATGAGCCCAATCTAGCCATTTCTTCCATTAGCACTCTACAACTACAAACATTTATTGACTCTTTTTTTTCTTATTCTTTTTTTTTTAGACACTATATGAACAATTTATCGCAAAGGTTTGATTCGACATTGTTTTAACATGTGGGTTCTCTCTCAGGTATCGAATAACATCCCTATACAATCTTTCCATCAAAAGTCTTGTGCAAATGTGCCGTCTTGGATTTTTAAGTAAAAATTTGTTCGACACAAGTTTCATGAGGAAAACCTTACTTGACTACGTTCAAATCATCTAAAGGCATTATACATATAATTTTTACCCATACTAGTTCTAAAATTTAAAGAATGGGAAGGACAACTAAGCTAAAATATCTCTATTTTTGGATTTTTGAATTTTTTTAATTTTTTTGAATTTTTCAATTATAAGTATTTACACTAAAAACCCTCCCCCTACCTAAATCATGCATTGTCCTCAATGTATGCAAATTCAAGAGAAATGAGTAAAGGAGAACGAGGTAATACCTGATAAGGGATGGAAGAGAATGAAAACTTCTAAAAATTACGAAAGAAAACAACTCACACACGCACACAAGTCCTCCCCCATACCTATCTTTCACGAGGGGAGGCAAAGGAATAAAACCGAATTAGTCGATACCGGTGGGAAAATTGGGGTGCAGCTTTGAGAAAATATCAAGACATTGTTGAAAATTTCGATGAGAAAAGATTTTCTCAAGCAACATGGAATCATTCAACCCTATTGAACAAGTGTCACTAATGTTCTCCCTAAACCAACTTAAGGCTTCTTTATTTTGGTTAAGCAAATTAGAGACAAAGAAAGTTTGGTCATGGGGTGAATCACTAGGAATGACATAAGATAAGGGTCCATCTTCTCCTAAAGGCTGTTGATCAAACTCGGAAAGATACAAAGTTGAGTCAAATTTAGGAGGTCTTCCCACGGGACTCTTAAGAACGGGCTCAACACTAACAACCTCGGGTGGGGTCTCCCACTTGGAACAAATTTCATTCAAATCTCCTAACAACTCATCAAATGTAGGCAGTTCACCAACGGGAGTTTTAACAACAACCTCAACACGAACATCCTCGGGCTTGGTATCCCACTTAGAACAAATGTTGTCCAATTCTCTCAACATCTCTTCCGAGGTCATATCCTTAAATGACTCATGAAGCTCTCGCTTGGTTTCGTGATTTATTTGAAAATCCTCAACAAGAAGAGACTCAATCTCACTATCCTCAAGGTTTGACCAATTAACAATGTCATCAACAAGATTAACCCTTACTGTTTGTTCATAAAGCTCATTGGGTTCTTTACCGACATTAAAGATGTTAAGGTTAATTGTCATATTACCAAAAGTTAGTTTCATCGAACCATCCCCAAAATTAATCAAGGCGTTGGATGTAGCAAGAAAAGGTCATCCTAGAATGATCGGGATTTGGATGTAGCAAGAAAAGGTCATCCTAAAATCTAGGATGTTATTAATAAGGGGGGTGAAGGGGTATTTATAGGATAAGAATTAGGGTTGAGGGGTGTGTTAGGTGAATCTCCACCATCCACCTTTTAATGTGGTGGAGAAATCCTAGCCATCCAATTGTTTCCTTCCTTCTTAAGCTTTGTTGAGTGGATCTTGGCCATACACTTATTTAGTGTGTTGGGATGATCTCCACCTTCCATGTGTCTTGAAAGATTCCTTTTCCTCGAAGCTCCTAATTCTTTTTTTCTTTTTTCATTTAAGTCATTTTTCTTCCTCTTTTTCCCTTCCTTGCTCTTTATTTCTTTATTTTGCCATTTCTTTATTTTTTCTCGAATTTCATGAATTCGAACAAAATAAATTATTAAAATACGAGTTCAAACAATAAATATGTAATAAAAATATGCACTTATCAAAGTGAGGTAAACACCTGGCAATAATGAGTCAGCCTGCTAGCTTCTTTTTTCATCAGAGAGCATTCGTTCTCAGATTATTTTTATGCAATCTATTGAAGAAGCTTCTTTTGTTAATTATCATCCTCAGTAGTCTGCTGGATTTCTCTAGTTCTCTTTGCAACTGAGGACAAGATTCAATGTGAAAGATAAATATTCTCTCTTTTTCTACGCACGCCAGTTTTTTACTTTTTCTTTTTATGGCCGCCGTATTTTGTATTCCTCGCTTTGTATCGTTCATAAAATTTGGAGATGTTGGGTGACGGCCGGCATTGGTGGGAGCAGGCTCCTGACTTGCTTGTGACATCTCCTGCAACTCAAGATTTGCTGGCCTGTCTTGATGAATTTTGATGCCATGTCATAAGTTGACAACCTGCTGCAAGAGATAAGTCTTCGACCCTCCTTGTTGCATGATTTTTTTTTGCTTTTCTTGATATTTCTTTTTCTTTGAGCTTCCATAAAATTGAAGATTCTTCTATTTAACCCTAGAACACCGCCATTATTTTTCTTCTTTTTTTAGCCAGTGGTAGCGATTTTTTCCTCTGCAAGTCTTCTGCAATTACATTCCAGTAGCTAAGTCATGTCTTTTACCAACTTCTCTTCACGGCATGCCTTCTCACAACTGGTTTATATTCTCAGTATCTTGATTTTTTTACTTCCAGAACAGACATCTCAAGCAAATTCTGCATGGAGTTGCTGCCTTCAGGTGATGCATTGCCAATCGAAAACTTTGTAAACATAAAACGTGTACACAACGGGTAGACATTTAAAGTCGCTTGTATCATTTTTTTTCTGGTTTGATTAACCAAAGGCTTCCTGCTCCTAGGTAGCTAGCAGATGTCCTTTATTTTTTGTAACACCTGTAAGTTGCAGTTGAACATTGTTATTAATCGAGCAGTTTTCCAGGGTGAGCTCCGATGGCATTCTTTGTTTAGTTACAAATCTATCCATGTAGATATAGAACTGATAGGGATGCACATGGAAGTATAGATCATGGATGTCGAGGAAAGTTATGTTTCAAGTTCATATATAAGCATACACCCTCCATGGTTTTATTAACACAATTTAAAATTAACAGCGGCTACTGGAGTTTATATTATATACAACTCAACACTAAACAAATAAACAACCATTAAAACTTTGTTTTGTTTCAATGATTAAATCGTGGTCATAATTTATTTTATACACGAGGTATTAAGAAAAGTTAAGGTAAACTTATCTTCATTATATCCACTATTGTTTTATAAATTCTTCTTCGTCCGCAAGCTCATGCTTCTTGTATAAGTAGTATGTTGGACACGCTTTGTATGTTGTATACACATCTCTACTTTGTTCGCTATCTTTATTGTCTCTGATTTTCTCCTCAATCTTTTTTATATATAATAAATCCGCTGCTTCGTGTGCATTGACCTGGCTCGCGGCATGTTGATTTAAGGTGTTGCATGTAGACTTTGAATATAGCAGAGGTTTATGATCCTCTCATTTCTTATTTCTTGCTGTAAAATCTCTAGCAGCAGTTTTCGTTTTCCTGATAAAACTAGATATTTAGTAACAGATTCTCTTCTACGTTTATACATGATTTCTTCCATAATCAATCCATATTCACATGTACATATATATAGATGTATAACCAAGAGCGGTAATTTTTTGTAAAATCAATTCATAAGTTTCAAAGTTTGTAAGTAAGGAATATTGTATGTTGGACGGAGAAACAATTTAGTTCATGGAGAAGCAGCTTCAAGACATCAAATAAACAAGTGACTGACTTTATGTATTGTATCAACATAACAATAAATCTAATAAACAACCACTACTTGGTTTTGTTTCTGGAGTAAAGATGGGCCGAAAGTTATGTGCACCGAAACTAAAAAGAAAAAGTTAATAAACACTTATCTTGTCATCAAACTTGTTCCTCCCTTGTCATGTGATGGTAGGTTGTCCTTGATTTATTCCTTACACAGTTCACTTCATTTTTTTTCTTTCCAATTTCTACAGGTCCTACATAACATGCTTGATTCTTCGTTTCTCGGCCACAGATATCTAAAGATCGTTCTTTGGATGCTCTACGTGCTAACAACAACCGTGTCCATAATAACGTGACAGGAATCGTCCAAGGTCAAACCATCTTAATAACAAATAAGTTCTAGATTTTTAACCAATAAAATTAATTTTTTCTCTACACGATTCCCATAGACGGCGCCAAATGTTGATGCCAATTTTCGTCATGGACAGGCATCATGATAACGGGTATTCGTATGGAGCTTTTTTAGATTTCCATGGCCATTAATGGAGAATATAGAGTTTTTGAGAGTTTTTAGACTGAGCTTGAGAGAGTTTATTCTAAAAGAGTCTTTAGAATCTTGGGCGTCAGATCTCCCCCTTCAAGGTGCCTACGTATCTTTATATTTAAAGAATGAAGTGCAGATTGATATCCCATAGAATAGAATCACAAGAATATACAACCAGTGGATTTAAAGGTACTGTAGTGTCAACCACATAATTTCTTATCTGGAATAAAGGCATAAAGACATGTGGCATATAATATTTTTTCGATTACAAGGGTGTATCGATCAATACAGTAAGTTGAGCAATTTCAAAAACAACCAGATATGGATCTTTTTATTGAGGAATTTTCACCTTATTTCGAGGCACACATACTTTAAAATAATCTTTAGATGCCATAATTGTATATAAGTATACCCTAGTGCTGGTTCGAACGGTAATTAACGAACATGTTTAGGTGTCAGTGAGTCTATATAGTAAATGTGTGTGGTTGTTTTTATATTGCCTATTACAACTTCAGATTACCCGCGTGGAAATGTTGGTGTTGAGAACTGTAAAAATATTTCTGTTTATTTACATTTCCACAGCTACTAAATATTTATATTTACACACTAGGAAATGATCAAAAAGGAAGAGGAAACGAGAACTAGTTTTGCACACAAAGTTAATACCACAAATCTGGCATACTTTAAATAATTATTAACATACACCAATTTTATATGTTATCTGTCTCTTAACCCTCGCTTCCGATTAAACTTTATTATAGATCTGGTTCTCATGGTTTTGCATTCTCTTATGGTTTCTAATCACTGAAGATGCTCAAGCCCGGTACTATACCACCTAGGTTAACGAAAGCGATTCAATTATTTCTAACTTATTTAGCATTTGATCAACCTGGCATTACCTCACTTGCTCAATTACGATCATGTGTGGACCTAAGGAGAAATGGGTGTAAAAAGTTGTGTTAGTATCATTTATGTTTAGTTCTAAAATGCATTTTTGGCTTTTCCCTGATATGGATGTGTTAATTAGTTTAGTATATATCAGAACTTTTAGTGTTAAACTAATTCAGCAAGTGACGTAAGGAGATCGATATGTGATAATTAAGATATAATGTTGTTAACGGAGGAATTTGGTGATAACAAAATTCGGAGGTTGCTGGAATAACGAAATCATGAAAATAGGGGGATTTTGGATTTTGGATGTTTAGGGCTAGACTTGAGAGGTGTCTCGACTTGTTAGATGTGTCGGATACTTTTTCAAGATACCTGTGTACTTTATATTTATAAGGATCAAGTCAACGCAGTTCTGTTAAGGATTAGTTTTTAATCCCTATGATTGTTAAGAGATGTATTTTGAGAATTAGTAGATTTTATCTATTTAAATTATATTCGCGTTGGGATACCTTCCTGATTTGAACGATATCGTTTGGAGATATTTTCTATCATAAATTAGAGATAATTTCTCGTTTCAGAGAGAGGAGATAATTAACTTGGGGATTAAGTTAATTATTATTAGATTCATATTGGGAAATTTGGGAGATAATTAAGGCAACCGAAAATATGGCGTAACAACTACCCCCAGTTCTTCAGTGCCGCTTGATGGACTGGAGAACTAAGCATGCTTCGATCTTCCAAATTTACAGAGTCACTGAAACACCTAGGAGAGGAGATTAGTAAAATAATATGGAGCACCAAGGTGCTCGTAATATGCATGTAGACGTAAACGAGACAATATGCGAGATGTAAATAATAAGTTTTGTAGGTGTGAGAGAATGTATCTTATAGGGTCATTCAAGCATTATTTGGAGAGTCGTACAAAGCATTCCGAGCAATATCCTGAAAAACAAACATAGCAAGGAATACCCTCCTTCAAGGAGGTCATATTCCTAAAAAACCTGGAAAATATCTTCTTAATATATCTCGGAATACCCTCCTCACGGGAGGTCGTATTCCCTTTTCCAAAAACACCCTCCTCTCGGGAGGTCATATTCCTAGAGATCGTACCTTGATGAGGCACCGAAATTACGGTCATCCCCCGTCCCCGGAAATACGGTTTTTGCAAGGATTTTATAATTCGGGATACCCTCCTCACAGGAGGTCACTCCCCATATCAGAAATATCCTCCTCTCAGGAGGTCAATTTTCCAAAGATCGTACCTTGACGAGGCGCTGGAAGTACGGACATCCCCCCGAAAGTACGGTTTTTGCAAGGATTTTATAAGTCGGAATACGCTCCTCACAGGAGGTCGCTCCTCATATCAGAAATATCCTCCTCTCAAGAGGTCAATTTTCCGAAGATCGTACCTTGATGAGGCGCCGGAGGTATGGACATCCCCCCGGAAGTACAGTTTTTGCAAGAATTTTATAATTCGGGATACCCTCCTCACAGGAGGTCGCTCCCCATATGAGAAATATCCTCCTCACAGGAGGTCAATTTTCCGAAGATCGCTTCATTTTTACTAAGATTCTCCTTAGAGAAGATCGTCTTTTAAATAAATCACGAAGACCCTCCTTAGAGGAGGTCGTCTAACACAAAAAATAAGGGAGACCCTCCTTAGAGGAGGTCATCTTCCAAAAGCCATATCAATATCCCAAGATTCTTCCGAAAAATATCAGCAACACTTGAAGGGTCATTCAAAAAATATAAGCAATACCCGAAGGGTCTTCCGAAAAAATATCAGCAACACCCAAAGGGTCTTCTAAAAAATATCAGTAACACCCAAAGGGTCTTCTAATAAATATCAGTAACACCCAAAGGGTCTTCTGAAAAAATATCAGCAACACCCAAAGGGTCTTCTAAAAAATATCAGCAACACCCAAAGGGTCTTCTAAAAAATATCAGCAACACCCAAAGGATCTTCTGAAAAATTATCAGCAACACCCAAAGGGTCTTCTAAAAAATATCAATAACACCCAAAGGGTCATCCGAAAAAATATCTGCAACACCCAAAGGGTCTTCTAAAAAATATCAGCAACACCCAAAGGGTCTTCCAAAAAAATATCAGTAACACCCAAATCATCGAAATCCGACATGTATTGAATTTACTACGAATTTTATAAGATAGCTAACTTGTATGGACAGAATCAGAAGAAAACTTATATTAATTCAGAATAGAGCCACTGTCTTTATCATTTTGCTTCTCCATTAAAGCAGCTCCAGATCCATTATACCCCCCATGCATTGAATTGATTGTCCTCCACAATCAAAAAATAATGCCCTTCTTCTAGCGCCAATTATTAACGGAGGAATTTGGTGATAACAAATTTCGGAGGTTCCTGGAATAACGAAATCATGGAAATAGGGGGATTTGGGATTTTGGATGTTTGGGGCTGGACTTGAGAGGTGTCTCGACTTGTTAGATATGTCAGATCCTTTTTCAAGATGCCAGCATACCTTATATTTATAAGGATCAAGCCAACGCAGTTCTGTTAAGGATTGGTTTTTAATCCCTATGATTGTTAAGGGATGTATTTCGGGAATTAGTAGATTTTATCTATTTAAATTATATTCGCGTTGGGATACCTTCCTGATTTGAACGATATTGTTTGGAGATATTTTCTATCATAAATGGGATAATTAGAACATAATTTGATATATAAAATTTATGTGCACATTATTTCCTGCAGGACGAAGGTTCTTTAATAGAATAGCTAGCGGAAGTTGAAATAGTCAAGCGACGAATGAAAGCAGCTTCTAAAACTTCAAAGATTCTGTTTTCTTATGCTTTTGTATTTCTTTATATAATAGCGTACTTCATTCATGAGCCAATTGGTTCGATGTTTAATCAAGAGGTGACATGGTTTCATGTTTAATCGGTAATGTCTAGGTGCCAGACGATTCTTTCTGCAAGGGAAAAAAAATAATACCTAAATGATGTTTTTTATTATGTTGCATTTCCATTATGTGGTTAAATTAACTTCTTTTTGTGTAACTTTAGTGTTTATATTGTTATTTATATCTTATTATCAACATGTAAGTAGATTGCGGCTGGTTTTACATAATTGAGTTTAATTGTGGATGTATTTACCAGTCGTGATCTTTCTCGTGATACAGAGATCATTGGGAAATTTGAATCTTTGTTTCATTAAATAAGTGCAGGGGAACCGAGACCCATAGTGGTCATTTGGGAAAGTTTTGTCAGTGATGGTGAAAGATAAATCTAGGAAGTGGATAAGAGAATAAAACTACAGACCCTTAGCTCAGAGCAAAAAAGTACGTCTATGGTCAATTACAAAATGTAAAAAATATTGAGCTTATAAAATGTGCGAAAATGTAAATGTGTTACAATGAATCTTCATATTTTATCTTGAACTTGGGTCTCATTTTGAAAGCCCAGATACCAAGATTAGTTATGTCCTAACTTGTGTGCACATTCACTTATATATGTTTCTTAAATTTACAAAAGACACAAGGTTGATTCCTATCATTTCACTTACCAGGCATAAATCACTGCATAAGTTGGTTACTGCGCTCAAATTACGTTATACCAGTTCCTGACTGTACCTATGTTATTCACATGTCATTTCCACACTGTTAACACAAAATCACGCAAGTGCACGTGGTCACAAGTAATATAGATATAAGTCAAGTTCGTTCCCACAGAGATCTGGTTATGGTTCTATTTAGTAAATATGCCTATGCAACAATGTATGGTTTTAATCCACTGCTAATACAAATAACAATTTGAGGTTTTTAATTATCTAAATTAAACTAAGCTACAAATTATTAAACTAAGAATTACTTAACTATTGAGAATTAAAATCTAATTACTTATGCAAGATAAACCATGAAATCCTAACTTCATTAAATACTTTGATTAGATCTGACGCCTTTAATCACTATGTGCAATGGTTATGATATCTGATCGGACAACACGAAACAAGTATACGCTACTTCTCAGTATACGAATACCAAACTAAACATACATCCACAAAAGAGATAGAAGATGAATAGACACCAATTATGCTTAGACCCTATATGTCTATAGAATTTGAAAACATAACGGTTGAAGAACAAGTTATCCATAAATATCACAAAGGGCAATATAAGTATTTTCATCTCATACTACGAATCATATTGATTAACAATTATGAACCTATGCTAGCATGGCAAGTTCTAAATCTCAAGATCCACTTTCACTTCACAAGAGATTAACAAATTAGATGTTAGCTACGCATCTAACAATTAAGCATAACCATACGAGGATATCAGATATATACATCACACACAAGTCTTTAAAGCATCAAGATACTAAAGCTCCATAAATAAATCCGTTAGAATCCCATGACAACGATTAGTTCAAAATTGAACCTCTCGTCATCATGGGATCAAGTGAAACCATGATAACAAACAAGATATGGAACAAAGAAGCAATAAAATTATTAAAACTAAGAGTTGAGAAAACAAATCTAGAATCCAGAATAACACAAAGGATGAAGTAGATCTAGATCCGTTGCTTGTCACGAGCGTTGAATCCTTCTCTCCTTTTCTCCCTTGCAGATCTAAGCTATATTATGTACAATATATCTAATTGTCTAATTATCTAATTTCAATTTACAAGGGGTTGGATGTGTTTATATAGGCACTCCAATTCTTTCCCAGCAAGAAATTGCCTTCTATTACAATTAGAATTCGATTTAGGTACCAAAAACTGCCCAAAATACAATTAGAACTTGAAAAGGGCAAAACAGTAAATTCTTGCTCTCATCAATCTGCTTGTCGCGCTACCTGCTCTCACCACACGAAGCCTGCACGTGGGATTCCTGTCCCAAGTTGTAGAAAATCTTCCAAGCTTCGCGTGGACAGTAAGATCGCTGAAAATGGACTTCTAGAACTCCAGATACGGCCAAAACAGTGTAGACTGCGCAACCCTTCTCAGAAAATCCGAATTTTAATCAATTAATCCTCCAAACACGATAGAAGCATCGCCCATAATCGACATTCTTGTAAATCTGCACAACTAAGCAAAACACATCAAATCTACAACAACTTGAGTCCAAGACAATCAATTTAAGCCTATATGGAATGCTCCAAGTGGATATAAAATCCACTTATCACACCCCCAAACTTAAACCGATGCTTGTCCTCAAGCATAAACAATTACAACTAACTAACTAACTAGTACCACTTCCGTAGGTGATCACGGTTGCATTTGGCATATGCAACAAGCCCTTTAAACCCCTAGGCAGCCCTAGTGGACGAGTAAGGTCTCGTGAGGGCCTATAGCGAATGTACCCACAAAATCCAATGCAATGCATGAATGCAACTAATATGAAAATGCAATTAATATAGTACTAATATCCTACCATACCTTCAAATCCTCTCATGCCATATCAACTTAAGCATCAAAGTAAATACGCAATGTCTTGGTGTCGAAAGTGCAAGTATTCACAT
Organism: Saposhnikovia divaricata; assembly: GCA_036435485.1. NCBI lineage: Eukaryota > Viridiplantae > Streptophyta > Magnoliopsida > Apiales > Apiaceae > Saposhnikovia > Saposhnikovia divaricata. The sequence goes on from CM071595.1 coordinate 127,302,472, forward strand.
AGTCTACTCAATGAACATGCATAAATTCTCACAAGTCCATGTCAAGTGTAAGAATAAGTTAGTAACCATGCTAAGCCTACAAGAGCACATCTTTGAGACAAAACTCTGGATCTCATACGCAAAAACAAGCAAACACTCTCAATCCACTCATAAAAGAATATTCAGTCAAGAACAAGGGTTAGTGTATCACTCAATTCCAACAAAATCATAAGCATGCTTGACATTTGGTATCAATCTAACTCTTAACACAACATACATCAATGACGATAATCAAAAGGTCTTTATTTGGGTTGTAACGGGGCTAGGGACAAGGTATGTCAAATAAGCCAAAATAGGTGAAGTGTCAAAAGCTAGTAAGTACCATAATGAACATACACAACACCCTATTTTCCTCCCCACATAATTTTATCTAGAAACAAACACTCGACTAGTCGACTAAAATAGGATCACAACAAACACAAACATGCTCTCATAATATATTTTTCTTTTTTTTCACTTTTTTTTCTCTTTTTTTTCTCTTTTTTTTTCTTTTTTTTTCTTTTTTTTTCGAGAGCTAAATATAACAAAACACAATAATATCAACAATAACAATGATCCCACAATTTTATTACACATGCCGACTATCAAGCAACAACCAACCCAATTTTCAATATTTCCCCCAAAATTATGACCAACAATAAACCCCTCATTGCACACCTTATTACTCCCTTAAGCACTCTACTAGCCTTTGACAATGTGGGTTCAAATTAATGTAAGGCCAATACAAGAAAAAGGTCTAGGCAAGTAATGTGGTATGTCACCGAAAAAAATAGGATTAAGCTCAACGGGTTAACTAATTGATCATGTAAACATGGTGTGGTAATATGGGAAAATATGTGGTTATTCCTAAATGCCTTTATCATTTTAATCGTCAAATAATGTCATGCGTTTCAAGAAAGACCTCAAGCAACTGCTAGCAATGGAAACAATCCGTGGACACTCAAGCAAACGAATAAAATTGCAACAAATGCAATATGGCTCAAAAGCTCACTTGGCGGGAAAAACATACTCAATCCCAAGCAAAAAACTCTCTAACGCACCGACTTGTATTCAAAGCATGCAAACTAAATCAACTTGCACATATTCATGTCCTTCTAATTACTTACAACATTCAATAAGTCTACTAGCTTCAACTTACTAGTGTATATGTGTGTACAAGAACAAAGCATATCACTTCTCAATCAAAAGGGTCAACAACACAAAATTCCTATCAAGCATGGGTGCAAATGCAAACTATTATGAACTCACATGATATACGAACATAAAAACAGAATGTCCTATATGAAAAAAACGTAGATAACACGAACATACATGCATAATTTACTACATTTACTACTACTAATATGCAAAGCATGAAATCCGACATGAACACATAATACAACAACTACTAATCCCTCAAACACCCCCAAGCTTAAAATATTCAATGTCCGCATTGAATGGAAGTAAATACGAGGGAAAGTAGAAAACATACCTAACCAGCTGAGTCATCACCCTCCTCGGATGAATCTGGTGGAGGATAATGCGTACAAGCTCCATATACTGGCCACTTCCCAAATAACAAGAATACTACAAAACCCCCAATTACAAGAACACAAATTCGTAATAAAAATAAGATTAGAGAAAAAGATTTGCCAGTAACGCAGGCGCATCCTGCGTGCTCGATTTTTTTTTTTCACAGCACTCATTTTTTTTATTTTTTTTTGAAAGAAACACTCAATTTTTTTTTCTTCCTACACTAATGCGTGGGTTGCCTCCCACGAAGCGCTTCTTTAATGTCAATAGCTTGACGTTACTTCCAAGCCTCCATTAAGGATGATAATAGTTTGCCTGGTCCTCTCTTCGCGAGAATTCATCGTCATCACGGCGGCACACTTTCTGTCCCTTCTCCTCGCTTGGCCTATTCGTATGACAAATATGTCCTGTTCCAATGCCTTCATCTGTTGACCCAAAATCTGTTAGTTTGTAAAACAACACACATTCGCGGGCTTCGCTTGAATATAATGGAGGAGGGTAAATGTAAGTTGCTGAAGCCTTTGGTTTCTCAAAGAGAACTTCCTCCATTGGCTCTAATGCGCTACCTCCATCTTCACACTTTGAGACAAGTAGAAGACCTGCATCTGTCCCATGATCATCAGCCTCTTGGAACGCACATACCAATTCTTGAAATTTGCGTAGCTCATCAATGTCCTCTTGGTACGCACATACCAATTCTTGAAATTTGTGTAGCACATCAGTGTCTGTCCCGAATTATGCCCTTTCCAAATCATCCACCTCACTAGCTTGATCAAATTCCTCACTTGGCTTGTGAACGCTCACCTCACCTTGGAATTTGTCTTCTTCAATTAAGCATGCAGTACCTTGCTCCAAGTCACCGTTATTTTCTGGAATTGCCTCTAGTATGAATTGCTGATTCTCTTGTTCCAATGATCTCACAGCTTGAGCAACTAGTGTCTCCACAGATTTTAAAGACTCCTCTCTACTCTTTACAAGCATCCTAAGCTCCTCCATAGTAACAACCTCATCTGACTGAAAAGTAGGAGTAGGTTGCTGATGTTGAAACTTTTCACTTCTAAAGAAATATGACATATCTGGAACATCTTGCTGGTACTGTTGAGGATGTTATTGAAAATATGGTTGTTCCTCATAAGTGACATATGGATCAACTCCTTCGTAGTAACAATATTGTGAGGGATCATGAATGCCCAAACACTGCTCACATTGCTGAGGCATGGATGTCCTCGAATATGCCCACCATGGCAACTCCTCGCATGCCATCTTCAAACATTCAAGTACCTGAAACACACCGAACTAAACATGATAGATAAGTAACTAATCCGAGTCAGTGAACTCTAACGACCACTATTGACAAGCACATAAACCAAAAATAAAACACCGATGATCCCCGGCAGCGGTGCCAAAAAGTTGTTAACACAAAATCACGCAAGTGCACGTGGTCACAAGTAATATAGATATAAGTCAAGTTTGTTCCCACAGAGATCTGGTTATGGTTCTATTTAGTAAATATGCCTATGCAACAATGTATGGTTTTAATCCACTACTAAGACAAATAACAATTTGAGGTTTTTAATTATCTAAATTAAACTAAGCGGCAAATTATTAAACTAAGAATTACTTAACTAATGAGAATTAAAATCTAATTACTTATGCAAGATAAACCATGGAATCCTAACTTCATTAAATACTTTGCTTAGATCTGACGCCTTTAATCACTATGTGCAATGGTTATGATATCTGATCGGACAACACGAAACAAGTATACGCTACTTCTCAGTATACGAATACCAAACTAAACATACATCCACAAAAGAGATAGAAGATGAATAGACACCAATTATGCCTAGACCCTATATGTCAATAGAATTTGAAAACATAACGATTGAAGAACAAGTTATCCATAAATATCACACAGGGCAATATAAGTATTTTCATCTCATACTAGAATCATATTGATAAACAATTATGGACCTATGCTAGCATGACAAGTTCTAAATCTCAAGATCCACTTTCACTTCACAAGAGATTAACAAATTAGATGTTAGCTACGCATCTAACAATTAAGCATAACCATACGAGGATATCAGATATATACATCACACACAGATCTTTAAAGCATCAAGATACTAAAGCTCCATAAATAAATCCGTTAGAATCCCATGACAACGATTAGTTCAAAATTGAACCTCTTGTCATCATGGGATCAAGTGAAACCATGATATCAAACAAGATATGGAAGAAAGAAGCAATAAAATTATTAAAACTAAGAGTTGAGAAAACAAATCTAAAATCCAGAATAACACAAAGGATGAAGTAGATCTAGATCCGTTGCTTGTCACGAGCGTTGAATCCTTCTCTCCTTTTCTCCCTTGCAGATCTAAGCTATATTATGTACAAGATATCTAATTGTCTAATTCCCTAATTGTCTAATTGTGTATTTTCAATTTACAAGGGGTTGGATGTGTTTATATAGGCATTCCAATTCTTGCCCAGCAAGAAATTGCCTTCTATTACAATTAAAATTCGATTTAGGTACCAAAAACTGCCCAAAATACAATTAGAACTAGAAAAGGGCAAAACAGTAAATTCCTGCTCTCATCAATCTGCTTGTCGCGCTTCCTGCTCTCACCACACGCAGCCTGCATGTGAAATTCCTATCCCAAGTTGTAGAAAATCTTCCAAGCTTCGCGTGGACAGTAAAATCGCTGAAAACGGACTTCTAGAACTCCAGATATGGCCAAAACAGTGTAGACTGCGCAACCCTTCTCAGAAAATCCGAATTTTAATCAATTAATACTCTAAACACGATAGAAGCATCGTCCATAATCGACATTCTTTTAAATCTGCACAACTAAGCAAAACACATCAAATCTAAAACAACTTGAGTCCAAGACAATCAATTTAAGCCGATATGGAATGCTCCAAGTGGATATAAAATCCACTTATCACACACATAAGTTTTACGCTTACCTGTTAAGCTATGAAGCATGGGTGCGGGTGTGGGGGTGCGCGATACGGGGATTCGGCAATTCGGAAAATTCAAAAATATTGGGATACGTGGGGATACCGCAAAATAGAAATAAAAATAAAAATAAAAATTATATATATATATATATATATATATATATATCTTGTCCGGAAAACATAAATAAAGATAATATAAAATAAAGATTGACAAGTACGAGGCACGTTGTCGGGAAATTGGTTATGGTTTTCTTCCTTTCTCCTTTTCTTCTCTGGGGGAGCTGGATAAGGATGATGTTGCGCTGCTGAAGCGGGTTCAGAAGTTTTCTACAACTCAAGATATTGGGGCTCGTGCTGCTGCTCATATCTTTACCAGGATGGCTTTTGCTATAGCTAGAGGAGTGGGGGCCCAGATTGTATCTCGACTTCCCACTAATTTTTTTTGTAAATTGATTGTAAATAATTCATTCCACAGGGATATTTGTATATATATTTTCGTAATAGAATACTGATATGGGCTAAAAATAAGCCCTAAAGACACATTTAATGTTGCATTAATTAGACCTAGTATGGTCCAAACATGGGGCCCACCGGGCGGCCCAAAAACCCTAATTAAATATTAATTTCGTAATTAATATTGGGGGTAATAACCAGCTCAGCAATAAGAGTTGGATAAGGATATTATTTCCACCAGACTTAGCCACCAAGGCATCCAATTCAATATGGAAACTGATTCCTACAAGGAATAGATCTAGAACCTTCCCCAAAGACTTGTCTACCAAGTCTCCTATTCCTACCATAATTCTAAAGGCTCCATCAGCCTATATAAAGGGCCTGACCCCTCACCTCAGAACTATGTTTTATTGGCTTGATTCTCTAATTATAGAGATACGTAGGCATTCTGTGAAGACCGTTTAAGTCTCAAACACAGAAGCAGCCATTGAAGCACGAAGCTCACGAACCCTAGCATTAAATACTCAAACCCTAGCCGCAATAATCGTAACCTAGTTTTTGTTCCACAACATTTGGCGCCGTCTGTGGGAATACAACATCAACCATGGTTCAAACACGAAGGACAACATCAACCGAGGCCGTGCCCCTTAACTCTGCTCCACCAGCCACTTCTGATCCGCTCATCGTCACTGAGGAAGGATAAATACTCCCATCAACAGGGACGGTCATTCAACCTCTACCCACTCAGCCCCCAGGGACGACTCCCCATGTAGAGGGGACCCACTCAGTGATTGTCCATCAAGGCCAAGAAACTAACCCTATGTATGGGTTGCCTAACTACCCCCCACGACGAAGGGAACCTGGACCAAGCGGACACGCCTTACAGATCCGGGATCGAGAATATGATGATTACTCTGGTCCCTATACTGATGATTCATCATCATCTGAGGATGATGATCGAGATGAAGCCCCGAGGAGGCGACGTGCTAGCAAGGAACCTCTAAGAAGAACACGAAGAATCCATGATGGACTCCCCTTGACAACTGCTGAGAAAATCGAGGCTTACGAGGCAGAGATCTCGAAATTGAAGGACGATATTGCAAGAGAACAAGATAGGTTGAATCAAACTCAGCCTCCTCCCACTGCAGAGAGGATTCCCGTTATAAATTTGGAGAGGCCTTCAAGAAGGCAAAGGAGGGCTGATCCCCGAACCGAAAAATCCACAAGGGTGGAGACCCCCAGAAGCAACCCCAAAGATCTGATGCCACTTGGGGACCCTGACGATCCCACACCCCCGTTTACTGAGGAGGTGATGAACGCCCACATCTCAAGGAAATTTAAGATGCCAACTATTAAGGCCTATGATGGAACGGGCGATCCCGCAAATCATGTCAGAACATTCTCAAACGCACTGCTGCTGCAGCCTGCTAGTGATGCCTTAAAGTGTAGGGCGTTCCCTCAAACTCTGTCAGGCATGGCTCAAAGATGGTATAGCCGTCTACCTGCAAACTCGATCGGCTCTTTTAAGGAGTTGAGCGCTGCCTTTATCAGCCAATTCATCAGTGGGAGAATTCATGAGAAAAGTTCTGCATCCCTTATGTATGTGGTGCAGGGAAAGAATGAGAACTTAAGGGATTATCTCAAGCGATTCACCAAAGAGACGTTGAATATCACCGATCTGGAAAATAAGGTGGCCATGGTAGCCCTGGAACACGGAACCACTGACCTCTTCTTCAAAAGGTCTTTGGCATAACACCCTCCTGAGAACATGGCCGAGCTCCAGAGAAGAGCCGATAAATATATTAAGGCTGAGGACAGCATTAAGAAGGAAATCACAGGAGGTAATGGCAAGGGCTCTAATGATTCAAAGAAAAGAAAGTCAGAGCAAGAGTACGACGCTAGGGACAAGTATCCCCGGGCTGGCAAGGACTCCGAGTCATCACCCAAGAAGGGTTTTGGGCCAAGGTTTTCTGATTATGCAAGGTTAAACGCTCCTATGAGCCAAATTTTGTTCGACATTGAGAAGGATAAGGACTTTCGCTGGCCTAAACCGCTCAGGGGTGACCCCGAAAAGAGAAACAAAGATCTGTATTGTAGATTCCATAAGGATGTGGGGCATGACACAGATGACTGTAGACAGTTAAAGGATGAAATTGAATTTTTAATCCGGAAGGGAAAGTTAAGCAAGTTCACCAAGGGTGAAGACCGTGGAACCCAGAAAAGGGATTATGATAGAAGAGACAATGAGAGGAGGGATAACGATCGCGATCGTAACCCACAGCCTCGAGGGACGGTAATCAATATGATTTGGGGAGGACCAACAGCGGTCGGCACTACCCGAAACTCTCGAAAGGCTTATGCCAGAGAAGTGATGCACATCACAGGAGAAGCCCCGAAGCGTGCTAAGACTGAGGCAGTGATTGGTTTTGATGATTCAGACCTTGAAGGGGTGAAATTCCCCCATGACGACCCGTTGGTCATAACTCCCGTAATTGGAAATTTGGAAGTGAAGCGGGTCCTGATAGACAATGGAGCTTCTGTCGATATATTGTTTCATGATGTTTTTGTGAGGATGGGGTATAATGACTCTCAACTAACCCTGACTAACATGCCGATCTACGGATTTAATGGAGTTGAGTCCAAGGTTGAAGGGACCATTCAGCTACCCATGACAATAGGGCAAGAACCTAAGGAAGCCACCCAGATGCTGAACTTTCTAGTAATTAAGGCTGCCTCAACGTACAATGCAATCTTAGGGAGGACCGGACTTCATGCATTCAAGGCTGTTGCCTCTACTTATCACATGAAGGTCAAATTTCCAACCAGGAATGGTGTTGGGGAACAGAAAGGAGATCAGAAAATGGCCAGGAGTTGCTACGTGGCTGCTTTGAGAGCTGATGGAACCGGGGGGCAGGTACTCCCGAATGAAGACATGGATGTCCGTGGTAATGATGAACACCGAGGAAAGCAAGCAGAGGACTTAATACCTATCCCTCTGGAGCTAGGCGACCCTGAGAAGGTAACTTATATTGGAGCCTCTTTGAAAGAACCCCTGAAGGGCAAGTTGATAGAGTTCTTACAAAGGAATAGCGACGTTTTCGCTTGGACAGCAGCTGATATGCCAGGGATTGATCCCCAACTTATAACTCATAGATTGAATGTCGATCCTAATAGGAAGACAATAAATCAAAAGAAGAGAAACTTTGCTCCGGAAAGGCAAGAGGCCATTAAGCAAGAAGTAGATAAGCTCTTGGAAGCTGGTTTTATTGAAGAGATTCAGTTTCCCGAATGGTTAGCAAACCCGGTGATGGTCAAGAAAGCGAATGGGAAGTGGAGGATGTGTATAGACTTCACTGACCTAAATGATGCATGCCCAAAGGATTGTTTCCCTCTACCAAGGATTGACACCCTAATAGATGCCACAGCTGGACACGAGATGTTGAGTTTTATGGATGGTTTCAGTGGTTACAACCAAATTAAGATGCACAAGGATGACATCCCAAAGGTATCTTTCATTACTGATTTTGGTGTTTTCTCTTATTTGTTATGGCTTTCGGTCTCAAGAATGCAGGAGCTACCTATCAACGATTGGTGAATAAGATATTCGCTCATCTAATTGGAAACACCATGGAGGTCTATGTTGATGACATGTTAGTCAAGAGCCTACTCAAGGCTGACCATATCGAGCACCTCAGAGAGGCATTCGAAGTGCTGAGGCACCACAAGATGATGTTGAATCCAGCTAAGTGTGCTTTTGGTGTTGGATCAGGAAAATTTTTGGGATTGATGGTCTCGAAGAGAGGCATAGAGGCCAACCCTGATAAGATCAAAGCAATCTTGGACATGGAACCACCACGCTCTATACGAGATGTACAGAAACTAACTGGCCGAGTTACGGCTCTAGGAAGATTCATCTCCAAGTCCGGAGACAAGTGTCTGCCTTTCTTCCACATTGAGGAAGGTAAAAAAATTTTGAGTGGACCATAGAGAGGCAAGAGGCCTTTGAGCAATTGAAGAAATACATGACTGAAGCCCCGTTGTTGGCTAAACCTAGTCCTGGGGAGACTCTTTATCTGTACCTGGCGGTATCTGAACAAGCGTTGAGTGCTGTTCTTGTTAGAGAAGAGAAGAAGGTTCAGAAACCCATATACTATGTGAGCAAGGTATTGCATGGGGCGGAGTTGAATTACTCTCCCATTGAGAAGTTTGCTTTGGCATTAGTTACTGCCTCGAGGAAATTGCGACTATATTTCCAGGCACATAAGATAGAAGTCTTGACCGACCAACAGTTGAGAAGCATCTTGCGCAGCCCCCAAGTAAGTGGAAGATTGATCAAATGGGCAATTGAGCTCGGAGAATTTGACATAACATACAGGCCTCGGACAGCCATCAAGGCTCAGGCATTAGTCGACTTCGTGGTTGAATGTACCATTAGCAACCAAGAAGTCGGGGGGCAAGAGATAATACCCAACCAAGGAAGTGAGAATAAAGATGAAAAACTTGTACCTGATCTGAAGGAGTATTGGGTGCTCTATTTTGATGGAGCATCAAAAACAAAGTCCAGTGGTGCAGGTTTAGTTTTGCAAAGCCCCGATGGGTTCACAGTTGAATATGCTTTGAAGTTGGACTTTCCAACAACCAACAATGAAGCTGAGTATGAAGCCTTGAAAGCCGGTTTAGGCTTGGCCAAAATCATGAGAGTCAAAAATTTCAAAGTTTGTGGAGATTCAAGGTTGGTAGTTTCGCAAGTGAATGGTGAGTTTGAGGCCAAGGATGAAACTATGGCAAAATACCTCAGAGTCGTGAAAGCTGTTATGACTCAGTTTGAGGAGTGTTATGTGGAGCACATTCCTAGGGAAGAGAACGTTAAGGCCGATGCCCTCTCTAAGTTCGCTTCTTCCGAGATAGAGAATTATGCAGGAAGTGTTTACTTCCAGGTCTTGAAGGCCCCGACCGTCAACTCTAAGTTGGTAGCACCGATCGATGTTGGAAGCTGTTGGATAGATCCTATTAAAGCTCACCTAGAAACTGGATGGCTCCCAGACAATGCCTTGGAGGCACGGAAGCTGTCTGTAAGAGCGTTGAGATATGCCTTGATTGAGGACCTCCTTTACAAAAGATCGTTTGTCATCCCATATTTGAAGTGTTTAAGGCCCCAAGAGGCAAAGGAAGCATTGAAGGAAGTTCACGAAGGAATCTGTGGGCAACACTTGGGGGGCAAATCCCTAGCTCACAAGATTACCCGTCTGGGATTCTACTGGCCAGAGATGCTAGCTGATGCACAGGACTATGTCAAGAAGTGTGAGAGATGCCAGAAGCATGCTCCAGTTGTAAGGCAGCCGCCCGAAATGTTAACCTCAATCAATTCTCCTATTCCATTTGCAATGTGGGGGATGGATATCCTTGGTCCATTCCCAGTAGCCTCGGCACAAAGGAAGTTTCTGATAGTGGCTATTGACTATTTCACTAAATGGATTGAGGCTAAACCCCTAGCCAAGATAACCATCAAACAAGTTGCCCAGTTCTTTTGGGAGAACATAATTTGTAGGTATGGAATCCCACGAATCCTTGTGACGGACAATGGGACGCAGTTTAACAATGAAGAGTTCAAGAAATATTGTGAGGAAAATGCTATTGAGCTTCGCTTTACCTCAGTAGCTCATCCTCAAGCTAATGGGCAAGCCGAGGTAGCCAATCGTATAATCCTTGACGGACTGAAGAAAAGGGTCGAACGCTCAAGAAACAATTGGGTGGACGAGTTACTGCCTATACTTTGGGCATATCGTACCACTTGTAAAGTGACAACAGGAGCGACCCCATTCTTACTAGCTTATGGAGCTGAGGCAGTTGTGCCCCTGGAGATCATGCAGGCGTCACCTCGAGTTGAGGCATTTGAGCAAGAAACCAATGAGGAGGGCATGAGACTTGCACTAGACCTAATTGATGAGGTTAGGGATGAAGCAAACGCCCGGAACGCAGAACATCAGAAGAGAGCATCCTTCCACTACAATCAAAGGGTTAAAGAGAGATTCTTTCGACAAGGTGACTTGGTGCTAAGGAAAGTAGAAGCCTCGGGAGTTGGTCAGAAGGGAAAGCTAGCCCCAAATTGGGAAGGGCCGTATCGAGTCAAGAAGACGCTAGGGCGAGGGTCTTACAAACTGGAAACCTTGGACGGGGTTGAGGTGCCCCGGACTTGGCATGCATTGAACCTCAAGGTTTACTATGTTTAAGCTCTCCTGAAAAGGACTTAGCTTTTTGCCTATGTAATAGAAGTAGAAATAAGGTCGATGAAACCATTCCAAGTTTTTAAACTTGAGATAGAGGAAGTAGAGTATCTATGTAAGGGCTGTGCCTATTTCTCCGTACTAATAAGACTATTCTACATCTTCGCATAAGTTATGAGCATTACTTATTGACATATATGCATAAAATGCTAGACTACACATGCAAACATGAGTAAGTTGAGAAACATCAAGGACAATGGATTACGAATTAAAAAGTTATGCCCGAAGGCAGAATACATAAACGATTAGTTAAAGAACAGAGTCATGCCCGAAGGCAGAGTACATAAATAGATATATAAAAAGAGCAACTACTGAGTGTCTCCAGTGTGCTCATCCTCTTCATCTCCGCCAAGATGAGCAGAGGGCTCTGGCTCCGGAATCCTCTCATCATCTTCCTGGTCCTCCACCTGGGTATCCTGCACTGCCAAGGCCATAGGAGCATGAGGGCTAGGGAAGTCTGAAACATTAAGGATACCAGGAAATCTCCTAGTAACTTCAGCAAGAGCTCCGTCCCATCCCTGAGTAAACTGATAAGGGAATAGAGAGTCGTCATGCTTCTCCATGAAGCCCACATACTCCTGGGAGGCAAGGTAGTCATCAATCAGGTCGTCCTTGCCCTTCCTAAGAATGACATTTTCGGCCTGAGACTCTAAAAGCTCTTTCTCCCTCCTCTCTAAAGTAGCTCTGACAGAGGCCAGTTCATCCTCAGACTTATCATTCTTTGCCTTTTCAGTCTCATAGGATGAACGCCAAGTCTTAGCCTGGAATATGGCCCCCTGGAAGTTGGCATTAGCCTACAAAAGGTAAAGTTAGAACCACGATTCAAATAGCAAACAAGTATATAAGAAAGAGGGAAGTAAGGAGTTTACAGCAGCAAAAGCCTGAGATCCAGCACTTTCGGCTCCTTCAAGAGTGGAGCCGGATACATAATCTTTGAAGTCACCAGGAGTTATGGAATGATAGGACCAATCTATGGCATGCCTGCTATCTCCAACGATGGAGTCCTTCTTCCTAATACCCCAGTTTGGGCGCCAAGCGCTCCTGGAAGAGCCATCTGTTTCTTCAATATCGGCTACATGAGGCCTCAAGTAGGCATCCGTGGCTCGAGGATCCTTCCCTGATCGAGCCCTCTTCAATCTAGCAGTGTCTCCATCTTCAGGCTCATTAGTCTTGTTGATGAAAGCTGCAGCTGCAGTTACAAGATAAAAGACAAATAATGGGTATGAGACAATCATATTCAGATAAAGGAATACAAAAAGAAAGGAAATTTACCCTTATTGGCCACTCGGGAAAGTCCCAAAGACTTAAGCTGAAACTCATTCAGGAGATCCCAAGCCATAGTAGTGTAATTATCTTTGATGAGCTCTTTGTAGGCCTGGGTCTCTTCCTCGTTGAGCTCAATATCATTGGCACTGCCATCTACGACCTTACCAAAGGTACTACGGAAAATGCTGCCCCAATCTCCAACTTCCCATATTAAATACATGAACTCCTTCTTCCATTTTGGGTTGGAGTCAGGAATAGATTGGGGGTGGAAGATTGGAGGAATGGAAGTACGATGACTAATGTATACCCAACCCGGAGTAGATTCAGCAGAATTCTTAAATTGAAAAATCTTCCTAAAGAGAGCCACAGAAAGAGGGAAGTTGTTCTTGAGGCAAAGGACCATGAAACAATTGATCACCCTCCAAGAGTTGGGGGGAAGTTGGCAAGGGTTAATTCCTACATCTGCTAAGAGCCTAGGAATAAACTCATGAAAGGGGAATCGAACTCCTGCAACAATGGCACCCCTATAAACACAAAGTGCATTGGGGCGCCAATGGCAAGATCGATCCCCAGGGTCAGCTGGGACAAGTCTATAGGGTGGTTCTATTCTATACATCTTGTTATAATCAGTGATCTTCTCTATGTCATGAAAGGTGTTACTATGATTAAAGGAATCAAGGTGTGACAAGGATGGAAAATCTTCTTTACGATTTAAAATCATATCCTGTAAACTCATGAAGGGAGAACGAATAATGATACCTCTTTTGGAGGCTCCTTGCATCTTCTGGAAGCGAAGTGTAGCACGATCTTCAGCCATTTTTCTAAATTTTCAAAGAAAAGTTGTGATCTTCAAAGGAAATCTGCAAAGGATGAAGAAATTGTTAGAACAATCTTCAAATCTTCAAAGGAAAGTTCTTAAAGAACTTTAGAACTTTTGAGAGAGTTTTTTAGAAACTTTTGTGATGAAAGTGAAAATGAAAGCCTTGGCCTTTATATAGACGAAAATCTAGGGCATCTCAACCGGTTAGAGAGAATGTCAACCGGCTGTAACCTATTGGAAACCTTTGTGGGCCATCAACACAAATTGGACTCTAAAAGGCCCAACAAAGGCCCAAGTCCAGCTAAAGTAACTTAAAAGGATTAAGGCCTGTCACGGCCCAACCAAGATTGATAAACCTAATTAAGGTTTTGATTTAAGGTCATTTTGATCCATAGTAAAGGCCCAACCAAAACTTAAAAAAGTGTTGTAGGCCCAAACGATTTGAAAACCTAGACCCAGCCCATGAAAATTAAAAGACAGGGCCTGTTAAAGTCCATAATAAGACTTGGAGTTACCAAAAGGAAGCACGAGGTCGTGACAATTGATCTCGTTTTTTAGTATAATTACGAGCTCGACAAGGCGACCTGGAGAATTCAATCTGAGGTCATAAGCAACCTTGAAAATTGAGGTCGGAACAAAACAGATTTTAGGTCGCATAGATGAGATCGTTTTTGACTTATAAAAAGCAAAATGAAGCCACGACCTACCACTCAAATTGAGGTCGTTATAACGTGGCCTGAGATCGCAAATCTCAGGTCGAATTTGAATTGAAAAATATGAAAGACCCCACGACCTAGGCCTAACTTGAGGTCGTCTATGTGTTGTGTTGAGGTCGGATTTATACTACAATGAGATTGGTAAATTCTGGTCGTAATTATACTAGAAAGTGTGAAAAATCTGTGCGACCTGGAACCCCTTTGAGGTCGTTTCCCCCTAGATTGAGGTCGCCAGCACGAGGTCGAAAATGAATTAAAAGACCTGTAAAACAGCCACGACCTGGCCCCCGTTTGAGCTCGAAAATACATGATTTCTCCTCGAAATTTCCAGGTCGAAAATGACTTAGGAAACAAGAAAAATGGCTGCGACCTGGAGGCAGTTTGAGCTCGAAATTGAGCTCGAATTTGGCCTGCAATTTAAAAAAAAAAAAATCTCTCGAAAATTCCAGAAACGTGGAAAAATAATTTTACGCTCGATGCACAATCTAATATTCTCAAAACTAGTGCCGTTTAGCGCCGTTTAGCGCCGTGTAGTGCCATTTAGCGTCGTTTAGCGCCGTGTAGTGCCGTTTAGCGTCGTTTAGTGCCGTTTAGCGTCGCTTAAACATTGCTTTAACGTCGTTTAAGGCTAATTAGTGCCGTTTAGCATCGTTTAACATTCGTCGTAGATGCCTCGGTCGCTCCACGCTTTACAAAAAGACGATACTCGTAAAACACTAGTGTACTAAGATAAACCCTGACCCAAGCCTCGAGAAAGGCCGTAATAACTTCAAGGAAAGCCTGATCAGCTTTCCTAGAAGTTGGGGGGCAAATGATATGGGCTAAAAATAAGCCCTAAAGACACATTTAATGTTGCATTAATTAGACCTAGTATGGTCCAAACATGGGGCCCACCGGGTGGCCCAAAAACCTTAATTAAATATTAATTTCGTAATTAATATTAGGGGTAATAACCAGCTCAGCAATAAGAGTTGGATAAGGATATTATTTCCACCAGACTTAGCCACCAAGGCATCCAATTCAATATGGAAACTGATTCCTACAAGGAATGGATCTAAAACCTTCCCCAAAGACTTGTCTACCAAGTCTCCTATTCCTACCATAATTCTAAAGGCTCCATCAGCCTATATAAAGGGCCTGACCCCTCACCTCAGAACTACGTTTTATTGGCTTGATTCTCTAATTATAGAGATACGTAGGCATTCTGTGAGGACCGTTTAAGTCTCAAACACAGAAGCAGCCATTGAAGCATGAAGCTCACGAACCCTAGCATTAAATACTCAAACCCTAGCCGCAATAATCGTAACCTAGTTTTTGTTCCACAACAAATACCATGATTGAAAATTTCATAATCTATACAACAATTATATTCCTTATGATTGAATAATTTTATATTATCATTCAAAAAATGGTTTTAGAAATATTTGTTTATTTTATTGAAGAAACTGAACTGCAGTTGTAAAATGGAAAGATTTTATAAATCCTCTTTTAAAAATATCTAACTTCTGAGTTGATTTGGATCATGAAAAATTTAACCACAAGTCCACAACATAAAATTAGCTTTACTGGCCCAATACACAAACGAAAGCAAAATAAATATTACGATACCTAGCTCACACAACCTCCAACATATATTTTAATTGTCCCTCAACACACAATAATACAAACATAGAGCAGTCAACTCAAGCCATACAAACATACGTACATACAAAGATCCATACAGATCGGTGACCAAAACTGATAATCGATGATGAAAATGGCTCTTCTTCCTTCGTCTCAAGCGTGGCCGACGAGAACAACTCTTCTTCTTCCTTCCTCTTAGTCATCACAAACAGATCGGATACGCCGACCGAAGATCGGAGACAAAGCTTACCGATAGGAGACGCTGACTGAAGATCGGAGATGATAACGGAGGTTTAAAAATCGGATACAAAATTATAATTTCTACCCTTCCCGCACCCCCCAACCGCACCCCATCCGCACCCCCGTGTATCCCATGGCAGAAAAGCGGGGATACTCCAGGTGCCGCACTCCGTGCATACCCCGGCGCACCCCGACGTACTCCCGCACCCCCAAAGTATGGGATACGCGATTCTTCACCTAAGTGAAGAATCCCTCCTACATAGCTGTTAAGGTTTATTTCCCTCATTAATTCTACAGTGTAAGAAATGGAGAGTTTATAAAATTGCATAAATTTAAATGTGTTACATTTAAACATAATATTCATATTTGAACTTGTGTCTCATTCTGAAAACTTTATTCAGACTTTGTCAATTCTTTAAGGCAAGAGGTTAATGAAGTAGTTATCACAGCATTGGAGATGGTGGTTTTTGTTGAATGTCTGGATGATGAACTCTGTTTCCTTGTTAACCAACTATTCATTATTAGAATTAAACAAGACACACGATGTATAAACAAGTTTGCTTGATGTGTTATTCAATGGAAAACTTACAATATTGAAGAGATAATAAAAACAGACTACATACTACGATATTTAAACTACTACGTGTGATAACAAGAGATCAGGACAATATCCTTGATTCCTAATTTTACTCAACTACTTTCCAAACCAAGTTGATCTTCCAGGATTTTATTCAAGCTGTACACAGACATGTTAAACAGCTGACTTATTCAGATAGGAAATAAACACACAAATCAATTACGTTTAGATTAAATCAATAATCCAACATATTCCCCCTTAATCTAAATGTGATTGAGATTCTTGACACCCAGTAGTTGGCGCATCTTTTCAAACTTGACAATAGACATGGGTTTAGTTAGAACATCTGCCCGCTGTTGATCAGTGCTTACATGATTGATAATGATCAGCCCCTTCTCCACACAATCTCGAATGAAATGGTAACGTACATCTATTTTCTTACTACCACCATGGAACACTGGGTTTCTTGCTAGGTCAATAGTAGACCTATTATCAATATAAACCACGACTGGTCTAGCTTGGACATCTAAAATCTGACTGAGAAGCCTGTGTAACCATATCCCTTGACAAGCAGTGGCTGTAGCTGCCATAAACTCAGCCTCGCAACTCGATAATGCTACACATCTCTGCTTCTGAGAAATCCAAGTAATCAAAGACTCATCTAAATAAAAAGCCATTCCTCCTGTACTTTTCCTGTCCACTACATCGCCTGCTAGATCACTATCAGAGAAGCCTGATACATGTAGTCTCCTCGACGCTTTGTATAAACTAAACCATAGTTTAAAGTTCCATTTACATACCTCAGTATCCTTTTAATAGCACCTTGATGAAGTACAAGAGGCCTCTCCATGAATTGACTCACCACCCCAACTGCAAATGCTATGTCTGGACGAGTGTGCACCAAATACCTTAATCCCCCTACTGTACTCTTGTATTCAGTAGCATTAACAGGTTTTCCATTCTCGTCTTTATGCAACTATAATTTAGGCTCCATTGGAAACTTCACCGCATTGCAATCAGATATGCCAGCCTTCTCAAGAACTTTCTTGGCATATGCCACCTATTTGAGTTCAATAAAACCTTTTCCCTGCTCGACTTCTATGCCAAGGTAATAACTTAGCTTACCCAGATCAGACGTCTCGAACTCTTGACTCATTTGTCTCTTGAATTTAACAATGTTACTTACACTGGTGCCTATAACAATCAAATCATCAACATATACAGCAATAATTAGTGACTCACTACCTTCCCGTTTGGTGTATACATCATGCTCCAAGGGACACTTCATGAAACCAAGCTTCTCGAGACTCTTGTTTAATTGTGTGTACCAAGCTCGTGGATCTTGACGGAGTCCATACAACGCTTTGTATAACTTGTAGACTTTTCTTTCCTGTCCTTCCTTCACATAACCTTTGGGTTGATTGACGTACATTTCCTAATATAATTTGCCATTTAGAAAGGCCAATTTTATATCTAAGTGATGTACCTCCCACTCGTTCTTGGCTGCAAGAGCTAATAGTAATCGTACTGTTTCCAGTCTTGTTACAGGGGCGAAAATCTCTTCAAAATCAATACCAAACTTTTGCACATAACCCTTCGCCACTAACCGTGCCTTGTGCTTCACCACTTCACCATTTGTATCTCTTTTCACCTTATACACCCACTTCAAGTCTATAACTCGATGACCTGAAGGTAAATCCGTTAGTTCCCATGTTTCATTTCGCTCTATTGCCTCAATTTCAAAATCCATGGCTTCCTTCCAATGTTGTTCCTTTATTGCCTGGTTGTAGCAAACAGGTTCATCAATGCCAGCTAGTAGCAACTCATCAGCTAACTTATTAGCTAACTCCACCTCCTCAGTTTCATCATATATATCACTAATTAGTCTGAAACGTCGTGGGGGATCACTTCCATTATACGTCTCATTCAAATCGAGATGTGACTGAATTGAGTTGGGACTTGAAGTTGGTGACACTGATGGTGGTGTAAACGTACCACCACCTCCATCTTGCTCTTCTTCATCTTGAGGTTCTTCATCCTCATTGCCTGTGATAACAAAAGTTGATGATGACACAGTAGCAGTTGCCTCAGTTTCGTTCCAATTACAGCTCTTTGCTTCCTCAAAAACCACATCTCTACTAACATGAATGGTCTTTGTATCGGGATCATATACACGGTATGCTTTAGTTCCAGCCTCCCTTCCAAGATGCACAACACATTTGCTTCTGTTGTCTAGTTTCTTCGTATGCACACTAGGGACCTTCATGTAACAAATGCAACCAAAGACCCTCAGATAATCGACCTGAGGTTTCTGCGATGTCCAGGCTTCATATGGTGTTGTTCCTTGCACTACTTTTGTGGGCACTCGATTCAAGAGATACACAGCATGTCTAATGCCTTCCCCCCACATGTATAATGGCATATTTCTCTAATTTAGCAGACTCCTTCCCATAGCTACCACAGTACGATTTCGACGCTCCACAACACCATTCTGTTGTGGGGAATATGGTGTTGTGTAGTGTCTAATAATTCCATTGCTTTCAAAGAACTTAGTAAATTCACTTGAACAGAATTCTCCACCCCTCTCTGTTCATAGGACTTGTATTTGATTGCGTGATTCCTTCTCTACCAGTACCTTGAACTTCTTGAAGTGACTAAGAGCTTCATCTTTGGTCTTGAGCATATATACCCAAATAGCACGGCCGAAGTCATCCACCAAGAGCAGAAAATACCTATTTCGAGAGAGGGTTGATGGTGAGATCGGGCCATATATATCCCTGATAAATGGATTTCATATCCACTTGGATTGCTTCATATCGGCTTAAATTGACTGACTTGGACTCAAGTTTGTGGTGTTTTTGATGTGTTTTGTGTAGTAGGTGCAGGTTTGTAACTTCCCGTTAATGTAACACCCCCAGATCCGGGGTCCGGGATCCGGTGGTTACGGTTTCCAATTCTGTCCACAACAATTGAACTTTCCTTAACATAAAATAAATTACGTCTCTATGACCCAACACAATAATATAAAACACACCCGTTATAGTCCCAGAGATGAAATCAGAGTAACAATCAAATTTTTATTAATCACATTATGAGTTCTTACAATCCAAAAGAATTTCAATATAAATACATACTCTTTGCCATCCATTTACATAAGTCATATTAGACCATATTCTTGGTACTGAAAGAATAAATATATCCTACCAATAGCTTCTTCTTCAGCTCTGGTAGTCTCATCGTCCTCGCCCGCGTCGAGTGCGCCTTGTGCGAGTCATCTGGTCTAGCTGTTGTTGTGATATAATAATAAAGCAAGGGTGAGCAATAGCCCACCAACAATAATATATAACTGAACGATAATATATAACAGTTCAAAAGTATCTTTCAAACCATATGCCATGCATTTACGGAAATGATGCCAGTATAATATGAACGATGAAGTTACAAGGTAACTTAAAGTATTTGTTTGTAGAAATATCTGCTACATCAAAAGTAAGCGTGATATTCTCATTGTCATTAAAAAGAGGAACTTGCATGAAAAGATTGCAATTCCAGTTATGAACACTTTTCCAGCTCTGCCAACAGTAATCATGTTGCAGGAAATAAATAAGTTTGGATGAAGAACCAATGATGGAGTATTCACCGCGCCCGCTGTTCTAATCTTGATGATCAGTCGAGATTGTACAGCTCAAATTAGATTTACTACCGGTAGAAGGAAGAACTGACGGCTTTA
This sequence comes from Saposhnikovia divaricata, assembly GCA_036435485.1. NCBI lineage: Eukaryota > Viridiplantae > Streptophyta > Magnoliopsida > Apiales > Apiaceae > Saposhnikovia > Saposhnikovia divaricata. Next base: position 127,322,699 of record CM071595.1, read on the forward strand.
CTTGTCTACCGCCTTACTAGCTCTCCCCGGCCAACGGTTGGGCCAAAGGGGATGGACCGGCGCTACTCGGCCTCTTACACGACTCCTAGTTCAAATAGAATTCATGATTCTGAATGTAACGTTCGTCCCCCTTTCCCCAAGTATAATACTTGTTGATAAGACTCTACAAAGTAGTCGTATCTAGTTGGAAAGCAAAATTCACCAATAACTTCCAAGCTATTGCTTGGTAACGAATATCAACTTGTTCCAACAATCTTACCCCTCGAAAGATGAGAAGGTAAACAACGACTTAATAAGCCAATAGCACCCGAGTTGCGAGTGAAGAGAATACTTTATTGACCGGGAAGTCGACCAGATAAATAACATTTTCCAAGTAAGGTTCCCTTATTATTAGGGAGATAGACTCAAAGAAGAATGATGTCTGAGAACCTTTCTTGATATAAGATTAATAATAATATGACTCCGAAATATTTTCCGTAATAATCGAAGAAGATAAACCTTATCGAGGTTATTCTAAGTATGGAATAAATATTCAGAGAATATTTATTGAATTAAAATATTTTACAGAATATTTAGGAATATGAAAGAATATCTTTAATCAGAGTATTTCTCAAATAATCCTTGAAGAAATATCGAGAGAATATTTATTGCATAATCAAATATTCAAATGAATATTCAAAATAATATTCATTAATTAATAAGACCTAAAAGGAATATTTAAAATATTTAAAATAATATTCGATGATTAAATAGAACCCTGGATGAATATTCAAAATAATATTCGTAATTAATTAGGAATTTAAATGAATATTGAAAAAGTAATATTCATTTAATGAATAATATTCTAAATGAATATCAAGTACTATTCATTTAGTAATCCAAGCTTTAAAGGAATATTCGAGATAAGACTCGATAAATAAATCAAGCTTCAGATGAACATTAAAATAATATTCATCAGGTAATTACTATCTTAAATGAATATTCAAAAGTAATATTCGTTTAATGAATAATATTCTAAATGAGTATCCAAATAATATTCATTTAGTAGTCCAACCTTTAGAAGAATATTCGAAATAATAATCGATAATCAATTCGACTCTGAATGAATATTGAAAAATATTATTCGTCGAATGGTTACGTTCAAATAATTATTTGAAGTAAGGATCGTTAAATAAATAATCTCGAACGAATATTCAAATAATATTCGTCGCCCGAATAAGGGAAAATATTTACTTAAATATTTTCCTTCGAGGTAACCTTGATAAATCAAGAAATATTGACTCCCGGTCTATATTTGATGAATAAGATATATGCACCCTTCTCAGAGGGTCTTACAATAACCGGCTTATAATTGATACGTTAGCTGTCTAATTTATAAGCTAATAAACAATCAGGGAACAATCATAATGATATAACTTGAAAGTAGGCATGCATGCTATGGCATATGTATAACAGAAAACATATATATATATATATATATATATTCAATCACAACAATAGCCTAAAAGAAGGGAATTGAAACTTGCCTGGTAGTTGAGTACGATAAGGGGTAGTGGTAGCGGGTCCCGGGTCAGCTTGGTGATCTATAAATAGCCAAGGCATTCGGGATTAATCACTTAACATCTTAAAAGTTAAGTTATACTTAAATCGAAACACGTTCTCGAGTTATCTCGTTATACCCCTTTTAGTGGATTCCTTTTTATCATTGATCCGACCCGACATTCGTTCGTTAATACGACATGTCACTGTACTTATACTTGGGACATACTTAAGTCATACAAGTTCTAAGGTTGATCATTACGAACCAATAGTATACTCCGAGTTTTATCGCTCGTTTTCTAAGTGTTTTACCAAAGTTATAACCAAGCGGGTTTTTTAGGGGTTCGTTCGCGTTTAACTTCGATTCCAACATTTTTATAAAATCGAAAAACGATCTGTTTCACATGAGGTTTTCTCTCACACCTTCCTTTTTACCTCTAGTATTTAATTACCAAGATTCGCCACTGACTTACGTATTTTACGAGGGTTCAATTTTAATAACGAACTCGTACTTACGGTTTCGAACGTCTTTTAGTGAATCGGCCATAATTCCTAAACCGTAAGTCCGTTTCACATGATCTTTATATCAAAACGAAGCTTATAACATGATCTATCTTGCCATGGCAGAACATGATTCTGGACAGTGATTTATGGCTACTGTCAAACACGATTTCTTAAGGTTAACAAAAATCGGGCATTACGACGGCTATAAATCGGACGTTCCATAAATCGTAATCAACAACCCAAGCCACACCGGGCATCTAAACAACTTATACACATAATAAGCATCTCAACAAGTCCAGAAGCTACTGATCTTAGCATCAAAATTATCATGTTAATCAAATCACTAAATCACTTACTAAGCATGCTTATAACATGAACATAATCATAACTAAGCTAGATCCATCAAGAACATGCTTAAAACTCAAAGTAGATCTAGGGTTTTCAATTCTTATACCTTCCTTGGAGTATGTACTAGCCTCACAAATCTTGGTATGGTCCTTGGATAGCCTTAAGTTAGCTAGGATCAACCATGAAAACAAGAAAAACAAAGATTAGTTCTTGAAAACACTATTCATCATCATCTTTGATGATTTATTTGAAAATGGAAAAAGATGAATTTGAAGCTGAAATTTCTAGGGGATCTAAGCTATGATATGAAGTACTCACCATAAATATTTCAAGATCAAATGATAGTTGGAAGCCTTACTTCTAGCACCTTGGCAGAATTTTTCAAGGAAGAAAGGAAAATGGAGAGTTCTTTGTGTTTGCTTGGTTGTTTTGATAATAATTCATAAAGTGATGAGCCTTGGATGATATCTCATCTCTTTTTACTTTATTAAAGTGCTTTTGGAATGAATGGTGAGATTTGAAAGCATGTGTAGCACTTGGATTGATTTATGGCTAACTAGAGTTTGATTTGGCTAACTACTAGTTCAATCCTTAACATGCTAGTTACTTAGCCCACTTGGTTGCTAGATATTTATCTAGTAGCTTATGCATGACTCTTGCTTCCACTGCTTGTTTCTTTTGTCCGGTTGTTGCTCGTTTCGATTGATCGTTCGGGCGAATAACTAAGTAGTTTCACCTCTAGGGTTTACCGGGAAATTTCTCGATATTCATAATACCTTCCCCAATCCTTAATATAATCCTCGTGATGACAATGTAGGATATTTAATCTCGATACGAACTTAATCCGTAATCTAGGATTCGTTCGCTTTATTGATTAATCACGTTATAACGTTTTAGCGGTTTCTAGAACGCTTGTTTCACTACCTCAGTGGTTTCCTACCTTCATTCTTAAATCAAATATAATAACATCCCAAAATATCAAATCCTCAAAGTTAATATCTCAATTCTTGGATTATAATAATATTTAATCCACTGTCCGGTCAAATATTATACCGAAAAAGAATTTGGAATTTCTGAATTCCGATCGTCTCTGCATTCACTTATTTCCTCCGCGTATTACTAATATGACTTCGAAACATCCATATCACGTCCCGTACATAGGGTGGCGTGAAAAGTTTTCCAACTTACAAAATCACTATTCATCCACCAAATTACTATGCACGTACAGGAAACACTATGCACGTACGGGAAACACTATGCACGTACGGGAAATACTATGCACGTATGGGAAACACTATGCATGTACGGGAAACACTATGCACGTACTCATTTCCCTTCAAGGATCCATTAGCTCCTTCCTGGATGGTAGATTATTCTTATCTAGGTCCTCAACCATCGAATTACTCCATTCTGACAATATACCAATGCATCAGGATCATTGTCCAAAGCAATATCCATTCATTACAATCATTGTTCTTTGAAACCACCATTCATTAGAGCTGGTGACCTTGTTGTCGGAATCATTGTTCCTCATTTTATCATTACTTAATAAAAAGTTTTAATTATATCCAAAATTTGGGGTTCTTACAGTCTCCCCTCCTTAAAAGGATTCCGTCCCGGAATCAGGTAGGAAGCAAAGAGTCGTTTGCCTGTCGTTCACTTTTTAGCTTCCCGGTCAATTCTTAGTCGTTCTACCCTTCCTCAGCACATCTTCTAGTGCTACAATCCATGCTGTATCCTTTTTCCATCAACGTTGCTACTTTTCGTACAACTCACTATCCGGGTTATACTCTTACTCAGTCTTATCCTTATTGATACCTGCAGTAACATTGGTATCACTATCACCCTACGAATTCGGAGGTAACCTCGCTCGTACTGTGCATTTCCTGATCGCTTTAATCTTCGCAATCTCGATCAATATAGAGAAGTGGAAAGATTTATTGAGAGATCACTATGATCAGTTGAACATTTGTTATATTGCATAGTTAGTATAGAAGGGGCCAGCCTTTAGTACTTGACAAGCAATTAAACAAGTTATGGTATTCCACTTAGACTTCTATCACATAGACAGATAGTCACGTAGCAGTACCTCCCCTCCTAAAAGGGTTGTTCTTCTCAATTCATAAAGAAGATGAATAAGAGAGAAGAAGAGAACAGAGTTCTAAAGGATTATAGAAAGCTTTCATGATTGTAGAATATCATACTCAGAATTTACCTCTGAACTATAGAGGTTTATCAAAGAAGAAATTAATCATAATTATATCCAATACTATTTTATCGCAATCTCACGTGACAACATATCTTGCTGCTTTGTCCATTATTCTATGGACAAATACTCTTGTTCAATCTTAGCGATACTCACATTCGGGAAATCCTTCAACCTTTCAGGTTAAATCTTAGATTTCTCACTTGACATCATTACTACTGACATCCCATATCATGTTACTAGCTTTTTTCATAACTATAATATTGACACTATCAGGTTGTCATCCTGAGAATTCATTAGAAAACCCATTCATAACATTCCTTGCTTCTCATTCCATAGTTGCTTTCCCAGCCTTTTCTTTATCAATCACATCCTTCTTATTATCTGATTCTTACTCATTTCTATTATTTACTTTCACCTTCACCTCTTTATTGAGACACCTTTTTGCACTTGGTACCTCCTTATCGGTATTCCGTCACATTTATTCTATAATCATCACGTTATTCCAATTTAAACTTTCCGAAATGAATCTGGCCCGATCCCTTTAACTTAGATTCATATAATCTACTTCTGCCAACCTTGTTTCTCATCACTTGTTCTTTTCTATCCGTGGTTTTCCACAAGTTGTCTTTCGTAAGTCAGACCAGGTCGTATATCTACATGCTCGTACTCCTATCATCTGTTGAACATCTGCATTTTACTGGCGTAGCCTTGCCACATGAAAACTCGTTATGACCGTGCTATAAGTTTTGGGGGTAAGGCTGGCTCGAGAACACTTTTGAACTCTCAAGTGGCCCAATGAGTCTCGGGCTCAACTGCCCTTCCCTCCAAGTCTCATTAATTCTTTCTACGGGAATACATTTAGCATCATGAATCATCAACCTCATATTCTCTGTCTGGTTTGCGCAGAAATACACTAACACAAACTTGCTTGTCATTCATCAACATGCCATTTAGTTTATCAATAGCAGCACTTTCTTTATCTTTACGTTGTCATCTACTTTCTTAGAAGAATCACCATCGCTTGTTGTTTACGTAGTGCGTTAATAGCTAACCCTACGGGTTTCAAATCTCTTAGGGAGACAAAGTAATCACTATTCCTTATCCATAAGGAACACTTCCTGAACTTGATGTAGATATAACATGAAGTAGATAGAATTGCAGAAGAGTTTCAAGCATCGCAGCTAGGTCCGGTTGATGAAACTATCACTTATGCATCTTCCCTAAAAGACTGGAAACCTAACGGTTTACTTCATCAATTTTTGTACCATGGTACTGGTTTGCCTCAAAACGGGACCTTTTAAGGTACATAATATGCTTAAGACTCCATCAGGAATCGAATCTTTACTTAAACTATTATTACCTTTGATTCTTGCGCAATCATCAAAAGGAATGTAACTTCCTCCACTCCAATATGACCTTCAAGGTCTTTCCAAATATCATTTTGTTTCTTCGCGCGGTATGGACATTTGTAATTATTCCTTTATACTTAGACTGTCGGCCACCTCATTGGCCTTTCCTGATAATAATAATTTCTGGTAATCCTTGTTCTCTGGATATATTCCAATTCAAACATTTCTACCTCATTCCCATCATTGTTGGGTGAAAGCATTCTCCCTTAAGCTCTGCTGATGGAGAAAAATATATTTTATCAGTCTTTCTCCATAAGTCACTGCTTCCACCTAACCGTGGGAACTTTATCACGTTTATTCCCAATCCTACTTAGGATACTTCTTTTCTTAGTTCTTTCCTTATCTTAGGATAATCTCAACCTTTATAGGTTCAATCCATACTTCCTCAGGGTTTCATACATGCCTCATCTGGCATTATTGTTACTATGTCATACATTCCTTACCAACCTTCCATTTTGAAGTTCGGAATATTACCTTTTTCCTTGTAAGGTTTCATAGGTCATCCTCATCCTTCCTCCTGTATTTTCTGGGTACAGGGTATATCAAAATGTCATTAATTAATCATATAATAATTCGGTCTATATACCTTTCAAAACTGCTTATATTTTTATAAATCCTCAAAGTTTGATGTCGCCTTAATCAATTCAATTTATATCATCCAAATTCACAATGTCCTTTATTAGGGGTAATGCCATCCCTTGTCCATTCCCCAGGGTTTGCCTTACCCTATGGATATCTTATCCTTAATTCAACTGCCAAGGAATTCCTGCATCCTATAATTGGCAATCAAATCATGTATCCTTAATAAGGGTCTCTTTTCAATCATTCTTATTTGATAATCGATCGGTAGCTTACTGCTAATTTCTTCTTTCAGATAGTGGTCAACCTATTTGACCTTCCAAAAGACAACGTATGTCTATCTGCTCTCTTACAGAACTTGTTAATGGTAGCAAGGATGTTCTGAAAGATATTGGTCGAGTTCAACGTGAATTTCCTAGTGCTTATCGTTCTTCGCAAAGGTACTTGCCTCAGAGAAAATTCCTACAGCATATTGTTCAATTTCTGACCATTTCTATATTCTCTTCATATACCTTCATTGTTTACTTTCCTCCGTCATAATATATTCATGGTATTCATGATACCCTAACATCATACATCTCAAGTCATTATACTCCCATTTTACTTGTAATCTTGGACAACCATATACACATGAGTCACTTTAGTACGGGTGACCCCATCCCAAAAAGGTCTAGTGAATTCCCAATCAAAACATGGGCTGTTCAGCAGAAGATTCCTACGATCTCATTAATGTTTCCTTTATATCAGAAGGCCTTGCGGTCGGTACTTTCTTCGAAGCAACCCTGCTTTGTCCTTTCATTGCTGGTCTAGTCACTTGATAATCCTTTGTGACTTGGCCTCCACTGGCCACAAAATATATATATATATATATATATGATTTTAGGGGTTGGCTAATAGCATTACTTTTCTAGCAGTTGCCGGCATAGTACCTTCTTTGATACCTTTCCACCTTTCCAAAACTTTACTTTATATAAGTCTTAATCGACTATTCGGCACCGTCTCTGGTCACCTTTCCTCTACTTTTATCTTTTCAACTATTCTTATCAATCCCACGTGCCATGCAAGCTTACCATTCCTGGCATAACAGCCTTTTCACTTAAGTCAATCCCGGAGTTTCTCAGTCCGGCTGGTTTCTTACTTACATTTTCTGTTTTTGTCCAATCTCACTTCATCATTGTATTTCTACAATCAATCGTGATAACCGGGGTCTATCCACCAACCCATGTAGAGGCTACTTTACCCAATTCACGGGGTTCGGCCCAGTTTCTACTCTCTTCCATGAGGTTCTCTGATAATCAGGAAGACAAGGTTTGCCGAAATTCGTTGAAGTTCTCCCCAGAATTAGGGAAATTTTGGTCAATCTATCCATCTACTGGTAACATTAAGGAGACCAGTTTCGAAACCTGAAGAATAGTTCTATGAACCTCCAAGGAGGTAGAACCATAAGCAGTCATAATTAACGAAATAATCGTCATCAGGTTGGAAGTTTAACCACTGGAGAGGAACCAATTATATACATCCCTTTAGAGGGGAATCAACAGTTTCAAACTGAAACCAGTCACAACTTCCTGATACCTATATGTCCTGATATTCAATATTATCAAATGTTAGTCTACCCAACCACTAGTCTCAGCAGGAACCTTACCGTCGGAGTTGGTTGTTCCAAAAAATTTGGCACTACTAAGGCCATCCGAACCTGGTGAACCGTGTTGTCCAAATGCATCCGCCAGTACTTTGTCATGCTGCGCAAGCACACATCCTAATCCTTTATGTGAAGCGTCGTTGGAAGCACAAAGTCTCCTTTTTCCATTAAGCAGTGCCAACTCTTGGTCATTACCACTTTCATCTTTTAGCTCCAGGAAGATTTTCTCACATTTTTCCCTTTAACTGCTGATCGTATTACTTGATCCATTATAATTCCGTGTCGGAGTAAACTTAAGGTAACTACTATAATCCATTCAAAGAAAAGAAAGAATTTAATATTCCTCTGAGTCACATGCATCTAACATTTCTGGTTCATCATTTCACTGAGTTAAATTAACCCTATACTTAGTCTCTGACAATAGTCTCATTACGAGTTCATCTTGACTCACTGGTCTTATCTTCCGGTAGGTTCTGAGATCATTGTCTTCCTTACTACTTCCTTATATAACTTTATCCAATCATGCTGTCACTTCCCAATGTTTTCACTTTCTAACTGATTCATTCATAAAATGGACATTTTCCGGAATAAAACAACTTCATCAACCTCAATTTGGTTCCATAAATTACAACCTATGACATCTGCCTTCTCATGGCGAATTATTACTGACAATATTCATACTTATTCATTTATCAAATGATATGGCACTTATTGCCTCTTCTCAACTATTCCTAGGGACTCTGCTCCTCGCCTTATATCGATGCCTTTGATAATCATACATCCATCTAGCTCTTTCTTCGTTAATATGGAAGTCTCTAGGGATTCTCGTCTATTCCCGTATAAGATCTCAAGTGATCCTTTCAATCCGTCTTACTTGCTGGTACTACCTCCAGTAGTCCGGCTACGAATCCAACATGAATCTTCAGTTCTCTTGCTAATAACTCAGTTCTTTATGCTCCCTTTTCTGAGCACTATACTTTAGTCATCACAGTCTTTCTGGCTGCAGCCCTCATTCCTCAAGGGTAAGCTCCTTATCCTAACAGGATTTTCCTTATCTGCTGGAACCTCTTCCGGGTCTCCAGTAGGGTACTCCATCGAATTTACCCGCCGATCTTTAGCATATAAAGCATTATCGTGCTGCTGCTCGTATGCCTCAAGGTCTGTCGCCTTACTCGTTGATACGATATCGAACTAGGTTACTATCATGATACTTAAGAGTTCCCATAAGGGTTTTATATGTCAGCACTACATTAAGTAGTCCGACTATGAACTTGGCAAGAGTTCTTATTATCTTAGTAAGTTTATGGTTTTAACGTCGCCTCATCTCTGGGATTTATAACGTAACGCTCTGATACCACTTCTGTAACACCCCCAGATCCGGGGTCCGGGATCCGGTGGTTACGGTTTCCAATTCTGTCCACAACAATTGAACTTTCCTTAACATAAAATAAATTACGTCTCTATGACCCAACACAATAATATAAAACACACCCGTTATAGTCCCAGAGATGAAATCAGAGTAACAATCAAATTTTTATTAATCACATTATGAGTTCTTACAATCCAAAAGAATTTCAATATAAATACATACTCTTTGCCATCCATTTACATAAGTCATATTAGACCATATTCTTGGTACTGAAACAATAAATATATCCTACCAATAGCTTCTTCTTCAGCTCTGGTAGTCTCATCGTCCTCGCCCGTGTCGAGTGCGCCTTGTGCGAGTCATCTGGTCTAGCTGTTGTTGTGATATAATAATAAAGCAAGGGTGAGCAATAGCCCACCAACAATAATATATAACTGAACGATAATATATAACAGTTCAAAAGTATCTTTCAAACCATATGCCATGCATTTACGGAAATGATGCCAGTATAATATGAACGATGAAGTTACAAGGTAACTTAAAGTATTTGTTTGTAGAAATATCTGCTACATCAAAAGTAAGCGTGATATTCTCATTGTCATTAAAAAGAGGAACTTGCATGAAAAGATTGCAATTCCAGTTATGAACACTTTTCCAGCTCTGCCAACAGTAATCATGTTGCAGGAAATAAATAAGTTTGGATGATGAACCAATGATGGAGTATTCACCGCACCCGCTGTTCCAATCTTGATGATCAGTCGAGATTGTACAGCTCAAATTAGATTTACTACCGGTAGAAGGAAGAACTGACGGCTTTACTTGTCTACCGCCTTACTAGCTCTCCCCGGCCAACGGTTGGGCCAAAGGGGATGGACCGGCGCTACTCGGCCTCTTACACGACTCCTAGTTCAAATAGAATTCATGATTCTGAATGTAACGTTCGTCCCCCTTTCCCCAAGCATAATACTTGTTGATAAGACTCTACAAAGTAGTCGTATCTAGTTGGAAAGGAAAATTCACCAATAACTTCCAAGCTATTGCTTGGTAACGAATATCAACTTGTTCCAACAATCTTACCCCTCGAAAGATGAGAAGGTAAACAACGACTTAATAAGCCAATAGCACCCGAGTTGCGAGTGAAGAGAATACTTTATTGACCGGGAAGTCGACCAGATAAATAACATTTTCCAAGTAAGGTTCCCTTATTATTAGGGAGATAGACTCAAAGAAGAATGATGTCTGAGAACCTTTCTTGATATAAGATTAATAATAATATGACTCCGAAATATTTTCCGTAATAATCGAAGAAGATAAACCTTATCGAGGTTATTCTAAGTATGGAATAAATATTCAGAGAATATTTATTGAATTAAAATATTTTACAGAATATTTAGGAATATGAAAGAATATCTTTAATCAGAGTATTTCTCAAATAATCCTTGAAGAAATATCGAGAGAATATTTATTGCATAATCAAATATTCAAATGAATATTCAAAATAATATTCATTAATTAATAAGACCTAAAAGGAATATTTAAAATATTTAAAATAATATTCGATGATTAAATAGAACCCTGGATGAATATTCAAAATAATATTCATAATTAATTAGGAATTTAAATGAATATTGAAAAAGTAATATTCATTTAATGAATAATATTCTAAATGAATATCAAGTACTATTCATTTAGTAATCCAAGCTTTAAAGGAATATTCGAGATAAGACTCGATAAATAAATCAAGCTTCAGATGAACATTAAAATAATATTCATCAGGTAATTACTATCTTAAATGAATATTCAAAAGTAATATTCGTTTAATGAATAATATTCTAAATGAGTATCCAAATAATATTCATTTAGTAGTCCAACCTTTAGAAGAATATTCGAAATAATAATCGATAATCAATTCGACTCTGAATGAATATTGAAAAATATTATTCGTCGAATGGTTACGTTCAAATAATTATTTGAAGTAAGGATCGTTAAATAAATAATCTCGAACGAATATTCAAATAATATTCGTCGCCCGAATAAGGGAAAATATTTACTTAAATATTTTCCTTCGAGGTAACCTTGATAAATCAAGAAATATTGACTCCCGGTCTATATTTGATGAATAAGATATATGCACCCTTCTCTGAGGGTCTTACAATAACCGGCTTATAATTGATACGTTAGCTGTCTAATTTATAAGCCAATAAACAATCAGGGAACAATCATAATGATATAACTTGAAAGTAGGCATGCATGCTATGGCATATGTATAACAGAAAACATATATATATATATATATATATATTCAATCACAACAATAGCCTAAAAGAAGGGAATTGAAACTTGCCTGGTAGTTGAGTATGATAAGGGGTAGTGGTAGCGGGTCCCGGGTCAGCTTGGTGATCTATAAATAGCCAAGGCATTCGGGATTAATCACTTAACATCTTAAAAGTTAAGTTATACTTAAATCGAAACACGTTCTCGAGTTATCTCGTTATACCCCTTTTAGTGGATTCCTTTTTATCATTGATCCGACCCGACATTCGTTCGTTAATACGACATGTCACTGTACTTATACTTGGGACATACTTAAGTCATACAAGTTCTAAGGTTGATCATTACGAACCAATAGTATACTCCGAGTTTTATCGCTCGTTTTCTAAGTGTTTTACCAAAGTTATAACCAAGCGGGTTTTTTAGGGGTTCGTTCGCGTTTAACTTCGATTCCAACATTTTTATAAAATCGAAAAACGATCCGTTTCACATGAGGTTTTCTCTCACACCTTCCTTTTTACCTCTAGTATTTAATTACCAAGATTCGCCACTGACTTACGTATTTTACGAGGGTTCAATTTTAATAACGAACACGTACTTACGGTTTCGAACGTCTTTTAGTGAATCGGCCATAATTCCTAAACCGTAAGTCCGTTTCACATGATCTTTATATCAAAACGAAGCTTATAACATGGTCTATCTTGCCATGGCAGAACATGATACTGGACAGTGATTTATGGCTACTGTCAAACACGATTTCTTAAGGTTAACAAAAATCGGGCATTACGACGGCTATAAATCGGACGTTCCATAAATCGTAATCAACAACCCAAGCCACACCGGGCATCTAAACAACTTATACACATAATAAGCATCTCAACAAGTCCATAAGCTACTGATCTTAGCATCAAAATCATCATGTTAATCAAATCACTAAATCACTAACTAAGCATGCTTATAACATGAACATAATCATAACTAAGCTAGATCCATCAAGAACATGCTTAAAACTCAAAGTAGATCTAGGGTTTTCAATTCTTATACCTTCCTTGGAGTATGTACTAGCCTCACAAATCTTGGTATGGTCCTTGGATAGCCTTAAGTTAGCTAGGATCAACCATGAAAACAAGAAAAACAAAGATTAGTTCTTGAAAACACTATTCATCATCATCTTTGATGATTTATTTGAAAATGGAAAAGATGAATTTGAAGCTGAAATTTCTAGGGGATCTAAGCTATGATATGAAGTACTCACCATAAATATTTCAAGATCAAATGATGGTTGGAAGCCTTACTTCTAGCACCTTGGCAGAATTTTTCAAGGAAGAAAGGAAAATGGAGAGTTCTTTGTGTTTGCTTGGTTGTTTTGATAATAATTCATAAAGTGATGAGCCTTGGATGATATCTCATCTCTTTTTACTTTATTAAAGTGCTTTTGGAATGAATGGTGAGATTTGAAAGCATGTGTAGCACTTGGATTGATTTATGGCTAACTAGAGTTTGATTTGGCTAACTACTAGTTCAATCCTTAACATGCTAGTTACTTAGCCCACTTGGTTGCTAGATATTTATCTAGTAGCTTATGCATGACTCTTGCTTCCACTGCTTGTTTCTTTTGTCCGGTTATTGCTCGTTTCGATTGATCGTTCGGGCGAATAACTAAGTAGTTTCACCTCTAGGGTTTACCGGGAAATTTCTCGATATTCATAATACCTTCCCCAATCCTTAATATAATCCTCGTGATGACCATGTAGGATATTTAATCTCGATACGAACTTAATCCGTAATCTAGGATTCGTTCGCTTTATTGATTAATCACGTTATAACGTTTTAGCGGTTTCTAGAACGCTTGTTTCACTACCTCAGTGGTTTCCTACCTTCATTCTTAAATCAAATATAATAACATCCCAAAATATCAAATCCTCAAAGTTAATATCTCAATTCTTGGATTATAATAATATTTAATCCACTGTCCGGTCAAATATTATACCGAAAAAGAATTTGGAATTTCTGAATTCCGATCGTCTCTGCATTCACTTATTTCCTCCGCGTATTACTAATATGACTTCGAAACATCCATATCACGTCCCGTACATAGGGTGGCGTGAAAAGTTTTCCAACTTACAAAATCACTATTCATCCACCAAATTACTATGCACGTACAGGAAACACTATGCACGTACGGGAAACACTATGCACGTACGGGAAATACTATGCACGTATAGGAAACACTATGCACGTACGGGAAACACTATGCACGTACTCATTTCCCTTCAAGGATCCATTAGCTCCTTCCTGGATGGTAGATTATTCTTATCTAGGTCCTCAACCATCGAATTACTCCATTCTGACAATATACCAATGCATCAGGATCATTGTCCAAAGCAATATCCATTCATTACAATCATTGTTCTTTGAAACCACCATTCATTAGAGCTGGTGACCTTGTTGTCGGAATCATTGTTCCTCATTTTATCATTACTTAATAAAAAGTTTTAATTATATCCAAAATTTGGGGTTCTTACAGTTAAGGTTGGCATTTTCCGTCTCCTTTGAAGTTGAAAGTTAGCATGGGAATGAAGATTGGGAGCTTGCTTTAAGCTTCCATGAAGATCATAAGGCTAAATGATTGAAGACGGAAGCTAGCGGAAAAGAAACGGGAGAAATCGGAGTCAAAACGAAGAAAAATAAAGAAAATCAGAAAACTGGCTGCAGCCAAGGGGGCAGACTGCACCCTAAAGGGGGCAGACTGCACCGTGATCAGTCCTGGAGTACGCAGACTACGCCCTAGAGGGGGCAGACTGCGCCCTAATTCGCTGGAAATTGCTGATTTTTAGTTCTTTTCCGATTCTGATTGTATTTTTAGGCTTTTTCTTGTTGTACAAGACTTCTAGGGCCTATAAAAACACATTGTAATTCATATCCTATTAGGTCATAACTTAGAATCACAAGGGAGACAAGTGGAGAAGGATTCACCAATTCTCGTGACAAGCAACGGAGATCTAGATCTACTTCATCTTTTGTTTTCTACGATTAGGAAACTTTGGATCTTCAGATTTTGGATTTGTTTTCTTAACTATATTACTCTAGCATAATTATTGTTCATACTTTGTTTATTATCATGGTCTCATCAGATCCCATGATAACGAGTGGTTTAATTATGAAATAATCGTTGTCATGGGATTCTAACGGATTTATCTATGAGCTTAGTAGTTTGATTGCTTTAAAGATTTGTGTGTGATGAATTCTTGATATCCTCGTATGGTTAATCTTAATGCTTTTAGATGCATAGCTAACATCTAAATTGAATTGTTAATCTCTTGCGAAACGAGAGTGGATCTTGAGATTTAGAACTTGCCATGCTAGCATAGGATAGGTTGATGTTTTAACATCATGATTTGTAGCGTAAATAAAGATATTATGCTGCCCTATGTGATCAATATGGATAACTTGTTCTTCAACCGTTATGTTTTCAAATCTTATAGAGATATAGGGTCTAAGCATAATTGGTGTCTATTCATCTTCTATCTCTTTTGTGGATGTATGAGTAGTTTGATATTCGTATACTGAGAAGTAGCCTATACTTATTTCGTGTTGTCTGATCAGATATCATAACCATCACATGCATTGATTAAAGGCATCAACTCTAAGCGAAGTAGTTAATGAAGTTAGGATCCCATGTTTATTCTCATATAAGTTATTCGATTTTAATTCTCATTAGTTAAGTAATTCTTAGTTTTGTTAATTTGCTTCTTAGTTAATTTAGATAATCAAAACCTCAACTTGTTAATTGTCTTAGCAGTGAGTAAAAACCATACATTGTTGCATAGGTACAATAACTTAATTAAAACCAAAACCAGATCTCTGAGGGAATGAACTTGGCTTATTCATATATTACTTGTGACCACGTATGCTTGCGTGATTTTGTGTTGACAACCCCCGTGTATCAATTCCAACCATTTCTTCGCAGTGAATTCCGTCTGAGATGGGAATGGACATCTGGTTTCTTTTTTCATTAAACACCCCTTGCATACATCCTTGGGATGAGTAAAATCGGGCAAACCACGTGCCATCCAGTTTCTGGACATAAGAAGCATAGATTGAAAATTTACATGACCTAGCCGTGAATGCCATGGCCAGGTTATCTCATTTGTTTTTGTCAATAATAAACATGCACCTCTGTTATCTTTTACAACCATCTTGTACAATCTATTCATAGATTTCTTTACTTTCATAATCAGCTTATCATTCTCGTCATAAATCCATAAAAATTCACCTTTAATAAGAACTTTACTGCCACTTTCTGATAACTGACCCAAACTGATTATATTATTGCATAAGGTTGGAATAAAATATACCTCTCTTAGCATGCACTTCCTTCCATCCTCGGTTATGAATATGACTGAGCCTTTTCCTTGTATCTGTACTGTGGAGCCATCACCAAATCGTATTGCTCCAGTAACTGTCTCATCCAGTTCCTTGAACATGCTACGAAGGCCAGTCATGTGATTACTGGCCCCATTGTCAAGATACCATATACTGGACTCATTAAACTTATCATTCCCAACAGCACTGAGCTTTGGAGTCATTCCTTCTTCGTTCAACAAAATCATCGTTTCCTTAATGTCATCACATTTAGCCAGAAGAAGTGTGGGTTCATCACTCTCGACTTGTGTCAATTTCACTTCATTCTTTTGTTCCTTCTCTCTTCTTGCGTTACGACATTCATACTGAAAATGTTTGTAAGCACTGCAGTTGAAACATCATATTTTACTCCTGTCCTTAAAACCTCGACTGAAATCTCTTCCTCTTGCTTCAGTACTGCTACCTGAGCCTCCTTTGCTTGCCCGTTTTATCCACTCCTCTCGTGTGAGAAGCAGTTTCCCATCCTTACTCTCCTTCTTCACCCACTCTTCTTCAGTCAAAAGAAGTTGATGTTCACTACCACCCTCCTTTTGCCCACGTATTCTTTCCTCGTGAGCCTTCAGGTATCCAACCGTTTCCTCCACAGACATTGTCTCTAAGTCTCCAAATTGCTCGATAGCGGACACTATCTGTAGGAACTTTGTAGGTACAGCTCGATGGATTTTCTTAACCACATAAGCTTCTTCAATTTTCTCTCCCAAGGCTCTGATATTTGTTACCAAGCCATTCAATCTCATGCAAAACTCATCAAGCTGCTCACTTTCTTTCATGGTTAGAGCTTCGAAATCAGATTTAAGTGTCTGGATTTTAGCCTTCTTCACCTTATCTG
This sequence comes from Saposhnikovia divaricata, assembly GCA_036435485.1. Lineage (NCBI taxonomy): Eukaryota > Viridiplantae > Streptophyta > Magnoliopsida > Apiales > Apiaceae > Saposhnikovia > Saposhnikovia divaricata. The sequence goes on from CM071595.1 coordinate 127,339,823, forward strand.
CACCCAAATGGACTATCTTGATTGCCTCTGTAAGAACCCTAATTTTTTGTAATATTTCCTTTTATTTAATATCTTGTGACATTGTCATTATGGAACCTTTCTAGTCATCCCTGTTGATTAATAGAATTGATTGTCTGAGAAACTGCGTTGTTGCATTTATCATGTAATATAAAAAGGAAGATTGTGAAGGCAGGAGTCTTATTGTTAGTAATATTTATAAAACTTGGGATTTGAGAATGGTTAGAGTATTAAAGGATTTATTAAGAATTACGACGAGGAACTATGGACATTCGAGGAATTTACACAATAAGTACTTAAGGAATTATAGGGGAAATCTCTACGTGACAAAATATTATTACGAGAGAATAATTAAGATACGATACGAATTAAAGATTAAATAACAAGCATTGGTGGAAGAATAATAATACAAGGAGTAGTATTGCATGCAAGCCCATGCAACCAAGTGGTTAGAAATCAAACAAACTAGTTGGCCATTGGAAGATGAATAGTATCTAGTTGGTTGCTTTTTCAAAAGGGGGAACACATAGTACATGAGGCCATACCTTGCTAGTACATTACCTATACTTACATGTGATATGTATCACCCAACATAACCTAACCTCAATTATTCACCCAACACAAACACAAAACACAAAAATCAAACTCTCCCCCCCCCTTGTATACTTGCTCTCGGCCAAAGGCAAAAGGAGAGAAGAAAATTTCTTCTCCTCCCCTCTTCCATCACTCATAAATCTCACCATAATTCCTAGGTCATCTACATCATCTAGACAAGGTATGTTAGCAATTTCACTCCATTTTATCCACCCAATTTCAAGTTACAAATTGTTCAAGCTTGGGTGAATAGTAACCAAGTTTGTTTTTCCTTTAGATCTTGCATTGTAAGTGTTGTAGGAGACCATCTAAGGTGTTGTTGAGTTGTGAAAAGCTTATCCAAGGCCACTAGGTGCTCAAGAAGGTATAAAAATCTCAAACCCTCTTGGTTATGTATTATTTATAAAGTATGGTAGTAGATCCATGTGTTTGAGAACTAATCTTGGTTGTATATGTATTGGATAGCATGGATCTTGAGTTTTGATGTTGAGATTGTGACTTTTATGACTATGGATAATATATATATCTCCATGAGTGTTATGAACCATGATCTAAGTGTATTAAGTGCTGATTATGTTATGGAAGCATGAAAAATGGTTGATCTAAGTAGTTTGAGCTTGCTGAGTTTTGTCCAGGAACATTGACCTGTATTGTAGCACGATTTTGAACCCCCAAATGTTGTCCCCTGATGTCCTACCATATATTGTTGGAAAGATAATTGAATTTAGTTTCTGGAAATGTAAGGTTCATGGCTAGGTGATGTGTAGATGTTTAGTTATGGCCGAAGGAGTGAATTGTGTTTCTGGACTATGGACTGCACTAAGTGACCCCCTTGTGAACCTTGTTTAAACCCCTAAAAATATATGTGGGATCATGAAAAAAATTGAGAATGTAGGGAATGCAGTGGTGAAGACTACCCAAAAAGAATTGGATTAAAATATGAATTTTTGGATTTTATAAAAATGCTAGAGTAAAATTCGTGCAATGGAAAAAAATCGATTAGTGGAGTAAAATTCTAGGGTTAGTGGTTATGATTCGGAAGTGGTAACTAAATTAAGTCGATTAAGTGACGAGCGTAATCGAGTGATGGCATGAACCTATAGTGGGGTTATAGAGTCACAAGACAAAGTCGTTAAGTTAATTTCGTACCCCCTTAAAACCCCGTAATTAAAGAGATATTGTTAAGGTACTAACGAACGATTATTGCTTATGTATAGATCGTTCGACTCCACACGCTCGACCACCCCAACCAAACCAAGGCAAGTTTACTTTTCAAAACTTATCCATATACAAGGACTGTTATTGTTGTGTTTGTAGTTTTCAAATTATATCAAATTCTATGTTTATCGAAGTATTGATGCACTTGAGATTGAACAAGTACATGTATGTTTTTACCCCTTGAACTTAGATTGAAATATTTTCTTCGGACAACGACTCTAGCAATAGAGGTCGTAGCGGTCCGTATATACTATTGACCGGGGAGCGGTATATTATTATATCGTATCTAGATTACGAAAACCCGAAGGGTCATTCGGGTGGTATCGTATACTCAAATAACTATTGTTATATCTTCGTAAATACTCGAAACCCTATCTTGGATTAAAAGTTTATTTTATCGAATAATTATTTTATTAATTATTAATATTAAATCTTAAAATATTATTTATTAATCATTGTTCATTATTTAAAGACAAAGTTAATCCAAGGTACTTTTTAATACTTTCAAACTCGAACTCTTTCGAACTCAAAACATTTTCGAAAACCCCCGGTCAGGTTCTGCTTCTTGTATGATTTCAAGAATCATCGGTCGACTGATGTCGGACCTCAATTACTCTGTTTTCAATCAAAATCAAGTTTTAAAAGAAAAGAAAAAGGGACTCTGGCAGGTGTGAGAACCGTTGACGAACGATTCCCGGGATGTGTAAGCGGCCGTGAGCCAGGCAGTCCATCACTTATTATTCCGGCCCAGGTGTTGCCGAAGGATGATTACGGATGTAGTTTTCATCGAGGGTGATTACGGATGTAGTTTTCACCCGAGGGATAGTTACGGATTTAGTTTCTATCCTTCTACCGGTAGAGAAGACCCGCGGATTATTGGACTTGGATGTGGCGACTGATCATCGTCAATCCTTGTCAGGTTTTGTGTTTTCTTTAAGTCCCATTCCTCCATTTTGGAAAAATGCTTTGACACTGCTTCTTAGGCTTCTATGCCAAGTTGCTGATAGTGTTCTATTTTGATGGAAAGATGTTGATTCAATGCAGTATCTAGAACTGCAAGTTTATTTTGAAAACAAGGGCACATATTGTTGCACCTTCGAGATTTATCAACTATGACAAGTGGTTTTATAACTGATTGATACAAACAAGTATATCAACTGCCAATCATATGAAATGTTATATTGCTTACCTTATACATATATTTCTTGCTGAGCTATAGTTGCTCACTCTTGCTTGTTTTCAAATTTTATAAACACAACAGCTAAGCGAAATGGCAAGACCCAGGCAGACTGTTCGAAAGTAGGTGACTAGACCCGAGCCACCACTTGAGATTCCACCGGTAAGCCCCATTAGCCGGATTGGTTGGCAGCTTTTGTTAGTTCGTTTTATTTATCAGTATGACCTGTGCAAAGCAGTGTATCGTAACAAACTTTCAAGCCGCCAACTTCGCTTCATATCGAAGTGTTGCTGGTAGCATAAATACTATTTAATTCGGTCTGTAATAACTCTGATAATTTTAATTCTGCTTAATAAATGTTGTGACGTTTCTGAGGCTCTAACCTATTTGTGTGTGTGTGTGCGGTGTGAGTTGTGGGGTCGATGGCTGTTTTATATATATTATGTGCAAGAACAGGTATGTTATTAATGGAAAATGGACCGTGAGCGCCTAGATCTCCGACCCCGGATCTGGGGGCGTCACAGCCTCCCAAGCTTCTTTGGCGCTTTCTTTATCTGCAATAGACAATAGCAAATCCTCTGCAATACCTTGATAAATAATAGCCATCGCCCGCTTATCCACCTTATCATCAACTGCAACCTTGGGATCCTTGGGTTCTATGGCTTCCCACACTCCATGGGCTTTCATAAAAACTTTCATCTTCATAGCCCATGCTGTGTAAATTGTTTTTGTGAGCATTGGGTAACTTAGGCCAAATGAGCTTTCTTTCCCCTTTGTGGTGTCCATCTTGGTGTAGTGTTTGAGTGTATGGGTTTGTGTAAGGCTCTGATACCAGATATTAGAATTAAACAAGACACACAATGTATAAACAAGTCTGCTTGATGTGTTATTGAATGGAAAACTTACAATATTGAAGAGATAATAAAACAGACTACATACTACGATATTTAAACTACTATGTGTGATAACAAGAGATCAGGACAATATCCTTGATTCCTAATTTCACTCAACTACTTTCCAAACCAAGTTGATCTTCTAGGATTTTATTCAAGCTGTACACAGACATGTTAAACAGCTGACTTATTCAGACAGGAAATAAACAAACAAATCAATTACGTTTAGATTAAATCAATAATCCAAAATTCATTAACATACAATTGAGACGTTTTACAGTCAAAATGTACAATTGTAATCATTACATTTTGGTTGAATTGTTTACTTCATTTGTCTTGCCGCTAACTTATTTTTCTGGCATCAGAAATCTAGAAAGGAATGATTTTCAATTGCTTTGCTTCTTTCAGAGCTTTGTGTTATGAGTAGATGCAGTGGCTTTGAAATTTGAACAGGAACAGTGAATTACTGAATTGACTTGGTGACTAGATATCATTGTCATACCATAGGTTCTCTTTGCAACAAGGTTTCTAAATATAACTTCATTAGGGATGCTAACTCTGAAGAAAAGTACAATAGCGCATGCTCTTTTTGGTGATTGTATCTAGGCTCTAGCCTACCCTTTCCTATTACTGAAATTCTGATAAATTATGAGTATAAGGTCAGATGGGTTATCCTTTGAATTTAATTTTGGTGTTTGTATTCAATTTATGTGGTGTTGATACATAAACACAATGCAAGCCATACGTAATTACGAATTGGTAGCCGGTTGGTAGCCGGTTAATTATAGATGGGCTTAGAGTTCCAGAAATCTATATACTAATGTTTGATAGTCGGAAGAACTTAACAACTAAAAGCAAAACTCTTTTTCAAGTGGGGAAAATAGAATCATCTAGCTTTGATACTTTACCTGTGTATGCCATTTGTAAGGGTTAGACAAAAAAAATGGTTGATTTTGATGCCAATGTTCACATTTTTTAAATAAAAGAAGAAATTAACTTCACATTTTTCGTAGTAGTGATGTTCTGAGGTTGAAGTGTAAAACGTGGACTCTTGGAGTGTTAAGTATCTATGATGTCACTAACTCAGCTTTCATTTAGATTGCATTCATGCATCCAGAACAAAAAAGAAAAAGAAGAAGAAAAAATCAGTTAGCCTGGAGCAGACATGATATAGCATACTTGGTTTAACTTGAGAGAAAGAACAAGTTTTATATTATTTGGATACATTATACATATGTTTAGGCTAGTAAAACTATATATATATATATATATATATATATAATACAAACGTCTATACTCTTTATTAAACACAGAAACCCATTCTTAATGGTATGCTAATGGTATGCTAGTATGGTATGCCATGCATACGCGGTATGCCACTAAATATTAACTAATTTAATTTAATTTAATTAATTAATTTAATAATATTATATAATGCTTACCGCGTTATACCAATAAAAATATTAAACTAATTTAATTTAATTTAAATAATTAATTTAACAATATTATATATTAATTTAATTTAATAGGGAAGTTATATACTAGGATTCTATTAACTAAAAATTGAAATAAAAGTCATGAATATAGTATTATGTACAACTTAGGACTCCATTAAAAAAAAGAGAAAAAAAAAGAGTCAATAAATATTTGTAGTTGTAGAGTGCTAGTGTAATTTTGTAATAATAAATTCTTAGTAGGGAAATCAGCTAGGTTGGGCTCATTGATAACCCGAGTAAGTAAGCCTGAGGGGACTTTGTGCCTAGCAACCTAATGTCCTTTGTGATCTGGGATTGTTGACCTAAAACTCGCTAAATGGGTATCGATGCAAAAGTGTTTTGGGACCTCAACCATTGCACGGTCGGTCTAACTACTAAGCACGTGAAGTTTGGCTAGATACTTGTTTTGATAGAGATTGGGTAAGTGCAATATTGGTTGAAAAAGAGAATATGTTCGTATGCACTTTATCCATCAAAGGCCTTAAATTCACTACACACCTTGGGATTTTTTGTAAATTTTTAGAGTCTAATCATGTGGATTGTGGGAACCTATAACTTGAATATTATTAGAATAATCTTTAAGGCATATATTTTCTTACAAAATTGTTTTGTTGACACCAATGAAAGCGAGATTGAAAGAGGAAAGTTGGATACTTGCTGACTCATCTCAAAGATTTTATAGGTATATCTTCTGTAAACCATTAGGAGACAACACTCGTCTTGTAGAGATCGTCTATGAGTTTAACGGGTTGGTAAACCTAAAATTCCCCGTGATTCCTACGACAGTGAGTATAGGTTTTTCATTCTGCATTTTTCTTTGTGTTTTACTCGAGGACGAGCAAAAGATAGGTATGGGGGCATTTGATAGTGCATATTTTTGCATATTTTTATTACATATTTATTGCTTGAACTCCTATTTTAATAATTTATTTGGTTGCATTTCAGGAAAATTTGAGAAAAATGAAGAAATGACAAAATAAAGACATAAATGACAAAAGAAGAAGAAGAAGGACCAAAATAGAAGAAAAAGGAAAGAGAATGGAGGGTGGTGCACATTTTGCCAAAACCAAATGGATGGCCAAGATTTAGCCAACCCAAAACTAAATCAATGGCTAAGATTAATCCACACCAACCAAAATCTTCACTTATTTCCTATAAATAGCATTCATTTTCTCTTGTAAAAACAACCCCTTAGTATTAGGACAACCCTTAGTTAGATAGTTAATAGTTGTAAATTTTTTTTCTTTAGCTCTTGTAAACATTTTTATTAGCTTAGAATTTCATATCATATTTCCTTTTCCTGTTGTAATTGTTTAAATTCGTATCATTAGCCTCCCCTATTTTCCTTGGTTAAAGAAACCCAGCTGCTCATCCTTTTCATTTTTTTTACTCGATTCTTGCACGAACCCTTCTCTCCCTCACCTCTCTTCTTCTCTCCCTTTCCCCTGCTTCTTTCTTCAACTCGACTTCTACTCCCCCGTTCCTCTCCCAAATTCGATCAAAATCCCCTCCTCATCTTTTCTCTTCTATCGCTACAATTTGTCTTCCATTTTCCTGTATTAATCAAAAGCCACCAGCGTTTTTCTCTTCATCGTTTGCTGTAGTTTTCCTTTTCCCAATTCGTTATATGTGACGCCCCCAGATCCGGGGTCGGAGATCTAGGCGCTCACGGTCCATTTTCCATTAATAACATACCTGTTCTTGCACACAATATATATAACACAGCCATCGACCCCACAATAAACTCACACCACACTCACACACACAGGTTAGAGCCTCAGAAACGTCACACATTGATTAAACAGTAAATAAGTTATCAGAGTTATTACAGACCGAATTAAATAGTATTTATGCTACCAGCAACACTCCGATATGAAGCGAAGCTGGCGGCTTGAAAGTTTGTTACGATACACTGCCTTGCACAGGTCATGCTGATAAGTAAAACGTACTAACAAAAGCTGCCAACCAATCCGGCTAATGGGGCCTACCGGTGGAATCTCAAGTGGAGGCTCGGGCCTAGTCACCTGCTTTCGAGCAGTCTGCCTGGGTCTTGCCATTTCGCTTAGCTGTTGTGTTTGTAAAGTTTGAAAACAAGCAAGGGTGAGCAACTATAGCTCAGCAAGAAATATGTATATAAGATAAGCAATATACATCTCATATGATTGGCAGTTGATATATTTGTTTGTATCAATCAGTTCTAAAATCATTTGTCACAGTTGATAAATCTCGAAGGCGCAACAATATGTGCCCTTGTTTTCAAAATAAACTTGCAGTTCTAGATACTGCATTGAATCAACATCTTTCTCATCAAAATAGAACACTATCAGCAACTTGGCACAAAAGCCTAAGAAGCAGTGTCAAAGCATTTTTCCAAAATGGAGGAATGAGACTTAAAGAAAACATAAAAACCTGACAAGGATTGACGATGATCAGTCGCCACATCCAAGTCCAATAATCCGCGGGTCTTCTCTACCGGTAGAAGGATAGAAACTACATCCGTAACTATCCCTCGGGTGAAAACTACATCCGTAATCACCCTCGATGAAAACTACATCCGTAATCATCCTTCGGCAAAACCTGGGCCGGAATAATAAGTGATGGACCGCCTGGCTCACGGCCGCTTACACATCTTGGGAATCGTTCGTCAACGGTTCCCACACCTGCCAGAGTCCCTTTTCTTTTCTTTTAAAACTTGATTTTGATTTAAAACAGAGTAATTGAGGTTCGACATCAGTCGACCGATGATTCTTGAAATCATACAAGAAGCAGAATCTGACCAGGGGTTTTCGAAAATGTTTTGAGTTCGAATAAGTTCGAGTTTGAAAGTATAAAAAAAGTATCTTGGATTAACTTTGTCTTTAAAGAATGAACAATAAATAATAAATAATATTTTAAGATTTAATATTAATAATTAATAAAATAATTATTCGATAAAATAAACTCTTAATCCAAGATAGGGTTTCGAGTATTTACGAAGATATAATAGTAGTTATTTGAATATACGATACCACCCGAATGACCCTTCGGGTTTTCGCAATATAGATACGATATAATAATATACCTCTCCCCGGTCAATAGTATATACGGACCGCTACGACCTCTATTGCTAGAGTCGTTGTCCGAAGAAAACATTTCAATCTAAGTTCAAGGGGTAAAAGCATACATGTGCTTGTTCAATATCAATTGCATCGATACTTCGATAAACATAGCATTTGATATCATTTGAAAACTACAAACACAACAGTAAAAGTCCTTGTATATGGATAAGTTTTGAAAAATAAACTTGCCTTGGTTTGGTTGGGGTGGTCGAGCGTGCGAATTCGAACGATCTATACATAAACAATAATCGTTCGTTAGTACCTTAACAATTTCTCTCTAATTACGGGGTTTTAAGGGGGTACGAAATTAACTTAACGACTTCGTCTTATGACTCCCTAGTCCCACTATAAGTCCATGACATCACTCGTTTACGCTCGTCACTTACTCGACTTAATTTAGTTACCACGTTCGAACCATAACCACTAACCCTAGAATAATGTTCCACTAATCGACTTTTTTCCATTGCGCGAATTTTACTCTAGCATTTTTATAAAATCCAAAAATTCATATTTTAATCCAATTCCTTTTGGGTGGTCTTCACCACTGCATTACTTACATTCTCAAATTTTTCCATGATCCCAAACATATTTTAAGGTGTTTAAACAAGGTTCACAAGGGGATCACTTAATGCAGTTCATAGTCCAGAAACAAAATTCACTTCTCCGGCCATAACTAAAAATCCACACATCACCTAGCTATGAATCTTACATATCCAGAAACTACATTCAATTATCTTTCCAACAATATAAGGTAGGACATCAGGGGACATCATTTGGGTGTTCAAAATCGTGCTGCAACACAGATCAAAGCTCCTGGATAAACTCAGCAAGCTCAATTCACTTAGATCAACCATTTTTCATGCTTCCATAACATAAACACCACTTAAAACACTTAGATCATGACTCATAACACTCATGGATATATATATATATTAACCATAGTCATAAAATTCACAATCTCAACATCAAACTCAAGATCCATGCTATCCATCACATATACATTCAAGATAAGCCCTAAAATACATGGATCTACTACCATATTATATGAACAACACTTATCCAAGGGTGGTTTGAGATTTCATACCTTCTTGAGCTCCTAGAGACCTGGTATAAACTTTACACAACTTAGAAACACCTTAGATGGCCTCTTACAACACTCACAATGCAAGATCTAAAAGATAATAAACTTATGTTAGTATTTCTCTAAACTTCCAACAACTATAACTCAAAAACCAATGGATAGAAGGCTTTGAAATTGATACCATACCTCTACTAAGATGCAAGGAAGCCCTAGGAATCTTGTTCAAGGTTGTGGATGAAGAAATGGTGGAGAGAAAACCTCTCCCTCTCTCCTAGAGCAGTTCGGCCGAGAGCTATGTTAAGGGGGGGGGAGTGTTTTTCTTGTTTTGTTTTGTTTGAAATGATAAAAAGAAGGCTAGCATGCTTGTATTATTGTGGTTGACAAGGAGTAGTCACATGTGCCAAGCCATAGCCTAGGTTTCCTCCATACCCTAGTGTCCCCTAGTACATCATCCACCATGCTAGTCACTATTCACATTTGCTTTTATGTCTCCTAGTTCCTTTTTCTAACTATCTAGTTACATGGCACTTGCATGTAATTTCTTTCCTTGTAATATTATTCTTCCACCAATGCTTGTTATTTAATCCTTACTTCGTATCGTAACTTAATTATCCTCTCGTAATAATATTTCGTCGCGTAGAGATTTCCCCTATAATTCCTTAAGTACTTATTGTGTAAATTCCTCGAATGTCCAAAATTCCTCGTCATAATTCTTAATAAATCATTTAATATTCTAACCATTCTCAAATTCCAAGTTTTATAAATATTACTAACAACAGGACTCTTGCTTTCACAATCTCTCTGTATATCTTACATCATAAATGCAACAACGCAGTTTCTCAGACAATCAATTCTATAAATCAACAGGGATGACTAGAAAGGTTCCATAATAATAATGTCACAAGATATTAAATAAAAGGAAATATTACCAAAAATTAGGGTTCTTACAGCCTCCCCTCCTTAAAAGGATTCCGTCCCGGAATCAGGTTGAAAAAAGTTGGGGGTGCTTTTCACGCATTGCGCTTTCTAGTTCCCATGTTGATTCTTCGACATTCTGATTCCTCCACAAGACTCTCACTAGTTTGACAACCTTGTTCCTCAGCACCTGTTCTTTTCTATCCATGATTTCTACGGGTTGCTCTATATATGTTAAGTCTGGTTGCAGATCCACTTGATCATGTTCTATCACATGTCGAAAGTCGGTATGGTACGGTTGTAGCATGGACACGTGGAACACATTATGTACTTGCTGTAAGCTCGGGGGTAAAGCCAGTTCATAGGCTAACTTCCCAACTCGTTTCAAGATCTCAAAAGGTCCAATAAACCTCGGGCTTAGTTTTCCCTTCTTACCAAATCTCATCAATCCTTTCCACGGTAATACTTTCAACATCACAAACTCTCCTACCTCATATTCTTTGTCCTTGCGGGTCTGGTCCGCATACTTCTTCTGTCTGTCTTGGGCCGCTACCAGCCGTCCTCTTATGAGCTCGATAGTTTCTCTCGTCTGTTGGACCAGTTCAGGCCCTAAAATCTTCCGCTCTCCAACTTCTTCCCAACACAAATGAGACCGACATCTTCATCCATATAAAGCTTCATATGGGGGCATGCCTATACTCGCATGGTAGCTGTTGTTGTAGGAAAATTCGATCAACGGCAAGTGGTCATCCCAACTTCCCTTAAAATCAATGGCACATACCCTCAACATGTCCTCGATGGTTTGGATGGTTCTCTCACTCTGTCCGTCTGTTTGGGGATGGTATGCAGTACTCATGTTTAACTTAGTCCCCACACAATCCTGAAAACTTCTCCAGAACCTGGAGTTGAATCTCGGGTCTCTATCTGATACAATGCTCACAGGAACCCCATGTCTAACCACAATCTCCTTTAGGTAAATATCCGCCAGCTTGTCGACAGTATATCTCTCGTTGATTGGAAGAAAATGTGCTGACTTGGTCAACCTATCGATAATTACCCAAATGGCATCATGATTCGTCTTGGTCCTTGGTAATCCGACCACAAAGTCCATCACAATCTGCTCCCACTTCCACTCGGGTATCTCTAAGGGTTGCAACAATCCGCTGGGCCTCTGGTGTTCGGCCTTTACTCTTTGACATGTCAAACACTTACTTACCCACTCTGCCACGTCCTTTTTCATATTAGGCCACCAATAGTATTCTCTCAGATCTCTATACATCTTAGTGCCTCCAGGGTGAATTGAGTACCTCGAACTATGAGCCTCTTGCAAAATCTCATCTTTCAACTCTTGAACGTTCGGAATCCATATCCTAGATGCGTACCTCATGATTCCATTCCCGTCCTTCTCACACTTAATTTCTTCGCCAGTCAAGATTTTCTCCATTGAATTCTTTTCTTCTTCCATCTTCTTTTCCTGGCACAACTTAATCTTTTCCTATAACGGTGGTTGGACTTTTATTTCCATTAGACTCTCTTGTCCAATTCCTGGTAGCCTCACTTCAATCTCCAGTTTCTCAAGGTCCTTGATCAACTCTTCCACTGACGTTATCATCTTAAGCTTCTCCTTTCGGCTAAGTGCATCGGCCACCACGTTGGCCTTCCCTGGGTGATAATGAATCTCACAGTCATAATCTTTAATTAGCTCTAACCATCTCCTCTGCCTCATGTTTAACTCTTTCTGAGTGAATATGTACTTTAAGCTCTTGTGATCCGTGTAGATTTCACACTTTTCTCCGTACAGATAATGTCTCCAGATCTTTAAAGCAAAAACTATCGCTGCTAATTCCAAATCATGGGTGGGGTATCTTATCTCATACTCCTTGAGTTGTCTGGACGCATACGCAATCACCTTACCGTGCTGCATAAGCACACACCCTAAACCTTTATGGGATGCGTCGCTATAAATCACAAAATCTCCCTTATCATCAGGTAGGGCTAGTACTGGTGCTGTCACCAACCTCTTTTTCAACTCTTGAAAGCTCTCTTCGCATTTTTCAGTCCACACAAACTTCTCAGTCTTGCGAGTTAGTCGGGTCAAAGGGGCTGCTATCTTTGCAAAGTCTTGGACAAATCTCCTATAGTAGCCAGCCAGTCCTATGAAACTTCTCACCTCTGTCGGAGTGGTTGGTCTCTCCCAATTTGATACAGCCTCTATTTTGGCTGGGTCCACTAGAATACCTTGTTCGCTGATCACATGCCCTAAAAACTGAACTTCCTTCAACCAAAATTCGCACTTCGAGAACTTAGCGTACAACTTTTCTTCTCTCAATGCTCCCAATACAATCCTTAAGTGCTCTGCATGATCCTCCTTCGTCTTGGAATAAATTAAGATATCATCGATGAAGACTATAACGCACTTGTCCAAGTATTTCTTGAAGACTCGATTCATCAAGTCCATGAAAGCTGCAGGGGCATTCGTTAACCCAAATGACATCACTAGGAACTCATAGTGTCCATACCGGGTGCGAAAGGCCGTCTTTGGTATATCTTCTGGTTTAATCTTTAACTGGTGGTACCCGGTCCGCAAATCAATCTTGGAGAAATAAACTGCATCTTTCAATTGGTCAAACAGGTCATCTATCCTGGGCAAGGGATACTTATTCTTGATAGTCACCTTGTTCAACTCCATGTAGTCTATACATAATCTCATGCTGCCGTCCTTCTTTTTCACGAATAACACCGGGGCTCCCCACGGTGACACACTAGGTCTTATCATCCCTTTATCCAATAACTCTTGTAACTGAGTGGCCAGCTCTTTCATCTCCACTGGGGCTAGCCGATATGGGGCTTTCGAAATTGGGGCCGTACCCGGAACTAAGTCTATAGCAAACTCGATGTCCCTATCGGGTGGTAGTCCGGGAAGATCGTCCGGAAATACATCCGCGAACTCATTGACGACAGGGATTTCCTGCAGGTTTGGTGCCTCCTTCTTGGTATCCTTCACATAGGCTAAATATGATTCGCATCCTTTACGTAACAGCTTCTTAGCTTGAATCATAGTCAGGAACTTTTGGCTTTGCCGTTTCCCACTAAATACTACTTCCTCGTCCCCTGGCAGTCTCAAACTTACTTTCTTCTTGACACAATCAATCTGGGCTCCATGGGTTGTTAACCAATCCATACCTACTATTACGTCAAACTCCCCTAGTTAAAAGGTATTAGGTCTACCCGAAAGTGTCGCCCTCCTATTTCTAGGTCGCAACCTGGACATACTCGGCTAACGGGAATGATTTCATGATTAGCTATCTCTATTTGCAATCTGTCTTTCAATGGTTCAGTCTTAAGGCCTAACCGACATACAAAATCTAGAGATATGAAAGACTTGGTAGCTCCCGAATCAAATAAAACATTTGCTTTAACTGAGTTGAGTAGTAGGGTACCTACAATCACATCCGTGTTCCTCACGGCATCCTGCACCGTCATGTTAAAAGTTCTTGCAGTAGGGGCCTTGTTAGAAGCAGTTCCACTCACTCTTGATGCAGCTGGCCCAGAGGACATACATTCCCTCATTCGGTGCCCTGGTTTCCCACACTTGAAGCAATTACCTCCGACACTCGGGTTGTTACTAGTTCCGCGACAGGCATTAGCATAATGCCCAGTCAGCCCACACTTGAAGCACTTCACATCTTGTAGGTTGCACACGCCCGCGTGTTTCCTTCCACATTTGTTGCATTCTGGGGGTTGGGCTCGGGATGGGGTAGAGTAAGATGATCCCTGTGGTCGGCCGCTCTGGCCCACACTCCAACTTTCAGCTCTCTTGGTTCCAAAGTTCCCGCTTGGTTGGGACATTGATCCTCGCTTAAATTTGCTCGGAAAGCTCCCACCAGCAGAGTTTCCCTTTCGGCTATCCAACTTCCTCTTCTTCCCTTCCCTCTCCTTCTGCATCTGCTCACTTCCAGCTTCAACAATTGACGCTTTCTGTACCAGGGTGGCATAGTCTGTCAGCTCAAGAACCGCCACACGATTCTGAATCCATTGTTTTAGCCCTAATTGAAATCTTCGGGCCCTCTTTGCCTCAGAGTTCACATACTCCGGCACAAACCTTGACAACTCAGTAAATTTGGCCTCATACTCGGCCACTGTCATGTTTCCTTGTTTCAACTCCAAAAACTTTAGCTCCATTTGCGTTTCCATGAACCTAGGAAAGTACTTCTCCAAAAACAGCTCGCTAAATCTCTCCCAGGTTACCACACCTCTTCCTTCCAAATTCTTCTTAGCTTCCCACCAATAGTTCGCCTCACCCTTCAGAAGGTAAGTGGTGAAAACAGTCTTCTGCTCTTCAGCGACACCTAGTATCTCGAAAGATTTTTCCATTTCCTTCAGCCAGGCCCTTGCCTCGACAGGGTCGGCAGTTCCTTTAAATTCTGGGGGTTTCAGGGATTTGAAGTTCCGGAAAGCATTAGCATTAGCATTCTGGGGTGGTTGCTGAACTGGGGGTCGGTCCAAGTTCTGCCTAAGTAACTCCATGAACTGTTCCATAGGGCCTCCCCTAGGATGTTCTACCTCTCGGGTATCATCACCAGCTTCTTCTTCTTCATACTCCGAGTCATCAAACAGGTTATAATCGTTGCCCTCATTATCACTCAGGTTGACATTCTCCCCTTCACGGTTCTGGTGGCCTCCGGCTCCATGGTGGCTACCCTGGCCCTCAGAACTGATCGGGTGAGCTCGAGTGTTCATTCTTCTGGGTGGCATGATTCTGATAATAAAACAAGAGAGGGGTTAGGGTTTTCCAATTACCTGACAGCGTTTGCACGGGTCAGGAGCGTATCGTTCCTCCTCGTAAGGGTGGAAGTGCAAAAGTTTTAATAATCCGATGTTGGAGATAAAATGTCAAACATTTTTGGGGGAAAAATCCCTTTGGAATGCGAAAACATTTACAAGAGTTTTCAAAATTTCGAAACCTCAAAAATATTTTTCAAAATTTCAAAACATCTTTTTTTTTTTGAATAATTTATTTTTAAAGATTGTAGGAACATTTTTGGAAATTGTAGAAAATAATTTGAAATCGCATATCGTAAATTTGAAACAGTATGGTTGTATTTGTGGCTTTTAGCAATTGTATAATCACAGTTGTATATCAAAACAGTAAAGCATGGCATCGGAAAGTAAAGCAGTTGAGGCAACATTAAAGAAACTGAAACTAAATAAGTACGGTACAAGGGTTATCACAAGTTTGGATGTTAGAGCCAAATACATAGTTCCGATGTCAAAGTCTAGCAAAAGTGGAACAAATACAAGTACATCATCCGAATAGTCAGGCTACACAAAAGTAAGGCTACATCCATACATACTACCCGAAGTCACATCTACATATCTGTAGGTCAGTCTACTCATCCACTGGTCAGAAAGGATACCACTGCACAAGTCAACTATCCCGCAAAATCGACACACTAATGTCATCTGAACCTAGGGGACTGAGCTATAAGTACACATCACGGGGCCGCGCCGCGATGGAGCAAGGTCCTCACTCGGGCAAATGCACGACGCACAACACGTCTAGCATCCCTAGCCTAGATCACTCCGCCCCCGCGGATCCCTAAACCAAGAATCCTATCGCGACTCCTCATCTCGATCCTGTGGAGTCGAGCCCTAGTCCTCCTAGCAACAGTGGTCCTCATCTCAGCCTGGATCCTCAAGCGCGCCTCGCGCTCCTCCACAAGTGCCCGCCTCGCCTCGTTAAGTCGGGCCTCTGCAGATAGTAAGTCTCGGGTCAAAAACTGTACCACGTAAGCATGCTCATTACCAGACAATGGGGGTAGGTCCGCCGATGGAGGTGGTATGACCGGAACAGGAGTAGGTGCAGCAGCAGCAGGAGCAGGAGCAGGGGTAGGGTCAAGCTCCTCCTCGCCAGAAGTGTCATCCTCAGAGTCACCGTCCGATGAAACAGGGCTAGATGTCTGTGGAGAAGGTGGGGGTGACACAACATGACCCTCGCCGGATCTCACACTCTCCTCATCAGTAGCTACAGGAGATGGGGTAACAGGCTCTGGCTCGGGCTCAAAGGGCTCCTCAACGGGATCCTCATCATCAGTACTATCTATCACTGTAATCCAGGGGCCAAGCTCGGAGTCAGCACCCATATCCTCCTCAAGGTCCTCGGCCTCTCTCATCAGGGCCTCATCATGCTCCCTCTCGAAAGCCTCAGGGTCTGGTATCTCATCCATCTACACAAGGGAAATAAAGTGGGTCACTAACCATAAAAGAAGGGTTTAGGAGTAGTTCCCTCACGGGCCTTAAAGTCAGGGCTATATCCGATAACCCGACTACAAACTCGATGAGAGTTCTAATTATTATTAAAGTTGTTATTAAGGTTATCGTTATTGTTATTATTATTAGGGTTGCTTTCTTAAATTACTACCGTTTCTGAGAACTGTAACCTCGCTCTGATACCATTTCTGTGACGCCCCCAGATCCGAGGTCGGAGATCTAGGCGCTCACGGTCCATTTTCCATTAATAACATACCTGTTCTTGCACACAATATATATAACACAGCCATCGACCCCACAATAAACTCACACCACACTCACACACACAGGTTAGAGCCTCAGAAACGTCACACATTGATTAAACAGTAAATAAGTTATCAGAGTTATTACAGACCGAATTAAATAGTATTTATGCTACCAGCAACACTCCGATATGAAGCGAAGCTGGCGGCTTGAAAGTTTGTTACGATACACTGCCTTGCACAGGTCATGCTGATAAGTAAAACGTACTAACAAAAGCTGCCAACCAATCCGGTTAATGGGGCCTACCGGTGGAATCTCAAGTGGAGGCTCGGGCCTAGTCACCTGCTTTCGAGCAGTCTGCCTGGGTCTTGCCATTTCGCTTAGCTGTTGTGTTTGTAAAGTTTGAAAACAAGCAAGGGTGAGCAACTATAGCTCAGCAAGAAATATGTATATAAGATAAGCAATATACATCTCATATGATTGGCAGTTGATATATTTGTTTGTATCAATCAGTTCTAAAATCATTTGTCACAGTTGATAAATCTCGAAGGCGCAACAATATGTGCCCTTGTTTTCAAAATAAACTTGCAGTTCTAGATACTGCATTGAATCAACATCTTTCTCATCAAAATAGAACACTATCAGCAACTTGGCACAAAAGCCTAAGAAGCAGTGTCAAAGCATTTTTCCAAAATGGAGGAATGGGACTTAAAGAAAACATAAAAACCTGACAAGGATTGACGATGATCAGTCGCCACATCCAAGTCCAATAATCCGCGGGTCTTCTCTACCGGTAGAAGGATAGAAACTACATCCGTAACTATCCCTCAGGTGAAAACTACATCCGTAATCACCCTCGATGAAAACTACATCCGTAATCATCCTTCGGCAACACCTGGGCCGGAATAATAAGTGATGGACCGCCTGGCTCACGGCCGCTTACACATCCCGGGAATCGTTCGTCAACGGTTCCCACACCTGCCAGAGTCCCTTTTCTTTTCTTTTAAAACTTGATTTTGATTGAAAACAGAGTAATTGAGGTTCGACATCAGTCGACCGATGATTCTTGAAATCATACAAGAAGCAGAATCTGACCGGGGGTTTTCGAAAATGTTTTGAGTTCGAATAAGTTCGAGTTTGAAAGTATAAAAAAAGTATCTTGGATTAACTTTGTCTTTAAAGAATGAACAATAAATAATAAATAATATTTTAAGATTTAATATTAATAATTAATAAAATAATTATTCGATAAAATAAACTCTTAATCCAAGATAGGGTTTCGAGTATTTACGAAGATATAATAGTAGTTATTTGAATATACGATACCACCCGAATGACCCTTCGGGTTTTCGCAATATAGATACGATATAATAATATACCGCTCCCCGGTCAATAGTATATACGGACCGCTACGACCTCTATTGCTAGAGTCGTTGTCCGAAGAAAACATTTCAATCTAAGTTCAAGGGGTAAAAGCATACATGTGCTTGTTCAATCTCAATTGCATCGATACTTCGATAAACATAGCATTTGATATCATTTGAAAACTACAAACACAACAGTAAAAGTCCTTGTATATGGATAAGTTTTGAAAAGTAAACTTGCCTTGGTTTGGTTGGGGTGGTCGAGCGTGCGAATTCGAACGATCTATACATAAACAATAATCGTTCGTTAGTACCTTAACAATTTCTCTCTAATTACGGGGTTTTAAGGGGGTACGAAATTAACTTAACGACTTCGTCTTATGACTCCCTAGTCCCACTATAAGTCCATGACATCACTCGTTTACGCTCGTCACTTACTCGACTTAATTTAGTTACCACGTTCGAACCATAACCACTAACCCTAGAATAATGTTCCACTAATCGACTTTTTTCCATTGCGCGAATTTTAGTCTAGCATTTTTATAAAATCCAAAAATTTATATTTTAATCCAATTCCTTTTGGGTGGTCTTCACCACTGCATTACTTACATTCTCAAATTTTTCCATGATCCCAAACATATTTTAAGGTGTTTAAACAAGGTTCACAAGGGGGTCACTTAATGCAGTTCATAGTCCAGAAACAAAATTCACTTCTCCGGCCATAACTAAAAATCCACACATCACCTAGCTATGAATGTTACATATCCAGAAACTACATTCAATTATCGTTCCAACAATATAAGGTAGGACATCAGGGGACATCATTTGGGTGTTCAAAATTGTGCTACAACACAGATCAAAGCTCCTGGATAAACTCAGCAAGCTCAATTCACTTAGATCAACCATTTTTCATGCTTCCATAACATAAACACCACTTAAAACACTTAGATCATGACTCATAACACTCATGGAGATATATATATTAACCATAGTCATAAAATTTACAATCTCAACATCAAACTCAAGATCCATGCTATCCATCACATATACATTCAAGATAAGCCCTAAAATACATGGATCTACTACCATATTATATGAACAACACTTATCCAAGGGTGGTTTGAGATTTCATACCTTCTTGAGCTCCTAGAGACCTGGTATAAACTTTACACAACTTAGAAACACCTTAGATGGCCTCTTACAACACTCACAATGCAAGATCTAAAAGATAATAAACTTATGTTAGTATTTCTCTAAACTTCCAACAACTATAACTCAAAAAACAATGGATAGAAGGCTTTGAAATTGATACCATAGCTCTACTAAGATGCAAGGAAGCCCTAGGAATCTTGTTCAAGGTTGTGGATGAAGAAATGGTGGAGAGAAAACCTCTCCCTCTCTCCTAGAGCAGTTCGGCCGAGAGCTATGTTAAGGGGGGGGTGTTTTTCTTGTTTTGTTTTGTTTGAAATGATAAAAAGAAGGCTAGCATGCTTGTATTATTGTGGTTGACAAGGAGTAGTCACATGTGCCAAGCCATAGCCTAGGTTTCCTCCATACCCTAGTGTCCCCTAGTACATCATCCACCATGCTAGTCACTATTCACATTTGCTTTTATGTCTCCTAGTTCCTTTTTCTAACTATCTAGTTACATGGCACTTGCATGTAATTTCTTTCCTTGTAATATTATTCTTCCACCAATGCTTGTTATTTAATCCTTACTTCGTATCGTAACTTAATTATCCTCTCGTAATAATATTTCGTCGCGTAGAGATTTCCCCTATAATTCCTTAAGTACTTATTGTGTAAATTCCTCGAATGTCCAAAATTCCTCGTCATAATTCTTAATAAATCCTTTAATATTCTAACCATTCTCAAATTCCAAATTTTATAAATATTACTAACAACAGGACTCTTGCTTTCACAATCTCTCTGTATATCTTACATCATAAATGCAACAACGCAGTTTCTCAGACAATCAATTCTATAAATCAACAGGGATGACTAGAAAGGTTCCATAATAATAATGTCACAAGATATTAAATAAAAGGAAATATTACCAAAAATTAGGGTTCTTACATTATAGAATCGTTATTATCATTGAGTTTTTAGACGAGTTCTGATTCGAGTTTTTTTGTTAGTTATGCTGTTTTATAATTGAGTTTGAGTTTCTTTACTTGTTGTTGTCGTGTTGTGTAATTGCTCCAATTTTTGCCGGTGTCCCAGTTGAGTAGTGTTGCTGTGTTTGTGCGAATATTACTGAGTTGCCGTGTTTTGGTTTTGTTTTTCCTGCGAGCTCACTAAGTCGTTTAGTTGCGATTTTGCTGATTTTCGAATCCCCCTAGGCTGTAGAGTGGTTTTGTTGTGTTAACAAAAACGATTTGGAGTTGTTAAGTTGTATTCTTTATGTTCGAGTTTTAGTCGACACTTGAATTTTAGATTGCTGTTATGCTACCGAGTTGTCCTGCTGAGTTTCCGATTTCTGTTTGTTTTTCACTGAGTTGCAAGAGTTGCTTGTTTTGGTTTTATGATTCTGCTATTGCTTTGAAATCAAGTTTACCTATTTTGTTTATCGCTGAGTCGTAATGTTTTGTAATGGTGTGTCGTTTAATTCATTTTCTGTCTTTGTCGAGTTGCAGAAGTACTAGGTAATTCTAGTTGTGTTGATTTAGTTGAGTCGTTTGAATCTATGAAGTGAATTGAGTCTCGTTTATGGTCTATTTTTCGAGTTACTATGTTGAGTTCTGTTAAAGTGAATTGTTGTTTTATTTTTATTATTCTTTTCTTTTCTACAATCTACTGAGTTTGTGAATCCAGTCGAGTTTGTTGGAATTTATGTTGATTTTGGCTAGTCTCTTTTACAAACCTTACATGTCCAATTTCTTAAAATAAATCCTGTAAGTAATTTAGTTAGAAATAAAATTTGTTTCGGAACTTAAAAATATTTTAAATAGTTTTTAGTTAGTTAAGAAAAATAGTTTTGGTAATTAAATAGCATAAAATCAATTTTTCAAAAATCACTTGTTCTAATTCGCCTAAATTAATTATTAAGGATTGCGAAATTAATATTATTCCCTGTGGATCGAATCTCAAATATTAAAACGATGATCGTGCGCTTGCGATATTAAATGTCATGTTTTAGGCACATCAATTATCACGGTAAATAGGTATTTTAATGTACCTCAATCCATAATCCAGCAATTGATTCTTCATCCACAGAATCTGTGCACAACAGCTACCAGCAGCAATATACTCTGCTTCAGCTGTAGATATAGAAATTGATTTCTATTTCTTGTTGTACCAAGAAACAAGTCTATCACCCAGAAATTGACAACTTCCACTGGTGCTTTTTCTGTCTATCTTATAGCCTGCAAAGTCTGCATCAGAGTAACCAAGTAGCTTGAAATCTGATTCTCTAGGATACCACAGACCTAAGGTTATGGTCCCCTTGAGATACTTAAAAATCCTCTTCACAGCTGTTAGATGTGGTTCTCTGGGGTCTGCCTGAAACCTTGCACAAAGACAAGTTACATACATGATATCAGGTCTGCTTGCTGTTAGATAAAGAAGAGACCCTATCATGCCTCTGTAGCTTGTCATATCTACTGGAGCTCCTGTGTCTTTGTCCAACTTTGTTGTTATTGCCATAGGAGTTGTTGTAGATGAACAGTCAAGCATACCAAATTTCTTGAGAAGATTTCTGGTATATTTTGCTTGATTTATAAAAATCCCATCATCTGTTTGCTTCACCTGTAGGCCTAGAAAATAACTAAGCTCTCCCATCATGCTCATTTGATGTCTGGACTGCATGAGCTTGGCAAACTTCTTACAGAGTTTATCATTAGTAGACCCAAAAATTATGTTATCAACATATATCTGAACTAAAAGCAAGTCACTGCCAGATTTTAAAATAGAACAGGGTTTTGTCAATTGTACCTCTGTTGAACCCACTTTCTAAAAGAAATTGAGCCAGAGTTTCATACCATGCTCTTGGTGCCTGCTTAAGTCCATAGAGAGCCTTATCCAGCCTGTAGACATAGTCTGGATATTTGGGGTCCACAAATCCTGGTGGTTGTTCAACAAACACTTCTTCTTCAAGCTTCCCATTTAGAAAAGCACTTTTTACATCCATCTGAAAAACCTTGAATTTCTTATGAGAGGCATATGCTAGAAAAATCCTTATTGCCTATAATCTTGCAACTGGAGCAAAAGTGCCATCATAGTCTATTCCTTCCTGATGTGAATAGCCTTTTGCAACAAGTCTAACCTTGTTCCTTGTAACAATTCCCTCACTATCAGTTTTATTTCTGAAAACCCATCTAGTACCAACAACAGATCTATTCTTTGGTCTAGGTACAAGGGTCCATACTTCATTTCTTTCAAATTCATTTAACTCCTCTTGCATTGCTGTTATCCGGTCAGCATCTTGAAGAGCTTCTTCTACCTTCTTTGGTTCTGATTTCGATAGGAATGCATGAAACAGACATTCATTTGTTGTAGCACTCCTTCTCCTTACTTTCGCATCTGGATTTCAAATAATTAGATCAGGTGTATGAGATTTTGTCCATTTCCTAGCTGAAGGTAAATGACTTCCATCAGTATTTGATCCTCCCCCTTGATCCATGTTCTCCTGATTTTCTTGTTGCCTTTCTTCAGTCTCTGAGACTCCCCCTGAAATTGACTGCTCAGAGTTTGAACTGTCAGATTTTGCACTTTCAGAGTTTGAGTCATCAGAGATTGATCCAGATTTTTCAGCTGACTCACTTTCAGTATTTGAGTCATCATTTTGAAGTGATTCTTCATGCTCCCCCTCAACTGGTTCTCCCCTTTGTTCTGGCTGAGAAGTTTCTTCAGTGTTTACCAGTAGAGGTTCAGAGTATGCTTCAACAGAGTTTGTTAGATCAGTTTCATCAGAGTTTACTTCATCAGAGATTAAGTCTTCATTTTCAAAGTGCAGTTGATCATGTTCATCTACATCTTCAAGTCCAGTTATTTTCTTGTTATCAAATGACACATGAATTGACTCAATGATCACCTTGGTTCTCAGATTATAAACTCTGAATGCCTTAGTTGACAGCGGATAGCCAACAAAAATTCCTTCATCAGCTTTTAACTCAAATTTGGTCAACTGTTCAGGATGAGTTTTCAACACAAAGCATTTGCACCCAAAAATATGAAAATATTTCAGGTTAGGCTTCTTTTCCCTCACTATCTCATATGGTGTTTTTCCATTCTTGTTGATCAAAGTAGCATTTTGAGTAAAACAAGCAGTTTGAACTGCTTTTGCCCAGAAATAGGTTGGCAATTTTGCTTCATCAAGCATAGTTCTGGCAGCTTCTATCAAGGTTCTGTTCTTCCTCTCAACTACACCATTTTGCTGTGGTGTACCAGGTGCAGAAAACTCTTGCTTCACTCCTCTGTTCTTGTAGAATTCTTCCATTGTTGCATTCCTAAATTCAGTTCCATTATCATTCCTGATTATTTTGACTTTGTGTTTTGATCCTTTGTCCAACAGCTTTACATGCTCCATCAGAGTTAATGCAGTTTCATCCTTCTTTGCTAGGAAATACACCCAAGTGTATCTGGTGTGTTCATCAACAATGACTAGAGCATATTTCTTTCTTCCAATTGACAAGACATTCACTGGTCCAAAGAGATCAACATTTAGAAGACTATAAAGATCAACAATTGAAGATTCAGACTTGCTCTTGAAAGATGACTTCCTTTGTTTGGCCTTTTGACAGGAATCACACAGGCCATCAACATTTAATAAAGACTTTGGAAGTCCTCTTACAAGATCCTTTCTTATCAACTCATTAATGTTGTTCAGATTCAGATGAGAGAGTTTCTTATGCCACTTCCAACTCTCTTCACTAGACATTCTTATGGATAGCCATACAGCTTTTCCATCAGAGTTTGTCAATAAACATGCTTCATAGATATTATTGCGCCTGTGTCCGACTAGAACAACTTTCCCTGTAGATTTACTGATGATTTCACAGTATTCAGGCTGAAAATCTACATGATATCCTCTGTCACAGATTTGACTCACAGATAGCAGATCATGCTTGAGTCCTGGAACCAGAGCTACATTTGTGATGATGACACTTCCAAGATTGCCATATCACAGAGTACGTCCTATGTTGCCATCTCCATAGGAAACTTTTGGGCCAGCCTTTTCCACATACTCTAATAGCAGGGCTTTATTTCCAGTCGTGTGTCCTGAACATCCACTGTCCACGACTAGGGTACTCTCCCTGATGCGCAGCAATCATAAACATTCACTGAAGGTCAGATTTAAGGATCCAGACTTGCTTGGATCCTTTGGCATTCTTAACTTTGTTAGCTTTAGTAGCGGAATTATCATTATCAGAGTTTAAGCTAACATTTTCAGAGTTTACACTTGCAGAATTAACCTTAACCCATTTCAAATTGGGCTTCAGTTCATAATAATTATGATAGATAGCATGATAATCCCTGCAAGTATAAATAGAATGCTAAGTACTTCCACAATGTTTGCATACATTTTGCGGTCGAGTTCTAACATAATCTTTCTTTACTTCAGACTTGGAAGGTAAAGAATTAATGTTTTTATTCTTCCTGCAGAAACTAGCAAGATGGTTAGTGCTACCACAGTTATGACATGTCTTTCTTGGAGCGAAAGTAACAAGTATTGGATAATTACCTTGAGTAATGCCTACTTTACCATTTCTATTCTTCCTAGACACTTACTGTTTCTTAACAGATTTTAACTTCTTAAGCTTATGCTTGAGTTGTTTATCTGTCAGTGAACCAATATTAACCTGTTTAACACTAGTTTTTACTGGTTCTTTCTTAACAGCTCCTTTTTCAGCTTCAGACTTAGGTTCATTTATTCCATGAACAAATTTTGTAGATGGAAGATGTGTTCTAACTTTGACCTTATTTTGAAACCTAAGTTCATCTTCCACACAGTAACCTAAACCAACTGTGTCTGACTGAAAAACCTCTTGAGTGTCTTTTCCAGAATGAGTCCAAGTTTTAATTATGTGATTTGCCTTCTCCAATTCAGATTCTAGTTGCTTATATCTTCCTAGCAAATCCTGTTCTAGATAAACAACATCATCTCTTTCTTTCTGAACTTGTTGCATGTTTTCAAGTTTCTCTTCAACAATTTTATTTCTCTCTTTAAGTTCAGAATTCTCAGATTTGATTCTCTCATTCTCTAAAGTCTGATCCCTATAACTGATATGCAAAGACTTAAGATAAATTCTCAATTCAAATATATTATCAGTATTATAAGCATAGGTAGTTAGAGGTACCTTGTTTTCAGAGTCTTCAGAAACATTCTCAATAGAAGCCATGAGAGCATAGTTAACATCCTCATCTGAGTCTGAAGTGTCTGCCCAGTCTCTGCCTTTTGTGATAAGTGCTTTTCCAGTTTTACCCTTCTTGCACTCAGGAGCATAGTGACCCATCTCCTTGCACTTGTAGCATTGAATCTCAGACTTGTCTTTCTTCCCAGATTTAGTCTCCTTTCTCTCAGACTTTCTGAAAATCTTCCTCTCTGAATTTGAATCTTTAGAGAACCTGTTTTCCTTCTTGAAGTTCTTGAAACCCATCTTCTTGAAAGTCTTCACCATCAAGACAGCCATTTTCCTCATTTCTTCTTCATCATCCTCAAAATCAGATGATTCATCAGTGTTTGAATCAACATCAGAGTTTGATGACTCACTTTTAGAATGTATGACTAAAGCCTTTCCCTTAGCTTTCTTCTTCAAGGGTTTCTCTTCAACCTTAAGAGCAACAGACTTTATCTTCTTGCTTGATCTCCTGTTTCTCTGCTCCATTTCCAGTTCATGAGTTTTAAGCAGCCTATAGATTTCATCAATCTCAGTATCAGCAAGATCATAGTTATCTCTTATGGTGGTTGTCTTCACATCCCACTTTCCAGGTAAGGCAAGAAGAAATTTGAGATTTGAGTCTTCTAGATCATACTCTTTATTAACCAGTGGAAAATCATTGAGCAGTTTACAAAATCTGTCAAATGTTTCTGTCATGGTTTCTTCGGATTTAGCCTCAAAGTGCTCATACTCCTGTGTGAGTATGTTCCTTCTATTCTTCTTGATAGCAGCAGTTCCTTGACATCTAACCTCAAGGGCATCCCAGATTTCTTTGGCAGTAGTGCAGTTAATCACTTTATTAGACATAACATTGTCTAAGGCACTATGAAGTAGATGCCTAACTTTTGCATCCTTAGCAATAGATGAAAGATCTTCAGGAGTCAGATTTTTCTTCTCCTTTGGAACTGTTTTAGCTTCTTGACCAGCAGTAGCAATAGATAGCTTTGTAGGTTTATGAGGACCTTCCTAAATTATGTCAAGATATTCTGGATCTGTAGCTTCCAGAAACATAGTCATCTTCACCTTCCAGATTGCATAGTCTACCGGCCTGAATAGGAACCCTAATTGTCTCATAACGACTCACTATAGTAGGAGTCTTCTAAGAACTTGAACCTGTTGGAGGAGGTATCTCTGCCATTGATTATAGTTGTGTGTGGATCTTAAACTGTATTAACGTAACAGATCGGCTTTTATACCAATTGTTAGGCCGAATACACAATTATAATCAAGATTGTATGAGAGATTAACAATAAAACACACGTTTAAACAATTAAAAACTGTTGGAATTAATAACTCCTCTCTCAGTGATGTAAAATATCACAGAGAACTGCTTAGGTTACAATGAATGATATTGCGTTGCACGATACCCTTCTAGGGTTAACCTAACTGTATTTATAAGATATACAGCTGCTATACAATTGATAATTGATACTCCTATAAATTAGCTATACAATTGATATCAATTACGATTTCTACACGTCTCCTTAGTCAACTCAATCTCTTTGACAGCTATCCAATCTTCAAAGATATTGCTTCCATAATTATCTTCAATAATTCTTCAAACACTGTTGACCAGTAGACGCTTCCTCCAGACAGAGTTTAACAAACTCTATCGAGCTTCCATCTGTCAGTGTTTAACTAAACTCTGACTGCTTCCAGCTAAACTCTGATATTTCACTGTAACACTTAAACACTAATTATTATTCACATCAATTATATCTAACACTAACATTTCTTTAAGGTCGGGAAAACAAGTTGATAATCAGGTAGGAGTCGAGTCTCCCGAAGACGAAGAAGAGTCAAATGTTGAACCAAACCCTAAACTCGATCCTTCAAACCATCTTCCAAATCCCGAGCCTCTCGAGTCATCTAGTCACACAACTTCACCACTTGAACCTTCATCTTTAAAATTCACTCCCGAGTCATCAGAATCTTCTCATTAATCATCATCATCTAGCGAGCCTTCATCGACTCAAACACCACCTTCACCAAACGAGTCTTCGTTTGTCCTTCCACTTTCAAAATATATTCCCGAAGAACCTAGTGAACGAGTCTTTAAGCCTAAAGCTCCTTATCCTCAAAGACTCCTTTAAAACAAACAATCGCCTCAAGTAGAAAAGATTTTGGAAGTTTTCAAAAAAGTAGAGGTCAACATTCCTCTTTTAGATGCCATTCAACAAATTCCCTCTTATGCTAAGTGTCTAAAATATTTTTGTACTCATAAACGTTCCACTCACGTCCCTAAGAAAGCCTTTTTGACTTCTCATGTTAGTTCAATTCTTTCAAACCAAATTCCCGTGAAATATAAGGACCCCGGTTGTCCTACAATTTCATGTGTCATAGGCAATACTTTTGTGGACAAGGCGTTACTTGACTTAGGAGCGAGTGTGAATCTTCTTCCATTTTTGGTCTATCAAGCCCTAGGTTTAGGCGAACTTCAAAAGACGAACATGACAATTCAATTAGCCGATCGTTCTGTCAAAATGCCTAAGGGAATAATTGAAGATGTGATAATTAAGGTTGGTGAATTCATCTTTCCGGATGATTTTGTTGTCCTCGAGACTCAACCCGTCACGAATCCTATGAACCAAATCCCGATCATTCTAGGAAGACCTTTTCTTGCTACATCTAATGCCTTGATTAATGGTAGGGATGGTTCGATGAAACTTACTTTTGGTAATATGACAATTAACCTTAACATCTTTAATGTCGGAAAAGAACCAAATGAGCTTTATGAACAAACAATAGGGGTTAATCTTGTTGATGACATTGTTAATTGGTCAAACCTTGAGGATAGTGAGATTGAGTCTCTTCTAAATGAGGATTTCAAAGTCAATCATGAGTCTAACCGAGAGTATGTTGATTCGTTAAGGGATATGACCTCGGAAGAAATGTTGAGAGAGTTAGACAACATTTTTCCAAATGGGAGACACCACCCGAGGATGTTAATGTTGAAACCATTGTCAAAAATTTCGTTGGTGAACCACCTACTTTCGATGAGTTGTTAGGGGATTTGAATCACATTTGCTCTAAATGGGAAGATGAATCTAATACTGACCATGTCAACCCTAGTACCATTGTTACAACTCTCGTTGGTGAGCCACCTCCACTTGATTTCGTAACACACCCCTCCACTTTCGATCACATTTTCTTGCAAAAAGACAAACTTCTCTCTTCTATTATCAATAGTGATTTAAACCCGAACCAAGAAATCCAATTAATTAATTTTCTTAAACAACGTAAAGAAGCCTTACTTTGGTCTGTGGAAAACACTAGTGGTTACAATGCTTTTACTTTGAAAGAATATTTTTGTCTTCTTGCAAAAGTCACTAAGGTGTTAGAGCTTCAACGGCATCTTGAGCTCTTCTCGAAAATTCATTCCTTGTTTCCTACCGTCATCGGCTAATTCGGTTTTATTCCTTTGCCTCCCCTCGTTAAATTCAGGTATGGGGGAGTATAAGTGTGCGTATGTAGTGTTAATTAGTTGTTTTTCATTTTCATTCCTCTCTGTCATCCCTTATCAGGTATTACCTCGTTCTCATTTACTCATTTCTCTTGCATTTGCATACATTGAGGACAATGCATGATTTAGGTATGGGGAGGGTTTTTAGTGTAAATATAAAAATCAGAATATCCAAAATAATTAAAAAAATGAAAAAATCACAAAAAGAGTTGTAGAATTGTAAATAGTAGAGTTCTAATCTTATTCTAGTCTTGTTAATTGATTGCTAGTTGCTTGATGCACCCTTACATGCTATGATAATCTTGTGTTCCTTTAGCTTTTGATTGAGAAGTGATTTGCTAAGTTCTTGTCCACACACTTACACTAGCAAGGTGAAACTAGTAGACTTATTTGATTTGTGCAAGAAATTAGAAGGTCATGATTAGGTGTAAGATGATTTGGTTTTCATGCTTTAAGTACAAGTAGGTGCATTGAGGATACCTTTACTTGAGATTGATTATGTTCTACCACACCAAGTGAGTTTTGAGCCTATATGCACATCTTTTGCATTTATATTCTTTTGCTTGAGTGTTCACCTGTCATTTGAATTGCTAGTACTTGTTTGAGTTCTTTCTTGAAACACATGACATTGATTGATGATAAGATGATAAAGGCATTTAGGAATAAACCATATTTCCAAAATATCCACACCATTCATATATGATCAATTAGTTACCCCTTTGAGCTTAATCAAATTCTTTCGGTGACACACCACATTACTCGCCTAAGACCTTTTTCTTGTACAGCCTTACGTATACTTGATCCCAATTTGTCAAAGGCTAGTAGGAACTTGAGGGAGTAATAAGGTGTGTGAAATGGGTTTACTTTTGTTCATAACTTTTGAGGAAATATATGTTTTGTTCGTTACCTTGCTAGTCGATTTTCAAGTTAAATCTAAAGGAGGATTAAGGTTTTTATAGCTCTCATAATAAAAAAAAAAGAAAAAGAAAAGAAAAGAAAAAAAATATTTATATATATGAGAGCATACTTATGCTTTTTGTAATTCTCCTTCATTCGACTAGTCAAGTCTTTTTGTTGAAAATAAAAACTAATAATTGTGTGGGGAGGAAGTTTGGTGTTGTGCATGATTTCCATGGTGACTACTAGCTTTTGACACTTCACCTTGTTTTGGCCTTACTTGACATACCCTGTTCCTAGCCCCATTACAACCCAAATAAAGACCTTTTGATTGCCATCATTGATGTATGTTGTGTTTAAGTTAGAATGATACCAAATGTCAAGCATGCTTTTGATTTTGTTGGAATTGAGTGATACACTTACCCTTGTTCTTGAGTGAATGTTTTTTTGTGAGTGAAATGTGAGGTATTTCTTGTTTCTTTTGTATATGAGATCTCAAGTTTTGACTCTAAAGTGTGCCTTGTAGACTTAGCTTGGTTTCCAATAATTTTTGCACTTGGCATGAACTTGTAATCACTCGTGCATGCTTCTTTAAGTGGACTATGTGAATCCTTGCACTTTCCACACCAAGACTTTGCAACTTCATTTTGATTCTTAAGTTAATGTATCATGAGAGGACATGTATGTGTGGTGTTGCATTTCCATGTAATCTTTTATACAAACTAGATGGATTTTGTGGGTACATTCACTATAGGCCTTCACGAGACCTCACTCGTACACTAGGGCTGCCTAGGGGTTTAAAGGGCTTGTTGCATATGCCAAATGCAACCATCACACCTACGAAAAGAAGTATAAGACTTTTTATTTAGATTTTCTTTTTCTTTTTTGTTTTACTCGAGGACGAGCAAAAGATAGGTATGGGGGCATTTGATAAGTGCATATTTTTGCATATTTTTATTACATATTTATTGCTTGAACTCGTATTTTAATAATTTATTTTGTTGCATTTCAGGAAATTCGTGAATAAATAAAGAAATGGCAAAATAAAGAAATAAAGAACAAGGAAGGGAAAAAGAGGAAGAAAAAGGACTTAAATGAAAAGAGGAAAAAGAATTAGAAGCTTAGTGGAAAAGGAATCTTGGAGGACATATGGAAGGTGGAGATCATCCCAACACACTATATAAGTGTATGGTCAAGATCAACTCTTCAACGCTTAAGGGGGAAGGAAACAAATATATGGCTAGGATTTCACCACCACACACCACAAATGTATGGTGGAGATTTACCCAACACCCCTTTAACCCTAATTCTTGTCCTATAAATACCCCCTCACCCCCCTTGTATTTGAGAACTTAGATTTTAGGGTAGATTTAATTTCTTGTATTTTTTTTAGTTTCAAATCTTGTAAACACTTTTTATTTTAATGAAAAAATTCCGTTTCCTTTAATTTCTCGTCTTGTTCTTTCGTTTTTGTTGCATAGCTTTCGTTATTTTCGTAAATCCGTTTAGTGGACAAAGTAGCGAAATGCTAACCACCATGGGTTGAAAGTAACGAAATTTAATTTCTTGTTCGTAGTTGTTAATTTTAATTTTGCCCCTTTAAATTTCGATTTTATTGAGGGCCATTTAATTCCAAATCATCGTTCTAGTATAATTTTAAATTTCTTAGTTAAATTTCTTTTTTTTTGTTGTATTTAATTTGAAAAAAAACACAAAAATATTATTTTAAATTTCCAGATCGTATTTTCTGTTTTGTTTTAGTTGTTAATTTTGAAGCAAATTTCTTTTCTCCCCTGTTTTTACAGCTGAACAAACCCATCCTTTTTCTCCTCCTTCAAATTACACACACAATAAACCCAGCCTCTTCTTTCTTTGTTTTCTTATTTTTCGTTCTCTTCTAAGCTCCACTGAATTCTTCTTTTTGATTTCCTTCTTCGAATTCCTTACTCCCCCATTTCTTTATCCCCTTCTTCTTCCCGTTCTTTCTTTCTTTTTTTTTTGATTTTCTTTTAATTTCATTTTTAGCACCGATGTTTGTATTCGAACTGATGATTTGAGTTGTTTATTGTTGTGAATCATTGAGTTATTTTCTGATTTCAGTTTACTTGGTTGTGTTTAATTCTTTGCCGAGTCAATTCTCTAAGACTGAGTTCCATTTCTTGATTTAATCGCCGAGTCAATGTTTTCATTTTGTTTTTCTTCTTTCTTTTCTTTTGTTTTGCGTTAAGCAGTTTTTGATTCGAGCTCTGTGTCATTTTAATTTGTGCAGTCTATTCGAGCTCGATTGAATGGACTTGTTTCGTCAGTTTTGATTGTTGGTTTTGTGATTTATATGTTGCTGTTTGTCTAGTTCATTAAGTTCATTGCTGTCTTGTTGTCCTTGTTCTACTGTTTGTGTTTAGAATTTCTATCGATCGCTATTTTTAGAATATGTGATTTGCTGAGTTTCGTTTAAATCGTCTATCAATTCGTACTTTTGGGTTTGGTGTTATCGTTTGCTGAGTTGTTCGGTTTTGTTGAGTTTTGAGTCAATTTATGAGTCGAGTTTGCTGGTTTAGGCTTTGTTTATGTTCCTTTGTTTATGTTATTATGCTATGTTCCTGAGTTTGAGTTACTTGGTTTTTGCTGATTTCCAAATTCGAGTCTGCAGTCTATTCTTGCTTAATTTCTTGTTTGTTTTCGTTGGTTTTGTGTTGTTTCGAGTCTTCGTTGTTTATTCGTTTTTCTGTCACAATTTTAATGTATTTTAGATGTTACTGTGTTCGAGTACAAGTTCGTGTATGAAGCTTGGTGTTATCGTTTGCTGAGTTGTTGGTTAAAATGAGAATTATTGCTGCTTGTTGTTAGTATTGAGGGACTGTTTGTTCGTTATTTTTTTTTATTACTGTCGAATTTTGAGTGCGAGTTTCTTTTAATTTCGGTGATTTGCTGAGTTTGCCAAGTAGTCGTGTATTTTGTTTTGTTTATTATGAATTGTTTACTGACTTGAATCATTGCTCGTTTAATTTCCAAGATGGGAGTTTGTGTACTTGTTGCTTGGTTTTTGGCTAGTTTGATTTACAAAAGAATCATGTCAAATTTCTTTTAAAAATTTTTGTAAATAAAATGTTTTTATTAATTTAGTTTAGTTTTAAATAAGTTAGAATGATTTAGTTTTAACTAGATTTCCTTTTTAATAGTATAAAACTGAATTTTCCAAAATCCAAATCGTTCTAATTCGATTAAATTAAAAATTAAGGATTGCGAAAATAAAATAGTCTTTGTGGATCGAATCTAAAATTACTAAAACGAGATTGTGCACCTGTAATCAATTTTAAATAATTATTTTTAGCAAAAAAACCGTAGAAAGTTGAGTGTAGAAATATGACTTTAACAATGGGCTCTACAATCCTATTTGAAAAATAACGTCCGCATCCTCAATCCGTTTAAGCTAACCACACATAACATAACATGCCCACAGGTCGTGCTCGTCAAGTGCAAAACAACCATTATGGATGTCTGTAGTACAATACATGCCCCAAGTTCCCAAATAAGATAAGGGCTGATGACGGTAAATTTTTATGTGATAACTGCTCAGGGGAAACCAACGGCTTGAAACTAAGGTAATAATTGTTACACAATATTTTGAAAATCAAATTGCTCATCTTCCATCCATCACTTGCCTCATTATGACATTTTAAGAAATTTGAATTGCTCACTGCTTATCAGCTCAAGGTTATTATGTTTGCAACTACAATTAAACAAATCAAGTGTTAGTGTTACCTTCCAATATTTATTGCTGCACTTTCTACAAACTTTTCATGTAAATATATTTTGATCCTGTGTTCTCAGTCTTTTTTTTTTGTTTTACAACTCTCACTGTGATCGATAGTGTCTGCAGCTATACTTTTGCTTAATCTTGTAAACTGTATACAGTCTTTAATACTTATGTTTTTACTTCTTAATTCAATTTACAGTTAAAATCTATATTATTTTTTTATTTCTAATTTATCATGTAAAACCGCCCCCCATAAATTTCTTTTCTGCGTCCGCCACTGCCTGGCACTTCGATACAATTGTACACTGGTAGTCTTTCGATATATTGAAAGCATTACCATGGTCTCGCCTGCAAGACAAAATCCAAGACTACTGGAAAATGATGCAGATTAAATCTTATTCTGCTTAGTACACCCATAGGACCTCTGCAAAACAAGTTACACACGTTTAGAATATGTCTTCCTCAATTGCAAACCTGCAAGAACTTTAGATACATGTCTTAGATACGTTGCGAGAGATGACCTTTACAAAAGAGAAAGATCCCACTTGCAGCATACATTTCTACTACAAATGAGGTTAGAGAATGTCCGTGCCTCGCATGGGTTATTTATATATCTTATTAGTGTACATTCATTTTCAATAATACTCTTTATATCCACTTTGCATTTAATTATATATTATGAAAAGTTAACTTGAACTCTTGAAAATATAAAAGAAGTGGAAAGAGAAAGCATGTCTTGGTAATTTTAAGAGCCATGTAAAGGATCTCAAAATTGTGTAGAGAAAAGAGAATTTTAAGTTTTTAAAGAGTTTATTGGAGCTCTAATTTAACCATCATATCACTCTTTATTTTTTGATTTATGAGCTCAATTTGACTGCTCAAGTTGCAATTTGACATCAGTAGAAACTATGGGGCATTGCAAGTGATGGTTGTTAATGGCTGCCACTCCAACTTCCATCACCATCTTCGTTGCCAAGCAACTAGTTAGGCAAGAGCTTCCTCTTTCTCTAGTTATCAATCCCCAAAGCAGTAGTAGGGGTGGATATACTACCAAACTTCAGTGGAGTTGGTAAAAATCGGTTAAGTTTGTGAAAAATTCAGAATTTAAAATCATTAGAAAATAGGGAGTCCGGAGTATGTGGGATGGGAGAGGATTTGTCAGACCCTTCAGATGTGGTATAGCATACATTTGGAGGTCCACTGTTTGAATCCCGAGCCCTCAACTCTTCCACAGGTGGAAAGATTGTAGAAACTATGTTATTTTGAATCCCCTCGACCAAGTTGTATTTGTTCAACTTGAGTTTGTACTCAAGTTCTGTTGGGTCGTAGGCCAACTTAGAGAGAAAAGCCCATTAAAGGCCCAATTAGGAGCTCTATATATATCCTTGTAATACCCACTTGTAAAGGGATTGGCTCATTAATATACTACACTTTAATAATGGCAATAGAAGGAGTTTTTACCTCCTCCTAACAAACAAAAAAAAAATCAAAAACAGCTACTAACACATCAAAATTGTTTCAATACACTACTAGATCGGGATGTAATACTTCATAATCAACCTCAATTCTTCGTTTAGCTTCTTCAAACACTTCACCTCCTCACAGAGTATTCTCACCTCAGAAAAATCTGCAACATCTCCAAGCTTCAACAGCTTCTTGTTACGACCAAACTCAACACGCAAGTGCACGTGATCTCAAGTAATATAGATAGCAAATAAGATTCGTTCCTACAGGGACTCGTTGTATTGTCTAGTTAATTCACTCACCAATGTATGATTATTATTCGATGCTACGACAAATTAACAATTGGATTTTTGTTTATCACTACAATTACTCTAAGAATTATAACTAATGATCAACTACTTGAACTGAGAATTATGTCGAATTACTTATGCGAATAAAACATGGAATTATAACTTCATTAAACAATCCATCTATAGTCTCCACTTCTCTAGCCTTTTCATGTGATTTGTTAATACCTGATCGAATACACAAAACTGATATAAGCCAACTTTCGTTGCACAAATACCATCCTAAATAATATCCACAATAAATAGAAATCACTTAGTCTCCCAATTATGCTTAATCTGCATATGTCTATAAAGATTGAAACATAATGATTGAAGTACAATCATTCAATTGATCACATAGTCGTCATAAAACGGTAAGAGTTACGACACTAATTATGAATGATATTCTCACGCATAAACCTATGCTAGCATGGCAAGTTCTAAACTCTTAGATCCACTTTCGCTTCAATAAGAATTAACACACAATTACAGAAGTTAGCTACTCTCCTATAACGAATTAAATCAACCATGATAGGATATCACATCAATCACACTATAGGCATCAAAAAGATTCAACAAATAAACTTCATGAATAAATCCGCTAAAACCCCATGACAACGAATTAGTTCATAATCAAACTAATCGTCACCATGGGTTCCAATGTAAACATGATAGAAGAAAACAAATAATGAATTAAATAAATAACAAGGGTTCCAAGAATACACCAAAACCAAGCATCCACAAACTAGGAAGAATACAAGAATAAATTGAAAACTATCTTCTTCCTCGCTTCTTCGTGCTTCAAAACTCCGTAAATACAATATGTGGTCAGACCTCCCATTCTAGGGTTTTTTCCTTCTTTATATAGGCCTCCAGATGCAAGAAATTCGAAAAGGAATTTGATTTCGACTTTATCTCGAAAAAACAGCAAAACAGAATTTTCCCTCAGTCGTACCGGCGCTGCCGCGCCATCCAACAGTTATAGCACGGCGCTGCCGCGCCACTCCAGATGTCCCAGCGCTGCCGCGCCACACTCCAGTACAAACGCGGCGCTGCCGCGCCCTAGCTTCTGCTCAGCAACTGGATTTTTCCTTATTTCTTCATTACAACTCCAAATTGCTCTTCGATTGCTTCGCTGCATTCCTTGAACACCTGGGATTATCATTCCTGCACAATACCCTTAAAAGAGATCAAAAATACCACAACTCGAGTACAAACATTCATTTTAAGCCAAATGGAAACGTTTTAAGTGAATAAAATACCCACTCATCACACCCCCAAACTTAAACCGATGCTTGTCCTCAAGCATAAATAGACAAATTATGTACAACTAACTAATACCACTTCCGTAGGTGATCACGGTTGCATTTGGCATATGCAACAAGCCCTTTAAACCCCTAGGCAGCCCTAGTGGACGAGTAAGGTCTCGTGAGGGCCTATAGTGAATGTACCCAAAAAATCCAACTGACACAAACGACACAAACAATGCAATGCATGAATACAAAGGATCCCCTCAAACTAACCAACACCACTTAGCAAGCAAACATCTCAATGAATGCAATCAATCCAAACAGAGCTCGACTAAATTCCGGTATACTAACAATACATGATCAGAACGTGCGTGTGTGCGATGCTCGACAGATATACTCCCAAAACCGGATCAAAATCATACATATTCTTTTCCAAGACAATCACAGGTTTATAAATAGAATGAACGTTAAACTCAAGATCACTTCAGATACACCTCCATACTCCTCTAAAGTAGACAGAAATTCATGCTTTATTACGACACAGACACAATATATACACAACACACATGCTTATTTGATCGTGCAATGGATGAGACCCCTAAAGGCTTATACAATAATACCCATGTAGCGAGCGTTGGGTTAGTGGAACCCAGACTATAAAAAGCCTTAGGTCACTAGGCACAAAGTCCCCAAGAACTTAATTGCTCGAGTATTAAAGAGCTCACCCTGATCAATTCTGCATACTCACACTCTCACAAACACTCATTCTTTTTCTCTTTTTTTTTCTTTTTTTTTTCCCCTTCTATTTTTTTCTTGAATTTTTTTTCTATTTTTGCTCTTTTTTTTCTGATTTTTTTTTCCACACATGGAATCTGGAATGAGAATTCTCAATTCCAACCCTAGACTACTCATAAACATGAGCGGCTACTAGCCATTTGACACCTAGCCATTATTACAAATATTTACAACTAGCATGAAATTCCTGCTTTCCCCCAAACTTATATTTTAGTGTTCCTTAATCATCAAGGGAATAAAGCAAATTCTATCGATAAACAAGTGATTAAATCCTAAATCCAAACAAGCATGACTCAACTTAGCCTAAGAGCAAACGACGAGAGTGTGTAAAATTTTTGTTCATGAAACATGCACGTCAATTTCATCAAAATTTAAAATCAGCCCTTTGTTCATCCTTTTCACACCCACATCAACATCTACCTACCTCATGGCATCAGCTCATTCTAAGGGATCATGAAAAATGCATGTAATGCAACTAGTATGCACATAAATACCACAATAACAGAATGTCCTATATGACATACATAAGAACAAACAAAATGCTCTAACTAACATGCAAACATGCTAACATACAAAAATGCTTCTAACATGCACACATACAA
Source organism: Saposhnikovia divaricata (assembly GCA_036435485.1). NCBI lineage: Eukaryota > Viridiplantae > Streptophyta > Magnoliopsida > Apiales > Apiaceae > Saposhnikovia > Saposhnikovia divaricata. The sequence continues at coordinate 127,378,123 of CM071595.1, forward strand.
ATATACAAATGCACCTTGTATCCCCACCCCCACTTAAAAATTTTCAATGCCCCCATTGAAAGTAAGAATAACAAGTGTGCAAGGCATACCTACTCGTCGTCCGAACCACTCCCATCGGAAGTGTCCGGTGGCGGATAGACAGCGCCAGCACCAAAGGACGGAAAAGTCACGTCCACTCCACTCGCACGAAAAGCCGTGCTCAACGCCTGCGCAAACTGAGTAAAATCCGCTGCAAAACCTGCCTGCATCGCATCGATACGCCTAGACAACCGCCTATACTGTCTCTGAGTAATAAAAGAACCTCCTCCCTGAGGCTCCTCCTGCTGCTGCTGCTGCTGCTATTGCTCAACTACATAACCAAGACCCCACCAGTCCGGCTCACCACCATTCCACTCAACCAACCTCCGAATACTCTGATGATCCAACGCCTCCTGTGGCTGTTGCACAACCTCCTCTGCTGACCAACGAGCACCACAATCTCTAGCCAACCTAGCAATGATCGAACCATAAGGCATAGCTGCAGTGGTACTACCTTGCATAAAACGCATCATCCCCTGATGGATCAAATTGCCCACATCCACATACTCTCTGCTGCAGATAGCATATAATAGGATAGCCCTCTCAACTGTGACCTAATTCGAGTGCCTCGTAGGGATGAGATTGGCACAAATGAACAAGTGCCAAGTACGCCCATATCTGTACCAGGCACACACAACCTCTGAATAACCATCTGAAGATCTACACTATCCCAAGTCTTCCCCGACTAATCATCTTGACCCCTCCTAGGAGCCAGAAGCCCAAGAACACGCCGAATAGCAGGCGGCTGATAATCCACACGAAACCCACGAACCTGGCTAATCCCATTCCTCTCCACACTAGCGTTCGCATAGAACTCGCGAACCACAGTCATCGGAATAGGCTCCGGAACCTCAAAGATCTGCTCCCAATGTCTCTCCATAATATTCTCCAACAAATTCCCATCCGCCACATTAGGCAAAAGACCCCTCTCACGAGCAATAGGGCGCCCCAACAACCGATTATACTCATCACGAGCCCCGTTATTAATAAACTGAGGCACCCCATTGCCTCCGTCAGAATCAGATGAAGATGAAGAACGAGGGTTCCTCCTACCAGTCCCACTACCGCCAGCACCCGCACTACCACCACCAACAACCCTCTGTCGCTTGGAAGCCATTGAATTGATTAGAAGAGTGTTTAGAGTGTTTAGAAAATTTTTGAGATCTGTAGGTGTGTATGTATAGGTAGGGTTGTGTAATGGTGTGTATATATAGGAGAAAGTAGGGTTAGTGGGGTTAAATTGTGGGCTTGGGTCATGGGTCACTATAACAACAACTAACAACAACTTTTTTTTCTTTTTTTTTCAAAAATTGCTGAAATTTTTTTTCTGCACAAACGTCACGGCGCTGCCGCGCCAGGAAAGCACTGTGGAAAGGCGCTGCAGCGCCAGAACTTCTGTTTCAACATTTATTTTTTTTTTCAACAACAACTCACGTGGGTTGCCTCCCACGAAGCGCTCCTTTCACGTTATTAGCTTGACGTAGCTCCATCTCCTTACGTTGCACAAATTAGAACCGCAGTCTCAACTTCGCGATTCAAATTCTCTCCAAAATATGGCTTTAACCGCTGACCATTGACCTTGAATGACTGCTCCGGTAACTTGTCAAAAATCTCCACTGCCCCATGCTGAAAAACTGTTTTGACTGTGAATGGTCCAGACCAACGTGACTTCAACTTCCCAGGAAATAACCGAAGTCGAGAGTTGAACAACAACACCAATTGCCCGGGCACAAACGTCTTAAGAACCAACCTACGATCGTGCCACCTTTTTACTTTCTCTTTGTATAGCTTGTTGTTCTCATAAGCCTGCAATCGAAACTCATCCATTTCGTTCAACTGAACCATCCGCTTTTCACCTGCTGCTGTAAGATCAAAATTCAGCTTCTTCAATGCCCAATAAGCCTTGTGTTCCAACTCAGCTGGAAGATGGCATGCTTTCCCATACACTAGCTGAAATGGTGACATTCCCAAAGTTGTTTTATAGGCTGTCCGATAAGCCCACACCGCTTCATCAAGCTTCAACGCCCAATCCTTCCTAGAAGGACTAACTACCTTCTCAAGAATCCGTTTAATTTCCCGATTAGACACTTCGGCTTGCCCATTGGTTTGAGGATGATAAGCTGTAGCAACTCGATGATTGATGTTGTAGTGTGCCATAAGAGATGTAAACTTTCGATTGCAAAAATGCGTACCTTCATCACTGATGATCACCCGTGGAGTGCCAAACCGAGTAAAAATATTCTTGTGAAGAAAATTGAGTACCACCTTAGCATCATTCGTGGGAAGTGCTTTTACCTCCACCCACTTAGACACATAGTCCACAGCTACAAGAATATACTGATTACCACATGATGGAATGAACGGTCCCATGAAGTCGATTCCCCACACGTCAAAGATCTCTACCTCCAACATGACATTAAGAGGCATCTCGTCCCTACGAGAAATATTAACAACTCGTTGACATCGATCACATCTCAACACAAACTGATGAGCATCCTTGAATAGAGTCGGCCAATAGAAACCCCCTTGAAGAATACGTGTGGCTGTCTTTTCACCCGCATAGTGGCCTCCATAAGCTGTAGCATGAAAATCACTAAGAATAACCTCGGTCTCACTATAAGGAACACAACGCCTAATAATCTGATCAGCTCCTTGCTTGAACAAAAACGGTTCATCCCAAATATACTGCTTGACATCGTGCAAGAATTTCTTCCTTTGAGCATAAGAGAGCTCAGGTGGAATGATGTTACTTACCAGATAATTCACAATGTCGGCAAACCATGGTTCATCATCTCACACTTTGAATAATTGCTCATCAGGAAAAAACTAATTAATAACCGTGTTGTCCTTAGGTGACTTTCCATGATCTTCCAATCTAGAGAGATGGTCAGCAACCTGATTCTCCGTCCCCTTTCTATCCTTGATTTCCACATTAAATTCTTGCAACAGAAGAACCCAACGAATCAACCTCGGCTTAGCATCTTTCTTTGCAAGGAGGTAGCGAATAGAAGCATGATCCGTATAAACTGTCACCTTAGTACCAAGCAGATAAGAGCGAAACTTTTCAAGCCCATAGACAATAGCAAGTAGTTCCTTCTCAATGGTGGTGTAATTCAACTGAGCATCATTGAGAGTTTTGCTTGCATAGTAAATAACATGGAACATTTTTTCCTTCCTTTGGCCTAGAACGGCCCCAACTGCATAATCACTAGCATCGCACATCAAAGCAAATGGTTGGCTCCAATCAGGACCTGTAATAACTGGAGCAGAAATTAGTTTCTTCTTCAAGATCTCGAACGCATGTAAACAAGCCTCATCAAAATTAAATGGCACGTCCTTTTCCAAGAGATTGCAAAGTGGCTTAGAAATTTTTGAGAAATCCTTTATGAAGCGCCTGTAGAACCCTGCATGACCAAGAAAGCTACGAATACCTTTGACTGAGATAGGTGCAGGAAGATTCTCAATAGTTTCCACCTTCGCCTTGTCAACTTTCAAACCCTTACTCGAAACCTTGTGTCCCAGAATGACACCTTCTTGTACCATGAAGTGGCACTTTTCCCAATTAAGAACAAGATTTATCTCCACACAACGTTTTAAAACCAAACTCAAGTTTTCCAAGCACTCAACAAAAGAATCCCCAAAGACTGAGAAATCGTCCATGAATACTTCCATATTAATTCCAATCATGTCAGAGAAAATGGCCATCATACACCTCTGAAAAGTAGCTGGTGCACCACACAACCCAAAAGAAACACGCCTAAATGCAAATGTACCAAACGGACAAGTGAATGTAGTCTTCTCCTGATCCTCGGGAGCTATGCAAATCTGATTGTACCCAGAATACCCATCAAGCAAACAATAGTACTGACGTCCAGCCAATCTGTCAAGCATCTGATCAATGAACGGGAGTGGAAAATGATCTTTCCGAGTGGCTTTGTTCAACTTACGATAATCCATGCAAATTCTCCAACCAGCCATTGTTCGCATTGGAATGAGCTCGTTCTTCTCATTAGTAACCACTGTCATGCCCCCTTTCTTAGGCACACATTGCACCGGACTCACCCAAGAGCTATCAGAAATCGAATAGATAATGCCCGCGTCAAGCCATTTAAGAATTTCCTTCTTCACAACTTCTTTCATGACAGGATTCAGTCTCCTTTGATTATCGACTGTAGGTTTAGCTCCCTCTTCCAAAGGAATTTTGTGCATGCAATACGAAGGACTGATACCCTTGATGTCTGCTATGGTCCACCCAATGGCTGATTTGAATTCCCTTAAGATTCTCAGTAGTTTTTCTTCTTCTATGCCTGAAAGCTTGGATGATATAATAACAGGTAAGGTAGAAGATTCACCAAGATAGGCATACCTTAGGTGTTCAGGCAATGGCTTAAGTTCCAAGGTAGGTGCTTCCTCAATGGATGGTTTAAGTCTAACATGAGACTTCTTCAATTCTGACAAACCCAATGATTCAAATGGAATCCCAAACTTCTTCCATGGAGATGCATTAAGATATTGCAAGTGTTCTTTATCCTCTTCGTTCTCAACCTCCGAGTCGTTAGCAAGGACTCTTTCCAACACATCCTCTTTTATCAAGTGTTGAGTAGCAGAGTTAACCACCTTGTCGACCATATCAATTTTGAGACACTCTTCATAGTCAGTAGGAAGCTTCATTGCGTTGAAAACATTAAAAGTAACGTTTTGATCGTGCACCCTCATAGTGAGTTCTCCCTTTTGGACATCAATAAGAGTTCGGCCCGTAGCCAAGAATGGTCGTCCCAAGATAATAGGAATCTTCTTGTCTTCCTCGAAGTCAAGAATAACAAAGTCGGCTGGAAAGATAAGCTTGTCGACCTTCACCAAAACATCCTCAACTATCCCTCGAGGATAAGTAACTGAACGGTCCGCAAGTTGTAGAGTCATGGCAGTTGGCTTTGGTTCTGGAAGACCAAGTTCATGAAAACTGATAAGGGCATGAGATTAATACTTGCACCCAAATCACACAAGCATTTGTTGAATGAGAGATCTCCAATAGTACATGGAATGGTAAAGCTTCCAGGGTCCTTCAACTTAGGCGGCAACTTTTGTTGCAAGATGGCACTACATTCCTCCGTCAAGGCAACGGTCTCTAGCTCCTCAAGTTTCAATTTCTTCGAGAGTATGCCCTTCATAAACTTCGCATAGCTCGGCATTTGCTCAAGAGCCTCCGCAAATGGTATATTAATCTGAAGCTTCTTGAAGACATCCAAGAACTTAGCAAATTGCTTGTCGAACTTTTGCCTTTGAATTCATTTTGGGTATGGAGGAGGTGGAAACACCTTAACTTCTTCTTCTTTCTGAGCATTATCATTCTTACAAGTTATAGGAGTCGAGGGAGTAGCATTAGGTAGCAATTTAGGACCAGAATCGACCCCAGCATCAAAATCAACTTTTCCTTCCAGAAGTGGTGGCGCTGCCGCGCCAGTTTTGTACTGGGACACGGCGCTGCCGCGCCGTAATATCTGCTCAGATTTTTCATTTTCTTCCTCGGTTGATTTTTCATTGATCTGACCTTGTAGAATTCTTCCTGATCGTAATGTTACTGCCTGAACCTGTTCCTTGTGATCCTTCTTGCCTGGATTCATCTTTGTGTCACTCGGAAGCGTTCCTGGTTGATGGTTCAACGATGCATTGGCCAGTTGACCAATTTGATTCTCTAAAGTTTTCAATGACCCCGCCTGACTCTTGTACATCATTCGAAGCTCTTCCAATTCAGACTTCTCTGACTGATTCAATGAATTCCCTTGAGATGGTTGAAATCCCGGTGGATTGAATGGTTGCCTTGGAGCATAAGGTGGTGGTTGATAGTTCTGATTATATGGCCTTGCATTGAACTGCTGATTTTGGGGTTGCTGAACACCACCCTGATTGTTGCTCCAACTGAAATTAGGATGATTCCGATTGTTGGGATGATAAACATTAGGCACTGGTTGTTGAGATCTTTGAAAATTACTGACAAATTGTGCGGATTCAGATGAGATAGCACATTGATTCGTGTCATGAGCCCCTGCACACAATTCACACACCATAGCAACCTGGTTAGTCCCATGATTAGAAAGAGAATCTACCTTCATTGTCAACGCCTTGAGTTGAGCAGCAATAGCAGTAGCTGCATCCAAGTCAAGAACTCCAGCCACTTTAGCTGGTGGCAAGCGTTGAGTAGGATTCTGAAACTCATTGGCCGACATCATCTCAATAAGATTATAAGCATCCTCATAGCTTTTTGCCCATAGCGCACCTCCAGAAGCTGCATCTAACATAGGCCTGGACTGAGTTCCCAACCCGTTATAGAAATTGCAGATTATCATCCAATCCGGCATCCCATGATGAGGATAACGTGCCAATATCTCCTTGTACCTTTCCCAAGCTTCCCCCAAAGATTCCTGGGGTTGCTGAGCGAACTGAGAAATAGAATTCCGATAAGCTGCTGTCTTTGCCGTGGAGAAATACTTCGTCAAGAACTTTTGAGCACAGTCTGCCCATGTTTTAATAGAGCCTGATGGCATAGAATGTAACCAACTCTTGGCTTTATCCCTAAGAGAGAAGGGAAATAGTCTCAATCTGATTGCGTCATCTGTAACTCCGTTGAATTTGAAGGTATCACAGATCTCAAGGAAGTCCCTGCTATGAGCATTGGGATCTTCAGCAGGACTACCCCAAAACTGTACTGTATTCTGAATCATCTGAATGATGTTTGGCTTAAGCTCGAAATTATTAGCCCCAATAGCTGGGCGAACAATACTGGTATGAATATCCTCCACTTTTGGCTGAGAGAATTCACTCAAAGCCTTCGCTGGTTGTGCTTGATCTGCCATTTCTTCTATTGATTCCAGATCGTCTTCTAACCCAATGTTCTCAAAATCAAGTTTTCTTCTTGCTAGTTCTTCTCTAAGTTCTTGAGCTCGTGTACGCATACACTCTCAAAAAGTACCTGAAATTCACCAACAAGAAAATTGGTGAGAACGTCTTAGTCACCGAACTTTAATGACCACTAATGGAAAATACTGAAACTAAACAAATAAAACCGCGTCCCCGGCAGCGGCGCCAAAAACTTGTTACGACCAAACTCAACACGCAAGTGCACGTGATCTCAAGTAATATAGATAGCAAATAAGATTCGTTGCTACAGGGACTCGTTGTATTGTCTAGTTAATTCACTCACCAATGTATGATTATTATTCGATGCTACGACAAATTAACAATTGGATTTTTGTTTATCACTACAATTACTCTAAGAATTATAACTAATGATCAACTACTTGAACTGAGAATTATGTCGACTTACTTATGCGAATAAAACTTGGAATTTTAACTTCATTAAACAATCCATCTATAGTCTCCACTTCTCTAGCCTTTTCATGTGATTTGTTAATACCTGATTGAATACACAAAACTGATATAAGCCAACTTTCGTTGCACAAATACCATCCTGAATAATATCCACAATAAATAGAAATCACTTAGTCTCCCAATTATGCTTAATCTGCATATGTCTATAAAGATTGAAACATAATGATTGAAGTACAAGCATTCAATTGATCACATAGTCGTCATAAAACGGTTAGAGTTACGACACTAATTATGAATGATATTCTCACGCATAAACCTATGCTAGCATGGCAAGTTCTAAACTCTTAGATCCACTTTCGCTTCAATAAGAATTAACACACAATTACAGAAGTTAGCTACTCTCCTATAACGAATTAAATCAACCATGATAGGATATCACATCAATCACACTATAGGCATCAAAAAGATTCAACAAATAAACTTCATGAATAAATCCGCTAAAATCCCGTGACAACGAATTAGTTCATAATCAAACTAATCATCACCATGGGTTCCAATGTAAACATGATAGAAGAAAACAAATAATGAATTAAATAAATAACAAGGGTTCCAAGAATACACCAAAACCAAGCATCCACAAACTAGGAAGAATACAAGAATAAATTGAAAACTATTTTCTTCCTCGCTTCTTCGTGCTTCAAAACTCCGTAAATACAATATGTGGTCAGACCTCCCATTCTAGGGTTTTTTCCTTCTTTATATAGGCCTCCAGATGCAAGAAATTCGAAAAGGAATTTAATTTCGACTTTATCTCGAAAAAACAGCAAAACAGAATTTTCCCTCAGTCGTACCGGCGCTGCCGCGCCATCCAACAGTTATAGCACGGCGCTGCCGCGCCACTCCAGATGTCCCAGCGCTACCGCGCCACACTCCAGTACAAACGCGGCGCTGCCGCGCCCTAGCTTCTGCTCAGCAACTGGATTTTTCCTTATTTCTTCATTACAACTCCAAATTGCTCTCCGATTGCTTCGCTGCATTCCTTGAACACCTGGGATTATCATTCCTGCACAATACCCTTAAAAGAGATAAAAAATACCACAACTCGAGTACAAACATTCGTTTTAAGCCAAATGGAAACGTTTTAAGTGAATAAAATACCCACTCATCACTTCTCGATCTCCACGGACAACTACGAAGATAGGAAAACAGTAAACGACTCGGCAAAAATACGTTACGTCTAAGATAAAAAAAAAGGGGAAAGAAGCAAAAAAAAAAGAGGGGATACCTTGTTCACAAGACCTTTGCAGGAACGAAGGCCTCCTTCAACACTCGATCCAGAAACTTGTACATTAACCTTCACCGGTGGAAAAGACTCAGTAGTATCTTCAGGAAACAAATCCATTTTACCAGAGCTTGGACAGCTCAGCGGCTCCTTCAACTTCTTACATTGATGACCTCTAGAAGTATGCTCATCACGGTGCCTCTTCTTTTCTCGGGTAGTCTCAGAAACAGTAATCCCAGCCACGTTAGAGTGAGATGCAACATCCTTTGAAACCGCCTCTGGGCCAATTTCCACTCCGACACTGGGCATCACAGTCGATGCTCCGGCAGCTTTGCTTTTAACAAGAAGCGCTAGAAATTCATCGGTCGGCATATTCACAAACAAATCCACCACATCAAAAAGTTTTACACCCGCCACTACAGACAAGAAGAAGAATAATTAAAATAGTAAAATAAAGAGAAATGGAAGAACACAAAAAGGGGATAGCTTACAACAATGATCACTCAAAAACTTGAGGTCTAGAAACACTTCAGGGTGATATCTAATCGCAGGTCCTAGAAAATCCTGTAACTCCGAAGAGGTCATGGACCCCAATCGGTTCACGGACTTCACACGCCCCGGAGAATGAGCCTGCCATGGTCCAATCGCCCCCAGTTCAGGGCCCTCATACCAAGACCACATCTTATGCCACCCAGAGTTGGATACTGGGGCCTCAACCAGTTTTTTACAACCTTCCTTCTTGTCAAGATAGAACTGAGTCCCATTGCTCTTGACACGAAAAATAGAGAAAAATAAATTGGGACTGGGAAATTGTCGTAGTTCGTAGCACCTTGCGATAACTCCATTGATCTGGAGCACTGCATTTGGTACTAGTTGACTCAACCCACACCAAGAGTTTGAAGAATAAAGCGGAAGAAAGGGTGCAAAGGTAATCTCAGACCATACTCAAAATATACATCTCGGATGGCATGGCAGTTTGGATGAGGTGACTCCCACATACGATCACTATCATTAGGAACAAAGGCATTATAACTCCAAGAAAAAAAGAAACGGAGAGGATAAAATTTCTTTTCTCTATTTATTTATTTATTTCCTCGTTTCTCACAATTATTTTTTTGAATTGTAATACCTTTTTAGAGTTGGGCTTGCAAAATAGATTGTTAAAAAGATCTAAAGATCTTATACTTGTATTTAGAGAGGGACTGAATGTTGGGCCGTAGGCCCACTTAGAGAAAAAAGCCCACTAAAGACCCAATTAGGAACTCTATATATATCCTTATAATACCCACTTGTAAAGGGATTGGCTCATTAATATACTACACTTTAACAAGTTCCTTACCCAAAAAAAGTATGTACAACTCTGCAACAACAGAATTATCTCCTGAAGGCATTTTCTTTGGGAGCTCTAGGATATCAAGTATACGCTTAGTAGACGCATCCAGTCCTGTATAACCGGTTGGGGTCTGGAGCTGAATTTCACCCGCAACCTACATTACATGCCAAGTGTTACTAAAGAATTTTCATATATTAGGACGCTTTGGGAGTGAGCACATGCCACAGATAACATGTGCAAGTACATTTTCACACATATGCAAGTTCTTTCTTTGTACCTTCCTCCTTTGCACTAGAACTCCTTTGCGTTAGAATTGAAGTTTGCAGGTATTGGTCTACGCTTTGAAGTAGAAGCGTTGCTGCTTGTAATAGCGAGACCAGGAACTGGAGCTTCTACCCCAGGAGGCAAAATGGCAAATGTAAATTTTCATATAATCATCATTACTTCCTTTTTGTTTTCTCTTCTTGATATTCTCATCATCACCGTTGTTGTCAAACATGTAGTCATAATCATTGTCATGGCGGATATCATTATAATCATCATCATCATCATCATCATAATCATTATTAACAACATCATCCCCATTGTCGTCATTGCCATCACCATACAAAACATGTGAGGCAGAACAATGAATTATTTGACATAAAACATCTTGCAGTTGTTGCTCCAAGAATTCCTGAGTTCTTCGGCAATTGCCACGTAGAAAAAAAAATAGCTTTTTAATTCAAGGAATTGACAAACAAGAATAGAAGTTTTGTACAAATTGCATTCCATTTCCACCGATCTGATTTTGCTCAACCAAACAAAGCATACATGTCGATAAATAATTGTGCAAAACATGGTTTATTACACTCAAAACCAGCAATTTTCCACACCAAAAGGATACTATAGTCAATTGATCAAGATATGATTAAATGACCATGCCACCCACAAATATGTGAAAAACGGACTTTATTATTAAAACAGAAAATGTTTGGGATCGATACAGACGTCAACCTAGGAGCCGGTGTCGGCAGGGATTAGGGGTGATCATAAACCGCACCAAACTGCACAAACCGCCGGCACCGCACCAACCCGCACACACCGTGCGGTTTTTATTTTTTGTGGTGCGGTTGCGGTTTCAAATTTTGACAAACCGCGCGGTGTGGTGCGGGTCACGGTTTTAGTTTTCTGAAAAGCGGTTCAAACCGCACCGCACCACAATATTTAATACTATATATATATATATATATATATATATATATATATATTATGTTAGTATTTTGTTAATGATTTAAAGGATAGTTTGCAAGCTATTTGGTTCGTTAGTACCTACTAGTAATATCTTATTTTAGAGGCTTATGAGATCAATTATAATGCGCTAGCCCATTTTTATCTATTTAGTATCACAATATTTCATACTACAATGTTTATATTTTGTTAAGTCTATGGACACGGTTTGCATACGAATTAAAAAATGTGGCTGAGTATGAACTTTAAAATTAATTTCACATGCATGAAAATTAATATTTTAGGTTTATAATTATTTTTATCGAAGATGTAAACCGCAATAAACCGCACCGCATTTTCGCGGTGTGGTTTATGCGGTTTTAAAATTTCGCGGTGCGGTTGCGGTTTTAAAATTTGACCAAACCGCATGCGCAGGTTGGTCCACGATTTTTGGAACAAACCGCATCGCCCGCACCGCGATCACCCCTAGCGGGGACATATAATTGAAGGGTATTGTATCAAAATGCCCATCATTATTATCAAAAATTATTAAGTGATTATTCGATTTTCACGGCTACTTGTTTTAGTCATTAGGATACTATATATTCCTCCGTTACATCTTGAAAAATTACTAAAGAAAAAGTTACCGATGTTGCTACAAGAATTAATAATAAAAAACATACCAAGTAAACATGCAAATACATATTTTCCTTTCTTCACCTTTAATTTCAACTAGTCCATTTATCCGCGCTTCGCGCGGTTTATATATTTTTATTTTAAAGTAATGAAAATAGATAAATTTATTTCTATCACTTTTAAAAATTGATTGGTCTCTTATAAATTTCTTTAAAAAATTGATTAAAAACAATTTATATGAATTATTAGTTGGAAAAATACTTTTATTATATATCTAAAGTATTGATAATCTTAAAATATCATAAACATATAAAAAAATAAAAATTACAATATGAGCGTAGTCTTTACGATCAAAAGTTACAAACATTGAATATAACTTAATAACATTTTTTCAAGTTGACACCCCTCTCCTAATATGCTCTCGTAATATGCATGTTCAGTAATAGTGTAAAAATTTATTTAATTAGAATATTAATTTATTTTGACATAATATAATGAAATAACGGGTGTACAAATTTTTTATCAATTTAATCTTCCGATCAAATGGTTGGGTTTGTTCAATTTAATTAGTTTGGTCATAATCCATGTGTTATTTATTCATGTGCAAAAATATAAATTTGTCTGTATTATTTGTATACAAATTTCAGATATTAAGATAAGATCTATGTACTTTCATAATTTATTACGACTTCCACAACCATTGATAATAAAGATTGCTTGAAAAGTTAAGGTTAACAACGTTTATTAAAGCCGACACCCCTCTCATAATATACATATTCAATAATAATGTAAAAATTTATTTAATTAGAAGAGAAAGTTCCTCCTAATGATGGCCTTAGGGCTTTCCGAGGTTATATGTGTTTGCAGTACAAATTCTGAGTGACAATGTTGTAAATATTAATTCTCTTCATTTTAATTTACTTAAATGCCCTTATATTTATGTTTAGAAAACTTTGAATCTCATAGTGCTACCTGAGGTCATCCTCAGGCACATTTATCTCTAATTAGATTACTAATTTATTTCGACAAAATATAATGAAACAAAGGTTGTATAGCTTGTTTATCGATTTTATCTTTCGATAAATGCTTGGATTTGTTAAATTTAATCGATTTGATCATAACTCATGTATAATTTATTCATGTGCAAAATTAAAAATCTGTCTGTAATATTGTTTGTATACAATTCCAGAAATGAAGTAAATATCTTGAACTTCCATAATTTATTACGACTTTTACAATTATTGATAATAAAAATTGTTTGAGAAGTTAAGGTCGTCTACCCTATAATCATCCGAAAAGAAATTATAATGATCTTGAATAGGGAATAAAAAATAACGCAATATAAACAATTGTTATTTGTCATTTTACCTAAAAATAAACATAACTATATATAATTAGTATTAATATTGAAATAATAACTATAATATTCAAATAAAGTTTGTTAATTTTTAAACAAATTAAATAGAGTTAATTTAATATATGTTTAATAGGTGTAATTAATGACTAATTAAATTGTCATTAATAGCTTTTTAATGTTAGAAAAGAATTTTAATAAAAAAATCAAAAAAACGAAAATTCAAGAAAAATACTTTAAACTGTTCTGATGCATTTCCGATCTCCAGGCATTATAATATATATATATCTATAATTTTTCTACCAAATTCATTTGGTATCATAAAATCCTGAATCATTTACTAGGTTCCAGTTGCATAGAAATAAGGGTCAATATTTTAATCGTGCAATTTAATTTTGATTACTAAAATCATAGTTAATCATGCTCTTTATTTCAATCTTTTATATTTTTATAATCTTCGATTTTAACTCTTTTTTTAATTCATGTTAAAAGTTATTTTTTAAAAAAAAATTAATAGAATAATATATATAATAATTTTAGTGGTTAAAACGAATTCTCGTAAAATTAGGTAATCACTTTAATAATTTTTTATTAAAACAATGGTACTTTGATATAAGACCGTCTAAATGACACGATGGTAATTACTCCTATATAAGTAAAATTAGCTTCCATGCGCTTCCGGCTTCCAGTCAGGTGAACAGTCAAACCGGAAATTTAATGGGGAGCGGAAGCTTAAAATTTCAAATTATCTAGCAATAAGGAGGAACTTGTTATTACTCCCTCCGTCCTTTTTTAGTTGGCACATTTGCAAAAAAAAATTGTTCCTAAATAGTTGTTACATTACTTATTTTAATACATATTTTTACCAATTTTTCCATATATACCCCTTTATTTCTAATACTAATGTTTGACTTTATATTTAATATACACACTCATAACTCATCATTTAATGTTAAGATTAAGGACAAACATGAAAACAAATTATATATTAAATTTTCTTAATATGTGTGTTTTTTGCAAATGTGCCAACTAAAAAGGGACGGAGGGAGTATTATCATAGTAATATTGGCTAGTGTTCCAAGAGCTCAGAGCTAGGATGGGCGTCGGGTCACTTTAGGTCGGAAAATGCAATCCTTGTCCTCGATCATCGAATTCTTACTCGCTTCCGGAACGAGGAATATTTTACTCCCCGATCTCCTCCCCGAACGGGGAACGGATCCTCGCAAAAAATCGAGGATTTTTATTTTTATTTAAAAAGTAAATTTTATACATTTTATAACATATTTCATAACAAAATAAATTTGTTAAATTATGATATATAATATATATTTTAAATTCAATGACCTATTCTAAAAAATATTTTGAATTAATTTTTATTTATACTAAAAGATATAATTAAATTATTATAATTAAATTAAATTAAATTTTACTACTAAACTTTTGTATGTGTGAAATGAATTAAAAAATTTAAATACTAATAATATATATAAATACATTTACTTATAATAATTTAATTATATACACATATAAATATATATTTTTTAAAAATAAAATCAGGGATCGGGGAATGGATCCCCTAATCCCCGCCCCCGCCCCCGCCCCCGCCCCCGCCCCCGAATTCTTTTTAAAATATTCCCCACTACTTGTACCGAACCTGAAAAATTCTTCGAATTCTCGACCCGAACGGGGCGGGGATCAGATCGGTGTCAGGCGAAGCGGGTGAATGCCCATCCCTGCCCAGAGAATAGCAAACCGTAAATTTAGAATTTCCTCAAGATTTAATCCGTGAAGTTTAAATTATAACTAGTTGATAAAGCCGCGCTTCGCAGCGGCTTTACAATATTTTAAAAAAATTCATTACATTTACGTTATATTATAATATTAATATTAAATTTTAATAATTAAATAATATTCTCTAATGAATCAATTTCTTGTTAAATACGATTCTTTCGATTGAGCCGCTCTCTCGTTAAAACCGAAATCCCAACTTTTTAACAACTTATATAATATTTTTTATCTATAAAATCGAACTGTAAAAATAAAATGAAATTTATGACTTCAGTATCAAATTCTAATAGCTAATACAATCTTTTCTAGCGAGCCGTCTTCCCGTTAAATACGTTTCGAGCCGCTCTTATTTGAAACCGAAATTCTAACTTCATTATATAAATAGAGTAAATTCCAATTTTTATATTCATTAAACTTTCTAATATTTATGGAGTTTTAAAAGATGAAAATACATCTTATATTTTCTGTATATTATAGATATTCTTGTATTTATTTATAATTTCCGCATGGGAATGTCTTTCTATTATTTTAACATATCAAAAAAAATTAAAATACGAAGACTTTTCGTTACGGGAATAATATTACATTTATGGATATATTTTTGTAATGCAAGTATAATTAACTTGCATAAAAAAGTTAAAATAAAAGATTTCTAGGAAAAAAAATGTATAGTTTTAAAAAATCGTATAAGATGTCTCCACCGTCCTCGTATTCTACTTCCAATAAAACATTTTATTTTATATATTAATTATATATTTAAACATTTTTTGTACGGTCTTATCTAATTAATCGCTTTCTTGTTAAACACATTTATTACTATTGATTCGCTCTCTCGTTAAGACCAAAAACCTAACTTTTACATATATTACTTTGTATGATAATATTTATCCATAAAAATCAAATCCTAAAAATAAAATAAAATTTATAACATCATATGATATTTTAATAGCTAGCACGATCTTTTATAGTGAGCCGTCTTCCCGTTAAACACGTTTCGAGCAGCTCTCGTTTGGGATCGAAATTCTAACTTCATTACATATTATTGATGTTACTTATCTTTCACAACAATTTTTTTCCTTAAAATCAAAACCTAAAAAATAGAGTGAATTCCAATTTATACTTTCTCTAGACTTTCTAAAAATTTTGGAGTTTTTGAAAATGAAAACACATCTTATTTTCTCTTTATATTATAGATACTCCTGTATTTATTTAGGATTTCTTGCATGACATTGTTCTTTTATTATGTTAACACATCAATTCTTTTATTTTTAAATACGGTGACTTTTTTCATGACAATAGTATTGGATTTATGAATAAATTTTCCTAATATAAGTATAATTAAATTATATAAAAAATATATAATTTAAGAAGATCGTACTTTCTATAAAATATTTAATTATATGTCTGCTCTATATATTCAAACACCTATTCTAGTTCTAGTAGAACTTTTATTTATATATTTTTTCTACAAATTCGAACTCTTATTCTCTATAAATTCGAACTCCTATTCTACTTCAAATAGAACTTTTAATTGTATGTCTTATAAATACTTATTATACTTCCAATAGAACTTCTAATCATATGTCTTTCCTATAAATTTGAACTCTTCTCCTTTATAAATTCAAACACCTATTCTACTTCTAATATGCTAATTTATATTTTTATATTTTTTAGTGTTTAAAATTCTAGAAAATTAGAAAAATCGATTGACACAATATTAGAGCGCCACCTAAACTCCCGCTATCCTCCTTTATATATATATATTGATATTGATTGTACAATTTATATTTTATAATAATAATAATTTTGTTTAAGAATCGTATTAGTTATGTGTCATAAAAGAGAAGAAATACGGTAAGAACATGTTGGTGGTTTAAAAAAATTATGATTTAGATATTAACAAACACTAAAATTACAAATAAATAAACTTTTTTTTGCCTAAAATTTGTGATACAAATCCCAAATCTTCACTCAATTTTCTTGCAATTGGTTAATCATTTTAACAAATAATTTGAATAAAGTATCTAAATAATTATTAAGTTTTTGCTAAAATACTAGAAAAGTAATATATTCCAAAGTAGTACAAAGATAATGCTACTACGGACATCAAACATTAATTATAAAAAATATATTTTAGATAAGTTGTCTTTTATTCTAAAATGTTGATAAAGTTTTCAAATATAATTAACCTATATTACTAGTATGATTTCAATCATTAAATTTAAAGGTTCTCATGTACATAAATATATCAACAAAAAAAAAATATCACGCACTCAAAATATTCAGATGGCTAATAAGGAATATGATGAGGGTTATAAAAATGGTTTTAAGGAAGGTTCTCGTGTAGGTGGCGGAGACAGAAATGAACTTAGCTGGTTAGATATTATTTTAATAGTAATAGTCCGTATTGTTGCATATGTAGTTTCTAAATTATCTAAATAAAATAAAATTGTAATTCATTGGTGTTACTTATATTAGCATTATAGTATGTTTTAGTAGGTGTTTAGAATAGAAATCCTATCAAATTAATTGTAATTGTCTAATTATATTTCTACTTATTTAATGAAAATTTTATAATTAAGTTCTCATTGTATTATTCCATTTTTTGCTACTTTAAATTAGGAAAAGCCATAGGTAATATGTACTAGTGTTTTCAAATTATTCTCCAGTTATGTGAGTTATGTGATTTATTTTCTGGTTAATTGAATTTATGTGGAGCAAAATCGATAATTATTTGGGCCGGTATCATCTTTTAAATCTAATCAAATTTGTCTTGATTGGTAACTCGTTTCTTGGACTCGGGCACTTAAATGCAACTATGTTCTAGACGAGGGCTTAGTTTGAAGTTGTTGCTGGTGTAATTTTTGAAACAATGTAGCTGCTACTCTGGAAGTCTCCACTTATACTATGGTCTTTTGTGTTCTTTTAATTTCTACCAGACTTGATTAAAGGTGCTGTTGTTATCGATATTTGTTTTGTCGGTTGTTGAATTCACGTGATGATGAATTGATTAGGTGTCATGAATAAGCAATTCGATTTAATACAACCTTGCTCTATGAAAGGACCTGTAGAATTGGGGGGATGTTGCCTTCTTAATAATGGGAGTGCTTAATGGCCTCACTTGTGGAGTCTGGAGGTGGTACTTCGTAACTAGTGATGGTTCTCTTTTGGTTAAATGGTTAATTATTGCTACGCACTTCATAATATGTTGCTCATGAGGAGTTACTCTACAAAAAAGAATAAATTGTATTCTGGTTAATTGCTTGGAAATTGAATATCCTATGTACAAATGTAAAAATATATTGGAAACAAATCTCAAAATCAATAATAGCACCAATCTCTGAAACAGAAGACTTACCCTGTTGTTCGGAACAAAAGAAATATCAGGGGGCACTCCAATAGATATATCACGTCGCCCCAAAAGCAAGAGCACAGCTTGCACCTGTGGCATAAAGCTTCAGCAATATTATGCACTGCACCGAAACTAAGTACTCCATTCTCATCATAGGTTTTATTTTGAAATTGTGCGTGGGAAGAATAAAGAAAACCATATATGCAGTTACTTTGGCCTCCATCCAGATAAAGTTACATTGCATCCATCTTAATACTGATCCAAGAAAGAGATGGAATTCTCAGAACTTTTAGATGCCAAATATTTCATTGGTAAACCAAAGATTGACATTTAGAAATTAGAACCTACTTTTAAAAGGTACAACGGAAACAGTCCTATCATATTCCCATTTAAAAATGTCAATGGAATTTAGATAAACATTAGCCTTTTATCAGTGACATCCTGAAAGTTTTACAGGAAAAATAAACGAATGCAACACATGTAACTAATAATAAACAAGAAAACTTATTCACTTCGGTGATTTATTTCCATAAATTACGATTAAAAGTGTATGGGAATGGGGAGGGTTAACATATCTTTTTACATCATGTTGATGCCACCCAAATTGAGGGACTAAAGAAAATGTCAACAATCTAAAACTTTAAATCCTGGAGCCTCGGTGCATTCTCCTAATAAAGGTCTAAACTTCCTACATAGAGCTAAGGACTTGTACATGTATACAATATCAGAGGAAGTTACAGACAGACAGTCTACTATTTAGTTCACCGGCTTGCGGACACCATAGACCGTTGATTCAAAAGTCAAAATGACAGAACATTACACCAACCTAAATGAGTCAATTATACATATATGAGAAAAAATCGAACATATAATTGGTATTGAAGTTGAGAAGAAGATCAAGTATTAAAGTCTACAAAACACTATACCTTGCATTGTTCCCATCAGTTCGAAAGGAATCAGGTTTGGATCCAGGTTTCATGAACTTTATTTTGGGAGCTAAAAAAGACTTGCTTCTGGCAAGTTACCACTATAAACAAGAACTCCACCAACTTTCAATTTATCAACGAACCACTAATCACCGGACACCCTTCAGTAATTAAACATTTACCGGCGACTAGAGAGTCCTAGAAATGAAAAAGATGAACGCCAAAAATTTAAGGACTAAAACTATGGTCTAAAACCGGTTTTATAGTGTACAGGGAAAAAAAAGATCTTAAAGAAGGGACAGTATATATGCAACCAATCAACCATCATGACCAAATCTTGACAGCAACCGAGGCAGGAAAAATTCGATAGCGAGAGAAGGAAAGAAAGATATGAAGGTTACCGTAATTCTTTTTCAAGTAGCTCACTTCAGTGGGAAGACAGCAATAGACGATGTTTTCTTGATCAACGGCAAAACCCACAGACTGCGGATGCACCCGGTCTGCCAAGGAGACATAATAAACAGACTCTTGACACTAAATTATTCTGAAAACCAGAGACACTCACAAGCACAAATCTGACTCCACTCTACTACCTCCCTCTATATCTTTATCATTCTTTCTCTCTCCCAACTCTTTTTTTTTTTTTCCTTGTTTCTTGATTTCCATTACAACATAAAAGCTTAAAGATATGTTAATCATAAACCCTGATAATCAATTAAAAGCTTCAACACATATTTAATTACATATATGTACTTAATTAGCTATGAAAGATTAAAAAACCTGCAACAGAAAACAGCATATCGGTAGACATACAACAAGCATCTATCTCGATTATTTAATTCAAAGTTTTTGCATTGTTAAAGTAATCAGGAGGATCATAAGTGAAGTCAAAACAACATCTCAGGAAGCCAGAAGAATTGTATCAGAGATATCACATGTATTAAATTATAAATCAAGAACCGTGTTAATCATATGTCGTCCATCCAACAAAAATCAAAAACCCACACCAAAAAATGATCAACTTGCAATCCAAAAGCCACTCTCCCCGTAAACCAAGTTAAAAGCACAAGAGCTCTATCATAAGTTATAAGTATCAAACATATTGTGCACATAAAAAAATGATCATTCAAGATTTGAAGAGCACAGAGCATAACCACATGCAAATATATGTGTACGCAAATGTGTGGATATGCTGGTATACAAAATTAATCAAAACAAAACAGTTGACATGTATTTATCACATGAACCAACCAAGCATGCATAAATTCATACATTTATCACATGAATCAACCAAGGATGTATGGAAGTATAAAGGAATTTGTTTTATTTTGAAAATAAGTATTCATATTTTTTATTCATACCTCTATTCAATTATAAAAATTTGACAAATATTTTATGAATGAATGTCTCATTTTTAATTTCTTTTCAAATCTTTAAGTTCCAGCGAACTTTGACATTTATATCAGTTAAACTGATCTATTGTTCAAGAAAGTAGCCAGCTATATTCCAAGCATAACCCAACTATATTATTTTCGGACAGAATTGAGGCCTGGCAATTTCTTCAAAGCATGCAAACAACCAAGTAGGTCATCATCTTAAAGCCTCAGGCCTTTCTCTGCAATCTGGCAATGCGCAAAGCCGTCACAATATAAATTCTTTCTTCACACTTGTACAGAAACAGGAAATACGCATGTCTCCAACGACGGTTTAGTACTAAAGTTCCAATGAAGCCCCAAAAGGTAGTGCTGAAACCAAGTGCTGCACTTACGTAAAGCCATCTCTTATACTCACTGTCTTCTGAATCACCTTCAACCTTGCTGGATGAAAGACGATTGTGATCAGCTGTTTCATCATCAGGACAACTATTCTTGAGTGGTTTACCACAGAGTCCAGTGTTCCCCTCATATGTGGATATATTGAATCCTTGGAGTTGAGTACCGGATGGAATTCTTCCAGAAAAGTTGTTGTTTGAGACATCTAAATATGCAAGAAAATATAATTCAGACATGCTTGGAGGAATTTCACCTGAAAATCTGTTTCTGGACAAGTCTAAACATTCTAAACCATTTAATTGGCCAATCTCCAAGGGAACATTTCCGTAAAACCTATTTCCTGACAAGTTCAATCCCTTGAGTTGTAGAAGTCTGGTTATCTCTATGGGAATTTCTCCTGTCAGTTCATTGGTTGACAGATCGATCATCTTTAGATATGCAAAATTTCTTCCATACTCAAACTCCATCCCTTTCCATCTTGCTAATACATTATCAAAAAAACTATAGTTTTCTGTTGGAACAATATAAGCCTGGGGCGCATCTGATGGCGGACCTGCACCAGTGAATAGAATTGTTGTAGAGTAGATATGCTCAGTCCCTTCAACTGCTTTATGGATCATAGCAGTAAAATTACCAAAGCATGTAGGAATAGTTCCAGAAATTCTGTTGATGGATAGGTCCAGGAAATGAAGATTTGAAAGATGACATATTTCATGAGGTAAACTTCCGTAAAACCTATTAGATTTTAGAATCAGGGCATACAACTCTTGCAGGTCTTCCTCGATCCATAACGGTACCTTTCCAGATAGCTTATTTAACCCAAGATCTACAAAACCAAGGCTTCTGCAGTTTCTAATGGATACTGGCAGATCGCCATAGAGCTTATTGTTTCTTAAAATCAGTGTCTGGAGGGAAACTAAATACCCTATTGACGTTGGAATTCTACCAGAAAAATTGTTGTATCCTAAATTAAGGAACACTAGACCTTGAAAATGCATCCAGTTATCTGGCAGAAAACCAGACAAATGGTTATGCGAGATATCAAGAAACCTTAAAGATAAGTCTCCAACAACAGGTCTAAAAGGCAGTGTTAGGGTTCCTGAAAATTTGTTCTGAGATAGATTAATTTTTAAAGCTTCTGAAGAAATTGGTGGTAGGGGTCCATCAAAAAAGATTGAACTCAAATTTATCTCTTTAATATAATCAAAGACGAGAGAAAAGTTGCACTTAATTTTGTTGAGAGAGAGATTTAAATGTATTACTCTTGACAGGTTCCCGAACCATATAGGGATGGTATCTGAAATTTGGCTAGTAGAGATATCAAGATGTTCAATATATTCTTGATTTTGAATCCATTTAGGGAAATTTGGCCCCAACCTACATGATGCCAAAGAAAGTTCCAATAGTTTAAAAGGAGGAAGCCATTCCGAACTGAAATTAAGTGTCAGAGAATTAAATGATGCACGCAAGTACTCTAAACTGGAAAGATTGGACAAATGTTCTTCATTGATTGTACTGCGGATGAAGTTCATTGAAAGGTCCAGCTCTTCAAGACTGGAGAGTAGTCCGGTTGACTGAGTGTCCCATTCTGTAAGTTGATTCTCATCAAGTCGCAATACTTGCAAGGATGAGCATCCAGTAAATCAGGAAGACTCCCAGAAAAATCATTTTCATTAAGATGTAACAATCTCAAGGATGACAATCCAATAAAATTAGGAAGACTCCCAGAAAAATCATTACTATTCAGTTGTAATGATTCCAAAGATATAAATCCTGTCAAATCTGGTAAAGAGCCTCTCAGATGATTATGAGACAAATCCAATAATTGTAGAGCTGAATGGTGTTCAAAAACTGGTGGTAGGTATCCACTTAACTGATTATAGCTTACTTCCAACTTCCTGAGGGATGAAATATCAGGCAGTGGACCACTAAGTTGGTTTGAGATACTAACAATTCTTACAAAAGAGGATAGGGTCCAAATAAAACATCTGCAAGGTTGCCTGTGAAATTGTTGGCACTGAAATCTATGACTTTGAAATTGGTTAAATTGCAAATGGAATTTGGAAGCACACCGTTTAATTGATTTTCGGACAGATCCAGATATGTAAGAGCAGTCATATGACCCAAAGACTCTGGAATTTTACCTTCTAACAGGTTGTGACTGAGGCTAAGCCCAACCAGACAGGAATTGAAGTGGGAAAGCCAATTAAAAATTGATGAATCGATGTTATTACTTCCAAGATGAAGGCTAGAAATGGAGGAAGAAAAATTACTTTTAACTTGAAGCTGGAGCGGAGGGATTACAGTAATTTAGACGGATAAATGATATGAAAGGGATCCTCTGAATAACAGAAATGTTGATACCACTCATGTCAATGTATGTCAGCGAAGAAAGATTAAATAACCACTCTAAGGTCAAACCAGCTATTAGACCGTTACAATTACTAAGATCCAGATGCTGCAAATTAGAGAGGTTCCCAAGCTCGTGTGGAATAATTCCTGAAATGGAGTAACAGTTTGAAAGATCAAGGTATCTTAAGCTGATAAATGAACAAATAAACTTTGGGATTGAAGCAACAAGATAACATTGCTGAAATTTAGATACTGCAAGTAGGAGAGGTTCCCAATCTGGTAGAAAAGTCAAGGTGAACTAACTTTGTAAGAGAACAAATGAACCCGGGAAATCCATCAAGGCAATTGTTACCAAGGTGTAAGTAGCTAAGATATGGCACGTCAAGCAATAAACCACTGACACGAACAAGGGTTATATTCGAGTTACCTGGAAGTGGTGAAATAAATGAAGAAAGATGAAGGCGCGTTACATGACCAGTGTGGTTATCACATCACAGCCAACACCTTTTCATTTACAGCAATCTTCTTCTTCGTTCTTCCATGAATGAAGAAGAGCATGTCTTTGTGCAGCGCTAACAACACCTTGTTTAAACACCAGCAGAGCTTTTTTCCCCCTCTCCATGCACCTTGTCCTGTCGTAATCTTCGGATAAGGATTCTGAACCAGACAATGCTGTTTTCATGCAGAGCAGAAAAGTTATACTTAATACATGCAGAAATTGAATTAAATTCATCATCATAGTAACATTAGCTCAGAGCAAGAGAAGAATTGAAAGCAAATGGCTCACAAAAGATCCACAAACCTTTGGCTGTCAAATGCTTTTCCTGGTTGCATTCCATATTTATGTATGTGGCATTGGTTTATCATTAATCTCAAGTGGGGGACAAGGAAGTTTGGCTACATTTTCTTTGAATTAATCAACTCTCTTAATGTCTACAGACCTATATGTGACCCTTTACTCTCAAGTCTCATCTCACCCATCCATAACTGGAAGATCGATACTCTACTTCCCTACTTGCTTGAAGCCTTTAGTTCCGTTTGGTAAAATATCAAATCATTTAGTAACATTTTTTTAAATACATGTTTTGATATTGAGTATAAAAATAACATTTATCAGTGAAATTTTAACGAATGTTTTTTCGGCTATAGAAAAATTTGATATATCCAAGTTACATATTTATCGTGCATTCAGTTGTTATGTAATTTTGAATGGCGCGCAGAATCTCATCATTTCAATAAACAAAAGTAAGAAAAGGATAAATTGATTGACCTGTAAAAGTTGTTACTTAAATTTTGATAATAATTGTGTAAAAAGATGTCGACTAACTAAAATACCAGTAAACAATTAGTCAATATCGAAGGCTAACTAGGGGTGTGCATAGGGTGGTTTGGGCGGTTTGAGACTGCAGTGCTACAGTCATCTCCACTGACCACTATTGAACGGATTTTTTGATGTTCTTATTGAAACCCTGTAGCCTTCTACAAGCATAAGATTTTAGAGCTTCTCCAATTCTGAAAACTTCTGATTTATTTGGTTGGTTGCACCAGTATAAACAAAATAACAATTAATAAATTTTTAATTTAATACTGTAATATATAAAATATTCTTTATTTTATATAATATTTAAACTAGTTCGAATTTCGTCGGTAATATAATATATTTAAACATTTATATACTCAATTTTAAAGATACAAATAAAATAAATGTATGTGCTTATAAAATATTGTCTATGCTAAACCTGGGATTTTGTATTTGACTTTGAGAAGTAGCCAAGAAATATTGACGTTTGATTTGCATAAGAGCATCTTCAACGATAATAGTTAAAATTATTAGCTATATAATAATTGTCTAAAAGTTTGCTGAACTGTTGGTATTAGCTATAATGAATAGCTATATTTTAAAAATAGTATTTTATTATTATTTTAATATATATATATATATATATATATATATACTCTCTATATATAAGATCGATGATGTGTCACGATATAAATGGAGATAATGAATTATAGATATTATCTATATATTATAGATGTTCTCCAAATATAGAGGATGTCAAGATGATTATCTAAAAATTTACCTAATATGGTTGGAGAAGAAAAAATATACATATTAATATCTAAAAATTATGTCATATCATCAATTTTAGTTAATAGGTGTGTAGCATTGGAGATGCTCTAAAGAGGTGTTTTAATGATATCCGATTCCCCACTATGCCATGTCAAATATTTTGGATTTTGAAGGTTATGTTGCTATAATTCTTAAATCTAGTGATGGATCCGCTCTTAGTCTATTTGTGTTGAACGACATTTGTGGCAAGGTGTCTTGGACAAAATTGTTCAATTTTGAAGGGTAATGTGAAGATAGCAAAGGTTGTTCGATATCTGGGCATCAGGGAGTTTCTTGTACAAAGTGCTGATAATCCATTCAACTATATTTATGATTATAAAACGAGAGAGACTAAGAAGTGTGCTTTTCAATTATGTGTTAGTGGATGGAGCTCGGTTATCAAGTACAGTACACCGAGATCCGTTACCCTAATAGCATTTTCAAGAGACTCCTACATTCCCTCTTCAAAATAATATAAATAAATGGCTCTTAGCAAGTTACTTGGTTTATGTGTCAAACTCCAACAATCCTCTTTATATTAGCTCTCTATTTATAATTTATTCATAAATTAACCCCACTATAACCAAAAGTTGTGCAAGAATTGGTAGACATGTATATTTTATTATTAAAATACAAGTTAAGAGCTACTAGTGGCTCTTAAAAATGAGGAGAGAGAAGAGTCTCTTAGTATTTTTAAGAACCACTAAGAGTCTCTTGGAGCAACATTTTCATTCTCTTTCCTCATTTTTTGAGTTAAGAGCTTGAGTAGAGCCTCTTGGAGATGCTCTAAATGAGTTTAAACTACAAGATCAAAGCAGCAAGTAACTATATATAGTAGCCACTAGGGGTGTAACTATCCGCTCAATTGTAGTCGAATCGCAAATCATTCGCAACCGAATCACATTTTACGGATAATCGCGAAATGCGGGTTGGTTGCGGATTGAATTTTTAAGAACCGCATATTTGCGGGTTGGTTGCGGATTTGAATATTGAAAAATCGCAAAATCGCATCCGCAACCGCAAATCGCACATATATATATATATTTATAATAATTTATATTTTTAAAAATATATTTTATATTATATAAATTAAAAAAGACATAGAAGTTTCTTTTCCGGGAGTGGATATACATTTTCTGGGAGTTGATATATGGATATACCCTGCCCATTTACCAAATATATTTACCCAGCCCATTTACTCGAACCCAATTCAATATCTAAGCTACAAATTGCATAGTTATGTCTAATCAATTATGTTTATTCTGTTACACTAGACATAACTACACTAAGGCCTCGTTTGTTTATGCAATTTTGGAGTTACACAGTAACTTAAAAATCCTTGGAACTAACATACTGAGTTTAAGTTCCTTGGATAACTGAAAATCTGTGTTTGGTTAATCATTATGAAACTTCAAGTCACACAGTTATTTTTATTTGAATTATCTATTAACAGATTCAGTTTTGTATAAATACTAATTATCTTGATAAAAATAAATAAATAGTTAATTATAAACTTATTTAAAAAAATTATATAAAATAAAACTAGAAATATTATAATATGTTGTAGAAAAAAACATATATCTATTACATGTTATAGTAAAAATAAATAAAATTATTTTAATTATAATAAAAATAAATAAATTAAATTTTATAATTTATTACATAATTGTTATATATAAAATATAAATTTATTATAAAAATTTTAAATTTTAAATATTTTTTTAACAATTTACCTAAACCAAATCAAGCAACCCAATTTGTAAAATTAAATTTTACAAGAAAATTAAAAAGTTTATATAGTAAATCATGAAAAAAAATATAGAGCATATTAAAAATATTTTACTAAATAAAAATTAAAATAGTTACTCAAATTAAGGAAAAATAATTACCTATTAAAAAGTGGATGTGTAATTATGAATACAAAATAATAGTAAAAAAAGGAGTTAAACATATTTAATACGTAACTCGCGGTGACCACGTCTCTGCTAGGTAACTAGGTTCCACCATTTTATAGTAACTCAGAGTACCTTGGAAGTTTAGGTTACATAGTTCATTTTAAAAATCACTCAACCAAACGATGTAACTTGTTAAAGTTCCAAGGTACTTGAAGTTACGTCGTTGAGTTACATCCAAACAAACGAGGCCTAGGAATTACTGATGATGATTTGCTATTGTACTGATGATATTGTACTGATGGACTATATTTATGTGCTTGCAGCCTTGCACCAAAAAATTTTGTGATATTGTACTGATTCTTTTTTTTTTTACCGACTTGTAATTTTATTTTAATTTTTATTAAATTAAGTTTAGGTGGTTAATTGCAAATCGAATCACATCAACCGTGATTAATCGCAACCGCATCTTGCGATTAACCGCAACCGCATTTGCGGCTGTGGTTGGAAATTTCCAAAACCGCCAAAATAAAAAAACCGCGTACATCCCTAGTACTCACTACTAAGACTGCTTGTTGGAGGTCCGTCATCTTAATGGACTGGACCGAAGGCCCACCTTCCCTATGGGCCGAACCGAAGGTCCGACGTAGACTACGGAAGAAGGCCCAAGGTCTACTCAGCCCATTTCGCTCGCAACGGTCGCATAGTTGCTCGATCCTAAGGACGTGGGACACGTTTCCCCAATCACCCACTCTTCGGCAACTGACAGGAACAAAGAGAATAAGGTTAATTCAGGTTTGATGATTCATTCATTCACAATTATACACAAACACAAACTCTCTGCGTTCAATATTACCTTACAAAGAACCAGTTAACTTATTCTCACACCGAAGGTGAATCGGGGGGACAATCCCTCACATTCTTCTCACTTGCAGGTCCGACCGAAGCAAGGCTAGGCAGATTTCTGGTTGTAACATTTGGTGCCGTCTGTGGGAACGTAGAGATACGTTTGTGTTGAGATTTACTAAAAGCTATGGCGATTGAAGAAACGCCCTTAACCGATAACATTACCGTGGCCGGAAACAGCCACACTACTCCTGTTATCCCGATGACGACTCCTCCTATCGCCCCGAGGCTGCTGACTTTCGAAGAAGAAGGGGATATACCATCTCCTAAAGAACAACGAGAGATGCTTCTGAAATGGCGAGAGGAGCAGAAAGCCAAAGGGAAGCGGAAGGAGGTTGATAGAGAAAAAAGCAACAAGGACACAGAGAGATTGGCTAAGAAGAGGGAGGCCGATCGATTACGGTTACAAGCCCTAAAGCTCAAGAGAGAAGAGATCGAACTACAAGAGAAGGCACTCCGCGAGGCCCTAGAGGCCGAAGACACGGAGCATGAAGAGCTAAGGGAGAAGAGGATCAGGGACGATGAAGATGAGTCGTGGAACTCTGAATCGCTCTCCAGAAGAACCCGATCGAAGGTAGTTTACTCCTCCGAGTCGGAAGATGAAGGTCCTCACACGGATGACCGTATCCGGAGGATCGAAAAGGTCATGTTTGGAGAAAGAAGGATTAGCCACGAACCAGTGGTAACTTAAGACGTTGAACAATTTCGGCCACCTCCGGGAAGACAGTTCCCGAAGATGCATGATTTCGGTGGGAAGGGTAACCCCGAAGACCATTGTGAGAAGTACGAATCAGTCATGACTGGTATGGGGCACTGTGATGTTATGCTCTGTAAGATGTTCAAGACCTATCTGAAGGGAAATGCGTCGATGTGGTATCGATCGCTAAGGCCCAGGTCAATTGGCTCATACGAGCGAATCAAGAGGAAGTTTTTGAGGCACTATTCTCATTTGTGCCGACGAGAAAAGGATACGGAGGCACTGATCCACTGCAGACAGAGGCCGAACGAAGAACTTGGGGATTATCTAGCAAGGTTTAAGGAAGAAGCAGGGATGGTGACGAACTTGGACAAAGTCAAGGCTTCTGGATTCCTCTCGGCCGGTCTAGACCCCATTAAAGGTAAGAAGCTTAGATCCTCTCTTTATGATGTACCTCCTAAGAACCTGAATGATATTTATCTGCGAGGTGAAGCAATTAGAAGGAAGTTAGAATCAATTGGGGGGTATAAGGATAACAAGAAAAATGATAGATATGATAGAAAGGATGATAAGAGGGACGATCGAAGGGGTCGTGGTGATGTTAAAAGTAGATTGAATGACACAAGGCCTGATAAGGGGGCCCAACGAAGAAGAGATAGAGATAGTACTGTGTTCAGACCACTTAACACGCCTATCTCGAAGATTCTCCACGAGATAAAGGGTAAGCCTGGGTTCGTTCGACCGGCCAGGCTAAAGACCCCTGAAAACAGAAGGAACGAGAATAAGTATTGTGACTATCATCGGGATAAGGGTCATAATACTGATTAATGCTATCACCTGAAGAAGCTGATCGAAAAAATGATCAAAGATGGAGAATTAACCCAATTTGTGGGAGATTTGAGGGATAAGCTCAGATCAAAGGAGAAGAAAAGAGATGATAGGGATGCTGAAGGGTCAGAAAAGTATAGAGGTGAAGTTAGAACGATATCCGGAGGAACCATTCTGGATCGAGACAGCCAGAAAGAAGTATGCTAGGCAAATCTACAGCCTATATCAGTCGAGTGCAGCTAAGCAGCCATTACCTATCTCCTGTACGGAGGACGATTTTGAGGATGTGATATGGCCGCACGAAGACCCACTTGTTATCAACCCAGTAATTGGGGAGAACAAGATTTGGAAAGTGTTGGTCGATGAAGGGAGTTCGGTTAATATTCTGTATCACTGGACATACTGTAAATGAATCTTGGGGGCGAACAGCTGGAGCCGTGCCACGAGGCACCACTTTATGGCTTCGAAAATCAGCCCGTACCGATTGAAGGAACAACACGCTGTCAATTGTGTTGGGGAAAGCACCGTACACGGTTGCTAAAGAAGCTAAGTTCTACGTGGTCCGGGTCGACAGCCCGTACAATGGCATTTTGGGCAGGCCAGCCTTATCTTTTTTTCAGGCTGTGTCGTCTATACCCCATCTAAAGTTGAAGTTCCCTACCGAGCATGGGGTCGGAGAGATGAGAGGTGACCAGAAGGCCACACGAATTATTATGTTGGAAGATCTGGAGAAAGACCGAGATGTAGAAATGACTGAATCTGGTAAAAGAAAAAGAAATGAAAATGAAGCCGGGGGCAGCCATCAACTGCTGAACATTGAATTAGAAAAGTTTGGGGCTGATTTGTCTAGCCCAATTGCTGAGCCAGCTGCCGAAACTGAGGAAGTTGAGTTATACGTGGGTCAGTCGGGAAAAATGTTCCAAATAGGCAAGAGTATGGAGCTAGAACTAAAGAGGAAAGTTATTGAGGTCATTAGGGAGTTCCATGATGTATTCGCATGGAATCCCGAAGATATGCCAGGGTTAGATCCATCGGTGGCAAAGCACTGTCTCAATGTAAAGCCCGATGCCCAGCCTGTAAAACAGAAAAAGAAAAACTTTGCCATGGAAAGGCAGAAGGTTATTCAAGCTGAAGTGGAGAAGTTACTGGAAGCGAAGTTCATTGAGGAAATCGATTACCCAGATTGGTTGGCGAACGTGGTTGTAGTCAAAAAGTCCAACGGCAAGTGAAGGATGTGTGTAGACTATACTGACTTGAACAAACATTATCCGAAGGATCACTATCCCTTGCCGAACATTGACCAGCTAATAGATGCAACCTTAGGGCATCAAATACTCAGCTTTCTGGACGCTTTCTCGGGATACCACCAGATCGCCATGAATGCTGAGGACATACCAAAGACAGCATTCATCACACCGAACGGCACTTATGCTTATATTAATATGCCCTTAGGCCTGAAGAACGCCGGGACAACATTTTAGAAGATGATCAACAAAGTGTTCAAAGCCCAGATCGGAAAGAATATGGAATGTTACGTGGACGACTTGATTGTAAAGTCCCTTTTCAGGGATCATGCTGATGATTTAAGGGAGTTTTTTGAAACACTCAGGAGGAACAATATAAGGATCACCCCAACAAGTGTACATTCAGGGTAAATAGTGGAAAATTTCTGGGATATATGGTCAGTGCCCGAGGAATTGAGGCGAACCCAGAGAAAATCAAGGCAGTCATTGACATGGAGGCATCGAAAATAATAAGGGACATACAGAAGTTGACCGGACGACTGGCAGCTCTAAGGAGGTTCATATCCAGGTCAGCTGAAAAAGAACTACCTTTCTTTGAAGTGCTTCGGGGGTCGAAGAATTTTGAGTGGGGACCAAAAACATTTCATTCTTTGAAACAATTGCAAGAGTGCACTAACACGTGCCAATCTTTATAGAAAATCTTGCAGTTCTAGATACTGCACGATGTCAATATTTTCTCATCAAAATAGAACACTATCAGCAACTTGGCACAAAAGCCTAAGAAGCAGTGTTTGAGTATTTTTCCAAAGTGGAGGATGGGACTGGAAGAAAACATAAAAAAACTGACAGGGATTGACGATGATCAGTCTCCACATCCAAGTCCAATAATCCGCGGGTCTTCTCTACCGGTAGAAGGATAGAAACTACATCCGTAACTATCCCTGGGTGAAAACTACATCCGTAATCACCCTCGATGAAAACTACATCCATAATCATCCTTCGGCAACACCTGGGCCGGAATAATAATTGATGGACCACCTGGCTCACGGCCGCTTACACATCCCGGGAATCGTTCGTCAACGGTTCCCACACCTGCCAGAGTCCCTTTTTCTTTTTCTTTTGAAAACTTGATTTTGATTGAAAACAGAGTAATTGAGGTCTGACATCAGTCGACCGATGATTCTTGAAATCATACAAGAAGCAGAATCTGACCGGGGGTTTTCGAAAATGTTTTGAGTTCGAAGGAGTTCGAGTTTGAAAGTATTAAAATGTATCTTGGATTAACTTTGTCTTTAAATAATGAACAGTAATTAATAAATAATATTTTAAGATTTAATATTAATAATTAATAAAATAATTAATCGATAAAATAAACTTTTAATCCAAGATAGGGTTTCGAGTATTTACGAAGATATGAACATAATTACTTGAGTATACGATACTCCCCGAATGACCCTTCGGGTTTTCGCAAACTAGTTACGATATAATAATATACCGCTCCCTGGTCAATAGTATATACGGACCGCTACGACCTCTATTGCTAGAGTCGTTGTCCGAAGAAAACATTTCAATCTAAGTTCAAGGGGTATAAGCATATATGTACTTATTCAATCTCAATTGCATCAATACTTCGATAAACATAGCATTTGATATAATTGAAAACTACAAACACAACAGTGAAAGTCCTTGTATATGGATAAGTTTTGAAAAGTAAACTTGCCTTGGTTTGGTTGGGGTGGTCGAGCGTGCGGAGTCGAACGATCTATACATAAGCAATAACCGCTCGTTAGTACCTTAACAATATCTCTTTAATTACGGGGTTTTAGGGGGGTAGGAGATTAACTTAATGACCTCGTCTTACGACACTCTAGCCCCACTATAGGTTCATGTCATCACTCGATTACGCTCGTCACTTAATCGACTTAATTTAGTTACCACATTCGAATCATAACCATTACCCCTAGAATTATGCTCCACTAACGACTTTTTCCCTTGCGCAAAATTTACTCTAGCATTTTTATAAAATCCAAAAATTCATATTTTAATCCAATTATTTTTGGGTGACCTTCACCACTACATTCCCTAACTTCTCAAATTTTTCCATGATCCCACATATATTTTTAGGGGTTTAAACAAGGTTCACAAGGGGGTCACTTAGTGCAGTCCGGAATCCAGAAACACAATTCACTTCTCCGGCCATAACTTAAAATCTATACATCACCTAGCCATGAACCTTACATTTCCAGAAACTACATTCAATTATCTTTCCAACAATATATGGTAGGACATCAGGAGACAATATTTGGGGGTTCAAAACCGTGTTACAAGACAGGTCAATGTCCCTGGAAAAACTCAGCAAGCATATACTACTTAGATCAACCAATTTTCACAATTCCACAACACAACCAACACTTAATTCACTTAGTTCATGGTTTATAACACTTATGGAGATACATATACTATCCACAATCATAAAAGTCACAATCACAATATCAAAACTCAAGATCCATGTCATCCATTACTTATACAACCAAGATTAACTCATATATACATGGATCTACTACCAAACATTATAAACACTACATAACCAAAAGGGTTTATGATTTTTATACCTTCTTGAGTAGCTAAAGACCTTGGGTGAGCTTTACAACCACTAAGAACACTTGGATGAGCCTTTAAAGACCTTAATCCTTCAAGATCTAAAAGATAAACATACATGGTTACTATTCACTCAATTTTCAACAATTTATAACTCAAGATTGGATGGTTAGAATGGCTTGAAATTCATAGCATACCTTCTATATGGAGTGTAGAGGACCTAGGAATTTTGCCTTGAATTAAGAGTGATGAGAAGTGGAAGAAAGAACTTCTCTTCCCCTTGTTTCTAGCTTTGGCCGAGAGCAATAATGCTAGGGGGGAGAGTTTTTTTTGTTTTTGCTTTTGGGTGTTGGTTGAAATAAAGTAAGGTGTTGGGTGATATGTATTAGTCATATGTATTATTGTATCACATGTTGGCACCCTAGGTAGTAGACTAGGCATGCACCATACTCCTTTGTCTCCTAGAATAATGCACCAACTAATCACTATTCATTGGTTGCTTTTGCATTTTCTAGTTTGCTTTTCTAACAATCTAGTTACATGAAGCTTGCATGTAATATCTTTCCTTGTATTATTATTCCTCCACCAATGCTTGTCACTTAATCTTTAATTCATATCGTATCTTAATTAATCCCTCGTAATAATATTTTGTCACGTAGAGATTTCCCTTATAATTCCTTAAGTACTTAATTGTGTAAATTCCTCGAATGTCCATAATTCCTCGTCATAATCCTTAATAAATCTTTTGATACTCTAATCATTCTCCAATCCCAAGTTTTATAAATCTTATTAACAATAAAACTCTTGCCCTCAACAATCTTCTCTTTTATCTTACATAGAGAATGTACAACATAATTTCTCAGACAATCAATTCCATTAAACAACAGGGATGACTAGAAAGGTTCCAAATTGACAATGCCACATAATATTAAATAAAAGAAAATATTACCAAAAATTAGGGTTCTTACACAACTCGTCCAGCTTCGCCTTCAAGGCATCATTCTCGGTCTTCAGAGCGTTAGCTTGACCAGTGATCCTCTCCAGCTCGTTGGCGGAGTTCCGAAGGCACTCCTCGGCCTTGACCGCCTGAACTTCCAACTGATCAACTACCTTCAGCTTAGACTACATTCCCTCCATCCGTTCGGTGACTATAGCAGACCAGGAAACACCCTAAAAATAAGCAAGGGGAAAATTCAAAAGCTGAAGGCAAATAAATAAATAGTATGGAGGAAGAAAGCTTACCATGGAGAGAAGAGCCAACATCTCCGTACAAGCCTCAAGGTCGTTTGCCTGAGCAAATATCGGTCGGTCGGCTGGGAGAACAAGACCCCGGCAAAGGTCGGGACCTACAACCATAGATGAAGTCGGAGCTGGAACAATGATTTTGTCAGTTTCCAAAACTCCCCACTGAGGAGCGTCACCTTCAACTCAGTCTCACCTGATCGGCCTCTCTTCCTTGAGTCGGTCGAAGTGATCAGATCTGTTTCCCTTGACTCCAACTCCCGGGGAGGAGAAGAAGCAGGTGGAGTGGGGACCAAACTCAAATCCCTCTGACCGAAAGCCAACTTCTCTACTCCATCGATCGCCAGAATGGAAGCATCGGCATCAGCCATAGCAGCAGCTGCTGCTGCGATCGCCTTCCTTCATTTGCGCTCCAAGATTTCCGTATGAGAAGCCACTGCACAAGACAAGACAAGTCAAATATGAGTCACAAGGAAAAATATGCAGTACGAGAGTGCAGGATTAACGAGACAAAACAAAAGGATGTTACCACTACCCCAAAGGCCGATTAACCAGTCGTTATACCGACTGTCAGTTAAAGGCACCCTATCCATCTTAAGTTCGGAAAGAAGACGATAATCGTGTTTGTCTGCCTCTAGGAGTTCGGGATATATAAATCTCGATAGGTCGACCTCTCGCCAAGTGCCGAATTTTTCCATCCTTGGGCCCGAAACAAATGCCCACTTGGCGTGATCCCCCTTGTTACTCGAGTTTGTCTGTGCCCAATCGGTTCTACCATTCCGACGGGTGATGGAATAGAAACCATGGCTCTTCGGGTTCCGACGAAGCTCATAATTTAATTCATTCATATTCGTTTGTATTTGCATGTTTGTTTCATGTAGGGCATTTTGTTATTTTTGTTTTTGTATACCATGTGAGTCCATTTAGTTGCATTTTCATAGCATATTTCATGATCTCTTAGGATGAGCTAATTCTGATTGGTAGGTAGATGTCTATTTGAGTGTGGTAATGATAAATAGAGGGTTGATTTATAGTTTTTATGAAATTGAAGTGCATGTTTCAGAAACAAAATCTTTTCACAGTCTCATCGTTTGCTTTGGGCTAGATTGAGTCATATTTGTTTGGTTGTTTGAGATTTAATCACTTGATTATATTTAGAATGTTCGTTATTCCCTTGATGGCGTAGGAGCACTAAAGTATAAGTTTGGGGGAAAACAGGGACTTCATGATAGTTGTTATGCGTCAAATGGCTAGTAGCCGCTCATTGGCGTGCATCTTCTCGCTGGGGGTCACGTACTATGAGTAGTCTAGGGTTGGATGAGATGGAACGAAACGCACTCATTCTAAGTTAGTTGTGTGTGAAAAAAAAATAGAAAAAAAAAAAGAAAAGAGAAAAAAAAAGTCAAAAAAAAAAGTGGAAAAAAATTGTATGTTATGTTTAAATTGTTAAATGCAGAATTAACCAGGGTGGGCTCTTTAATACTCGAGCAATTAAGTTCTAGGGGATTTTGTGCCTAGTGACCTAAGACTTCTCCGGTCTGGGATCCACTAACCCAACGCTCGCTACATGGGTATTATTGTATAAGCCTTTAGGGGTCTCATCCATTGCGCGGTTAAATAAACATGCATTGTTGTGTATATTACTATGTGTCGTAGTTGTTACAAATAAAGCATGAATTCCTGTCTAACTCAAATGATGATGGAGGTGTTTCTAGGTTATGAAGTGTTTACCGTTCATTCTATTTATAAACTTGTGATTGTCTTAACGAAGAATAGGTATGATTTTGATCTAGTGTTAGGAGTATTTCTGATGAGCATTGCACACACGCACGTTTCTGTCATGTATTGTTAGTATACAGGAACTTAGTCGAGCTCTTTTTGGAGTTATTGCATTCTTTGAGATATTTGCTTGTTGATTGGTTTTGGTTAATTTGAGGGGATCGTTGCATTTTCATATTAGTTGCATTCATGCATTGCATTAGTTCATATAGAGTCTGCTTATGCTTGAGGACAAGCATCGGTTTAAGTTTGGGGGTGTGATAAGTGGATTTATATCCACTTAGAACGCTTCGTTTCGGCTTAAAGTGATTAACTTAGCCTCAAGTATGTCGTGTTTTTGATTCATTTTTATTAAGAATGGTGCAGGGTTACTATCTTGAAGTGGGGAGATATATTTGCATTTTTCATGGTGGATTCATGCTCAAGAACTGAAGAACGGGAAGTGGCAAAAGAATCGGAAGAGAAAACGGAGGAGAAAGGAGCAAATTGTGTAAAATTCGGATTTTCTGGGTAGGTTGCGCAGTCTTCAATGTTTTGGCCATATCTGGAGTTCTACAAGTCCGATTCTGACAATCTTACAGCTCACGCAAAGACAACAAAATTTTCTACAATCTTGGATAGAACGTTTGGGCGCTGCGGCGCGTGGTAGGGCGCAGGAGCACGCGGGGAGGCTGGTAGAAATCCTGATTCAACTAAAAAACGGTTTTTTTAGGTATTTTCTTGGAGGACAAGATGCTGGGGCTATAAATAAACATCTAGACATCATAAGGAGCACGTTTTTAGAGAGAGGGATAAGAGAGAGACTTGGAGAAGGATTCCCAACGCTCGTGACAAGCAACGGAGATCTAGATCTAATCTTTTCATCCTTCTATTAGGCATTATTTTGGATTTTGGGGATTTGTTTTCTAAACCCTATTACTCTAGCACTATTGTTTTTATTTAGATCTTGTTTATTACCATGGTTTCATCAGATCCCATGATGATGAGTGGTTCGATTATGAACTAATCATTGTCATGGGATTCTAACGGATTTATCTATGTAATTTAGTAGTTTGATTGCTTTAAAGATTTGTGTGTGATGAATTATTGATATCCTTGTATGGTTGTGCTAAATCTTCTTTGATGTGTAGCTAACATCTAAGTTGCCTTGTTAATCTCTTGTGAAGCGACAGTGGATCTTAAGATTTAGAACTTGCCATGCTAGCATAGGATTATGTATGTTTTGACATCATGATTTGTAGCGTAATTTTAACCATATTATGCTGCCCTATGTGATCTTAATGGATAACTTGTGCTTAAACCGTTATGTTTTCAAATCTTATAGACATATAGGGTCTGAACGTAATTGGTGTCTACCCATCTTCTATCTCTTTTGTGGATGTATGAGTAGTTTTGTATTCGTATAATGACAGGTAACCTATACTTGTTTCGTGTTGTTCGATCAGATATCATAACCATCACATACTTTGATTAAAGGCATCAACTCTAAGCGAAGTATTTAATGAAGTTAGGATCCTTTGTTTTAATTCTCATAAGTAATTCGATTTTAATTCTCATTAGTTAAGTAATTCTTACTTTTGTTAATTTGCTTCTCAGTTAATTTAAATAATCAAAACCCAAATTTGATACTTGTCTTAGCAGTGAATAATAATCATACATTGTTGCATAAGTGCATAAATCTGTATTTAAACCTAAACCAGTCTTTGTGGGAACGAACTCAACTTTATCATATATTACATTAGTTAAGTAATTCTTACTTTTGTTAATTTGCTTCTCAGTTAATTTAAATAATCAAAACCCAAATTTGATACTTGTCTTAGCAGTGAATAATAATCATACATTGTTGCATAAGTGCATAAATCTGTATTTAAACCTAAACCAGTCTCTGTGGGAACGAACTCAACTTTATCATATATTACTTGTGACCGCGTACGCTTGCGTGAATTAGTGCGAACAATGCTCTTAATGTAAATGCTTATTCCACGTCTAGGAATGCGAGTCATTTTAATGCTAGATCAAATCAACAGCTAATGTGAGTCATCGTTCTTATCCTAGAAACTTTAATGCTCATGTTAGAAATAATCGTGGTAATGCCTATGATCATTCTAGAGATTCCGTTGTCATTATATTTCCCCGTAGTGATGATAGGAATGCTTTTCGTGGTAATTCTAGATATGCTCCTAGAAGGAATCCTTATCATATTTCAAATAGAAATCAAGCATCTAGAAATTATATTGTTTATGTGAATGATTATCCTATGCCTCGATTTATATATGAAAGTACTCGCTTGCCTTATGATGTGCTAACACCTGGACCCTCAAGTAAAAAGGGTACCAAAAGGTTTAATTGATTTGTTGTGTAGGTGTGCCTTGCTACTAAGAAATATGTGTGGTACCTTGATAGTGGTTGTTCTCGACATATGACCGGTAATAAGTCTTTGTTTAACAACATTAAAAAGGTAACCGC
Organism: Saposhnikovia divaricata; assembly: GCA_036435485.1. Lineage (NCBI taxonomy): Eukaryota > Viridiplantae > Streptophyta > Magnoliopsida > Apiales > Apiaceae > Saposhnikovia > Saposhnikovia divaricata. The sequence goes on from CM071595.1 coordinate 127,417,293, forward strand.
CGGAGTTGTAACTTTCGGAGATAGTAGCAAAGGTGACATTATAGGCATTGGTGACATTGGCGACAAAAGTTTCAAAATATGTGATGTACTATTAGTCACTGGATTAAAGTACAACTTGCTTTCTATAAGTCAACTATGTGATAATGGTTGCAAGGTAATTTTCTTTCCATCTCATTGTGCTATTTATGACAAAGAGTGGAAATTGATTCTCAAATGTCCATGAAGTAAGAGTGTGTATTCATGTGACCTAAATGATTACAAAAATGTTTGTTTGGTATCCATGGATGAAGATCCATGGTTGTGGCATCGACGGTTAGGTCATGTCAACATGAAACTCATCAAGAATATATGTTCGAGTGAACATGTACGTGGTTTACCAAAACTCAATTTCGTAAAAGACCATATATATAAAGCTTGTGAAATTGGCAAACAAATTCGAGCATCTCATAAAGCCAAATTCATGGTGTCTACTTCTAGACTTCTAGAGCTTCTACATATGGATCTTATCGTGCCCGTACAAAGTTTGGGAGGAAGTTCATATACTCTCGTAGTAGTCGATGACTTCTCTCGATATACGTGGACGGAGTTCATTAAAGTAAAAAGTGATGCCTTTGCATCATTTGTTGCTCTTTGCAAAAGGATACAAACTCAACAAGAAATGTCTATTGTTTATATAAGGACGGATCATGGTAAAGAATTTCAAAATTCCGAGTTTGTTGAATTTTGTGAAGCAAATAGTATTACTCACAATTTCTCTCCTCCTTATACACCTCAATAAAATGAGGTTGTTGAAAGGAAGAATAGAACATTACAAGAAGTGGTAAATACGATGATTAATGAATATCGTCGACATAAGTATTTTTGGGCCGAAGCCATGTCATCGGCTTGTTATGTTCTTAATCGAGTTTTACTACGTCCTATTAAAATGAAGACTCCCTACGAGCTTTATTTTGGTAAAACTCCTAAGATAAGCTACTTCAAGGTATTTGGAAGTAAATGCTTTATTTTGAATACAAAAGATTATTTGACGAAATTCGACCCTAAATCTAGCGAGGGTGTATTTCTTGGATATTCAAATACAAGCAAAGCTTATCGGGTATTTAATCTTAAAACTTTAACGGTGGAAGAATCATTGAATGTTGTATTTGACGAATCAAAACCACTTTCAAAGTTTAAAGATTTGGTTGAAGAGGAAAGTGATCCAAAAGAAGATTGTCTAGAAAATGTTGAAAATATTATTAGACAAGTCGAAACTTTAGATCATGGAACCGTAGTTCCAAATAATCCTCTTGAGATAGTTTAGGTCGATAATGGACTACCTTCGGATGTACCTTGGGTTAGAAATCATCCTATCGAGAATATCGTAGGTGATAGAAATAAAGGTGTCCAAACTCGATCTCAAGTTCAAAATATTGCTAGTCACTTAGCTTTTCTATCACAAATAGAACCCAAAACGGATAAAGAAGCTTTATTAGACGAGGATTGGATTCTTGCCATGCAAGAAAAATTAAACCAATTTACTCGAAGCAAAGTTTGGGAACTAGTTCCACCTCCACCCGATAGTTCCGCAATTGGAACTAAGTGGGTCTTTCGTAACAAGTTAGACGAAAGTGGAACCGTGGTAAGAAATAAAGCAAGACTAGTAGCTCAAGGTTATACACAAATGGAAGGTATAGACTACGATGAAACTTATGCTCCCATAGCTAGACTTGAAGCAATTTGAATGTTCTTAGCTTTTGCTTGTCATAAAGGATTCAAAATCTATCAAATGGATGTTAAATCGGCTTTCATAAATGGTGTCTTAGAAGAAGAAGTGTATGTAAGACAACCACCGGGATTTGAAGATTTAGTACATCCGGAATATGTGTATAAACTTTATAAAGCCTTATACGGACTAAAACAAGCTCCTAGAGCTTGGTATGAGAGGTTAAGCAAGTTCCTAATTGCTAGTGGTTTTAAAATGGGAATTGTCGACACTACTCTATTTATGAAGTATGAAGGTGATGATATTTTGCTCGATCAAATTTACGTAGATGATATTATCTTTGGTTCAACTAAAGAATCACTATGTAACGAATTCTCGAAAATAATGAGTAAAGAATTCGAAATGAGCATGATGGGAGAACTAAATTTCTCCTTAGGTTTGCATATTAAGCAATCTAACAAAGGCATTCATATATCTCAAATGAAATATTGTAAGAAAATGATTAAGAAATTTGAGATGGAGAATGTTAAACCCCTTAGTACTCCTATGTCTCCCTCGGAGAAATTAGTTGCGGATGCTACCGGAAATTCGGTTGATATAAAGAAATATCGTGGTATGATTGGTAGTTTACTTTATATCACCGCGAGTAGACCGGATATTCAATATATCGTTTACAAATGTGCTCGATTTCAAGCGGCACCTAAAGAATCTCATTTATTCGCGGTTAAACAGATATTTAGATATATTAAAGGCACCACGAAACTCAGTCTTTGGTATCCGAAAGGACTACCATTTGATTTAGTGTGCTATTCCGACTCGGATTATGTGGGTCACTTAATAGATAGAAAAAGCACAAGTGGTACTTGTCAATTCCTCAGTGGATATTTAGTTTCTTGGTTTTCAAAGAAACAAAACTCCGTATCTCTATCTACCGCGGAAGCCGAATATATAGCGCCGGCAAAATGTTGTGCTCAAATATTGTGGATGAAGCAAACATTAGCCGACAATATGATTAAGTTCGATGCTATATCCATCTTGTGTGATAATTCAAGTGCGATTGATTTAAGTAAGAATCTGGTATCTCATTCTCGCACCAAACACATAGATATACGACATCACTTCTTACGTGATCATGTCAATAAAGGTGATAGATTAATGGATCATATTGACACAGAAAATAATATCGCCGACATATTCACGAAGCCTTTGCATTCCGAAAGATTCGCTAAATTACGATTGCATTTGGGAATGTTGGAATGCCCATAATAATTAAATATAGATTGTATTGTCTATGGTTAATAATATTTTATTCGAAATATATGTCACTTGATTTTCTAGTCAACGCACTCAAGCTTATTGTGTGAGCGGATTTTCTTGACACTTCGGTACTTGAAAATTCAGTTTTCTCTGCAGTAAATTTGTTTAAAAATAGGCATTATTGTATATAATGTTTATCTTTTGGCTAAAAACCATGTTGAATTATTTCAATAAAAAATAAATAAATTTTAATTAGTTTCAGTTTTGCATGGCCTTGAAATACGTAATGTTTCAAAACTCGTGCAAAAAGATGGAAACTAATTAAAATGTGTTTAAAATATGAGTATTAAAATATTTTTAGAATTTTGATCTCATGTTTTATGAGTATTAAAATATTTTCTGTGAATTTTTATATCTTTGTATCTATTTATCACATTATTTTGTAATTTAAAGATATGAATTTATGAATATAAAATTATTTTCAAAATCATTTTTCAGAAAATCAGAGTTATACAAAACTCTCATATTTTATTCATTTCTGTTGTACGGATCTCAGAATTCTCTCTCGTCTCTCTCTTCGACTCTCTCAAAACCCTAAATGTCGTTTTCAATTTTCTGGCCAAATCAGAGATCGTTCGGTCAAAATGACCACATATTCGTGTTCCTTGTCATCAATTACATACAGTCTCTGTAAAATCTCATCATTTCTTCTCCTAAAATTCGAGAACCTCAAACCCTAGAAATTGCCTTTCGCGATTCTTGGTCAATTCGACGTTTTCTCGACTGTTTCTCGTTCATTTCTTGTTGATTATGATGTCTTAATCATCATATATCAAAAGCCCTTTGATTGAAGATGGATTTTTCAAAACCATAGATTTTGATTTTAAGTCAATTCGAAAAATCTATGAACTGTTTAACTTGTTTATGATGTTTTGCAGGCAATGTAAGTTATTTTTATATTATTTCTTATTGTTTTGATGCTTAACTCGGTGGTTATTCGTTGGAAGTCAGTGAGTCAGGCGACTTAAACTCGGATGAATCTTGAGTTTTATGTGGTTGTTGCTTATTATTCTGTATTTGTGTATGTTTTTTGATAATAAAACCACGTGTATTACCACCGTGGTCAAGGTGCATCAATTCCTTTCTCTAGTTGTTACTGTTTGATTGAATAACTATTATATTCATGTGATTTGATGTTCTGTTATGATGTTGAATGTTCTTATTGTTGCTTAATTGAGATTGTTGGTTCATATTTCTGAGTATTGTGACTGATCATGTGGTGACATTGTGTTTATATCGCTTAACAGTGTAACACCCCCAGATCCGGGGTCCGGGATCCGGTGGTTACGGTTTCCAATTCTGTCCACAACAATTGAACTTTCCTTAACATAAAATAAATTACGTCTCTATAACCCAACACAACATTATAAAACACACCCGTTATAGTCCCAGAGATGAAATCAGAGTAACAATCAAATTTTTATTAATCACATTATGAGTTCTTACAATCCAAAAGAATTTCAATATAAATACATACTCTTTGCCATCCAATTACATAAGTCATACTAGACCATATTCTTGGTACTGAAAGAATAAATATACCCTACCAATAGCTTCTTCTTCAGCTCTGGTAGTCTCATCGTCCTCGCCCGCGTCGAGTGCGTCTTGTGCGAGTCATCTGGTCTAGCTGTTGTTGTGATATAATAATAAAGCAAGGGTGAGCAATAGCCCACCAACAATAATATATAACTGAACGATAATGTATAACAGTTCAAAAGTATCTTTCAAACCATATGCCATGCATTTACGGAAATGATGCCAGTATAATATGAACGATGAAGTTACAAGGTAACTTAAAGTATTTGGTTGTAGAAATATCTGCTACGTCAAAAGTAAGCAAGATATTCTCATTGTTATTAAGAAGAGGAACTTGCATGAAAAGGTTGCACTTCCAGTTATGAACATTTTTCCAGCTCTGCCAACAGTAATCATGTTGCAGGAAATAAATAAGTTTGGATGATGAACCAATGATGGAGTATTCACCGCGCCCGCTGTTCCAATCTTGATGATCAGTCGAGATCGTACAGCTCAATTTAGATTTACTACCGGTAGAAGGAAGAACTGACGGCTTTACTTGTATACCGCCTTACTAGCTCTCCCCGGCCAACGGTTGGGCCAAAGGGGATGGACCGGCGCTACTCGGCCTCTTACACGACTCCTAGTTCAAATAGAATTCATGATTCTGAATGTAACGTTCGTCCCCCTTTCCCCAAGTATAATACTTGTTGATAAGACTCCACAAAGTAGTCGTATCTAGTTGGAAAGGAAAATTTACCAATAACTCCCAAGCTATTACTTGGTAACGGATATTAACTTGTTCCAGTAATCTTACCCCTCGAAAGATGAGAAGGTAAGCAACGACTTAATAAGTCAACAGCACCCGAGTTGCGGGTGAAGGGAATACTTTATGACCGGGAAGTCGACAAGATAAATAACATTTTCCAAGTAAGGTTCCCTTATTATTAAGGAGATAGACTCAAAGAAGAATGATGTCTGAGAACCTTTCTTGATATAAGATTAATAATAATATGACTCCGAGATATTTTCTGCAATAATCGAAGAAGATAAACCTTATCGAGATTATTCTAAGTATGGAATAAATATTCAGAGAATATTTATTGAGTTAAAATATTTAAAGACTATTTGGGAATATGAAAGAATATCTTTAATCAGAGTATTTCTCAAAATAATCCCGGAAGAAATATCAGGAGAATATTTATTGAATAAATAAATATTTAAATGAATATTCAAAACAATATTTATTAATTAATAAGACCTGAAAAGAATATTTAAGGTAATATTCATAATTAATTAGGAATTTAAATGAATATTCAAAAGTAATATTCATTTAATGAATAATATTCTAAATGAATATCAAGTAATATTCATTTATTAATCCAAGCCTTAAGGAATATTCGAGATAATATTCGATAATTAAATCAAGCTTCAGATGAACATTAAAATAATATTCATCAAGTATTTAATATCTTAATTGAATATTCATAAGTAATATTTATTTAATAAAATAATATTCTAAAAGAATATCCAAATAATATTCATTTAGTAGTCTCATCTTTAGAAGAATATTTGAAATAATAATCGATAATCAATTCGACTCTGAATGAATATTGACAAATATTATTCGTCGAATGATTACGTTCAAATAATTATTTGAAGTAAGGATCATTAAATAAGCTCGAACGAATATTCAAATAATATTCGTCGCCCAAATAATAGAAAATATTTACTTAAATATTTTCCTCCGAGGTAATCTCGATATATCAAGGAATATTGACTCCCGGTCTATATTTGATTAATAAGATGTATACGCCCTTCTATGAGGGTCTTACAATAACCGACTTATAACTGATATATAACTATCTAGCTTATAAGCCAACAATAACATTCAGGGAACAAGTATATCAATTCAACTTGAAAGTAGGCATGCATGCAATGGCATATGTATATCAGCAATCATATATATATATTTATTCAATCACAACAACAGCCTAAAGAAGGGAATTGAAACTTGCCTGGTAGTCGAGTACGGTAAGGGGTAGTGGTAGCGGGTCCCAGTTCAGCTTGGTGATCTATAAATAGCCAAGGCATTCGGGATTAATCACTTAACATATTAAAAGTTAAGTTATACTTAATTCGAAACACGTTCTCGGGTTATCTCGTTATACCCCTTTTAGTGGATTACTTATTATCACTGATCCGACCCGACATTCGTTCGTTAATACGACATGTCACTGCACTTATACTTGGGACATACTTAAGTCATATGAGTTCTAAGGTTGATCGTTACGAACCAATATTATACTCCGAGTTTTATCGCCCGTTTTCTAAGTGTTTTACCGAAGTTACAAAAGAGTCGTCTTTTAGGGGTTCGTTCGCGTTTAACCTCGACTCGAACATTTTTAATAAATCGAAAAATGCTCTTTTTGACATACGGTTTTCTTTCACACCTTCCTTCTTACCCCTAGTATTTATTTACCAAGATTTGCCATGACGTTACATAGTTTACGAGGGTTCAATTTTAGTTACGAACTTTCGTTTACGGATTCGAACTACTTTTAGTAATTTGGTCATAAATCCTAAACCGTAAGTCCGTTTCACATGATCTTTATATCCAAACAAAGCTTAGAACATTACCTATCCTATCATGGCAGATAAGGTCTCTGGACAGTAGGGGTTCGACATGGAAGATGGCATACAAAACATGGTATTGCAAAATCGGGCATTATAACGGCTGTAAATCAAATATCTACCAATTTCGAATCTTCCCATAAACATAGTATTCAACCCAAACAACATATACATGACTTATATACATGAACTGAGGCCAAGCAATGCCTTTCCGTTCATCTAGCTATTTACATCATTAATCCAAAATCCATACATAATCATGCTTATAATCTTAATCATAACCATAACTAAGTTATAACTATCATAACATGCTTAAATCTCAAACAAGGGTTAGGGTTTCAAGAGCTTTATACCTTCCTTGAGGTGTGTATGCACTTAGTAAGCCTTGTATATTCCTTGTATAGCCTCCATGAAGCTTGGATCATCAACCAAAATCAAGATTCAAGAATTTTTGTTCTTGAGGTTACTATTCATCCTCCACTTTCTTGATTTTTTTGAAAATGGAAAAAGTGGTGTTTGGGGCTAAGATTTCTAGGGTGTCATTTTTATGAAATATGGGATCTATGATAAATTTTTGGAGATCAAACAATGGTGGGAAGGAGGATTTTGTTCTTGGAATTAAGATGAAAGCCGAATGAAGCTTTCTTGCAAGGGGGAAAGAGTTTTGCTTGGTTACTTTGCTCTCATCCAATATTACTTGCATTATTATGAAAATATCTAGAATAAAGTGGCTTTAATAAAGTGCCCATGTCATTGCATGCATCATCCTTGCCAAGTGTTGGTATTTAGTGGTGTTTGATGACATGATCAAGCTAAGTACTTGGTTGTCTTTCTAATCTTGTTAGTTACTCTTGTAACTACTTAGTTACTTGAGGTTATCCACTAACACATGCATGCATCTTGATCCCCTGCTTGTTTCTTTGTCCGGTTATTGCTCAATTCATTGATCGTTCGGAGGAATACCTCGAAGATTTCTAATTAGGGTTTTACCGGAAACCGTCTTAATATTTATACTTTCATTTTCCATCTTTCATTCTAACTTTCCAATTTATATTCCTTAAATCCATTCGTTAAATACTTAATGCTATCAGTGTCCAGGGAACTCTCGGAGAAAATAAAAGTGCGGTTTTTCAGAATCCGACAGCTTTTACATACACTTATTTTCCCCCTGGATCACTAATACGAACTCGGAAATCCGTTCTGAATGCTTCTATATAGTGTCGTCTCATATTATTATATACTCCCACCAAAACACTATTCATTCTGTATTCTTTACTTGTTCTCTTAGGGTGGTACAATTGTCTGTATTCTCTTTCGATCGTTCCTTATCCTTTTTACGGAACTACTGGATTAATCGTTACCGATCTGGATGACATGAGAATATTCTCCTGCTTGAAATTGCCATATCTTATTCCTTTAGAAGATAGATTATTCTTACCTATGTTGTTACCCTTTAGCATTCTTCAAGACATAGAAATAATAAAGTCGAATTCCATTCATTCTTTCCAAATATCAATTATTACATTGTAGCCATAACCACTCCTCAGTGGTTTCCTACCTTCATTCTTAAATCAAATATAATAACATCCCAAAATATCAAATCCTCAAAGTTAATATCTCAATTCTTGGATTATAATAATATTTAATCCACTGTCCGGTCAAATATTAAACCGAAAAGAATTTGGAATTTCTGAATTCCAATCGTCTCTGCATTCACTTATTTCCTCCGCGTATTACTAATATGACTTCGAAACATCCATATCACGTCCCGTACATAGGGTGGAGTGAAAAGTTTTCCAACTTACAAAATCACTATTCATCCACCAAATTACTATGCACGTACAGGAAACACTATGCACGTACGGGAAATACTATGCACGTACGGGAAATACTATGCACGTATGGGGAACACTATGCACGTACTCATTTCCCTTCAAGGATCCATTAGCTCCTTCCTGGATAGTAGATTATTCTTATCTAGGTCCTCAACCATCGAATTACTCTATTCTGACAATATAACAATGCATCAGGATCATTGTCCAAAGCAATATCCATTCATTACAATCATTGTTCTTTGAAACCACCATTCATTAGAGCTGGTGACCTTGTTGTCGGAATCATTGTTCCTCATTTTATCATTACTTAATAAAAAGTTTTAATTATATCCAAAATTTGGGGTTCTTACAGTCTCCCCTCCTTAAAAGGATTCCGTCCCGGAATCAGGTAGGAAGCAAAGAGTCGTTTGCCTGCCGTTCACTCTTTTAGCTTCCCGGTCAATTCTTAGTCGTTCTACCCTTCCTCAGCACATCTTCTAGTGCTACAATTCATACTTTATCCTTTTTCCATCAACGTTGCTACTTTTCGTACAACTCACTATCCGGGTTATACTCTTACTCAGTCTTATCCTTATTGATACCTGCAGTAACATTGGTATCACTATCACCCTACGATTCGGAGGTAACCTCGCTCGTACTGTGCATTTCCTGATTGCTTTAATCTTCGCAACCTCGATCAATATAGAGAAGTGGAAAGATTTATTGAGAGATCACTATGATCAATTGAACATTTGTTATATTGCATAGTTAGTACAGAAGGGGGCCAGCCTTTAGTACTTGACAAGCAATTAAACAAGTCATGGTATTCCACTTAGACTTCTATCACATAGACAGATAGTCACGTAGCAGTACCTCCCCCCCTAAAAGGGTTGTTCTTCTCAATTCATAAAGAAGATGAATAAGAGAGAAGAAGAGAAAAGAGTTCTAAAGGATTATAGAAAGCTTTCATGATTGTAGAATATCATACTCAGAATTTACCTCTGAACTATAGAGGTTTATCAAAAAAGAAATTTATCATAATTATATCCAATACTATTTGATCGCAATCTCATGTGTCAACATATCTTGCTGCTTTGTCCATTATTCTATGGACAAATACTCTTGTTCAATCTTAGCGATACTCACATTCGGGAAATCTTTCAACCTTTCAGGTTAATCTTAGATTTCTCACTTGACATCATTATTACTGACATCCCATATCATGTTACTAGCTTTTTCATAACTATAATATTGACACTATCAGGTTGTCATCCTGAGAATTCATTAGAAATCCCATTCATAACATTCCTTGCTTCTCATTCCATAGTTGCTTTCCCAGCCTTTTCTTTATCACTCACATCCTTCTTATTATCTGATTCTTACTCATTTCTATTATTTACTTTCACCTTCACCTCTTTATTGAGACACCTTTTTGCACTTGGTACCTCCTTATCGGTATTCCGTCACATTTATTCTATAATCATCACGTTATTCCAATTTAAACTTTCCGAAATGAATCTGGCCCGATCACTTTAACTTAGATTCATATAATCTACTTCTGCCAACCGTGTTTCTCATCACTTGTTCTTTTCTAACCGTGGTTTTCCACAGGTTGTCTTTCGTAAGTCAGACCAGGTTGTATATCTACATGCTCGTACTCCTATCATCTATTGAACATCTGCATTTTACTGACGTAGCCTGGCCACATGAAAACCCGTTATGACCGTGCTATAAGTTTTGGGGGTAAGGCTGGCTCGAATACCGCCGTCCGAACACTTTAAACTCTCAGGTGGCCCAATAAGTCTCGGGCTCAACCGCCCTTCCCTCCAAGTCTCATTAATTCTTTCCATGGGAATATCTTTAACATCATGAATCATCAACCTCATATTCTCTATCTTGTTTGCGCAGAAGTACACTAACATAAACTTGTTTGTCATTCATCAACATGCCATTTAGTTAATCAATGGCAGCACTTTCTTTATCTTTACATTGTCATCTATTTTCTTAGAAGAATCACCATCACTTGTTGTTTATGTAGTGCATTAATAGCTAACCCTACGGGTTTCAAATCCCTTAGGGAGACAAAGTAATCATTATTCCTTATCCATAAGGAACACTTCCTAAACTTGATGTAGATATAACGTGAAGCAGATAGAATTGCAGAAGAATTTCAAGCATCGCAGCTAGGTCCGGTTGATGAAACTATCACTTATGCATCTTCCATAAAAGACTGGAAACTTAACGGTTTACTTCATCAATTTGTACCATGGTCCTGGTTTGCCTCAAAACGGGACCTTCTAAAGTACGTAATATGCTTAAGACTCCATTAGGAATCGAATCTTTACTTAAACTATTATTACTGTCAATTCTTGCACAGTCATCAGAAGGAATGTTGGTCCTTCCAAATATCATCCTGTTTCTTCGGTATGAACATTTGTAATTATTCCTTTATACTTAGATTGTCGGCCACCTCATTGGCCTTTCTTGATGATAATGATTTCTTGTAACCCATGTTTTCTGGGTACCTTCCAGCTCAAGTTTTTTTTTTTTTCTACCTCATTCCCATCACTGTTGGGTTAAAGCATTCTCCCTTAAGCTCTGCTGAAGGAGAAAATATAACTATCAGTCATTTCCATAAGTCATTGCTTCCACCTACCCGTGGGAACTTTATCACGTTTATTCTCAATCCTACTTAGGATACTTCTTTTCTTAGTTCTTTCTTTATCTTAGGATAATCTCAACCTTTATAGGTTCAACCCATACTTCCTCAGGGTTTCATACATGCCTCATCTGGCATTATTGTTATGATGTCATACATTCCTTACCAAACTTCCATTTTTGAAGTTCGGAATATTACCCTTTTTCCTTGTAAGGTTTCATAGGTCATCCTTATCATTCCTCCGGTATTTTCTGGGTACCGGGTATATTAAAATGTCATTGATCAATACTCTAATAATTCTATCCATGTTCTTTCCAGAACCCTTTTTAATACTCCTTACCGGTCATTGTTGCCTTAGCAAGTCCAGCTCATATCATCTGAAGTCATAATGTCGTTATTAGGGTTAATGCCACCCCTTGTGCATTCCCTAGGGTTTGTCTTAATTTATGGATATCCTATCCGTAATTCAACTGCCAAGGAATTCTTGTATCTTATAATTGGCAATCAGATCATGTATCCTTAATAAAGGTCTCTTTTCAATCATTCACATTTGATAATCGATCGGTGGTTTAATGCCACCCTCTTCTTTCAGATAGTTGTCAGCCTATTTGGCCTCAGACAAAATTCATACAGCATACTGTTCAATTTCTGACCTTTTCTATACCCTCTTCATATACCTTCATTGTTTTCTTTCCTCCGTCATAATATATTCATGGTATTCATGATACCCTAACATCATACATCTCAAGTCACTATACTTCCATTTTACTCGAAATCTTGGACAACCATATACACATGAGTCACTTTAGTACGGGTGACCCCATCCCAAAAAGGTCTAGTGAATTCCCAATCAAAACATGGGTTGTTCGGCAGAAGATTCAAACGATCTCATTAATGTTTCCTTTATATCAGAAGCCCTTGCAGTCGGTGCTTTCTTAGAAGCAACCCTGCTTTGTCTTTTCATTGCTGGTCTAGTCACTTTATAGTCCGTTGGGACTTGGCCTCAACTGGCCACACATAAAAATATATGATTTTAGGGGTTGGCTAATAGCATTACTTTTCTAGCAATTGCCGGCATAGTGCCTTCTTCTTTGATACCTTTCTACCTTTCCAAAACTTTACTCCATATAAGTCTTAATCGACTACTCGGCACCGTCTCCGGTCACCTTTCCTCCACTTTTATCTTTTCAACTATTCTTATCAATCCTGCGTGCCACACAAGCTTACCATTCCTGGCATAACAGCCTTCTCATTTAAGTCAATCCTGGAATTTCTCAGTCCGGCTGGTTTCTTACTTACATTTCCCGTTTTCGTCCAATCTCACTTCATCATTTTATCACTACCGTCGATTGTAATGCTCAGGGTCCGTTTACTAACCCATTTTACAGCATCCTTACCCAAATCACAGGGTTTGCTCCAGTTTCTACTCTCTTCCATGACATTCTCTGATAATCAGAAAGAAAAGGTTTGCCAAAATTCACCGAATTCCTTTCCAGACTCAGGGAAATTTTGATCAATCTACCCCCCTACTGGTAACATTAAGGAGACCAGTTTCGAAACCTGAAGAATAGTTCTATGAACCTCCAAGCAGGTGGAATCATAAGCAGTCATAGTTAACGAAATAATCATCATCAGATTGGAAGTTTACCCACTGGAGAGGAATCAATTATATCCATCCCTTAGAAGGGAATCAATAGTTTCAAACTGAAACCTGTCACAACGTCCAGATATTCAATACTACCAAATGTCGGTCTACCTAACCCTTTATGCGAAGCGTCATTGGAAGCACAAAGTCTTCTTTTTCCATTAAGCAATGCCAGCTCTTGGTCATTACCAATTTCACCTTTTAGCTCCAGGAAGATTTTCTCACATTTTTCTCTTTAACTGCTGATTGTATTACTTGATCTATTATAATTCCGCATCGGAATAAACTTAAGGTACTACTATAATCCATTCAAAGAGAAGCAGGAATTTAATATTCCTCTGAATCACATGCATCTAACGTTTCTGGTTCATCATTTAACTGAGTTGAATTAACTGTATACTCAGTCTCTGGCAGTAGTCTCATTACGAGTTCATCTTGACTCACTGGCCTTATCTTCCGGTAGGTTCTGAGATCATTGTCTTGCTTACTACTTCCTTATATAACTTTACCCAATCATGTTATCACTTCCCAATGTCTTTACTTTCTAAATGATTCATTCATAAAATGAACATTTACCTTAATAAAACCACCTTATTAACCTCAATTTGGTTTCGTAAATTATAACCTATGACATCTGCCTTCTCGTGGCAAATTATTACTGACAATATTCATACTGATTCATTTATCAAATGATATGGCACTTACTGCCTCATTCTCAATTATTCCTAGGGACTCTGCTCCTCGTCCTATATCGCTGTCTTTGATAGTCATACCTCCCTCTAGCTCTTTCTTTGTTAAGATGAAAATCTCTAAGGATTCTCATCTAGTTCCGTATAAGATCTCAAGTAATTCTTCCAATCCTTCTTTCTTGCTGGTACTACATCTGGTAGTCCGGCTATGAATTCAACATGCATCTTCAGATCTCTCAATAATATCTCGGTTCTTTATACTCACTTTTCTGAACACCATATCTTAATCATCACAGTCATTCTAACTGCGACCCTCATTACCCAAGGGTAAGCTCCTTATCCTAACAGGATTTTCCTTATCTGCTGGAACCTCTTCCGGGTCTCCAGTAGGGTACTCCATCGAATTACCCGCTGATCTTCAGCATATAAAGCATCATCGCGCTGTTGCTCGTATGCCTCAAGGTCAGTCGCCTTACTCGTCGATACGATATCGAGCTAAGTTACTATCATTATACTTACGAGTTCCCATAAGGGTTTTATATGTCATCACTACATTAAGTAGTCCGACTATGAACTTGGCAAGAGTTCTTATTATCTTATTGAATTTATTATTTTAACGTCACCTCATCTCTGGGGTTTATAACGTACGCTCTGATACCACTTCTGTAACACCCCCAGATCCGGGGTCCGGGATCCGGTGGTTACGGTTTCCAATTCTGTCCACAACAATTGAACTTTCCTTAACATAAAATAAATTACGTCTCTATAACCCAACACAACATTATAAAACACACCCGTTATAGTCCCAGAGATGAAATCAGAGTAACAATCAAATTTTTATTAATCACATTATGAGTTCTTACAATCCAAAAGAATTTCAATATAAATACATACTCTTTGCCATCCATTTACATAAGTCATACTAGACCATATTCTTGGTACTGAAAGAATAAATATACCCTACCAATAGCTTCTTCTTCAGCTCTGGTAGTCTCATCGTCCTCGCCCGCGTCGAGTGCGTCTTGTGCGAGTCATCTGGTCTAGCTGTTGTTGTGATATAATAATAAAGCAAGGGTGAGCAATAGCCCACCAACAATAATATATAACTGAACGATAATGTATAACAGTTCAAAAGTATCTTTCAAACCATATGCCATGCATTTACGGAAATGATGCCAGTATAATATGAACGATGAAGTTACAAGGTAACTTAAAGTATTTGGTTGTAGAAATATCTGCTACGTCAAAAGTAAGCAAGATATTCTCATTGTTATTAAGAAGAGGAACTTGCATGAAAAGGTTGCACTTCCAGTTATGAACATTTTTCCAGCTCTGCCAACAGTAATCATGTTGCAGGAAATAAATAAGTTTGGATGATGAACCAATGATGGAGTATTCACCGCGCCCGCTGTTCCAATCTTGATGATCAGTCGAGATCGTACAGCTCAATTTAGATTTACTACCGGTAGAAGGAAGAACTGACGGCTTTACTTGTATACCGCCTTACTAGCTCTCCCCGGCCAACGGTTGGGCCAAAGGGGATGGACCGGCGCTACTCGGCCTCTTACACGACTCCTAGTTCAAATAGAATTCATGATTCTGAATGTAACGTTCGTCCCCCTTTCCCCAAGTATAATACTTGTTGATAAGACTCCACAAAGTAGTCGTATCTAGTTGGAAAGGAAAATTTACCAATAACTCCCAAGCTATTACTTGGTAACGGATATTAACTTGTTCCAGTAATCTTACCCCTCGAAAGATGAGAAGGTAAGCAACGACTTAATAAGTCAACAGCACCCGAGTTGCGGGTGAAGGGAATACTTTATGACCGGGAAGTCGACAAGATAAATAACATTTTCCAAGTAAGGTTCCCTTATTATTAAGGAGATAGACTCAAAGAAGAATGATGTCTGAGAACCTTTCTTGATATAAGATTAATAATAATATGACTCCGAGATATTTTCTGCAATAATCGAAGAAGATAAACCTTATCGAGATTATTCTAAGTATGGAATAAATATTCAGAGAATATTTATTGAGTTAAAATATTTAAAGACTATTTGGGAATATGAAAGAATATCTTTAATCAGAGTATTTCTCAAAATAATCCCGGAAGAAATATCAGGAGAATATTTATTGAATAAATAAATATTTAAATGAATATTCAAAACAATATTCATTAATTAATAAGACCTGAAAAGAATATTTAAGGTAATATTCATAATTAATTAGGAATTTAAATGAATATTCAAAAGTAATATTCATTTAATGAATAATATTCTAAATGAATATCAAGTAATATTCATTTATTAATCCAAGCCTTAAGGAATATTCGAGATAATATTCGATAATTAAATCAAGCTTCAGATGAACATTAAAATAATATTCATCAAGTATTTAATATCTTAATTGAATATTCATAAGTAATATTTATTTAATAAAATAATATTCTAAAAGAATATCCAAATAATATTCATTTAGTAGTCTCATCTTTAGAAGAATATTTGAAATAATAATCGATAATCAATTCGACTCTGAATGAATATTGACAAATATTATTCGTCGAATGATTACGTTCAAATAATTATTTGAAGTAAGGATCATTAAATAAGCTCGAACGAATATTCAAATAATATTCGTCGCCCAAATAATAGAAAATATTTACTTAAATATTTTCCTCCGAGGTAATCTCGATATATCAAGGAATATTGACTCCCGGTCTATATTTGATTAATAAGATGTATACGCCCTTCTATGAGGGTCTTACAATAACCGGCTTATAACTGATATATAACTATCTAGCTTATAAGCCAACAATAACATTCAGGGAACAAGTATATCAATTCAACTTGAAAGTAGGCATGCATGCAATGGCATATGTATATCAGCAATCATATATATATATTTATTCAATCACAACAACAGCCTAAAGAAGGGAATTGAAACTTGCCTGGTAGTCGAGTACGGTAAGGGGTAGTGGTAGCGGGTCCCGGTTCAGCTTGGTGATCTATAAATAGCCAAGGCATTCGGGATTAATCACTTAACATATTAAAAGTTAAGTTATACTTAATTCGAAACACGTTCTCGGGTTATCTCGTTATACCCCTTTTAGTGGATTACTTATTATCACTGATCCGACCCGACATTCGTTCGTTAATACGACATGTCACTGCACTTATACTTGGGACATACTTAAGTCATATGAGTTCTAAGGTTGATCGTTACGAACCAATATTATACTCCGAGTTTTATCGCCCGTTTTCTAAGTGTTTTACCGAAGTTATAAAAGAGTCGTCTTTTAGGGGTTCGTTCGCGTTTAACCTCGACTCGAACATTTTTAATAAATCGAAAAATGCTCTTTTTGACATACGGTTTTCTTTCACACCTTCCTTCTTACCCCTAGTATTTATTTACCAAGATTCGCCATGACGTTACATAGTTTACGAGGGTTCAATTTTAGTTACGAACTTTCGTTTACGGATTCGAACTACTTTTAGTAATTTGGTCATAAATCCTAAACCGTAAGTCCGTTTCACGTGATCTTTATATCCAAACAAAGCTTAGAACATTACCTATCCTATCATGGCAGATAAGGTCTCTGGACAGTAGGGGTTCGACATGGAAGATGGCATACAAAACATGGTATTGCAAAATCGGGCATTATAACGGCTGTAAATCAAATATCTACCAATTTCGAATCTTCCCATAAACATAGTATTCAACCCAAACAACATATACATGACTTATATACATGAACTGAGGCCAAGCAATGCCTTTCCGTTCATCTAGCTATTTACATCATTAATCCAAAATCCATACATAATCATGCTTATAATCTTAATCATAACCATAACTAAGTTATAACTATCATAACATGCTTAAATCTCAAACAAGGGTTAGGGTTTCAAGAGCTTTATACCTTCCTTGAGGTGTGTATGCACTTAGTAAGCCTTGTATATTCCTTGTATAGCCTCCATGAAGCTTGGATCATCAACCAAAATCAAGATTCAAGAATTTTTGTTCTTGAGGTTACTATTCATCCTCCACTTTCTTGATTTTTTTGAAAATGGAAAAAGTGGTGTTTGGGGCTAAGATTTCTAGGGTGTCATTTTTATGAAATATGGGATCTATGATAAATTTTTGGAGATCAAACAATGGTGGGAAGGAGGATTTTGTTCTTGGAATTAAGATGAAAGCCGAATGAAGCTTTCTTGCAAGGGGGAAAGAGTTTTGCTTGGTTACTTTGCTCTCATCCAATATTACTTGCATTATTATGAAAATATCTAGAATAAAGTGGCTTTAATAAAGTGCCCATGTCATTGCATGCATCATCCTTGCCAAGTGTTGGTATTTAGTGGTGTTTGATGACATGATCAAGCTAAGTACTTGGTTGTCTTTCTAATCTTGTTAGTTACTCTTGTAACTACTTAGTTACTTGAGGTTATCCACTAACACATGCATGCATCTTGATCCCCTGCTTGTTTCTTTGTCCGGTTATTGCTCAATTCATTGATCGTTCGGAGGAATACCTCGAAGATTTCTAATTAGGGTTTTACCGGAAACCGTCTTAATATTTATACTTTCATTTTCCATCTTTCATTCTAACTTTCCAATTTATATTCCTTAAATCCATTCGTTAAATACTTAATGCTATCAGTGTCCAGGGAACTCTCGGAGAAAATAAAAGTGCGGTTTTTCAGAATCCGACAGCTTTTACATACACTTATTTTCCCCCTGGATCACTAATACGAACTCGGAAATCCGTTATGAATGCTTCTATATAGTGTCGTCTCATATTATTATATACTCCCACCAAAACACTATTCATTCTGTATTCTTTACTTGTTCTCTTAGGGTGGTACAATTGTCTGTATTCTCTTTCGATCGTTCCTTATCCTTTTTACGGAACTACTGGATTAATCGTTACCGATCTGGATGACATGAGAATATTCTCCTGCTTGAAATTGCCATATCTTATTCCTTTAGAAGATAGATTATTCTTACCTATGTTGTTACCCTTTAGCATTCTTCAAGACATAGAAATAATAAAGTCGAATTCCATTCATTCTTTCCAAATATCAATTATTACATTGTAGCCATAACCACTCCTCAGTGGTTTCCTACCTTCATTCTTAAATCAAATATAATAACATCCCAAAATATCAAATCCTCAAAGTTAATATCTCAATTCTTGGATTATAATAATATTTAATCCACTGTCCGGTCAAATATTAAACCGAAAAGAATTTGGAATTTCTGAATTCCAATCGTCTCTGCATTCACTTATTTCCTCCGCGTATTACTAATATGACTTCGAAACATCCATATCACGTCCCGTACATAGGGTGGAGTGAAAAGTTTTCCAACTTACAAAATCACTATTCATCCACCAAATTACTATGCACGTACAGGAAACACTATGCACGTACGGGAAATACTATGCACGTACGGGAAATACTATGCACGTATGGGGAACACTATGCACGTACTCATTTCCCTTCAAGGATCCATTAGCTCCTTCCTGGATAGTAGATTATTCTTATCTAGGTCCTCAACCATCGAATTACTCTATTCTGACAATATACCAATGCATCAGGATCATTGTCCAAAGCAATATCCATTCATTACAATCATTGTTCTTTGAAACCACCATTCATTAGAGCTGGTGACCTTGTTGTCGGAATCATTGTTCCTCATTTTATCATTACTTAATAAAAAGTTTTAATTATATCCAAAATTTGGGGTTCTTACAAACAGTCTTGGTATTGGACTTTGAAATGTAGTAAATAGTTGTTTGAGATGTATATTTCTTATGATTTAGTGACCGTGTTCTCTGAATTGTATATGCTCTGTTCTTGGATTAAGAGGACTTGTTTATGAACTTTGTGTCATAATTGTGATACCTGTGAGTTATTTGTTATCGTGATAACATGATTAAATGTCTCTATCTTGTATTGTTTTTCAACTCATGGAGTGGTATATGTTTCAGTCATGGCATTGTTTGATTGTAGTGTAGAGTCTTGTGACTCTGTTCTTGATGAGAACTTCTCCTCTGGTTGTTCTTAGTGAACTCTCTATGGACTTAAGTGCATTCTTATGATGAATGTGATACCTTTATGTCTTGTATCTATGCTCAATTAGTTCAATTCTATGCTGCTAGTTAGGATTGGAGTAAATTAGTTCCTCTATTCAATTCTAGTTATGATACTTCTAGAAGCTGCTGAATTCTGTGCTTCTTGATTTTTTTGAGCAGTGTGCACTGTGTCCTTGTGCCAGAGATATTTTGAATGATTCATATGATTTAAATGCTAATTGATATTTAAATCTCTATGGTATATGTTGTGCAGTTTATATATTTACATATATGTCTCTTAGTGCTTTGAGTGTGAGATACTTCTATGTGCATGCCCTGCAGTGTAGAGTTATTCAATTTTTGTTACAAATTGAACTGTGTGCATTAATTATACATGTGTTGTGTTATATGCATATAATTGTTTAAGGTTTGCTTTGCCTCAATACTTGCACTCCAGCTACTTTGAAATGACCTTATTGGATTACTTTTGTATTTGTTTAGCTACTTTGCAGTGCCTAATTTCTTTCCCTCCAATTTGCATTAAATGCATTTACTATTTTAATTCATGGTTTGTATTTTCTGCTGGATTTTGATAGTTATATAACTGACAGATATTGTGATAAGCAGCCATACCTCTTTGATAGACTGATGTGATTGTTGTACTATCCTGATTTTCTTTACTGTTTCTGCACTGTGTCAGCACTGTTTATAGTACTCTGTCTGCACATTCTTGTACCTTCATGTACTATTTGGTACTGTAATTTACTGTTCACATATTTAATTTTTGGATGTTTTACTACTATTTAAGGACATGTTAGTGCCGTGCATTTACTTGCATTCTCTGTGTCTTCTCTACTTGTCTTCCTGCATTCATTTCTTGCTATAAATACCATGGGTGATAGCCAAGTAGACACCACACTCAATCTCTTTAGCTCTTCTCCTTCTGTACCTTCCGCTTATCCACCTATTAAGATTAGGAAGAGAAGAACCAAGCTCTCTAACCCTAAGTTTGTTTCTTTATCTACCTTAAACAGATCTACTAAACCCAAAATGATACCAGATTGTCTTATTCAGTTGTCTAGGGATTCTGAGTTGCTTGCTAAGTTCAAACATGCTAAGTGGGATATTTTGTTGTCTTTTCCTACTAGGAAGGTCTGTACCAACCTTGTCTCTGAGTTTTATTGTAACATGGGGGTTGGGAATGGGGCTAATGGGGTACATTACATAACTTCTGTGATCAATGGCACTCCAATGCTACTTGACCATATGATTTTGGGTAAAGTACTCAACATTTACCCTGCTGCTATGTGTCATAGTCCTGTTGACATCACCAAAACTTTTGTTTTTAACCCTGAAGAGAAAAACTGTTTTTATCTGTTTTCTGTGGTGGTGATGTTCCTGCAAATGTTTTTTAATCTCCAAATGACTTAAACTATGAGAATTTTACCCCTATTTACCAAACCTTGGCTTTGATCATTAGGGCAAACTATTTTCCTGCTCAAACTGGCAAAATTGTGTCCTTTACTGAAATGAAGCTTATGTATAAGCTTGTCAGTCAAAGGATTGATTTCAACTTAGCCTACATGATCATTACCAAGACGATTTCTGCTACAAAACAAGGGTATATGCTTTATGGTTTACTGCTAACTCAGGTTTTTGAACATTTTCACTTTGACACTAGCATCCCTCATTTCTTCCATGTCTCAAATACTATCTCAGATAGGTATGCTAGGGTAGTTATGCCTTTTAGAGAACCTAATGATGTTGTGGTCATTGGTATGCTTGTGAATGCTCATGTCTTGCCTTTTAATGCTCCTGTCTTGCCTATTAATGCTCATGTCTTGCATGATAATGCTCCTGCTATGCCTGTTAATGCTCCTGCTATGCCTGTTGTTGCTCCTGTTATGCCTGCTGTATCTGCTCCTGTTAATGTGCCTGTTGTGAATGCTTCTGTGCCTCCTGCAAATTCTTTTTCCAATCATCATGCTCAATTGCTTGCTTCATTTACTGTCTTGGTTAAGCTGTCATCTCAAGTTGATGAACTTGACACTGAGTTCAAGGAATTGAAAGCTCAGTTTGATGGTTTAAGTGAGAAGTATACTCAGTTGTTGGAAAAGATGGACATTTTGATGACAGTGTTGGGTACTGTGATTGGGAGAGTTACAGTTCTTGAGAATAATCTCTCACAAGTTGTTCAGTTTCAGATTCAGATGAACTCTCCTCCTCAACAGTATTGAGTCTATTGACACTAACATTGAAGATGTTGTTGCAAAAGAAAATGAGGATGAGAAAGGGAATGATCCAGGACTTGATGTTGAGATTAGTGATGCTATGATAGATGTTGTAGTCAACTTTGATTCTTACAATCAAGTTGATTGAATTGTGTGTTTTATGATTGTGTTTCATGCTTGATAACTTTTGCTTGTATTTGCACTATCTGTTGAGTGCTTATCTAATCAAGCTTTTATCTAAGTTATTTATGTATGCTGTTGGGTGCCATTACTAAAATGGTTATGATGTAGTTCCTTGTTCTAGTTGAATGAATGAATGATGTACTCTGCTTTTGTTTTTAAAGATTGTATGCCTTTATAATGTTACATTAATTCATTTGTATTTACATATAAGCATTGCACAAACAAGGACACTTGGACCTCTTATACTGCTGATTCCATGGACTGTCTGGATTCCCCTAAGAGAATCCTTAATCTGAACCCAGGATGAACCGGTCACCCTTAGAATTCATGCATTGTGCATTTGATTTTTGCTAACCTTGCAAGTTCTTGAGATAGTGAATATCTCTTTGGATTAACTGTATTTCCTAAGGTTGGGTGAGATGCCAGATGATGCCAATCTCTGTGTCTCATTTATTTGATCTAAAGAGAGACTGCTGATGGTTTTCCATACTTGCAAAAGAACCATTACTAACTTGGTTTTCTTTGTCTGTTTGCAGGTACTCCCCTCCCTAGGGGTGGCTAAGTGATGTCAAATTATTCCACAATCGACATGAATTAGCTCTGATTAAATTTTATTAGACTAATAGCCACTATAATCTCTTCATTATCAATACTAACTGTTTTATTTTTGGTTATCTGTTTTGCAGGTCCCCTCTTGAAAAAGGGGGTGGCTAATGATGCTAAAAGTCAGTCACTATTGTTATGAACTAGCTATGATTTAATAATATCACTCAGCTGATAGCCACATATTTGCTTAAATTTCTTAAATGAAATCCTTTAGCCTATATGACCACTATAATTCTCTTATCTTTGATAAGATCATATCTGCACTTGACCTTAGCTTTTTGTGTCTTAGTGGTGTTTTTGCAGTTTTGCATTGCTGGAGTGTGCCTTGGATTTGAGCATGCCTGGTCATGGCTCTCCACTGCACAAGAACACTGTATGCACTTTCTTATTCTATGCACTTTAATTTTTATTATTCATTTATGGGAAGTTACTAAAAGTTTGCCTTATAGTGAGCAATGATGAGCCTTTTCTGAGCTCCGCCTTTCCCCTCCCCTCACAAACTGCATGCTTTGGACACTCACACACAACAATGTTGTTCCTAAATGACTTGAATTATTTGGTTCTAATGTCACAATCTATTTTGCAGGACATAAAAAGCCATCTCCATTCAACTAACTCAAATATTTCTACGAATTGCAAATCTTTACTTAGCTAGTTTTTGAATTCCTAGTACTCGAATTCATTCTTTTGTGTAGTATTCTTTTGTAGAATTACTTTAACACTTATTGCAGGTTTCATTTTGTATAGTTTTTAAACTATACATTCGGTTTTGATATTGCTTGTGGATGTTTGTATGGCTTGTAAACTATACACTCGGTTTGGTTTTATAGTTTATATATATGCATGTGATTAATTTCCTTCTGTTATAAGAATCAAGTAGATTATTTGCAAATTGCACGAAAAGAAAATGGTTCCAAAAGAAGTTCTTAGAAAATTGATTCCGTTTTCTTCACTAATGATTTCATCAACAATTTTGCAGAAATGGACTAAGGAAATTGAAGCTTTAGAATTGTGCAAAAATTCGAATATACATTTAAAATTGATCCTCTAAGATCAAATATATATAAAACCCCCAAGGTCCACACTCACAAATGGAAGATGGATACGGGACCTATCAGTTTTGCAAGACGAATTCAACAAGTTGTATTTTATTTCTTGTAAATGGGAGATAATTTATGTATTTGTAGGCTAGACTTAACAAATATGTAATTAATTTAAGACCAGTCCCATATGTGAAGATTTGGGAAGATCGACTAGTTCGGAGTAATAAGGAGTTGGTGGTGATTATTTGTAATAATTAGCTTTTTCTAATTCTCTCTCCTTGGTTCCTCGATATTAATTTCACTTTTTGGCATTATGTCAAAAAGGGGAAGAGAATATTCTAAAGGAAGTTCAAAGGGAAGAGAATATAAATCTCTAGGGGAAGAGAATATTAGAATGAAAATTATTGTTGTGCTCGTACTAACTCTGTTTTTGCAGAAAAGACGGCGTTGGAATTTTGTGATAAGTACCGACACTTATCACAAGGGGTAAAATTCTAACTCAACTCTTTGTGTGCTTGAATGCTTGTATGTGATGGTGTGCATATATTTAGGGGAAGTGACCCCAAATTTTTATTTTGTATCATGCATACACTTAGGGGAAGTAGATCGCACACACTTATTTCATTTTCATGATTAGTTTTGTCAAATACCGAAAAGGGGAAGATTGACAGGGTCAGTGCTTTCGTTCTTAGGTTTTGGAATTTGTCAAAATAAAAGTGAAATTAAATTAGATTTAAGATTCCACTTAGAAACCTCCCTAGGAGACGACATTTTCTAGTATCAAGTCAAACTGGTCAAACCTGAGCCAAAATCGTTTTCTGACATCTTTTCGACATCTACTTAGGATGAGAATATCATTTTAAATGGTGTTTTATATCCTAGGTTATTTATGTCAAAAGATTTAGGCATCGACTAAAGGCTCGTATATCGAGAATTTTCAGACACTGCTTTTACGAACCAAAATTGCCCAAATTATTTAAAAGCGTGTTGTTCTTAAATGTTTTACTCTCAAATATTCTTGATATATTTTTTAATATTTATATTTAATTTGCATTGCCAAAAGCCATGCCAAAAGACCCTAAATAGATTTTATTCCGAAAAACCCATAAATCTTTTTTTATTCGGATAAAATCTTTTTAAATTCGAACTTAAATATTCCTTGGACCTCATAGTCATTATTTTACTTGGAATATTATGTTTGAATATTTTTCAAGTCAAAACTTTTATCTAAGTTGTCGGTAAAGACAAATAAATTTTTCGGTCGCTCCTGAAGGCCTTTTAAACATTCAAAAAATTCGTAAAATTACTTCCACATATCTTTTTGACTTGAAACCTTGGATATGTCCTTAGTTTCTCCTTAGGACATTTTAGAATAAGTTTCGGAAATTTTGGATGACTTTTTTCCGGGACTCCTTAAATCGATACGTAATTGATTTAATGATCCCTTAAAAGTCATAGAAGGTCAACTCATTTCAAGATGAAATTTTGACCATAATCCTTTGGGCACATTTCTAGGGGATTCCCAAAATTTCATAATTTTTCAATGATTTTTCAATTTATTACGATTAAACCCATTTCGGCTTGTCGGTACGCGCTTTTTTCGAATTTTGTGCTTTCCATAAATGGTAAAAACGTGTGGGCACACTTTTCCATGCATTTTTGAATTATATGACAGCTGCTAGGACACAAGGAATGTTCCCCCACACCTTCCTTGATTTATGTGCATTTATCCCATTTATTTTAATCCAAAAACCCTACTAAACCTTCTATATATACCCCCACTTTCACACATTTTCGCCCAAGCCTCCAACAGCCTAAAAGAGCTGAAGAAACACTCCTAGAAACACTCTCTCTACTGCATAAAAAGCTCAAAAACGTTTCATGAGTTCAAGCCAAAAACATTTCATTCTTTTGCTCCATTTTGGCTAGTTTTCTTCATCTATTCTTGCTCTCCTCAACACACCTTTGTTCACCAATCTTTTTATGGTCTTTGGACCTTGTTTTTGCAGTTTCTTGGTGACCTTTTAAGCCTCTAAAAGTCGGCCCCCAAGCCCCATATTCCGGCCATTTTCTGGGACTTTTTCGGCGACTATTTTGGTGTGTTTTGACTTCGATCCTAGCTTATTATCTTGTAGCTTTCTCTTTAATTTTAAGGGGAGCTTGAGCCTTTGGAAGGTCAAGATATATAAGTTAGTTACTTGCTTAAATATTGTATATTTGTGTTCATTATTGTTGGATCTATCTGTGACACCCCCCAAATCCGGGGTCAGAAGATTTGGTTGTCACGCAAAAATCCTCAAAATAAAACATCTGCTTAATAATAATCATTCACTTGTGATTGTCCAACACTGGAAATATAACATCTGTGACCCCAACATACCAAGATCTTTTATGGTTATAGGGCTAGAAACAAGAATCCAAATTCCATTAAATAGAAAGTATTCCTTCTTTACAACATTCTCTTTGATCAAACCTTAAACCACTGGTGTAACTTCGATAAGAAGTACGCCAGGCCAACTAGACTATTACATAATAATAATAAATATTAGAACTCAATTATATAAAATAGATCTTACACTAAATGCAGACATCCTGAGCCAAGTCATCTTCGAAATAGCATCACGCCTCTTCTCTTTCTGAACTGTGCGGATAAGTCTCGCCAAACTACCTTACTGAAATGTTAGAATTTACAACAGCAAGTATGAGCGAAAGAAATGCTCAGCAAGCGTATAAAAATTTTGATACAAAAACCAGGATAAGTGGGGCATAAAATCAACTGAAATGTAAAACAGTTTATAGAGAAAACTGAATCAACAACTGTGATATAATTCAACTGTAACGGAAATCATTTGGCATGTCATAAAAATGAATCATCTGCCAATTCACAATATATAATAGCCATTCGGGCGATATGGATTGGATACACTTTACTGAAACACCATTGCCTCCTGATCAGGTTCAAAAACAATGGGACCCTTTATACTCCACTGGTACAGCTATACCCGTGTGTATAATCCGGATTTCATGAGGGTACCAAAATAGGCAAGTAATGTTAGCCTATAGGAAGATGGAATGGTTACCATATCCTCCTTAAATATTGCTGGACCATGACAGCAATCATGGCCTCCTACGCTTTACCATTTTCCAATCCAATAGAGCAATTTCCGAATTCAACAGGAAATGCTTAGTTTCACATACAATTCACATCCCTATTATTTACTACGATAATAAGGATATGAAGAGTTTATCTTAAACAATTCCCCACATCAAGGGTACCAATATCAAGTAACTTTGTTCGCACAAAAATATTTAAGAATCACAAATAGCTCTGAACAATAACCATTTGTCATGATGTGAATCAATGAAACATAAAATAAAAGTGTTTAAGATGATCAAGAAAATACTTGCCTCAGATCCTTAGCTAATACGTAGCACCGAAGTAATACAACTATCTTCTTCTATTTTACGGCATCAAAATCTTCTATTTCAATCATTCGTTGGTTTGACGCTCTTGCGATTGTCACGAGTCTGATCCGCTGACATCGAGCCCGCACGTCTACTTCTATAGTCAAACATAAGCTAGTACTTCAGTCTTCAGACGAAAATTCTGACATTCTATAAACCCTTGCAAATTTACTTCGAATGTATTAACAATGCTTACCAATATCTACGACGGAAGAAAATAATTGGAAATATCCCCTTTGAACATAGGCATTTTCCCGGTGTTAAGACACCTCACAATAAATCCAACAATCCACAAATAATACTGTATCCATCTCCACCATTTTCATAACCCACAAAGAATACCACATCTATCTCCAACCCTCTTCATTATATCTCCGCTGACAAACCTAAGTCAATACTTACCAATTAATCCTCGATAAAGAAATAGAAATATAATTACAACGCTTAACCCTCGAAGTAAACACTTCGATAATTCACATCGCACGTAAAGAGACTAATAGGTAGATCACATAATCACATAGCACGTTGATCAGATCATAAAAAGATTTTATCCAATATTTTTAAAACAAAAAACGGGTCAAAACCCTAATTATCGGATATAACCGACTCAATAGAAAGGTTTGGTAAAAAGTCGATCCAAATTTAAAAGTTGAATTTTAACTTAAACTATTTTATTAGAACCGGGTCATTTTTCTAATTCCAGAAATACTTTTCTCGTTGAAAACGGACAAACGGTTTAATTAATACGCAATTAATAAGAATAATTCAATTAATAATTAAATTAATTGAATATTCAAATTAATTATTTATTAATCAACTCATAAAAAAATAAATCTAAGAATTTTAAAAATATTTTTATCACTCCCGGATTATTTTTAGAATTTTAAAACAATTTTATTTCAAATAAAGAAATAAATATTAAAGGTAAAATAATATTTATAAAATAAATAAATTATTTTATTTTCCAAAATAATTAAATTTGATTATTTCTCATCATATTTAAATAATATTTAAATAATTAAATTAATTGATTATTATTAATTAATAAATCAATTTAAATTAATTAAGATATTAGCTAAATAGATTTAAAATAATCAAATAAATAAGTTTCGAATTAAAAATAATTTATTAAATTTTTAAAACTATTTTTCGAAATTAAAAATAAGATTTCGAAATTTAAAAATAATTTTTCGAATTTTTAAAAGTATTTTTCGAATTTATAAAAATAAAATTCGAATTTATAAATAATTTTGAAAAATAATTTTCCAAAACCATTTTTCAGAATTGGATTTCAGATTTTAAGGATCAAACAGGTACTATTCATCACCCTCCTCACTTGAATGCTCCAAGAACACCACCTCCATCAATGGAGGTTGCCCAGTTCCGGTTACCGGAACAAAATTTCCGGTTACCGGAACAAAATTTCCGGCGAACTCCGACGACCTAAAAAACGTACCATTCGTTAGGTTTTTAATACCAAACACACTCCAAATCAAGTTCTAAACACAACCGTAACATTCAATCAAACCCAAAATCAACCAAATCAAAAATCCGGCCAAAAATCAAACTAACTCCGGCCAAAAACTCGGAATCGGTTAAAACTCAACCAAACTTAACGTTCTATACATCAAAACGAAGCTTAAGCTATAACAAATCTAATAGCAACAACCAATTACATGAATAATAACACATAAATACGGTACAATTGATTTTATAAACTAACAAAAACTCTTAACTCGGTTTGCACTAAATCGAATATAAACATAGTAATTAGATACTCAAATTGACTTTAAATCATCATAGAAAGCTAATGGAATCATCAAAATAACTGGAAAATCACTCAATCAAAAAGCCCCAAATTAGGCTCAAGAACCCTAATTTTCGAATTGATTAAACTAGCAATAGAACAATGAAATTGAACATATAATTGAACTCCTGGAATCAATATGAAGCTATACAAACCATCAATTAAACCGGAAAATCAAAGAATAAAAAAGCCCCAAATTTTATGAAGAACCCTAATTTGCAGATTCAAAAGAAAATTCATATAAAATCGGAAAGTTACCCAACACGAAAACGGATTGTAGATTATGAAACTAGATATCAAGAGCTTCGATTTGAGCATAAGAACACCAAAATCCGATATCAATAACACCTTCAAATTTGGATTTGATCCTCAAGAACATGAGAGAGAAAAATATATTTTTATATTTATTTATATGTAAAAAAAATCTGATTTTATGAATTATTAATAAATAAATAAATAATCTGATTCCTATTTATATTAATCGAAAATTAATACCCAAAAATATTTTTAACCCCTAATTAAAATTATTAAGCCTTAAAAATAATTTTTATGGGATAAAAATGTAAAATTTTTATTTTTAAACAAATATAATATAAATATCAAAATTTCCCAAAAATCATGAATATTACAAAATTACAAAATAATGCATTTTTAAATATCCTATCATTGTATAAAAATAATTTTATCAAAAACAAGGCCTCTAATTCAGAACAGGGGCTGGGTCCGGAAATTAAAATGCGAAATAACTGTATTCTAAAAATATAAAAATTACAGAGAAATAGAATAAAATATTCTATGCTACACAGAAGTCATATAACACGTATGAGATAATTTTCCTATTTAATAAAAATTATAACGCGTTTAATTGCATTATAAATAAACTAACACATAGTAAATTAAACTAAAAATATATTTTAATATAATAAATTACACATAATTTTTCATGATTGGTCAAAAATATAAAATACAAATATTTCAAATATTTTCATAATGCACCCAAGTATTAATAGGGCACGGATAAGATACCGGGTAAAATTTTAGTACGAGAAAATATAGTTTTGATCATTAAAATTCTAAAATAATCTCAAGTTTCCAAAAATGTGAAAATACTAAATTTTAAACATTTTAATAATTTATACAAATAAAACTTTTGTACACGGGTAGAATATCGGGTATAATTTTTGTACCAATAAAATACCAACTCGATCCATAAAATTTTAAAACAAACTTAGTTTATCACTTTTGATAAAAATATAAATTTTTAATAAAATATTTTTTTTTCTAACACAGACAGTACCAAATACAGTCTATCCGAATAACCTATTAACAATTAAACACGTAACTGCATTCAAATTAAAATTAAATATTCGAAATCTTATTATTCCTTTATGAAAAATCGATAAAATATTTAAATAACAATAATAATAAATCCGAAAAAAAAATCGGGATTGTTACACTATCTACTTATACATTTATATTTAAGCATCCTTGCACTTGGTCACGTATATACACTTGTTCTTGAAGTTTATTCGTGTAGTGTATATTTGTGCGAGTTATAAGTTGATAAAAGAAGCATTTAAAAGATTATCCAAAGCTTCTTGGTAAGTCCTTGATATACCTACTTATTTTGGGTGAAGACAAGGCCATTTAACCATCTTTTGGTTTTGGTTTACAAAGTTATAATCTTGTTTACCTTAAGTGGTTTAAACTTGATTTTTAAGTAACCAAAAGATAAGGTTTCATTTTGTTCTTGTTCATCCTAGTCCTGATCTTTAACTTCCTTAAAATATTTAACAAGGGACATAAAGGAACAAAACCAAGTGAACTTGTGTTTCCATAAGTTGCACCATTCGGCCCCTTTCTTTATACCATTCGGGCGAAGCCTTTTTTAAGGCCTTTTTATTTTTTTGTTCTTTTCTTGCTTGCTTGTTTGCTTGTGTGCTCTTACGTGTTTAATTTTTTCGCACTAATTTTAACGCATAATAGCGGCCCTCGTTTTATCCTATAGATAAGCGAGTTACATTTTCGTACGTCTGAGTTGTGTTGTGATTAATTGTTGTGTGCTTGCATTCACGTTTAATTTATTGTCTTGCATATTTTTCCTTCGTCCTCGCACTTGCGAGTTGAATATTTTTCTTTGGTCCTCGCTCTTGCGAGTTGAATATATTATTATATATATAAATTAATCACCACTTGCACACACCACTAAAGTACGTTGTTTTTTCGTTTGGCAACATGAAGAGCTCGACTTTAACTAATAACGAATCAATTATTTTAACGCGTAATAGCGTCCCCGTGGCTAGTACCGTAACATACTAGTTTTTCACGTACTTAATATATCTCTCTCTTATATCGGTTGTTGGTTAGACTTGTATTCTAATCTTTGCAGTGAGGTGACTCTTGTTCTAAGACCCAAGTCTTAGGTGTACTAATCGGGGAGTTAGTAGCCTTCGCACCATGAAGAAAAGGGAAGACCCAAGACCTAAGATCTAAGATCCAAGACCGGCAAAGTTGTAGAAGCACATAGTCTTGTAAAAGGTTTGCGGGCATCGCGAACCAGGATAAAATCGACCGTGTTATTTTCTTTTCTCTTTGGCTTACTTCCGCACTCGATTTACTTGCTTACAAGTAACGAATTTTTAAAAGAGGAAATAAACTTCGAAAAAGCCAAGCTCTAATTTTTAAAAGGTGATAAGCTATTCAACCCCCCCTTCTAGCTTATCTAACCCATATACGGGACCTATCAATATTGTATTTATTTATATAAATATATATTTATTTATAATCCGATTAATGATCCGCTTTTAAAGCCGCTTAAGTGCTAGAAGGTCATCACACCGCTTAGGTCCGATTTGCGCTTTTTACAACACTGTCTATAACTGTTGTGTTTTTCCGTTTCTGATTTTTCACATTTTTAGGTGTTTTTCACTTTTATATCTTTACTTACTAACAATTGTGATAAAACGATATAAATTTATAAATGTTGACATAAAATATGAGAGAAAATTTTCATAGAAATTAGTTCTAACCAATCATATTCTACTGTGTTTTCATATTTTTTTCCTAGTTTTTTTTGGGATATTCCATTTGGTACCATTGTACTTTTGGCTTTTCCAAATGGTACTCCCTCTGTCTCATATTTCTTTTCCCATTCATCATTATCACGCATGCCAATGCACATTTTTAATCGTTAATATCTTTAATTTCGTTTTAGTACTAAATATAAAAATTTAACTGTATTAAAGTACTCATAAATACGAATCCAACAAGATCACTCATGACTATATTTGATCTTATAAATTATGCGTAAATTAGTAGTCAATCGCTTACAATGAACAGTGTAAAAAGTCAAAATGGGCAAAGAATAAAGAGACGGAGGGAGTACCACTCAATGTTTTTGACTTTCAAATGGTACACCTAAACTTTTGACTTCAACCATCCAATAGCACTCTGTTTTAAAAACGTTATACAAACGTTATTAATTTAACAATTAAATAAATGAAAATTAAATAAAATACTAATTAAACCAATTACTCGGGTCATTAGTCGGGTATTACCATTCCAAACATACAAAATACGCAGAACTCAGAAGATTATGGCGAATTTGGGCGATTTGGACGAAGGTGGGAGGGGAATGAACGGAGAGGGGTGTGGGGAGGAGATTGAAATGGGAAGAAGGGGATGGAGGTGCGGCTGCGGTTGGTGGTGAAGGCGATGAGAGGGAAGGCTGTGTTGAAGAAGGCGGAGGGGAAGGGGTTAGTGGTGGTGAGGACTGTGAAGGCAGGCGAGGTGAACGGCGGTGGTTGTAGATTTGAGGAGGGTCGAAAGGGAAGAGGTGATTGCGAGTTGAATGAAATGGGTAGTGGTGACGCGGCGGACTTGGTGGGTTGCGGTGGAGTTGTTAGTAGGCGGAAGAGAAGAGGGGGGAGAACCGTTGGTGAAGGAGGTGGGTGGTAATGGCGATGAAAAGAAGGGGAGCTATGGTTGCTGACCGGAGGAAGAAGCCGCAGTGGTGGGTGCCAGGTTGCGAACGGATTAGGAAGGCGCTGAGGAGGATAGGCAAAGTGGGAGGATGTGAATGGAGGAGAAGAAAGAGGTGCAGAAGGGGATTGTTATGCTCTGTTTTGTACTTAACAGTAGGATTAACTTTTGTTTAACGGAGTGATATTGGATGGTTGAATTCAAAAGTTTAGGTGTACCATTTGGAAGCTAAAAACATTGGGTGGTACCGTTTGAAAAAACCAAAAGTACAATTGTACCAAGTGAAATATTCCCTTTTTTTTTAATATAGCTTATAAGCTAACAAGTACTATTCATTCTTAGATAAATTTATTTCAGTGTACGCAAGAATCCAAAAATCCAAAAATTTTGATTTTTAAGTGTTACCTATTTTTTTTCGTCAACAGAGCGTTACGTAATTTAATTTTTTTAGAGAGAAAAGAGCGTTACATATTTTTTTTTTTTACAAAACTGAAATTTTATTTTCGTACACGTACGGGATGGTGCAAGATAGGAGGAAGGATGGTATGGTTGGGTTCGGCCTTGGGAGTTAGTTTGTGGTCTAGTTCAATGAAGCGTGAACCGTTTTAAGTTTGTTTGGGTTAAGATTAAGTGGTTGATTTTAATGGGCTTGGGCCGACAAGAGGTGGTTCAATTTTCTTTTCTTTTCTTTTTTTTTTTTTGAAACCAGGTGGATGAGTGGATCAGTTAATTACAGAGTTATTTTTCACTTTTATTTTGAAACTAGTTGATAAAGCCGCGCTTCGCGGCGGCGTTACAATATTTTTTAAAAAATTCAATACATTTACGTTATATTATAATATTAATATTAAATTTTAGTAATTAAATAATCTTCTCTAATGAATCAATTTCTTTTTAAATACGATTCTTTCGATTGAGCCGCTCTCTCGTTAAAACTGAAATCCCAACTTTTTAACATATATTATAAAAACTTATATAATATTTTTTATCTATAAAATCTAACTGTAAAAATAAAAAAAATTTATGACTTCAGTATCAAATTCTAATAGCTAATACAATCTTTTCTAGCGAGCCGTCTTCCCGTTAAATACGTTTCGAGCCGCTCTTATTTGAAACCGAAATTCTAACTTCATTATATAAAGAGAGTAAATTCCAATTTTTATATTCTTTAAACTTTCTAATATTTATGGAGTTTTAAAAGATGAAAATACATCTTATATTTTCTGTATATTATAGATATTCTTGTATTTATTTACAGTTTCCGCATGGGAATGTCTTTCTGTTATGTTAACATATCAAAAAAAAAAATTAAAATACGAAGACTTTTTGTTAAGGGAATAATATTACATTTATGGATATATTTTTGTAGTGCAAGTATAATTAACTTGTATAAAAAAGTTAAAATAAAGGATTTCTAGGAAAAAAGATGTATAGTTTACAAAATCGTATAAGACGTCTCCACCGTCCTCGTATTTTCTACTTCCAATAAAACATTTTATTTTATGTATTAATTATATATTTATACATCTTTTATACGGTCTTATCTAATGAACCGGTTTCTTGTTAAACACAGTTTTTACTATTGATTCGCTCTCTCGTTAAGACCAAAAACCTAACTTTTACATATATTACTTGTATGATAATATTTATCCATAAAAATCAAATCCTAAAAATAAAACAAAATTTATAACATCATGTGATATTTTAATAGCTAGTACAATCTTTTATAGTGAGCCATCTTTCCGTTAAACACGTTTCGAGCCGCTCTCATTTGGGATCGAAATTCTAACTTCATTACATATAATTGATGATACTTATCTTACACAACAATTTTTTTCCTTGAAATCAAAACCTAAAAAATAGAGTGAATTCCAATTTATACTTTCTCTAGATTTTCTAAAATTTTTGGAGTTTTAGAAAATATTTTCTCTTTATATTATAGATATTCCTGTATTTATTTAGGATTCCTGCATGAGATTGTTCTTTTACTCATTATTCTTTTATTATGTTAACACATCAATTCTTTTCTATTTAAATACGGTGACTTTTTTCATGACAATAGTATTGGATTTATGAATAAATTTTCCTAATTTAAGTATAATTAACTTATATAAAAAATATATAATTTAAGAAGATCGTACTTTCTATAAAATATTTAATTATATGTTTGCTCTATATATTCAAACACTTATTCTAGTTCTAGTAGAACTTTTATTTATATAATTTTTCTATAAATTCGAATTCTTATTTTCTATAAATTCGAACTCCTATTCTACTTCCAATAGAACTTTTAATCGTATGCCTTATAAATACTTATTATATTTCCAATAGAACTTCTAATCATATGTCTTCCCTATAAATTCGAACTCTTCTCCTTTATAAATTCAAACACCTATTCTACTTCAAATATGGTAATTGATATTTTTATATTTATTAGTGTTTAAAATTCTAGAAAATTAGAAAAATCGATTGAGACGATATTAGAGCGCCACCTAAACTTCCGCTATCCTCCTTTATATATATATATATATATATATATATATTGATTAGGTTATTTTATTAATTTCCTAAAATTTTATGCATATTTCTGTATCCTCTGAGAATATTTGGCTCAAATTTATTAAAATATGTGTTTTTAGAAAATTTCTATTATTACATATAAAAGTTATGTGAAACCCTATTAAACAAATCCAGTAACATTCTACTGATAATAAGATTTTTTATAAATTAATTAAATTCGATAAAATATCAGGCTCTTAGAAAAAAAATTGTAAAAGAAGATGTTATAATATATAATACTGTATAATAATGACTTTGCTGAAGGACCTGTTCCTTTCTATAATATATTTGGCTTATCGAAAAAAAAAATATAATACTGAATAATCTTTTAGTAAAATGTAATTAAATAATTAAATGAATAAATTAAATTAAAACACTTATTTAAACATAATATAAATAAAATATTCAAAATAACATTACAATATTAAAAATAGACATGAAATAAAAACCCTGATAAGCATTTTTTATAATTTAGGAAAAATTTGTCAAAATGTAATCTGATATAATACTAACAAATATTAACATTAAAATTTATCAAATTTAAATTTAGGGAAATAATGAATGAAAATAAATAATTGAAAAAGCATAATGATTTTAAAAAAATAAAATCAGGAATTTATATTACTCTGAAATATAATATAAACTGAAACCATATAAATATGTTAAAAAAAATATATACATTATCATTTATAATCATTATTTAAAAATTGTAATATTAAAATTAAATTGACATTTTATAAAAAATTAAAAATATTGATAAATAAATAAATTAAAAATGCACTTAACCAACTTTTTTTATAAAGTTTCACGTGCTTTGCACTGATATAAAGCTGATACTAAAAATTCTTTCTTTGAATGACAGACTATCATCAATTTGTTTTTTTTTTTGATAATCAAGTTTTATTAATAGGAAACTCCAAGAGGAGATTACATAGGATAGAGACTGTAGCTAGCTAAAGGAAACCTAATATCAATTTGTAATATCATCAATTTGTAATTTCGACTTTCTTCACCGTTTGTGATCAATGGGAGGTGCAACAACTATGTACATGAAGAAATGATCTTCATAACGCTGTCCCGCCTACCCGTTATAAAACTTATGCAATTCAAATCAGTTTTCTAAAAGAAAACCAGCCATTTTACTAAACTACAAAAAACATTACAAAAAATATGGTGTACACATTGATATCCATTATACTCCTCAAAATTCGTATAGGCTTTACATGTACTAAGAACATCTCTCACGCATATAAATTTTTTAATGCTAATATCCTATTTGGCATTGAGTATAATTAGGGGTATAAATGAATCAAACGGTTAGTGAACTATTCGAGCTCAATTCGTAATTTATTCGAATTCGGTTCGGTATTAAACGAGCCGAGCTTAAACTATTCGAATACATTGTCAAGCTGATCTCGAGTTTCAAATTACTCAACTCGTAAGGTTCGCGAGCCTATTCGAACCTTCATTATTTTTAATTTTTATATATTATATATCAATATATTTTTTGATAATTTTTAAACATTTTTTAACAAAATTTATATTTTATCGAAGCGAACTCGAACCGAACCGATCATAATCGAATTTTTGTCAACATGAGGTGAAATCAATTCGAGCTTTCGAGCCGAACTCGAACATATCAAACATTTTATGAGCCGAGGATCGAGCTTGAAATTGAAGGATGGGTCAAACTCGAGCTCGAGCCCGAACTATTTAGTCAAACTCAAATTCGAGCCTAACAATGTTCAGCTTGGCTCGACTCGATTACACCTTTAAGTATAACTAACCAATATGTACAATATAATCAACGAATTTACTTCTTTTGTTCCATTGTTGTTTTTCCATTTGAATTTTTATAATCAATTTGACCTAACTTTGATTTAAAATTAAAAATGATTCGTTCATAATTTTCAAAAACTGAAAAATACGGAGAATTTTTTTAGATAGATTTGATTATATATTATTAAATGCTATATTTTTATAACTTTTTCAAAAAAAATGACCAAAATTTTAAATTCATAAAATAATTGTCAGATTTTATTTCGTCTTTTAAAAGAATAAAGAATGGATTCCGCTAATTATGAACGTGAAAAGTAGCCATTTTTCTAAAAAAGTGGAGACAAAATATAGCTATCCTTTTAAAAAAAGTTTAGCGGGAGCCACTATTTTAAAATGCGGTAACTAAAAGTAGTCATTAATTTACGAACTTGAAAGTTTGGCCACATTTTTTGAATTCGGTGTAAAATACGATCACCATGTTCTGATTTACTCAAATTACTCAATTATTTATAAGGGGTTCATTCAGACAACAAATATAGTCCATCAAATATGGTTGTCTATATTTCATTAATCTATATGATTATAACCTATTATTTAAAGAGTGACACCCAGTGCTATCCCGACTTTTCAATTTTTCACAAGTATAGGTGTCGAACACTAGACACTTGGACATGGTTATTGACACTCAAACACCTATTTTAAGTCAAAAATAAGTATAATTTTCAAAATATTGTCGAATCCGATGCTTGGACACATATCCATATTGGACAATTTTAGCCGAGTCCGGGTAACAAAGATGACACCTAAATGCCACATAGAGTATTTAGTTAAGAATTTTATACCCTTGTAAATGCTCCTACTGCACATTTTTTTTGGCAAGAATGTATTAGACTCTTTAATATGTGAATGCTATCTTTTCTATGTGTGGTTCGTATTTGACTTCTTTTTTGATCAAGTGTTGATGCAGTTTTTTGTGAATGCTGCAATGGCATCCAGTAAACTATTTGGTTGCTCCAGACTCCAAAATCCAAACTTATATGGTATGAGTCTTGTGACTCTTAAATATCATGATAGGCATACACCTCATCAGTTATATAAACCTTTTTCATACATGATGATTCTTGTGGATAGTTGAGTCCAGTTCTGGGACACAATTATTTTTATTAAAATGGTTAATAGTTTGACGCAGAACTAACCTGAATGTGCATTTGTGTGAGTGACGAACTACTATATCATCAATAATATCATACTTCTATATATGCCATATTAATTTGATCAATTGGCAACTGTTGTAGGCACATTTATTCAATTGTTTACACATTAATGTTTAAATTTTTATACAAGAAAAGAAACTGTTAAAAATAAGTTATAGAACTATCCTTAAAATGCACCTTAAAATGCGTGCCGAACACCCCTTGAAAAGTGTAAACAATTGGGTAGGACGAAGGGAGTATTTAAAATGTATGTTATTAGTCCTTTAAGTTTTTATATATTTCATCGGTTAACATGTTATTTGTTTGTAATGTATATTTAATGCTTTTCATTTTTTTCTTCATTTGCTCGTAGTTATACTAGCTACGGTTTGAATGTAAGTGATTATTTAAATATTTTTATCCTTTACCGTTGCAGATGTTGATTTAATTTCTAACAATTTGTCTTGTCAATTAAGAGTGGGTTTCATGATCATGTTATCGATGGGCAAACTTATTTAAATATGTTATTACTCACATTACATTTATACACTTTCTTAGTTTAATTGAAAAACTGTTATTGCATGATGAGAAGGAAGTTAACGGAACACATGTTGATATTAGCAAGTCATCTGATGACTACGAAGTTCCATCTTATTCCGGGTTTAGGAATTAAGATTCTCCTGGAACTTATCAGGAACGTACAGGGAGTCATTTAATCGATTATTTGGAGAACATCGATTCTTTCGATGAGGAGAATCGGAATTGGGACGGTGTGAAAGGTTACACGATCTCGGATTCAGAGGACGATGGTGGATTCTTCTAGATACTTGGGCACTTAGGCATTTGATGTGAAATGTCGACTTTGATATTATTACGACTCATTCACCATTTGACATTATTATGTTTACTTTTTATTAAGATTTAGACTTTGTGATGGTCTATGCACTCCGTGATCGATACATAGTTTACTCGATCACAGATTTTATGATTTGAGATTGATAATTTTTTTTTTGGTGATGTTATATTTACTTTGTTGTGTTAATTCTAGGTAAATACTGATATTTTATGATTCTTTACCTACCATCTAATGTTAGTTACATATATTCTTGTGATGGTCTTGTTTGTTTATTATATACTCCATTCGTTCCCAATTTTTTGTCATGTTTGACTTTTAATGGTCAAATTGATCAAAGTTTGACCAAATATTACATATGTAATATAAATGAAAATTATAATAAAAATTATATCATTAGAAAGTATATTTAATCTATTTTAATATGTATGTTTTAGGTTTTGTAAATTATAAAAGAATAATACGTAAATGTAAGTTAAAGTTTGATCAATTTGACCATAAAAAATCAAATAGGACAAAAGATTTGGGACAGAGGGAGTATGTATATATGGAATCTGGCAACTACAATAAACCTCGTAAATTATTTTTGGGTAAATTAATAATCTCTCTAAGTTAATAATTTTTCGGTCCCAACTTGGGTCAACTCAAAAAATGATCGATTTTCGATAAAATAATAAAATGAGTTTATTTTGGAAAATCCTGTATAAATATATGGTCCCAATAATATTATAAATTAATAATTCTCCTATCTATACTATACTATAATAAGCGAAAGGGAGTATAATTTGTAGTTTGGCTACCCCCTATTTTGGTTCCTCATTTTTGGTTATCCCCCATTATCCCCCATTCACAACGGTTAGATCTTCAACTCAAATAGATCATGACAGTTAGATACAACAATACTAAAAGTTCAAGATCTAAGGTTCGAATCCAACCAACAACATTTTAATATAAAATTAATACTAGATTATGTTATATAGAAAGGTTGAAGGTTCGATTCCCACCAACAACATATTAATTTAGATTTAATACTAAAAATTATTTCGGGCTTGCTTTTCCTGAGGTTGTGTACTTTTTCTTGAAATTTAAATCTACGTAAAACATATTCCTAACCATTGTTGTTGCATCCAGGAACTTGGGTGTGGTGTTTTCTTATTGCATCAAAAAGTGATAAAATGTTTTTATGCTTTAAGTGCTTTTACGTGTAAAATCTCCAAATGTGTTGTTTCGTCTTCAATATAATTCAACATTATTTTCAATGATGGTGTTTGCAATCTCTTCTGTACTCTAGACCTTTGAACATGATTCATTTTCATTTGAATAATCTAACAGGCTATTGACATCCATTTTATTACGATAATCTAGATCATTGATCATCACCTTAAGTTCATGAATGTCTTCTTCAGGAGTTATGTTCATTTATGTTACTTGAAGCTCATCTATCAAACTCATCTATCGATATCAAACTCATCTATCGAACGAATTTTGCGGTGTTGAAATTAAAAGTCATATGATTTATATTTTAATTTTTATGATTAAAAGTTAAATTAAGAATTAATTTTGTTTGTTACTGAATATTTTTTATAAATTAATAATTATTAATTTATCGATTAATTAATACCTCTGTAAATTAAAAAAAAATTTATCTGGTCCCAAATATGTTAATTTATAGAGGTTTTGGTGTAGAAAGTTGAAGATGCTTCCTTCTCCTAACAAAGATTTGTCAGCTTATCGAGTTTCACTAGGTTAGGTTACGATTCTGTTTCCAATGACGACAATGTTCTTAGGATTGGGTTTAAAAGTCATCCAGCAATAGTAAGGCTAGATTATCAAATGTTGTCCTTGCTAAACCTGAGATTTTGTATTTGACTTTGAGAAGTATATGGCCAAGAAATATTGGCGTTTGATTTGCGTAAGGAGGTGTCTCGATGATATCCGATTCCCCACTATGCCATGTTAAATATTTTGGATTTTTGGTTAGATTGAATTCGAATTTAACGTCAATCGAATTTAGCCTTGTTTTCTTCCTTGTTTTCTTGTAGGGGTTCTTAAATTCGGTGATGGATCTGCTTTTAATCTATTTGTGTTGAACGACGTTCGTGGCAAGATGTCTTGAACAAAATTGTTCAATTTAGAGGGTAATACAGTTAAACCTCGATAAATGAATACGCTCGGAACCGGAAAATTTTATTCATTAATCGAGATTATTCATTCATCGAGGTCTAAAATACACTGTTTCTATTATGTCGGGACCCAAAAAAATTATTCATTTGATGAGGTTATTCGTTTTTCGAATATTCATTTATCGAGGTTATTCATTTATCGAGATTTTACTGTATGAAGATAGCATGGGTTGCTCGATATCGGGGCATTACGGAGTTTCTTGTACAAAGTGCTGATAATCCATTCAACTATATTCATGACTATAAAACGAGAGAGACAGGGAGAGACTAAGAAGGGTGTTCTTCAATTATGTGTTGGTGGATTGAGCCCGATTATCAAAGTACATTGAGAGTCTTGTCTCCCAAAACGGGTTAAACTATAAGATGAAAGCAGTAAGTAACTATAGTAGCAAGACTGCTCATAAAATCTTCTGAATTTAGTTATCAACTTATCATTAAATGTAGCCACATTATTATTAATGTACTTAGTAGTCACATTATTATTAATAATTACCACTTGCTTAAAACTTTTTATTAATGTACTTGGTATGCTAAAGGAGCTTTTGGATGGTTATGCAATACACAAGTGACAAGATATGGATCGTTCTAAAGTTGTACATTTTAACATTTAAGCAAGGGTAACTTGCTGCATTTTTCTCATTGCTATTCTCGATCTCCTCGTTCTCTAGCCTACTGATTTATTTATTTTTTCTTCAAAATATCTAGTGATAAATATATATACTTAGAAGTAAGATTATAGATGTCTCAAGTGTGTTACATCTGTTGTTTGTATTATCATTATAAATGTGTTCTGGCCGACTCACTGACTAATTTGACAATTTCGGTACTCAATTTTGAAGATCTGTTTAGATTTGCCTTGCATACCTACGTTCACACATATGTAGGTAATTTCACATTGCTGGATGCTGAAAAACACAGAGCATCTCATAAATTTAAGAAAATTATGAAAATAGCTTCTGGATTATAAATTATATATCAGCATAGAACAAAGGAATTCTTA
Organism: Saposhnikovia divaricata; assembly: GCA_036435485.1. Taxonomy (NCBI): domain Eukaryota; kingdom Viridiplantae; phylum Streptophyta; class Magnoliopsida; order Apiales; family Apiaceae; genus Saposhnikovia; species Saposhnikovia divaricata. Next base: position 127,460,227 of record CM071595.1, read on the forward strand.
ACATAGGAAGGCTAATGGCACCACTCTATGACATGTATCATTAAGCAGGAATGATAATAGTCGAACTGTTCTTGGCGCACTAACTTGTATAGTGATTAATGCCAACAAAATCCAAGGTACCCGTGGTAGGAGTGGACTCATCCTGGAAAATTTAGGTAATTGCTTCTAACTCTGATTCTCGACATCTCGTTAAGCTTGGATAATCCCAAAAAATGAAGGGCAAACAAACCATCATGTTGTGTAGAAATTTCAAAATGAGCATATTATGGTATTAGAACAAAATGAATATTTAGAATATAGTAGAAGTGTAGATGCACACCAAAATTATGAAATGCTATACCTACCTACTTATTCATGTTTTTCCTAAAGACATAGAAGATGGAATAATTTGGTTGAAAACTTACTAGTAGTAAAACACTACAAGTCTCAGATTACTCAACTACTGTCAAATACATTCAACAGTATGCATGCATTTAGGATATAGTAATTGTGGTCTGCTATATCATTATACGTGTTGTCCACCTTCTGTATTTGTTTTTTGTAAACATCCAAGACAGTTGCACGAGTAACAAGAGTCTTGTGTCCTTGACCATATACGTAAGATTTTGAGTCAGAGACTCAGAGTTTCCTGCCAGCTTGTTTCTATTTGTACCATCTCAGAAACATAATTAAATCTAGTTTGAAGTCCAATTGAATTTTAGTGGCTACACTTAAACATATACAAACACATGTAATCATATGCACCCACAAAGTTCAAAATTAGAATCAACCACTTTTGCAAATATCCTTGAATTAGCTAGTGTACATTGATTCTCATCAATAAATCTCAATTAATTCTAGACAAACGATATTCTTTGCATGAAAAATCACAGTAATCCTAGTTTGCTACTCCTATATTAAAAAGAAGAATAGACATGTGAGTGATGCGTATACTGAAATTCGAGGTGAGTAATTCCGATGTTTACATGCAGTGACGGATCTCATCTGGGGATGTAGCACAGTTGGTACGTCATGCCTACAGTTCTTACCTTGCGGACCACAATTGGATTCTCATTGGAGTGTGTTTGCATTACTTCTTCTTCGTTTTCCAACTCCTGACTAGTATCTCTTCTTTATTGCAAACTGTCTTGCCTTTGTGTTCTATCTTATTACTAGTATTTTTATTTTTTCCCAGTAATCCTTTTTAAACGTTTTTTAAGCTATAAACATTACTTACTCTTAGACGGTAGATATAATTGTTGATAACAATGTATTTAGTAATCTCCCGTTTTTCTTTATTCATTTACAATTAAGATTTTAAATTATTCTTAAGTTTTATAATTATTATGTAATTAATAGTCCCTCCTAGAAATATTTTTTGCCTCCGGTCACTGTTTGCATGCACAATTGAGGTATATAAGAAGATCGTGCCTGTGTTTAAAGTAACATTTTGACAATTTTGGCTAACGACACTTCATGCAGTCTATTATTGCCAGGGAACGATCAGACTATTGTTTAAGTTGTTGTGGTCAGGGACCGATCAGACTTTGATCAGCGGCTTAAATGGGATTTAAATATTGAGGCCTTCTAAAAGTTTTGTATTAAGTAAATAATATAGGCTATTTATAGGCTATTTGTATTATAACCTCATCAGGAGAAGTCCCCGATGACAACCCATTTTTCTCTTAAGTAAATAATATGTGTTAGTATTTTGTTGTCGCATTTTCAGATTGTTGTCAAACTGGGACCTTTTCTCAGACAGATAAAGAAGCATCTATTACCAATTTACGACACCATATTCAGTAAAGCATAGATACATTCCCACAACTAATCATTAATCAGTCGAAAAGGCATTTATTCCCATACCTAAATCATTAATTTTTATGTTGTACATGTACATATCTCCTATATACATATATATGCCTTGAACACCATCCAACAAGTCACTCATTGTTTAATTTGGCAGTAATTTATATAGGTTCCAAATGAAGAATTAGACGATAGACCCGATATATCGATCCATTCTTCCTGTTCAAATCAGTGCATGCATAATGAGATCCTTGGCATAGTTTGTGGTGAGTACAATGATTATTGATGTTCATTGGTTTTGTACTGGCATAAAGATCATTGTACTTAACCTAACTATGTAAAGGTCTTGTTGATGAAAATGTTGATTTGAATAGGACGAATGGACGTCTGCATACTGATTTGTTTTATTAATTGTTTTAGCGGTACCGGACTGTGCTTGCAGAAATGGTTGTATAGCAGTATGATATGAGTTTAGAGGTAGCCAAGTGCAGGTATTAATGTTCCAAGTTCCAAAAGAGATGCTAGTGCAATTTTTGGCAGTTCATTACAAGACAGCTTCCATCTCCATCATTGTCTCTTGAGACACCAAAGTTTTGAACTCATCTGGCGGCAGGGCGCGAACAAAGTCCCCTTGGACAAATCTTAACATCTTGCTACCCCGTTCCAGGCCTTCCGAGATAAAAGTACATGGAAAGTATTATACTAGTGCGTACTTATTGTTTAATTAGTGTATTGCATGTATGTACATGAGTAGATGTGTTTTGTTTAAAAAAAATGATATTTTTTACACAAATTAAGTAATTATGATGATGTTTGGAATGTGTCGTACGTTTCCATCCTCTTCCTCTCTAGCTGAATCTCTCCTTTCATCTTGGTGCATATGGGCTTCCTAATGGGTCTCTTCCAATGGGTTTCTTTATCAGGCGTATATTGACCAATGAGGCCCAACATTTGTGGTCTCTATATAGATGTATATAGAGGGTTCTGAAAAATTACTTCTCTCAACCAAGGAGTGCCCGGGTTTTCCCCAAGTTTTAAGGTTAAATCTTCTAAAAAGAAATTTACATAATACATGAATGATTTATTTAGGTTCCTCTCAGAACATGAGCTTCTGTTATTGTTCTTAAGAAATCGTTAATCCTGGAACCTCTATATATTGTTGTCTAGATGCTCATGAAGTTGTAGTTCTCTGCCCTCGGAAACTACTTTAATAGTTCATAATGATAGTTGTGAATCATGAGAAGACTCTGAATTTGCGCTTGTCCCCTGAAATGCTTGAAATTCATGAGGATATGTCTTGTGTTTTGGTTGTTGAATCGAGTGCCCTAACAATTGCATGTTAAGCATTTCACCGGAGCCCTTGGGGAAAATAATAATAGAAATAAGGCTTCGGCAACTATGCGAAAACAATAATGCTTCACTCCAGTGAGTGGCGAGTAGACTGGGCCAACTTCTTCAATGACTTTCTTTCTTTTAGTTTATCGAATAAGCCTGCCACGACGTTTAAATAAAGTCTTTAGCTACTGATAGATTTTGTATTTAAATGTAGAAATGTTTTGAAGTCCTGTCTTTAAAGGGCCTCTAAGAGCATTCACATCCCATCCCCCATCCCCAACCCCATCCTTATAATTTGAGGATTTGTCCAACTTTTCTTCTAAAACACTCCTCCATCCCATTCCCCATTTTGGGGTTTGATTTAGGGACCAAAGTTTGAGTCCCCATATTTAGGGACCATAGTTGATGCCTCATCCCCATCCTCATACACTCTCTCTCCTCATATAATAATATTAAATTGTATTTATAATAGTGGGTGAGTTTTGGTTGTTAAAATTGTAAGTGAAAGAGAGAGAAAGAAGTAATATAAAAAAGAATATAGAGATAGGGGAATGGAAATTGGGAAATGGGATGTAGAAACTTTTTGATAATTTTGGGGATTTACTATTTTTATTTGGGGATTTACTATTTTTAGTAAGTTTTTGGGGTTGGGGATGGGGAATGGGATGTGAATGCTCTAAGACGGTTACTCAAATCGATTCCCATAGATCCAAAGTCTGAAGTCCTGTATGATATGTCTTTTTTTAACATACAATATGACATTTACGTACATAGGAGAACATTGTTTGTCAAATAAAAACATAGGCTTCAGGAGAAGGCTTGCTATCATAGCAATATGAACTATTTCCTTGCAGAGTTGCTATGTTGAAGTAATTGATAAACACTTCGAGAAGTAGGAGTTAGCTTCTATAACATGAAATGAAATTTTCAACTTTCTACCTTGCCCCTTACGAATCCTTTGTCGAGCTTTTGGGTTTCTATCTGCTAGCTTGTTGATTTGTGTAGGAGCTCGGCCTTACTTTTGGAGATTTGTACTTAGTTTTTGCGATTTGGACTCGCTTTTCTCATTGGTTTTGGACCTCAATTTGTAATATCACTACCATAGGCTGGTGCTGCTATTTTGTCGTACTTTGGTGCCAAGTGTTCAGACAGTCACTATAGCTAAGCTTCCATGTTTGAACAAGTAGTGACTAAGGTCTAAGGTCTTCCTCCAAATAGAATACCATCAGATTCTGTACTTTCTATTTATTGGAAATTACCTTATGAAATATGAGCACGTTAACCAGCAACCCTTTCACAATAAAATCTACCAGATACTATATAAGATTCTAAAATTTAAACTTGGGCACTTGTTTCTCCCTCGTAGGAATATGAGTCTGTAAGCTGTAATGATTTTGCCAAGCGAAAGCATGCCCATCCACAGATACTGCCACTTTGACTTATGTCGTCCATTGAGAAACACCTTTCGAATCTGTAAGATGTAATAACTGGGCTCAAATTTTGAGCTTGTAAGATGTAAACTTGGGCATTTGTCACGCTTTAGAGCTAGTTTTGGCTGAGATTTTGACGTTGTATTTGTCTGGGCGTCATAATTTTTGGGTTTTGAGCTTGTATGTGAAGACCATCGAGCTCATGTTTGTCGTAATCACGAACTTGAATTCTTTAGGCTTTGGAGCCCGATTTTATGTCGATCGATGTTATGTTATTTGGGCCTAAACCTAACGGTTCTTAATGGCGTCTTTGGATTAGAGCAATTCGCCCTCATGCTTTGGCAACTTGCAATTTGTACCTTATCTTGTTGAATTTGGAGCTCACTTCATTGATCTTACAGACGATCTTAATGTAGAACCGCAGACAACTTGGGGGGAGGTGCAGAAGCTATTAGTTTCTCTATGAATAATGAAGGCGACACAAATGGCATGCGGCCAGTAGCTGGGACCAGTAGTAACTCTTGAAAACTGAAAGCACAACTTGGTGACCAGTTGTGGTAAAACGGTAATTGGCCCTTACCAGAACATTTAAATGCAAATTTCAGGATAACCTCTAAGGTTGTGTTCACTTGGGCAGAATGGAATGAGGTAGGAATGGAATGAAAATTGTAAACAAAATTTGTGAAGAAAGAAGGGATGTTGGGGGAAATAATGAACAAATATGAGGGAGAATAAATTTCTTATGATGAAAATTGCAAGGAAAATGGTGATGATAGGGAATGGAGCATTCCATCCAAAACATGTAGGTTAGAACTTTAGTTTAAATTGTGTGGAAAGGAATGAAGTAAGGAATGAAAATTTTAACATTTTTCCCAATCTTCCCCAAATAAGAGTATATATTTCATTCCATTCTTCCCCCATTCCATTCAAGTGAAGTGAACATAGCATAAATGTATCTTGTAGCAAGTGACTCTTCATCATGAAAGAGAAGTCTGTCGAGTATGTTTGTTTTTCTCCAAAAAAATTCAGCTCGGGAATAAGAAGATTCAGTCCTTAAGCAGAGGTAAGATCAAGTGAGCTCATTTTGTAATCCATATGGCGTGCCATGTGAATTTCAACCAGTACTTTAAGCTTGTTCTTTTTTGTTAGTGTTGCAACCAATTTCCGTCGATGTATCCGTTCGGTCGGACCTGCAATTGAAGAAGAATGCGAGGGTGTGGCCCCCCGATTCACCTCCGGTGTGAGAATAAGTTAACTGGTTTTTATGAATAAAGGTAAACGCAGAGTGTTTGTGTTGTGTGTAAGTGATTGAATGAATGATATCACCTCTGTTCACCTTCTTATTCTCTATTTTGGCAGTTATCGGGGAGTAGGACGAATGGAGAACGTGTCCCACGTTCCCACGTTCCCAGGGAACACAACTGAATGGACCGTTGCACACAACTGGCCGAATGACATGGACCCTCGCCAGTCTGGAGCCTCTTCAAGCCAATTATCCTCATTGGGCTTTCGGTCCAGCCCGGTGAGAAGTTGGGCCTCTAACATGTCCCTAGGCTTCGTTCGGAACTATCCTCAGGACGAAGGCTAAAGCCCAAGCCCATCTTCGGAAATCTGTCTTCGTACGTGTCCTTCGGATAAGGATGGCGATGGACAAGGCCGAGACGTCTCCTGGGAAGTCGTGTCCCTTTATGGATGACAACTGTCTGTCCTCGAGATTTGCGCTTCAATCCCTGCCGTTGAATATGAAACGGCTCTGTCCAAACGTCATATCTTTTCTATTTAAACTCCACAGTTTCTTTCTTTCTTTCTTTTACGCACATATCATTTCTTTGACATTCATCGGAAAAAATCCCTCCAGAGAAATCTCAAACAGCAATTGGGAGCGTTGTTTCATCACCGGAGGCCTCCAAATCGCCGATTCCAGTCGACATTCACGTCCAAGAAGCCTACCCCCACGAACTTGGTCTTATCAGAGATCTTAAACAAATCAGTAAGTTCTCATTATTCCCTTCTTTTTCCGATTCATCGCACACTTGAATTACTTTCTTTCCTGCTTTTGTGTTCCTATCTGCTTTCCGTACTCATACACACATGTATGTATCTATATGTAAAGTTACCCGTGCAGTTTATTCTCGTCGTTTTGAGTAGAACATGCGTGTCTTTTCCTTTAGTTTCCGTTGTGTTGCTCTGATACAAACCCTTGAATCTTGAAATTTGCTTGGAAGTTATTAGGGTTGAGATGTCCTTCGGGATTTCCAAACCCTGAGAACTCCCTTCGGTCTTTCCCGATCTTTATGACTTAGATGACCCGTAATTTGCCAAACCTTAGATTTTAGGATTCTCCGACCGATCCTGGCTCACTGTACTCGGCCTCTCCCCTTTTTGTTTTCGTCTTCTTTGTCCGAGTACAAAGCTAATGTCTCTTCATTTCCGAATGCAGGGACATGGATCGGTCAACCGAAGGTGCCGGTCCTTCGGAGGTATCTCCGTTCAGTGACGTCGGGGAGTATCCTGCGGCGAACTTTCGGTCGCACCTGACTGAGGAGAAAATAGAAGAGTTCCATTCCAAATACCTAGTAGAGAGGAATGTCTGGTACTTCTTCACTCCCAGGAAGAAAGACCGTATTTGGCACAACCCTGAGGTTCCACCTCTCTTCGGCGGAAGTGTGGCCACCGGCATATCCGAAATGGCCTTCAAGTGTGGCTTTCGGCTGCCGATGCTGCCTATACTGAAAAAATTGCTGAGGCAAGTTGGGATCGCCATAGGACAGCTGGATCCGAACAGCTTTTTTCACATAAATGCTTTCCAAGCCCGATGCTTAGCCAAAAAGATGACTCCGAGGACAACCCTGTTCTGGCATCATTATGAGCTTCGGAGGAATTCTAAAAGCAACGGTTTCTACACTATCGCTCGTCGGACCGGCAGGGCCGATTGGGCTCAGACAAACTCCAACAATAGGGGGGCCCATGAGAAGTGGGTTTTTATCTCGGGCCCGAAAATGGAGAAGTACGGCCGCTGGCAGGATCTGGACCCGTCGAGGTTGCTGTATCCCGAGCTGTTGGAGGCGGACAAACACGATTATCGTCTTCTTTGTGAACTCGATATGGGTAGGGTTCCCCTATCGGACAGCCGGGATAACGCCTGGTTGGTCTCCCTCTGGGGTAGTGGTAACATATATCCTTACTCTTTTCCATCCGAGTGTTTCCTTTACTGCATTTTTATTTCTTGTTGCCAATGTTTAACACTCTTGTTTTTGTGCAGTGTCTTCTCTTGGTCACATTATTGAGCGCAAACACAAGAAGGCAGCTCAACTCTCGATAGCCGCTACGGCCGAAGCCGATGCTGCCGACCCATCGGCCGGCAAGGAGCTGGAATCTGTTCCCGTCACCGGTGGGGGAAGCGAGACTCCAGTGGCTTCTCCTCCGCGAGATCAGGGGGATGGTATCGTCCAGGCCCTCTCAACCGATTCCCGAAAGAGGGGTCGGTCGGGAGATGCCGGACTGAAAGTATACCATCCTCCCTGGGGAGTCCTTGAGACAGATCAAATCATTGTCCCTGCCCCCCAGCTGTCCACCATAGTAGGTCCCGATCTTTGCCGGGGTCTCATTCTGCCAGCCGATAGGCCCACGTTTGCTAAGGCAAACGACCTTGAGGCTTGTACTGAAATGCTGGCTCTGCTCTCCATGGTAAGCTTTGCTTTTTCTCGGTGTTATTTTTTTTTTTCACTTGTATTCAGTGTTTAATTCTTTTCCCTTGTTTGTTTCCAGGGGGTCTCTTGGTCGGCCGTTGTGACCGAACGGATGGAGGGTATCCAGAAAAAGCTGGAGGCAGCCAACCAGACTGAAGTTCGGGCAATCAAGGCTGAAGAGGGCCTCCGGAATGCAACTTCTGAGTTGGAGAGGGTCACCGGCCAATCTAACTCCTTGAAGACCGAAAATGATGCCTTGAAGGCAAAGTTGCGGGAGATGGACACCTTGAGGGCTAGGGTCGAGTGGAGGAACAAGCAGCTCAAGCTCTCAAGGAAAAAGGTTCGGAAGCTGCAGAAGACCCTGGAGCTGACCGAAGAAAGATGCTACCAACTGGGGTATGACGGCGCTGTACTGAAAGCACATTCTTTGGGCTTCGATCATACTCAGCTGGTAGATCCTTCGCTCGGGATGACGGATCCGGTTGGTCGGGAGGAGTCTGATCAACCCTTAGAGGTTTCTTCGGGCGAAGATGAGTCTCTCTCCGACGAACCTCCAGCTGATGAAGCCTTGTAATTTTGTAGATTTTAATATTTCCGAACTTGTAATGTTTAACTTTGCCTTCGGGCTCTTTATTCGTGCCTTCGGGCTTGTAATACTTTACTTTGCCTTCGGGCTTATTTTATTTAAGTTTGCCTTAGCATAATATTCTTCTTTTATGCGTCTTCGGCTTCGGCCTTAATTTGGCTTTTGTTTCTGTTCATGCGTCTTTGGCTATGTTTTGCCTTGGCATGATTTTTCTTTTGTATGCCTCTTCGGCTTCGTTTTGCCTTAGCATATTTATTTTATTTTTATTTTTATGCGTCTTCGGCATTATATTGCCTTGGCATAATTGGATTTTTGTGCTTCTTCGGCCATTTTCGCCTTAGCATAATTGGATTTTTGTGCTTCTTCGGCCATTCTTGCCTTTTTGTGCATCTTTGGTCGTAACCTAGCTGCCCCCAAGTATTCAAGGGGTTTTGTAAATGATTAAGGTCTCATTCGGTCGGCTGAAAAATATTTTCTCCCGGCCTTAATTAATGTCAAAGCAACTTGAATACTAAGACAATTTTGTAAGAGGCCAAATTTTATTCGGTCGGCCCCAAATTTGGATTCATCAAGTATTTGTAGCTTAAAACACAATGTACTTGAATACTACCGGTAAGTTAAAGGGCGCATGTTTTATACGGTCGGCCCCAAACATGGGTCTATTAAGCTTAATATTGCGTACTTAGCTTTTTGGCTATAAATGTACTTAGCTTAACAATAACGGATAAAAAATGGAGCAAAACAATCTTTTCATTAATCATGCAACTCTTACATAGATTTAATTACAGATTGATGCTAGCTTATGGAATTCAGAATAACGTTGCATAAGACAAAATACGGAAGTAAAAAAGCAATAAAAGTTGGACCAGTATGCTTACTGGTAGAAACGGCGAAGGCGAGCGGCGTGCCAGGTGTTTTTGACTGGGCTGCCGTCCGGATGAGCCAATTTGTAGGTGCCTGGTCGGACCACTTCAATCACCACATATGGACCTTCCCAGTTGGGCATAAGCTTACCTTTTTTTGCTGGCATGGAGGTGGCTAACTCCCGAAGCACTAAGTCCCCGGCTCGAAAAGATCTCTTCTTTACCCCCGAATCATAGTACTGGGCTGCCTGCAGTTGGTACCTTAAGTTTCTTTGGTGGGCAGCCTCTCTTTCTTCTTCTAGTAAGTCCACATTTGCTCGAAGTCCGAACTCGTTTCTCTCCACGTTAAACGTTTCTGTTCGGTACGACTCTAAACCAACTTCGACAGGTAGAAGGGCATCAGTTCCGAAGGCCAGTTTGAAAGGTGTTTCCCCGGTTGAAGATCTTGTAGTGGTTCGGTAAGCCCATAGGACCCATGGTAGTTCTTCAGCCCAAAGTCCCTTAGCTTCCCCCAGCCTTTTCTTGATTCCATCAAAAATGATTTTGTTGGCCGCCTCGATCGCCCCATTTCCCTGGGGATGCCCTACCGAACTGAACTTCTGTTTTATCCCGAATTGAGCCAGGAATTTTCTGAACTTGCTCCCAATGAATTGAGTACCGTTATCGGACACACAAACCATAGGTATGCCGAACCTCAAGACGATCTGTTCCAGCATGAATTTCTTCGCGGCCTCTTCGGTGATGGCCGAAAGGGGTTTTGCTTCTATCCACTTTGTCATATAGTCGATTGCCACAATACAGTATTTCGCTTGCTTAGTGCTGGTGGGTAGGATCCCCACAATATCGACCGCCCACATAGCAAATGGGATCGGGCTAAGGACTGAAGACATCTCTTCGGGAGGTTGCTTCGGGATTGTGCTGAATATCTGGCATTGCTTGCATTTCTTTGCATACTCTATGGCGTCTTCTTTCATTTTTGGCCAGAAGAATCCCTGCCTAAGGATCTTGAAGGCTAAGGATCGTCCTGCCAAATGTTCTCCACAAATCCCTTCATGAACCGTCTCCAAAGCAAGCTGTTGTTCATCTTTGTCCAAACATCTGAGTAGCGGCTGGCTTACCGATCGTCTGAACAAACGGCCCCCGACCAGAGTGTAATTTCCCGACCGATACTTAACCTTCTGTGCTTCTCTTCGGTCAAGTGGTAGGATGCCTTTTTCCAAGAAGGCCCTGATGGGGGTCATCCAATTGACCCCTTGATGAATTTCCATGCACTGCTTCTTGTCTATCGAAGGTGTCTTTACTTCGGTCAGATAGATGGACCCACTTAGGTTTTGGGTTTCTGCCGAAGCTAACCTCGAGAGGGCGTCTGCCCGACTGTTGTTTTCTCTAGCTACTTGAGTTAACTCGAAAGTTTCAAACAGCAAAGATTGTTCACGTACCTTAAGGGCGTATGCCTTGGTTCGGGGATCTTTTTGCCCATACTCTCCCGAGAACTGTTTTACCACCAACATTGAATCACTGAATGCCCTTATGTGCTTAACTTCCAAATTTTTTGCCAAATCTAGCCCGGCCAGGAGTGCTTCATATTCGGCTTCGTTGTTCGTCAACGGGAAAGTGAACCTGATAGCTTGACAAATCTCGAATCCTTCTGGGCTTGTAAGAATTAGCCCTGCCCCGCACTTTTCCTTGGCGACCGAACCATCGACAAACAACTTCCATTTTCCCGGTGTCTGAATCATTTGTTCTTCAGGAGCTAAGTCATTCGGCCCCGTAAAAGAGCATTCTACTATGAAATCCGCCAATGCTTGGGCTTTGATCGAAGTCCTCGGTGTATACTCTAAATCATGCTCCCCCAATTCGATCGCCCAAGCAACCACTCTGCCCGATGCCTCTGGCCTTTGCAATATTTTCTTTAACGACTGATCGGTTACAACTTTGATCGTCCTTCCCTGGAAATAGTGCCTTAGCTTTCTTGCGGCCACTACCAGTCCATAGGCAAACTTCTCTGCATTCGGATATCTTGTTTCTGCGTCCTTGAGAATATGAGAGACATAGAATACCGGATGCTGGTTTCCTTCATGTTCTTTGACAAACACGGCTCCAAGTGTTCGATCGTTCACAGCCAAGTACAGCTGCAATGTCTCCTTCGGGTCGGGTCTCATTAAGAGGGGGGCTTTCACTAAGTACTCTTTAACATCCTCGAATGCTTTCTGGCAATTTGGCCCCCACTCGAAATTCTTGGACCCCCGAAGCACTTCAAAGAATGGTAAGGCCTTTTCGGCCGATCGGGAGATGAACCTCCTCAGGGCTGCTAGCCGTCCGGTCAGCTTTTGAATGTCCCTGATTGTCTTTGGTGCCTCCATATCAATGACTGCTTTAATCTTCTCCGGATTGGCTTCAATTCCTCTGGCGCTAACCATGTATCCCAGAAATTTCCCACTATTCACTCCAAACGTACATTTGTTCGGATTGATCCTCATGTTGTTTCTTCTAAGCGTTTCAAAACATTCCCTCAGATCTTCGGCATGATCCCTGAAAAGGGACTTAACAATCATATCGTCCACGTAGCATTCCATGTTCCGGCCGATCTGGGTTTTGAACACTTTGTTGATCATCTTTTGGAATGTTGCCCCGGCATTCTTCAAGCCGAAGGGCATCTTGATGTAGGCATAAGTACCATTCGGTGTGATGAATGCTGTCTTGGGAACGTCCTCGGCATTCATGGCAATTTGGTGATATCCTGAGAATGCATCCAGGAAACTGAGTATTTGATGCCCCGAAGTAGCATCTATCAGTTGGTCAATGTTTGGCAAGGGATAATGGTCTTTCGGGCAATGCTTATTCAGGTCAGTGTAGTCGACACACATCCTCCACTTGCCATTAGATTTCTTCACCACCACTACGTTTGCCAACCAATCGGGATAGTCTATCTCTTCAATGAACTTTGCTTCCAGCAATTTTTCGACTTCGACTTGGATTACTTTCTGCCTTTCCATGGCGAAATTCCTCCTCTTTTGTCTTACGGGATTGGCTTCGGGATCTACATTTAAACAGTGTTTGGCAACTGCAGGGTCCAAACCTGGCATATCTTCGGGATTCCATGCGAATACATCGTGGAATTCCCTAATGACCTTGATGACTCTCTCTTTTAATTTCGGCTCCATGCTCTTTCCAATTTGGATCATCTTTCCCGACTGACCCAAGTATAGTTCTACCTCTTCGGTCTCTGCAGCCGGCTCAGCAATCGGGCTTGACAGGTCGGCCCCAAACTTTTCCAACTCAATGTTCAGCAGTTGGTGGCTGCCCCCAGCTTCGGTCTCATTTCTTTTCCTTTTTCCGGCTTCAGTCATCTCTATGTCTTTGTCTTTTTCCAAATCCTCCAACATGATTATTCTGGCGGCTTTCTGATCGCCTCTCATTTCTCCAACTCCATGTTCTGTTGGGAACTTCAACTTTAGATGAGGGACAGAGGACACGGCCTGGAACAAAGATAAGGCCGGCCTTCCCAAAATTCCGTTGTACGGACTATCGACCCGGACGACATAGAACTTTGCTTCCTTCACCACAGTGTACGGCGCTTTTCCCATCATGACAGACAAAGTGATGGTCCCTTCTATCGGTACAGGCTGATTACCGAAACCATACAAGGGCGCCTCGTGGCATGGATCCAACTGTTCACCTCCCAAATTCATCTTGCAATATGTCCGGTGATATAGAATGTTGACTGAGCTCCCTTCGTCCACCAGCACTCTCCATATCTTGTTTTCCCCGATTACTGGGTTTATAACAAGTGGGTCTTCGTGCGGCCATATCACGTCTTCGTAGTCATCTTCTGTGAAGGAGATAGGCAATGGTTGCTTAGCTGAACTTGATTGGTACAGGTTGTAGATCTGTCTGGCGTACTTTTTCCTTGCTGTCTTACTATCCCGATCAAGCACTGTTCCTCCGGAAATTGTCCTGACCTCCCCTCTGTACTTCTCCGAACTCTCAGCTTCCTTCCTTTTCTCCTTGGACTCGAGTTTGTCCCTCAAGTCGCCCACAAATTGGGTCAGTTCCCCATCTTTGATCATTCTTTCAATTAACTTCTTCAAATGATAGCACTCCTCGGTGTTGTGACCTTTGTCCCGATGGTAGTCACAATACTTGCTGTCGCTTCTTCTGTTCTCAGGGGTCTTCAACTTGGGTGGTCTGACAAACCCAGGTTTACCCTTTATCTCATGGAGAATCTTCGAGATAGGTGTGTTTAACGGTGTGAACACAGTGCTATCTCTATCTCTTCTTCGTTCGGCCCCTTTGTCGGGCCTTGTATCATTCAACCTGCTCTTGATATCTCCTCGACCCCTTCGGTCGTCTCTTCTGTCATCCCTTCGGTCATCTCTCCTATCATACCTATCATTTTTCTTCTCCTTGTACCCCCCAATTGATTCCAATTTTCTTCTAATGGCCTCTCCTCTCACATATATATCATTTAAAGATTTGGGAGGCATATCATAAAGAGAGGACCGAAGTTTCTTACCTTTGACAGGGTCGAGGCCTGCTGCGAGGAATCCAGCCGCCTTGACTTTGTCCAAGTTGGTGACCATGCCAGCTTCTTCTTTGAACCTTGCTAAGTAATCACCCAAATCTTCGTTCGGCCCTTGCCTGCAGTGGATCAGTGCTTCAGTATCCTTCTCTCTTCGGCACAAATGTGAGTAGTGCCTTAAGAATTTTTTCTTCACTTGCTCATACGAGCCTATCGACCTAGGTCTCAGCGACCTGTACCACATGGATGCATTCCCCTTCAGGTAGGTCTTGAACATCTTACATAGCATCACATCGCAGTGCCCCATCCCAGTCATGAGCGATTCATATTTCTCACAATGATCTTCGGGGTCACCCTTTCCGTTAAATTCATTCATCTTCGGGAACTGCCTTCCGGGAGGCGGTCGAAAGTGTTCGACGTCTTCGGTCACCACTGGCTCGTGGCTAACCTTTCTCTCTCCAAACATGGCCTTCTCAATTCTCCGGATGCGATCGTCCGTATGTGGACCCTCCTCTTCCGAATCTGAGGAATAAACCACCTTTGACCGAGTTCTCCTCGAGTTTGATTCAGAGTCCCCCGACTCATCTTCATCAATTCTGGTTCTTGGTCTTTTGTCTCTTCGGTCGTCTAACTCCGGGTCTTCGGCTTCTAGAGCCTCGCGGAGTACCTTTTCTTGTAACTCAATCTCCTCCCTTTGGATCTTTAGGGCTTCCAGCCTCAAACGGTCGGCCTCCTTTTTTTTGGCCAGACGTTCGGCCTCCCTGCTGCTTTTCTCTTTCTCTATCTCTTTCCGTTTCCCCTTGGCTTTTTGTTCTTCTCGCCACTTCATCAAAATTTCCCGTTGCTCTTCGGGAGACGGTATGTCCCCCTCTTCGTCGAAAATCAAATGTCTTGGGGTGATGGGAGGAGTGGTGCGAGTGTTTACAGCCATAGTGCCATCGTCAGCCGTTGGTATCTCGGTTTCGTTCGCCATTACTAACATTATAATCCGACACAAACGTAACTCTGCGTTTCCCACAGACGGCGCCAAATGTTGCAACCAATTTCCGTCGATGTATCCGTTCGGTCGGACCTGCAATTGAAGAAGAATGCGAGGGTGTGGCCCCCCGATTCACCTCCGGTGTGAGAATAAGTTAACTGGTTTTTATGAATAAAGGTAAACGCAGAGTGTTTGTGTTGTGTGTAAGTGATTGAATGAATGATATCACCTCTGTTCACCTTCTTATTCTCTATTTTGGCAGTTATCGGGGAGTAGGACGAATGGAGAACGTGTCCCACGTTCCCACGTTCCCAAGGAACACAACTGAATGGACCGTTGCACACAACTGGCCGAATGACATGGACCCTCGCCAGTCTGGAGCCTCTTCAAGCCAATTATCCTCATTGGGCTTTCGGTCCAGCCCGGTGAGAAGTTGGGCCTCTAACAGTTAGAACACCAGCGAGCTTAATTCTGGAATGTGTAGTACCGGATATTGTAGCTAGTACCTTCATTTAGTTGGGACAACATTAGGCCTGCATCACGGACACCTCAGGCACAACTGCGAAGAGTGTGAAGTGTTTGTGGCAGCAGATCATAAAATGTCCACCGAGTCCTCATTATTTGCTGCATATTCAGCTGTAAGCACTAAGTTGATTCTGCCTCTGGATTTGGGGACTCTCTTTAGGTTTGTTCTCAAGTCCAACTAGCAGTAGTTTACGATGGAAGCTCCATAAATATTTTAGCTCGGAGATGAGAGATCTCGGTCTTTGAGCAATTATAAAATTGTACAAAATTTGCAACTGATGTGGCCTATTACCCATTGCTCGTTTCTCAGGTGGCTGTGGCTGTGCACGGACATGAAATGTGGTCACTTTTAACTCGTGTAATGGCCGCTGAACTTTGTGGAGGTTTGTTTGCAACAAGAGCCTTAATTAAACGTGTTTTCTCTTCCCCTGCATACACACTGGTTTATTTGTTCATTGAATATCAGTTTCTGGAACCTGAGCTTGAATTAAACATAATTCTTCTTCTATCATAAATCTCGTTTTAGCACTTTGCGCTCATTCTTGGCGGATTTTGACTTTCTCATTGTTGCAACAAGCATATAATCCTACTCAAAACAATTTAAGTTAAGCAAATTTAACATAAAATCAAAGAAGTAATTGACGTATGAGAAATACTTAAAAAGAAGCCTGATGATGATGGGATAAAAATAAGAGCAATATTTCTCAGTTCGTTGACTTTGATATTTATTTCAGTGTGTTATTGCGTATTAATGAATGGAAGTTATCAATATTTTTTCTACTTGGAAAAAGAGGAAAGAAATTCTTTTCACAGCTGCCCTCAATTTCTCCAATTAAACACAAAGCACTGCTAAGTAAATCGAATAACTATAAAATACTCCCAAGACACCTTCTCGCAAGCGTCATCCAATATGTAGAGAGCTAAGATCCATCATTGGATTGAAAGATCATAGCAACATTACCTTCAAAATCTAGAACATTTGACTGTACATTATAATGTCCAAACTTAGGAAACGAATATAGTTTACTGCTAAACTGAATTTATGACGGAAAATTCATCGTAAGTTTACTGCTAAACTGAATTTATGATGGAAAATTCGTCGTAAGTTTTCTGCAATTATTTTTCAATTAAATTTCAATTGTTTGGAACCAAATTTTATTAATAAAATAATTATCTTGTGACGAATTTCATTTTCGTCATAAGTTTGGCGCGGAATTTACAATAGATTTGAGATTCCGTCGTAAGTTGGGCGCTAAAATTGCTTCCGTCACTAGTTTACCGTCATAATTGACCAAATTTCTTGTAGTGTACTATGCTTTTAGTTATTTTCTTTTGCCCATAAAATGTCGTCACACATGACATCATTGTATTATTTTGTTTGCATAAATAACTTGTATTGAACGGCAAGTAGATAAAAACAGAAAGGATGAAACATTAGAAACGATATGTGTGTTAAATGTTCAAGTTATCAGCTGGCACGCGGACCAACCGAACAGGTGTTGCATTATAACTCTTGCCATCGATACACATTAAAAATGTGTCGGTAATTTTCCTTTTTATTAATCGAAATTAATTATCTGAATTTTTTCTATGAATGCAAAGATTACAAGAAATAATTAAACATTGAATAAATCTTTAATTTAAACATGTCCCTGCCTTACAGGAGTTAGTTAGTAATTTGTTTAATGAAATTACATTTACGGTGAATAAAAATATCATTATATATTCATATTTAGAAATCTTAAAAGGGAAGCAAAATTACAATGCATGACAATACGTATGCGCTGTAAAATAATATCTTTGCAATAAAATAACCATCCTTATTTTCACCCTCTGCTGTATAATATTTCCTTTGTGGTACCTAATTATTAGTATAACTTTCCAAATACTTAATCTAAAAAATTGAATTTAAGAAAACTAAATGATTTTAAAAAAATTGAAAATCACATTATTTACTGTACATTCCATAAAAAAGTGATCAATACAATGTAAAAGATTTGATCGAAGAAGATTTTACTGGCAAAGATTTGGTTACCCCGACCTACTACACTACTTAATTGTCTAGCAAGTTTATGAGTGGGTACATATATACACATAACTCTATTAAGGCTGTCTCCTTGACCTACTGCTTCCATGCGGTTCGGTTTTATCAGAAAGGTATCATCTCCATCTCTCTCATTAGCTCTCTTAATACAATCTCTCTGTCAAATTCTGTATGTATATATTTTGTACTTTGCTTAACACTCGTAGACACCGCTAGAACAAGTGGTCAGTGTCGAAAATTATATAAATATTTATACGTGATCTTTATCTAAAATCGATAAGGGTGATTAGCATGTAGCTAGCTTAATCTTTTTTTTTTTTGGGATTACTGGTACTTTTTGACAATTGATTTATGGTGAATTAATTCACTATGATCTACGTACACAAAAACTTGTTCCTATACACTAAACAAAATATATTTATTTGTCTGCAGAAAAAGATGGCACCGCCACCACCACCGCCACCGGCGGGGCCCAAACCCGAGCCAAAGCCGGAACCAGGACCGGCGCCACCACCGCCAGGGAACGGTCATCCCCCATGCAGGTGTTGCTCATATGATATGGGTGGTCAAGTCGAATACATGTACGGAATGCACAACTTGAGGAGCATTGAGATGAACAAGACCTATAGACTCAACTATTGGGATGACTATAATAACGATGATTATTATTATGGGACTAGACAAATGGGAGTGTACTATCCTGAAAACTCTCACGGTTATTACCGCCGTCAATTATTTGCACTGCCAATGCCACCACGAGCACCTAGAAGGGCACTGCCTCCACCACACTCTGATTTTCCTGTGCCTCATTATGGTCAAATGGCAGCACTGCCACAATGCCATTATCCTCCGCCACCGCGACGTCAACATCAGCTTGCTCTAGCACCGCCACCACCATCGTTTAATCACTATGCACCAAGTCATCATCATGATGATTACTATGCTTCTGCTGTCTGCTATTACTACGGTTAGGGATATGCTCCATGCATGCTAGTTCTGATTTAATATTTATTTATTATTAATATCCCTCGTTGGACAGCAATTCCCCTTTTTGGTTACTTTTTGATGTATTTAATAAATTTTGTCTTTTGAATTTATCATTATTTGTGAAAAATTTTATGCCATTCATGTTGGTCCACTGAGGTATATGTTTTGAATCGACGATGTATCTGAGGAAGGAAAAATAAAGAATAAAACTAAAAAGAATAATACTATGTACCTCGAATTGGATCCTAACTTTTTTCCCAAATTACACCTATAATGGACCTTCTCACTAATTAAAATCTTCCATACAGCTAACTCATGCCACATCATTTGGGAGCATTTTTTGGGTACCAATTTGGCTACCAAACTCAACTAAAAAATTGAAGTAAATTAAATTCTTTTGTATTTTGAAGTTTCTGGAGATTTCATAAAAATGGAAAGAAATCAAGAATAAAAAAAAAAACAGGGATTTTCTTCATGGAAAATGCTTTGACGTATATGAAATATTGTATCACAAATGTGGAAATGAAAATATACCTCAACCGCGGTCATGTCTCGTGGTCTGAGTTGAGCATCCATCTATAACATCAAACTATAATTTGCTTAAGAAATTTTATTTTCAGTTTTTTTTTTTTTTTTTTTGTGAACCATTTAAGTTGATGCTTATTCTTTTCTTACAAGGTGCTCTGAAATCAAATGCAACCGAACAAGTTTTGTGGGTGAAAACATTTTTTTTTTGGTTCTGTTTTGAAATGGGCTTTGCCATTTGGTCCAGCTCCCACAATTCATCAAATAAACCATATACCATGTGGATGGATCACTGATATTTTAACATGAGTACTATATCAAACTTGCACCCAGTTGAAATAGTTTAAAATACACACTGTTTTTTTTTTCACCACACCAATGATTACTTTTAGTTGAAGCGTAATTTAAATGTGCATAAATTTGTGAAATATTATTATCGACTATAACTTTTTTTTGGAGGACTGTACAGTGCACACATTTTTCTAGAACATATTAGGTAGTATATATGTCAGGACGACGGAGGGTACTGAGAATTCTCTTAATTTTTCAAATATTATCCATACCTAAAATAATTTCTTCAATGTTCTTTCGGACACCATAAATCTGAGCATATGTATGTTAGCAGGGGCGGATGCAAGTAAGGTTCAGTGCGGTCCCACGACACCACTGAACTTTCAGTATATAGTATAGATGTATGCAAATTTTACTCAATAAATGCTTGGTTCAACGGCAGGAACTCACTGAATTTTTGTGAGGTAGGTGACCTCAGTTCGAATCCTCATGATTGCATTTTGGCTACATTTTGGACATTTTTTCTTGGAGGAACCTATTGAATCTTGATAGATACCATACATTTTTACATTTTTACACTAAAATCCTATAGTTCAGTGGTAGTTTAAGCTAAATTTGGTCAAATCAACCATGGTTCGACTCCTAGATGCTGTGTTTTTACGCAAAAATAATACTTTTTACTATATAAGTGCAAAAATAGGACAAAACAGAGCTGTAATCACAACAGAGCTCAAAAATTTTTTGCACTACGCGTCCTAGGATCTCACTGGCTACCAATCCTGGATCCGCCACCGTATGTTAGTACATCTTTAGTTTAGGAATTCATTGTTCAATAGCGTTCTAAAAAGTATCGATTTCCATGTTCCAGTCCGGCACATTTTAACTAGTTGAAATATATGTATTTTTTTTATCAGTATATATGTATTTTTTT
This sequence comes from Saposhnikovia divaricata, assembly GCA_036435485.1. Classification (NCBI taxonomy): domain Eukaryota; kingdom Viridiplantae; phylum Streptophyta; class Magnoliopsida; order Apiales; family Apiaceae; genus Saposhnikovia; species Saposhnikovia divaricata. Next base: position 127,480,722 of record CM071595.1, read on the forward strand.
TAAATGATTTGATATATTGATAATTATCTAACTAATCCGGTTCATTTAAAAAGAAAAAAGAATAAAAATCTAACTAATCCGGTGACTTTATTGATTGGAGTTCGAGTTTAGAATTTTATATATTGTAGAGACATATATCCTTAGAAAATGCTGAACAAGGTTGGTTATAAAAACACTGGAGAGTGTTATTAACAACTTGGTGGGAACTGGGAAGTATCAAAGCAGGCATCCCACTTTCCAACTAGAAGTTTGTTTGATTCAAAACCCAACTAGTCCACCACCCCCATATTAGAATCAACTTCGCATTCAACCCAGTCTTTGTTTTGTAGCGTGATGCACACAGATATGGTCCAAATGTGAGATATCTACCTACTCATTTGAATACACTTTTGGTAGATGCAGTTCCAAAACCATTTAACTAATACATTTTTTATATTTAAACTGCATACTAATCTTCGAAGATTTACATTAATTTGGTGAATATCTACCTAAAAACATAATAGGCACCCAGATTTAATAATTAAAATATATGGTCAATGTAAATCAGTATTTTAAAAGTTAATCTTGTCCGTCATTAATTGGTATCTAGGCGTTAAACGGTTTAAAACATCTAATTCTTGTGAAAACTGATCAAAAAAGCAAAAATCCGTGATTAATCGAATCGAGGAGAGTCTAGGTGACATTAATCGGAAAAAATAAAAATTAATTGAATTTAATCAGATTAATCGATTAACATTTTAAAAAATTTGTCAAATTAGAATAAAATTATATGAGTACATTTTTTTAATAAAAAAATATAACTTACACATCTAAAAGGAAATTCATCTATTGTATTTGATAATAAAATAAGAATATTGTTATTTTTACTTGTATAAAAAAAAATATTTTTTGATATTAAAATTAAATTATATAGGACTACTATTTAAATTATATTTGATTAATTGCCGTCTAACCAATTAATCACTATTTATCCCTAAACCCATCTAAGATTTTTTAGGAACCCTGATGTAAATTACTACCCACAAAGAATGGGCTCGTCGCTATGGTAACTGTTACAGGGTTGTGCGGCAACACTCGCACCCCGTCCTGTATGGCACTCTCCGTCAGTCCCATGCGTCGAGAAAATCAGCCTTACGCCTCGGAACAATAATGACTGGTTTCGCCCTGTCTTGGGCTCATCAGGGAAGCGGCTCTAGCTCCCGACCAGCCCTGCGCACCAACTGCCAATGACAGTCCCCGCAGGCACTCGCCCTTGAGTAAAACCATGCCTCCCCCTCAACATTAAGCACAAACCAGCCAATGTCCCCTTTAACAACCTTGACCCGTTACAAACCCTCCGCCCCTTAAAATGGTGCACGCCCTCGTGCACATCTGGAACAACATCGTGATTACACCAGAGTGAGCAACATACGCCCCCCACCCCATGTGAGGTTCCCTGCCTACTTGTTTCTTCAAGCGCTCGGTAAAACATCGTAGCATACATCAACCGATGTGGAGGGTTGTCTTGACCGTCCCGAATTTAGCCTTAGATCAACATCCCTTTGCTGCCTTCGGTTTGGCTCTGATACCAATTGTTACAGGGTTGTGCGGCAACACTCGCACCCCGCCCCGTATGGCACTCTCCGTCAGCCCCATACGTCGAGAAAGTCAGCCTTACGCCTCGGAACAACAATGACTGGTTTCGCCCTGCCTTGGGCTCATCAGGGAAGCGGCTCTAGCTCCCGACCAGCCCTGCGCACCAACTGTCAATGACAGTCCCCGCAGGCACTCGCCCTTGAGTAAAACCATGCATCCCCCTCAACATTAAGCACAAACTAGCCAATATCCCCTTTAACAACCTTGACCCATTACAGTAACCAACTACATAATCTACGTTGTGTTTGGTTTAGGGGAGAATAGAACTACAATGTATTTGTACTTTGGACCATTGTATTAGGTGTCAAATAACCAACATTAATTTTGTCAAAAAAAAAAAAAAATAACCAACATTAATCTAGGCATATTCAAGTGTGTTTCCGATTGGTTTAATTTAATGTTAGAATATCAAATCAAATATAAATTACTATGTCATATTTCTTGAAAATTCATGACGTGCACTTGATATTAAAGATTGTTAAAATCATATTACCTATAAGGGCATCTCCAACCTCACTGAACCCTTAACTAAATGTTGGAGGTCCATCTATCCAGCCCACTTATTTGAGCCCAAAATGAAGCCCACTAATAAGATTAGTGGAAACAACGGTCAAATCATCTAATGACACATCCAACCAAAAATGGTCCAATTGGGTGTTGACACCTCATAATGGAGGACACTTCCTTCCACCTTTTCCACCTCCTAATGATTCATTACCACACTATAAATAAGAGAGGAAGCTGGCCAGAGGAGGAGAGAACAACTCAAGTATTCTCTAAACACAATCTCTCTATGTTTTACCTATATCTCTCAAAAATAACCGGAATACTTATTCTTACGCCGGAGGTGAATCGGGGGTCAACACCCTCGCATTCTTCTTCTTTTGCAGGTCCAAATGAAGAAATTATCCGGCAGAAATTTGGTTCCAACATTTGGCGCCGTCTGTGGAACATAGAGATACTTTTGTGAATGATGAAGGCTTTGGCCGAATGATGAAGGCTTTGGCCGAATGAAGGCTTTGGCCGAATGATGAAGGCTTTGGCCGAATGATGAAGGCTTTGGCCGAATGAAGGCTTTGGCCGAATGATGAAGACTTTGGCCGAATGATGAAGGCTTTGGCCGAATGAAGGCTTTGGCCGAATGATGAAGGCTTTGGCCGAATGATGAAGGCTTTGGCCGAATGAAGGCTTTGGCCGAATGATGAAGACTTTGGCCGAATGATGAAGGCTTTGGCCGAATGAAGGCTTTGGCCGAATGATGAAGGCTTTGGCCGAATGATGAAGGCTTTGGCCGAATGAAGGCTTTGGCCGAATGATGAAGACTTTGGCCGAATGATGAAGGCTTTGGCCGAATGAAGGCTTTGGCCGAATGATGAAGGCTTTGGCCGAATGATGAAGGCTTTGGCCGAATGAAGGCTTTGGCCGAATGATGAAGACTTTGGCCGAATGATGAAGGCTTTGGCCGAATGATGAAGGCTTTGGCCGAATGATGAAGACTTTGGCCGAATGATGAAGGCTTTGGCCGAATGAAGGCTTTGGCCGAATGATGAAGACTTTGGCCGAATGATGAAGGCTTTGGCCGAATGAAGGCTTTGGCCGAATGATGAAGGCTTTGGCCGAATGAAGAAGGCTTTGGCCGAATGAAGGCTTTGGCCGAATGATGAAGGCTTTGGCCGAATGATGAAGGCTTTGGCCGAATGAAGGCTTTGGCCGAATGATGAAGGCTTTGGCCGAATGATGAAGGCTTTGGCCGAATGAAGGCTTTGGCCGAATGATGAAGGCTTTGGCCGAATGATGAAGGCTTTGGCCGAATGAAGGCTTTGGCCGAATGATGAAGGCTTTGGCCGAATGATGAAGGCTTTGGCCGAATGAAGGCTTTGGCCGAATGATGAAGGCTTTGGCCGAAAGAAGAAGGCTTTGGCCGAATGAAGGCTTTGGCCGAATGATGAAGGCTTTGGCCGAATGATGAAGGCTTTGGCCGAATGATGAAGGCTTTGGCCGAATGATGAAGGCTTTGGCCGAATGATGAAGGCTTTGGCCGAATGAAGGCTTTGGCCGAATGATGAAGACTTTGGCCGAATGATGAAGGCTTTGGCCGAATGATGAAGGCTTTGGCCGAATGATGAAGACTTTGGCCGAATGATGAAGGCTTTGGCCGAATGAAGGCTTTGGCCGAATGATGAAGGCTTTGGCCGAATGAAGAAGGCTTTGGCCGAATGAAGGCTTTGGCCGAATGATGAAGGCTTTGGCCGAATGATGAAGGTTTTGGCCGAATGATGAAGGCTTTGGCCGAATGAAGGCTTTGGCCGAATGATGAAGGCTTTGGCCGAATAATGAAAGCTTTGGCCGAAGAAGGCTTTGGCCGAATGAATGAAGGCTTTGGCCGAACGAAGAAGGCATTGACTGAAAGAAGAAGGCCGAAGGCCGAAGGAAGAAGGCTGTGGCCGAAGGCCGAAGAGAAAAAAAAAAAAAAATATACACAAAGATGAAAATGAGTCTAGAGGCTCCGAATCACACCCCCGAAAAGCTAGGACGAGAACTACTGCCACGTCCGGCTCCGAAGATAAGGAGTATGAAGCATCCAAAGGGGAGAAAAGAAAGAGTCTCCTGGCGAATCAAGCTAGCTGGGGACATACAAGCTTCGGCGACCCTACCGGTAAGCTTACAAATCGCCCCAAATTTTATATTTTTGTTTTATTATATATGTTTCGGTTCGTCCAAGTACAATTAAATACGCACTACATGATCTAATATATTCATTACGTAGCTTAGTACAATGAGGCTTAAACAGACCCACATTACGGGTCGACCTAACAAAATACGCGTCCTTGCAAATACTGTAGCGACTATGACGTAATTAAGTCCGGGAGGAAAATATTTTTCGTCGACCAAACAAGAACTTAATTATTTACAATCCCCACCGGGAGCGGCTAGGTTAGGACCGAAGATGCCCAATCAATAATTAATCGGTTAGGGACAATTATTCGTCTGAACGGACCCATGTTTGGGGGCCAACCAATAAAAGCATGAGTCCTTATAATTATTTTAGTATTTAAGCTACTATGACGAAATTAAGGCCGGGAGGAAACATTTGTTCACTAACCAAACGGGACCTTAATTACTCTCAAGTCCCTTAAAAACTGGGGGGCAACTAGGTTACAACCTAATACGCCAAAAATATGCTAGGCCACGGCCAAAGACGCATAATCATGCTAGGCTCCGGCCGAAGATGCACAATCATGCTAGGCTCCGGCCCAAGATGCATAAACAGCTAGGCTCCGGCCCAAGATGCAATTATCATGCTAGGCTACGGCCAAAGACGCATAGTCATGCTAGGCTACGGCCGAAGATGCATAAACAGCTAGGCTCCGGCCGAAGATGCACAATCATGCTAGGCTCCGGCCCAAGATGCATAAACAGCTAGGCTCCGGCCGAAGATGCATAATCATGCTAGGCTCCGGCCCAAGATGCATAAACAGCTAGGCTCCGGCCCAAGATGCAATTATCATGCTAGGCTACGGCCAAAGACGCATAGTCATGCTAGGCTACGGCCGAAGATGCATAAACAGCTAGGCTCCGGCCGAAGATGCACAATCATGCTAGGCTCCGGCCCAAGATGCATAAACAGCTAGGCTCCGGCCGAAGATGCACAATCATGCTAGGCTCCGGCCCAAGATGCATAAACAGCTAGGCTCCGGCCCAAGATGCAATTATCATGCTAGGCTACGGCCAAAGACGCATAGTCATGCTAGGCTACGGCCGAAGATGCATAAACAGCTAGGCTCCGGCCGAAGATGCACAATCATGCTAGGCTCCGGCCCAAGATGCATAAACAGCTAGGCTCCGGCCGAAGATGCACAATCATGCTAGGCTCCGGCCCAAGATGCATAAACAGCTAGGCTCCGGCCGAAGATGCACAATCATGCTAGGCTCCGGCCCAAGATGCATAAACAGCTAGGCTCCGGCCGAAGATGCACAATCATGCTAGGCTCCGGCCCAAGATGCATAAACAGCTAGGCTCCGGCCGAAGATGCACAATCATGCTAGGCTCCGGCCCAAGATGCATAAACAGCTAGGCTCCGGCCCAAGATGCAATTATCATGCTAGGCTACGGCCCAAGATGCATAAACAGCTAGGCTACGGCCCAATATGCATAAACAGCTAGGCTCCGGCCGAAGATGCAAAAATAGTCCGAAGACGCATAAAATGAAAAATTATGCTAAGGACAATAATCAGCTAGGCTACGGCCCAAGATGCAATCGCCATGCTAGGCAATGAAGCCCAAGATGCATGAATCATGCTAAGCCGAACGAAGCCGAAAACGAAAAAGCATTAAGCTATACAGAAATCATGCTAAGGTAAACAAAACGACCAAAGAAGCATAAGGCAACAAACACATAAGGGAGCCTCCCGAAGATGGACTGAAAAAGGTGGCCTTCATTCCAGCTAAGCCCGATTGAAGCCCAGGGACATGTTGGAGGTCCATCTATCCAGCCCACTTATTTGAGCCCAAAATGAAGCCCACTAATAAGATTAGTGGAAACAACGGTCAAATCATCTAATGACACATCCAACCAAAAATGGTCCAATTGGGTGTTGACACCTCATAATGGAGGACACTTCCTTCCACCTTTTCCACCTCCTAATGATTCATTACCACACTATAAATAAGAGAGGAAGCTGGCCAGAGGAGGAGAGAACAACTCAAGTATTCTCTAAACACAATCTCTCTATGTTTTACCTATATCTCTCAAAAATAACCGGAATACTTATTCTTACGCCGGAGGTGAATCGGGGGTCAACACCCTCGCATTCTTCTTCTTTTGCAGGTCCAAATGAAGAAATTATCCGGCAGAAATTTGGTTCCAACACTAAATGTTACACTTGGCACCATTTATAACCAACTTCCTAAAATTCGATCGCTCCAACCGCTCTGATCTGTTATGTATAAGTATAACCATCACCATATGGTTGGCTATATATGGCCAAAGCTTACAGATCTGTAGAGATTTTCCACGTCATATACATTACATTTTCTCTCTTCCAAGCTGTTGTTTTCTTTTTCTTCGCCTGCGGCTTGATTTGAAAGCACATTTTCAATCGCCTTTTTAATTTATTTTTTATAAAAACTAGAATTTATGGAGGCAACAAAAAATCGGTTAATGTTAGTATTAATATATTTAAATTTTAAAAGTTTTCAATTCCAATTTTTAAGATTATAAGACCACTTTAAGATCAATTAACTAATTAGCATTAATATTAATTTAGAGAAAAAAGACCCTGAGATTAACCTCGGGAAACTTTTTTGAGATATTCTTTAAAACTTTTTAAAATTTATTGGGCCCGCAGGGCTAATAAATAAAATTTTAAATAAAATTTTTAGTGCAATTGTTACATTGTTTACTAATTTATTAAAAATTAAAATTTAACAGATTTTTAATTTAAAATTTGAAAATATATGATCACCTTTTAAATTTAATTAGTGTTAAAATTAGTTTATTAAGATTTTAAATTTATTTGAAAGCATTTTGTTAAATTGTTATTTTAAAATATATTCAATCCTTATAGCCAACCCCATTGGAGCACAACACCTTACAAATTCAGCAAATTTTAGCCAACTATTATTTTATGTTATTTTTGCCAACCATTTTAGCCAACCCCATTGAAGATGCTCTAATAGTTTTTCTTTAGTAATCAATTTAAAAAAAATTTAATGGGGAGATTGGATTATAATGTGGGTATTTGGGGTATCTTATTAACAGTAGCTTGTGACTTATAAGCATAAACGTCATATAAGTGATAAGTAGAGCAGAACTTATAAGTCAGTAAAGTGTTTGGTAAATTAGAACTTATAAATCAGTAGAGTGTTTGGTAAATCAGAACTTACAAGTTAACTTTTTTTATTATTTTCAAAATATTTGTTTTTTAATATATATTAATGGATGTCAATGGATAGATCTCGATGAGTAGAATAATTTGATATATACATATCAATTTTTTAATGAAGCGATCAAAAGATATATGTGTTGTGGAATAAAAAGTAGGGTTATCGAATTGCGACTAGGGTTCGTGAGCTTCGTGCTTTAATGGCTGCGCTTGTGTTATCGTGACCTAATTCGGGTCCTCACAAGATGCCTACGTATCTCAGAGTTGAGAATCAAGCCAAGACGTAGTTCTAGGATGAGGGGTCAGGCCCTTTATACAGGCTGTGGAAGCCTTAGAATTATAGTAGGTTTTGGAGACTTGGTGGATAAGTCACCGTAATTGAGGAAGGTTCTGACTCCTTCCTTTTAGGAATTAGTTTCCATGTCGAATTTGGTGCCTTGGAGGCTACACAATATCCTGGGGATATTCTAGGACGTTCTTAGTTTCTAGAACGTTCCTGTTTTGTGGATCAGACCCATGTTAGAGATAGGCTTTTACCGGGCGTCCCCAGTTTGGGCCGTTCTTTTTGGCCTGACCATTAATTACGAATTTAGTGCCCAACTAGGGTTTCGGGCCATATTTACGGGCCAATAAATGTCACATTAATTATGTCTTTAAGGGTTATATTTCACCCATATCATTTGCCCCCCAACTTCTAGGAAAACTTGATTTCGTAGAAGTTTAAGGTCACACCGGCCCTACCAGGGTATCGTCTTACAGTGAAGTGTGGAGCGACCTACACATTCACAATGACTAAAATTCTCTCCCAAGTTAATACTTAAGAAAGTTAAACGTTCCTTGGCCTCTCGAACCTTTTTCTTAAGATTTCTGGGCCTTTCGGGAATAGGATTAGTGCCGTTTTGAGCTCGTAGACACTAATCCAAGTGCAATTCGTGCATAGGATCCTTTATCATAAATTCATTAGTGCTTTATTTCCCTCAACTTATCTAAGTTAGGGTCAATATCAGGCGGTCATTGTTCATAAGCTTTGATAAGGGCTAATTTTTAAGCAGAATACGCTATTTTGGCCCTAATCGGGGCTAAACAACCCTAAACGGGGTTATAAAGGTCTTGATTTAGGCCAACAAGTTCATACTTGATGTAATTACTATTAGGATATCCACTTTTAACCTTTGGATAGGTTAATTCTTGAGTGGAAGTCCTTAAACGTTGATAATTGAGGGTAATCACCCCCTAATTGCGATTAGCGAAGTCCTAACCCCAAATTTTGGAGTCAAGTTAGTTAAGTAGAGCTTCTTATAATATCCTGGTTGCAAAAAGAATCACGTGAAAATTCTCATTTTTGAGTTGTCTAGGGAAGAAATACTATCCCCTAGAAGGTGTTTCAGGGTCTTTCAATATCCTTGGTTTTCTGAACACCCCTGGCATCTCCAAACCCAAACTTTGAAGTTGAGCTTATATGATGGGGATTCTTATAATCTCCTGGTATGAAGAAGAATCACATGAAAACATGCATTTTTGAACGTTCTGGAGGCGAAATACCCCATTTTTAGCTGATTTTCAGACCAGGTCTCGCACATGATCATAACACCTTCCAAATTTCATGGAAACACTTGGCCACCTGCATAGGCTTGTAGAGGACCTCACAAGGTTCTTGAATCTCAAATTTAAGCTCAAACGGAGCGTTTTTGAGCGTTCTGGAGGGTCATGAAAACACCCTAAAAAACAGGTCCCCCGAAAGCCTTCCAAACACCCTACCAAGGTGGCCTGGTCGGCTCACCCTGGTCGGCCATTCGGCCCATGGTGCCTGGTCGGCTAGGGCTGGTCGGCTGGGCCCCCCCCCCCAATTTTTTTTTTTGAATTTTGGCCTTTTTTTGGCTAGTTGACTTTGACTTTTGACTTTGACTTTTGACTTTGACTTTGACCAAAATCAAAACTTGTCTTAAACTCCCTTCCTTGTTCCTAGAAAGGATTTAGTGATACCTTGGTTGGTTTGATGACCCTTGGCCTCAAACAACCTACTTCTTGGTTTTCAGGACCTTTCGGGTCTAAACCTTTCTTGAACTCTTGATATCAAATAACCTTTGGTTAAGCTATTTCCCTTGGCTTCCAGGCATTCTCATGTACATATAATAGAGTGTTTTAAACAACCTTAGCCTTGCCTCCCTTGTGTTGAGGGTCTTTACTTCTTTATTTGAAGATGTGGGGACTTCCCTTGTTTTCAACACCTGCCTTCGAGTTTAGGATATCGTAGTTAGTTTCTCATCCTAGGTTTTAAGCTTAAGGTCTTCACATCTCCTTCCTTGTTTGTAGGATTTTGTCCTATCTTAATCTCATCATCCTTAGGCTAGCCTCAGGCCTTAGGCTTAAGCAATCAGCTTGATTCAGGACAATCAACCTCGTTGGCCATCTAGGCTTATATTTTGTGCTGGGATTCAAAACCCACACTCCACACTCTAGAGTAGGTCTTCTCATATCCTTAAAGATGTTAGCCTTTTAGCTAATCATCCTTCTTAGTGGCTTTAATCGTTGTTTTTAGCTTAATCTTCTGTTTAGGCTTGATAAGCATATATTAATCAACCTGGGAGGTTGTTAATTATATTGTTGCTCCTGCCTGAATTTCCATTCGTTTCTTTCACATATTTTACGAATTAGATCGTTTATTTGACCCAATTTCGGGTTCACAGAGCCCTTTTCCTGCTATTTTCGGCTATTTAACCTGTAAACGCGGGTCGTTGGAAAGACGACCTGCTATCGAGGGTCATCATTTTTCTTATAAAAGAGTGTGGATTGAAGTCATTCTTCACATTTCCTTCTTCTTCCAAAGAAAATTTCTCTCTGAGGAGTTCCCAAGTTTCAAGCACTTCTTTCAGTTTCAGATAAGGCTGTAATGGCAAGTGAGGGTGGTCAGAGCGCCTTAGTTCCTTCCAAGGGCCTTCTTCAGGCGATTAACAGGAGAACCAAAGACAAGAACAGAAAAGGTAAGGTCTTTCCTCCTCGTTATCAATTATCTTTATCTGAGCTCTTAGATGAGCCCGGGGATGTGTTTCCGAACAACGCGGAATTCGACTCTTTTATGTTCCCTAGTACTTTGGATGCGGGAGATATCAGGAACTTACTCAAATATGAATTCCCTGCTGAGATGAAGCTTAGAATTCCCACACCAGGGGACAGAACTTGTAACTGGCACCCTGAGAACTTGTTTGTGTACAAAGGTGCCATTGATGCTGGCCTTAGGTTTCCAATTCACCCTTGGCTTGTTAGGTTATTAGCTGAGGTTAAAATCAACCCCTGTCAACTATACCCCAACTCCTGGAAATTCATCTTCATTTTCATGGTTGAATGCATCAGAGGAGGCATCCGCCTTAGCATCCCGTTGTTTAGGCATCTATTTGCTTTTAAGAATAGCCCTATCACTAGGAAAGGATGGGTGAGCATCCAACACCGCATAAAGTCTAGGATGATTATTGACGCTTCTTCTGTGCCTGATTCTTGCCACAACTGGAGGCACGAATTTTTCATCCTTAGATGGAAAGGAGGTGACTGGGGTAACTTTTTCAGGTCTAAATTCAATCACGTGACTGATGAGGGTGTTAGTGAGCTTCAACTCACAACTGAAGAAATATCCCAACGGGATTGGCTTATTTCAGTCTTTCAGAAAACCCACTATCGTGAAGTTGTGACTGAACGTGCCTTGTTGGAGGTCGGGCTTAGTTATATCCCTCTCGAGGGTAATTCTTACTTTAACTTCTTTTCTTTCATCGTACTTGTTCTTATTCCAACATCGTTTCCTTTGCTTTGTTTGCAGTTGCTGAGGAAATTGACAACCATCCGAGCCGACTTCCCCATATCACCAAAAGGATGATTAAGAAAGCTGAGAAAGAAGCTAATCCTGAAGACGTACCGGCCCCTGAGTTCCTTCAGCATTGTTCGAAGGCGGGGAAGAGAATTAGGAGTTCGGATGGGAGCATGAAGACAGCATTCATGCCTGATTGGGGGATATGTGAGCAGGATGCTATCAAGGACAGCCACCTCCTTGCTCGAGAGTGGTCTCGGAACGCCATAGCCCCGACCGACAAGGTCCATTTTGCAACAGCAACAGATTTAGAGGAAAATGAAAGCATGGTGGCATATCACGCCTATAACGTAAGTCGATCTCCTCTTCCTTTTCATTGTTATGGTTGTATATTGGCCGTCGTGGCTTAACACATTTTCTTATGGCATTTTTGTTTTGGTAGCTAAATGCTCACTTCCAGAACGCTATCCAACTCGGGAGATCCTACAAGGACAAGGAGAGAACTGCCCTCAAGGCTGTAGAGAAGCTTCAGAAGGAGTCTGAAGAATGGGAGGCTAAGTATTTCACCTCAGAGGACCAACTCTCATCCCTTAGGGGAAAGTATGCGGCTCTGGAAAACAGGACCCAGAATAATGAGAACTCCATCATTCAGAACTACTTAGGTTCAGACACTTTTCTTGCCTTCATTGATGAGCATGACAGGGAGGTCCAGCCGGACAGCATGACCATAGGTTGGGAGAAGGCTGTGAACAGGATTAGCCAAGATCATAAGGGAGTTGTCTTTCCTTCCTTTTATCCGAGGCCCTGGAAGGTGACAGAAGACGATGACCTTGTTGAAGGTGTTGGGACTTCCCCTGTGAGCAAACGTGCTTCTGGTTCTGGGACAAAGGGCATTCCTCAACAAGCAGGGTCTAGTTCTGGGAGACGTCCCTCAAGATCCCATCAGAGCGGGAGTTCAGAATGCCCCTTAGCGGGACGAATCCGTGAACCCAAGTCGGTTAGTATCAGTAGCTCCTCAACCTCAACTTCTCGGAGCGAAGAAGTAGGTGAAGAAGAAGTCCCTGCTCAGACTGCTCCTCCAAAAACCAAGAAGCGGTTGGTGAAGACTGCTTCTATCAAGAAGTGATTGAGCCTTGCATGGCCTGTGTTAGCCTCGTGTGGCTTTAGTTCTTTTAATATTCCGTCTTCGATTATGGTCCTTCATGAACTTGTACTTTTATTCGTATGTGTGTAACTTAAACTTTGATTGTGCCCTCCTGGGTATTTTATCTACGTGCTTGTTTTCTATGTTTCATATGTTCTTTTATTTTTGGTACTTGGTCATCTTAGACTTACACACATCTGGTGCTCGATACATCACAAGGATTTACAGAATCATAGAACAGAAAACAAGCTTGTATTGATAACGCAAAATGGGCTCAGCCCTTACATAGAATATTATGTCCTACTAGGAGCAACATGCTCTGCAATGGTTTCATATGAACCTTATTTCTACTTCTATTAGATAGGCTAAAAGCTAAGTCCTTAATAGGAGAGCTTTAAACATAGTAAACCTTGAGATTCGAGGCGTGCCAGGAGCGGGGTACCTCGTTTCCATCCACGGTTTCCAGCTTATAAGAGCCTCTCCCCAACGTCTTTCTCACTCTATATGGTCCTTCCCAATTAGGGGCCAACTTTCCTGTCTGTCCAACTCCAGAGGCTTCAATTTTTCTCAAAACCAAGTCGCCTTGTTTGAAGAACCTTCCTTTAACCCTATGGTTGTAGTGAAAGGCTACTCTTTTTTGGTGCTCAATATTACGGGCATTTGCTTCATCTCTGACCTCATCGATTAAATCAAGAGCAAGTCTCATGCCTTCCTCATTGGTTTCTTGCTCATATGCTTCCACCCTTGGAGATACATGCGAAATTTCCAAAGGGACAACTGCTTCTGCCCCGTAGGCTAGCAAAAATGGAGTAGCTTCTGTCGTTACCTTGCAGGTAGTACGATACGCCCACAGTATAGGCAGTAATTCATCAACCCACGTGTTTCGAGATCGTTCGACCCTCTTCTTAAGTCCATCAAGGATAATTCGATTTGCTACCTCAGCTTGGCCATTAGCCTAGGGGTGAGCTACTGAAGCAAAATGAAGTTCAATGGCGTTCTCCTCACAGTATTTCTTAAACTCCTCATTGTTGAATTGGCGTCCGTTGTCCGTCACTAGGATTCGTGGGATCCCATATCTACAAATTATGTTCTCCCAGAAGAACTGGGCAACTTGTTGGGTGGTTATTTTTGCTAGCGGCTTGGCTTCAATCCACTTGGTAAAATAATCGATAGCCACTATTAGGAACTTCCTTTGCGCTGAGGCCACGAGAAAAGGACCAAGTATGTCCATCCCCCACATGGCAAACGGAATTGGAGAGTTAATTGACGTTAGCATCTCTGGTGGCTGCCTAACAATTGGAGCGTGTTTCTGGCATCTGTCACACTTTTTAACATAGCTTTTGGCGTCAGCCAACATTCCTGGCCAATAAAATCCCAGGCGGGTGATCTTATGAGCTAGGGCCCTGCCCCCCAGGTGCTGCCCACAGATCCCTTCATGAACTTCCCTTAATGCCTCTTCCGCCTCTTGAGGCCTCAAGCATTTCAAGTATGGGATAACAAAAGACCTCTTATAAAGGATGCTTTCAATCAAAGCATATCTCAATGCCCTCACCGATAGTTTTCGTGCCTCCGAGGCATCTTCGGGGAGCCAACCAGTTTCCAGATGAGCCTTGATAGGATCAATCCAACAGCTTCCTACTTCAATAGGTGCCACCAATTTTGAGTTGATGGTCGGGGCCTTCAGGACCTGGTAATAGACGTTCCCTGCATAATTCTCTATTTCAGAAGAGGCGAACTTTGATAAGGCATCGGCCTTGACATTCTCCTCCCTTGGGATATGCTCTATACAGCATTCATCAAACTGAGTCATAACAGCTTTCACAACCCTTAGGTATTTTGCCATAGTTTCATCCTTGGCTTCAAATTCACCATTCACTTGTGATACTACGAGTCTCGAATCCCCGCAGACTTTAAGGTTCTTGACTCTAAGTATTCTGGCCAAGCCTAATCCGGCTATCAAGGCTTCATATTCAGCTTCATTGTTGGTCGTCGGAAAGTCCAACTTCAGAGCATATTCTACTAAGAACCCATCAGGGCTTTGCAAGACTAAGCCTGCACCACTAGACTTTGTTTTTGATGCTCCATCAAAATAGAGCACCCAATACTCCTTCTGATCAGGTTCAAGCTCCTTAGCTTTATCTTCATCTTCCTTGTTTAATACTACCTCTTGCCCCCCGACTTCTTGGTTGATGGTACATTCAACCACGAAGTCAGCTAAAACCTGAGCCTTAATGGCTGTCCTAGGCTTATACGTGATATCAAACTCCCCGAGTTCGATCGCCCACTTGATTAGCCTTCCACTGGCCTTCGGGCTATGCAATATACTTCGTAACTGTTGGTCCGTCAGGACTTCAATCTTGTGTGCCTGGAAATAAGGTCGTAGTTTCCTTGAGGCTGTCACTAGTGCAAGAGCAAATTTTTCAATGGTCGAGTAATTCAATTCAGCTCCATGCAGCACCTTGCTCACGTAGTAGATGGGCTTCTGAACCTTGTTCTCCTCTCGAATGAGGACGGCACTCAGTGCTTGTTCAAATACCGCCAAATATAGGTATAGGGTCTCTCCACAACCAGGTTTGGCCAACAACGGGGCCTTGGTCATGTATTTCTTCAATTGTTCAAAGGCCTCTTGGCTTTCTGATGTCCACTCAAAATTTTTTACTTTCTTCAAGGCCTGAAAGAAAGGTAAACATTTATCGCCAGACTTTGAGATGAATCTTCCCAAGGCAGCTATTCTACCAGTTAATTTCTGCACGTCTTTCACGGAACGTGGTGGTTCCATGTCGAGAATTGCTTTGATTTTATCTGGGTTGGCTTCAATGCCACTTTTTGAGACCATCAGGCCCAAGAACTTCCCTGATCCAACGCCAAAAGCACATTTGGCTGGGTTCAGCATCATCTTATGGTGCCTCAGCACTTCAAACGCCTCCCTTAGGTGTTCAATATGGTCAGCTGTAAGCAAGCTCTTGACCAACATATCATCAACATATACCTCCATGGTTTTCCCAATCAGGTGGGCAAATATCTTATTTACCAGTCGTTGATAAGTAGCTCCTGCATTCTTTAGTCCAAAAGCCATGACAAGGTAACAAAAAACACCAAAGTCAGTTATGAAAGATACCTTTGGGATGTCATCCTTGTGCATCTTAATCTGGTTGTAACCACTGAAACCATCCATGAAGCTTAGCATCTCATGTCCTGCCGTAGCGTCTATTAGCGTGTCGATCCTTGGTAGAGGGAAGCAGTCCTTAGGGCACGCATCATTTAAATCAGTGAAGTCTATGCACATCCTCCACTTACCGTTGGCTTTCTTGACCATCACAGGGTTAGCCAACCATTCAGGAAACTGAATCTCCTCAACAAAACCAGCCTCCAAGAGTTTGTCCACCTCTTGTTTAATGGCCTCTTGCCTTTTTGGAGCAAAATTCCTCTTCTTCTGCTTAACGGTCTTCCGCTTAGGGTCGACATTCAACCTGTGAGTTATGAGTTGGGGATCAATCCCTGGCATATCAGCTGCTGTCCAAGCGAACACATCCTTATTTTCTTGTAGGAATTCAATTAACCTGCCCTTCATGGGTTCTTTCAGCGACGCTCCTATGTACGTGACCTTTTCAGGGTCCTTACTATCCAGGGGTACAGGAACCAAATCCTCTGCTGGTTTCCCCCGGTGTTCGTCATCCCGAATATCCATGTCCTCAATCGGGAGGACCTGCCCCCCGACTCCATCAGCTCTTAACGCGGCCACATAACAACTTCGGGCCATCCTTTGATCACCCTTCTGTTCTCCAACACCATTCCTGGTTGGAAACTTGACTTTCATGTGATAACTAGAGGCAACAGCCTTGAACGCGTGGAGTCCGGTCCTTCCGAGGATCGCGTTATATGTGGAGGCGGCCTTAATTACCAAGAAGTTCAACATCTGGGTGGCCTCCTTAGGCTCCTTTCCAATAGTAACCGGGAGTTGGATAGTTCCTTCAATGCTAGATTCGACTCCATTGAACCCATATATGGGCATGTTATTTGGGGTCAGCTGGGAATCATTGTATCCCATCTTCACAAACGCATCATGAAACAGGATGTCAACAGAAGCACCATTGTCTATCAAGACTCGCTTCACCTCCGAATTTCCAATTACAGGAGTTATGACCAACGGGTCGTCATGGGGGAACTTTACCCTTTCTAAGTCCGAGTCATCAAATCCGATCACTACTTCAGTCTTTGCCCTCTTCGGGGCTTCTCCCACGATATGCATCACCTCCCTGGCATATGCCTTTCGAGAGTTCCTTGTTGTTTCGGCCGCAGTAGGACCTCCCCAAATCATGTTGATGACAGGCCCTCGTGGCTGGGGGTTGCGATCACGATCGTTATCCTTTCTATCATTATAATCTCTTCTATCATAATCTCTTCTTTGGTTTCCACGACCTTCACCCTTTGTGAATTTGCTCAGCTTTCCCTTGCGGATCAAGAATTCAATCTCGTCCTTGAGCTGTTTACAGTCATCAGTGTCATGTCCAACGTCCTTATGGAACCTGCAGTATTGATCTTTGTTTCTCCTTGCGGGATCTCCCCTAAGTGGCTTCGGCCATCGGAAATCCGCATCTTTTTCAATATCCATCAGGATTTGACTTCGAGGAGCATTCAACCTTGCATATTCAGAGAACCTTGGCCCCAAATTCTTCTTGGAAGCAGAATCGGAGTCCTTGCTTGTTCGGGGGTATTTGTCCCTTGTGTCATACTCCTGCTCTTGCCTTCGCTTCCGGGAGTTTCCGTTTCCTCCATTAGTGGTGGGAGCTTCCGTCTTCTTCATGCTTTCTTCTGCTTTTATGTATTTACTTGCCCTCCTTTGGAGCTCAGTCATGCTCTCAGAGGGATGTTTTGCCAACGACATCTGAAAGTAGGGGTTCGTCGTTCCATTCTCCAAGGCTATCATAGCTACTTTGTTCTCCAGATCCGGGACATTCAACGTCTCCTTAGTGAAACGCTTGAGGTAATCCCTCAGGTTCTCGTTCTTTCCTTGTTTTACTTGCATGAGAGAAGCAGAGCTTTTTTCGTGGACCTTTCCACTAACAAATTGATTGATAAAGGCAGTACTCAACTCCTTAAAAGAACCAATCGAGTTTGCGGGCAATCGGCTGTACCATCTTTGAGCTATGCCTGCCAAGGTTTGAGGAAACGCCCTACACTTAAGAGCGTCACTAGCGGGTTGTAACAGTAGAGCGTTCGAGAATGTCCTAACGTGATTCGAAGGATCACCCGTCCCATCATATGCTTTTATCGTGGGCATCTTGAATTTTCGGGAAACATGAGCGTTCATCACTTCGTCCGTGAATGGAGGCGTGGGGTCGTCAGGGTCCCCAAGCGGCATCAGGTCTTTGGGATCACTCCTAGGGGTTTCTACCCTCGTAATTCCTCCATTTGGGGCATCAGCCCTTCTTGGTCTTCTTAAGGACCCTTCCAAATCAATGAAGGGAATCTCCCTTGAGATTGGAGGAGGCCTATTCAGATTTTGCCTTGCTTGTTCTCTGGTTATATCATCCTTCAGCTTTTGGATCTCGGCTTCAAAAGCCTTGATTCTCTCAGCAGCTGTTTGAACGGGTCTATCATTGGTCCTTTGAGTCCTCCTCATGGGTTCTTTGCTTGTACGTCGCCTCCTCGGGGCTATATCACGTTCATCATCCTCGGATGATGAATCATCGGAGTAAGGTCCAGAGTAATCGTAATATCCTTGCTCAGGGGGGGCTAGACCCCTAATATAAGGTGGCTGATACGACTCACGTATCCGTAAAGCGTGTCCACTTGGTCCAGGATCCCTTCGATTTGGGGGATAGTTTGGTAACCCGTATAACGGATCGGTATTCACGGGGAGTGTAGTGGTGGAGATCTGAACTCCTGAGAGCGGTGGACGGCTAGTCAATGGAGCAACCACCATCTGAAGTTGGTTAGTCTCTTGTCCCGGGTGGTCCAGGATCCCTTCGATTTGGGGGATAGTTTGGCAACCCGTATAACGGATCGGTATTCACGGGGAGTGTAGTGGTGGAGATCTGAACTCCTGAGAGCGGTGGACGGCTAGTCAATGGAGCAACCACCATCTGAAGTTGGTTAGTCTCTTGTCCCGGGTGATCAATCACCGGTAAGGTTCTCTCAACATGGGGATTCGTCCCTGTAGTCTGAGAAACTTGAGGTTGTGTAATAGTCTCAGTCGATGGGGGGCACAAGCCCTTGCTCCGTAACAACGGGCGGTGTAGAGGAGACGATTGGTGGGTCAGATGTAACAGGAACGTTCTCGGTTGATGTTCTTCGTGTGTTAACCATGGTTGATATCCTGGTCCCACAGACGGCGCCAAATGTTGTGGAATAAAAAGTAGGGTTATCGAATTGCGACTAGGGTTCGTGAGCTTCGTGCTTTAATGGCTGCGCTTGTGTTATCGTGACCTAATTCGGGTCCTCACAAGATGCCTACGTATCTCAGAGTTGAGAATCAAGCCAAGACGTAGTTCTAGGATGAGGGGTCAGGCCCTTTATATAGGCTGTGGAAGCCTTAGAATTATAGTAGGTTTTGGAGACTTGGTGGATAAGTCACCGTAATTGAGGAAGGTTCTGACTCCTTCCTTTTAGGAATTAGTTTCCATGTCGAATTTGGTGCCTTGGAGGCTACACAATATCCTGGGGATATTCTAGGACGTTCTTAGTTTCTAGAACGTTCCTGTTTTGTGGATCAGACCCATGTTAGAGATAGGCTTTTACCGGGCGTCCCCAGTTTGGGCCGTTCTTTTGGGCCTGACCATTAATTACGAATTTAGTGCCCAACTAGGGTTTCGGGCCATATTTACGGGTCAATAAATGTCACATTAATTATGTCTTTAAGGGTTATATTTCACCCATATCAATATGATTTTGAAGATTTAAAGGATATTATATATTGCGTGTATCGAGAAATAAGTTATAAATATAAGTTGAATGTTAAGGATATCTAACATTCAACTTATCAACATATAAGTTATAAGTTGATTTAAACTTAAATAGGTAAACATTCCTCATAAACTCTTACGATCTTATAAATCAGAAGTTAACAATAATATGAAACCCCAAACAGGCCAATATACTCAACTTGGAGTTATTGTCTTTTTGCAATTTATTGGGCAGGTTTTGGCCTGCTGAAGTTTTAAATTGACTTCTTGCTACTTGACCTTACTTACTGGGTCACCTTGACCAGTAATATGGTTTCTGACTCTTGATCAAACTTAAACGCTGTTATACAGTCCTGCCAAAAAAAAAAAAGAATTAACAACTCCACTTATCTATATTATTTATATTATTATATTATAAATAGCGAAACATTAAAGTTTTAGTACGGTATGGTACTTACCATTAAAAGTACGGTACGGTACTTACCATTAAGGCGAAACATTGAAAAGATAATATTAAAAAAAATCTGTGTATCGTACGGGTTTTAAGCTAGTATATTTATTAATTGGTATTTGACGTTTATTAAAAAAATAATTTTGCTAAATCATAAATATTAAACAAAATAATATATATATATATATATATGAGTTGCACTCCATGAAGAACACCTTATATAAAGAACAATAAAGAACACCTCATATTTAATTCAATATAAGAGTTCCGTCACGACATCCAATACAAAAAGTTCTTATTTTTTTTATCTTCTATCCATTTAGCAAAAACAAAAATTTTTAAAAAATTTTTTGAAAAAAACACTGTTCATGATGACATCTGCAGTGACGTCATCATGAACAGTGATTTTTTTCAAAAAAAAATATTTTTAATTTTTTTTTGCTGAATGGATAGAAGATAAAAAAATAAGAACTTTTTGTATTGGGTGCCCCTGGCGGGGCCAATGGATCTATTGAAATAAATGATTTTATAGTGTTCTTTATTGTTTGTTATATAAGAATGTTCTGTATAGAGCAATGTCATATATATATACATATATTAACTTACATGTTTTAATCGATCATCCTGGTCTGAATTTACAGTACATCTATATCGATCTTAATCTAAATATTCGAAAAATCAATTGTCTGAATTTATTGTACATCTATATTGATCTTAATTTAAATATTTGAAAAATCAATTTTAATTTAGACTCGTGAAAATGCGTCGAATCGGGATTACAAGTGTTGTGGAATAAAAAGTAGGGTGTAATTAATTCGTGTATTGATTGCTAGGGATTGAGAGTTTCGAGCTTTAATGGTGGCTGCTCTTGTTGTCGTGGACTAACTCGGTCCTAACAAGATGCCTACGTACCTTGATGAATATCAAGAATCAAGCCAAAACGTAGTTCTAGGGTTGCCTACGTGGCTTGATGCGCCCTCGCGGCGTAGTGACGTAGTGGCTTGTATGTCCTTATTCGAGGATTAAGCCTAAAACGTGGTGGGTGACGTATGGAGCTGTGCCCAAAAAACGTTCTTCTTTAGAATGAGGGGTTAGTCCGTTTATATAGGCTTGAGAAGCCTTGGAATTAGGGTTTAGTAACTTAGTGGGCAAGTTATACAATTTGGGCCCAATTCTAGATCATTCCATGAGGGAGGTGGATAACTATAGGAGTTGTATGCCTTGGAGGCTACTCCATAGATGATTTGGTTTCCTTTTGGACTCAATAACGGAGTCTTTTATTTGGCTGATTTATTAGCCACGAATTAATTATTTAATTAGGGTTTTGGGCCTAATTAATGAGCTTGAACCTTGGACCAATCTAGGTTTAACTAATGTCACATTAAATGTGTCTCTAGGGCTTAATTTCAGCCCATATCATTTGCCCCCCAACTTCTAGGAAAACAGATCAGGTTTTCGTAGAAGTTATATTTGCCTTAATCGAGACTTGGGGTCATTTTTATCCCTTACCTGGGACTTCTTAATTTTCCTACCCTTATATAGGGATTTTGGTTTACACTAGTGTTTCACATATATCGTCTTATTGTAAAGTGTGGAGCGACCTACACATTTACGACGATTTGCTTTATTCGCGGCTTTAACTTGTGCTTGCTTTTAGCAATTTCGGCATTTTCATAGAGCTTTTATGCACTATTAGCACAAATTATTGCTCAATTTGTCAAGAAAATATTTCTATAATTTTCCTTATATTTTTCTGTACCTTTCCTAATGTTTGAGGAATTTTTGTAGAATCGAAGGTATTTTTCTTAATTATTCCTAATAATTCAGGAATTTTTATGTACCCACAGGTATTTTTCGTAATTATTCCTAATTTTTTAGGAATTTTCTTGTACCCACGGGTATTTTTCGTAATTATTCCTAATATTTTAGGAATTTTCTTGTACCCACGGGTATTTTTCTTAATTATTCCTAATATTTTAGGAATTTTTAGGTACCCACAGGTATTTTTCTTAATTATTCCTAATATTTTAGGAATTTTGATGTACCCACGGGTATTTTTCTTAATTATTTTTAATAATTTAGGAATTTTTATGTACCCACAGGTATTTTTCGTAATTATTCCTAATTTTTTAGGAATTTTCTTGTACCCACGGGTATTTTTCGTAATTATTCCTAATATTTTAGGAATTTTCTTGTACCCACGGGTATTTTTATTAATTATTCCTAATATTTTAGGAATTTTTATGTACCCACAGGTATTTTTCTTAATTATTCCTAATATTTTAGGAATTTTCTTGTACCCACGGGTATTTTTCTTAATTATTCCTAATAATTTAAGAATTTTCTTGTACCCACGGGTATTTTTCTTAATTATTCCTAATATTTTAGGAATTTTCTTGTACCCACGGGTATTTTTTGTAATTATTCCTAATATTTTAGGAATTTTCTTGTACCCACGGGTATTTTTCTTAATTATTCCTAATAATTTAGGAATTTTTATGTACCCACAGGTATTTTTCTTAATTATTCCTAATATTTTAGGAATTTTTATGTACCCACGGGTATTTTTCGTAATTATTCCAAATATTTTAGGAATTTTCTTGTACCTACGGGTATTTTTCTTAATTATTCCTAATATTTTAGGAATTTTGATGTACCCACGGGTATTTTTCTTAATTATTCCTAATAATTTATGAATTTTTATGTACCCACAGGTATTTTTCGTAATTATTCCTAATTTTTTAGGAATTTTCTTGTACCCACGTGTATTTTTCGTAATTATTCCTAATATTTTAGGAATTTTCTTGTACACACGGGTATTTTTCTTAATTATGCCTAATAATTTAGGAATTTTTATGTACCCACAGGTATTTTTCGTAATTATTCCTAATATTTTAGGAATTTTCTTGTACCCACGGGTATTTTTCTTAATTATTCCTAATATTTTAAGAATTTTAATGTACCCACAGGTATTTTTCTTAATTATTCCTAATAATTTAGGAATTTTCTTGTACCCACGGGTATTTTTCGTAATTTTTTAGTGTCGTCGGACAATTTTATGAAATTATTCCAATATTTTAATCGAAAATATTGATTTTGTGCACACGTGCATTTTAGAGGGACTATTTCATAATTTTTAGGAAGTTTTTATCAACTTATAAAGTTCAGGGACAAATCTGTCAGTTTTGAAACTAGAAGGATCAAAATGTCGATTTATAAACTTAAGGGATCAATATGTAAACCATGCAAAGCTTGGGGTGCCAAACTACACTTTTTCCACCAACCTCATTTGAGGTCGTCCAAGCTCTTGTTTTGTGCCTGGTCGTGCCTTGTTCGAGTTCGATCTGGCGACCTCATTCGAGGTCGTGATTTTTTTTTTTAACAATATTATTGAATAATATTATTTATTTTATTCAAATTTTGAATAACGTTTTTACCCAAATCAGGGATGTCTTACCCGGATAAAATTTTACTTGAATAAAATTCGAAAATTTTAATCGAAAATATTGAATTTGTGCACACATGCATTTTTAGGGGGATTATTTCATAATTTTTCAGGGACTCTTTTGTGAACATAGCAAAAGTAGGGGTACTAAATTGCACTTTTCTTACCAACCTCATTTCAGCTCGTGTAAGCATCCGGGGCCTGGTCGTAAGTTTCACGAGCTCAATTCGCGACATCAGTTGAGGTACTAAATTTAGTAGGGGTACTAAATTGCACTTTTCTTCCTATTTTTTTTTTCAAATAATATTATTGAATAATATTATATATGTTATTCAAATTTTGAATAATTTCTATACCCAAATCAGGGGTGTCCTAAACGGATGAAATTTCTCTAACATGAAGTCCGCTCGAATTTTATTATTAAATAATAATAATTTTTTACAAATTATTATTAGATAATAATATTTTCTTGTAATTTGTGTGGGGATCCAAGCCCTGATAGACCTCAATTGAGATCTAACTAAACCCTCAAATTGTCCAGGTCTAGGGTCTTCCGGAGCTCAGCTCTAAGGCCTGGTCGTGAGGTTTACGAGCTCAATCCATGACCTGGATTGAGGTCGTGTAAGGCCTTCAATTTAGGCTAATCTTGAGGCTTACGAGCTCAATCCACGGCCTAGATTGAGCTCGTGTAAGGACCCATAACATCAATGGTCGTGAGGTCTACGATCTCAAACCACGGCCTGGTTTGAGCTCGTGTAAGGACCCGTAATATTAGTGATCGCAAGGTCAACGATCTCAAACTACGACCTGAATTGAGGTCGTGTATGGACCCATAATATTAATGGTCGTGAGGTCTACGATCTCAAAGCACAACCTGGATTGAGGTCTTGGAAAGACTCAATTTTAACCAGGTCTTGAGGTTCTACGACCTCAATTACGACTTGAATTGAGTTTGCCACAAGGCTTCATTTTTGGCTGGTCGTGAGACTTAAGAGCTTCATCCGCGACCTGGATTGAGGTCGTGTAAAGGCTCCATTTTTTATTGGTCGTGAGGTCTACGACCTAATTCTACGACCTAGATTGAGGTCGTATTTTGCCTCAATTTTACCTTGGTCGTATAAGCCTTGTTTGTCCTAGGTCATGGGTCATCACGACCTCACCTTTGAGACCTAGAGGAGATCATTCCTGACTTGAAATTCCAGCCCCTGAAGACATGGATCGAGATCGCATTTTTATCTTTTAACTCGATTATTAGGCCTGCTCATTCCACGAGTATTGAAAAATCCATATCTTTTTTCTCGTTACTCAGATTTGAGCTCACAATATATTGAATCGAAGCTTGTTTTGAGCTCTAACTCCTTGCAATATTTTTTTTTTAAAAAACTTATTTCTCGCATTTTTTGAGCCTTCAAATGGATGGTACATGGCCTTTTCGAGCCTTTGGTTGGACGAAACACGGTCTCTACGAGCCTTCATTTGGACGAAGTAGGGCCTTCACGATCCTTCAGTCGGGTGGAACGTGGTCTCTTCGAGCCTTTAGTTCTTTACAGCTAGCTTTCCTGCCTCCGTGGTATCGTTTAGCAACCAGCCATTCTCAAGGTGTGCTTTGATACGATCTATCCAGTATCCTCCTATCCCGATAGGAGCAATAAGCTTAGAATCAATTGTAAGGGTTCTCAGAACTTGGAAGTAGATGCTCCCATAATGGGTCTCGACCTTTGAAGAAGTATACGGAGATAAGGCATCGACCTTTGTATTCTCCTCCCTTGTCATATACTCAACGTAGCACTCGTCGAACTGGGCTATCGTAGCTTTCACAATCCTCAAGTATTTGGCTATGAGATTACCAGCTTTGAGTCTCCACAGACTTTCAGGTTCTTCACCCTCAGGGCTCTTGTCAGTCCAAAGTCAGCTATCAGAGCTTCATACTCTACCTCGTAGCAGGTTGTTTGGAAGTCCAACTTCAAGGCATACTTGACTGCGAACCCATCGGGGCTTTGCAGAACTAAACCTGTACCACTGGTTCTTGTTTTTGATGCCCCATCAAAATAGAGCATCCAATACTCCTTCTCCTCTTCTAGGAGCTTCTCACCTTGCTGACCTTCCTGGTCTATTACCTCCTGCCCCCCGACTTCTTGGTTGTCAATGGTATATTCAACCACGAAGTTAGATAGAACCTGGGTTTGTACTTAACATCAAATTCTCCTAGTTTGATTGCTCACTTGATGAGCCTTCAATTTCATGGAACATTGGCTTATTAGAGCCTTCAATTCCTTAGAGCTAGATGCTTGTGGTTTCATCGAACCTTATTTCCACTTAGTCTGATCAGGTGGAGTGTCCTAACCGAATGCTCAGATACAATAACCCTTGAGGTTTGGGGTGTGCCAAGTCTAGGCACTACATTTCTTTCAATCAATTACAACTTGTAAGAGCCTCGTTTTTGAATTTTCATCCATTTTTTGCTACAAGGATTGGTGGAAGTCCATATCTACGTATCACACTTTCCCACATGAATTGTGTCATTTACTTGGTGGTTATCTAGGCTTGGGGTTTAGCCTCAGTCTACTTCATGAAGGTATCAATTGCAACTATCAGGAACTTCCTCTGGGCATTTTGCCACTGGGAATGGTGGAACTGATGGTTTTCAACATTTCAGGGGATTGATCAACAGTTGCATGTTTATGTATATCGATCGTACATAACTTCTGGCATCAGCCATCATGCATGGCTAGTAGAATCCAAATCGGGTCATCTTTTGGGCAAGGGTCCTGCCCTCGAGTACTACCCCCATATTTCCAGATGAGTTTCTTGCAAGGCTAAATTTGCATTTTGAGGCCTCGGTGTTCTTATTGACAACTTTCGTGCCTTCAAGGCATTGTCGGATAACCAATCGGTTTCCTGGTGAGCCTTTGTAGGATCTATCCAATTGCTTTCCACACCTGCAGGTGTTGTTAGTTTTTCAATCATTGCTTCGGGCCTTCAAGACCTGGAAGTGAAAACTTCTATAAAATTCTCTAATTCCGAGGAGGCAAACTTGGGTAGGACATCAGCCTTTACATATTCCTTCCTCTGGATGTACTTCATGTAACACTCATTGAATTGAGTCAAGCTTCAAGTATTTGTCGTGGTTCCAGCCCTTGCCTCAAACTCACCTTTCACTTGCGGTATTATCGATGTTGAGTCTCCACAGACTTTGAGGTTTTTGACCCTCAGGCTTCAAGCCAAGTCCGGCTATCAAGGTTTTGCATTCTGCCTCGTTGTTTATCGTTAGGAAATCCAACTCTGGGGTATACTCAAGCATGAGCCCATCGGGGTATGTTCTGACTTAATTTTGTTTTTGATTCTCCATCAAAACTGAGCATCCATCATTCTTGAGTACCACTCTTCAACCTTCCTTCTTCAACTCCTTGCCCTCCTAGGGTACTACCTCATGCCCCCCGACTTGTTGTTGTCAATGGTGTATTCAACCATGAAGTCAGTGAGTTCTTAGGGATTTATTGTGGTTTCTTTGTCCAATGCAAGACTTCTTTCACGTAATGAATGGGTTTCTGAACTTTGTTTTCCTCTTTTCTTCCATCATCTCCATTTCTTGTTGGAAATTTGATCTTCAGTTCTTAGCTAACTTGAGGCAACCGCCTTAAGCCTGTCCTCCTAAGGATAACATTTTAAGCGGAAGTTGCTTTAACCAGCAAAAGGTTCGACATATGAGTGGCCTCCCTAGGCTCTCGTCCTATTATCATGGGTAGCCGAATAGTTTTTTTTAACTCTTGAATCATAGAACCCACCCATACACGAGCATGTTGGAGGGGGTCAATTGAGAATCATTGTTTTCTATCTTCGAGATATCCACTGAAGTCCCATTGTCTACTGAGACTCATTTCACTTACGAGTTGCCTGTCACAGGTGTTATGACCAACGGGCCATCATGGAGGCACTTCACCCCTTCCAAGTCAGAATCATCAAAGGTAAATGCCATTTTGGTCTTTGCTCATTATAGAGCTTCTCCTATAATGTGCATAGCTTCTCGAGCGTGAGCTTTATGAGAGCTCCTTGTATTCTCGACCGTCGTCGGCTCTTCAGAAATCATGTTTATCATCAGCCCCTCGAGGCTATGGATTGCGATCTTGATTGCCATCCTTCCTTTAGTAATCTCTACTTCATAATCATGCCTTAGGTTACCCTATTGGCCATCCTTGGTGAACTTATTCAACTTTTCTCATAGGATCAGAAACTTGATCTCGTGTTTCAGCTGTCTACAATCGTGTGTGTTATTTCTCACATCCTTATGGAACCGACAATATTGGCTCTTGTTTCTCTACTCGGGATCAGCCCTTAGTGGTTTCGACCATCGGAGATCCTTGTCTTTCACAATATCCATCAGGATTTGGGTGTTGAAAGTATTCAAACGTGCATAGTTGGTGAACATTGGTCCTTGATTTCTCTTCTTCTTGGGAGAGTTAGAATTTTTACTTATTCGAGGATACTTATCCTTAACGTCCTACTCGTGACTAATTTCGTTTCTCGTTTACCTCCATTGCCTCCAGCAGGGGTTGAGGCTTCCTTTACACTTTCCTCTATCTTGATGACCACTCTATCATTCAGGTTCGGGACCTTCAAGGCTTCCTTGGTGATTCGGTTCATGTAATCCCCCAAGGATTCATTCATTTTCCACATTCACGGGGATGTAAAACGTTTCTCATGAACTTTCCATCGATAAACGGGGGGATGAATGCCTTTCTTAGTTCTTTAAAGGAGCTGATTGAGCTCGGGGGCAACCGACTTTATCATCGTTGTGTCATGCCCCCCAGGGTTTGAGGAAACGCCCTATACTTGATTACGTCAATCACGGGTTAAAATTTGTAGTGCATTGGAGGATGTCATCACTTGATTAGTGGGGTCTCTTGCCCTAACACACACCTCGATGGTGGGCGTCTTGAATTTTCTTGAGATATGAGCATTCATTATCTTGTTGGCGAATGATAGGATATGATCATCATGATCTCCTAGAGGCATAGAATCATCGGGATCATCCCTTTGTGTATCAACCCTTCTCCTCATAGAAGGAACCACTCAAATTAATAACATGGGGATCTTAGCCCTTAGGGGCTGCCTATCCTATTGTATTTCCAGATCTTTCTTTAATTTTCAGATAAGTGCTTCTTCATGAGCGATTATATATCCTCCCTCCTGAAGTCTTGGGAGCCAGTCCTTTTGATCCTCGGGGCTGAGAAGGCCCTAACCCTCATTCGAGCTCCTTGCCTAGTTCTCCTTCTGAGATATTTATCTTCTTCACTGGATGATAATTTGTCAACAATATAGGGTCCGGGAAAATCAAGACTCCTTCATTGGTGTTCTAGGCATTGAATTCATTGAGGTACGTATGCCTCGTGTTGCTGGCTACTCCTACCATCGATGAACGACATCTCATTGGTGGGAACCTAATTTCATCGTTTAACGATGAAGATGGACATCTAGAGTCCCAATGGTGCACTGGAGGGGCGACACCACTGTCCGGAGGGAATTCGTCCCTGAATTCATTAAACCCACAATCGGCTGCTGCGGATGAGTAATTTGAGCCCACAAATCCTTTGGTTTATGGCCTAAAGAGCGTTCCTTGAGTCCCTCGGGGTTAAGAACGTCCCGATCCTATGACGGGCTCCTTGCCTTGACGTCTCTTGCTATAACGGACGTCCTCTTCTTCATCTTCTTCGAACGAGAAGTCGTCTTTTGTGTATGATCCAAATAGACTTTGATTTCCTCCAACAAGGGGACCAAGCCTTCAATGTATTGAGGCACATACTTCTCATGAGTAAATCGATGGTTCCATCAGCAGTTGGGAACAGTGACAACCCATAAACGGGGTTTTGAGTTATTGGGATCAATCATGACGGTGGTGGCGATCCGTGCTCATGGTGCTCCATTAGTCAGAGGTAAAACCACCATCTGAAATTAGGGATTCGCTCCTTGAGTTAGTGAATTTTGGATCATCCCTTGGGGATCACCCCTTGGAGACGTGTCTCTGAGGGAGTTATTCCCTGATTGGAAGTCGAGGGGAGTGGATCATCAGTCTGATTGTTCTTTCATCATCGTTAGTGAACGATCGAGACTCTCCTTCATGCTATATGTAAAGGTTCCAAGTCTCAAACATGGGGCGAATCATCCCCTCATTAGGGTGGGAGCCCATAACTTAGGTTCTAAGTTGTAAGCGGTGTAAGCACCATGGTAGAGATTTGTAATCATGCTACCCTATTATGGGCATAGCCATGCCTGGGGTTCGGGATCCGCCTTTGGAGAGTTTAGAATCGTTCTTTGGACTCCCTCTCCTTGGAGACTCGTTTAAATTCCTGTTCCTCGATTATCCAACCATTAAACATTAGTAGATGTGGATTGCATACCAAGAGTGGTGATCAAAACGCGTATTGAGGCTGTGGATCGTCACATCCATTTTTTTATCTCCGTGTATTTTCCATGGTTGACGTCTTTGTCCCACAGACGGCGCCAAATGTTGTGGAATAAAAAGTAGGGTGTAATTAATTCGTGTATTGATTGCTAGGGATTGAGAGTTTCGAGCTTTAATGGTGGCTGCTCTTGTTGTCGTGGACTAACTCGGTCCTAACAAGATGCCTACGTACCTTGATGAATATCAAGAATCAAGCCAAAACGTAGTTCTAGGGTTGCCTACGTGGCTTGATGCGCCCTCGCGGCGTAGTGACGTAGTGGCTTGTATGTCCTTATTCGAGGATTAAGCCTAAAACGTGGTGGGTGACGTATGGAGTTGTGCCCAAAAAACGTTCTTCTTTAGAATGAGGGGTTAGTCCCTTTATATAGGCTTGAGAAGCCTTGGAATTAGGGTTTAGTAACTTAGTGGGCAAGTTATACAATTTGGGCCCAATTCTAGATCATTCCATGAGGGAGGTGGATAACTATAGGAGTTGTATGCCTTGGAGGCTACTCCATAGATGATTTGGTTTCCTTTTGGACTCAATAACGGAGTCTTTTATTTGGCTGATTTATTAGCCACGAATTAATTATTTAATTAGGGTTTTGGGCCTAATTAATGGGCTTGAACCTTGGACCAATCTAGATTTAACTAATGTCACATTAAATGTGTCTCTAGGGCTTAATTTCAGCACATATCAACAAGAATATCGAGTTTTTTTTTTTTTTTTTGAAATAAGAATATCGAGTTTAAATATTTCGATGTTCTGATTGACCGAAATTTACCATATACACACGGCACAATGAATTAAATCTGCAAGGGGCACTGCCGACACCGGAGATTAATTCAAACATTGGTTGCAACCGCCATGCACAGACCTTTCTTTACAGCATACTTTTCTTGAAGTAGAATTTGAGTAATGCGCGTTAGAAGCGGAGTAGAGAAAATGATACTCCTCCGTCTCCAAAAATATTTCTTGTTTACTTTTAACACATTTGCCATTGTACATTTTTAATCGTTAATATTTTTAATTTTGTATTAGTATTAAATATAAAATTTTACTATATTAAAGTACTCATAAATACGAGTCAAACAGGATTATTCATAATTATATTTTATCTTATAAATTATGCGTAAACTAGTAGTAAACATTTGTAATGAATAGTATAAAAAGTCAAAACAGAAAACGTTTAATGAGACTGAGGAAGTATAAACGACCTTAATTACTTTATATTGTTAAAAATAACAGATAATAGTTTATGATTATAAGTTTAGGACTACCTTACAACTTACAAGTTGGGTAAAGTTAGTTTCTTGGAAAAGAATATGTGCCTTTACTTTTCTTCCGAGTACTATTTTATATACACTGCACCCAGTTTATAATAATATACTAATACAGTAGACTGTAGAGTACCAACTAGCAAAGCAAGTAGAAGAAAACAGTTTTCTGATGACAGTTATTTGCTTGATCCATAAGGTGTTATAGATACATATTACTCTATATTTTAACAACCGTCTACTGTCTAAAAACATTAAGAAAGCAATTCGGTTGAGCTGGCTTTGCTTTGTCATTCTTTTCTGGCAAGTGGTTATCTCCAATTTTCTTCTTTAGTGTTTTAAAATTCTTTATATTTTAATCAATTTTACTGGTTAATACAGAAAAATGGCATGAGTGATGAGACTGACTTGAGACTTATCTATAATAAGATTTTTTGTTAAAAAATTGATGACACCTTTAATTTTCCTTTTTCATATATATTTTGATATATAAATTTTGATCATATCGGACAAATCGTTTTAAATTGTAGATGTAATCGTTACAAGATGTTACAATTTTAACTTTTTATGTAATTTTTTTAATACAAGATATTTGATCATATGGAACGAATTGCACATATTTTAGATCATAAATGTAATCATAATTATAAAGTATTATCATATATTAACAACTTCATCAAACATATCAACATCTAAATCTTGTAATATTCACATGAATTAATGGACAAATCCCTCTTCCAATAATTTACGTATTGAACGAGAATTGAACTGTCGACTATATAAACAAAACAAGGTAATTGCCATGTAAGTTAGAGGGTGACTCTTTTATTTTTTGACTCCGGGTGACTCTTTTATAATAGCAACACTTTTCTTGTATATACAAAAATGTCGACTTCAATTTTATGTACGTTGTCATCAAAATAATGTTACACAGAAATTGAAAGAATTTGTGGATTTGATTGTTATAATAATTTGTTAAACTTCTAAATAATATTCAAGCACTCTAGCTTATAAACAAAAAAAAATTCAAGGACTCTATAGATAATATTGTAGGACTCTTTTTCATATAATATATGTTAAACGAAAAATTCACTTATTTATAAAATTTCAGCTTCAGATTACAAGTTACAGCCCCCAAAAATCAACTGTGAGTTGACGTGGGGTATTAATGATCTAACCTTCTGGATAGCCGCCTTTGGTGCTGGTTTGTTTTGCAAGTGTTCATCTCACTTATCTAACTTATAACGTCACGTTACAAAAAGCTAGTAAGTACAGTAGCAATGAAACTTTATTTTTCGGTATCTTGGTAAAACAGTAATGTGTACTATTAGTTAGGATAATATCGAGGGTTAAGAATTGTGATGTAGGGTCTTATTACGTAATAAATTCGATTTTATTAAGAGACGTAAAAGTAAATGGACTGTCATACTTAATAGATACAAGTATACTAATAATTATTTGAATCAATCAACATGCATTAAAACTCGTCCGAAAATCAAACTATCCAAAAAAAAAAAAGAGTGTTAGGAATTAAATCGCAGGTTTACACAACAAATTACGAGTTAAATTAGTGCTAATAAAACCCTGTTTGAGTGTTTGTCCAAGTATATACATTTACTAAAAAAGAAAACTTTTTTTTAATAATTAGAAGCGAGAAACGAAACAAAAATTGGAATGACAAGAAATAATTTCTAATCCTTAATTATTTCATCGCGATCATCGAAAGAGAAAATTTCATCGCAATCACCGAAAGAGAAAATTTAGGCTCACAAAGACAAGGAGATCGATATATATAGCAGGGAGTCGGTGAACCTTAAGAAGCCAGTGGAAGGTTTTGAAGAAAGGAAAGTTATAAATGGAGGAGAGTGATTTAATAAATAAAGAGAACATGTGGGTTTCACAAACTAACACCACCACAAGTGCTAACCACGATCATGTCTCAGCACATAACATGTTCACCTTCTCATAGAGTAACATTTTAATTCTTCAGTTAGGTACTGTTTTTAATGCCTTACACATTTACATGTAGTACGTACCACTCATTTCCCACTTCTTCACTTATTATTCTAAAAAATTTGTACCATGATCTTTCAATTGCTTAAAGCAATCCTATCCGATCCCCTGCCTTCAACCCCAGGGAAATATGTTACTCCCTCCGTCCCTCTTTAGTTGACACATTTGTAAAAAAAAAAATTATCCCTAAATAGTTGTCACATTCCTTATTACAATACATATTTTTACCAATTTTTCCATATATACCCCTTTATTTGTAATACCAATGTTTGACTTTATATTTAATATGCACACACTCATAACTCTTCATTTAATGTTAAGATTAAGGGGGCAAACATGGAAACAAATTACATAATTAATTCTTTCTTAATATGTGTGTTTTTTACAAATGTGCCAACTAAAAAGGGACAGGGACAATAATTTTTATCAAAATATGCTCCACATCCGGAATCCTAAAATAGGGAATAATTATAGGGACTAAATCCAAGTCCCTATATTTGAGGTTACACTATTCATCCCCTATCCCTAAATTATATATTCGTTTATTGTATTTATAAATAGTGGATGTTTTGGTAATTAAAGTTGTAAGTGAAAGAAAGAGGAAGAAGTAACATAAAAAAGAATATAGAGATATGGAGATGGAAAATGGGGAATAGGATGTAGAATATTTTTGACAATTTTGATGATTTACTATTTTTGTTTGAGGATTTACTATTTTTAATAAATTTTTGGAAATGGAAATTGGGGATGGGATGTGAATGCTATTACGTTGGACAGGTTCGGTTTTGGTTTCACTTGGATGCATCGATTTTAAAATTACCATGATCTAACTCACTTGCCTTTGTAGCTAAGTTATTATTGCTTCCTTTGAATCCAATGGTAAATAATAATAATAATAATAATAATAATAATAATAATAATAATAATAATAATAATAATAATAATAATAATAAGATGTAAAAAAAATGTTAATAATTAATTTGTTAAAACGGAATGAGTAACTTTTATTTATAGTTACACTACAAGGAAAATGTGCCAAAATTGACTGATGATACCCTTTTCAATTTTACTCTCTTTTCCCATGAAAAATAGTAATTTGTTAATTAGTCAAAATATTCTAGAATAAAACATGATCGTAACCGGCCAACCAAACAAAGCTAAGTATATTTCGATAAGCTTATAGTAGGAAGGGTAAGATGTATGTAACTTTATCCTCATTCAAATGAAGAGATGGTTTCCAAAAATATTTCCCGCTTATGTGTTATTTGTGATCAATACATAGAAAATAAAAAATAGTAATGCATCAAATAGGAAGAACAAATTAATAGTAAAGAGTATTATTACATCTGATCACACTTAATAATACTTGTAACTGTGTTATTTGCTAAGTATGTTCCTACGTAAATTCAAACTTTAGTAAGGAGTTTCGGTCTTAAGAACAAAACAGTAAACTCGTGAATGTGCAATATTATTGCTTCCTTTGAATCCAATGGTAAATAATAATAATAATAATAATAATAATAATAATAATAATAATAATAATAATAATAATAATAATAATAATAATAATAATAATAATAAGATGTAAAAAAAAATGTTAATAATTAATTTGTTAAAACGGAATGAGTAACTTTTACTTGTAGTTACATTACAAGGAAAATGTGCCAAAATTGACTGATGATACCCTTTTCAATTTTACTCTATTTTTCCATGAAAGATTAGTAATTTGTTAATTAGTCAAAATATTCTAGAATAATACATGATTGTAACCAGCCAACCAAACATAGCTAAGTATATTTCGATAAGCTTATCGTAGGAAGGGTAAGATGTATGTAGGAAGGGTAAGATGTATGTAGCTTTATCCTCATTCAAATGAAGAGATGATTTCCAAAAATATTACCGGTTTATGTGCATTTGTGATCAATAAATAGAAAATAAAAAATAGTAATGCATCAAATAGGAAGAACAAATTAATAGTAAAGAGTATTACATTTGATCACATTTAACAATACTTGTAACTGTGTTATTTGCTAAGTATGTTCCTACGTAAATCATTCAGACTTTAGTAAGGAGTTTCGGTCTTAAGAACAGTACAGTAAACTCGTGAATGTGCAATATTATGCGTTCTTTTTTTATTTTTATTATTATTTGCAACGTTTATGATCCTATGTAAATTCAAAATGTAACGAGGAGTTAAAGTGGTAAAAACAAAACGGTAATACCGGTATACTTCTGCATGTGCAGAATTTATTATTTGTGCATCTTTTTTATTATTATTTGTCTCCTATATTCATTTTGTGTTTCTTTGTGTAAGCCGAAATGAAAACCTTTATGTCTAACAATATATTTACGGAATAGCACAATTACACTATATCAACAATATCAATATTAATAAACCTTAGAAAAATAATAGATGAATGAAGATGTAACAATCAAATTTGTATTGTATAAATAATGAATCAATGAATTTAACCAAAGTAAATCCAAAACCAATCAACCAATTTCTTTGTACATACACCAATTTAACAGATCTTTAAAGGTCAAAATAAAATAAAAAATAAGCTACTATATTTTACATAAGCAATAAAATTCATATAATTTTAAAATTTAATCAACTAATCCAAATCCACCATGTTCTGTGGGCCTCGAAAACCGCGCTTTCTTTCCCGGGTGTGGACTTTCCACTTCTTGTTCACCGGAATTCAGACTGTTCCGTCCAAAGTCAACGTTGACCGCCAATGGAACCACAACTTCCGGCGAAGCCGGCAAGTTAAGGTCAAAGTCCAAGTCCTTATGTTGGCTAGACGCGTATCCCGATGATGACGTCACAGCACTCGCGGCGGCGCTTCCGATATTCCCGTCGTAGTGGCGGCGCTTGTGACCACCGAGAGCTTGGCCGGTGGGAAAAGACTTGTGGCAAATAGTGCACTCGTGGGCCCTACCACTAGGGTTAAGTACTGACGTGGCGGTAGTGCCGGAGTTCGTGGTGGTTGAATGATCTTCTCCGCCGGCGGCGGTGGCAAGTTTACGGTGACTAGCCTTATGGCCACCGAGTGCTTGGTAAGATGAAAATGACTTGTCACACACGGAACACTTGTAAGAAATGTTTTGATCGGTTGAAGAAGTTTCGATACGGTGGCTAGTTGTGGCGGCGGCGGTGGAGTTGGTGGCGGTGGTTGTGTCGGTGGTGCCACGAGCAAGCATGATGAGACAAAGAGCCAAGTACTCTTCTTCGGTTGGTGGAGTTTCGGAACGAGGTCGTTTAGTGCGCTTCTTTTTCATCCAAGGCTCGTGCATGCTAGTAGTAGGGTTGTTTTGGTTTTGTTTTAGGGTTAGGGTTTTGCAATGAAATGAAGGTGGGGGTGTTGGTGTAGTTGGAGAACTAAGAGCTTCAATAGTCATGATGATTAAGTTGTAGGGAGAGAGACGAGAGATTGAGAGAGATTGAGGGAGAGAGATGTGTGTGTTTTGTAGGAGGAGAAGAAGTGAGTAGAAAGGAAATGATAGGAATGAGTGAGAGTGAAGAAGAGGGTAAGAATATATATACAAGTGTGGGTAAGTGTATGAGAGTGGACAAGGTGGGAAGGGGCGAGAGAAGTTGCGTGAGGCAAGGCGGTGGTAGTGTTGTACATGTATTCATCATTATTCTTCACTATTTACATAATTTTTTTATATTATGTTAAAATTCATGAAGAATTAATTTAATCTTCAGTTCGGACTAAATCGAAAATTTTAAAAACATGTTTTATTATAATTATTGTCAAATAATTAGTAATTTTGCATGTATTAAAAAAATGTTGTATTATATATAAAGTTATTTTTTGATTGTTGTTGCAAAAGAGTAAAAACTAGAATGGTAATTACAAAATGATTAGAAACAAAAAAAGGAAAGGTATAAATGTCCCAATATAAAAATGGGTAGGGAGGAGCCGAGTACACGTTAGTGTGAAGGAGTGAAGTTGGGTGTAAAGGAGTGGTGGTGGGGTGGTGGGACAACATATACATACATGATACATACACACACAACTAATTTTTGCTGTTGCCTGGTGGCTTTCCTCTCTTTCTGGTTCAATGTTATGACCTCTTCCTAGTCAAATTACCATTTTATACACTCCACACTCTCATTTCTCCCTTTTACGCTTCTAATTTTAACTAATACTACAATTAGTATTAAATACCATGAGATTCACACACGTTTTAGCCTCCTTTTCTACAGCTACTAATATTAGTATTATCAACTTGTAGTACTATTTCTCTTCATTAAATCGACCATTTTCATTTTTGGTGCTTATTTACGGGATCATCCTATTTATAAACGGAGAAGACTCGTGATACTCGAAAGTTTTGAAATTTTGTGATATAAATTTGAAAAATATATAGCGGATGTGAATGTCAGGAAATATGATTTTCGACTAAGATATATCGAAAACTTTAGGATCCAGCTTACTTAATTACACATATATGAAACCTTATCTGTATGAATACTTTAGTAATTTGTTTGCGTAAGACAAAAAGGCGCATAACATAATTCCTATTTTTATATTCATATATATCTTCATGTAGATTCGTTCTAGTAACTATTTTTGTAAAAAATTGTTTTAACAGTTCTTATGGCGGCTGTTCATACTATTTGTTGACGTGACCATCTAATACACTCATAATTATCGTTTAAATTGTAAACTTAACACTTAATTACTTTTGCATGTTTGTTAAGTAATCTTTGTTGGATATATATATAAAACACTATAAACAAGTTTAAAATATGAAAAATAAAAGAGGTATCAAATTAGTTATAAAAACTTTTATAAAATGATACATGTTTTAATTTAATTATTTATAATTCAATTAAATACAATAGGTCTCTATATTTACGGTAATATCAACTAATAAAAAACACATTTCTTTCTAATACATCACCTTGTCACATCATTTTATAAACATAATTGTGTATCCCTAATATTATTCTAAAAATATGTCATAATTAAATTTTGAAAACAAATAAAATATGTCAGTAATGACGCAGCTGAGTCCATTGACTTGTAAATCAAAACCCACACTTTTTACTTTTACTTTTAGTTTCAAAGAGAGGACACAAGACTTTGACCTAGTCGGTTCAATGGTTGTAAAACTAATAGCTCAGAATAGTCATCTTATGGCAAATACACAATAATTTAATTAGTCCAAATATATAGAGGCAAGTGTATATCCAAATTGTAAATAACTTAACAAAATTATTATGAAATTTATGTAACCTTTGAATATTATAAGCGGACAGAATAATTTAATAATGTATGAGTGTGTAAGTAGAGGAAGCATCCATACGTGGGCATCTTATTTGACTGGAGGATGAAATAGTACTAGATATGAATATGCTACTTATTGGTATAAAGTTAATTTAGCTATATTCTTGAGAGCATGTCGAATAGGCTATCTAGGAGAGAGAATAAAAATCAAGCGTCAAGAAATTTTTAGATATTCTTTAAAAAGTTAAGAACTTTTTCTTTCTCTTCTATTTTAGGAGCAACTAGCAGCTCTTAACTTAATATTTTATTAGTAAAATAGTGGTTCTTCTCTCTCATTTATTGATTGTTTGTCCAAGTGAAATTGAAATATGAATAAAATATAAAATAAAGAGCCATAATAGAGAGTATTGGTGGAGATGCTCTTACCTTTTCTTCAAACTTTTCTTGCTCCTTATTATTCCCACGTGTCTATTATTATTTCATTTGTCTCACGGAGTTGTTTAAGATTAATGTATAAATAGGACATGATTATCGCAGAAAAAAAATGTGCTGGAAAACAGTAAAATCCTATATCATCTGGATTTTAATATAATTTAAAACCCCGAAAACCGATTTTAACTATGATTCCGTAAATTTTAGAATCACTCATATTTCGCTCCTTGATCAAGAGGTAAGCTGTTATTAACTAGTAACTCATCATAAGGATACTCATCATGAGTAGTTGGTTGGTACCATATCTCAGGAGTTTACCATTTCATGGTCATATATTCGAATTCATTGAGAATCACGGAAGTAAAAGAATTATTAACATGTTCAATGAGTAGGAATGTATTAGCAATTCTTTTGATTAATCGAGACTCGCAAAAGTTTATCCGAATAATAAATTATAAAAAAAAAATTCACATTAATTTACTTTATGGTACAGCAGCCCAATGTTATCTACAGCCATCTCAATTGATTTAGGACAAAGACAGAATGGGTCAACGAGTGGTGGTGGTATACGATCAGTTCACTATATAGTGGAGGGTACAAGTGAACGATAAACGATGATATGTGTACGAATGGAAGTGTGATGGTTTATCTGTAAATAAACTTGTCTGCTGGGTCAGACACGGCACGCTACGCGCTGTCGAACTAGACGTGGTGACACGTGTCTTTAAAATTCATGCATATCATGATTTGAGGACAAAGACTCCCGAGTCATTTCATACAAGCAAGCACCACCAAAAGGTTCCGCTGCTTGCTTTGGTTA
Source organism: Saposhnikovia divaricata (assembly GCA_036435485.1). Taxonomy (NCBI): domain Eukaryota; kingdom Viridiplantae; phylum Streptophyta; class Magnoliopsida; order Apiales; family Apiaceae; genus Saposhnikovia; species Saposhnikovia divaricata. The sequence goes on from CM071595.1 coordinate 127,520,209, forward strand.
ACCATCGTTCTGCCATTTGGATTTATTATAACTAAACCTTGTGTGTACGTTTACTTGTTTAGTAGTTGGAAAAAATTTGGCATTTTTTTGGATTAAGATGCTTTAGAGATTTTGCAAAAATTTGGCATTTTTTTAGATTAAGATGCTTTAGAGATTGTGCAAAAATAAATAATCCTCATGAAACTTGAAATAAATAAATTGGAGTACCTTTTAAACAATATTTACACACATCACTGGTTTGTATCATTCTGTAATATATTTTATAGAAATTTTGACAACTAAAAAAACCATACACAAATGTAAGAAGAAATTACCAAAAAGATTACCTTTTGAAAAAAAAACTTTGCGAATTTACTATTTTTTAAAAATATTTGAAAAATACGGTTTGCAACCAAATGCAACTAAATACCAGTATTATAAAAAGCGGAATTCGGAACAAAGCAGTAAAAGTACGGAACATGGATTAATCGGAAAACCGGAGATTAATTGGAACGATTAATAGGACTATTAATCGAAATTAATTTCATATTATTTTTTATAAAAAACTATTTTTAATACATATAACATAACTTTAAATAAATAGTTCATAAATATTACATAAAATTTAAATTAATATATTTTTTAAATTTTTTGACCAAACTTAACCGCTTCTTGACCGAATTTACTGCTTATTGATAGAATTATCCATTTATTGATCACTTTTTACAGAAAACGATTTTTATCCCGATTTTGCTAAAATCTGCTCGGAGAGATACCGAACAACGATTAATCACCGCTTTATAGAATACTGCCAAATACAATTTATTTTTACATTTTTCTGAAAAATAAATGAAATTGCTTTTGATTGCATCTGATGTTATTTTTAGTTGCATTTAAGGTTGCATTTGACTTAAACTGTGCAACTTGTTAAATAAACCATTATGCAAAGATGATTTCATTTATTAAATTTTTAAAGTTGCATTTGAGGTTGATTTTGGTTAATATCGGCTGCAAATATGATTGTAAAGTTACGATTCGTATTTTTGTAAATGTTTTTTCTAAAAATTAGTATTTTTGCAAAATATTTTAAAAGAAAACTTTATTTTTGAAAAACCCCAAATGAAAGTAGTTGCATAAAAAATTAGAAGAAAGCGTTAATTACATAGGTATATGCAACACACAAATTAGTATCTCTAATTCAGAATTTCTTAAAATTCCAAAAAAATCTGGCTAGCTTTTTGTTCTTTTTACAATTTTGTGAGTTTTTTTGTGGCTAAATTTTAGCAAAGAAGTTCATCGTGTGCTATGAACCAGTTCAACAAGCCAGCTTCCAATGCCGATCGAATATGCATTAAGATTATAAAAACTAAAATTCGAGTTCGATTCAATTGTGTTGAGCACGTTAAATCTGTTTTATTGACTAACATACAAATGCACTAGTATATGGCACTGCTAGTTTGCTATTAGAAAGTTGTGGTGTTTCGAGAAGTTTGAGCAAATGCAGGTTCGGTGAGGAAAAATTGCAAGTAACTGAACAATTATGAGCTCATGCTTTACATAATCAATTTGGTATACACACATAGAGATACAGTAGTAAAAATGATCACTCAGTTGACTTTGATTAATCTCAACTTCTCTTCCACTCCCCGCGTGGAAATGCACTGATTTTATGCATTTATAACTATCACACAACTTCTAGACCTGTACAATGACAAATTGTCAGTACTTGTCATTTGTCAAGGTCGGTAGAACAAATGCAGACTCCATATTTGTAGATATTTGATGGATATGAGTGTGCTAGCCGTCCTTTGGATTAGTTGATATGTGCCGAAAATTGGTTCGAACATTGAATTATCAAAAAAAAAGAAAAAAAAGAACAAATGCAGACTCATTTTCCTTCATACAATATTGCACTTTAAATTTCTCTCCCAGGTTCCTTGTTTTGAACTATTTCTGATTTGTAATACTTTTAAAAACTTGCGCCTCATGTGTAGTCCCTTCTATTCAAATTTATAAAATATAAATGATTAACTAAAAATATCCCATTCCAGAGTTTGCTTTTCTGTATCTTCTGATATTTATAAACATTGTGTGTACGTATGTGTACACTCCAGAGTTTGCTCTTCGGTATGGTTACTAATCAGGTTAGCTATGCAATACTTTTAATAAAAATTTTAATGTATATTGGTGAACTAAAATATTAATATAATTTAGTTGCAATTAGAATTTGACCAAAATTTGAGTGTCCGATTTAGAAGTGTAAATTTATAAAGTTGACTATTTTCTTGTTGATAGCTGAAAAGTGTTGAAGTGAATTTAAGTTTGTAGAAAAAATAAATCATAGAAGTGAAAAATAAATTGAAAAAGAAAAATGACGTGACGATGAATTGAAAGATGAATCGAGAGAATATTTAGGCTTTCTCTAAATGGGCTATTGCTTAAATTAATGAAAAGATTGGAAAAAGTCGAAGAAACATGGACAACCAAAATGTGGATGAAATGATGATAGCTGGTGGGCCTGTACTAATAAAGAGGAGTAAAATGGGTGTTAGTTAATTGGATCGAAAGATAATGAATTCAGTAAGTACATATACATACAGTAGAACTAGAATTTGTGTCATGAGACGTCGGTAACAACCATTTACAGCCCAACTTCAAATGTGTATTTTATATATTTTTATATAAATTTTTCCTAAATGTCATTTTGAACCCTTTTTTTTTAAGCGTTTCGAACCAAATTTTAAAAGTCCGTTTCAGAAAATAGCACAGAAAAGAAAAAAAAATAAGAAAGAAATATTTTTCTCTTCTTTCCAAATTTTTACGAAATTGGGAAGAAGATTTTGGACCTTTCGCCCATTCTTTAACTTTATTTTCTTTTATTTCCAGGTCATGACTAGTCCCGGTTGTTATTGGCCTGAATATATTTGGAGCAAAATAAAATTAGGCCCAAAAGAAGTCACAAGATTTAGGTGATAATATATTACAACCAAAAGATACATACTAATGTTGTGTTTGGTTGCGATGAATGAAATTGGAAGGAATGAAATGAGATTTTAAGTATAAAATGAGTAGAAATTCAAATTTTTCATTCTTTCCTCCATTCCATTCCTAACAATTGATATTATAATTCAAGCATCTCATTTTGAGAAGGAATGCTCCATTCCTTACCACCCCATTTTCTTCACAATTCTTATCATAAAAAATTTGTCCTATCTCAATTTTTTCCAAATTTTCTCTCTAATCTTCATTAATTTCCTTTAATTCTACCCATTCCATTCCATTCACCCCAACCAAACACAACATAAAATTTGTTATCTATAATGCCAGCGGGTATTTGATGATATTTCTGAGAGAGTATATTTGTTCCAAAAACTCTAATGTCGAGGTCGCAATGTATGAATTCTATACTATGGCTCCTCCAAACTGAATCGGAAGGCTTTTAAAATAGATTGTGATAGGGTTATGTTTTATAAGTTTCATGAGAATGAGTACGGTAAAATTGATAGTAAATTTTGTGACTATTTTAAGAATATGTTCAATGTAACTCAATTGTTTGATTTGAGATCTGAGACAGAGTGTGATATGTTTACATTTTTTAAGTTTTGTGAAGATAAGCATGGCAAGGTTCATGTTTTAGCAGGAAGTAGTAAACACATATGTAATTTAGATATCTCAACATTGGTATTGAATTAGATGTTCTAGTGAACTATCCTTGTGGTGATGGTAGGATGTGTAAGATATTGTGTTTGGATTTTGTATCATGTTTGTTTGGTAAAATTCCAGTAAACATGATATCTGGGATGGTAACCAGTTGCAAGTTTTATGGTTTTAACAACTTAATGAGTGAATTACAACAAGCGTCCTTCATTTCTTCAACAAAAGAACGACCTGTAAAATTTATTGGTCAGTTAAAGGTTGTTTTAAGCCATAACTCTACCCTAAGAGTATAAAATTGTCTAAAGGATTTCGAATTTCAAGCATTCAGTTCAACTTAAACACTATCGTAGCTACAAATTATCCATGTACCGAGACATATATCTTACATGCTATGTAACAAAGAAGCTAATACATGAGCATTTTTTTTTTGGACAGAAATGACAAATTCATTCATGAAAAATAACAGATAATACATCTGAAGAGATAATAAAAGCTCATCATCTAACCGAAAGGTATGCAGAGATTCCCCCGAAAGTTTAGATAATAAAATCTTTATATCCACTAAAAAGGTCTCGTTAAAAACTCCACAAAAGCAAAATCCTGGGAAAAAAACTCAAGCGGGGAAAAAAGAATGTCTTACTAAATATATGAGTTATTTACACTACAAAACCCAAAATTCTGCTTCCGTCCATCTTCTCTTTAAAAACTTTTCCGCCCAAAGAAATAACATCAATCTTCTCTTTACACTTCTTCCCATCCAAGTAAACCTGAAAGATCACCAAAACAACCATGACAAATAAAACTATGTCAATGAACCCTTAATCGAATATACTTTAAATATTTATTATATGCAATATAAAATTGAACAGTTTTATATACTTAACCAAGGGTGTCCCCTTTAATTAGGCATATAAAAGGCCAAGTTCTCATAACAATCATAAAAATCTAAAAAGTCATCTAAAATGACACAACATATTCATCAACTGATTACAGATCACAAAACACCAATAATTGGTCCAAACAGCCAAATCCATGGCACACCTTCATAGGCACTAAAATCCATACAAAATGTCACAATAAATATTTACCTTAAAAAGTAAGACCAAGATTTTTTAAAAGAAAATTGATATTAAAAATTTAAGAAACAAAATAATATATATATTGACATTTTATTGCTAAAGAGTCAAACATCAATTATGAAATATAACTCATAATTAAATGTAAGCATTTAAAATCACTTATTCAAATTTAAACAATAATTAAATAGGAGTGTAAATTAAGAAATTAATACAATTACATAATTAGCAATTAATGAATACAGTCAAAGATAAATTACAGAGGTTAAAAAAAATGTGCAACTAAGAACATAAAACTTAAAACTAAATGCTAAATTAGAAATAACCTAATTACACAAAATTAAAGAGCACTAATTAAGGCATTTATAAAACAAAAAAATATAAATTATAATTCATTTGAATGATAATTGTAAATATCATTTGAAAAAGGAATTACAAGATTTAAAACCTTAAATACGTATTAAAAGCAAAATCAAGTTACGAATTTTAAAAAAATAGAAAATGACAAAATTAAAGTAAATCAAACATCAATTATGCTCAATTCAAGCGCTAATCAAGATTTAATTAATACAATACTCTACAGATCAACCACCATTGTTATACACACATTACACATAGATATACACATTCATACATAAAGAATACACGTAATAATAACCGAGATCTGGACAAGTTCCGACAACCGAAAAATTTTCAAGCCAAAACACGATTATCGACTGCCACTAATTCAACCCCAACCTTAATACAATTTATCCAATTTTTACACCCAACTAACAAAGATTTAAAAATGTTATCTCACCAAAAAAACCAACTAACCCAGTTTTCCCCCTCAATACTAACCCCAACTGAAGAACAAACACCATCAAAACAAGAAAATCTTCGATGAACACGAAAAAACTAATCCATCAACTATTACTAATATGCAATCCCATATACAACATACCTAAACATGCTATAAACGCACATAAATCATGAAAATAGAATCGAAACAGTTATAATTGAAAAATTCGAAAATCACCAAATACATAACAAATTAGATTAAACTCAGAATAAAACATGCAGAGGAGAATATCATAAAAACTAATTCCAAATGATGTAAAGGAAAAGCATTCACCGGGAGAGAGTTAGTAGAGGCAGATACTAGAGAAGGAAGAGCAACATAACACCGGCGAGAATCAAAGAACAAATATCTCCGGCGAGAAAGTCGACTATACTCTCCATTCTCCTTTGATCTCGTGTGGTTTGATTGATCTCGTGCTGCGAATTGGGTTGGTGGTGGTGAGGGTGGAGGGTTGGGTTGTGGGGTTAGAGGAAACAGCGTCGTTTTGAGGGGGCGGGGAGGAGACTAGGGTTTCGGGGGTTGGGGTTTTGCGTTTCCGACCTCGACCCATTTACTCCAAGGTTTTTACTTGCATCTAAAAATACATGAGAAATTTTTGACTGCTATATTTCTTGCAAATATATTTAAACATATTGATAAATTGGCTAAAACATTGAAGGTTTTTAGTCGAACTTGCAAGGATACTGTCATATAGAGCACATCAATTTTTTTGTATTCACATTCAGATTCAGGGCATGATACTACTAGTTTATACCTTCTTGGTCATATGGTTTCAGAAGGCATGAAGCCTAATTTGACAAGACTAAAATTAACTAGGTCTGTGTATTTCATCCATGTATAATTTATTGTAAATGTCCAGGCCATACATAACTCTATGGGAAAACATATTGTGGATGCCAGTTTGAGATTTGAGAGCGATGGTATTAGCAATTAAGAGGAGAGAGCCTGGGTATTTGAAGATATTACATGGGGAAGCTGCTTGTAAATTATACAAAACTTGATCATTTTCATCCTTGAGGACCAGGATTGTTTGAAAGAGGAGAAAGTGTCAATCATCTATAGTGGAATCACACTCGACAAGATCACAAACCGGTGCATATTGAGTACTTATGCTCGTGAAGGACTTGCGAAGGAAGTAAATCAGAATGCTAAGAATCTATTTTCTTTAGATTGGGCAATGGCCAAACAAGTGATGAAGATTTTTATGGCCAAAATCGAGTACAAGTTTACAGGATTAAACAAAAAAATGTGCAAAAATACACCAGAACATCTTTCAAAGCAAGTACTTAAGAAGATGTAATTGGGAAATTAGAACATCGAGATGTTTGAAGAAAGAAGGGAAATGCATTTTAGCGGCAAGAAGAAGTTGGAAACATAATTAGGGAGGCAATTTTTACCGAATCGGATACCCGATCCATACCGATTCGATTGGATATTATCGAACCCGAATATTTGGGTTTGGGTTTCGATTTATTTTTTAAAACTGAACTATTTCCGGGCGGGGTTTGGGTTTTGGCCTTACCGTACCGAACCCGACCCGAAAACCCGAAACCCTTTTCAAACCCGATTGAACCCAAACCCGAACCCAAAACCCGTATTTAATATAAATAATATAATATATTTATCATTTATTCACAATCAAGGCACATGATGTGTTTATCATTTTACCTTGATTTGCTTGAATGGCCCTCTTCTGTAACAGCTCAAGCTCATGAGTCTTTAACACACCATAAAGCACATCATATGTGACTTTGTTCAAATCTTTTTCTCTTAGAGAAATGGCCCTCTGCTCTAGGTGGTTTGGTGAAGAGAGTAAAAACTTCATATTAACCTCCTTGGTGCTGTAAACTTTTCCATTCATTTGTAACTCAGTAACTAACTTGTGAAATCCCTCAAACATGTCAGTGATGCTTTCTTTGGACTGTGCCATGAAAGCTTCATATTGTGTGACCAGTATCTATTTTCTGTTTTCTTTGACCTCCTCTGTCCCTTCACAGAGAACCTGAATATGATCCCACATCTCTTTAGCAGTAGTACAAGAGGCAATGTTTGCAAACATTGACATGTCCATGGAATTTATGATCAACAGCATGAGATGACTATCCAGGGCAACCTTCTCTTTTTCTGTATATGTCCATTTGGATGGATCTTTGGCCACATATGATCTTGGAATGGTTACTGTTCCAACAGTCTTTTCAGCAATCTCCTGTTGTGGAACAAAGGGACCATTCTTGAGAATCTCAGGATACAGAGGGTTTGAGGCTTTGATGAACAACAACATTTTTATTTTCCAGAGATTGAAATTTTCTTTATCAAACTTAGGGACCTTCACCGTTCCTGTTGTCTTTGGTGTATTCATGATCTTTTTCTGTTTTGATAAACAACCTGCTCTGATACCACTTGTTGAGTATGGAATACACACAAGAGAATACAGAGGGGGTGAATGTATTCTTAAACTTTTCTTCGAATATAAATTCTAAGAACGTTTGTTTTGAATTTGTTTTATGGTGATTGTGTAGCAAGGTATGTGTTGTGTGTTTAGCAGAGTATAAATTCGGAAATAAGAAGCACAATAACACAATACTCACTTTAATCTAATATTTTATTAGATCAAGATTTTGCTACAATCTGGGAATACAATGTTAGTATTCTCAGCTTCATTTTTCTCAGAGAGATGTTATCCATGAATGTGTGAAAAACTTCTTTTATAATTCTTAACTGCTAGAGAAGTGAGGTTGTTCACTTATAGAACATGTGAACAATCTACTTACTACAAATGTAGTGACAGACAAAATTACTTTCTAATTTGTCTATCCCTATTCGAGTAAACATACAAGCAACTTGTAATTTGACTTTCTTTAACCTGCTCAGATCCACTTCTTTAGCAGCTTGTCCCCTGTATCAACTCTCTATGCTCCTTATAGACTTTCCAAAAGCACTTTTTAGTATTGTGGTCCTGAAATTATTTTGGCTTGCTGCAGGTTTCTGACTTATACAATCTTCAGTATTTTGTCTCCAAGACTGCATTCGAGAAGTAACCAAGAGACTGATCCAAGAACTAGAATTGACTTGATAGGTAACTCTTGAGTTCTCAAATACTGTATAAGTGACATATCGAATCACTTCTCGAATTAGCCTTTTCTACAGGAATCCTTGACTTGTCGAATAGAGCTTTCAATTTCTAGAATCCTTGAGATGTCGAATAGCTTCTTAAGTCCTTGAGATATAGAATGTAGCTTTGACTTGTTGATTCTTTGAGAACTCGAATGATGCTTTAACTTGTTGACTCCTTGAGTTCTTGAACAGTGTCTTTTGAGATATCGAATCCATGACTTCTCGAACGCTAGACTTCTCGAATAGAACAAAGTACTTCTCGAATTAGTACTTAGGCAAATCTTCAATCTTCAAAATCCAACTGTGTTTATTTTTACAGCCTTGTTCTCCAAGCTTGAGGCATGATCTCTGGATCTTCTTTCAAGCATTATTTCATGAATTAATTTATAGTTTACACAGATAGAATTTTGTTGCCTATTGCTGGTACTAAATACAAGTAGAAACTCTACAACTAGAGGTTCCCTCAGTTAAGAGGTCATGTAAGTAATGCAAAGCATTACAAATAATTAGTCTTGTTATTAGATGTGTACAGGCATGTCTCTGTGACTAACAATCTCCCCCAAATTGTGAGTAAGACCCTTAGTCACAATTTCATGTCTGATAACAAGCCTAACATACATAAAGATAAGACTTTGAACAGTACAGGTATGAAATTGATTTAATCTTGAATACAAGAAGTAGACATTCTTACAGTTGAAGATTATCCAGTCCCTTTAGCATTTTTCCCTTGAGTCTTAGCTAGATATTCAATCAGTTTCTCCTGTTGTTTCTCTTCTGCCTTCCTTTTGTTTTCTTTCATTGCATCCAAGATATCCACCATAGCATTTAGCTCTTCAATCATAGGTGAATCCTTAAAATCTTCAAGTATTGGATTCAGTATGTTTGCAGGGTAATGATTGACCAGGTCCATTCTGATATTTACATTGTCACCATTTCTCCTCCTATATTTCACAACATAGGGATTGAACTGGACTCTGTACAATCCTTTTGCCCTTAGCTCCTCTGCTTTGGCTTCAAGTGCATCTAGCTCCTCCATCTTTTTCTTAAGCAATTCCTCACTCTCCTTTTTTTGCATTGCCTGATGATCTCTCTTCATTTTGACAAAGTCTGCCAATTCTAGCTTCCACATTCTTTCCACCTTGTAAGAACCTAGATTTTAGATAATAATTAAAAACTTTTAATATGTAATGGAGCATAAGTGTAACAGTGGTTCTAATGAATGAATATTTAACGAATTTTGATTCAGATGTTTATATGCCATGAACAATGCAATTGGTTGACAACTTAGGTAAGAATAATCTATCTCCTGGAAAGTGAGATATGGTAAATTCCAATGAGGAAGGTTATTCTCATGTCATTCAAATCGATATCTGTTATAAGTCCAGTAGTTCCGTAAAAGGGTTAAGGAACGCTCGGGAAAGCGCAAGGACATTTTTCTAATTATAAGAATTAAAGAGAAAATAAGCAATGAATAGTATTTTTGGTGGAAATTGGAATATTATCAGACGACGCTATATAGGAGTATTCGGAACGGATTTCTGAGTTCGTATTAATGATCGATAGGCAATATAAGTGTATGTAAACGATATCAGATTCAGAAAAATAGCACTTTTATTTTCCCCGAGATTTCCCTAGACACTGAATGATTTAAGGATTTAATATAAAGATTTAGGGAATTTAAATTCAAGAATTATTAAGGAGGATTGAGAATGGTAGTATAAATACTAAGAAGGTTTCCGGTAAAACCCTAACTAGAAATATTTAAGATATTCCCTCGAACGATCAATGAAAATATGTAAAATATTTCTGGGTCTTATTATGACTATTTTTATCAAGGAAAGGTTCCCAAAATTCTATTCTTCACTCAAATCTATCTTCCAAATTATGAGGGAACCTTACTTGAGAGCTGTTATTTACTTGTTTGACTCACCGGTCATAAATCTTTTAAAACTATTCTTTTCACTCGCAACTTGGTTGTTATTTATCAAGACGAGTCTCTGTGTTACTCCCTCATCGTTTGAGGGGTAAGATTGTTGGAACAAGTCGATATCCATTAACAAGCAACTGATTGGGAAGTATTGGTGAATTTTCCTTTCCAACTAGATACGACTACTTTGTGGAGTCCTATCAACAAGTATTACACTTGGGGAAAGGGGGACGAGCTTTACGTTTCAGAGTCATGGATTTATTCGAACTAGGAGTATTTGTGTAATGTGTAAGAGGTTGTGGGACAGTCCATCATTGAAACTGGTGTAAGAGGCTGTGGGACAGTCCATCCTGGAAATAGGGTCCGAGTGGCGCTGGCCCCGACTAAGCCCAAAGATGGCTAGGGAGATCCGGTGTATGGTGGTGTCCATATGTTCTTCCTTCTACGTGTAGAGAAACAAGTTTTGAGATGCACGACTGTTAACTCGAATAACTTGTAGAAGGGGGGGTTGAATACAAGTTATATAATCGTGTCTGATTTTTGCTTGATTAGATGAACAAGAACAAATGAATAAATCAAACTGTTTGTATTAATAAAATCAAATACAAACTCTACCAATGGTGTACAATACCTTTAGCAGCTGCTGACAATACAAATCTCTATTTGTTTGTTTCGAACTCTCGAATACGAACCTTATACTAAGCTCACGTTCTCGAACTCTATTAACGAACTCTTTTTACAATGATATAGAGAGAGTATTTATAATGCTACCTATCAACTAATAACAGAAAGTAATGATCTATAGATGATAATGTTCTGCCGTCCAATTGATATTTTCCATCAATAGAAAATTTTTTCCTTCATGATATCTTTTTACTTGTTCTTCAAAATAACGATCCTGTTTTATAGCATTTGCCAGTTTCTGTAGCATCCGTAATGACATCATCAGTAGTAAGACTGATATCAGGATTTCACCTTGCATCAGGATTCGATATCCTTCAGTATTTGACTTGTTATATCAGGATCTTCTCTCAGTTCCTGAAATGTAGTCCTTGATACACTGTTCCTGACTTAACTCTACAGATCACTGTCTAACACATATATCCTATATAAAGTGCTAAATTCTTTAGAATATCAGGATATACAAGAAGTATATGCAAATTCTATTCTTAACATCACAACTCATGAATTATTCCTAACAATCTCCCCCTATTTATGCTTTAGAATCTGAAGCATAAATCTAAGTTGTAGATGTCAAAACATATAACAATACAACCAGAATAGAATTTATGAATTTAAGATTATGAAGTTATGTACCTCCTTCTTCAGATGTAGAATTAGTATCTAGTACTTAGAAGAAAGAATTCAACTATTTGATGCTTCTTTTCCTTTACCACTTCCTTGTTGAGATTCACCTCTGTCACCCTTAGTTCTTCTTGTACCCCCACTCTGTTTATCTCCCCTAGTCTGTTGCCGTTGAATTGTTTTTATCTCCCCCTTTTTGACATTAGCAACATTAATTCCAAGAGATCCAATAACAGAATAAATGAGATTCATCAGAACTGCTTGATTTTCCATAATAGTGACTTGGTTATCTTCAAGCATTTGAAGTCTCGATTGAATATCAATTTTAGATTTCTGAATATCCTTTAGAACTTCAGACTAACATCAATGTTGGAAGTGCTTGTTGTATCTTTAGACTCAGATGCAGAAATAACCTTATCTTCAAGTCTTGTAGAAGAAGTTGTCTGTGTAGTATGCTCTACTGAAGTAGACAAATATTCAAGTAATAATAATTGAGTAGAATTACAAGCATCTTCACCTTTCTGATCTGAAACTGAAATATGATCATCCTATCCTTCACCAGTATTCTGTGTACTAACATCTACAAATTCTGACTCCTCCTTAAAGTGATCAGATAATGTTGATGTCTTAATTGTAGCTGATATTGGAAGTACATACAAAGGAATACTAGGATCATTATGAATTTCTTCTGGTACAAGTGGAGTAAGAGATTGTCTTAGCCTTTCACCTCTTCTGTTGATGATTCCTGCAAGCCTTTCCTTTTGCTTCTGAGATTTAACTTCTGGCTTTGCATTGTGCTTTGCTAAGTCATTCTTCTCATACATTTTGATAAAAGAATAAGTACCAGCATCCATACCAAGATTGTCAGACCAAGATTCAGGAAAAACCTGATCCCATAAATCAAACGATGGTGGTTTCCTAATTTTCTCTCCCTCATTATGGAGTTGATCATCCATACCCTCATTCTCACTTTGACTATCTAAAGTCAACACTCTTTCTACCTCTCCTTTTGCCTGGTTAGGAGCCAGCCTCTCTGTTTGTGGATCTATGTCCATCTTTTCAAGTGTATCACTCAAAGTTGGATAAGTGCTCTCATGACCTATAGAAAAATAGGGTTTAGAAGAAGTTTTTATACCTGAACTCACATGGAGAGAGGGTTCCTCATCTGGAAAGGGGCTTGAGGTTTTCTCCAAGGAGTGAGCTACTATAGTCTCTAAACCCTCACAAACATCTACTTTCTTTCCAGAGACTACGGGCTCCAGTATACCACTTTCAGGTTTTCCACGAAACTTTAATGTCGTCAGTAATACTTCATTGGGCACTAGAGTTTGTGTGTTACCAACTTTAAGTGTTGTTTGCTGAGACACACCCTCAAGGTGGATAGACTCTGACTAAACAATATTTGTTTGATCTTCAGAAAAATCAATCAAAGTCATTCCTTCCATATCATAGGGTATCTCACTTGCAGTTTCAGTCATCACAGAAGACCTTTCAGCATCAGTAATCACAGTTCCTGAGTCATCCAACCTCTAACTAGATGGTTCTTGTGTTGCAGTGACTGTGATCTGATCTATTCTACTATTCACCACTGGTGCAATAGTATCTCCTGTTGACTGCATTCCACTATCTAATACCTCCTTTTGTTCACCTTTAGCTGAAGCATCTTCAACAATGAAATCCTTGTAAAACAAGTATGTATGAAGTGATTGAAGTGCACCATGCTTTGAAAGTTCAAATGACTTGTGTAACTCCTTTCTGACAGATACATAGAAAGGAATCTTCATTAAATCAAGTCTTTGATGTAGAAGTCCATATTCTTCAGGAAATGAAAGTATTGGAACATTTTTAATCAGAAATTGTAGAACGGGCCTGGAAAGATTTACTTTTACAGAAATAACCTTCAATGCCAGTCTGTATGTCAATGTTTTTTCCCATGAAGAATCAATATCAAGATCTCTATTGTCAATTGTTGACTTGGATACAGCTTTATTTATAGAGACCTGCATAATGTTAGTTGGACTAGACTCTATGTGTGTAGGTGACAAATGAATCTTTCTCCTTGTTCTCCCGGTATAGTGAGCAACAGATTTATCTTGAGAAGACTCAAGAGGTGTAGCACAGAATTGATCTTGGGATGAGATCATTTTTCGATAGACACCGTTTTTTGAGAGACAGTATCCAATAACTGTTTTCCATTTTTAAGAACTACAGTCTTTTGGGAGACTGCAGCCTGGCTATGACTAGGTGTTCCATCTCTTTGTCCTAGCTTAAAAAGTTGAATTGTATCCTTCAATTCTGCTCTCTCATCAAGATATATATTATCACCATCTTCATTAGAACTACTACTTAAAACAACAAATCTTCTCTTCTTTACAACTGATGTCTTTTGAGAAACACCAGAGGTTGGTTTCTTTGAAACAATAGGCTGTGGATCAAAACTTGGTTCTAGAATTGTTTCAGAGACTATAATATGTTGGGTTACTTGGGTAGACACAGGGAGGTTCTCCACTAATTGAGATTCCTGAGTCATTTCACCATCAAAGAAAGAAGAATTGTAGAGAGTAGGAAGATGAGTTCTTAGAAGTACCTGAACATATTGTGGATAGTGTATTGTAGGTATTTCATCTAGATTCTTTTCACTGTCCTTCATTGTAATGTCAGTGAAAATTCTCTTTTGCTGTACATAAGAAGAAACACAATGTTCTCTACCAAATGTAGCTTCAACATTAGAAATAAAATGGTTAATAAACAATTGCATGAATCTGTGATAATAAACCATTTTCCTATCTTGATCTCTTGACCCAAGTTTGATACATATCTGACTTAAGATAATATGACCAATGTTAATTACTCTGTTATAAAGCAAACTATATGAAATTTGAGAAGTAACAGAAGTAATTTGTTGAAAAGAACTACATTTACCAGTAAAACATTTATCAATTTGGTCAAAGAAGAAAGACCATTCTTTCCTAAGAAAGGATCTATTTAACTGGCTCACGTTATCTAAAGGTCCATTATAACCTAAATCAGATAACATAGTTCTTACATTATCATCAGATGGTATATTCTCAAAATTCTTACTCACAAGTAAGTGAAGTACTGAATTAACAACAGATTCAGTAATATTAAATGAGTCTTGTCATAAGTGTAGAATAATCTTACCTAATTGACTCTGAGTAGAATCAATTACCTCAGCATTCTCCCAAGCTTGTGAAACAGTGGCTTGATTAATCTGTGGAGATGCTGTCAATGCATAACGTAATGGTCCTTTCGCCATAAAGTCCATAATTGGGTGAAAATTAGTTGACACCCCTTCCTTGTTGGTGATAGCTGCAACATGATTGTTCATCATAAAATCAAAGTCACCAAACTTGAAAGCTACAATTTGGGTAGTCTTCTTTGAGCTGCCATTTTGATCTGAAAAGAACTTGAGAAATCTTGAAATTAATTAGTGATTTTGAGAACTCGAGAATGTTTTTGCTTTAGAAAATGTGAATTTAGAGAAAGCAATAAACAATTAGAGTTTCAAAACAAGTATATTTCAAAAATCCTTCAGACCCACTATCCCACGTTGACACGTAGGTTAACAGGTGTCAGTCCCTGAAAAATGCAGTTACCCACGATTTTTGGAAAATAAAATCCAAAATTGATTTCAATTAAATAAATCATGGTATTATCAATATAAAAATCAATACTGATTAGCTTCCTTTTCCTAATGTGATCTTCTCTTCAAGATAATCACAAAATTTCAATGTGATCTCTAAATAGAAATAATCACCAATCCTGATGTAATCACACTTGAATTCCTGATCAATATCATCCTGATTCCAGAGACGAGATAGAGTTTCCACGTGGCATTTTCTTTTATCTTAAAAAGAAATAATAATAATCTGAACAAATTCAATTGGTTAGATACGTTCAACATTTCTTGAAAATACTGTTCAGTTTCCCACGTCTTTCTATAAAAGAAACTGATGCCTTATGCCATACTCCAAAACCTTTTAATCTTTTCTCTGTAAATCATGGCTTTCAACCCAAATATTCATATGAAAACTACCTTCCAGATCATTTCCTCTGAGAAGTTGCTCTTGATGATCAGGAGCAAGTGAACTACCTCTTAGAAGAGATGACTTTTCTCATTGAGTTAGATATGGTTGGTATCAACCCAAATGATATCCAAAATTCTCCTCTAAAACATCTACCAGTTGAACAAAATCCTCCTCTAATCTCTTCACACCTTGAGGATGAAGAATTTTGTGAAGAGTCTGGGGTTGATCTTGATGAAGAAGCTATTCATTTATCCATCAATCCTTAATAAACATGGGGTTGTACCAGCTGCTCTCATTCAAGTCATCCTGAGAAGAAATCCAAGAGCAGATGGGACTGTTCAAATCCCTAAATGGATTTTGAGATGCTCCTTGTCCTGTATCTTAAATGCATGAAAGAAGCAAGATCCAATATCCATAACATTAGACAAGAATAGGATTATTAGTAGAAGTTAGACAAAAAGAAGTTTGTATTTCATTTCCATGTATGTAATGCTTTTGATTAATGAAAATATAAGTTTTCTTATTATATACCTGTCTATTGTTGTTTATTGAACTGATCTAAAAATAGTATAAATTATCAGTATGTATGTGTTAATACTTGCTAGCATCGACTTAACAAAACTCAGAATTGAACTACTGAATAAATTGAACTTCGGAATTTGAAACATTAAGTCACAGACTAAACAATTTTCACAATCCTGATACTGACACAGAAATCCTGATGACGTCATCATCCTGATAGTAATCCTGATCCTGATATTTATTAACAAGTCTATCATACTGTAATTTATCAAGGTAAAATGTTACAGCTTAAGCATTTAGCAATCAAATATAGATCCTGACAAAAATATCAAGTCTATAAGCTGAAACAACATACCTTACTACTTATGCAGATGTTAAAGATCTAGAAATTTAACATTCCTAACTCACTAACCAATCTAATGAATGTAGCCTCATCAAGTGGTTTAGTTAGGATATCTGCAAGCTGTTTGTCAGTAGGAACAAAATGAAGTTCCACAGTACCATTCTCAATATGTTCTCTAATAAAATGATACCTGACATCAATGTGCTTAGTCCTTGAATGTTGAACTAGATTTTCTGCAATTTTGATAGCACTAGTATTATCACAAAACATAGGAATATTACTTACTGTCATACCATAATCCATCAACTGATTTCTTATCCAAAGGAGCTGTGCACAACAACTGCCTGCTGCAATATACTCAGCTTCTGCAGTTGAGGTTGAAACTGATTGTTGCTTCTTGCTTGCCCAAGAAATTAATCTGTTTCCCAAGAATTGACAAGTACCTGTTGTGCTTTTCCTGTCTATTTTACACCCTGCATAATCAGAGTCTGAATAGCCAATTAGGGAGAAATCAGATTCTCTAGGATACCATAAACCAAGATTTGGAGTTCCCTTGAGATATCTAAAAATCCTCTTCACAGCAATTAAATGAGATTCCTTAGGATCACTTTGGAATCTAGCACATAAACAGGTAGAAAACATTAGTTAAGTACAACAGTGAACCAATCATGCCTCTATAGCTAGTGTTATCAACACTCTTTCCCTTAGGATCAGAGTCTAGCTTAGTGGCTGTTACCATGGGTGTTTTTGCAACTGCACAGTCTTGAAAGTCAAACCTTTTTAAAAGATCTTTGATATACTTTGACTGATTAATGAAAATACTAGTCTCAGTCTGTTTGACCTTCAAGCCTAAAAAATAATTTAGTTCACCCATCATGCTCATTTGATACTTAGACTGCATAAGCTTACTAAACTTAGCACACAACTTTTCATTTGTAGAACCAAATATGATGTCATCAACATAAATTTGAACTAAAAGCAATTCACCTTTAATCTTTCTAAAGAATAGAGTTTTGTCAATTGTACCTCTTGTGAAGCCATTTTCAAGAAGAAATTTAGACAAAGTCTCATACCATGCTCTTGGTGCCTGCTTTAGTCCATAGAGTGCCTTGTTAAGTTTGTAGACATGATTTGGAAACTTTAGATCAACAAAACCAGATGGTTGCTCCACATACACTTCCTCATCAAGCTTGCCATTTAGAAAAGCACTCTTTACATCCATCTGGTATACCTTGAATTTTGAATGAGCTGCAAATGCAAGAAACATCCTGATTGCTTCCAATCTTGCTACAGGGGAAAAGGTTTCATCATAGTCATTTCCTTCTTCCTGAGAATAACCCTTGGCCACCAGTCTTACTTTGTTTCTTACAATCATACCA
This sequence comes from Saposhnikovia divaricata, assembly GCA_036435485.1. Lineage (NCBI taxonomy): Eukaryota > Viridiplantae > Streptophyta > Magnoliopsida > Apiales > Apiaceae > Saposhnikovia > Saposhnikovia divaricata. The sequence goes on from CM071595.1 coordinate 127,538,401, forward strand.
GATTCATCTAGCTTGTTTCTGAAAACCCATTTAGCACCAACAATAGATCTATCTTTAGGTATTGGTACCAGTTTCCAAACTTTGTTCCTCTCAAACACATTTAATTCTTCCTGCATTGCAATTACCCAATCAGGATCCTGTAAGGCTTCTTCAACATTCTTAGGTTCATTCTTTGAGAGAAAACAACTGTACAAGCATTCATTTTGAATTTATCTTCTAGTTCGAACACCACTATTTGGAGCACCAATAATTAAATCTTCAGTATGATCCCTTGTCCATTTTCTAACAGGTGGTAGATTACTCCTGCTAGACTCTCCCCCTAAGTTAGTGGTATCTCTTGTAGAAGAACTTTCTTTGCCTTTAAAAGCTCCCCTTGATCATTAGAATCAGTAGATTCCATACTGCTACTTGTTTCTGATCTTCCTTCACTAGACTCTGAAGGATCAATTCCTGATGGAGTAGACTCTGAATGACTAGTCTGCTCCTGATGAGTATTGTGTTCTCCTCGATTAGCTTGCTCCCCCTCAGCAACAACAATCCTTTGAGAAGCAATAGAGATTTCCTTTGGAGAACCTTCATCATCACTGGAGAGAATCTCAGAATCCTTAAGATTTTCAAATTCCAATTTGTCATGGCTTTCATCAGTTTACAAAATTCCAAACTTCTTGTCATCAAATGCAACATGAATTCATTCCATAACAATGTGAGTTCTGAGATTATAGACTTTGAAGGCCTTTGACGCTGAATATCCTAGAAAGATTGTTTCATCCAATTTGGCTTCAAACTTTCGAAGTTGTTCTGGATGAACTTTCAAGACATAGCATTTGCATCCAAAGATGTGAAAGTATTTCACACTTGGTTTCTTTCCTTTGATCATCACATAAGGAGTCTTACCATGAGCATTTACCAAGGTACAATTTTGAGTGAAACATGCAGTGTTGATAGCTTCTGCCCAAAAATAGGTTGGAAGCTTTGCATCTGCAAGCATGGTTCTAGCTGCCTCTATGAGAGTCCTGTTCTTTCTTTCTACTACACCATTCTGCTGAGGTGTTCCAGGTGCAGAAAACTGTTGAGTAATTCCATTGTCTGCACAATGCTCCTCCATTGTAGAATTCTTAAATTCTGTACCATTATCACTCCTAAGTACTTTGACCTTGTACTGAGAGCTATTCTGAATATTCTTGACAAGTTCAATGATTTGCTGAGGAGCTTCATCCTTCTTGTGTAGAAAGAATATCCATGTGAACCTTGTGTAATCATCCACTATAACTAGAGCATATCTTTTCTTGCTGATAGACAGAATGTTTACTGGACCAAACAGATCAAGATGAAGCATGTAAAATGGTTCAGTAATTGAATTTTCTGTCTTGCTCTTGAAAGTGGTTCTTCTTTATTTTCCAAGCTGACAAGCATCACAAAGTCCATCTTGCACGTAATTTGCCTGAGGTAGGCCTCTCACCAGATTGTGTTTCACAAGTTGATTAAGCTTCTTGAAGTTAAGATGTGAGAGCTTCTTGTGCCAATTCCAGCTTTCTTTATTTGATGCCTTGCTGTAAAGACATCTAACAATTCCTTTAGATGTATCACCCAAGCTGGCTTCATAGATGTTACCATGTCTCTGACCAGTTAGAACAATGTCTCCATTTTTCATATTCAAGATTTTGCATCCTTCACTGTTAAAGATTGATTGGTAACCTTTATCACCCAGTTGACTTATGCTTAAAAGTGTGTGTTTCAAGCCTTCAACCAGTTCTACATTTTCTATAATGACATTCCGCAAACAATTGAGCCATATCCCAGAGTTTCTCCTTTGTTGCCATCTCCAAAAGATATTATTGGGCCAGCTTTCCTCTCAAACTTTGTAAGCATGGACTTCTTTCCAGTCATATGTCCAGAGCAACCACTGTCCAAGATAATTGAATGCTTCCTTTCTGTGCCCTGCAAACAAAAAGTAACTAGTTAGAAGTTTTTAGGACCCAACTTTGATTGGATCCTTTCTTACTAACTTTTGAAACAACAGTCTTTGAAGATTTTGCTTTTGATTTACCTGTTGCAGAGTCTATCTTAGACTCTGATTTCACAAACTATTTTTGACTAGGAGTTTCAGATTTCAGAGAATAATAGTCATAATACAGTTCATGATATTTTCTACACATGTAAATGGAATGAAGTAAACTACCACAATGATAACAAGCTTTTTGTGGTTGGTATTGAACTTTCTGAGTCTTGGGGAATCTAGACACAGCTTTCCAAGAAGGTTTTTGATTGCAATCTAGGGCCAAATGATTATGATTTCCACACTTATAGCATTTCTTCCTAGGTGCATCAGGTACATTCTTGTAATTATTCTCTTTATTAATACCTTCTTTTCCATTCCAATTTCTCTTGGTCTTGTTAGACTTTGAAATACCTTTTAGTCTCTGTTTCAGCTGAGACTTAGACAGAAAGCCTATGTTGACATTCTTAGGTTTTTCTAACACTCTCTTATCTGATATCAATCATATCAATCATATGTGATTCCTTTGGATTTGATTGAAACCTTGCACACAGATATGTAGCAAACATGATGTCTGGCCTACTTACAGTGAGATAGAGTAGAGAACCAACCATGCCTCTGTAGACTGAGATATCTACTTTCTTGCCATTAGCATCTTCATCTAATTTAGTGGTAGTGGCCATGGGTGTTTTTGCAGGTGAGCTATCTTCCAATTCAAACTTCTTCAATAGATCTTTGATGTACTTGGTTTGATTGATAAAGATACCATCATTCCTTTGACTAACTTGCAATCCAAGAAAGAATGTCAACTCTCCCATCATGCTCATCTCATATCTACTTTGCATGAGCTTAGAAAACTTTTCACACAGTTTCTCATTAGTAGAGCTAAATATGATATCATCGACATAGATTTGAACTAGGATAATATCATTACCATGCTTCTTGTAAAACAGTGTCTTGTCCAATGTGCCTCTAGTGAACTGATTTTCAAGAAGAAATTGTGATAGAGTGTCATACCATGCTCTTGGAGCCTGCTTAAGTCCATACAATGCCTTAAGCAATCTGTAGACAAAGTTTGGGAAATGTGGATCCTCAAAGCCAGGAGGTTGTTGCACATATACTTCTTCTTCCAACTCTCCATTCAGAAATGCACTCTTGACATCCATTTGATAGACTTTGAAGTATGAATGTGCAGCAAATGCCAAGAAAATTCTGATGGCCTCCAATCTAGCAACAGGGGCAAAGGTCTCATCATAGTCAATGCCTTCCTGTTGAGAGTAACCTTTTGCAACCAGCCTAGCCTTGTTCCTTACAACCACACCATTTTCATCCATCTTATTCTTCAGAACCCATTTTGTTCCAATAGTGGTTCTATCCTTTGGTGCAGGCACAAGCTCCTATACTTTGTTTCTTTCAAATTGATTTAGCTCCTCTTGCATAGCAATAATCCAATCTGGATCCAACAGTGCATCATCAAGTTTCTTAAGTTCAACTTGAGATAGAAAACAACCAAAGAGACTCTCATTCTGAGTTGTTCTCCTTGTTCTTACTCCTGCATTTGGATCTTCAATAATTGTGTTAGTCACAGAGGCATGCCTGTATACATCTAATAACAAGCCTAATTGTCTGTAATGCAATCAAGTAACATTGTTCTAGCAGTCTCAATCAGAGTTCTATTCTTTCTCTCAACAACTCCATTTTGTTGTGGAGTCCTTGGAGCTGAGAATTGTAGTGAAATGCCATTCTCTTTGCAGAATGCCTCAAGTATGGCATTTCTGAACTCTGTTCCATTGTCACTTCTTAATGCAATCACACTTGCATTGTTGGCCTTTGCTTCTTTATTAACTTTCCTTATGTGCACAATGATTACTTGTGGAGCCTCATCCTTTGATGCTAGAAATTCCACCCATGTATACCTTGTAAAGTCATCAACCATTACCAAGGCATACTTCTTTCTTTCAAGTGACATAATGTTGACAGGCCCAAACAAATCCATATGAACTAGTTGCAGGGGCTTGGTAATTGATGTCACTGTCTTTGACTTATGGCTTGACCTTTTCATTTTTCCCTTTTGACAAGCCTCACACACTCCTTCTTGACAGAATTCAAGTGTGGGCATGCCTCTCACTAACCCTCTTTTGACCATAGAATTAATGGCTTTGAAGTTCAGGTGTGATAGCTTCTTATGCCACAGCCAGCAATCTTCATTTGATGCCTTTGAGTAAAAAACAACAAATTTTATCCTTGTTTATAGAATCCATATTGGCTACAAACAGGCTTCCTTTTCTTACTCCAGATAGAGCAAGTTCACCAGTCTTCTTGTGAGTGATCAAACATTCATCCTTGTCAAAATCCACTTTGAAACCTCTATCAGTAAACTGACCAACACTCAGTAGATTATGCTTGAGCCCTCTGACCAGTGCTACATATTCAGTGATGACATTACCAACTTTCAGTTTGCCATATCCCAATGTGTTACCAATGTTGTCATCTTCAAAAGTAACCATAGGGCCAGCCTTTTCTTTATACTGTGATAGCAGGGCCATATGACCAGTCATGTGGTTTGAGCATCCACTGTCCAACACCCAAATGACTTTCTTTTCTTTCACTTTGCCCTGCAAACACAAATTTATTACTTCTTCTTTGGTACCCAAACAAGTTTGGGTCCACCTGGCTTAGAAACAGTTTTATCATAAACAGCATGCTTATCAATTTTCTTAGGACTAGTCTTCTTGTCACAACTAGCAGTCTTAGAACTTGAGTTCTCAGACTTAGGTGACAGAGGTACCTTCCTAGCTTTAGGAGGACTTGAAGACTTTGCCCATATGTAGTGTGTGTGAGAATTGTGACTGATACAACCATCAATGAATTGTCTTCTCAAATTGAAATAACTAGTCATAACATTCATGTTGCATGGCATACAGTCAAATATATCACAAAATGGAGAATCTCTATGTCTTAAAGGCACAGAGCAATCGTAGAAAGGTTTAGGCACACTACCTACAGGCTTCTTACAAGCATGAGTTAAATGATTAGTACTAAAACAGTTTTGGCATGTTTTCCTAGGTGCATTAGGCACATAAGCATAATTGTTATCCTTGTTAATCCCTAGTTTGCCATTTCTATTTTGTTTCTTCTTAGCCACATTCTTCACATATTCATTCTTTTTAACTGATTCAAACTTAATAGATTTTTCAGTTCTAGGTCCATCTCCTACAGGCTTCTTGGTCTTCACTTTGACATTCTCATTCTTAGAGGATGCTGGTTGTTCACTTGATTGTGCTTCATCCTCATCAACCAACATTTGCTTAATGAGTAAGGCTTCCACATCAATTTCAAGTGTTGATTGTTTAAAGATAGGTGTCTTAACTCTTTTCAAAACATGAGGCACTCTCTCATGAACAGCCTCATCATCTTCAATGATAGCATAGCCTTTCCTCTTTTTGAGAGTGTCATAGTCAAAACCAATAGCAGTCTTTGCACTTTCTTGATGTTTTTCATGATAGGACTGCAATAGACTGGAGCAGCTCTTAAAGGTCTTTAGTTTAAACTCATTTTCAGCTAATTCATCCCTAAGAGCTTTTTAAAGTTAGCTAGCACAGGAAACCTTATTCTCTAGATATTCAATGTCTTTCTTAAGGTTCTCTACTTGCATGGCAGCTAGCTCTAATTCCTCATTTCTTTTGTTTAATACTTCATTCTTAGCAGACAATCTAATAATCTCTTCATTAGCAGCAATCATACTAGTATGAATATTAAACATTTCAACAGATAGTTGTTCAATCATATCCTTGTATTCAGAAACAGACATGTCTATGATAGTGAGAGATGGTACCTGAGGTTCAGATGGGGATGTCTCTTTCTTGGAATTAGCCATCAATGCATAGTTGCAAAATTCTTGCTCCTATCCATTACTATCAGTATCATCCCAGCACTTCCCTTCAGTTATGTAGGCCTTGCCTGGTGTTTGCTTCTTGAGAAGGGCCTCATATTTAGCTTCAAGCTGTAGAAACACTTTATGCTTCTTTTTAGGCTTCTTGCATTCACTGGCAAAATGCCCTAGGTCATTGCATCGATAGCATCTCACAGATGACCTATCCATATAGCCGGTTTTGAATTTATTCTTGTTTGACTTTACAGGTGCTTTACTCTTGTTGAATGAATGATTCTGAGGTCTAGGTTTGAAAGGTTACTTTCTCTTGAATCTGATGTTAGGAAATTTTATGGCCATGAAAGCATATGAGGTGTTTTCCATGCCATCTAGCTCCTCAAGAGTGTAGAACTCATCCTCTTCTTCTTCCTGTTCCTCAACAACAATCTCAGGCAGCTCCACTAGTGGTTCTTCATCCACTATCTCTTCAATTCTCAGTTGGCTTGTAGAGGCTTCAAGTTCTTGAAGAGATTTATTCACAATCCAGGCACATGATGTGTTTATCATTTTACCTTGATTTGCTTGAATGGCCCTCTTCTGTAACAGCTCAAGCTCATGAGTCTTTAACACACCATAAAGCACATTATATGTGACTCTGTTCAAATCTCTTTCTCTTAGAGAAATGACCCTCTACTCTAGGTGGTTTGGTGAAGAGAATAGAAACTTCGTATTAAGCTCCTTGGTGCTGTAGACTTTTCCATTCATCTGTAACTCAGTAACCAACTTGTGAAATCTCTCAAACATGTCTGAAAGGCATATGACATAGCCTATTTGTATTTCGAGGATACAACTCAACTCAAACAAGAATGTAATAGTAAATAGTATATGTACTGTCACAGGGATCTTAAATGTATAAGTGTCAAGAGAAAGAGGACAAAGTCAATCTACCGTTTTGAGGTATACTACACTTGAAGAAGTTCATTGAGTTGATCAAGCATCAGTGGAGTAATCAAGACAGTGGATTCTATTTATAGTGACAAGAGGTTCCTACAGTGGCAGAATACAGATTATAAAGGTTTGAAAAAGAGTGAAGAAAAGGAAGACATGAACCACAACTTTAAAGTCAATATATGAAGAACAGTCATTGCGGTTAGTCATTCATGAACCAGACAGTACATCGAGTGTCAACATTAAACAGTGGTTGTTTATCATTAACTTCAGTGGTTCAAGCTATCAAGACTGGTATATGGTAGAAATCATTGTGCAAGCAACAGTGGTGCTAAATTAATTAACCACAATGGTTTTGCAATCAAGACTTGCTAAGGAATAATCTTTGTGGAGGATCAAATTTATCAAAACATAGAAGACCACAAGGGTTATTCTATCAAGGAGGTATATTAATTTTATCTTAATTAATTAAGTCATTTGAATTATTTATTTGATAAATTAATTCTATCCGAATTAATTTATTGAATAAATTATTTAAAAGATTAATTAAGTTAGAATTAATATAATTATCAAGCAAGGAGGTATATTAATTTTCACTTAATTAATTAAGTCATTTGATTTATTTATTTGATAAATTAATTCTATTCGAATTAATTTATTCAATAAATTAATTAAAAGATTAATTAAGTTGGAATTAATATAATTATAAAAAGACTTCATATTAATTCTCTTTTAATTAAATTAAATTAGTTGGCTAATTTATTTTATAAATTAATTCAATCAGAATTAATTTATTCTTTAAATTAATCAATTAATTAATTAAATCAGAATTAATATAAGTGTTTAAAGACTTAAAACAATTCTGCTCAGCGAATATGACCTAATCAGTTAAGTCATACCGAGCATTGTTGAGTTAAGTCATACCGACCATTCAAGATTATGTCTTACCGACCTGATTAAGTCTTACCGACTTCTTGCCAGCTGTTGTAAGTCTTACCGACTTCTTGCCAGCTGTTTTAAGTCGTACCTAACTTCTGTTAAGTCATACCGACACATTTTATGTCTTAATGGAGGTTTGTGTAAGTCTTAATGAAGAAAATTATGTCTTGGAGCTAGTTTAAGTCATGCTGACAGCTGATTTATTATGTCTTAAAGCAGTTTAAGTCATACCAGATCAGTACAAGACTTAAATGGCTATAAATACACCAGCAGACACAGCAAAACAAAACTGGGAAATTCTTCACTTCTCCAGCAGAACACAGCAGAGAGAGACCAAGAGAAAATGGTTCCTTGAACATCAAATAAATTCTTGTAAATTATTTCTAGCTTGTATTGACAAATCTAAACCACTAGAAATTGTTTACTTGCACTTGTGGAACTATCTAGCGGATTAAGTTCCCTAGAATCTCTCGATCTTTTTATTACAAATATAGAAAAGTTCATGTCGAATTTTCTATAGAATTTGTAATAATAAATTTTGATCTTTTTATTTACAAATATAGAAAAATTCATGTCGAATTTTCTATAGAATTTGTAATAATTAGTTTGGTCATCAAACCTTGTAATTTGTACCCGTGTATTTAGACACACCCCATCAAGTTAATATAAATTTTATATTCAACTTGAAATATCGGTATTCGTTTTATTCCGCATCAATTTGTTCTTGATTTAATATTTTTAAGAAAAGAGCAAATTCGATAAAACGGTATAGTTTGTATTCAACCCCCCCTTCTACAAACTATTTTGGACCTAACAATTGGCATCAGAGCCTTTTGATTGACGCACAAATCAAGATCCTTATTTTTGTGGTCCTCCAATTGGTTTTCGAGTTTGTTGACCCATACAGAAATCAAATCCGGTATTAGACCAAAAAGTCAACTCCTCTAATTTTCAAATTTTTTAACCTTCAAAAATTCAATTCTTGAGATTTTTGAACTTTAAATAATTTGAACTTATTTTTGGATTCTTTAACTTTCAAAATTTTCAATTTTGAGATTTTTGAATTTTAAATAATCTAAATTTATTTTCGCATTCTTTAACCTTTAAAAATTCTCAATTTATGATATTTTTTATTTTTAAACAATATGACTTTATTTTCAATTGTAATTTAAATTGAATTTATTCTCAAATTGTTTAATCTTCAAAAATTTTCATTTTATGATATTTTTGATTGTTATGTAATCTTAACTTATATTCGAATTTTTTAATTCTTGAAATGATTAATTCTTGGAAATTTTGGTTTTTAAACAACTTGAATTTATTTTCAAATTGTTTAATTTTCAAAATTTTTAATTCTTGATAATTTCGAATTTTAATGAACTTGAATTTATTTTCGGATTCTTTAACTCTAAAAAATTTCATTTCTTGAGATTTTTTGATTCTTAATTAATTTGACTCTAATTTCGAATTTTAATTAATTTGAACTTACTTTTAGATTTTTTATTTCTAAAAAAAAAAAAATTTCGAGTCCTTGAAGTTTTTGAATTTTAAATATTTTGAATTTATTCTAAGCCAATAGTTCTAAGAAGGTTGTTAGTTGAAGATTCCTCCGAATTGTCAAAGATGATTTGAATCTTTTGAAGAAAATGCATTTTTCAGCGAAATTAATTTCTACCTACTGAAGAAAAATTTGTGGAAGCTCCTCAAATTTATATCCATAGAATTCACTGGTTTTTCAGAAGCAGGAATGGAAGAGGTTAAGTGGATAGAATTTTTCTCGAAGATTTGAATTAAGTCTATTGATTCTGTGTTATACAAACACTAAGTGGATTGCTCCAATATAAAATCTACTACACTTAGTGGATTGTACCAAAAAATATCTTTCAAGGAATCAACAGAGATTTTAGAAAATGGAATCAAGGAGGTTTGAGAATGAACTAGACAGTTAGACATCTCAGTCAGGAATTAATGATGGAACCTCAGAACATACATGAAGAGTTACTAATTTAGAAAGAGTACATATGTTTAATCCAGGAATTAGGCCTATCTATTCCGAAGCAGAAACTCTTCAGGATACAGTTCAAGAGGTGGCTATAAGACTGAGTTGGTGGAAAGAACAAAACATGATAGTTGCAGTTATGAAAAGTTTTATGTGATAAGTAACTATCAAGGTGTGCAACATGGTACAGAATTCTGACAGACAAGGATGAATAGGGATTCATTAAATGAGATGAAACAGAAGCATCAGTGCAGAACTTATCTTGCTGAAGAAAAGAGTTGGGATGGATCAGATGATGATGAGAAGAACATAATTAATATCTTGCCTTCATAGCAATCTCTGAAGATGATTCACCTCACATGTCTCAGGTATCAATTCTTCGAATTAGTGTAATATGTAATTCTCAGAAATTCAAAGCATGTTAAGATCTTATTTTTTAATTAATATATCTTTGGTTAGAAGATCTTATTATGTGTATAAATATTTGTTGAATTTAATTAATTGCAATAGTGAGTTAGAAGTGTTCCTTAGACAATATCTCTCAATTATTAAATGATATATGTCAAGCATATATGACCTCTGCTTAAGCTAGTTTCAGGATCCCCAGTAGAACAAGATTTGCTTATTCATTCTGAATTGTTTGTTAAGGTTTAAAAAGTTTAAAAGATGGAATAATTACCTAGGGTGTCAGTAGAACATCAAGTCATTTGTAAAACTGACTTAGGTAATAGAGATTATATAATATAATATAACAATAGGAATGGATTGGATAGAATTAGTGATTAATTGTTAATTCTTCTATTCCATGCATGTTTAGAAAATTATTGAATATCTGTAAATCTACTTGCTACCTGTTACACAAGTGTACATAGGTTAAAGTAGATAGTACTGAATTTTCTAAAATGCATAGCATGCCTAATTTGCATAATTCTTATCTGCAATGTTTTAATGCTGAATGTATGCAATGTATTCTTATTATCATGCCTGCTTATTTCAAATGTCATAAATGCATTTCCTAGTATTTGCATTGATCATAGAAAAAGCATGTTTAAGAATAACAATAAGGTACAGACTGCTAGTCCTCCTTATGTTAGGAAGGAACCATTATTCTCCTTGCTCAGTGAATATTTTGTCAATGACATTAAAAAGGAGAAATGGTTAGTCAAAGATAAGAATGAGCATGTTAAGGTTAAAACTGTTGTTAACTCTAATAAAAGAGAAATCTCTAATCCATCTGGACCCAATTAAACAATTTGGGTACCAAGAACTTTTTATCCATTTGTGAATGTAGGGCTTAACAGGTTAATCGATTATGCATTATTATTGATTTATTCAAAGCATATCATCGAAGAAAGAACCCTGCTATCAAAGGTGAATGTGAAGATAGACCAAGTGGTTTATACCTTGGAGACAACAGCAAGGGTATGACCTAGGGTCAAGGCTATTCAATAGCCAAGGAATGTTGTCAGTAATAAAGCATCTTTTACAAGATGAAGAGCCTACTGTTCGAGGATTAAGGAAAGAGAACTTATTTGTAGCTGACATGGAATCTCAGTCAAAGGTGAAGTCAACAAGGTCAAATCTAAAGCTTCATCAGACAAGAGTTCAGGTATGACATAAGGAGCTCTCTCACCTGAATGTCAAATCAAGAGATTCTTTCCTGAAAATCGAATCAGCAAAGGAGACTGCCTCATCTGAAATTAAAGTAAAATGAAATTACGAGGCATGTCATAAAGGGAAGTCAAAGAAGCATCACACAGAAGTTCTACATCAAAGTAAAATATACCTTAGTGATGATGACTGATGACTTCTCTCAAGAAATAAGTTGTTGTTCAGACAATCTGAAGACAAGACACCACTGATGATGATTGATCACATCTTAAACCCTGATCCGTAAGAATTTTAGGAAGACCCCATAAGTATGAAGGAAATTGTTTTGCAATTTTAAATGGAAGTGAGCATCCTAGCAATCAGCTAATGCTCAAGAGGATAATTTCCTTTGTTACTCAATGGAGTCAACAGCCTACAGGGTGTTTGTTATTAATCAACAAAAGGCCATTGAAAGTCTTAGTGATGTTCAACGACTTCTAGCTCCCAGCTATCAATGGTAATGATGATTCAGATCCAAGCAATGTCAACATTGAGAATCTTCATATAAACCCTGCAACAGCTTAGGGGGGAGCAAAAGAAGGATCATCTAGTCAACTCAACACCACACTGAAAGTCAAAGGACACTATGAGAACATGTCTGCCAAGACAAAGAGTGTTGACTCAATTAACTCTTTGTTCTAGTTCTTAGTGTTTCTAATGGTGGAAGTAAAAGACTAGCAGAGCTTCAAGTACCAATGATTATTTCTTTAGTTTTCTTTTAGAAGAAACTAAGAAAGCTTCAAAAGCTCTGGAAGATCCAGATTGAGTGATTGCAATGCAAGGTGATCTCAATCAGTATAAAAGGCAGATTGAAGGGAAGCTGGTATCCAGACCAAACAACAGGCTGTATTTGGTATAAGGATAACCAGAAGTTTAACTGGATGTCAAGGCATTGTTATGAGGGACAAGGCCAAACTGGATGCAAGGTTACAAGTTGATCAGACAGTATATCTAACAAGAAGCACCAGTGACAAGACTTGAAGATATCAGGCACCTGCTACACATACAAGATTACAATGGACATCAGGACCTACTGAATCTGGATGCTAGAGGAATGTGAACAAGTGCACTCCTGGTTGGTGAGATAATGAAAGATCTCTACAGGTAAGTATGAACTGGTATCATCACTCAAGCAAGCATGAAAGACATGGTATGACACCCTAACTATAATTTAACATTTGGTATCAATCTTTAATAGTTGGTATCATTTAACGATTGGTGTCACATTTATAGAACTCTCTACATCATTAGGCACAAACATAAATGATATATATGTGCAATGATATCTTGATTATATTATATGTTGGTCTACTAACTATAAATTGGGATCAAGATATTTGCTGTTTTGATGTTGGTAAAGTTGCAATTCTTTTGAATTACTTCATGCAAGCCAATAGAAGAATCCTTTTAGGAGCTCAGGAAAGCCAAAAGAATAATTCTATTTGGAGCACAAGTAAGTCAAAAGAATAATGACAATAAAAGTAAGTCCAGGATCTTTTGTTCCTATTCAGAAGATTCTAGACCTGTCAAGACTACATGCCAACACACCACTATAGCTGGCTTTTGACCTATTAGCTTGGTCCTAACAAGTTGGTAATCAAAAATCTTAAGATGGACCCGGATCTACGGAAATGGTACCCTAGAGATATTTGACCCAACAAGTTCAGGATCTACTAATTAGGACCTAATCAGGCTATAGAGGAATCATCAGCTCATTATCTTATTTAATTGATAATAGATCACTTACACACATATTTTATTCTCAATATGCAAATTTGCAAGGCCCCAAGTGGATCCTAGAGAATCTATTCTTGTAGTTATTACACTTGATTTTCAGATGTCTTAAGTTGGACCCATCTCCGGAGATGGTACCCTAGAAACATCAGTTCTGACATGTTTTGCTGCATAGAGACAAATCAAATGAGTTGTACGAAAGTAGGAGAACACAGGGAAACAACTTCATCTCCAACAACTCTGTGGAACGCTCAAGGCTAAGCATCTTGCATAAGGTATCAATTCTTTCGAGAGCATGTCTTTAGTCAAGAATAACTTGCAGATACGTTTACTTAATCACTTGATGAAATTAAATTTTCAAGATTGGTTTATAAACTTGGGATTTTATTAATGTTATATAATTTGTATATCCCATCTGTTAAGTATTTCTTAAGTAAGCTCACAAGTATTCAATTGTCTGTATTGAAAGGACTTGTGATTTTACTATAAGTGATTCTTAAATGAGTTTACAAGTATTCAATTGTAGTATTGAAAGGACTTGTAAATTCATTGTAAGAAATTCATAAATGAGTTCATAAGTATTCAGTTGTCCGTATTGAAAGGACTTGAGAACTTATTTACATCCAGACCTCACGCTGAGAATTATCTGTTGAATGATTGCCATGTGTATAATTGCAATATATTTTAGTGGTGATTATTTCAGGATAATAAAATACTTAAATGCTACTCCCTCCGTCCAATTTTATATGACCCTTATTCCTTTTTGGGACGTCCCAAAAAGAATGAACCTACTATTCTTACTATTTTTGTACACTACTTTTCACTATTACACCCACTACTTCTCTATTTTATACTCCTTCTTTATTAAATAAACATTATAACATCCACTACTTTTCACTATTACACCCACTACCAAATCATTATACAATATAATACACTACCACCGAAACTAAAGAATTGGTTTTGCTGGGCAAGTGGCCAAATTAAGCAATCAAAGGCTGCCAACAAATAGAGTCAAAAAAGCTTTCTTGATGTTTGGGAAATATTAACCGGGTCATATATTCCGGGACAGAGGGAGTAAAATCTAACTCATAGAGATTTAGTATTTAATTATTTAATTATTTGTTTTGATTTATGTGGGTTACGATCTTGAAGCAATTCAATTTAGTATTCGCTATATACCTCATATTTATCAAAATAAATAAATAACATAACTAATTTGGACCTAATCTGTATTGGTCTTCAATCAGTTATGAGATGTTAATTCTAGTGAACTTTAATGCTCCATTTTCAGAAATTCACTATAATTAATATCATGGTTCTAACAATTGGTTGTATTGAAGTTTTGACTTATATCAGTTAATGATATTTAGTTAGAATTCTATTTACTAACTAATTGTAAGATTTATTGGTATGTGTGAAATTACTTAGAACTCCTCTAAGTAATCATTGTTATATCTTTTACAATTCACTCATATTATTATACATGGTACGAAAATTATCTAAGTAGAACTATGGATATTGTAATATCTAAAGTGACCATTGTTCAGTTACTTGGAATAATTTTTATGCTTATTTGCAAGCTTCTAATCACTTTGATAATAAATGTTATATACTATGGATCAAGGTGTATAGGACTTAGAATATCATTTCTAAGATTGCAGACAAGACAACTTTGGTAATCGAGTCTTATTTATAGAACCAAGGTTGTCTACTAGTAAACAGTTGTTAGGAGTTAACAATTGTTATTATCGAGGAGTTGCCTTGAAGTCATAAGTTTGAAATGTTATATCTTAAGAGCTTGTGTATTTCTTGTCAACTAGTTCCTCGTACTTATGAATATCAGTAAATGATGTTCTTAAGTAGTTAGATACTAATATTCATTCTGTCAATTGGTACTCAATGTAACAATTCAATCTTCAATAAATTGAATTTATATTACAATAGATTGAATTTATCAAACAATTGGTATCATTGAATATTTAGTATTTAGCAGTGATTAGTTTTATCCTAGTTAAATTATGACGTGAAGCAATTCAATGGTTTATTTGCTCATAATTTAATTTTGATAAAGTAATCATAAACACAATTACTTGCATTCTAAAGTATTTGATAAATACTAGCAGTTGGTATCAAATAGTAAAATATTTGTTTACTAACAATTGCTAGTTGTTCTGATACTTTATTGTAAACTAATTGTGATGTATATATTATCTCTGATGATATTACTTAGGATTTATTCTGAGTAAATGTATCTTATCTGTAAATCATTAGTGGTAGTATAAATTAAGGTGTTCAAATTTCTAAGTAAGTGAGACTTAAAATTACATTCGGTCTCCTATCACATTTTCAAGTGGTGAGATTTTTCAAAATTAAATTCTCTAATTCTGGTTATACACCACTTTATACATATGATAGTTCTTAGAATATTTTACATCCATCAGTCAATTACTTAGTTTATGTTGTGCTAAGTAATGAAGTGCCAAAGGAGAGACATTGGTTATCTGTACTTATGTACTTGGTAATCTTTGTTACCTAAACTACATCAAGTGCTTGTATGAGTCTTTTCACTGACTTTGTGTTAAAGTTCTCTATACATAATAAGCACTTAAAGAAAATCTTTCTTTCTTAATTACTGCGAAGTCAAGAGTTTGTGTCTTTTAAAATTAAAACGACCTAGTTTTCATTAAAAGACATGATAATACATTGTTTTATGCATAAATACAAACTCTTGCACATTAACAGTTTTTAAAAGAAAACTCAAATCTTTCTACAGTTGTGATTGCTTATATTATAAAACTTTTTTGAAGTCACAATTGTACATCATTTCACTCACAAGATATAATGCATATGTTTTCACATAATGTTATGGTATGATGTAAATGCATTCTATCTCTATATTGCTCTATTGCTATGTAATGCAGGTTCAGCTCCTAGTGGAAGTTTTCTCACATTGTAAGTCATGAGGTTGTAAACCCAACAACTTCTATCCCGGACTATAAATCCAAATCTAAACACATCCTAACTTACCCCTGAAATGGAAGTAACTTATTTGACTAGAGGTCATTAAGGGAGTAACTGCACTTGATGCAGCACATAAGGATGTGAGGGATAGTAAACCCACAGCTCTACCTCTCAAGGAGAATAGATGTATATAACTTGAGGTATCTGTAAGCTCGCCTGCATTCTCCCAAAAGGATGCAGAGCTGAAAATGGCACTAAAACAGTCTCTAGATTCATTATTTTAAAATGATGAGTTTATTGAAATTCGCCTGTCGGCCAGGGCATCTGTTGGTAAGTCACTACCTCATACACAATACTAAAATACTTCCTATGCACAAAGTGAGATTGCACACACTAAGGATGAATTAACGGAAACAACTCATACTCCGACCATTTTACGGTTAGGATTATAAGTTGAAGGTTCCTCAAAGAACCAAGAGTCTTCACAGACCTAGAGAGAAGGTATTGATTTCAATGCAAAATTCAACAAGATCATTATCTAACTCCCCAGAGGGAACATCTCTGGATCTTAAGGGTATCGGGTCCGACATAGGTGCGGATCGGCAACTTGTGAACTATGATTCAGATTTACCTGATGAGTTTAACAAGGTAATGTCTTCACAGACATTTGAAGGGAACTTTGATCTAAATGCTAAATTTTATAGATTATTGTTTACCTTCTCAGAATTCAAATCTGAAACCCATAAAAAGGGAAAATTTTATAAACTTGTAGATTATGACTCAGATTCGTCTGACGAATCTAACGAGGATCGGGGATTTGCGAAACCCCATTGCACCACCAGTGACCTCTCTAGAAGGGGCTATGGTGAATTTTCCTTGCAGGTACACATGGATGTTGGAGCTATGAGAGATAAGAGTGATAC
This sequence comes from Saposhnikovia divaricata, assembly GCA_036435485.1. Lineage (NCBI taxonomy): Eukaryota > Viridiplantae > Streptophyta > Magnoliopsida > Apiales > Apiaceae > Saposhnikovia > Saposhnikovia divaricata. The sequence goes on from CM071595.1 coordinate 127,555,425, forward strand.
ACTAGTGAGCATGAGTGTAAACACTTGAGAGATGAGAGATAAGATCACTCATTTTAAGTGATATGAGTGGAGAGATGAGTTAAACACTTGTGAGGTACACGAAACAGAATCACACACTCACAGTGAGGAAGAAAGATAAACACCAAATCTCATTCCCTATTCCCAAACAAAGTTTACTTACAAAATTTGGGAGATACAAGGAAATTGTCGGAAGATTTGGTTGTCAGGATGATCAATAGTGAGGCCATTCTATCATATCTAAAGGGCAAAGTTGATCAGCCTACATACTTCTATTCTGGAAGTCTTCATGAAAATCCTTCAACACAAGCAAAGCTTCTTTTCTTTATTCCAGCAGTCAATGATTAGATGTATGAAGAATCTGTTGTACTAAAGGTAAGAGGTGAGTTATAATTGAAAATTTAGTATCATCTAATTTAATTGGATGTTTGCTATAATTGAATGCTTGGAGGATTACTCAACTAAGGGGGAGAGATATATCGAAGAATATATACTCAAAGATTGCCTTAGTAAGAGATACTCAACTAAGGGGGAGAATATAAGCTTACCTTAGTGAGGGGGAGATTTTATATCTAAGGGGGAGAGATATGAAAAAGGATATACCTTAGAAAGGGGGAGTATTCACCGTTTTAAGGAAGAGTCATATCACCTTAAGTAGGGAGACATAAGGAAGGAGAGAAGTATGAAACAACAAAGAAGAATTCTTCAGTATGTGGTTGACAAGTCATATTCTTTACCACTGAAGAATTCCCAGTATCTGCTGATAATGTTCAATATTAGATGTTAAGGGTTATCAGGCAGATATGTCAAGAAATGAAGATGAGTTACTTAATTCATTGTCAGAGGAACAATCATCTATCATTTCATCTACTCAGATTCTGGAATTGTAATATCTGAACCAGAAATTTTTTTTATGTATTATTTACTATAGCTCTTTAAAGCTTTATCTTCTTCTTGTTTGTAGTTGAGTTATCCTCTAGGTATTTGTATGTTAATGTTTAACAAACAAATAGGGGGAGATTGAAAGGCATATGACATAGCCTATTTGTATTTCGAGGATACAACTCAACTCAAACAAGAATGTAATAGTAAATAGTATATGTACTGTCACAGGGATCTTAAATGTATAAGTGTCAAGAGAAAGAAGACAAAGTCAATCTACCGTTTTGAGGTATACTACACTTGAAGAAGTTCATTGAGTTGATCAAGCATCAGTGGAGTAATCAAGACAGTGGATTCTATTTATAGTGACAAGAGGTTCCTACAGTGGCAGAATACAGATTATAAAGGTTTGAAAAAGAGTGAAGAAAAGGAAGACATGAACCACAACTTTAAAGTCAATATATGAAGAACAGTCATTGCGGTTAGTCACTCATGAACCAGACAGTACATCGAGTGTCAACATTAAACAGTGGTTGTTTATCATTAACTTCAGTGGTTCAAGCTATCAAGACTGGTATATGGTAGAAATCATTGTGCAAGCAACAGTGGTGCTAAATTAATTAACCACAATGGTTTTGCAATCAAGACTTGCTAAGGAATAATCTTTGTGGAGGATCAAATTTATCAAAACATAGAAGACCACAAGGGTTATGCTATCAAGGAGGTATATTAATTTTATCTTAATTAATTAAGTCATTTGAATTATTTATTTGATAAATTAATTCTATCCGAATTAATTTATTCAATAAATTATTTAAAAGATTAATTAAGTTAGAATTAATATAATTATCAAGCAAGGAGGTATATTAATTTTCACTTAATTAATTAAGTCATTTGATTTATTTATTTGATAAATTAATTCTATTCGAATTAATTTATTCAATAAATTAATTAAAAGATTAATTAAGTTGGAATTAATATAATTATAAAAAGACTTCATATTAATTCTCTTTTAATTAAATTAAATTAGTTGGCTAATCTATTTTATAAATTAATTCAATCAGAATTAATTTATTCTTTAAATTAATCAATTAATTAATTAAATCAGAATTAATATAAGTGTTTAAAGACTTAAAACAATTCTGCTCAGCGAATATGACCTAATCAGTTAAGTCATACCGAGCATTGTTGAGTTAAGTCATACCGACCATTCAAGATTATGTCTTACCGACCTAATTAAGTCTTACCGACTTCTTGCCAGCTGTTGTAAGTCTTACCGACTTCTTGCCAGCTGTTTTAAGTCGTACCTAACTTCTGTTAAGTCATACCGACACATTTTATGTCTTAATGGAGGTTTGTGTAAGTCTTAATGAAGAAAATTATGTCTTGGAGCTAGTTTAAGTCATGCTGACAGCTGATTTATTATGTCTTAAAGCAGTTTAAGTCATACCAGATCAGTACAAGACTTAAATGGCTATAAATACACCAGCAGACACAGCAAAACAAAACTGGGAAATTCTTCACTTCTCCAGCAGAACACAGCAGAGAGAGACCAAGAGAAAATGGTTCCTTGAACATCAAATAAATTCTTGTAAATTATTTCTAGCTTGTATTGACAAATCTAAACCACTAGAAATTGTTTACTTGCACTTGTGGAACTATCTAGCGGATTAAGTTCCCTAGAATCTCTCGATCTTTTTATTACAAATATAGAAAAGTTCATGTCGAATTTTCTATAGAATTTGTAATAATAAATTTTGATCTTTTTATTTACAAATATAGAAAAATTAATGTCGAATTTTCTATAGAATTTGTAATAATTAGTTTGGTCATCAAACCTTGTAATTTGTACCCGTGTATTTAGACACACCCCATCAAGTTAATATAAATTTTATATTCAACTTGAAATATCGGTATTCGTTTTATTCCGCATCAATTTGTTCTTGATTTAATATTTTAATATTTTTAAGAAAAGAGCAAATTCGATAAAACGGTATAGTTTGTATTCAACCCCCCCTTCTACAAACTATTTTGGACCTAACAATTGGCATCAGAGCCTTTTGATTGACGCACAAATCAAGATCCTTATTTTTGTGGTCCTCCAATTGGTTTTCGAGTTTGTTGACCCATACAGAAATCAAATCCGGTATTAGACCAAAAAGTCAACTCCTCTTATTTTCAAATTTTTTAACCTTCAAAAATTCAATTCTTGAGATTTTTGAACTTTAAATAATTTGAACTTATTTTTGGATTCTTTAACTTTCAAAATTTTCAATTTTGAGATTTTTGAATTTTAAATAATCTAAATTTATTTTCGCATTCTTTAACCTTTAAAAATTCTCAATTTATGATATTTTTTATTTTTAAACAATATGACTTTATTTTCAATTGTAATTTAAATTGAATTTATTCTCAAATTGTTTAATCTTCAAAAATTTTCATTTTATGATATTTTTGATTGTTAAGTAATCTTAACTTATATTCGAATTTTTTAATTCTTGAAATGATTAATTCTTGGAAATTTTGGTTTTTAAACAACTTGAATTTATTTTCAAATTGTTTAATTTTCAAAATTTTTAATTCTTGATAATTTCGAATTTTAATGAACTTGAATTTATTTTCGGATTCTTTAACTCTAAAAAATTTCATTTCTTGAGATTTTTTGATTCTTAATTAATTTGACTCTAATTTCGAATTTTAATTAATTTGAACTTACTTTCAGATTTTTTATTTCTCAAAAAAAAAATTTCGAGTCCTTGAAGTTTTTGAATTTTAAATATTTTGAATTTATTCTAAGCCAATAGTTCTAAGAAGGTTGTTAGTTGAAGATTCCTCCGAATTGTCAAAGATGATTTGAATCTTTTGAAGAAAATGCATTTTTCAGCGAAATTAATTTCTACCTACTGAAGAAAATTTTGTGGAAGCTCCTCAAATTTATATCCATAGAATTCACTGGTTTTTCAGAAGCAGGAATGGAAGAGGTTAAGTGGATAGAATTTTTCTCGAAGATTTGAATTAAGTCTATTGATTCTGTGATATACAAACACTAAGTGGATTGCTCCAATATAAAATCTACTACACTTAGTGGATTGTACCAAAAAATATCTTTCAAGGAATCAACAGAGATTTTAGAAAATGGAATCAAGGAGGTTTGAGAATGAACTAGACAGTTAGACATCTCAGTCAGGAATTAATGATGGAACCTCAGAACATACATGAAGAGTTACTAATTTAGAAAGAGTACATATGTTTAATCCAGGAATTAGGCCTATCTATTCCGAAGCAGAAACTCTTCAGGATACAGTTCAAGAGGTGGCTATAAGACTGAGTTGGTGGAAAGAACAAAACATGATAGTTGCAGTTATGAAAAGTTTTATGTGATAAGTAACTATCAAGGTGTGCAACATGGTACAGAATTCTGACAGACAAGGATGAATAGGGATTCATTAAATGAGATGAAACAGAAGCATCAGTGCAGAACTTATCTTGCTGAAGAAAAGAGTTGGGATGGATCAGATGATGATGAGAAGAACATAATTAATATCTTGCCTTCATAGCAATCTCTGAAGATGATTCACCTCACATGTCTCAGGTATCAATTCTTCGAATTAGTGTAATATGTAATTCTCAGAAATTCAAAGCATGTTAAGATCTTATTTTTTAATTAATATATCTTTGGTTAGAAGATCTTATTATGTGTATAAATATTTGTTGAATTTAATTAATTGCAATAGTGAGTTAGAAGTGTTCCTTAGACAATATCTCTCAATTATTAAATGATATATGTCAAGCATATATGACCTCTGCTTAAGCTAGTTTCAGGATCCCCAGTAGAACAAGATTTGCTTATTCATTCTGAATTGTTTGTTAAGGTTTAAAAAGTTTAAAAGATGGAATAATTACCTAGGGTGTCAGTAGAACATCAAGTCATTTGTAAAACTGACTTAGGTAATAGAGATTATATAATATAATATAACAATAGGAATGGATTGGATAGAATTAGTGATTAATTGTTAATTCTTCTATTCCATGCATGTTTAGAAAATTATTGAATATCTGTAAATCTACTTGCTACCTGTTACACAAGTGTACATAGGTTAAAGTAGATAGTACTGAATTTTCTAAAATGCATAGCATGCCTAATTTGCATAATTCTTATCTGCAATGTTTTAATGCTGAATGTATGCAATGTATTCTTATTATCATGCCTGCTTATTTCAAATGTCATAAATGCATTTCCTAGTATTTGCATTGATCATAGAAAAAGCATGTTTAAGAATAACAATAAGGTACAGACTGCTAGTCCTCCTTATGTTAGGAAGGAACCATTATTCTCCTTGCTCAGTGAATATTTTGTCAATGACATTAAAAAGGAGAAATGGTTAGTCAAAGATAAGAATGAGCATGTTAAGGTTAAAACTGTTGTTAACTCTAATAAAAGAGAAATCTCTAATCCATCTGGACCCAATTAAACAATTTGGGTACCAAGAACTTTTTATCCATTTGTGAATGTAGGGCTTAACAGGTTAATCGATTATGCATTATTATTGATTTATTCAAAGCATATCATCGAAGAAAGAACCCTGCTATCAAAGGTGAATGTGAAGATAGACCAAGTGGTTTATACCTTGGAGACAACAGCAAGGGTATGACCTAGGGTCAAGGCTATTCAATAGCCAAGGAATGTTGTCAGTAATAAAGCATCTTTTACAAGATGAAGAGCCTACTGTTCGAGGATTAAGGAAAGAGAACTTATTTGTAGCTGACATGGAATCTCAGTCAAAGGTGAAGTCAACAAGGTCAAATCTAAAGCTTCATCAGACAAGAGTTCAGGTATGACATAAGGAGCTCTCTCACCTGAATGTCAAATCAAGAGATTCTTTCCTGAAAATCGAATCAGCAAAGGAGACTGCCTCATCTGAAATTAAAGTAAAATGAAATTACGAGGCATGTCATAAAGGGAAGTCAAAGAAGCATCACACAGAAGTTCTACATCAAAGTAAAATATACCTTAGTGATGATGACTGATGACTTCTCTCAAGAAATAAGTTGTTGTTCAGACAATCTGAAGACAAGACACCACTGATGATGATTGATCACATCTTAAACCCTGATCCGTAAGAATTTTAGGAAGACCCCATAAGTATGAAGGAAATTGTTTTGCAATTTTAAATGGAAGTGAGCATCCTAGCAATCAGCTAATGCTCAAGAGGATAATTTCCTTTGTTACTCAATGGAGTCAACAGCCTACAGGGTGTTTGTTATTAATCAACAAAAGGCCATTGAAAGTCTTAGTGATGTTCAACGACTTCTAGCTCCCAGCTGTCAATGGTAATGATGATTCAGATCCAAGCAATGTCAACATTGAGAATCTTCATATAAACCCTGCAACAGCTTAGGGGGGAGCAAAAGAAGGATCATCTAGTCAACTCAACACCACACTGAAAGTCAAAGGACACTATGAGAACATGTCTGCCAAGACAAAGAGTGTTGACTCAATTAACTCTTTGTTCTAGTTCTTAGTGTTTCTAATGGTGGAAGTAAAAGACTAGCAGAGCTTCAAGTACCAATGATTATTTCTTTAGTTTTCTTTTAGAAGAAACTAAGAAAGCTTCAAAAGCTCTGGAAGATCCAGATTGAGTGATTGCAATGCAAGGTGATCTCAATCAGTATAAAAGGCAGATTGAAGGGAAGCTGGTATCCAGACCAAACAACAGGCTGTATTTGGTATAAGGATAACCAGAAGTTTAACTGGATGTCAAGGCATTGTTATGAGGGACAAGGCCAAACTGGATGCAAGGTTACAAGTTGATCAGACAGTATATCTAACAAGAAGCACCAGTGACAAGACTTGAAGATATCAGGCACCTGCTACACATACAAGATTACAATGGACATCAGGACCTACTGAATCTGGATGCTAGAGGAATGTGAACAAGTGCACTCCTGGTTGGTGAGATAATGAAAGATCTCTACAGGTAAGTATGAACTGGTATCATCACTCAAGCAAGCATGAAAGACATGGTATGACACCCTAACTATAATTTAACATTTGGTATCAATCTTTAATAGTTGGTATCATTTAACGATTGGTGTCACATTTATAGAACTCTCTACATCATTAGGCACAAACATAAATGATATATATGTGCAATGATATCTTGATTATATTATATGTTGGTCTACTAACTATAAATTGGGATCAAGATATTTGCTGTTTTGATGTTGGTAAAGTTGCAATTCTTTTGAATTACTTCATGCAAGCCAATAGAAGAATCCTTTTAGGAGCTCAGGAAAGCCAAAAGAATAATTCTATTTGGAGCACAAGTAAGTCAAAAGAATAATGACAATAAAAGTAAGTCCAGGATCTTTTGTTCCTATTCAGAAGATTCTAGACCTGTCAAGACTACATGCCAACACACCACTATAGCTGGCTTTTGACCTATTAGCTTGGTCCTAACAAGTTGGTAATCAAAAATCTTAAGATGGACCCGGATCTACGGAAATGGTACCCTAGAGATATTTGACCCAACAAGTTCAGGATCTACTAATTAGGACCTAATCAGGCTATAGAGGAATCATCAGCTCATTATCTTATTTAATTGATAATAGATCACTTACACACATATTTTATTCTCAATATGCAAATTTGCAAGGCCCCAAGTGGATCCTAGAGAATCTATTCTTGTAGTTATTACACTTGATTTTCAGATGTCTTAAGTTGGACCCATCTCCGGAGATGGTACCCTAGAAACATCAGTTCTGACATGTTTTGCTGCATAGAGACAAATCAAATGAGTTGTACGAAAGTAGGAGAACACAGGGAAACAACTTCATCTCCAACAACTCTGTGGAACGCTCAAGGCTAAGCATCTTGCATAAGGTATCAATTCTTTCGAGAGCATGTCTTTAGTCAAGAATAACTTGCAGATACGTTTACTTAATCACTTGATGAAATTAAATTTTCAAGATTGGTTTATAAACTTGGGATTTTATTAATGTTATATAATTTGTATATCCCATCTGTTAAGTATTTCTTAAGTAAGCTCACAAGTATTCAATTGTCTGTATTGAAAGGACTTGTGATTTTACTATAAGTGATTCTTAAATGAGTTTACAAGTATTCAATTGTAGTATTGAAAGGACTTGTAAATTCATTGTAAGAAATTCATAAATGAGTTCATAAGTATTCAGTTGTCCGTATTGAAAGGACTTGAGAACTTATTTACATCCAGACCTCACGCTGAGAATTATCTGTTGAATGATTGCCATGTGTATAATTGCAATATATTTTAGTGGTGATTATTTCAGGATAATAAAATACTTAAATGCTACTCCCTCCGTCCAATTTTATATGACCCTTATTCCTTTTTGGGACGTCCCAAAAAGAATGAACCTACTATTCTTACTATTTTTGTACACTACTTTTCACTATTACACCCACTACTTCTCTATTTTATACTCCTTCTTTATTAAATAAACATTATAACATCCACTACTTTTCACTATTACACCCACTACCAAATCATTATACAATATAATACACTACCACCGAAACTAAAGAATTGGTTTTGCTGGGCAAGTGGCCAAATTAAGCAATCAAAGGCTGCCAACAAATAGAGTCAAAAAAGCTTTCTTGATGTTTGGGAAATATTAACCGGGTCATATATTCCGGGACAGAGGGAGTAAAATCTAACTCATAGAGATTTAGTATTTAATTATTTAATTATTTGTTTTGATTTATGTGGGTTACGATCTTGAAGCAATTCAATTTAGTATTCGCTATATACCTCATATTTATCAAAATAAATAAATAACATAACTAATTTGGACCTAATCTGTATTGGTCTTCAATCAGTTATGAGATGTTAATTCTAGTGAACTTTAATGCTCCATTTTCAGAAATTCACTATAATTAATATCATGGTTCTAACAATTGGTTGTATTGAAGTTTTGACTTATATCAGTTAATGATATTTAGTTAGAATTCTATTTACTAACTAATTGTAAGATTTATTGGTATGTGTGAAATTACTTAGAACTCCTCTAAGTAATCATTGTTATATCTTTTACAATTCACTCATATTATTATACATGGTACGAAAATTATCTAAGTAGAACTATGGATATTGTAATATCTAAAGTGACCATTGTTCAGTTACTTGGAATAATTTTTATGCTTATTTGCAAGCTTCTAATCACTTTGATAATAAATGTTATATACTATGGATCAAGGTGTATAGGACTTAGAATATCATTTCTAAGATTGCAGACAAGACAACTTTGGTAATCGAGTCTTATTTATAGAACCAAGGTTGTCTACTAGTAAACAGTTGTTAGGAGTTAACAATTGTTATTATCGAGGAGTTGCCTTGAAGTCATAAGTTTGAAATGTTATATCTTAAGAGCTTGTGTATTTCTTGTCAACTAGTTCCTCGTACTTATGAATATCAGTAAATGATGTTCTTAAGTAGTTAGATACTAATATTCATTCTGTCAATTGGTACTCAATGTAACAATTCAATCTTCAATAAATTGAATTTATATTACAATAGATTGAATTTATCAAACAATTGGTATCATTGAATATTTAGTATTTAGCAGTGATTAGTTTTATCCTAGTTAAATTATGACGTGAAGCAATTCAATGGTTTATTTGCTCATAATTTAATTTTGATAAAGTAATCATAAACACAATTACTTGCATTCTAAAGTATTTGATAAATACTAGCAGTTGGTATCAAATAGTAAAATATTTGTTTACTAACAATTGCTAGTTGTTCTGATACTTTATTGTAAACTAATTGTGATGTATATATTATCTCTGATGATATTACTTAGGATTTATTCTGAGTAAATGTATCTTATCTGTAAATCATTAGTGGTAGTATAAATTAAGGTGTTCAAATTTCTAAGTAAGTGAGACTTAAAATTACATTCGGTCTCCTATCACATTTTCAAGTGGTGAGATTTTTCAAAATTAAATTCTCTAATTCTGGTTATACACCACTTTATACATATGATAGTTCTTAGAATATTTTACATCCATCAGTCAATTACTTAGTTTATGTTGTGCTAAGTAATGAAGTGCCAAAGGAGAGACATTGGTTATCTGTACTTATGTACTTGGTAATCTTTGTTACCTAAACTACATCAAGTGCTTGTATGAGTCTTTTCACTGACTTTGTGTTAAAGTTCTCTATACATAATAAGCACTTAAAGAAAATCTTTCTTTCTTAATTACTGCGAAGTCAAGAGTTTGTGTCTTTTAAAATTAAAACGACCTAGTTTTCATTAAAAGACATGATAATACATTGTTTTATGCATAAATACAAACTCTTGCACATTAACAGTTTTTAAAAGAAAACTCAAATCTTTCTACAGTTGTGATTGCTTATATTATAAAACTTTTTTGAAGTCACAATTGTACATCATTTCACTCACAAGATATAATGCATATGTTTTCACATAATGTTATGGTATGATGTAAATGCATTCTATCTCTATATTGCTCTATTGCTATGTAATGCAGGTTCAGCTCCTAGTGGAAGTTTTCTCACATTGTAAGTCATGAGGTTGTAAACCCAACAACTTCTATCCCGGACTATAAATCCAAATCTAAACACATCCTAACTTACCCCTGAAATGGAAGTAACTTATTTGACTAGAGGTCATTAAGGGAGTAACTGCACTTGATGCAGCACATAAGGATGTGAGGGATAGTAAACCCACAGCTCTACCTCTCAAGGAGAATAGATGTATATAACTTGAGGTATCTGTAAGCTCGCCTGCATTCTCCCAAAAGGATGCAGAGCTGAAAATGGCACTAAAACAGTCTCTAGATTCATTATTTTAAAATGATGAGTTTATTGAAATTCGCCTGTCGGCCAGGGCATCTGTTGGTAAGTCACTACCTCATACACAATACTAAAATACTTCCTATGCACAAAGTGAGATTGCACACACTAAGGATGAATTAACGGAAACAACTCATACTCCGACCATTTTACGGTTAGGATTATAAGTTGAAGGTTCCTCAAAGAACCAAGAGTCTTCACAGACCTAGAGAGAAGGTATTGATTTCAATGCAAAATTCAACAAGATCATTATCTAACTCCCTAGAGGGAACATCTCTGGATCTTACGGGTATCGGGTCCGACATAGGTGCGGATCGGCAACTTGTGAACTATGATTCAGATTTACCTGATGAGTTTAACAAGGTAATGTCTTCACAGACATTTGAAGGGAACTTTGATCTAAATGCTAAATTTTATAGATTATTGTTTACCTTCTCAGAATTCAAATCTGAAACCCATAAAAAGGGAAAATTTTATAAACTTGTAGATTATGACTCAGATTCGTCTGACGAATCTAACGAGGATCGGGGATTTGCGAAACCCCATTGCACCACCAGTGACCTCTCTAGAAGGGGCTATGGTGAATTTTCCTTGCAGGTACACATGGATGTTGGAGCTATGAGAGATAAGAGTGATACACTAGTGAGCATGAGTGTAAACACTTGAGAGATGAGAGATAAGATCACTCATTTTAAGTGATATGAGTGGAGAGATGAGTTAAACACTTGTGAGGTACACGAAACAGAATCACACACTCACAGTGAGGAAGAAAGATAAACACCAAATCTCATTCCCTATTCCCAAACAAAGTTTACTTACAAAATTTGGGAGATACAAGGAAATTGTCGGAAGATTTGGTTGTCAGGATGATCAATAGTGAGGCCATTCTATCATATCTAAAGGGCAAAGTTGATCAGCCTACATACTTCTATTCTGGAAGTCTTCATGAAAATCCTTCAACACAAGCAAAGCTTCTTTTCTTTATTCCAGCAGTCAATGATTAGATGTATGAAGAATCTGTTGTACTAAAGGTAAGAGGTGAGTTATAATTGAAAATTTAGTATCATCTAATTTAATTGGATGTTTGCTATAATTGAATGCTTGGAGGATTACTCAACTAAGGGGGAGAGTATAAGCTTACCTTAGTGAGGGGGAGATTTTATATCTAAGGGGGAGAGATATGAAAAAGGATATACCTTAGAAAGGGGGAGTATTCACCGTTTTAAGGAAGAGTCATATCACCTTAAGTAGGGAGACATAAGGAAGGAGAGAAGTATGAAACAACAAAGAAGAATTCTTCAGTATGTGGTTGACAAGTCATATTCTTTACCACTGAAGAATTCCCAGTATCTGCTGATAATGTTCAATATTAGATGTTAAGGGTTATCAGGCAGATATGTCAAGAAATGAAGATGAGTTACTTAATTCATTGTCAGAGGAACAATCATCTATCATTTCATCTACTCAGATTCTGGAATTGTAATATCTGAACCAGAAATTTTTTTTATGTATTATTTACTATAGCTCTTTAAAGCTTTATCTTCTTCTTGTTTGTAGTTGAGTTATCCTCTAGGTATTTGTATGTTAATGTTTAACAAACAAATAGGGGGAGATTGAAAGGCATATGACATAGCCTATTTGTATTTCGAGGATACAACTCAACTCAAACAAGAATGTAATAGTAAATAGTATATGTACTGTCACAGGGATCTTAAATGTATAAGTGTCAAGAGAAAGAAGACAAAGTCAATCTACCGTTTTGAGGTATACTACACTTGAAGAAGTTCATTGAGTTGATCAAGCATCAGTGGAGTAATCAAGACAGTGGATTCTATTTATAGTGACAAGAGGTTCCTACAGTGGCAGAATACAGATTATAAAGGTTTGAAAAAGAGTGAAGAAAAGGAAGACATGAACCACAACTTTAAAGTCAATATATGAAGAACAGTCATTGCGGTTAGTCACTCATTAACCAGACAGTACATCGAGTATCAACATTAAACAGTGGTTGTTTATCATTAACTTCAGTGGTTCAAGCTATCAAGACTGGTATATGGTAGAAATCATTGTGCAAGCAACAGTGGTGCTAAATTAATTAACCACAATGGTTTTGCAATCAAGACTTGCTAAGGAATAATCTTTGTGGAGGATCAAATTTATCAAAACATAGAAGACCACAAGGGTTATGCTATCAAGGAGGTATATTAATTTTATCTTAATTAATTAAGTCATTTGAATTATTTATTTGATAAATTAATTCTATCCGAATTAATTTATTCAATAAATTATTTAAAAGATTAATTAAGTTAGAATTAATATAATTATCAAGCAAGGAGGTATATTAATTTTCACTTAATTAATTAAGTCATTTGATTTATTTATTTGATAAATTAATTCTATTCGAATTAATTTATTCAATAAATTAATTAAAAGATTAATTAAGTTGGAATTAATATAATTATAAAAAGACTTCATATTAATTCTCTTTTAATTAAATTAAATTAGTTGGCTAATTTATTTTATAAATTAATTCAATCAGAATTAATTTATTCTTTAAATTAATCAATTAATTAATTAAATCAGAATTAATATAAGTGTTTAAAGACTTAAAACAATTCTGCTCAGCGAATATGACCTAATCAGTTAAGTCATACCGAGCATTGTTGAGTTAAGTCATACCGACCATTCAAGATTATGTCTTACCGACCTGATTAAGTCTTACCGACTTCTTGCCAGCTGTTGTAAGTCTTACCGACTTCTTGCCAGCTGTTTTAAGTCGTACCTAACTTCTGTTAAGTCATACCGACACATTTTATGTCTTAATGGAGGTTTGTGTAAGTCTTAATGAAGAAAATTATGTCTTGGAGCTAGTTTAAGTCATGCTGACAGCTGATTTATTATGTCTTAAAGCAGTTTAAGTCATACCAGATCAGTACAAGACTTAAATGGCTATAAATACACCAGCAGACACAGCAAAACAAAACTGGGAAATTCTTCACTTCTCCAGCAGAACACAGCAGAGAGAGACCAAGAGAAAATGGTTCCTTGAACATCAAATAAATTCTTGTAAATTATTTCTAGCTTGTATTGACAAATCTAAACCACTAGAAATTGTTTACTTGCACTTGTGGAACTATCTAGCGGATTAAGTTCCCTAGAATCTCTCGATCTTTTTATTACAAATATAGAAAAGTTCATGTCGAATTTTCTATAGAATTTGTAATAATAAATTTTGATCTTTTTATTTACAAATATAGAAAAATTCATGTAGAATTTTCTATAGAATTTGTAATAATTAGTTTGGTCATCAAACCTTGTAATTTGTACCCGTGTATTTAGACACACCCCATCAAGTTAATATAAATTTTATATTCAACTTGAAATATCGGTATTCGTTTTATTCCGCATCAATTTGTTCTTGATTTAATATTTTAATATTTTTAAGAAAAGAGCAAATTCGATAAAACGGTATAGTTTGTATTCAACCCCCCCTTCTACAAACTATTTTGGACCTAACAATGTCAGTGATGCTTTCTTTGGACTGTGCCATGAAAGCTTCATACTGTGTGACCAGTATTTGTTTTCTGTTTTCTTTGACCTCCTCTGTCCCTTCACAGAGAACCTGAATATGATCCCACATCTCTTTAGCAGTAGTACAAGAAGCAATGTTTACAAACATTGACATGTCCATGGAATCTATGATTAATAGCATGAGATGACTATCCAGGGCAACCTTCTCCTTTTCTGTATCTGTCCATTTGGATGGATATTTGGCCACATATGATCTTGGAATGGTTACTGTTCCAATAGTCTTTTCAGCAATCTTTTGTTATGGAACAAAGGGACCATTCTTGAGAATCTCGGGATACAGAGGGTTTGAGGCTTTGATAAACAATAACATTTTTATTTTCCAGAGATTGAAATTTTCTTTGTCAAACTTAGGGACCTTCACCGTTCCTGTTGTCTTTGGTGTATTCATGATCGTTTCTGTTTTGATCAACAGCCTGCTCTGATACCACTTGTTGAGTATGGAATACACACAATAGAATACAGAGGGGGTGAATGTATTCGCGAACTTTTCTTCGGATATAAATTCTAAGAACGTTTGTTTTGAATCTGTTTTATGGTTATTGTGTAGCAAGGTATGTGTTGTGTGTTTAGCAGAGTATGAATCCGGAAATAAGAAGCACAAGAACACAATACTCACTTTAATCTAATATTTTATATAATCAAGATTTTGCTACAATCTGGGAATACAAATGTTAGTATTCTCAGCTTCATTTTTCTCAAAGAGATGTTATCTATGAATGTGTGAAAAACTTCTTTTGTAGTTCTTAACTGCTAGAGAAGTGAGGTTATTCACTTACAGAACATGTGAACAATCTACTTACTACAAATGTAGTGACAGACAAAATTACTTTCTAATTTGTCTATCCCTATTCGAGTAAACATCCAAGCAACTTGTAATTTGACTTTCTTTAACCTGCTCAGATCCACTTCTTTAGCAGCTTGTCCCCTGTAACAACTCTCTATGCTCCTTGTAGACTTTCCAAAAGCACTTTTCAGTATTGTAGTCCTGAAATTGTTTTGGCTTGCTGCAGGTTTCTGACTTGTATATACAATCTTCAGTATTTTGTCTCCAAGATTGCATTCGAGAAGTAACCAAGAGACTGATCCGAGAACTAGAATTGACTTGATAGGAAACTCTTGAGTTCTCGAATACTGTATAAGTGACATATCGAATCACTTCTCGAATTAGCCTTTTCTACAGGAATCCTTGACTTGTCGAATAGAGCTTTCAATTTCTGGAATCCTTGAGATGTCGAATAGCTTCTTAAGTCCTTTAGATATCGAATGTAGCTTTGACTTGTTGATTCTTTGAGAACTCGAATGATGCTTTGACTTGTTGACTCCTTGATTTCTCGAACATTGTCTTTTGAGATATCGAATCCCTGACTTCTCGAATAGAACAAAGTACTTCTCGAATTAGTACTTATGCAAATCTTCAATCTTCAAAATCCAACTGTGTTTATTTTTACAGCCTTGCTTTCCAAGCTTGAGGCATGATCTCTGGATCTTCTTTCAAGCATTATTTCTTGACTTAATTTATAGTTTACACAGATAGAATTTTGTTGCCTATTGCAGGTACTAAATACAAGTAGAAACTCTACAACTAGAGGTTCCCTCAGTTAAGAGGTCATGTAAGTAATGCAAAGCATTACAAATAATTAGGCTTGTTATCAGATGTGTACAGGCATGTCTCTATGACTAACAAAAATGGGATAAAGTTTCGAAAGACATAGAAGAGTTTAAGAGAATGATATTATTTGATAAGGAAGTGTACAAGAAAATGCTTTTACTAGATGTAGAAGGGTTTAAGCAAAGGATTTTAGAAGTGATGAATGCTCCAGGCTTGATATGAGTTTGGGAGAAGGAGAAGGATCCGCACCCGACAGGCCTAAGGTTATCTTTAGTTTTATGTGAATTCTTTTCCTCATGTCATTGCTGATTGATTCCTGTCATGGCCTTGTATTTAATACATTGTGTTTATGTTTGGTGTGGTTATATAAAACAGGTTCTTCAATCATTAATGCCCGACAACAAAGGTGAATCCTTCTCGGAAAAACAAATTGACCATCAAGACCTTAATGATCCTTCATGTTACTACTACTCCATTTCTCCTCATGAATCTATTTGGAAGCCCTACTCCCATGATCCTGTTAACATTAGGTGTCAACCTAGACCCACTTTTGGGATATTGTTGATGGGATGAATGTCCGTGCTCTAGGATGTTCCTTTTATACATACTCTTTGATTGATTCTCCTAGAGAGCTACATTTGGAGGACCCGCTATTTGGTTGTGATGATCTTTTGAGATCTACTTGCATTGCCTCAGGGATAATCCCTTTCTTCATTTTGTCTTTAAGTAAAAGTTCCACCGAGTAAAGTTTTCATTAAATTTGTTACTTTGCCATATTATTACCTAAATAATTTTTTAATGTAATATTATGTAAGTCAATGTTTCAAGTGATGAAAACAATCAGCGAAAACATCTGTCATATAAAAATGATAAATTGCTGACTTAATTCATAAATAATATGTTCTAAAGCTTAGATGATTTATGTTCTGAGTGGTAGAAATTTAGAAGTATTTTCTTTCCAAAATTATCCAGAAATGTGCTCTATATATATGTTTTATCTGGAAGAACTATGCACGTGCAACTTGTATTGGATACTTTAAGTCTTTGTGATTGTGTTCATATGTAACATTTATATTCATAATTGTGTATTTGATTCTTTACATAAGAATGTTATAGTTTTGGTTTTTTTTTGACAATACTAACGTTTACGTGGATAAATTGTATCGAAATACAATGCCCGTAAACACAGAGTTCTTTCATTCAAGAAAGTTTATCATCTAACCGAAAGACATGCAAGATGTCCCTGAACATTTAGATAATAAAACAATCATGTCTGAAAAATAGAACCACCTAAAAAATCAACAAATTTAGTGTCAGTACAATACATGTATTAAAAAAGGTATACCAAACACAAAAATCTAATCGACGCAACATTATGAATATAAGGCGACTAAATAGAACTTATATAGAATTTTAACAATAATTTAACCAAATGTGATCAACCAAACAAAACTTCTTTGGTTAGAATTCCCTTTGATTAAATACGTAACTAAAATAATTGGTAAGAAATAATTAATAAATATAAATATTAGTATTACATTATAAAACTCTAACCTTTAATATACATACAAATTATTGATGCATAATTACAAAAACAAAAAACTAAATAATAATTTTAATAAATAAATAAGTAAATCAATAAATAAAAACCCATATAACTTATATATATTTAATACCATAGAATATATATTAATAAACAAATTAAATTGGTGCTAAACTTACGTGAGAAAACTTTATAATACGTTAAACTACAAATATTTATCATTATTTACTAAAAAATATCACTCACCATGCCGGTCATCATTTATGACACAAAATACCTATTAAAGGCACAAATATGCCATCATTTATGGGCCCCCAATAAAGTTACAAAATTTACTAATAAAAGCACAAAATAAGCATAAATTATGGCTACCAAACACTCACATCTTATAGGTACGATCGACATTTTCTTGTCATTTTTATCATTGTTGCCAGTGGGGGTTTACGAAAGTGGCTTCTTAATGTTTTTTCTTTTCCCTATTATTGTTATTATTATGCATGAGTTCATATAGTTTTTCTTGTGATCCTACCGATTCTTGCTCATGAGTGAGGTCCTTACTTTTGGTCTCTTACTCAAGTTGGCAATTTAACTTGGTTTTGAGAAGATTTTGGTTGAGACATGACCTCAGCTTCATAGTCTATTTCTGTCATTTGGTTATTATTTTATCATAACAAATATTTCTCATTATCACATTTGTTATATATCTTAATTCTTTTCACTTATCTTTTCTTTGGAGTACTATTGTGCGGCCTTTTCCTGGGATTAGTGTAGTTGATGTGTATCCTGTACCTTATGAAATCTGGGAAAAATTTAAGATATCTCCCGAAAATCCATACGTTGCCGTAAAAGAGGTGATGTATCATGATTCAATAATATATATTTTTTTATGATTGAGTTTTCAAGTTGATCTTCGCATAACGTACAATGTGTTACCTATATTTTAGTTAAACATATTTATAGTCACTACAATGATAGAAACCTTAGAGAACTTAAGAGGGGGTTTCACATGGCATATTGTTAGGAGAGCGGTACATGTATAAAGGCTCACGGTACTCTGGCGTGACAGAGATTTCTGCCATGCTTCATTGAAGTGCAGGGAACTTAAGTAAAAGATGAACTATCGGTAAAAAAAATTGTGTGCATGGGTTCACTTGATCATAACCGCCTAGCCTAGATAAAAAAAGACACATGACCCTTGTTGCCTAGTATATGCCTTTAATACAGACACAAGTAAAAGGCATACTAAAATACTAGTACAAGGTGTGGTAGAAAATGATATGATTAAAATGAAAAGCTAATAGAAGTCAACTAGATAAGAAGGGAAAGTGGGAAGAACTTGGGAAAGCGGAAGTAAGGCGACTTTATTTGCATGCCCTGGGTTCTGTATAGTGTTAAATTTTGCTAAATTTTTAAAATTATCTTAAATGTAATTCTGTGCTAAGAACTAAATGATGACCAGGTATATAAAGGATCACTTGCTGAGATGAATGATGTACGCTCTGGTGACTTAGTTACTACTTGTAATGGAGTTCTTATAAATATGCCAAGCAGGTGTGTGGTGTGTAAGTAGTGTTGTTAAAATCCTGATTCTGACAACATTGTCATTGTGTGTAAGCCAAATTGGGCCATTGCATGTAATATGAATAGTGGTAGATTAATAAAATTTAGTAATTTCTTATAAAAAGAGAGTATGTATGTGGGACATATTATATCGAACTATGTTCTAGTCAAAAAATTAAAAACATAGAGTCCCGAAAAAAGATAAATAATCACCCTTCACTACCTTCCTAACCTTCTTGTTATTTACACTTTTGCCATTAGTTTGTTCCTTTTTGTTCTTCATGATTCTACTTTGTTCAATTTCTACAATGATTTTTGTCAATTTTAACCTCCCTTGCATTCCCCCAAACACCAGCCCACTTACCGAATCATTAATTATTGATTTACCCAATTTCATACCCTTGCCACTCATTCCCCCCGCCCTAGTTCATTCCCGTCCTTGTTGCATTAAATCTTGTGCAAATTGAAACAATGAAGAACATCAAGGAAATCAGGTGGCACTACTCGACTAAAAATTCATTAAAAGAAGTTAAACTTTAACATGTCTTTCCATTGTCAAGCTGGTTAATGAATGAAAGGTAGCTGAAAGTAGAATGAAATAATTGGTAATGAAAAAATAGAGAATGAAACAAGATACAATCAAACAACCATCTATCAAAATATCACCAAAAATTGGATGGTGCGCATTATAAAAAATTGTAATGGTTGGAAAAAACATTAGGTAAGGGAAAGGGAGAAGGAGAGGGGGGAGAGAGCTCTTGGAACTGAAATCGTGGAACGTAGAGTTTTGAATGTTTGGGAAAAGTATAGCCAGCAAAGAGCTGATTACATACATGAGAAGAAAAAAATAACAGAAATTTAAAGTCTTATTATCTCTGTTCTTCCTGATTTGTATCACTATTCCCGTTCTTCGTGATTTGCCTCAAAGAGAAATAGAAAGAGGGTGTGAAGCTTGGAGATGGAAAATCCTGAAGCATGAAATAATCCCTCCTTTCCCCACCCCAAAAAGAAATTAGATAATAATGACATAGTTCTAAAGCCAAGTATTATCGAGTAGAATGTTGGAAGCACACCTTAAGCTAATTGAAGAACGTGAATATAACACAGGGTGGAGCAGTATTTGTAGTGATGCACGCAATGGTGTTAGGCCCAAATTATCAACACCTATCTCAGTTAATGATAGCCATTATCCAAGTTAACGAAGATATAAACAAGAAAAGAGAGAAATGGATAAGAAAAGAGAGAAACGACTGCATGGACCAGTAGCTTGATGTTATAACTGAGGTCAAAAATTGAATTTTTAGAGATTTTAATGCCAATAACATTAGAAAAATTTTGATGATTCATTACACTATATGCTATCAGGCATTAAAATCCATAGTTGAGTCAAGTATTTGATGTGGTTTGCTTGTGCTTCTGCAGAGGAGTAGTTCCCATTATTTGGAGTCTTATGGTTTCTCGGTGATTTATCAATTAAGATAAAAGGTCTAATAGGTGAACGTTTTCGTTCATCAGCTCATCCATTTCTCGAGCTGGTTTACAAGGCCAAACAAGCAATACATAGGTGATAACATTTATCTTCTAGGAGGGGTATTTTCTTTCTATCACATTTTTCAGCATTGCACCCCTTTTAATAGAGGATTTGCTTAACATTTGTGTGTATTATCATTGTTGGTTTTCTGCATCTTTAATCTTTCATATTTGATAACAATATGTTCTTGATTTTTCGCAGTATTGCGAATTGGTATCCGAGACATCACGAGGAGTGACTTCTTGTGGCGATTCGGGTCAACAAAGTCTTACTATGAGGATAACATTTATGTAATTTTAGTCGTCTATTCTTTGAGTTTCATCAAAGTGATATATTGTATTTGCATCTGATTGTTATGAATCTATATGATGGTCACATTGATAGTATTAGCATCAAGGCTGACAACGTATCGATCAATGACTCGCAGTTTCATGACTAGTGTGCATAAGAGTACGTATTATAGGGTGTGTAGCAATAAATATAGGTGTGCATATATCTCCCCCATAATGTACGGAATATCATATATACAATTGTGTACATGACAACTTAATGCTTTGTAATAACCACCATGTAATCATTGAAATTTATGGTATGTTGCTATGTTGGTAAATGTGTTTTTATCCATAACATTAATGTAATTTTAGTCGTCTATTCTTTGAGTTTCGTCAAGGTGATATATTGGTATTTGCATCAGGTTGTTATGAATCTATGTGATGGTTGCACTGATAGTATTAGCATCAAGGCTGACAACGTATCGGTCATTGACTCGAGATTTCATGACTGGTGTGCATAGGAGTACATATTGTAGGGTGTGCAATAATAAATATAGGTTTGCATATATCCCCACCCATAATATACAGAATATCATATATATAATTGTGTACATGACAACTTAATGCTTTGTAATAACCACCATGTAATCATTGAAATTTATGGTATGTTGCTATGTTGGTAAATGTGTTTTTATCCCTAGCCTTCTTGAATGTAGAATTGGAAAAGGAATTTCAACTTGTTTAAACTTCTCTTATCTGAACTTAATGATTTTTTTTGTCAGGTGAACTTAATGATTTTAATTTGTCAAAAATTTGCTAAACTTCTGACTTGTGAGTCTTACAACTTATGGTGTCTTAAATTTGAATTTTTTTTATTGTTATCTAAATATGAATTCATATTGTGCGAACTTATGTTTTTTTAACTAAGTACTTTCTTGGCATCAACATAATGATGGATGTGTTTGTTTCATGATAGAATGAGATCAACATAAGTACTTCTATGTGAAATGTAGAATAGCTAATACTATTAAATTAGTTTGTGTAATCCCGTAGTATGTTAAATTTCATTATTACATATGCACGTGAGTTATAAATCATTAGTTTATGTAACCTAATGGATTTATGCTTTAGGTCGAAAATTGGATTAATAAAGAAAATTTGGAACTTGATTTTTTTCAATTTTATTATATCAAATCATCCAGAAAACAATATTTAATATTCAGGTAAATGAAAAGAAGATAAAAAGAAAAGTTGAACCATTCAGCTAGTTTAAATAGTGCATATTAATCATTTAGCAAAAATATAAAAGTAGTGCATGTTAATCATACTTTCTGGTTAGTGAAAAATAAAAAGAATGTATTGAAAAGAGTAGCGAAGTACAAATTCTATCAGTAGTCATTACTAACTGTGGTAAGCTCGACTAGATTTCTATAAGATATTTCTGTGCAAGTTTTAAGTTTAAAGAAGTAGTAATAGATGCAAGGAGGGGCATTGCTCATAGTTGTTTTGTAAATGAAGAAAGTCTGTTATGTCTTATGCTTAATATATTAGCGTATGGCTTCTTTTGGGACCTATGTTTATATGTCATACAGTTAGTTCCGGTTATGTGCCCTTTTAACTTTATGGCCTAGATTTGTACAAAATCACGATGTCTGTTGTTACATTTTCTTTCATTGTTGCTCTTAGTTGGCCGCGGGTTGAAGATGATGGTTGGTCTCGCTTAAGCTGAAGCTTGTCATGTTAAAGCTGAGGAGTGAGTTAAAACTGACATCTAGTTAAATATCTTGACCATGTTGTGGCTATCACTAGGAAAATTAGAAGTGTTTTTGTTCCCAACTCCCCCTCGCTGAAGCTCGTCATGTTAAAGCTGAAGAGTGATCACGAGTTAAAACATGCATCCAATTAAATATCTTGACCATGTTGTGGTCTATCACTAGGAAAATTAGAAGTGTTTTTGTTCCCAACTCACCCTCCCATCTGCCAAACAATACATAACTTGTCAAAGCAAAATTGACATTGATGTACCCACCGAGCATGGCAGTCCACTTACTTCTATGCCTCGCAGTAGGATCGAACCTATGACCTTGGGATGGTAAACCCCTAAGTCACGGTCCCAACCAACTGGGACACCCGTGGTGGGTAGTCAGTTCAACTTTTGCACATTTCATTTTTTAAAACACCTAAATTGCTTCCCCAAAATTTTCTTGATTTGATAATCCCATAATGACGGTACTCCAAGAAATTTCATCAAGATCATTGCATATTAAGTAGCAGCAAAGTTTCATTTATACATTCACGTTTAGCATACATTTCAATCAAGGCATCACAAAATTGAATCCATTTACCTAATTCAAAAGCTCCTAGCTGCTAACAAATTTTCAAAACAATAGACTTTACGGACACCTCGGCTTTTACCATTTTCATCTGTCCCAATCTAACATGCCCACAAATAAGTCCCATTCAAAGAATATAACATCTTTCTCCCTCATTTCACCAAGCCACAAAACAAGAATAGGTCAACATATTCTACCTTCTAAGCAAATGCATAAACACACACATAACGAATAATATAAGTACATATCGACATATATATACGTATATATATATATACGTATATATATATATATATATATATATATATATATATTATTTACAAGAAAATACTTGAAAAATATCATAATTATTTTATAAATGAAAATAAAACCAACAACTGGATTAAAGCAAACCAAACCAAACCAAACCAAACATACCCAGTATATCCCGCTCAGAGCAGGGTCTGGGGAGGGTAGGTTGTACGCAGACCATGCCCCCACTGTAAAGAGTGGGGAGGCTGTTTCCGTGAAGACCCTCGGCTATGTGCACGACATATACGGTGTGTGAAATACACAAAGAAATGTAAAAGCTATGCGACAAAGTTCACAGCATTACCTGAGCCCATGGCGTTCTCCACACGGGACTTACCTACCATGCCTCTAGATACCACCAAGCAAAGCTCCTTGGACCTGCACAACCGGGAAACATATGATACTAAAAATACAAAATGAAAATGGGAAAAGATATCGGAAAAAGCCGAACTCCTACGATAAGACCATCCGAGACAACCCGACTCTGAGGTTCTCCACCAATGACTCGAATTTCTCACCCTCTCTACCGAGCGTGTTGTTCAAATAGAACGGTAGTCTAAGGAGAAAATGATTAAACCGTATAAAAATGTATTCTTTGATGGTTGACCATATATTTTAAAACTTTTGTGACGAGTGTGTATTGTTGTGCAAAATTGGATACCTAAGGTGTAATTAAGCCAATCTGGCGATGATGTAACATATTCTAAGGAGAGCTTCATTTCCTAAACCCTTAATTGCATATACATACAATCATATCTGTATCTATATTTTTCAAGAAAAAATCACTTGCGTTTCAATTCTAATCAGTTGATTGATGCTGTAACAATGGTGGTCTGCAAATGCCGCAAGGTACATCAATCTTTTATACTTTTAGATCAGATCTCTTATTTTAATTTTAATTAAATAACGATAAACAAGATTTACAATTCAGAGAAAGATAGTTTTTTTTAATTAATTTGAATTGAAGGACTGATTAATTTACTAGATATATTATCCTTGTTTTACTATATTTCGAAATGTAGTAGCTTTTAGCTGATTAGTGTAGCTCAATTTGGGCAAGTTTGTGGAATGATGTTTCGAAATAGGTTTCGTGATAGAGTGGACCAGGCAATTTGTAAATAGAATAAATTGATGATTTTCGGTGTAATTGTTCGTCTTTTTTGTGGATTTACGAAGAGGAAGAATGTCAGTTTGTAATTGTTGACAGGTGGCGCATTGGGTGTTATACTTGAATTGTGTTATAAAATTGAGACGATAATGTACTTGCTATTTTCCGAAATGTAGTAGTTTTAGCTAATTAGTGTAGCCTAATTTTTCGAAATTGGTTTATAATTATTGATTTGGTAAATTTTATAGAGTTGAGAATTTTGAGTGTGATTGTTAGTCTTTTTAGTGAATTTACGAAGAATGCGAGGTTATAATTGTAAGGATCGGTAATTTTGTCTTTGGGGACAGGTCCTGCATTCTGTGATTTAGTTGTATTGTATAATACTGAATTTATAGTCGAGACGATAATGTACATTGGTTTTATGCAAAATAACGCATTAAATTGTGTGTTATTTGTGTTTCAGGCGACTAAGTTGTACTGTTTCGTGCACAAGGTTCCTGTTTGTGGAGAATGTGTATGCTTTCCGGAGCACCAAATATGTGTGGTACGATTTCATCATCATTGAAATTGTTGGATTGTATTTTGTTATGTACAAAATTTGTGCTCGCTATTAGGGATTAACATCTCTGTCTCTATTCCTCTCTCTCATCACCACCTTTTTTGTTTTTAAAGAAACTGGATACTAGAATTTGGTTACGTGTAAACGAAAATGCCTGCTGGTTTGCCTTGCCAACTGCTGTTATTACTTACTAGACTTCAATATCAATCTACTATAAACATTGTTTAAAAAAGGATTGTTATTACTGGATGCGTATTAGCTGATTTTATGCTTCACAGAGATATAGGTATGTCAAGATTATATACTTACATGTCAAAACTTTATCTGTAGATCCGTACTTATTCCGAATGGGTAATAGATGGAGAATATGATTGGCCTCCTAATTGCTGCAAGTGTCATTCTGTGCTTGAAGAAGGGACTGACGGCCAAACAACACGACTGGGTTGCTTACGTATGTGATCTAAAGACATCGCTCATTCAAGTGTTGTGCATATGTAACATTGTATGTTGGATTTATGCAAAGTAACCTATTTTCTTTTTTGATCAATGTAGATGTAATACATACAAGCTGTTTGGTTTCACATATCAAAGATTTTCCTCCTCAGACTGCTCCTGCTGGATATGTTTGTCCAGCATGTGCTACTTCGGTGAGGTCCTCGTTCGCCAGTTTTTATTGTTCTCATTGGAGTTAGGAATATAATAGTTGTATAGGTGACTATGTAGGTGAGCATATAATGATTTCTCTTAACTTTTGTCAATTAAGAAAATTGTAGGTAGGATGTGAGGAATTATAATAGAGAAGAGGAGTGGAGAACTATGTTTATTGGCCTTGTTGTTTTATTCTGATCTCAGATTAATTTAGAGAGAACATTAAGTAAGCAACGACTAGATTACTTATACTTGGTTAAATTTCAGAAAGTAGCAGTTCTGATCTTTGGTCATGTGGTGTTTTGTGTATGGTTTTAGGCATTTTGTCTAGTACTTGCTGCATACCTGACAATATTAAGTGAGGAGAGCGTAAAGTGTTAATCTTAAAAAATTTCAGGAGTCCGTACTGATAGTAATACAAAGTTTCTTTTCTTTTCTAAAATGCTTTGATGTACATTGCAAATGCGATAAATAAAACATAATGACACACAAGTGAATCATTTCTACGCAATGTAGGTAATGAACAGTATTTTATTCAAAACCAGAATGAAAGTAGTGGACTAAGAGAAAATGATATTTAAGCAACTAGTGAAGTACTCGTTATGCTTTTAATCAGATGAATAAATTAGATATACAAAGCACATAACCTTGTCTGCATTATGCCACATGATATTATAGTGGAATTGTTTAGGCACCGAGGATGCGATGTAACTTGTAAGCGAAGATTTTAGATTGGGTTTGTTATTTTATTTGTACAATATTATTATATTTCCGAAGTTAACAGTTGGGAGTGGCATACAAAACAGTGTATTATTGCAATAAAATATATGAAAGGCACTATAAGATTGTCTTGACATCTATGCTGGGATAAGACGAAATTTGAAAGAGTTTTGAGTATGATGAAGAGAAATTTTTATCATGTTTATGGACTTTTAAACTTTAATTCCTGAATTAGTTTTGTTTTTTGTTGCAGATATGGCCTCCTAAAATGGTTAAAGATTCAGGATCCTGTCTTCACTCCAAGCTAAAAGAAGCTATCTTGCAGGTATTAAACGATACTGAAAACGAGTGCTTTAGAACCCTTGCTATCACTCTTCTGTTGATTGTGGAATAGCATGATCAACTTTTTTCTTACTGTAGTGTCTGAATGGGCTCCTTTTTGCTATTATACTCTATTGTTTACTGTATTAACTCATGGCGGGTGTTTATTATGTTGCCAAATACTTTATTGGATGCATTGGTCTTTTCTTGCCCTGTCAGTTCTTTCTTTCGAACCAGTCTTATCTATTATGGTAAATCTCGATTTAGGAAAACTGACTTTCTCTTTGAATAATTGATGATTTGAACCCTTGAACCCCCTATGCCTGTAAATTGAAGTGTACGTCCCCTAGGGCACTGATGTTCCTTTGGGATGAAGATCATTGGTTCATATAGACGAAATCAATAGTGATTGGCAGAAGTTTAAAGTTGTAGACATTGGCAGAACCAGAAGTTGTAGAAAACTTGCTTATAATTATAGTGATAGAAAAGAAGACCAAGGCAATGATGCTTACTCATTCTATTCAGATGATAAATATCAAATCACAAGAACGTACTGCAGAAGAAATTATTCTCTGAAGTGCACATAGACTGGATTTGTAGGTGAATTTTGTTGACAGGTTGCAAGGTAACATGATAGCTCCTAATATGTGTTGCATATCGCTTTACTGTGTAAATTGTTATAATATAAGTGTATTACTGTGCCTATACAAAATTCTGGCATAGTCACCAGGAATCCAGAATATATAGTTGAAGAAAATTGATTGACCACTTGTTCAAATCAAAACTCTTAGTACCAAACATGCAAGTGTAAAAGGCATTATGCTATGGTGTTATGTTAAAATCAAAGTTGTGCAACAAAACTTAGGATGGCCACCATAAGCGGTGGTATACTTCCTAAAGTCAACTGATCAAGAGACGTGGGAGTTTGGAGTGTGTTGTTATCGCAGTCATCTGATATTCCTTACATTGTCCTCATTACCCCACTTAATTTTTGATTTGTTTGACCCTTACCTTACTGTTACCCCGTTACTGCTAAAAATTAGATGATCCTTGTTCCAGATGATATATAACTATTGAGCTCATAATGTCTTGCATGAAATTCAAATCTAAGAAGGGGTCTATTAATGTGAAATATAAGTTGGATAAAGTGTCGCTCCATGAACTTAAAATGTATTGCACTGTCCTTATAACTTCTGAGTGAGATATCATTTTTGCGAAGATATCATTTTTCCTTTCTTATCTTTCATGCAATTGAAATAATTGTGCAAATTGATCAGCTATACTAATATCTTGGCTCGAAAAATATATTTGCCGTTATATCCAATCCTTAGCTTGTAATCTCAGAATTTTATTTATATATTATTTATAGAAAGGACACGTGAAATTAAAGAGATGTAATTTGAATTAATTTTTGTGAAGGACTTGCAGATACATCACACGGAGACGGGGTCTCTTACATTTTTTTCTTAATTACAATATTACTTGGGAAGCAAATAAATATTTTATACCAAGTTAACAACCAGCTTTGCACAGAATCCGATGCAACATCTTCTTCTCTAATCCTTCCTTCCACATGGTCAAACAGTTTTGAAGAGCCTGAATTTGTTTTTTAAACTTTTTTCCAATTTCGGCTAGTCCTCGGTTTTTTCTCTGCATCATCTAGCGGTGTAGGATTAAAATTAGTTGTATTCAAGCCTGTTTTGCATGCATTTTTCTTTTCTTTCTTCAACCTTTCCTTGTAGACACTTGTTATAACGGAAGCACAAAATAGATTATAATAAACGTAAAGGAAGAACACAGATTGGCAGAAGAGAACTTTATTGATCTTGAGGATACAGATTACAGAATACAGATTCAGATCTAATTGACTTTAGATCTGACAGATTTAATTGATAACATATGATTCAGATTACAGACTTACAGATTCAGATTTTCCGAGATTTCTGACATCTATGCTAGGCTATGCCTTAGAGAGTTTATATAATACTCTCTAGGCGGTCACAGAAGGATCCAGAAGACTTGGACCCAAAGCAAAGCAATTACCAAAACAGAACAGAAAATTAATTCTGAAAAGAATTAATTCTGGAAAGATGGCACGGCGCGGGCGCGCTGCCTTATTCTGCTGAAAAACAGAATAGTACACAGATTCAAGGCAGTATTTTAACAAATCTCCACCTTGACTTGAATCCTCTCACAAATAACAAATAACAGATGTACCAGACGCATCACAATAATGCCAGATGTACCAGAAAAAAAAAACCCTTCTGCCTCAGATTTTGCCCTCAATAGGGCAATCAAGAACTCCGAACATTTAGCAAGTTCAAACAATGTTGAAACTTGCTATGTGGAACCGGCTTGGCAAGCATATCAGCTGGGTTATCTGCAATACCCACTTTGCTCACCTTAATTCTCTTGTACCATTGCCTCGGAGACTGCTTTAGTCCATACAAAGCCCTCAATAACTTGCAAACATAGTCATCCTTACCAGGAACCTTACCAGGAACCTGAAACCCATCTGGCTGAGTCATTTATATCTTATCAATCTCCGAGGTCGCAATAGCAACAGAACCTAATAACGTAGAACCTTGAAGAAGATTCAAGGTACCACGTTTAACACCTTTCAAGACCACATTAGAACCCTTGCAGACATGTAAAACTCCACCTTCACCTTGAAAACTGAAACCCTTGTTGTCTAACATACTCAAAGATATCAGATTCTTTGTCATAAGTGGAACATGCGTAACATCATTCAATGTGCAGAATTTACCATCATGTGTTCGAATTTTAATCGAGCCTATTCCAACCGTCTCATAAGCAAAACTGTTAGCCATAGAAATATTGCCACTGTCTACTTGCTCATAGGTTGTAAACCACTCCCTGCGCGGACATATATGGTGAGACGCTCCAGAATCAAGAATCCACACATCAGAGTGATACGTGTGATCAGCAGCAACAAGAGCAATATCTTCTTCAGAAGTAGCACCAGCTACAGCAGCAGTACCTGAAGCACCAGTACTGCCAATTTATCATGTTGCTTCTTTTTCTTGGGACAGTCAGATTTCCAGTGTCCCTTCTCTTTACAGTAATTGCAGATATCATTAGGTTTTGGACCCTTAGGAACTGGTTTCTTCCCTGACTTTCCATGTCCATTACTCTCACTGGATATTAATCCAACAGCCTGATTATCTGCACCTGTACCAGCCGCCTTATGGCGCAGCTCTCTAGTATGGGGAGCAGATCTAACCTCCTTTAGAGAAATAGTATCTTCCTGCATTCGCAGACTGAATAGACGTTGCTTCAGCAACAACTTGTTTGTTAAAGACTTCGTCATCTAGAGGCTTTCAAGCTTCAACCACAGACCAGACGCGGTATCCTCCTCTGCGATTTGAGTAATAATATCATCTGCAAGCATGGTTGTCACGTCGGTAAGTCGAGTCGACCGGAGTGCCTGGCAAGTCGAGTCGTGTCTAGTCGAGACTAGTCTACGACTAGTCGACACTAGTCGACATGATATAAAATTAATATATATATATATATATATATTTTATATACTTAATGTATATAATATATTTGTGTTATAACTTCTAGCTTCTAAGTTCTAACAAACTTTTTTCCCTTCTCTATTATATGTATAGGAAATCTTAAACCTACGAAGATAAAGACCACAAAAAGATTGAAAGAAGACTAGAGAAAGAAGAGAAGAAATTATGTAATCTAATTCTAATTTAGAAATTTTTAACTATTGTACAAACAAAAAGTTTACTAAATCAATGATTCAATTATCAAATTCTTCCAAACCACATGAACAAGTAATCAAGTACCTCCACAGTGCAGAAAAAACAAGTAAAACAGTGCAGAAAATCCATAAGTAGAACATCCTCGAGTGAAGAAGCCATGGGTAATAAGGGAGAAAGAGCCAAGACTGAGAAGTAGACGTCAATAGAGAGGGAGAATAATGATATATCAATGAATGCAGATTCTGAGAATGCGGATATGGCGTCAACTGAGGAGATTGCTATGCAGACACCTAAACTGTCTAAGACCGAGGGTGACGACGCTCTATAGTGCAGAAAAAACAGTGCATAAAATCCAGAAATAAAACAGTGCAAAAATAAAACAGTGCATAACTGAGGTCTGAGAGCAACAAAACAGTGCAGAAAATTCAGAAATAAAACAGTGCAGAAAATCTAGTAAACAAATTGCAGAATTTAAATATCATCATAGAGATTCAATATATCATCTCTCTCGCGGTTTTCATCATTTCTCTCGTCATTAGTGTTTGGTCTATGGCCAAACTCATTGGATTTGTCCTTCCATTTAGGGTCGTTAAACGGGTCATAGGCAGCGTCATTCGTTGGATTATCAGCCATCTGCAGAGCACAGACACAAACATAACATATTTACAAACAGAACAAAACAAACAGATTGCATATTTGCATTAGAAGTGAACAAAATAAAACTGCTCTGCACAACAGTTAAGCTGTTTTATTATTTACCAACTGAAAACAGAGTATAAACAAAGAAGAGCAGAGTAGAAACAAGAAAACAGAGTACTGACTAACAGAGTAACAGTCAAAGAAAAATAAAATTGAACGGAACAAAACAAAACTGAACAAAGCAGAATATAAAAAAATAAAACTGAGAAAAAATTCAAAACTAAACAGAGAAGAGAAGTAGAGAAGTAGTGTATAAAAAGAGAAGAGAAGTAGAGAAGAGAGTGTGTGATTAGTGTTTAGTTGTAAGTTGTAAGTATATAATATATACATACACACTGTGTATAAACAAAGAAGAGCATATTAATATTACCTGTGTAATCAAAGCTGGATGATTGTGGATGATTGTTGAGTGTAGACGACTCGATTGTACTTTGCAGACGATTTGAGGCGTTTGTAGAGCGTTTGTAGAGCATATGAGTCGCGACTGTGATCTTTTAGGTTACATATATGCTTAATGGGCCTGTTTTGTTAATGGGCTGTTATGATTTTTGCTTTTTAACCCCAGTCGGTCGACTGGTCGAACCAGTCGCTCCGACTAGTCGACCTAGTCGACCCAGTCGATTCCAGTCGCGCGAAATATACACAAATAGCAAGTCGAGCATCCAAGTCGAGCTTTACAAACCGACTTGTCGACTAGTCGACGACTAGTCGCTCGACGTGACAACAATGTCGCAAGACACAACAGAATTGTTGAATGTGCCTTTTCTTCCAGAATGGCCATCTCAGTGCTTGTAGAAGCAGCAGCCGATTTCTTGTTCAACGGTGCCCAGAGCCCTTGTTGCTTTAACAAAGTACGTATCTTGATCTGCCACAGACTAAAACTATTCCGCCCAGTAAATTTGTCAACCTTCACGTTAATACCACCAGATCCAGACGTAGCTCTCCGAAAACCAAGCTCTGATACCAGTTTGTTATAACGGAAGCACAAAAGAGATTATAATAAACGTAAAGGAAGAACACAGATTGACAGAAGAGAAAACTTTATTGATCTTGAGGATACAGATTACAGAATACAGATTCAGATTCAGATCTAATTGACTTTACATCTGACAGACTTAATTGATAACAGGTATGATTCAGATTACAGACTTACAGACTCAGATTTCAGACATCTATGCTAGGCTATGCCTTAGAGAGTTTATATAATACTCTCTAGGCGGTTACAGAAGGATCCGGAAGACTTGGACCCAAAGCAAAGCAATTACCAAAACAGAACAGAAAATTAATTCTGGAAAGATGGCACGGCACGGGCGTGCTGCCTTATTCTGCTGAAAAACAAATAGTACACAGATTCAAGGCAGTATTTTAACAACACTGTAATTTGGTTCGTGCTTGACCTGTGGTCCGGGATGAGTGACCTGGTTCACTGTTCCATAGCACGACCCATGAACAATGTAACAGTGAACTGGACTCTGCTGTTGTTTCAAATGTTGTACTTGATAATTGTTCTGTATTCTTGTTTTTGACTTGTTTTTGAAGATAGTTAATGCTACAGTTTTGGTGGTGGGGTGTAATACATGTATAACTGGCTCAGAGCTGCCCTTTTATTGTACATAAGAACCCATATGTCAGCATGTTATCATCCTATGCGAGTTTTTTCTTGCATTTGTTTTATAATGGAATAAATTGAAGGTTTTTTTTTCCAAATAAAAGAATCATATGCATGATCGTTTTTTGGGTAACTTGTCGTGACACTATAATATGCTAATTTTTCTCCATTGCAGACTGGCTATGAGAAGAACCTGTTTGGAAACCATCCAGTTTCATTTTCAGAAGCAGATTCTAGGGACCCGCCCCCTGCATTTGCTTCTGATCCTTTGATTCATGTACCTGGTAATGGAGGCATGCCCACGTCAGTAGTAAAAGATGGAAGGTATTTGGGTACACCCGGAAGTGGTTCTACTAAACCTTTAACTATTAACATGGAGGGGATAGATGATCCTAGTGCTGCAAACCCGTCTTTGTCCAATAATGAGTCCAATTTCATGAAAAATTCAAGTCCTGTGAGTACATTTTTGCTTCACTATTTGCACTTGTGTGAAATATGTCAGCAAATTTCTTAGTACTTTGCATTATAAGTAGGCATGCACTGTTGTTTCTGCCATGTGTGCCATGCACTTTGTGGTTAGTAAGTTATTTGATACTTTTTCTTTCGCTGAGTAATCAAGTATGTTGCACATATATATAATGTAAGCTTTCAAAGGGCACACATGCATCATTACTGTTGGTAGGGAAGTATTTTTGCTATATCTATGTGTTCAATTATAAAGATGACTGCCACTGGATATTAAAATACTTATGAAATTGTTTATAATTTCAGTAGTGATGCAAAAGGTATCTTTGAGGATAATAATAAACATGGAAGGTCAAATAGCAATTGTTAAAATGTTAGTAGGTTAAGGTAAGGTCTGCGTCTATCTCACAGTGACCTTTTTTCCGGGTGCTACATACTGGTAATGTTGGTTTTCTATTGTTCAATAAAACTGGGCTGTATTTTTAAAATGAGGGGTCAAAATGTCAAATTTTGGACAAAAAAGTTTTTAGTTTGATAGGAGCAGATGGTCTGTTATTCTGCATTAAAGTTTGACTGTCACATGGAGATTTTGTAACCTTCTTTTTTTATAAATATGTTAAACAACACAGCCTGGAGCTACCACGAGGAAGAGTGCATTACAATCCGAAAAACAAAACTCTGAAATGTCATACTATGCTGACGATGAAGATGCAAATCGGAAAAAATATACTCGAAGAGGTGAGAGCTTTTCTTATCCTTTTAACATTATGACCTATGGCTTCTTTTTTTTTTTTTTTTTTGCTAAATAACCTATGGCTTTTTTATTGTCCTAATCCATTGACTGCGGTTGATAATCATTCCTTTTTATACTTTATTTCGAAGATAACAAGGTTCTCATTTGTAGGTTCATTCCGTAATAAGTTTCTTAGATTGCTGCTGCCCTTTTGGTCAAGCTCATTACCAACTTTGCCTGTCACTGTACCATCACGGAAAGATACTTCACATGCAGATGAAGTTCAGGAAGGTCGTACACGGCATCCTAGAACTTCAAGGATGGATCCGAGGAAAATCCTTCTGATTATAGCAATTATGTAATGTCCTCTGATCTACTTCTATGTTTATCTGCTGATGTTTTATGTGGGGTGTGAAATGTGTGATGTATATGTATGAATATATATATATATTCTATTAACGCATAAAAGATCCTGCTCGATTGGCTGATATACCTCATGGAGATGCTTTGTCATGGCACTAGACAGCAAACCTGGATTCCATGTAAACCTAATGTGTGCTTTCATGTGAACCTTTACCCATCAAAATCACATAAAAAAAATCTGAATCTTCACACTTAATACTGGCTGCAGAAAGATTGTGTTATTTGCAGTCAACTAGTCAAGTAGAGAAGGAAGAGAGAAAATTCTGAAAATGCAACTACTGAAAGTTTGGCTTCAGATATCAGCAGTGTGAATATGAAATCTGTGCTCTGCGGTGCGAATTTACTGGTCAAATCCCTTCCCGTAAATGACGTAACCTATGGATACTAGATTTACTAAGCAACGATTAAGAAAGGAATTCACCAAACACGGCATATATATATATATATATATATATATATATATATATATATTTGATTCTCCCATTATTTCCTTTTTGCTAGTCTCATCTAAAATTATCCTGTTATTGTGTGCAGGGCATGTATGGCAACAATGGGTATTATGTATTACAGACTTGCTCAACGTGGTTTTGGAGAGGAGTTGCCTGAAGAAGAGCCTCGGCAGCAATAGTAATTTCAGAATCAAATTTCAAAGATTATTAATTGCCTTTCACAACCTTTGCCATCATTTCGCGGTGCTTGTTCGATGTAACCCTAATGTGGAAACCTTGTATAAGCCATTTATTAGAACATATACTCTGATGATGGTGATACGTTACAACATCTTTCTTGCCAGGCTGCCCCCTCTTTGTCAATGATTTTAAATCTTTTGTTTTCAATTAATTTTCTTCTTTAAAATTTACAAAACTTTTGTTTCTCTGTTTGTAATTATCAGATTCAGGAAATCACTTTTCGAGCTCAACAGCTGAGAGCCTTGTACAGTTTACTGAGGTCAAGATGAGGGATTGCTGATTGATTTTTCGTCGGGGAAAAAGTGTTTTGTTGATTTGTAACTTTATGTATTTCTAATATCTTCCCTTGCTGTACTTTCGTACTTTGCGCTGAAATAAGTTTAGCAGATGACTTTCTCAGCCCTTTCTTCATGCTATTTCAACCCCTAATTATTGACGTGTTAATTATCATAGGCCAGTTTCTTCATGCTATTTCAATTCCTGATTATTTAGGTTTTAGTGTTTGTTCAAGGAGTTTATTTGGTAGGAATCACAATTATTTTAACAAATTGTGTAATTCATCTTGTACTTGGTCCAAATTATTGACAATCCAAATGCGTGAACAAACTACAATTAAGTTCGAAAGATAAAATTTTAACTTTACGAAAATTAATTGAATTAAGATCATGGTCGAAGAAGATGAAAATTTCTAAGTTGAATTAAGATTATGGTCGAAGAAGATGAAAATTCAAGCACAAATATTTTACGATCTTGCTATGAAGATATGGGCTAGGTCCGGTTGGTTAATTTCAGTTTGGTTAAGTGTTTGGAAGTGGGGAAGTGGTTTTTGTATGGGCTAGGCCTAGACCTGGCAAAATGGGTTTGGTTTCGAAAAACTGAACCGAAATATGTGGAACCGAATCCGAAATTGGATCCGAAATAGATTATTCGAAATTGTATCCGAAACTGAAACAATCCGAATCCGAACCGAAACCGGTTCAATTTAATCAAATCCGATAACGATCCGAAAACAGATTTGACCCGATCCGAAAATTAACCGAACCGGAAATTTAACCAAAAATTATCCGAAATACTGTATCCAATAATGACCATGTATCCGATTATAATCAGAACCGATCAAATCCGAATAAAAATTTACCCGAACCGAATATGACTTGAATCCGATGTAAATCCGAAACTAAAAATAACAGAATCGAAAAATATTCGATAAAATAATTTTATATAGATTAATATTTTCTTGACCTTTATTTGTTTAGTTTTGTCAATTTTTATATTTTCTGATTTGCTATATATTTATTATTGTCATTGAATATTGCTTACGATATTTTGTATATAATAATATTTTAATTCAATTTGCAAATATAAATTAATAAATTCTGCCCATAATTAGCAAAAAAATTAATAAATAAATAAATTCTTCATATTCTGGGCAGAAATTAAAGTGCATTCACTTATATAGCGCATATTGAAGCGCTGTCTAAGTGAGTGCATTCACTTCCATTGCGCTTATGGAAGCGTTATATAAGTGATCATTCACTTCCATTGCGCTTATGGAAGCGTTATATAAGTGATGTATATAATTTTGACATATTCGATCTTATTTAATAAATTTTGACACATGTATTTTTTAAAAAATATTTTTTATTTTTTGAAAATTTGGAAATATCACTAAATTAGATATATCTTGACATCCGTGCGGTTGGATCGTCGAGAAATAATTTTAAAAAAATTAAATCAACAATCCGTGACAAAACAATTGTTACGAGTATTAGTCAATTCGGTAGTTGCCTACTAAGATCTCCAACCAAATTAATATTTTATTTTTTGAAAATTTGGGAATATCACTATATTAGATATATCTTGAGATCCGTATGGTTGGATCGTCGAGAAATAATTATTAAAAAATAGAATCAACAATCCGTGACAAAGGACTAGTTACGAGTACTAGTCAATTCGGTAGTTGACTACTATGTTCTACAACCAAATTAATTTTTTATTTTTTGAAAATTTGGGAATGTCACTATATTAGATATATCTTGAGATCCGTACGGTTGGATCGTCGAGAAATAATGTTTAAAAAATAGAATCAACAATCTGTGACAAAGCACTAGTTACGAGTACTAGTCAATTCGGTAGTTGACTACTAAGATCTCCAACCAAATTAATTTTTATTTTTTGAAAATTTGAGAATATCACTAGATTTGATATATCTTGATATCCGTACGGTTGGATCGTCGAGAATAAATTTTTAAAAAATAGAATCAACAATCCGTGACAAAACACTAGTTACGAGTACTAGTCAATTTTAAACCAAATTAAATTTTTATTTTTTACAAATTTAAGAATATCACTAAATTAGATATATCTTGAAATCCGTACGGTTAGATCGTCGAGTTATATTTTTAAAAAAATAGAATCAACAATCTGTGATAAAACACTAGTTACGAGTACTAGTCAATTTTAAACCAAATTAATTTTTTTTTTTACAAATTTGAGAATATCACTAAATTAGATATATCTTGAAATCCGTACGGTTAGATCGTCGAGTTATATTTTTAAAAAAATAGAATCAACAATCTGTGATAAAACACTAGTTACGAGTACTAGTCAATTCGGTAGTTGACTATTAAGATCTCCAACCAAATTAATTTTTTATTTTTTGAAAATTTGGGAATATCACTAGATTAGATATATCTTGAGATCCGTACGGTTGGATCTTCGATAAATAATTTTTAAAAAATATAATCAACAATTCATGACAAAGCACTAGTTATGAGTACTAGTTAATTCGGTAGTTGACTACTAAGATCTCCAACCAAATTATTTTTTTTATTTTTTTAAATTTAGTAATATCACTAGATTAGATATATCTTGAGATCCGTACGGTTGGATCATCGAGAAATTATTTTTAAAAAATAGAAACAACAATCCGTGACAAAGCACTAGTTACGAGTACTAGTCAATTCAATAGTTGACTACTAAAATCTCTAAGCAAATTAATTTTTTATTTTTTAAAAATTTGGGAATATCACTAGATTAGATATATCTTGAGATTCGTGCGGTTGGATCGTCGAGAAATAATTTTTAAAATATAGAATCAACAATCCGTGACAAAGTACTAGTTACGAGTACTAGTCAATTCGGTAGTTGGCTACTAAGATATCCAACCAAATTAATTTTTTATTTTTTTAAAATTGGGAATATCACTAGATTTGATATATCTTGAGATCGGTACGGTTGGATCGTCGAGAAATAATTATTAAAAATAGAATAACAATCCGTGACAAAACACTTGTTACGAGTACTAGTCAATTCGGTAGTTGATTACTAAGATCTCCAACCAAATTAATTTTTTATTTTATGAAAATTTGGGAATATTACTAGATTAGATATATCTTGAGATCCGTACGGTTGGATCGTCAAGAAATAATTTTTAAAAAAGAGAATAACAATCCGTGACAAAACACTAGTTACGAGTACTAGTCAATTCGGTAGTTGACTACTAAGATTTCCGACCAAATTAATTTATTTATTTTTGAAAATTTGCGAATATCACTAAATTAGATATATTTTGACATCCGATAGTTGGATCGTCGAGAAATATTTTTTTTAAAACGAAACAAAAAGCCGTAACAAAGCACTAATTACTAGTACTAGTCAATTTAGTTGTTCATTGCTAAGATCTCAAGCCAAAATAATTTTTTGGTTTTTGGAAAATTTGGGTACATCAAAAAATTAGATATATCTCGACAATCCGATCCGAACCGAATGTTCTTACATCCAAACAAAATTCGATCCGAACAATAAAAATTCCGAAAGAGAACCAAACCCAATTTGATCTGATCTTAATCCAAAATTTATCCGATTTTAATCCGAATTTTACCCGAACCGAATCAGATCCGATCCGAACCGAACAAGCTCTAAATAGTACCTTAACCGAAAATGAATCCAAACCGAATCAGATCCGATCCGAACCGAACATGCTCTAAATAGTACATTAACCGAAAGCGGATCCGATCCGAAGCAGATCTGATCTGAAACCGATCCGTTTACCCGATTTGCCAGGTCTAGCTAGGCCTAATGATCGCAGATTCGATTAAATATGTATTTTAAACAACTAGGGAATCTTGCCCGCGCTACACGCGTTCCATAAAATTTTATAATTTTTAATTTTTTTAAATGTTTTTATTGAAAAGAATTGTATGACTTTTATTTTTATAAAATTATAATTTTATACATATTTCATTTTTCGTTTGTCAATCTATTCGTCGATACATATCTTTATAAATATTGTTTTAGTTGTAAACATAAATGTCTTAATAAAATTATGTAATTAGGTTTTTTTTATAATAATTTCGTCGATATTTATAAAATTACTGCCACTGTACCCCGAATTGTTTACATTGAGGAAAAGGGGTGTGACACGTATTTTAAAACTCCTAAAAAGTATGTTTTCATAATTTTTTTTATTTTTTTCTTCTAAATAAAAATTTAAAAAAAATTCAAAATTAAGTTATAGAACTATAATTTATATATACCTTAAAATGTGTGTAAAATAATGCTGAAAACATGTAAAGAAATGAATGGAGCATATTTTAATAAAATCGTGTACTTTATTAAATTAATTCAATGAACAAACTAATTTAACATATAACTTGTATTTTCTTGATATTATTTTATTAAAATTACATTGTCACATATATATTCATGATTTATAATAATCAATAATATTTTGTTTTTATTTAATTTAAAATAATTAATACATATTTTTGGATATTAAAAATTTATTTTACATTTATTTTAATGAAATACAATTTACAGTACAATTTTTAATAGTATTCCACTAAATTGGTTAAGTTGACTTTTTTTTTTTTACTAAAACCAATTAAAGCACTCTATAACATCCACCTAGATTATTTGTGGGGATAGAGGCAAAAGTGTTGTAGTAACCCAAAATAGTGTATAATATGTTAAAACCATAAAACACAATAAACCCAATTATAACAGTACATGCAAAGGTTGAGTTGCTGATAAAATCTTCTCAAGCATTAGGAATCAAAAGACGAAGGCAATAGTGTTGGAGAAGCTGCATAATTCAAGATTCCGACGATGGAGGTATGTAATTTTCTTCTTACCGATCTATCAATTTCATACATGTTGCTGAACTTTTTTAACTTTCTTCGGCAATAGTATTGACAAAGGCAATAATGTTGGAGGTATGTAATCAGCATATTGGTAATCTATAATCTAAGAGTATATAAGATGATTTGGTTCAAATAATGTTGATAATGTTTATAGATGTATGTAATTGGGGTTTGCATGTAGTTTATGTTTAATATGTAAATCCCGATATAAGATTAGTATATCTTTCATATTGGAGAATTTGGGTTAATTTTACTTGATTTAGACAATTGATAACCTACATAATATGTATAGGAATGTTTATACTTAATTTGGAGCTTATTCCTTGTTACCTAGCTGCTAACATCATTTTTTCATGCAAGTATTTGACAAATTTTGAAAGGCATATGACTCAGCCTATTTGTATTTCGAGAATACAACTCAACTTAAATTAGATTGTAATAAGTAATTAATGGTAACTGTCACAGGAATCTCAGATAGTGATATCTGTCAGAAGAAAGAAGAATGTCAATCTATAGTTTTGATGTTTCACACCGAAAGAAGATTCAGACAACTGATCAAGCCTTGGTGTAGCATTAATGCAATTGGATTTTATTTGCAGTGACAAGAGATTCTATGGAGACAACATCAGTACAAGAGGAATTAAAATGTGTTGAGAAAGTACATGGATCACAACTGAGAGTCAAAGTGAAGAATAGAAATTGGAGTTAGTCGTTCATGAACCAGACAGTACATCGAACGTCAACAATTATCCAGTGGATATTATTCATTACTAACAGTGGTTCATTGAGGTAAATTAAGTATTTATTGATTTTAATTAGTTCACCTTTAATTGATATAAATCCTTATAGTTTATTTAATTAATGAATTAATTATAAAAGAATTAATTTATTTATTAAATTACTTATTGTATCAATTAAGTCTGAATTAATTAATTAATCATTAAATAATTAATAAGGTTTCTATGACATAAAAGAATAAATGTGAAAAGCTGAGATTATGTCATAGTGAAATAGAGCTGCACAGATTATGTCATACCGAATTCTGAGTTATGTCATGACAAGGTTTATGTCATACCGAGCTAATCAGATTATGTCATGATCAGATTATGTCATACCGAATTCTGAGAGTATGTCATACCGAATTATGAAGTTATGTCATGACAAGGTTTTTGTCATACCGAGCTACACAGGTTATGTCATGACAAGGTTTTTGTCATACCGAATTATGCAGGTTATGTCATGGAACAAATTATATCATGGTGGTAGCAAATATCTCACATTGCTATAAATTGGACAGAAACCAGCAGAAGCAAATATACAATACACAGACATACACGGGCAGAAAAACAAGAAGAAAGAAAAGCCAACTTATTATATATCTCTCTCTCATCTTTCAAGCTCAATTAAATTGCCATAAATTCTTGAGTTCCTTGTAACAAAAATTGTATCCATTGGAACTTGATTATTTGTGACTTGTGTATTACTAGCGAATTAAGTTTCCTAGTTCTTGACTTGATATCTTGATTTTTATTAACTAAATTAGAAAAGTTCATGTCGAATTTTCTAATTAGTTATTAATTTCTTGATAATCACTTGTACTGATTTTGTAACACCCATCAAGTTAATATATTGTTATATTCAACTTGAAATTTGTGTTATATTATTCCGCACTAAATATTCGTTCAAGTGAAAATTATTTAACGAATAAATTTGGAGAAAATGATATAGATTGTATTCAACCCCCCCTTCTACAATCTTATTGGACCTAACAATTGGTATCAGAGCCTATTGATTGATACACAAATCAAGATCCTAATTTTACTCAATCAAAAATCAAGCTCGAATTTTTAACTCTCTTAAAAATTCATCATGTCAGCTAAAGGCAATGTTAAAATTCCTATCTTTAATAAAGATAACTATGACATGTGGAAAAACAAAATGGAGGTATTTCTTGATGTAGCAAATCCAAGATTCTTGTGGGTTTTGAAAAATGGACCAGTAATTCCTATCCAAGATGATGCTGAAACTGTTACAAATGGAGTTGTGACAATACCTGCAAAATCCTATCCAAAGGACCCTAAGAACTTTACCGCTGAAGAAAAAGAGGAAGCTGGATTGGATAAAAATTTGAGACTCATTTTATTAGATTCCCTAGATCCTGTAATGTATAGCCATGTAAGGAATTGTAACCCTAGATCCTGTTGACAGAAGCAAGATTCGTTGCTTCAACTGTAATGAGTTGGGACACTTTGCTACTGAGTGTCAGAAACCCAAGCAAGCACAGAAGAAAGATTATGCTTCTGAAAAGAAGAAGACTGGAAGAGCTTATGTAGCTGCTGGTAAAAGCTGGGATGACACAGATAGTGAAGATGAAGAATATGGAAACTTTGCACTGGTGGCAAATGCTGAATCATCAACTTATTACACCACACCGGTAACTCTTACTGATACTGAGTTAATTCATAGTTTACGTAATTGCTTGACAAATGCACAAAAAGGGTACGAGAGAATAAGTCTTGTTAACACTAAACTTGAAAATGAAGTGTTAGATTTAAAAAAGGTGCAGATTAATCAAGATAAGAATATAGAAGAAATAGCTCGACTTAACTACAGAGATAAGTCGTTAGGAGAATACATGGTAAAACAAGTTGATAGGATTGCTGATCAAGACATCAGGATTAAAGAACTTGAAACACAGATCAGGGCTTGTTATAATTCTGTTAAAGTTTCCAAAGAGTTCTTTAACAATCAAGTTGTAGAACGAACAACATGTATAGGGTATGGTTACAATGAAGCTGTTGGATCGTTGGGCATAAATTCCCCTAACCCTATTAGTGCTAAAGAAAGGGGAATACCACATGTGCTAAAAAATGTTAAAGAACCTCTATTTAAAAAATCTGATGCTGGTCCACCAGATATTCTTTCTATGGTTATCCAAGAAGAAATGAGAAATGAGGATAGTGCTAATGGCACAGTCTTTGTTAAGGATAAATGTGTTAAGGATAAAACTGTTAAGAACACTAATACAAAGAATGGTTCATTCAAGAAAGATGTCACAGTCTTTGTTAAGGCTAAATCAGTTGACGACACTAATACAACGAATGTTTCATCCAAGAAAGATGTACCTAAATTGTCAGTCAAAGTTGTTGAATCAGCTAGTTCTTCTAGGACTGGATTAGGTGGTAATAACTTGAAACAGAAAAATACCATGCCTACCATTGATTCTAATCATAAAGCATGTGATGTTATCAATTGTATGTCTTGTGCTTTTAACAGTATGCGTGCTTATTTTAATGGTAGTTATGCATGTGTTAAACAGAATGCTCCTCGACAACACATGAACAGGAACAATAATGTTCGATCAAAGACTGCTTTTCCTCCTCAAGTTAGGAGAGAGACATTTGTACCTAAGCCTAAACAAAAGGTTACCAAGAATGTTTACCAGGTCAAATGTCCAATCAATGACACAAGTGTTATTGCTGCTAGAGAAACATGGATACCAAAGATAAAACAAAAGATTTTCAAATCTGTTTATAAGGTTAAATGTTTATTGACTAAAGATGTTAAAATTAAAGATGTTGTTTTGCCTGATAAAGGTCAATACTTTAAATCCGCACGACCCAATCAAATTTGGGTCCCAAAGAAGGTTTAATTCATTTGTCATTGCAGGGTGTTGAGCAGGTTGAACGAGTGACCTGGATCTTGGACAGTGGATGTTCGAGGCATATGACTGGTGACAGAACCCTGTTGACAAATGTGGTGGAGAAGGCCGGCCCAGTAGTTACATTTGGAGATAACAGCAAAGGTAGAACTGATGGATATGGCAGACTTGAAGCTGGAAATGTTATCATTG
This sequence comes from Saposhnikovia divaricata, assembly GCA_036435485.1. NCBI lineage: Eukaryota > Viridiplantae > Streptophyta > Magnoliopsida > Apiales > Apiaceae > Saposhnikovia > Saposhnikovia divaricata. The sequence continues at coordinate 127,599,620 of CM071595.1, forward strand.
ATGAAGTCTCTTTTGTAAAAGGACTTGAGCACAATTTGCTCAGTGTCAGTCAATTCTGTGACAAAGGTTATAAAGTTCATTTCAACAAGAAGAATTGTCTAATTTCACACAAGAGAAATAAAAAGCCACAACTGACAGGAGTTAGAAAAGGCAATCTGTACGTAGCCAATATGAACTCAGGAAGCACTGAAGAAGTCACTTGCTTCTACACTAAAGCATCTAATGATGAGAGTTGGTTATGGCACAAGAAACTTTCTCATCTTAATTTTAAGACAATGAATTCTCTGGTTAAAAGAGAGTTGGTGAGAGGTTTGCCTTCAATGGAATTCACTCAAGAAGGACTTTGTGATGCATGTCAAAAAGGCAAGCTAAAAAGGGCAAGTCACAGGAGCACTGACACATCCTCAATAACTGAACCATTACAATTACTTCATATGGATTTGTTTGGTCCAGTTAATGTGATGTCTATGTCAAGGAAGAGATATGCTCTAGTGATTGTTGATGATTTTTCAAAATACACATGGGTCCTGTTTTTGAATTCTAAAGATGAGACTCCACAACTGGTGATTGATCACATTAAATTAATTGAGCGAGATTCTACGTATCCAGTGAGAGCTATAAGATCAGACAATGGAACTGAATTCAAGAATGCAGTTTTAAATGACTTCTGCACTGAGAAGGGTATAACCAGACAATACTCAGCTCCAAGAACTCCTCAGCAAAATGGGGTAGTGGAAAGAAAGAATAGAACCTTGATTGAAGCTGCACGTACTATGTTAAGTGAATCAAGGCTTCCATTGTACTTTTGGGCTGAAGCTATCAATACTGCGTGCTATACCCAGAATCGAACTCTAATCAATAAAGATCAAATGAAGACACCCTATGAAATTATGGCTGATAAGAAACCATCACTCAAATACTTTCATGTATTTGGGGCAAAGTGCTTTGTGCTTAAAGAAGGTGATGATCAAGGTGGTAAATTCGATACCAGAGCATTTGAAACAATTTTTATTGGTTATTCAATGAGAGCATACAGGGTGTATGTGATTGATGAACAGAAGATGATGGAAAGTGTCAATGTAACATTTGATGACACTAAACTCCCTAGTATCCAAACTGAGAATCCATCTGAGAAACTATCTTTCGATGACATGACAGATACAGATTCAGATGATGACAATGCACCTGAGATTTTTGCTGATGCTAATGACAACAATGATGATCAGGGTAATGGTGATGAAAACAATGATAGTAGTTAAAATTCCCCTGACTCTTCTAAACAATCATCATCTAGTCAACCTGGCAACAACTCAGGGGGAGACAATGAAGGTTCAACTGGACACACACAACATCACAATGAAGAACAAGGTGAATCATCAAGATCTAATCTTCCCAGACAGACTGTTTGGAATAGAGCTCATCCTTTTGAGCTAATTATTGGTGATCCAGTTGTTGGTGTAAAAACTAGAAGAGCTTTTCAGAATCAATGCAATTATTCAAGGTTTCTGTCTGAAATGGAACCTAAGAAAACTGAAGAAGCTCTTTCTGATCCTGATTGGGTGATTGCTATGCAAGATGAACTCAATCAATTTAAACAACAAGAAGTTTGGAAGCTGGTACCCAGACTTACAGACAGACCAGTAGTTGGCACAAGGTGGGTATTCAGAAACAAACTTGATGAAGATGGCACAGTGACGAGAAATAAAGCAAGACTGGTAGCAAAGGGTTACTCCCAATCTGAAGGCATTGATTATGATGAGACCTATGCTCCAGTGGCTAGACTTGAGGCCATAAGAATATTATTGGCATTCGCAGCATTTTCAAACTTTAAAGTTTATCAAATGGATGTCAAGAGTGCTTTCTTGAATGGCAAGCTAGATGAAGAGGTTTATGTAGAACAACCCCCTGGTTTTGAAGATCCAGATTTAATTGACTATGTCTACTTCATTTTCAAGGCTGTCTATGGTCTTAAGCAAGCACCAAGAAAATGGTATGACACTTTCTCTGAATTTTTACTTGAAAATGATTTTGTTAGAGGTGTCATAGACAAAACTCTCTTCACATAGAAACATAAGAATGATACAATTATAGTCCAAGTCTATGTGGACGATATAATATTCGGGTCTACTAATGATCTTTTGTGCAAGAAATTTGCAAAGTTAATGCAGGGTAACTTTGAAATGAGCATGATGGGTGAGCTGAAGTTCTTTCTTGGATTGCAAATAAATCAAAGGACAGATGAAATATTTATCTGTCAATCAAAGTATGTCAAAGAGCTTCTCAAGAAGTATCAAATGGAGGACTCATCTTCAGCAAAAACACCATCATCTACTGCTGTCAAATTTGGAGCATGTGAAAATTCTGCCAAGGTAGATATCACAAGCTACAGAGGTATGATAGGCTCATTACTTTACCTTACTGCGAGTAGACCTGATATTATGCATGCTACGTGTTTGTGTGCAAGGTTCCAATCGGATCCTAGAGATGTTCATCTCATTGCTGTTAAACGAATTCTGAGATATCTTAAGGGTACGCCTAACTTAGGCATCTGGTACCCTAAAGATTCTGGTTTTAATCTTGTTGGATATACAGATTCAGACTATGCAGGAAGTGTTGTGGATAGAAAAAGCACATATGGGAGTTGTCAATTCCTAGGTGGTAGACTGGTTTCCTGGTACAGCAAGAAACAACAAACAGTTTCCAACTCAACAGCCGAAGCTGAATATATAGCTGCTGGAAGCTGTTGCGCACAGATTTTGTGGATCAGGAATCAGCTGAGAGACTATGGTTTTGTACTTGATAAAATTCCTATTTTATGTGACAACACAAGTGCCATAGCAATCTCTAACAATCCTGTGCAGCACACAAGGACAAAGCATATTGACATCAGGTATCATTTTATTCGAGAGCATGTCATGAATGGTACCGTGGAGTTATTTTTTGTACCTACGGAAGAACAAACAGCAGATATTTTTACTAAGTCTCTTGACGAATCCACATTTACCAGAATTGTTGGTGAATTGGGTATGTTAAATAGTCTTAGTAATTAAACTGGTTAATATCTGAGGTTTGATCTTTAATAATTTACAAGTGATTGGTGTGTTAATTTTTGTTATTTGAATCACTTGTATAATTATTTTATCAACTTATAATCATGCTTGTTTCTTCTTAAATCATTGTTATTATCTTCTCTATATTTTTTTTAATTACTTCTTGTATTTTTAAATTAATTCATTTTCTTTAAAAATATTTTTCTCGAATTTTACAAGGTGTAATTTATGAGAAATCTATTTTTCTTGAAAATTTTATTATCTTAAATTCAGTTTAATTATTTTTGTTGTTTAAATAAATCATAGTTTCTTTTTGAATAATTTTCTAATTGAAAATATTTTATTAGAAAATTTATAGATTTATTAATTCATCAGAAATAATTATGTAAATATTTAGTATGTTATTTAATTTAATTTTATTTGATTTGTAGTGTTTGTCCTTTTGTTATTATTGTTTGATTAGGCTAACCTATGTTTATTTCTGTGTTGTAAATAATTAATTTGTTGTAAATTATTATTTTATTAATATTTCTAATTTTCTGTAAATTATTACTTTATTTTTATTGTAGTAGTTTGTTTGTATATTAATTTCTGTTTATTTTTAGTCATAATAGAATTATGTCATAATACAGTCCTAGTCAGAATTTTGTCATAATCGAGTTTTATGTCATAATCGACTGTAGTATAAATAATGTCATAATCGTGTGTTAGTATAAATTATGTCATAATCGTGTGTTAGTGTAAATTATGTCATATTCGGGCATTTAGTTAGAATTATGTCATATTTACATTAGTATTAGATTTATGTCATATTCGGGTAGTGGTAAGAATTATGTCATATTCAGGGATTAGTATATAACAGTAGAGTGTGTGTATTTTGTCATAACCCGTGTTTTGTCATAAACTTCTCGTGTTAAGTCACAGAAGCTCTGTTCTTCGATACACGCATATACATACATATACAAGTCGAAATTCTGCTCAATTTTCTTCCCGATTAAACTCTGATTTGCTATAACTGAGTTCATTACATCGATTAAACATCTATTGAAGGCTAAATCGAGAGTTTTAGTCGAGTTTTTTGCGTTTCTTGGTTTCGAAAAGTCGAATTTTCGATCTAAATTTTGAAACTTTTGGTGTTGATTCTGTGAAATCTAAAAATACCTGAGTACTCGTGGTTGATTCTAGATCATAGTGTGATTTTTCCAGAATTTTTGAAGAACTTTGAAAAATTTCGAATTTCGAATTAATTATTAATTCGAAATAATTCAGTTTAATTGTTTATTTTGTTAAAATCTCGATTTTTAAAAGGGCAAAAATTGTTTAAAAAATGGCTAATTATATTGATGAACATTTTGAGCTAATAAATCATAATTTGGTCGGATATTTTGATCCCGCAGGGTGTTCCATCGAACGGTTTCGACCTTGGATTAATTTCTTGAATAATCATTCGCTGGTTAGCACTGCATTAAGACTGGATGCTCCTTTAAAGATTGAACCCTTACAAATAATGTGTACAACTGCTGTTGCTTCAAGGGATAATCGAACTTTTGTTTTCACCGTTGGAACAAATCAGTACACTGTGAATGAATCTGTTATTAACACTGTTCTGGGCTTTCCCAATGAAAATTTTCAAGATCTTCCGTCCAACCAAGAGTTGATTAATTTTTTCACTGGAATTAATTATCAACATGAAATAGATCTCTTTTCTCTGAATAAAAAGTATCTTGTTCAAGAATGGGATTATCTATTTGACACGCTGGCAAAGGTGTTTGCAAATACTACAAGAAGAAACTTCAATGTAATAACTTCTTTTCTGCAACATATTGGATTTGCAATTGCTCATAATCGAAGCATCAATATTGGCAGACTTCTTTGTGTTCCTATGGTTAGAAGAATTATCAATGCTAAGAAGAACATTGATAAGGGTGAAAAAGTCTTATTCTATTACCCTAGATTCTTTACATTGATTTTTAACCACTTGGTTCCTATTGAACTTCATGCTCAATTCCTGAATTGTCAATCTAAGGTGTCTGGTAAACCTTCAACCAAACTATTCACAGGATACGGTGCTGAAGTAAAGTTTCCAAATGTGCAAGTGGCTGTTACTCAATACATGTCCACCTACATTCAACTTCCTATCATTCAGAATGTACTTGCTCCAGTTCCTGATCAACCTGAAGCAGCAATTGAACAAGTACCTCAAATAGTTGAACAACTTGCACCTCCTCTTGAAGAACAAGTTCCTGAGCCAACTGAACCAGTACCTGAACAAGAACCAGTTATTCAAGAGCAAGCTGAACCAGAACTTCAACCTCCATCTGTTGACCAGGTATTGCCTCCTAACTCTGAAACTACTTCTGTATCTCAATCTACTTCTGAAACCCAAGTGGTTGTTAGGACTGACCAAGGGATTGTAGCACCACAATCTCTATCCCAGGTCAAAGAGCCAAACACTGAGTCAAAAACAACTAAATTCTACCAATACAGAAGGAAATTGCAGCCTAAAAGAAGTGCAAGAAGTAGTGATGAAGTGAGTGAACCCACAGCTCTGCCTCTACTAAAGAAGAGTAGAAATGAACCTGAGGCAACTGTAAGCTCATTCATATCCTCCCAACAGGATATGGACTTTGATATGGCTAATGAACAGTTACTGGAATCATTCTCTCAACAGGATGAGTCCATTGAATTTCGCCAGTCGGCCATGGCATCCTGTAAAGTGTCAAGCACAACCCCACTGTTATTACTAACAATGGGAGAACATGTAGAAATGAATGAAGATAGGGACACTCAGCGAGGTGAGCACATAGGAACTGAAACAGTGCCTACCATAGTCACGGTAGAGGAGCCTTCACAGGCTAATGAGGGAAATCTTGATTCTGAGCCACTTTTAATAGAATCATCATCTCCCCTCCCAGGAGGAACATTCCTGGCTCCCTCAAGGGATTTTCCACTCGCAGTTTCAACTGGAGAAGGTGGAAGGCAACTCAGTCTTTTTGTCCCTGAAGCAATTCAGACCTCAATTCCAACTGACATGACAGAAATGACTGTGGATAGGGATTTGCGAACTCCCATTGCACCACCACTGACCTTCCAAGAGAAGGCTAGGGTGATTTTACCTGCAGGTACAATGGAAGCAGCTTTGGAACATGAGAGGAGTGATGTGAGGATCACCTCTAAACTGAGTGAAACACATGCACGTGAGATGAGTGATACTCAGAGGGATAGTGAGGTGAGCGCACACAATGACACAAACACTCTTTCTCTCATGGCAAAATTGAATCAAATGAAAGAAAACCTTGCTCAAGCTGAAGAAGACAATAAAAACTTAAGGTTTGACATGGATAACATGAGAACTATCTTCAACAACAAGATCAATGCACTTAAACTCTCGCAGCAACAAGCGATCGAAGATTCTGGAGATGTCACAGTGGCTCAAGATCTCATCATCACTTCTTTATCAAGTAAAATGGAAGATCTGCAGAAAGAAGTAAATGAGAATCATTTATCCACTGGCCATCGAGTAAGTCAAATTGAAAGGCAAACTGTTTATCAAGCTAAAGGGTTAAGACACTTGTATAACATCATCAGCAGAACTCACTCTACTACACCATAAGAGGTGAGGTTCTTTGAAGGTGATGGTGAAGATGACCCAAGCCACAAATCTGTAGAGGATTCCTCAACAAAGGGGGAGAAATCTAGAGGGGGAGCAAGTGCAAGTAAATCAAAATCTGATAAACAAGTTGAAGATACAAGTGACAAGGGAAAGAAAGCTCAAACAGCACAACAGAAGGTTATTACTACTCAGGTGAACCTGATAACCTTGATATTTTTGCTGATTTGGACTTTTCAGATGGTGAAGAGTTTGGTCAACCGGATCTCAATTTCTGGGATGATGAAGATATTCCAGTTCCTGATCCTGCTGAACTCCAAAGAATGGATTTTGAAGCCAATCAAGAACTTGAGCAGAATGAAGCTAATCTGTCTATGAGAGATGAAAGACTCAAAAAGACACTAGAACAGATAGCTCATAATGAAAGGCTTCAAAAGGCTGAAAAGGAAGCTATTCAAATGCAACATGCTCAGAAGCTTGAAGCAAGAAAGATGTATATCAGACTCAAGAGTGGAGACAAATGGGAACGTGCCCAAAAAGCAACTGATTCACCTCAGAGTTCTGATTATGAAGATTGTCGTCTTGGAGAAATTCTCGAGGAATTTAAATTGGCAAATCCAATTCATGATATGTATATAAGGGCCTTAAAGGTAGAAGTCACCAGGATAACTACTGCATTTGATCCCAAATCTGATGAGCTGGTAATATTTGTGGATTGTCATAATGTTGGAACTTTCAGAGTATCTATTCAGTTCTTTTATGACATATCACTGACAGAGATTTGGGTACTTAGGCCTAAAGTGAGAACATCGTCTGAACTAGGTGTTTTACTACATGAAAAGTTCAAAGAATTTGCTGAAAGAGCTGGACCAGAAGTGATTAAGGATCCTCCACAAGTAAAATTTCTTAAGGGAGAGATACTTCATTCAATCAATCTTCAGACAGATGAGTTATATGAACATCATGCAAAACACCTGGTATATGCTGAATATGCTCTCAGAAATCATGGATTCTTGACTAAAGAAAAGGTAATAGCTGCAGATCACATTCGATCCTATGCACAAACGAATATAAAAGATTACAAGAAATTTCAAGGTGAACTGAGAAAGAAGCTTGGAATTCCTTTAATCTTACCTCAAGGATTGTCATCAAGAAGAGAGCGCCTTGTTGATTCTGATTTGCACAAGAAACTTCAAGTCACAGATGAACCTGAAGAAGGAGAATTCAGAAGGGAAGACAGTCCGAAGTGAAGAACTGCTCTACATGTTATATCTTTAGAGCTTAAATATAACAAGATAGGTTAATGTGAAATATGATCAGTCTAGAGGATCATCTATCTTGTATTTATCTTTTAAGTTTGAATCTGGAAATGTTAAATATAAACCAGAACCATTTTTCATTATTTACTTTGCAATTACAATTTTATCTTTTACTAGTTTAAGTTGAGTTAGTTGAGTTATCCTCTAGGAATTTGCTTTTTAATTTTTAACAAACAAATAGGGGGAGATTGAAAGGCATATGACTCAGCCTATTTGTATTTCGAGAATACAACTCAACTTAAATTAGATTGTAATAAGTAATTAATGGTAACTGTCACAGGAATCTTAGATAGTGATATCTGTCAGAAGAAAGAAGAATGTCAATCTATAGTTTTGATGTTTCACACCGAAAGAAGATTCAGACAACTGATCAAGCCTTGGTGTAGCATTAATGCAATTGGATTTTATTTGCAGTGACAAGAGATTCTATGGAGACAACATCAGTACAAGAGGAATTAAAATGTGTTGAGAAAGTACATGGATCACAACTGAGAGTCAAAGTGAAGAATAGAATTTGGAGTTAGTCGTTCATGAACCAGACAGTACATCGAACGTCAACAATTATCCAGTGGAAATTATTCATTACTAACAGTGGTTCATTGAGGTAAATTAAGTATTTATTGATTTTAATTAGTTCACCTTTAATTGATATAAATCCTTATAGTTTATTTAATTAATGAATTAATTCTAAAAGAATTAATTTATTTATTAAATTACTTATTGTATCAATTAAGTCTGAATTAATTAATTAATCATTAAATAATTAATATGGTTTCTATGACATAAAAGAATAAATGTGAAAAGCTGAGATTATGTCATAGTGAAATAGAGCTGCACAGATTATGTCATACCGAATTCTGAGTTATGTCATGACAAGGTTTATGTCATACCGAGCTAATCAGATTATGTCATGATCAGATTATGTCATACCGAATTATGAAGTTATGTCATGACAAGGTTTTTGTCATACTGAGCTACACAGGTTATGTCATGACAAGGTTTTTGTCATACCGAATTATACAGGTTATGTCATGGAACAAATTATGTCATGGTGGCAGCAAATATCTCACATTGATATAAATTGGACAGAAACCAGCAGAAGCAAATATACAATACACAGACATACACGGGTAGAAAAACAAGAAGAAAGAAAAGCCAACTTATTATATCTCTCTCTCTCTCTCATCTTTCAAGCTCAATTAAATTGCCATAAATTCTTGAGTTCCTTGTAACAAAAATTGTATCCATTGGAACTTGATTATTTTTGACTTGTGTATTACTAGCGAATTAAGTTTCCTAGTTCTTGACTTGATATCTTGATTTTTATTAACTAAATTAGAAAAGTTCATGTCGAATTTTCTAATTAGTTATTAATTTCTTGATAATCACTTGTACTGATTTGGTAACACCCATCAAGTTAATATATTGTTATATTCAACTTGAAATTTGTGTTATATTATTCCGCACTAAATATTCGTTCAAGTGAAAATTATTTAACGAATAAATTTGGAGAAAATGATATAGATTGTATTCAACCCCCCCTTCTATAATCTTATTGGACCTAACAAATTTACCTGGGAAAAAAGTGGAAGTCTGTTTCCAGTAATGGTATGTATGTTTACTACGCTATAATTGTATGAATCTTCATTTAATTATACTTGGACGGTTTCTAAATCATTTACTATGTATCAGGAAAAAAACAATTCTGTCAAGCTTTATGTTGTCAAATAATCATTTGGGATCTTTGGGAAGTTTTGTAAGTGTACTTTATATGTATACCTTGTTTACCTTTTTAAACTATAGCGATTGTTGAACTTGATTCTTGTTTATGTACTTGTTTCTTTGCAGCCTGTCCCAACAAAATTCCACAAAGAAATTGGACATAATCTTAATTCTGCTATATATATAAAATGCAAAAAATGTGTTTGGCAAGCAAAGTACAATGCAGATTCACTGGAAATTAGTGGATTACCGAATTTTATGATTTATTATGGGGTCGAATTGTTCAATCTTGTACAATTTGAATATTATGGCAATGATATCTTCAACGTCACAATATTCAAAGAATCTGGAATTGAATGTAAGTACCCTATTATTCATCCTGTCAAGTATTTGAAAAGTGAAGAAGCAAGGAAATGGAGAAAGGGGAAATTGATACCTGAAGTCGGTTCCATGGAATGTGAAAAAAATATTGCTCTGTTTTGTTTTAATGCTTTAAAGAATGTTTCTGACTACTATGAGATTGATATTATTAGCAATTCTTTTGATGATGATTTAAACTGGTAAGCAATTGTTTTTATTAGGAGTGCTAATATATGTTTAACTACATTAGATTAATATTTTTTTTGCGCATTCTAATTGGAAATTTGTAATATAGATAATGAATAAGGACTTGCGAAAACTATATGAAAATTGGGAAACAGGTTCAAAAGTTATCCTAACACTTTGTAAGAAATCTTGGGAAATTGAGATTGCATGTTTGGGAGGAAAATGTGCTTTTGGGAAAGGATGGACAGATTTTTTCAATGCAACAGAGCTAGAAGTGGGCGATAAGTTAGTTCTCTATGAATCTGCAGAAACAGATAATAGAATTCTGAATGTATGCATCATTAAAGGGCATGAGTATATTGACGAAGAAGGTGACAGTATTTCTTCTTTAAATTTATTTACAAACATCTTTAATACACTTATATTGTTAAGTAAATCAATTTAAGACTTCTCAGTGTTTATTTTTTTTGTAGGAATCAGTGCCAGTAAGAGATCTTTCTTCAAAATTGTGACAAAAGAGGTGTTAGAAGGAGGAATGATGGTACTTTTTCTGACTTTTAGTTGTATCTCTATCTCTCAAGTTTGTTTTCTGTTTCTTCTTTCTTACTATTTAAAATTTGTTACTGAAACATATAATGAATGGTGACAGTTGGTTCCAAAAATTGTGAAAGATAAGTACACTGAGGATCTTGAAAGTTTGGATAAACTTGAAGTTGTTGGAGAAACATGCTTTATTGTTTATGACTCAAATGATGGACGAATGACTAATATTCGAGAGATGATGGATTTATTCAAAATGAAAGAGAATGATATTATTATTTTCAAATTTTGTGAGACGAATGTGATATCTGCAAAATTTTATGAGCATGATGGAATGGAGTTTGATTACTACAGTCGAACACTGAAGTTTCCAAAAAATCCTAGCACTGATTGCTTTTGGAATTTAAAGAACTACTTCGAATCAGGTATTGAAATTTAGATATTTAAGTTGTCTAATGAGATAATCAATTAGCTGAATAGAATCAATTATGACTTTTTCTATATTTTTGTAATTCAGATAAGCAACTTGGAAAGAACAAAGGCGAGAATGGAAAAGAGGAGGACGTAATTAATAAATACAATTTCTTGCTAAGATTTTTAATAAATTTGCAAAATATATAATTTACTAATTACATTTCTGATTGCTATGTTTAGATGGCTGTTGGTAACTCTCCTGCGTTTTATCATTGTCCTTACTACTGAACAATGTGCGAGTGATGTTCTGGTAAATATCTTACTCTCGGCAATGTAAATTTGATTGACTGTTATATTTGTTTATTTTGAATTTAATTTATTCAATATTTGTACAGATTTTACCAGGAAAATTTGTTTCTGAATTAGTAGAGGAAATACCTTTTCAAGTTCGGTTACGGCTACCAAGTGGTCGCAGGATTTATGTCCAATACCGAAAGGATATTCAAGCTTTGGCCAATTTTGCTGATTTAATCAATGAGTGTAAAAGAGGGCATGGGTCAATCGTGGTGTTTTCTTATAAGGGTGCTGGAATGTTCTTGGTATACATATTAGATGAATTCGGATCAGAAATAGAGTACATGTTACCAAATAATTATGATTGCCATACATTTTGCCATCAAGGTATATCATTTCTTACCATTAATATCTTACAAATTATTAAGCTTTTCAAAAATTTCACATTTATTAAATCTAATATATTTTGACTAATTTGTTATTAACAGATACAATTAATGGGATTGGGTGGAAGTTTATCACATTTGCTGATGAGTGTACAGTTCTTGATGGAGAACTTGTGAGTTACACTAAGTTTTCTTTCTGTGAATAGTTGCTTTATTATTTTCCTATTCCTATGTTAGTACATATGTTAGATAATTCTACATCTATAGTTAGACGACTATATAATATTATAAATGTCTGTCTATTCAGGATATACCAAACCCATTTTTCAAAAATTTTGGTAAAATGATTCCTCCAGCTATTCTTTGTGCTCTGCCATATGGAAAACTATTCGAATGCCGATATTCGAAAAGTTCGAGTTTGTTATATGATCTTACGGATCTGGTCAGATACACTAAACTTGACATAGATGATGTCATAATGTGTACATATTGGGGAAGTGGACAATTTGATATTGTCTTGTTTGATAAGTCAAGGGTTGAAATGTCCATTCAGCAACTTGGAGATAATGCTGGTAAAACCTCTACATTTTGGATTTTTACATGCATTCAGTTCAGATGCCAACTTTACATTTTTATGTTGTTTATATTTTATAAATGGATACTAATAATAATGTTAATGTACACGGCAACAGTGAAGACATAAATGAAACCGAAGCCAATAATGCAGATGATGGTAATGATGTTGAAGAACCGGAACAAAACATAGATATTGTTCCTCAAGAGTTTACAACAGTGATGAATAAATCCAATGTCAACAGTACCTCCCATGGAGTGGTAAAATTTCAACACATCCTCTTTACATTATTACGTTACTGTAATCTAATTTATTAGCGTAACTGTTAAACTATATTACAATATGTTTACTTTCAGTACATTCCGAAGACTATAACTCCTCATGACCGTCAATGGATAGCAAACGAACAGGTTATGCTTATAACAGAAAATGGAGAATGGGCCGTTGGATTAGTGCTTTCAAAAGGATTGCCGAGATTTTCTGTGGGGTGGAATAAATTTACGAAGGACAATCAACTAAAGCCTAACCAAGTTTTGACATTTAATTTGTTTGAAGATGAACATGATGGAGCTGTTTTCCAAATTGATTTGCATTAGTCCTTCCTTTATATCCGTTAAAAATTATGCCTGCAACTTTATTATTAATCTAATTATGCAATGAAATGGTGGATATTTGGTGACAACCTTTTATAAGACTATTATTCTTTATTGGAAGCACTTCATCTTTGCTCCATTATGAATGATATTCTCAAATTCTATAGGATTTAAAATCATCTTTAAAGATACTATAATCATGCAAGCAGTAATTTTGGTCCTCTCTCAGTTTAGCTAAAAGCATGAGTCGATTAATCTTATGTAAAAACAATGAAAGATAAAGTAATTTATTGTGCCAAATGCTTACACTGGAGCTGCTAATTAAACTGAAAATGTTGCTTTGTTTTCATTCATCTGATTACGCAAAGACCAAAAACATGCAAATTAGTTTATGTGTTTACTGAATTGCTAATGTAAGCATAAGAGTACTATCTCCTAAAATATATTTAGTCAAGTTTTGTTTGAACCAGATTGATACTTTCTTCTAACAATACCATAACTTCTCTTGTAGCTTCTGCTATGACCTAATTTAAACTATCATAATATCAAAGCGTAGACAAATTAACCAATACAAAAAAATGGACATTGCAAGATACAGTTGAATACCGAAAATTGCTTTAAAATGACAAAATTTTAAAGATCAGGAACAAATTTGTCAAAGATCAGGAACTGAAGCGCAATGACAATTTGCGTTTCACTTTGCGCGAGGAAGGCGACAATGCTGTCTTTGATATTGAAGTTAATCCTAGGAATTAAGTATTTATGTAAATGCTCTATTGGTCAGTTAAACTAAAAGTAACACTATCTTATTAGTAATGGTGGTGAAATATTGGATTATGATTTTATCAATTACTTATGAATGACAATGTAACCTTGGGTACTATTATTACATGATCATGACTATTGGGAGTTGTTTTCTAAATTAGGCTTCATCTTTTATCGTCCACTCTTGTTGATATATGCCTAAATAAACTTATAACGACCTAGAAAATTTCGATTTTTAATAAAATTATTTAATATAAATTATGAATTATATAATGTGAATATTGTTGTAAAGGTGGAAAATATGTGAAGTTGTGTTTATGTGATTATTTGGTGATTTGGGTAAGCTGTGAAGATTGGTGTATTTTTATTTTTTATTTTGAGGATTTAAATATATTTAAATCATGCATTTTTGATCCTCTGTAAATTTTATAAAATTATCGGAGGAATTAAAAATCATGAAATCTTTTGTAATATTATCTTCATAATATTATTTAGTTTTTAAAATGGTTGGGTGAATTAATTTGGATGTTTCGGTATTTTAAAATGATTTTAAGGATTTTATTGTACTTAAAGGATCAAAACTTGAAAAATTCATATCTAATTCAGTTTTGATCCTAAAAATATGTTAAAAATATGTGTGTGCTCGTAATTTTATATTCTTTATTTTAAAAAATGAAAAGTTTAATTTTCGTAGTATTCCATTTTAATTCGATTTGTAAAAGTTGTGTATTCGTTTTAAAAGTACGAATAAGTAGTGTATAGTGGGCTCGTTGTGAATAGTAGTGTTTAGATAATGGGACAAGCCCATTTAAAATGAAACAAATGCAGCAGGCCAGCAGGGAGAAGCTTCGGGAAAAACCGGGAAGAAAGAAAAAAAAATGCAGAGAAGAAAAGAGGGAAAGGCAGAATCGGGGAGAAGAAGAGAGATTGGGGGAGAATTGAAATCAATACATACATATACGCGTGTGTGTGTGTGAGTTATCGTGTGTGTATGTTGGTGGATTGCAGCAGGAGCGGGAAGAGGGGCGGCGCCCCACCGCGCGACGGCGGTGGCCGGCGGTGATGGTGGCCGGAGAACGTGGTGACCACCGGAGTGTGGTGGTGACTGGGAAGTGTGGGAAGAGAGAGAGAGAGAGAGAGAGAGAGAGAGAGAGAGAGAGAGAGAGAGAGAGAGAGAGAGAGAGAGAGAGAGAGAGAGAGGATTGATTCTCGGAATTTTGGGGAAAATTGGAAATCTGAAGAGGTATAATTGTTATATGTTATTTATTTACTTTATTTTATTTTCAGATGTAATTATTTAATTTGCATTTTAGATTAAATATGTGAATTGTGGTGATTAAATTAGATTTAAATCGTGATATTTAATTGTTGTAATTTAATTAGTTTAATTGTGAATTTTATGGTGTTAATTCTAGTAATTAGATGATATTGAGTTCCGAGAATATTGTTAGTGATTTAATTCGGAAAAGGATAATTGTTAAGTGCTAGTATAATTGTTGGTGGCTAATTATGATTTAGGTATTAATTGTGAGTTAAGTGTGTTAATTTTCGTAATTAGCCTAATGTTGTAAATTACGAATATTGTTTTATTTCCGAATTTAATTCGGAGAGTCTAGTTAAGTATAATTATTGAGGTTAATTGGGGGCCCGATTAATGTGCGGGTTAGTAATTGTGAAATGTTTATTGTAAATTGCTAATTGTGATGGGCGAATAATATGTAAAGGTTATATGGTCTTGCTTGTCATGAATGTTTAAGTGCTAATTGCTAAATGTAATGGTGAGAATTAATTTGTGGTCGTTAGTGGGTAATTATGAGTTGCTAGTTGCATATGGTGTCGGAAATGTATATGTGCTAAGAGTTTGTTTTAGTTACTAATTATTATTGTCGTATAACGTTGAAGTTTACATGAGTTTATTAATTGTAAATGAGTTATATAGATTGAATGTTGTAGTCGAGTTATAGTATCGGTTAAATGCTATGCTTGTTAAACATTTGGGGTCGAGTATGTATTGAGAATTGCTTAAGCAGTATATTTCGGTTTAAATGTTATTTATCAAAGATTAACTGTGAGGTTCATTTTATTATGTGTTTATCTGCGAGGAGTTGAAATGAGATATCGAGTCTTAAATGTCAATATTTAAGTACTTGTGTAATTCTCTTCAACTAGTTCCTCGGGCTTACGAATACCAATGATTAATTGCCACAGGTATAATTAATATGCTCTAGTGGTATGATCATTGATATAGCGTAAGTAATAGTTAGTGCTGGGGGTTGTTCCCTAGGGCTTACGAACATCAATGATTGATTGTCACATGTATCATTAAAATGCGTGAGAAATACGATCATTGGTGTAGCGTAAGTAGTAGTCTAATATAAATTTCTTATGTGCTAGTTGCCGCATGTTCGGGCGGGTACTTTTCATTAATTGTTTACTTTTATGTTGCTGCAAGTTGAGGCAGCTTTATTTTTGTAAAAGCAGGGTTGAATTGTTTTTGATTGATATTGAGGGGCTGTGCCCATAGTCCGATAAACGAATACTTCATGCCGAAATTTTCTAAAAATCCCCTGCAAATCTATTTTAAATCTATTTAATTTACTTGATGGATTATTTAAAAGTATATTATGAATTTGTTGTGAAGAGGTTGCCTAGACGATATCTAAGTAATAAGTGGTCAGCTATGTTAAGTGTTTATTTGACTTAGTTGGTCATACTAACGCTATCTTGTGAATATGATGGTATATGTTTATATATGAAATATGTATGTAAGCGTTATAGGACGCGTATGGGTAGAATAGAGCAAGCGATGAAGTTTTACTTGGTTATTATTGAAATAGTATTTTGACCTTGTAAAGGTTCGAATAGGAAACCTAGCCAAGGACAGTGCACGGGTGATCGAAAAGAGGAACAGAAGGACAAATATCAAAGTCGATGGGCGAAATGACATTAAGATTAACGGATGATGAAGTAAAGATGAAAGTAGGACTGAGTGAGAAGTCACTTGTAAATGAAAGAGACTGACGAGAAGCTAAATTGAGTATCGGTATGGAAATCAGGAACTCCGTAAATCGAGGCAAGTGTTTTTGCTAATCACTTATTGTTCAAGTGATGCAGTTTAATTTACTTGTAGTATGTGATGATCTAGCTAAGTATAGATGGCAGATGACATATACTTTTTCGTATAGTATGATGCCGTTTATCTCCCCTAACCATGATTTACAAAGAATTTGACAAATAACCTTTCTCGCTTATTTTCTTATCCCTGGAATGCCATTTCGCCTATTCTCGTCGAAATTGTCTAAGAATTTTCTGAACAAAAGAAAGCCCAAGATTTTAAACTCTTACGAAAGCCTGCTAGTGAAACTCTTGATTCTAACATATTTTCACAAAAGTACTCCATTTAGAAAAATGTTTTCTGTCAAAATGTTTTGAACCTTTCCATATTGGAATCGTTTTACAAACAAATGTTTGATCTACTTTATCTGTTTATGGAAACTCAAACTTTACAATGTGCCTAGTGTTGACCACACCTTCGCTTTAATTTAGAATTTTTTTTATGATTGGAAATCTTATTGCAATGTATATCTGTTATGTGCTCAAGTGAAATCTCTCTCTTGTTAAGTTGATAACGTTAATAATTCCAGTTATTCATATTCTTTTTATTGGTATTTATTTGAATTGTCATTCTTTATATTCCTCACCCTAGTTGGTATCAAACTTGTCGATATCTTTTAAAAATCTTGATGGTTCGTTTGCTCCTTGTTGTATATCGAACTTGTCGATACTAAGTTATGTTGTTGTTTCTTATTAACTCTTAATCTTGAGTTATTATTCTGGACGTGAGTTTCCAGTTGTTTGGAGATCAAATGTTGTCGATTGTCCCGACACCTAGTGTGGATGATTTAGAATTGGAAATATTTTTTTAAATGTGGCCCTTGGGGCGTAAAACCCTTCGGGGTGGGACCTTATTATGGTCAGAAGTTAAGGCCAATGTGTGCCATGGATCCAATTAAGGACATTGCTGTGGCGTTTGTCCTAGGGCATTGCTGTGTTCGTTTGTCCGGGGTTAGTGTTGACTGATCAGCAGCCTAACCTTGATGTTTTTTTTAATAAATAAAAATTCCAATTCTATTCTATATTCTGCGATTGAGATGTTAGTTATTGACTCCTTGGAAGTCCGTTTCAGTAATATTTTGATATCAGAACTTTTATCAGTTCTAGTTTCTGTTGCACCTTATTAATGGTGAATTATTGGCCCTCGTGGCAATTGAAAAGTTGATGTAACTGATTCCTTCATAAAATGAGATGAAACTCTATTGTTTATCAAAATTGTCGTCGTTATTGAAATTGTCATCTTTATTTACACTTGCTGATCATTGTTGGCTCACTCTTGCTTCTGTTTGTTTCTCCAGTTGTTAGAAGTGATCAGAGAACCTAGTGGTCAGATGGTATGGCTCTATAGAGAGCGAGAGGAGACGTTCGAGTGATGGAATTTTCAAAGAATGGATTGGGAATTGTTAAAGTTGGATATTTAGTTAGACAGTGAATTTGTACATTCATAAATTTGTATAATATACTTTCATTCTGAGATTGGGTTGTAATAATGTGATTGATAGTTTGTTTCATACCATAACCTGTATGTGATCTTGGTTAAGGGGTTTTTATTATTAAATGTTGTTTATATTCAGAGATGTATATTATTGTTGTTGGTTAGTGGCCCCATATCTGTACCTCGGATTTTGGGACCGTTACAAAACTTCATGTTTGATAAGTGGATTTTATATCCACTTGTAGCGTTCCATATCGGCTTAAATTGATTGTCTTGGACTCAAGTTTGTTGTAATTTTGATGTGTTTTGTGTAGTTGTACAGGGATTGCAAGAATATCGGTTATGGTTGATGCTTCTACCATTTTTGGAGGATAAATTGATTAAAATTCGGATTTTCCGGGAAGGTTGCGCAGTCTACACTGTTTTGGCCATATCTGGAGTTCTAGAAGTCCGTTTTCAGCAATCTTACTGTCCACGCGAAGCTTGGGAGATTTTCTACAACATGGAACAGGTCTTCCACGTGCAGGCTGCGCGTGGTGGGCGCAGACAGCTCGACAAACAGACTGATGGGAGCAGGAAATTCCAGTTTTGCCCTTTTTCTAATTCTAATTGTATTTTGGGCAGTTTTTAGTACATTAATCGAATTCTAATTGTAATAGAAGATAATTTCTTGCTGGTCAAGAAATCTAGAGCCTATTTAAACACATCTTAGCATTGTAATTCGTATCGTTTTTTTATTGTAACGTAGAATTGCAAGGGAGAAAAGTGGAGAAGGATTCAACGCTCGTGACAAGCACGGATCTAGATCTACTTCATCTTTTGTAGACCTTGGATTATAGATTTGTTTTCTCAACTATTTGTTTTATTATTATTATTGCATTTTTCATTCATATCTTGTTTTATATCATGTTTTCATCAAATCCCATGGTGACGAACAGTTCGATTATGAACTAATCGTTATCATGGGATTCTAATGGATTTATCTATGTAGCTTAGTAGTTTGATTGCTTTAAAGATTTATGTGTGATGAATTCTTGATATCCTTGTATGGTTAATCTTAATGCTTTTAGATGCGTAGCTAACATCTAAATTGAATTGTTAATCTCTTGCGAAACGAGAGTGGATCTTGAGATTTAGAACTTGCCATGCTAGCATAGGATAGGTTGATGTTTTAACATCATGATTTGTGGCGTAAATAGAGATATTATGCTGCCCTATGTGATCTTAATAGACAACTTGTTCTTCAACCGTTATGTTTTCAAATCTTATAGAGATATAGGGTCTAAACATAATTGGTTTCTACCCATCTTCTATCTCTTTTGTGGATGTATGCGTAGTTTGGTATTAGTATACCAAGAGGTAACTCTTACTTGTTTCATGTTGTCTAGTCAGATATCAAAACCATCACATGCATTGATTAAAGGCATCAACTCTAAGTGAAGTAGATAATGAAGTTAGGATCCCATGTTTATTCTCTTATAAGTAATTCGATTTAAATTTTCATTAGTTAATTTAATTCTTAGTTTAATATTTTGCTTTTAGTATAATTTAGATAATAAAAACCTTAATTGTTATTTGTCTTAGCAGTGAATTAAAACCATACATTGTTGCATAGGTACATTAACTGATTTAAAACCTAAGATCTCTGTGGGAACGAACTTGACTTCTATCTGTATTACTTGTGACCACATATACTTGCGTGATATTGTGTTAACAAGTTTTTGGTGCCGCTGCCGGGGATCATCGGTGTTTTATTTTAGTTTATGTGCTTGTCATCAGTGGTCGTTAGCGTTCACTGACTCGGATTTTCTTACTTAATTTGTTATTTCTTTGTGTTTCATGTACTTGAACGTGTATGCGAACACGTTTGCAAACTCGTAAACTGGCAGAAGAAGAACTTACAGCAGCAAAAGAGATGGGTGATGCAGCAGCAGCTAAGGCTTTGAAGGACTATTCTCAGCCGAAGATCAATGACATCCAGTCTAGTATTATCAGGTCGGCCATTACAGCTAATAACTTTGAAATCAAGCCGGGCACGATTCAGATGGTTCAGAACTCAGTTCATTTTGGGGGTGCTCCTACAGAGGATCCTAACATGCATATCAGGGACTTCATTGAGATCTGCGACACTTTCAAGTTTAATGGTAAGTTTGAAGATGCTGTGAAGTTGAGGCTTTTCCCATTCTCTCTGGGGGATAAGGCTAAGGGCTGGTTATACTCTCTACCAGCCGGTTCCATTACTACATGGGGGGATCTTACTCAGAAATTTCTTACTAAATTCTTCCCTATGGCAAAAACTGCAGCAATAAGGAACGCACTAACTCAATTTGCACAGCAATCTGGTGAATCTTTGTGTGAGGCTTGGGAACGTTATAAGGAGATGCTTCGTAGGTGTCCACATCATGGCATGCCTGATTGGATGGTTATCAACGGTTTTTACAATGGGTTGGGAGCACAGTCTAGACCTTTCCTAGATGCAGCATCAGGTGGAGCTCTGTGGGCTAAGAGCTATGAGGAGGCTTATGATCTTATTGAGACGATGGATGCTAATGAATATCAAAATCCAACCCAGAGGCTTTCTCAAGGCAAGGTAGCAGGTGTTTTTGAAGTTGATGTAGCAACAACTATTTCAGCTCAGTTGAAGGCTTTTACGATGAAGGTGGATTCTCTTGCTAATTATGGAGTTCAGCAGGTTGCTAGTATTTGTGAGTTATGTGCGGGCACACATGAGACAAGTCAGTGTGCTATCTCTTCTGAATCAGCACAGTTCGTGAGTAATTTCCAGAGACCTACTACACCAGTTCCAGCCACTTATCATCCGAATAACAGGAATCATTCCATTTTCAGTTGGAGCAATAATCAAGGTGCTCAACAACAGCAGCCTTATCCACAGTATGGAGCTAAGCCATTCAATCAGGGCTATCAGCAGCAGTATGCTCCAAGGCAACCATATCAACCTCCTGGATTTCAGCAACAGCCTCAGGTAAGTGCGGGTCAATCTTCTAATGAAAAATAAGAAATAGAGGAGTTGAGGATGATGGTTAAAAGTCAAGCAGTTTCTCTTAAGACTTTGGAGAACCAGATGGGGCAACTTGCTAGTGCTTTATTTAGTAGGCAACAAGGAACTCTGCCTAGCGATACGGAGGCTAATCCAGGCAGAAGGGAAAGAAAAGAACAGGTGAATGCAGTAACTTTGAGATCGGGAAAAGTTACGAGGGATCCTAAATCAGCAGCTAAGGAAGATGAAGATGGTCAGAATCAGCAGGTTGAAAAATCTGCAGTGCCAAAAATTTAGAAATCTGATTTAGTGGCTGATCAGCTTGATGGTGAGAAGAGCAAGAAACCTGTTGAAAAGTCTACTCCGGAGCAGTCTACGAAGAATAATCAGATCAATCCTCCTCCTCCTCCATATCCTGGACGCTTGCAGAAATGTCAAGAGAAACAGTTTCAGAAGTTTATGGATGTCTTCAAGAAATTGTCCATTAACATTCCTTTTGTAGAAGCATTGGAGCAGATGCCGAGATATGCAAAGTTCATGAAGGATATTTTGTCATGAAAGAGAAGGTTGGAAGAATATGAAATAGTGGCTTTAACGGAGGAGTGTAGTGTCGTTCTGCAGCAGAAGTTGCCACCTATACTTAAATATCCGGGGAGTTTCACTATTTCGTGCACGATTGGCAACCTTTCATTCAGCAAGTGCTTGTGTGACTTGGGAGCTAGCATCAATCTCATGCCTTTATCTATTTTCAAGTAACTTGGTTTGCCGGAGCCGAAATCAACCAATATCTCTTTACAGTTGGCTGATCGATCTATCACTTATCCGAGGGGTATAGTAGAGGATGTCTTAGTGAAAGTTGATAAGCTCATATTTCCTGCCGATTTTGTGATTCTAGATTTTGAAGAAGACAAGAAGATTCCCATAATCTTGAGAAGGCCGTTTTTAGCTACGGGTCGTACTTTGATCGATGTGCAAAAAGGAGAGCTTACAATGAGGGTGCAAGATCAGAATGTCACCTTTAATGTGTTCAAGGCCATGAAATTTCCGACAGAGGATGAAGAGTGTTGCAGTGTGGAAATAGTTGATATGGGTCAGAGAAAGAAGTTTGATCAGTTATTGAGCGAAAAATCGGACACGCTCGTGCTAAAGCATCACATCACTGGTTCCATTAACAGTTCTTCAATTCGAGATCTCTCGAGTGTAAAGCTTGGGAAACTTCCATCACATTTGAGGTATGTCCTTTTGAATAATGAGCTAGTGATTTTTGAAGAGGGGCATGATAATGTGTTGCGAAGGTGGAAAACTGATGATAAGGAAGAAGAAAGTTTTGTTCAGCCGTTCGAGTCGGAGAAGCACCTTAGAGGTGTGAAGAAGAAAAAGAAGAAGATTAGGCCGTTGGGTAGTAAAATCAGGTTGAAGCCTGACGGGAGAGATTTGAAAGCAAGTAAACAAGATGTCAACGTTCGTATGAATGGTCTTTCTGTTGAGGACGGTTCAGTTATTCTTTTGAAACCGCCATGAGTTGAGGAAGTAACGTCAAGCTATTGACGTTAAAGAAGCGCTTCGTGGGAGGCAACCCATGCATTAGTGTAGGAAAAAAGTGTTTTTCAAAAAAAAAAATCAAAAACAGTGTACTGTACGCAGGCTGCGCCTGCGTTTCTGTTTCTTGGGCAGGCTGCGCCTGTGTAACGCAGGCTGCGCCTGCGTTTCTGTATTCCGCGCAGTCTGCGCACCTGTAACGTAGGCTGCGCCTGCGTTACTGTCCCTCCAGAATTTTTATTTTTTTTACCCGAAATTCCTTCTTTTTATCATAAAATCAACCCCAAATTCTATCCTAACTCAAATTCCTTTAATCCCTAATTCCTCTGTCTATTCTAGGTCCATTCCATACCATCCTAAATCTCTCCTACACTCTAAATTTTTATACCAAACCTATCCACCATCTTATATATATACACACCCATACATACAAATCCAATTCCTCTTCTACTTATTTAAATCTCTATAAATTCAATTCTAAAGAGGAATTAATTGCAAGATCACCTCTTTGATTCGTAGTTAGTTTATCTCTTCTCTAATCTTATTTTTATTACGAATTTGTGTTCTTGTAAATTGGGGATTTTGTATTATTCTTGGTATTTGGGCTATTTTTGGTGTGATATTGCTTGGTGATTATTGGTTGAGCTTCTTGTGAGTTGGGTATTGATTCTTATGGCTCCTAAGCGTGGGAGTGTTGCAAAATTTTTGTCTTCGATGGCGGAGGTTGAATTTAATCGGTTGTTGTTGAGGCCAATTGCTACAGAAAGGGGATTTTTGCCGAACAAGCATGTTGAGTTGCGATGGGGAAGGATATGTAAGGCGCCTTGTAGGTATGTTTTCTGTTATCCCTCGTATTTACTTTCATTCAATGCGGATATTGAATATTTTAAGTTTGGGGGTGGTTTGAGGGGTTAGTAGTTGTTGTTGTATCATGTGTTCATGTAGGATTTCATGCTTTGCATATTAGTAGTAGTAAATTATGCATTTATGTTCGTGTTATCTACGTTTGTTTCATATAGGACATTCTGTTTTTATGTTCGTATATCATGTGAGTTCATAATAGTTTGCATTTGCACCCATGCTTGATAGGAATTTTGTGTTGTTGACGCTTTTGATTGAGAAGTGATATGCTTTGTTCTTGTGCACACACATACACTAGTAAGTTGAAACTAGTAGACTTATTGAATGTTGTAAGTGATTAGAAGGACATGAATATGTGCAAGTTGATTTAGTTTGCATGCTTTGATTACAAGTAGGTGCATTAGAGAGATTTTTGCTTGGGATTGAGTATATTTTTCCACCAAGTGAGCTTTTGAGCCTTATTGCATATTTGTTGCAAGTTATTCGTTTGCTTGAGTGTCCACGGATTGTTTGCATTGCTAGCAATTGTTTGAGATCTTTCTTGAAACGCATGACATTATTTGACGATTAAAATGATAAAGGCATTTAGGAATAACCACGTATTTTCCCATATTACCACACCATATTTACATGATCAATTAGTTAACCCGTTGAGCTTAATCCTATTTTTTCGGTGACATACCACATTACTTGCCTAGACCTTTTCTTGTATTGACCTTACATTAATTTGAACCCACATTGTCAAGGGCTAGTAGAGTGCTTAAGGGAGTAATAAGGTGTGCAATGAGGGGTTTATTGTTGGTTATAAGTTTGGGGGAAATATTATATATTGGGTTTGGTTGTTTACTTGACAGTCGACATATGTAATAAATTCATGGGATCATTGTTATTGTTTTTATTATTGTTATGTTATATTTAGCTCTCGGGAAAATGAAAAAAAAAAGAAAAAAAAAGATATATATTATGAGAGCATGTTTGTGTTTGTTGTGATCCTACTTTAGTCGATTAGTCGAGTGTTTTTATTGGAAGAAAAATAGTAAAATTATGCGGGGAGGAAAATAGGGTGTTGTGTATGATTTATTATGGTACTTACTAGCTTTTGACAATTCACCTGTTTTGGTTTATTTGACATACCTTGTCCCTAGCCCCGTTACAACTCAAATAAAGACCTTTTGATTATTGTCATTGATGTATGTTGTGTTAAGAGTTAGATTGATACCAAATGTCAAGCATGCTTATGATTTTGTTGGAATTGAGTGATACACTTATCCCTGTTCTTGAGAGAGTATTCTTTTGTGAGTGGATTGTGAGTGTTTACTTGTTTTTGCATATGAGATCCCGAGTTTTGTCTCAAAGATGTACTCTTGTAGGCTTAGCAAGATTACTAACTTGTTCTTACACTTGACATGGACTTGTGAGAACTTATGCATGTTCATTGAGTAGACTATGTGAATACTTGCACTTTCGACACCAAGACATCGCGTTATTACTTTGATTCTTAAGTTGATATGGCATGAGAGGATTTGAAGGTATGGTAGGATATTAGTACTAGATCATTTGAATTTTCATTTTAGTTGCGTTCATGCATTGCATTGCATTGGATTTTGTGGGTACATTCGCTATAGGCCCTCACGAGACCTTACTCGTCCACTAGGGTTGCCTAGGGGTTTAAAGGGATTGTTGCATATGCCAAATGCAACCGTGATCACCTACGGAAGTGTTACTAGTTAGTTAGTTAGTTGTTTATGCTTGAAGACAAGCATCAGTTTAAGTTTGGGGGTGTAATAAGTGGATTTTATATCCACTTGTAGCGTTCCATATCGGCTTAAATTGATTGTCTTGGACTCAAGTTTATTTTAGTTTTGATGTGTTTTGTGTAGTTGTGCAGGGATTGCAAGAATATCGATTATGGTTGATGCTTCTATCGTTTTTGGAGGATAAATTGATTAAAATTCGGATTTTCCGGGAAGGTTGCACAGTCTACACTGTTTTGGCCATATCTGGAGTTCAAGAAGTCCGTTTTCAGCGATCTTACTGTCCACGCGAAGCTTGGGAGATTTTCTACAACATGGAACAGTTCTTCCATGCGCAGGCTGCGCGTGGTGGGCGCAGACAGCTCGACAAACATAACAGACTGATGGGAGCAGGAAATTCCAGTTTTGCCCTTTTTCTAATTCTAATTGTATTTTGGGCAGTTTTTAGTACCTTAATCGAATTCTAATTGTAAGAGAAGGTAATTTCTTGCTGGGCAAGAAATCTAGATCCTATTTGAACATATCTTAGCATTGTAATTCGTATCGTTTTATTACTGTAACGTAGAATTGCAAGGGAGAACAACGCTCGTGACAAGCACGGATCTAGATCTACTTCATCTTTTGTAGACCTTGGATTATAGATTTGTTTTCTCAACTCTTTTTTTATTAATATTATTGCGTTTTTCATTCATATCTTGTTTTATATCATGTTTTCATCAAATCCCATGGTGACGAACAGTTCGATTATGAACTAATCGTTATCATGGGATTCTAATGGATTTATCTATGTAGCTTAGTAGTTTGATTGCTTTAAAGATTTATGTGTGATGAATCATTGATATCCTCGTATGGTTAATCTTAATGCTTTTAGATGCGTAGCTAACATCTAAATTGAATTGTTAATCTCTTGCGAAACGAGAGTGGATCTTCAGATTTAGAACTTGCCATGCTAGCATAGGATAGGTTGATGTTTTAACATCATGATTTGTGGCGTAAATAGAGATATTATGCTGCCCTATGTGATCTTAATAGACAACTTGTTCTTCAACAGTTATGTTTTCAAATCTTATAGAGATATAGGGTCTAAACATAATTGGTGTCTACCCATCTTCTATCTCTTTTGTGGATGTATGCGAAGTTTGGTATTAGTATACCGAGAGGTAACTCTTACTTGTTTCGTGTTGTCTGGTCAGATATCAAAACCATCACATGCATTGATTAAAGGCATCGACTCTAAGTGAAGTAGATAATGAAGTTAGGATCCCATGTTTATTCTCTTATAAGTAATTCGATTTAAATTTTCATTAGTTAATTTAATTCTTAGTTTAATATTTTGCTTTTAGTATAATTTAGATAATAAAAACCTTAATTGTTATTTGTCTTAGCAGTGAATTAAAACCATACATTGTTGCATAGGTACATTAACTGATTTAAAACCTAAGATCTCTGTGGGAACGAACTTGACTTCTATCTGTATTACTTGTGACCACGTATACTTGCGTGTTATTGTGTTAACAATGTTTGCTTTTTTATATCTGCTTTTCTCAAATTCAGGTTCTCTCTCAGGTTAGGCAAAAGCATAGTTTTTCCATCTTTACATATAGCAAGAACTAATTCAGGTTCTCTCTCAAGTTAGGCAAATGCATAAGTCGATTAATCCTTCAAAAAAAATGATGGATCATAAAGTAATTTATTATACAAAATGCTTACACTGCTAATGCTAATTACACTTAAAATGTTGGTTTGTGCGCAAAGAGCAAAACATGAAAATTAGTTTATGTGTTTAATAAATTGCTAGTGTAAGTATCTCCAAAAATATATTTGGCCGCATTTTGTTTCGACCAGATGGATACTTCATTTTGTTAAATAATTTTGTTAAATAATTTTGTTAATAAATATTTACAAAATTAAATTAAATAATTCTGTAAAAATTATGAATACAAATATATTTATTTTATATCAAAATGATTTAAACAAAGACAAATCTGTGAACCTCATTTACTAACTATACAAAGTAAAAATGTGAATTATTTATGAAATATTAATTAAAATTTCAATATCGAAATATCAATTTAAGTATCAATTTAAGCTGTACTTTCCTTATAAGACAAAACATATATTTCAAATTTCAAAGTAATATTTTTTACTTTAGTTTAAAATTCGCTTGTTAATTTTTAAAAAAATTATTCTATAAATTACATTAAAAATTTCAAAAAATTCCTATAAATTTCGCAAATAATATAAAGTAAGATGTAAAGGTGCAAAAAGTGTAGAAGAACACTCACAAAAATAACAAAGATGCCTAATTAAAAAAAATTGATAAGTATTTAAATTTAAACGTGGAACTAAAAACCAACCAATATCTCGGTTGGTTAAAAAACTGACCATAAAACATATATATGCAAAGATCAAAGAAATTCATAATGGATTAGTGTAGAACATGTCATAGAACGTGGAAGTTAAAAAACCAACCAATATCTTTGCCAGTTAATCAAATGTCTATAAATTCAATTATTCAAAGGGGAACAATCATCATTGTTGTATAAGGTTATCTTATTACTTAGTATCAAAGGCAATGATTTCATCAAGATCAGCCAAAAGGAGAAGGTACTCAAACATCAAGTCATTGTTGGTGAATGACTTGAATAACATCAATCCGACTTCTGCAGATTTAAACGAAGATATTCGTTTAGCAAATGTAGATTTCGACTTGTTTTTCAAGAGCATGGAGGATAGGCAGACAGAACTATTTGCTCGAACGATTGGAATCGAGGAAAAATACATGTACATAGCTATGAACAAACATTATCATGATGTTTTGGTTTTCTGCTTTATAACAATGTACATATGGTTTTAAAATGTAGGGACATAACAGAGTTGCTGACAGGAAATCAACATGTATCGACTGGCCAATCTTCACAGCAAGGAGTTCAAGTTGACAATTCTTATCTAGGAAGAGAACGCAGATTTGTAGAAGATACCCAGGCATCTCTTGTTGGGCATGTGAAACAGTTTCGAATGCTCGTGGAAGAGATGTTAACAGGATTCAAGAAATTTGAATCACATTGGACACAAAAGCTAAATGACTGGTTGACTAAGGCTGATGAAGTGGAGGAACAACGTGCAAAAATGAGCGCAGGACATGTGGATTTCACACGTAATATATAGTTCTGTTATGAGTCTTAATCTAACAATATGCATTGGTACTATTTACAAATTCTATATTATATGAACCTTAATTTTTAGTTATTCTCGTAAGTCTAGGAAGAAGCTGCTGTAATATATCCAAATTTGTGTACTATTGTCGAAGGACACACTTTATCTATTTTATCGTAAGTTCCTATGACTTATTCCTGTTCTCTATTGTTGAATGTTGTATTCTATAGCTTAATTAGTTAAATACTAAACAACACTCTGAAACCTTAATTGGAAATGCACCAGGAGCATTAATCAAAAGATAAAACAAAGAGAGCAGGAGCAGCTGACATTGTGGCATGAAATTTGATAAATGGAGATCAATCTCTCTATATGCATTTGGCCATTTGCAGTCTCAAATAAAGTCTCAAATTGCATCACATTCATCATTAAAACAGGAATAAGTCTACAACTTCAAATGTCCAGCCCAAAAAATACACCACATGGAACTATCACTTAAAAGTCTGATCCATCTTGAGTTTTAAGATGTAGTCTGTGTAATATTCTAACTTTGTGGAAGTTTGTCATCTATTGTTGAATGTTGTATTCTATAGCTTAATTTGAAAAATACTAAGCTACAATTTGAAAGCTTATTTCAAAATGTACCAGGAGCATTAGTCAATAGATTAAACAGATATACCAGATGCAGAAGCAGGACACAGTGTGGAGGTGAATGTGATAAATTAAGACAATCTCTCTATACGGATTTGGCCATTTATACTCTCATATACACTCTCAGATTACATGACACTGAACATAAAAACATAAAGAAATCTACAACTTCAATTGTCAGTCCAACAAATAGACAACCTGGAAATATCATTTCAAAATTCTGATCCATCTATATATTAAGTTGTCTTCTTCCTTTCTTAATGATAGCTATCTATCCATGGTTACTTTGGGCTATATGATAAATACATGTTATAATTAGTGTATTGTGCATATATCACTCAACATTATATACATTAAAACAACATGCAACAGAATTTAACAGAAATAAAACATATATTGACGGACTTAAGGCAAACATGCATCAGTGTCTACAATCAGAGATGTTGAGTAAATATATTAGAGTAAATAGAACATACATCCATAAAACAAATTGTTAATAAATTCATCAAAATAGCAATTAGTTATCATACGGATTTACATTAAAATGTTTAATCAACAATAGCAGAAAGGAGAATTTTGAACAACAGGATTTGCATTTTGCAATAAGCACAATTGGTATTCCACATATGTGCCATTGCCAAACATCTTCCATATTCTTGACTTTTATGGCAAATACTACTTTCAACTGTTTGATCGCATAGTGAGTTCCACAACTCATCTCCAAGAGGATGACCTTCGAGTTGATACATTGGTCGTTTGTTTCTTGCATTTGGGCAAAACTTGTAAATCGGCAAAAGATAATCCTTCTCAAACAAAAAACAATACATTTCTTCGAGAAACTTAATAAGTTCAATTATCGTAGATCTCAAATGTGTCTGATTAAGAAGTTCATGCATCTCTTGAACAGTCTCATCTCTATGAAAGGTTCTGTTTATTGCTTTAAAAAAAATGAAGCAAAAATGAGAAGGAAAATGGTTACCTGATATAGAGGATAGAACATAAAGATGATGTGTAACATTCTGATTCAAGAATAAGCACCGAATGGAATTGTAATACAAAGCTTGTTCCACGTTATGTCTAACAACAAAAGTGATAAAACCATGAAACTGGTCCCGTGTAACCTCTATAGGATAGTTATGGAACTGATACAAAGAATCCCAATTAAGCCTTTCAAGAACATCTCTGATTCTAGGAGTAGTTTGCTTAGTGACCCATGCCATAAGACACTTAACAAAACTGTTGAAATGTCCTACATCTATTACGATGAATGAAAAGAGCAAGGCAACAATATCTGAACGAAGATTCTGAAGCATTTTGATTAGAGATTTAGAATAATGATAGCCTAAAATTTCTGATAGAAAGATGTAAAATGAAAGAGCAAAGCAGTATATAGTTTGTCTTGGAGAATGCGAGAAGATGGAGCAGCAGATGGGTAAATGTGCTTGTCTGTCCAGCTTGCATGCAAAGAGACTGTTGATCTCCCAAAAGATTTTTTATACCATTAAATTCATGTAATAATGTAGCCTATGTTATTAGATAACGTATGTAGATCTTTAACTTGCAAATCTAAAATTAATCATGATTTGGATTCTCTAAAATATTTAAATCAATAAGATTGAGTGTGTTGTGTGAAATGAAATGCCTTGTAATGTTAAATAATATTGTGCATTCTCTTTATGAAAATTAGTTTGTAATGAATCTATAAATAATAAAATAATTGTATTTAAAACTTTATAAATATAAAACTTTGTTTTATCACTTGAAATTTAAAATAATAAAATTGTGAAAAATAATTATATGTAGAATGTGATTGTAAATAAATTATATGTAGAATGTGATTGTAATGAAAATTGTAAATTATCTATCGGTATAAATATAACTATGTTAAAATTTCTCACAAAATTATTTAATTTAAATATCATCACCTCTATCGTCAAAAAACATAAAAACTTATATACACAACTCATAGTTAAAATTAATAGAATGGCAACTCAAACTTATCTAAGTAATTGAGATTTTTCACAATACAGGTCATGATATTTAACTTAAATAATTTTGTAAAATTTGACTTTAGTTATATTTTTATTATATGAAAAGGAATTAAACAAAGATAATTCATGATTTTAACAATGAATCTCATTTTCTAATGAAGCAAAATTTTGATTTGCTAATTAATATTCATTAAAAATTCAATATAGTAACATAATTTTATAAATATTATAATAAATTAATTTACAATCACATTCTAAAAATAATTTTCACAATTGTTAAACCTTAAAATTAATAAATATGGATACGGGTGTATCGATATGAAATAAGTCTCACTTTAATATTATGTAGCTATACAAACATTTGCTCATTAATATTAACTAAAATTATCATATAATAATAATCAGATTTATAACTATAAATAAGAAAATAAGAAAATTATTTAAATTTATAATTAATTTTCAAAAGTTTTTAAAGTAAAAATTAGTAAATTTGGAAATGTATGTATCTATTACAATTAAGCCCAATAAATCCTACTTAATTCTTTCGGTACCTCAAAATTCAATTAAGTCCCACTTAAGTCTCTCTCTCGTATCAGCGAGTGTAAGAGTTTACTATGCAAACTGAAATTGGTGATTGATGAAAAGAAGTACACCGATTGCAGCTACGATCAAGACAACTACAACGACGAACCTAATGGAGGTTAGTAGATTTGCTTCACCTGTGTCTAATAGGTCGTATTTATTCGATAGATGATATTAGGTTTTTGTTCATCGCAAAGATGAATATGTACAACAAACTTTCAATCTCTTAGTTAAGGTTGTTCGAACACTACATTTAGTAGATAGAAGTATAATGGGTAAATTTGTTTTAGTTTACCTTTATTGCATGTATGAGGTTGTTTATCATGTTTAATTTAATGAAAGATGTTCGAAATAGGTATTGATAAATTAGTAATTGGATTTCTATTTCTTTTGCATGTATTAGATTCTATAGAATATATGGACATTCTTTGATTTTTATGATTCTTGTAAAAAAATAGGACATTGATTTATGAGTTGTAATGCTTCGACATATATAACAATCTACTCAACTGATTGTTTAACATACATAATCTAAAGCTTTGTTTTTTAAATTGCATAAGACCGGTGATTTTAGTGGTATGTAGTAACTACATGAAATACACTCGGATTTACTTGTCGATTTTTTCGAAAATTTATGTGAAGTAGTGCTTTAAACATAGTGGAGATTCATGAATATTTTCCTGCTTTTTCATTACATCTAATTTAAATGCAAATCAAGACAATTTCGAATTTTCTGAAAATGAGAGATGTTGGAACAATAGGTAATAAAGCTGTGATTTAAGTTGTAATATGCAAGTAAGCAACCTTATTTGTCTTATCCTGTCTAATTATATAATTGAATGTTAAGTTAAAAATCGCAAGCCATTGGTAAGCTTTATTTCTGCGAATGTGGAAAGAGATGAAGACGGATCATTTGTAAGACAAATTTGGAATACAAATAATATATCTTGCTTATGTTAAATAGTAGTATAACCATCTATATTTCTTTATTTGCAGAGGATTCCTTCAGCTATCCTTGAACAATTTGGTGGAAAGCTTTATTATCATTTATTTATTAAATGTAACAACATAATATGGAATGCAATTTTTGATAAAGACAGGAAAAAAATCTATGGTCTATATGACTTCTTAACCTATTATGATCTAAGAATGTACTCAGTGGTAATCTTTGACTATTTCGGACGTGGTAACTTTTCTATTAAAGGTTACAAACATACAGCTACCTCTATGGTTAATCCCACTATTCAGCCTGATCAGTTTTTCAAAATGAAAACTCAAGACATTTGAGGATGGATCAATTTGTTTATGGTCGTGATAAGTTAGAAATTGAAAAGTATATTGGAATGGTATCCTATAATGCGGCCAAGAATGATACATATATATTCAAGATACAGGTGAGTGGAGTAGAAAAGAAACAGGCAAGGCAATATCTGGTGAGGACTTAATTCTTTCATCAGATTTATCTATTAAGTCTGAAACATTCTAAAATTACGTTTTTCTTTTTATTATATCAATAACCAATAATATTTTAATACAGGAATTGCACAAAGATTTAAAGGACCTTTACAAAAATTTGACAGGAATGGATACAATTTTTCTTACTCTTGGTAGGATGATGTGGAAGATAGAGCTTCGTTAGGATGGTGGATCATGCAAATTTGGAAATGGATGGTATAAGTTTGTGAAAGAGTTAAACATTTCAACAGGTGATGTTATAAATTTGAATGTAGCAGAAGCTCTGGATGTTGTTCTTATCTGCGTTTTTAAAAATGAAGAGCTAAAATTGGAGAAAGAAGAAGGTAAATTATCAAATTTTATACGTAACACAATGGATTATCAATGTGTTGTCCATTTTAGTTATACAAATTATCAACATTAAAAATGTGAAACAGGGGTGAGAGATGGAAGAAGATCATTCTGCAAAATTCTGCTTGAATCAACACTTAAGCATGGATATGTTGTATGTGGAAGTGATTTATTTTTGTGAACTCTTTTATTTAACATGAACATAATAATTGACTATATATGAATTTTCCATCAAATAGGCATTGCCGGCATTGATTGGAGTGGAAACAGAAAGATCTCTTTCTGGTGTTCAAAAGATCTTAATATATGGAATGGAGTGGCAAGTAGGATATAATGATAAACTCAGGATTATTTATGGTTTGGAAAAAGTGATTAACCATTTTAATCTGGCTGCATTTGACACCATACACTTTAGTTTTGAAATGGATGGGGTGTTCTGTGCACGAATTTTTAAGAATAAAGGGATGGAAATCATTTATTCTAAACCAGGAAAGAATTGTGGACTTGAGAAGTTTGAAAACTGTTTTATTTTTGAGGAAGGTCATAGAGATCCAAATTTGGATTTGGGTATGTGCTGTAATATACTTTTTTGGTTTTCTTTCTAACTAAAAATTCTTGCAAAATAACATCATCATTCTTTGTATATGACTCTTGTAGATTATACAAAACTTATGGATGTAGTTACTCATGAAGAATTTCCCACAACAATGTTAGTCGCCATACTTTGATCAATTTTGTGGAACTTGATGATATCGACCATGCAATACCTGATGCAATAGAGATTGTGGATGTTGATTTCATAGAGAATGCAGAAGATGCTGTTGAAAACCAGTTCTCCAAGCGGTTGATTGCCTGCAACATGAATGGGAGATGTCATGGAATGGTATCTGCCTATTGTTCAAATTTAAATTTTATCCAACATGTATTATTAAGTCTATGTTCACTATGGAGGCCTCAATTATATCAAGTTGCAATAGTATAATATACATATTAAGTCTTTGTACATTTTGTCAGATTTCTCAATTATCTTAATATGTTGTGCAGCATATACCTCCAAACATTAAGATTGATAATCGAGATTGGAAAAAAGGAGATGCTGTCATCTTCAGGTCTTTTGAAAGAAGTTGGAATATCACCATTGTTTTAAATAATGGGAATGCCAGATTTTCTGGAGGTTGGAGCAGATTTGTCAGAGATAAAAAATTGAAGTTGAATGATAACCTGTGTTTCACTTTGCGCGAAGAAGCAGGCACCGCTATATTTGATGTTGAAGTAAATCCGACAGATTGAGTATTTCTGAAATTGGGGAACTTGTAATCTTAACTTTAATTGCCATGGTCCTTCTTAGAAATGAAGGTTAAATATCGTAGTTAGGAACGTTAGTAATGACTCATTTTGGACCAGGTGTAAATTATTTTATGATCTGCTAACATTTTCTTATGATCATTTACTTGTATGATCTTCTATCATTTTGGACACAGAACAATGTAGTATTATTTTGGACTTCCAAACTTTTATAATTTCTGAAAAGGTTTTGTCTTGAGGAAGTTTTCTGTTTTGTGTTATCTTGTTTATTTTCTGAGTACATTCCGCAAGAAATAGTTAAAATATCTTAAATATTTGTGGTTATATATCCGTTAAATCTGTTTGCAGATTTATAAGTTAAGATTTTTGATTTGTGTCATCCATTATCTTGGAAATGTACACATAAGTACCATGATTAACCGTTTGAGAATTCTTGGATACATTCTCATTATCGCAAAATTTCTTACAAAACTTGGAAATATAGTCGGAATGACACTAATGCTACAAATGCTTTATTCCAGAAATAGTAAATGGGTGCAAAACGAAAGACACAATTTGCGTCTGTTACTGTCCGCACATCATCTCAAGCAAGATGTCCTTGAGGTTGAAATCCTTCGTGTTGAATCCTAGAAAATAATACAAATAATTATTGTTGTTCTATACTTCAACATAAAAAAATATATAGATTAGAAATTCCCCCAGGATAAAGGAATATATTAATAATATAAGTGTTACCTCTGCCTAAAGAAAAGGAAATGCTCAGTATGCTCATTAATGTAGATCTTTGTGGAAGGAATAGTAGAGACCTCAATCGTAACTTAATTATCATAAAAAATATATATGTCATGCTATAAAATTCAATCACGTGCAAAAAGGAAAAAAATTATTACTCGCTCAGTATTAAAATATCAACTTACCTTCAAACTTACAAAGTCTAGTACTGGCAAGAATTACAATAATAAGAGACTACAGGCCATGTTGAAACAATTTATCAATAGATGCGATATGTTCATCCCAAACATTAACTTTTGCCGAAGACCTGTAAACAGTAGAGATTAATATTTTTTTTTCTTCTTAAGTTTGTTAAAGCCAACTTATGACAGAAATGATTGACAATTTTATCACCTTCCATCCGTAATTGTAAAACCTATTAATAACTTGCCACCATATATAGTTTGGACCATATCTGGATGCTGAAGATCTTGTACCACTCCAATAACATCTACATGAAATAGTAAATTATAAAAATATAGAGTAAATTGCATAGTTGTTGCCGTACTTTACATTCATTTTCAAAAAAGTGGCCCGACTTTCAAATTTGCATTTTAATGGCCAGAGTTTGGTTCCGCCTTTTATAAAAGTGGCTGCCGTTAAATCCCCACTAACGGGGCTAACGGGGCAGGGGCAAATTCGGTTTTTCAGAAAGTTTAACGTATGTATATATATATATACATCGCACATACAGTAAAATCTAACATATATAAACTATATTTTCAACCCAGAACAGTTTAGAAACTAGATTATCAACCTATAAATGGCTTATTGTCATTGTGGGAGGCTTGCAGCTGGTTGTGGATTTTTTTAATGGGTGGATGCCATAGCAGCAAAGATTAATTGGAAGCTTCCAATTGCATAAATTTCACAGTGACCACCTGATTGAATTGGAAGAAGTGAAAAAAAAAAAAGGGAAGAAATGGAAGCTTCGAGTTGTGTTTGGATCCATTTGTTTACTGGTCTTCTATTTATTTGTTGTTGGTGAAGGTAGTGTTTAATGTAGGTGGAGGTGGTTGTGGGTACAGGTACTGATTTGAGAAGAGCAGAAAAGGAGAAAAATGGATGTAGTTGTAGGTAGTTTTTTAATGTAGGTTCAGTTGTAATGTGCTCGAATTAATGTAGGTTCAGTTGTAATGTGTTTTAATGTCCTGGTGCATCTGCTTTGTGTACTGAATTATTTAGCAAATACTATGCAATTTACTCTGTGAAAAAAGTAACAAAATAGTAAAGATGATAATAAACATCCAATACAGGATGCTGTTTAAATTGCCAAAAGTAAGACTAGTTCTCAAAAGTACAACCAAAAACACTAGTCCTTGTGCAAAATAGTAGTAGTTCACAACATAATACTAGTTCGAGTAAATACTAGTTCCTAACATAGTAATTCTTAACAGCCGTGGGTTCAATCATGATATCTCTTGGTAGCCTTTTTTTCTCTAGCACTCCTTGCCCTTAGTAGTTCAGCTCTTGTTGTCACAACCTTTTTATTCTTCTGCCATGCTTTTGGAGCAATACCACTAGCACCAGCTGCTTGCTTCTCAGGTGGAGGGCCAAAGATACCAAGGAGGTATCTTTGGCCCTCCACCAAAGATACCAGTTGTCGGCTGAGATGCACTAGGAGAGAACATAGATACCTTCTCAGGTTGATTTTCTTCACCCTCTTGGTGTTGCTCATGCTCACCCTCTTGGTGTTGCTCATGCCCATCTTCAGTTGGTTCTTCATTCATCTATAACAAACAACATAATGATATTACTGTGTGTGGAATGTTAAACACATAATTAAGTGTGTGCAGATTTGTACCTTGTTTTTGCAGGTCCTACGATTGTGTCCCCATGCATTACACTTCCCACATTTCAAAGTTGTCTTCACTCTTTTTAGACTGGTTGCACCAGGTGGATTTGGTGTGTCATTCTTCTTATTTCTTTTCATTTTTGGTCTACCTGTGCTAGGTTTCACATTGGGAGGCAGGGGTTGTGTGTAAGGAGTTTTTGCCCAAAATTCTTTCCCATTGATAGGTTCAACCAAATGAGCATAAACCTAAGTTCATTAACAAAATGAGTTTTAGACATATATAATGACAGTAAATCTAAGATATGAACAAGATGTACCTTTTTAAACATTTCAATTGTATAACACTGATGTACTCCATCTTCTAGGTTAAGCCCCCTTGAATTCATACATGCAACTGCATGGAAACATGGCACTCCACTCAGCTGCCACTTCCTACAATGACACGTTTTTGCATCCATATCTACAACAAGTTCATATCCTCCTGAACAGGTTTGAACTAAAATTCTTGGACCTCCAGACCAAGTGACAATACAACCCAAGGATTTTTTATTTGCCCTATGAAAAAAAGACCAAATGTTATTGTTTCCGTATGACATTTAGACCCGATTGTACTTACAAGAGCAGCTAAACTTACCCATTCAGCTTCTCTATTGAGTTTGGGGTATAT
This sequence comes from Saposhnikovia divaricata, assembly GCA_036435485.1. Taxonomy (NCBI): domain Eukaryota; kingdom Viridiplantae; phylum Streptophyta; class Magnoliopsida; order Apiales; family Apiaceae; genus Saposhnikovia; species Saposhnikovia divaricata. The sequence continues at coordinate 127,637,858 of CM071595.1, forward strand.
TTTCCATGCCACAATTCAGCTTCTGATTTTCTTCTCTGAATTCTACGCATGACAGTTGAATGTATACATTTAAGCATTGTGATAATAGGAAGGTGCCTTACTTTTTTAATGGATGCATTGAAAACCTCACAGTGATTGTTTACGAACATATCACTTTTGCAAAAAGTTCTAAAACCACACCTACTCCACTGCTCTTTTGGTTTAGCTGACAACCACTTGTAACACTTTATATTCAACTGGCATAAAATAGTAGACTTAGACAGAGAAATACAAGTGTAAAAATGTATTGTAAAAATAGTGCAGTGTTTTACCTTCTGCATTTGAGCCATGTTTTTTTCAAAGTGATAGTCTGTTGTTGATCTTGCAGTACTCCACATCAATCCTCTAAGTCCAATGCCCTTGTGAAGCTTGCTCATATTATTGTACAAATGCATTGCACAGAATCTATGCTCTGCATTTGGACACAGCTCATCCAATGCATTTACAAGCCCCTGCATAATATGTTAATAAAGAACTTATAGACAGTAAAGCTAAGATAAGAAAAAATGTACTCTTAAACTTATAGGTCCATTTGGACATACCTTTTGTTTGTCAGAGATAAATGTCCAAGATGCATCATTGGACATATTCAAATCCTCTTTCAGCTTACTTATAAACCAATTCCAGTTAACATTATTTTCAGCATCCACTACTGACCAAGCTATAGGATACATGCCGTCATCAGGGTCCATTCCAACTGCTGTCAATAACTGCCCTCCAAATGGGCCTTTTAAGTGACAACCATCCAATCCCACAATGGGCCTGCATCCTGCAATAAACCCTTTTTTAACAGGCCCAAGACATATATATATCCTCTTAAATCTGCACTACTAAAAAGCATTCCAAGCTGAAATTTTGGGTACATCATGTCAACCTGCTCATTAAATTCTGGATAAACCACATAAGCCTCATCATCACTACTAACAAGACCCTTTTCATCTTCACTCCCAGCAATAGTCTCATCATTAAGCTCAATTTCTTGGTCATCCCATTTATCAGTCATGTACTCAGTTTCACCAACATTGTTATTATTCATATCATCATCATCCTCTAGCATTTCTTCTTGGCTGGAGTTCCCATCATTTGAGCTATCAAGATGTCGATCTACATCTTCCTCACTACCTTCATTGTTACCCCCACTTGGCCCCTCTTCATTACCTCCATTTGCCCCCTCTTCATTACCCATATCTGCACCATTATGATCATTATGATCTCTCTCATCATCTACACCATTGCCATCATTTTGCTCACTATCATCAAGAATAGGTCTCCTAGCACTCATCTTCTTTGGAGTAGGTTTTTTACCAACCATCTTCACCCTTTTTTTCTTAATTTCAGGAGTTTTTTCTCTATAAACACTCTCACCATAACTAGAACTATTCTCATAACAGTCCATATCTCCTTCAGACAATACAATTGGTGGACTTGAGGGTCGTGCAGTTTGTGTGCCCCCAATTGGCAATCCCTCAATACCTATAGGTTCTACAAGCACTGCAAAAACTTCTACATACTGAACCTTATCAGATACAAGACCAGTCATCAATAGTATATCCCCATCAGTTTCTAACTTCCCAATCTCCTCCATTCCCTCAGTTGGGGCTTTAAAAAACAACTCAACCCCTACAGACTTATTACCAATAGACTCGGACACCATTGAACCAATTTCAAAGAGTGACATCAAATCAACATTACAGAAATAAAAATAATCTACCTTGTAATCCACAAACTTTGAGTTCATGTTCTCGAAATGACCACCATAATGCAATTTTATAGTAAAAAAGAGGGGTAATCTGCAATAAACAAGAAACATACAAATAATGATTTTTTATTACCATTTCACTCAAAAGGGAGACATAAGGGACCATTCTAAACATAATCAAAAGAAAAGGCCATGTTTTTGGGACCACATGATGAATACAATACAATAAATCGAACTCAATTAGCAAAAAAGAAGTGTTCGACATCAATTACCTTTATAGTCAGGGCACTTAGCATCTCCATATATATGCATCTCCTTCCTCGGTCGCATAAACCACTCCATTGGAACTTCAGTTAGGATTTCTCTCACTTGATTGAATAGCTTTCTTAATTAGGTGGTTTTTATTCAACTGAATTAGGGTTTTAATTCAACTGAAATGGTTAACCCGTGTCTTATATAGATAAATTATACGAATTGACTAATTTACCCCTCTGACTTTTCAAAAAGTAGCAGTTAACGGTGAAAACTTAACGGAAGTTAACGGCAGCCACTTTTATAAAAGGCGGAACCAAACTCTGGCCATTAAAATGCAAATTTGAAAGTTGGGCCACTTTTTTGAAAATGAGTGTAAAGTACGGCCACAACTATGCAATTTACTCAAAAATATATAATGTGTATTAAGAAAATTTCCCACAATTTCATGAATGCATCTAATTAGAAAGATATACCTATAGAGTACAACGGACTTCGGTTTTCTTCAAACGTGCTAAAAATAGCAGGCAAATCTCCCAATTCAGAAAAATTAAATTTGTACATAGGAATTATAAAGTTGTCCGTGATGACAGGTTGCACAATGGTACAATTAGTAAACATGATAGACATGTCTGAATGAACTGGCCTTAAACTTCCGGTAGCAACTTTGACAATAAAGTGAGACACAACATATATATTTCCTTCAACGATTTGATTTCCAATAATGTTCCATATATCGCCTTTAACGAAAGCATGAATTTGATGATTCTGTAAATGGACAATCATAAGCTGAATGGGGATGATAAATAATAAATCATGATATAAAATTAGGCTTACATGTTCATCTAAAAGAATAAGGTTGGATCCTTGAAAAATATCCCCATTATTGGCCCATGAAAGCCACTGCCTGCTCACACGAACTCTAATTGTCCATGTTATCTTTGTTCGATCAAGCAAAGAAATTCTGTCATACATAGCCATTCCTGTGAAACCAACTAAAAACAATTAAAAAATATATTGGAGGAATTTGATTGTATAAAGTTTAACACTTTATAGAAAACGGCCAAGCAACTGATGATCTGATATGTTTCAATGATAATGTCTAGCGTGAATATGGTTTGTGTTTTAGTATAGAGAAATATATTGTATATCATATATAGATATCACATTGATCAGCAACATAATAATAGGATAACAAACAACTTGATATAATGCAAATTTCTAGGAAAAAATATATATCTAAACATGATTATGATTTTATCATTAATGTGAATGATATGATCATGTAAATAGGGTATATAAATTGAGATAATTGTAATTAATTTAATATATTGTATCAGGTCTAAATAATTATAATTGTGATACACTTATCAAAAATAAAATATATGGAGATATTTATCATAAATGTCGTTAAAAAAATTTATATCGGACATAATATCAATGATCATGATATACTAACAGATATTCACGCGTTCACTAAAACAAATTTTGGCGTATCTTGAATAATTATCAGAAGTAATAACGTATTGAATTATGGTGTTATAACATGTTGACGTCTTGAATGATTTTTATATTTACTATATTGACATATTGAATTTTTTATTTATTACAATGTCGAGATTTTATTACTATCTCCTTATATATGTATCTAAATCTTTTACTACTCTCATTTAATATTTTGGTAGTTCTCGAATTATTAGTTACAAATATATATGATTTAATTAGCCATTGTCCTATTATTAATGAGTTTTTGTGCTATAATCAGAAAAAACTTGATATTGTATAATACGACAATATATATATATATATATATATATATATATATATATATATATATATATATATATATATATATATATATATATATATATATATATATAAAAGTTAAAGGTACATACAAAGATTTAAAATATTTGCAGTTACATATATTTGTATATCAAACAAATGTATAAACTTGTTTTTCAATTTGCAGTTACATATATTTTGTCGTGATAAGAAATTTAAAGTTTACAGATTTTAAAATATCTCAACTCATACTGCTATGTTGGAATTATAATTTTAATTTACATTTCTTGAAAGCACATTCAAAAAAATTCGACAATATCATGAATCACGTTATATACCAAGCCTTTGACAAAAAATTCATTTATGACGTTCTCAATAATTTTATCATTATCCTTGGTTCAATTATTGTCACATTAATGAATTTTGGGTGCCTTTTTAAATTAGAGGTCTTTAACTACAATATGAAATTAACTTAAGGAAATTTGATGCTAGATTATAAACTATATTTATTTTTGTGATAAATGCTTTACGAAGCAAATACGAAAATTGTAGCACATATTCGCAAAACCATGACACAGTTAAAATCATAATTTGGAGAACAAACAAAGTCTCAAATCCATAACATATCAAAAAATATAAGCAAGAAAACAGTTCACGATCACTTATTCCCGAAAAGTAATATAATAGCAAACTTTAAAAAGGCAAAACTGGAAGAATCCTTTACGTCCAATCTTCGCAGCCATGTTTCCGTAATCAAGGTTCCTGAAAAGAGAATGATAAATCAATCTTTGTTACATTTTTCATCTGATTATGTAATGTGTTAGTCTCAAATGAAATAAGCATGTTTCATGTAGCTGTACCATCTTAATTTTTTTGGTGACTGATTTGGCGGAGCCTGGAGACTTTAGAAACTCATCACCTTCAAAATTATGCAACAATGATGCTAAGTTAAGCAACTGATACATGATCCTAATAAACTCAGTAATTCATATGTAACAAACTAATAAACTTACATCAGTCGTTAAATTAATAGTGGGAATGTCGGAAATACTTGCAGATTCAGTCAAAGCTGGCTTAGTCATTGCAAAATCATAAAGATCATCAACCTCAAACAGAGTGCTATCCTCAGTAACATTTTCTTTGTTCAAACTGATCTGAACTGAAATTTCTTTCCCAACCAGAGCTTTAATAAGGTTAGGAAGACCGTCCTCCGGAACCTGTCAAATCATGATAATCATCATGTAACTTATTTGTACTAACTTGAAGAAAAAATGAAAAACTCTATACATACATTCTTCAAATCGTCAACCATTTTTGCAGCGCTTGTACCAAGAAGTCTTCTAGCAGCTCGATCCATAAGAACAACATTACATGCATGTAGAATCCTCATCAAGGACCACGATACGGAATCTGATTCACAAAACAATTGTTGTCAAGCATGCACAATTGCCAAAAGTGAAACGTGATTTGATCTTAAAAAAACAGGTAAAAAATGGTACCTTTTAGGAGCAACTGGAATGATTCGAGGACAGTTAGAACATTTAAATCTTGTGTCAATACCTTTAACTTCAGAACGACATTTGTTACAACTGAAAAACCACCAGCTAGTTTCTTCATCCACTTTAAGTATAGTAAAAGTGCAGTATATCTTTTTCTACATCACAACGATACTAAACAAAATTAATAACTGAAATTAATAGCACAATCCCAATATAAAGAGAAAATTTAAAAAATCAAACCTTGAGATGATCATATGTCAATTTCTCATTCAACTCCTTCAGTGAAAATCTCTCAAAGAAGGTTGAGGACAGCTCATAATTTGAGGATTGAATGGATTTCTCAGCCTTTAATACATACTTCTCTTCTTTAAGCCTTTAGATAGATTATAACTGGCTAAGAATACATGAACCAATAGATAAAATAAATGCACATTTTTATTACACTATACTACCTCATCCTCATGTCTGTAACAGTTTCATCATCCAGATTTAGATATACTTTTGAGGAAGGAAATGTACCAATGTGCACAGAATCTGTATATAGGAAATGTTAAAAATAAACAATGACAATAATGTCTTATCATATTTGTCTGGTGGAAAGGAAATGTACTTACTCATGAATGTTTGCAATTTGGTGCTTGTACAAATTGCTATAATTGGTTTCTCAAGTTGTCTCCCATACATTTCCTCTACATATACGGCAAGATCTCCCCAGACAGTAACTTTGTGCTGATTACTAAAATCATTTTTAAAGAAAATACTACAATCAGTTTTAAAAACATGAGTGTTGTTTACAGGAATATATGTCGTAGTACATGATCTAGGTGCTACAAAATATAGTATTTTGTAGCAGATTACAAACCTTGAATCACAGATTCTAAACCTCACAATGTCTTTTTCCCCAAATTTTGTGTCAATCTTTTTGGAAGGTTTATAATCCTCAAGAACTCCAATGACATCTGGTTTTTACATTAAAAACATAACATTGTTTGTTTGAATGATAAATAAACGTACTGGCTTAAAAATGTGTACAATATATTAAGTTGGAGAAGTAATGTACCAATAGCAAATTCTGGATTTTCACGTGGCTGATATTTATTGGCCTCGGCTTGTAGATCTCCGAAATCCAAGAATTCAAATTTATAGAGAGGAATCATGCCATCATCTATAACCTCTTTCACAATAGTATCTTTAGTAAACCTAATGCAGACCTTTGTTTGAACTGGCTTTAAAGTCCCAACAGCATCTTTCACCGAAAATTGTTCAATAACGTATACACCTCCTTCCACTATGGTAGTTGTCAATGCATTCCAAATGTTGTGATAGGCAAATGCATGAACATGATTATTCTACAAAAAGATTGTTATGAAATGTTATAAAGTGTATCAAATACAGGAAAATTAAAGTTTTAAATTTAAAAAAAGAGAGGGATTAGTCATAAGTTTACATCATCATCCAAGATAAGATTGAATCCTTTCAATGATCCAGTTTCTACAGTAACGCTCGCCCACGTCCTGGTAACTCTAACTTTGATTTTCCAATTTGTAGTAGACTGGTCTAGGTTCTCAAGACGATCAAACACAGCAAACTCCATTGAAAATAAGCCTATAAAAACGATGCAAGAACACCAGCACTATCGTTAAAACATTTATATTATAACAAAAAATAGTATATGAACAGAATAAATTCATGGAATGAGAAGTTGAGGCTTTCTTGCTCTAGATGTAATGTTGAAGAGAGTGAAATGAAGTGGACTTTGTATTGTAAACAACTGTGAAAAATTGTTTTTATAGTTGTTTATACCGCCACATTTATTCACCGATATAAAATAATTATGATAATGTTGGTTTGATTTTGATATTGATTGTAACTACTAATTGATTTGTGATTGATTCTATGAGAGTTTTGATAATGATGGACTTATTCCCATGGTGATTGCTTAAGAGTTTTGATAATGATGGACTTATTTTCTATGATTCTGTAAATCATAACATTATATAGTTATTGTTAGTTATCTATGTAATCTTGGTTATCAAATTTGAGAAGTATCAATTATTTCAGTAAGTAAAAAAACAATCATATATTTGTCAATTACTATTACTAATTACTAATAAAGATAATAGATCTTTGATGATTCCTACTATGATTACTAATAAAATTAATTGATCTTTGAGTCATACAATAAAGATAATTGTTCCTTGAGTAATACAATAAAGATAATTGATCTTTGAGTCATACAATAAAGATAATTGATCTTTGAGTCATAAAACTAAACAATGCATCAATCATCTACACTTGGAAGATTGTAAAAAACTTCCTCAAATACAACATTTGACGTAATATTTGTGGTAATACCAGAATCACTGTCAATCAGAATGTGAAGACCTTCGGGCCTTGTAACTCGCGAGATGGCAACATATATGTGACCATGAGAAAATGCAGCTCTAGGAAGATATAAACCTGCCGTATCAAGACTCTGTCCTTGGCTCTTGTTAATCGTCATTGCATAACAAATTTGGACTGGAAATTGAATTCTTTTTAATTCAAAAGGCCAGATAGTATCAGTTGGCACCATCTCGATTCTTGGAATTAAATGTTTAGTTTCGACATGTGACACGCAAAGAATTTCACATTCAATACTGTTTTTCTTACATGCAGTAACAATCATCCTCGTCCCATTGCATAATCCCGTTATTTGGTTCAAGTTCCTCATAAGCATAACGACGACTCCAACTTTGACCTTTAACTCATGCTTGGGAATGCACGACATATTTATTGAGTTGAGGTATTCTACTGGAAATGCAGTACTGAAATCATTATCTTCATCACCATCATCATCAATGGAATCCTGACTAAGAAATGTGTGTAGAGTTCCAGGGATCTTGTCAAGTATTTGGTTGTTAATGTCATCGACCACAATATTTATTGGTGTCAGTATAGCTCTTGATCTCAGATAAGAATGTGAAGACGTGTGGGAAAGAAAATCTGGATAAGTGATCTCAAAAAGAGTCCTGATAGGATCTTCAGAGGAATGTACAACATACTGGTCTAGTATCTTTATCAACATGTCACCAATGTCTGAAGAAGTACGAATGTACTCCACCTTGCCATCTCCAACAGAAAGCTGCCATTTACTAAAATCAGCAATGATCTTATTATTGTGCTTCTGTATTACCTGAATGTAGCCGCATATTCTGTTTCAGTAAAAAAACTTGACAAAAGTCCCATAGCTTAGATCTATTCAGAGTAGCAGATACGATTTCAGCCCTTGTTGCCTTTGGAATGACAGGCAAAATTTGTCTAAAATCTCCACCAAAAACAACTGTTATACCACCAAATGGCTTCTTTGATCTTTTTTTGTCAACAGCAGACATTATATCCCTCAAAGATCGATCTACACATTTAAAAGCATGACGGTGTTGCGTAGGAGCTTCATCCCAGATAATAAGATTAGTTTGTTGAATTAGTTCTGCAATATCAGTTCCATGTCTAATCCCTGCGGTACAATATTGGTCAAGTTTCAGAGGGATATGAAAGCGCGAATGAGCAGTTCTTTCACCAGGCAACAAAACAGCTGCTATACCACATGGGGCAACATGAAGTATAATTTTACCCTCTGATCGTAGACGACAACATAATGTTTGCCACAAAAAAGTCTTCCCACAGCCTCCACTACCGTAAACAAATGTTATATAACGCTATTTAAAAATGTACTACTTGATACGTATGTCTTCAAAATTTGTCAAAAGTACCTGAGTGATTAATTTAAAAAAGACTACTTTGGAATGGAGTCATAGGTGTTATAGTAGAAGAATTTGAGATATTTGAACCTGCTAAAATATTGAGAAATATTATATAATCAATTTTTGTAATAATTTACAAAATTATAGGCGCAACCATGACGCAAAAACAGAGTTTCTGGTAAAAATCATTACCGGGAGATGTGGTATTTTTGGTAATGGTTGATCTGATATCTCCATTATAATGTTGCTGATCAATATTACTTTTGACACAAAGAATAGAGCTCTGGCCTGGCGAGCAATGGCTTGGCGATTTGTCTGATGATGTAAATCTCAACAACGAATTATGATCAATTGTTGCCAAAGGAGGTCTACACTTGGCAGCATTTCGTAATAGTACACCAGACATCATCTTATCAACATTTTTGCCACGTAGTCGACTTTTGCTCACTGCATTCACATAATAGTATGAAGAATTAGATAGGATAACCTTAATATTCAATCATCATAAAATATGCATAAATACCATTTTTTGGAATCGCTTTAGTGCTTTGACTGTCCAAGGGTGAAGAAGCATGAACTTTGCTGACTACATTCAAATAATAGTATGAAAACATCATATAGGAAAAGCTTAATATTAAATCATAAGATAAAAGAAACAAATACCATTTTTCTGAGTACTTTCAAAACTTTGTCTGTCTGATGGTGAAGAAACAGGAATTTGAAGTATACTTTGTGGCAGTTGTCTTAATCTCGTCCTATTTTCTGGTAAATTAGGACTACAATTCTCTTTATTATTTAAAGAAGTAGAATGAATTTGTTGCTGTAAGCCACGTCCACAGTCGACTAATAATTGAAAACAGCAAATCAAAGATTGTTAACATCAATACATATCATGGGAAAATATGAAACTTTGGCAAATAAGAAAAAAACAAATGACAAAGATATACCATGGGAAGTGTTTGTGGCATAAACTACTGGTTCAGAAATTGGTTTTAATGTATGATCGGTAACCTTACTTGACAATAGTTTATCCACATTCTTTCCACGAACACGACGTTTTGTACCTATATTCAAAGGAACACATAGACGTCAAACAGTTACTGAAGATTTCAGTCATGCCTTTCAAATTCAGAAATACCTTGATTTTCATCATTATTAATGGTTCCCAAGATTGTTTCGAAATTTTGACCACGCACATGACGTTTTTTACCTGGATGATTACAAAGATAAACAGCAACATATAACAATCATTATTATATAATAATAACTTAACACAAAGAAGCACCTGATGAAGAATTTGTTAGAGAATCCATCGAACAATTATATATTAAGATTTTGCAGAAGATTGTGATGAAACGCTATGAAACGCTTAATCCATTTGGTTCTGGACATGAGAAACTCGTTAGGGTTTCAGTAACGACTGCTAAAAATCAAGGATGAATAAACCGATTGAGAAAATTATGGAAATTTTGATTGAGATATAATCTCCGTAACTGATTTTTTTGAAATTCAAATAGATTATGGAAAGATATAATAACAAATGGGTAAAATATTGGGTGGGTAAATGGATTATCCGTGGATACTTACCAAAATAGCATGATTTTAGTACAAAAGATGGGTCATGGGTAAATTTTTTTACCCATTGGTTAAATTCCTCATTACACTTTAACTTTGGTGTATTCATTTGAGAATCTGTTGGATTTTAATGGATTCTCAAAATCAGTAGGCATTCATTTAGGATTTTAAACAATCTTTTAAAATCTGAAGGTATTCAATTCGGATTTCAAATAATCTTTCTAAATCTGTGGGTATTCAATTGAGATTTTAAAAAATCTTCTAAAATTTGTAGGTATTCAATCCAGATTTTAAACAATCAATCAAAATCTCAAGGTATTCAACTTTCCACTGATTTGCTAAAGTCATGGATTTTGAAATATTTGTGGGAGATTTTATACGTAAAATTATCAACGTCAAATTTGTAGTTACTAGGCAATATTTTGATGGATTTGTGAATTATAACATTTGTAATAAAAAAAATCAAAATAATTAAAGTAAAAGATATGTAAAGATACATTATGCAAGTATTTATACCTACGTACATTTTTTTTATCTTTCACTGCTTCTGCTTCTTCTTGGCTGGTCTCTGAAGGTACAAGCTTTTTTTTTTTTTTTTTATCATATCCATTCTTTTTTTTTGCATCAATTGTGATAAAGTTATATGAGCATGTGTATATTTTTGTTATATAATACATATCTATACAACATGTTTTTTGTTACATATGATATTGTCGATTTTATGAATCATTATGATATGTAAACATTTTTTAAATGATTAGCACTATAATGGCCGATTCACAAAATGCAAAAAAAAAAAAAAAAAAAAAAAAAAGTGGTTATGATCAATGGTCAAAAGCCGAGAGTGATGGATTGTTAGAACTTATGGTTGATGCTGCAAATCGAGGATGGCGTGATAATAGTGGTGTCCTTCCGAAACAAATAGTGATCGATCGAATGACATGAATGACGAGGACTAGATGAATAAGCATATTTTTTTAATTTTGTTCTCGAATCTTTAGTTTTTTTTTTTGAAATACTATCCTTCAATATTTTAAAATTTTCGGACTATATTCATTTTGAACTATTTATTTATATATAGTTATCTTTAATTGATATATCGATATTATAAAATTAAAAAAAATTAAAGAAATCAATCTTGTAGAATCTGTGGGATTTTGTAATTCTACAAAAATTCATCAAAATCAATCAATCAAAATCCTTCAAAATCTGTAGAGAATTAAAATAATCTGTGTATAGATTTTAAACAATCCATGGATTTACACATTCCATTAAAATCCATGGATTATTAACAATCCAACAGATTCTCAAATGAATACACCCTCTTAAGAGTATATAGATAGAATTCACAATTTAAAGTATATAGATAGAATTCACAATTCAATGAAATGTTGCGACGCAGTTTATCATAATTTAAAAAAAAAAGTTGGAAATCTGTTGTTTATCAGGGAAAAAAGAATAAAACTTCTTATTTTGTTAACATAATCCAAGCTGTGTCTAATCTTTGCCAAGAGGCATGAATTAATATTAACCATGCAAGTATGTAACGTTAAAAACCTGAAATATCAATTCTAAGATCTAATTGCATTGTCAATTATAAGACTTTCTTGCACGATCGCTGCATGCTATAGAAGAAAACTTAATTGTTTAGTATGTGTACAGAAAATGTGAAATTGACAATCTTGTACACACATGTTCAATTAAACAATTATAAGTTAGTTAGAGCTCTTACCAACATTTTTTAAGTTTGATACACTATGATTTTATTCTTTGCATGTCTCTAAAAAATTGCATTGACTAAAATGAGTTTTTAAACATTATCTTAAAATGGGCAGGCAGTTATAATGTATAGAAGCTTCCCTTTTCTTCTGAAGTAATGTTTGGGAATAAAAAAATTATCCAAAAATATTTTCTAAATGACATGGTAAGTGACTTGGTAAAATTAAAAGTTTTAATTTGGGGATTTATATAAATACATGCAGGATTTATTATAATAATTATTTAATCAACCTATAATAAGAAGATACACATCATTTTGGACATTTTTGTGAAATTTTGTATGATTTCCTGACATTTTTCTCTTGATTAAGGAGGAGGATCTTCTGTTAAGTTCAATGGCTTTAATTTTCAATTTTTTTAATGTTAGTTATGGCATGCATGGGCTGGATGGAATAAGCCTGATATGGCACAGAATCGGTTTGAGATTGTTGTGGAATGGTTGACAATGAACCAGGGTTTGACACGTTTGTTTACAACTTAAATTTTACTGTTTCAAAAACTTATAAATCCGCATTATTACTATCTGATCCGATATCAATTAGGATATTTACAAGTCCGTATAAATTTCAAAACTTTGTTTATAAGAAGATTGATTCCAGAGTATTATGTACAAAGTCGGTTACTGAGGCCATGTCGCTTATGCTCTCGAATAGAGATATTGTAAAAGGAAAATGTTAGGTAACTCAAATTGGTTCCCAAAAAATTTTCCAAAAGCAAAGTATACCAATTTAACTGGTTATAATAATAATGGACCCCCCCTGCATTCACACTAATCACCCAATGAAAAATTTTCACTTTGACATATCATTTGAGAATAATTTTTGGGTACCAATCTGGGGTACCTAGCATTACTCATTGTAAAAAAATGAAATTTTAAATGATACATTTTTGGTTCTACATTAAAGAACAAAAGATAAAATTTATGATATATAGGGACAAAAAACAAATTAGGACATAAATATATGAAAGATTTGTGATAATTTTGATAGCAAAATTATTGGAAGATTTTTTTTTTCAAAGAACAAATTACATATATTTAATTTATATAATTGTTGGAACACAAAATTTAAATTATTTGGGACTTGCAATTTCTTAGGATCGGTCCTGATTATGTAGACTAGCATGTGATCATAAAAATAAAAACTGCACATGTACACACCAATATTCAGTTACCACATGAGCCATGAGATCAAAAAAATTGATTTACTAATAACGTTGGTTGGTACAATCTTGTACACCTGGTTTTGCATTCTGAATAAGTTTTTATAATCTACTACGAGCATGTTGTTAAATATCTTAACTCGAACAGAGTATTGCGTACCAATGTATCTTGTCAATATAAGTCTTCTCCTCATCTCCTGACTTCATGAACCATGATAGTAAATGATAGTAAAGCCGAAATGAACTTTATAGGTGTTCAAAAATTAATCAAATATTGTGAATTAATTAAAATAATTAATTGAATATTCAATTTATTAATCAGTGCGATAATCCATGGAACAAGAATTAATCGATTATTAATCCCAATTAATCACCATTTTTTAGAATAATGCTTGGAAGTATCAAAATTTTTTTGATGTACAAAACAGGTGAATAATTAAAAGAAATACATAGAATTTGTTTTCAAATTGAAAATGAACAAAATTAAGGTTTATATAATTGGACAAAAGATGTGGAATAATTACAAATTTTATTTGTCAAAATACGTAATCAATCAAATTTGCATGCAGTTATTACATTCTTATTGAAAAATATGTTGTACATAATGTATTATGTATGTACTATCAGCAAAGAACCATGTAACCATTTTAAACCAAAACAATGTTGCGCCAGGTGTGATTCTGTACTCTTGAATCATACCTTCTTCGTCTGATACAAAATTTATAGAAATGACAGACAATCATTATCTTTTCCAAGTCTTAAGGAAATGTTGCTTTATTTTATATCAATTATTCCTTTAATTTTATTCCTTTTGAGCTGTACTTTTTGTCCCATTAACATTATGTATTCAATTCACACAAATTTTTTTAAATAATGTTAGGTAGCCCAAATTGAATCCTAAATTTTTTCCCAAATTACACGTGTCACTATCTAATTGGTTATAACTATAATGAACCCGCCAAGGTCATATCAATCTCACCAATTAAAATCTTCCAGCCAACTCATCCATGCCACATCATTTACGAGCATTTTTTGGGTACCAATTTGGGGTACCTAGCATTACTCTTTTTTTAATAAAAAAGTACCCTTTATTTTATTTTTCTTATCAATAATTGTTCATAAATTGCCGCAAAAAGAATATGCTTCATTTTTCACGAGTATAAATACATGCATACTTGTTTTTCTTCTCAGTTCTAACAAGCTTTGCATTCAAAGACACAAAAATACTTTAGACAATCATAACAAGAACAAAAATGGAATCCTTTGAATCCATTTTCGAATCAGAATGGAGTTCTTTAAATGCCAAGTACTCGACTGAGAAATCCGATTTCATGGCGCAATTACTCGATTACTGTTCTATTCCAAATGACTTGCATTTTGGATCAAACCTCACAATTCCCTCTAGCAACACTAATGTTGATCATGTTTCACTATGTAGCCATTTTTTACAGCCAACTTCAGAGCATGACAGCTACTATGCAGGTGATTTTAATCACATTTTGGCAACAAACGATGATTTCGTTTCCTGCCATGAGGAAGCTAAAGATGAAAACAACTCACTGGTTCAGGTCTTGTCTAATGCTGATATACATGAAAATGTGATTATGGATTTTGAACAAGAAGATCAGGTGCCAGACCCTGAATTGCACAAGGAAGTTGTATATAGAAATCCAGTGCAAAAATCTAAGAAAAGATCTACTAACTCAGTAGATGTAAGTGTTGATAGTAGGAAGTTATATTTTTTTCCTCCCTACCTTCCTAATTTTCTCAGTGTTTTCTGTAGTTTTCTAATTTGACTTGTCTGAAATGTAGGTTCAGAAGACCAAGAGGAATGTGAAGACAAAGAAGAATCACAAGCTTACAACGACAAGCTGCACAAATAACAAGCAGCAAAATGCTGAACTTGAAAAACAAAGTTCAAGCGGCTGCAGCTGCAGCTCAGAAAATGACTCCATTGCTAGGCATGAACTAAACGGAATCACTTCAAATTCTTCAGAATCAAAAGAAGCTACAACTGTCAATTCAAGTGGTCAACTGCGAGCTGTTAGGGGATCAGCAACTGATCCACAGAGCCTTTATGCAAGGGTAAGTACCTTGACAATCAGTTACATTTGTGGCGCTTTTTTCATTTCCCCAGCATTTAGTACTTTTGCATAGCTTTATGCAAATAAGCCGTGTCCATATTTCTGTACTGATATTAATATACATTTGCAGAAACGAAGAGAGCGAATAAATGAGAGACTAAGGACGTTGCAGAACCTTGTGCCTAATGGAACTAAGGTTGATATTAGTACAATGCTTGAAGATGCTGTTGAGTATGTGAAGTTCTTGCAACTCCAAATCAAAGTAAGTTAAAAAAACACTATACACAGTCCAGTTATACTGAACACTACAGAAGATATCTCTAGAAATGATCATCGAACTCATATTATATCTGTTTGTGTTTGCAGCTCTTGAGCTCTGATGATAAGTGGATGTATGCACCCATTGCCTACAATGGAACTGATGTCCGAACTTGATACAAACATCTACCTGGATTATATGGATGACTTTTTTCAGAGGAGTGTTCATTCTTGTCAATAGTTCCACAAACATAGGCATTTACCCTGCTAAACTGGCAGAGCATCTTAATCAGGAGTTTTTTTTTTTTTTGACAAACTTAATCAGGAGTTAATTATCAAAAAGAGAAGAAATGACTCCAACGAAGATTTTGTGTGTGTGTGTGTGACTTGAGCACATCTTGTAAAGTACAACTAGTAACCAAGAATGATTTCAGTTTCGTGAAGCTATTATTGTTATCGTAGGTGCCTCTGACGATAGCATAGTACAACTAGTAAATAAGAATCATTTTAGTTTCGTGAGGCTAATATTGTTATCGTAGGTGCCTCTAACGATAGCATAAACCTGACATTGCACCTAAACTCTGTAAGTTCTGTTGCCAGACTTGTGTGCAATATTAGATTTGTTGTCATAAATGTATCCAGTAGTGCAGTTACATAAATTAAAAGGAACCTTGTTGATTTGCACTCATATATCCGCTCATCTATAGTCATTCATCTGAAACTCGACTGTGCAGCTGTGCTTAATCGTCAACAAATATTAATCAGTATAAAACCCAGTCAGGCTGACCTTATATTTTTGTATTAGCGAAAAACAAAAAAGTTTCAAAACAATGAGCAAAAAAAAAAAAAAAATGTCCAACTACCCCCAGCAAAATACTGAATTCAATCAGGCTGTTACGTAACATGAATGCAGCAAAATAAGAGCATTTAGCTAGCTAAAGCCAAGTGAAGCCACTTATTAGGGTTCAACTCTTCTCAATCTTCAACAAGTTGATATTGGTATAAAACCTAGTAAGGCTGCCCAAAGTAAAAGGTCAGCTCGCCTCAGTTCTGCTAAGTTCCATCTCAAAATATTTACTGGATTAATTTAGCTATAAAGGATTGTCCAAAATCGGGAAAGAAAAAAAAATTGATAACAGCGAAAGTATTCCATGATTTCGTTAATAAATTATTATTATGAAATGCCATATACTGATACAATTTAGCTCACTCAAAGCAAGAAACTCAGCCTACCCTAGAATCAACAAAAATAAGAAAACTAACAGCTGTGTTAAAAGTACATCCAAAAGAGTATGAATATTACACCAGAAATTATACAATGGTTTTTAAATCTACCGTTACTTGACTCAATAATTACTAATTCTACACAGATTTTGGGACAATTTCTTCTATGCATCTTTCTTTTTTATTGTCCAAAATACACTAAAAAGGTGAAAGAGACCTTTATATCCCTATCTGAATATAAATAGCTTGTGTACTCCCTGCTTCGGACAAAGTTCTGCTTCAAAGTTCTGATCTGATGAATAAAATGATCAGACTTCCTCTTGGTCTATGATTTCTTCAAGCTCGGTCATCGCTGACATGATTTGGAATTTCACCTTGGCTGTCTAGCGGCATGTATTGCGCCATTATGGCTCTGATCTCTGAGTCCATGTATGACTGGAAACACATATTCCAACGAGTTTTTTGAGTTTAAATTAAAATTAAGATTTAAAGTAGTTTTTTGAGTGTCAAAGCTGGTATGTAAGCTTAATTATGTATGACTGGAAACACATATTCCAACAAGTTTTTTGAGTTTAAATTAAAATTAAGATTTAAAGTAGTTTTTTGAGTTTCAAAGCTGGTATATGAGCTTAATTATGTCTTATCGCTTAATAGTAGTACAAAATAACTTATCAAAACTATCAGCAAAAACACCAAACATACCCTCAATCTATATTTGTACACCATATATGCTCCACCAGCAGCCATAGCCAAACCTATCAGAATGACCCAAACAGCAGTCCATGCAGATTTTCCTTCAGTTGCAGTCGTACCTGCAGATCATTGGAATAAAATCAAAAAGGAGACTCTTGCCTCAGATAACACGAAGAAATTGCTTTGCAAAATAAGGGTTCTTGAAGGAGTTGACTGTTACATTAGCTAACAGATAACTTACTTATGCAGGTGTCATGCTCCCTGATGTAAAGATTGTCCCCAGAACATGTGCATTCATAGCTACCCCACGTATTCTTGCAGCTGCATTCAGGGCACTGACACGCTTTCTTGTCTTTGCATTCATCAACATCTAAATGGTGAGCAGATCAACATTTAGCAGATTCCAAAGAAGATCTTAAAAGTAACAGTAAACATGAGCCTATGTTGTATCAAGGCGCGTTTTGACAATCATAAAGCTAAAGTTCACAACCCTAATCAACTCTAAAGATGGTTTACTACAAGAAAGTAAATAAGTGATACATGCCTCACGGCCATCAGATTATGATATAACAGGCTAATATGGAACTTGCAACAAAATTACCATCTACTTAAAATATCCTGTTGTTCACAGTAATCTAATCATCTTTGTGCTAATGCAAATTAAATGGGTTTTGTTTTAAGGAATCCAGCGCAAGTACAAAGATTAAATGGGCCAATTACTAGTGCTTAAGTTACACAAGGCCTTTTTCTTATATCAATAACCAATGACAAATCACCATTGTTTCTCCCAGTGGGAAAAACCAAGTTTATGATTCTCTTACCTACACAACTTTTAACACCATCGCCTTTAAATCCTGGAGGACACACACATTTGCTATCCCCTTTATCCTGTCCCATTAGAACCATAATATGACATTAAATTAATTTCAAAAATGAGGACCTTGAAACGTAGTCAAAATATTTGTCACCAACCGAACAAGCAGAGAAGGCATGTCCATCCCGGGTTTCATGCCAACATCCTCCATTATTAACCTTACAGCGACCAGGCCCACTTGCTGCAAATGAAAATATGAGATGTATCAAAGTTCCACAACATTCAAAAAACATATTCTAGTTTACAATTTTATCCCTAAAACAAGATAAAAAGCTAACTGAAAACCCAAGAAAGCACATGATTTGCCTATTAGATCTGCTCAGTGGATATGAAAGGTGGAACAAAGAACTAAGATTATTTTGATATGTACATATGAAATTTCAGAATGAAATGCTTCAAGACTTCAAGAGATGGATAAATTATCAATTATCAAGATATCCCAATCCTGGATCATTGGCATCTGCTATAAGACAGCGTCCTAAATTGTGAATTATATGAAAGAACATAAGTGATTTATGGGTTTTTGAACAGTAAAGGAAATGACACTATTAGAATTAGAACTCCGTCATTTTGGACACTTATATTTGAAACTTCATAATAAACGATAGCAATACCAAACTCATTTATATTCAACCAGATAATTGCAAAGGAAAGAATAATTAATCTTTGATAGATTGGCTATAGTTAAAAACAGAAAATTTATCTACTAATACTATTTGGCATGTTTGCTTATTTTACGTCAAGTATATGCAATGACAAGGAGACCAAAATAGGAAAATCAAGCACCAAAGGGCACGATCAGTATAGATAGATTCTATTTATGACACTGCCTTTAAACTAAGTTACACTAATAATAATATACAGCTTCGAATATTATCTCCAAAAATTACTTTATTTCATTTCCTTTAACCCATCACCAATTGAGCACAATAGCAGGAATCTAATAAAATCAATCTTTTCTTGTACAGATAGATGTATACATAGATCTAGAATTACCGAAAACACGAACCAAACCCAACCCTATGAAGGATGATGATGTTACTGTTGCATATGTAAAAAGTTAATTGGGATGGCAGTGCCAGCCACTGAAATTCTACAGTTGCACTATGACCTAACGAGCAAAATTAAATTTAAAAACCTATCATTTTACCTATTAATTTTTTTAACTTTTAACTATAAGTTTCTCATAAACTAATCTTAGTAATCAAGATTGAATCATAGACACACTGCTTACATTTGATAAGTGACTAACAGTTTTGTGCATTATGGTCACCTAGAAATAACATAACTACTTCCTTGAAGATTGTTTAAATTTCTTGATAAAAACATTTGTGTACTTTACCTTCACAAGAGCTATAACCATCACCCTTAAACTGCACGCCGTCAACTACAGGGCACTCGCATACTCTCCCACGAAATGTATCCTAGGTCCGTGAATATGTTAGATAATGAAAACATCAACAGCACTTTCACAATTATAAATAGGTACCTTGCAGGCAGTGATGTTGCTGGATTCATCTTGCCAGCAGCCGCCATTTTTGTCCATGCATTCATTTGTCTCAACATCTGAGTAAAGATTTACCCACTCAAAATCATTAAAGGTCATATATCCAAGAATGTTTCATGCTAAAATCTAGTTACAAAAACAAAGCAAAAAATAGAACCCACCACCACTCAAACACACAGCTGGTTCAGTTGTTTCCTCAAAACCAGAACATAAGGCCTTAAGAACAGCCCCTTTGGCCAACTTTCCTGCAAGAACACAATAATATCGGAGAGTACAATTGCTGAAATGATTGAAAGGAAATACAGAATCACACAACTGACCTCTATACTGTCGATTATTGACGACAAGGGTTGGTAATATGGTTACATCACCTCTTGTCCCTTTCCCAACCTACATGGCATATCATTGTCTATTAGCTATATATTTTGGTTAAGGTTTACTGGTCCAACTTATAATAACCACATAATTTATTTAATACAACTGATAAGTCAGAGACATACTTGAGCATCTTGCTCTTCTTTCAGAACAGGGTTGTCAGAATCAGCATTTGGATCCCCCATACACTTCTCAATCTTTTTGGAATCAAGCCCTGTGAAGGAAAAATATTAATACGCCATCAAAAGATACTGGTATCCTTACCATAAAGCAGAAAATGCATCACCTAATGATTTGATAACACTGTCAGCACATTCCTTGTTGTACTTTTTCTCCTTCATGGGACATCTAATTTGGAAATCCGTAACGTAGTCCCACCAGACCCAAGGTTTTTGGGTTTCATTTGCCACTTTGAACACACATAACTGTCTTAAATTTTCAATAACCACGTCTTTTCCATCATAACCTGAACTGAAATCCTGTTCAGGATCAGGAGCACAATATCTACCGTGATTAATGCACTGGGATTTGCACTGCTTGCTTATCGTGAATGCCATTGGACAATACCATGTTATGTAATGAGGAGTGAACTGAGTATAGCCACCTCTTTCAAGCAACTGGGCCGCACCCTTGAAATCTTTTACAAAGTCCATCAGCATATCACATTTAATGCCACATTCGTCGTTACTGTTCGTCCAAAGCTCGTACTCCACACGGTCATCCGGGTGAGGAACAGATTCTCTCCAATCAAGATTCACGTTGACCATATCCCCATTACTAATCACTTTCTTCAATTTTTCACCAAATGATTTGTCAAGTAGTGCAGAAGGTATTGTAATGTTCTGAATATACTTTGCAGCTTTAACATCCTCTTCAGGTGTGTCCATGGTTATTAATGGTTCCTCAATGTCGTCCGCTACAAGAACAGCAGAAGCACCGGCATTTTGGACATTCCACACTTTCAGAGCAAAAAAGCAATCTGCAAACAAATGAATACTATCATAATCTAATCTAATACTACAAAATTTAAAGATCACTAAAGTTTGTAAACTTTTCCACACTTTAGGAAAGAGCTAATATTAAGAATTTTGGAGAGTATTTGCAGAAGGTATTCATAGAATGCCCTTGAATAAGAATAGCAAGATTCATGATCAAATGTCTGACAACCAATTAAATGCATGTGATGACTTAAATATAAATAATAACATTAATAATTTTAACCAAAGATGATGAAGCTATTAAACAATTCTGAGACATTTGGTTTAGATAGTAATAAGTAATAACTGAAGATGAAGAAGTTAATAAATGAACATGACAGATGAATTAGAGCTCTACGTGTCCTTGTAGTACAAACTTTTGCTTTGTAGTTAATACCAAATGAAATATGTACTCGACAATATTTTTCCTATTTATCATCAAAGAAATTTAATTGACACTTTTGGTTCTAAACCTGTTTCAGAATATTTTCTGTTAGTCACTGTGTAAATGTTTGTGCCTGCTTCCTAAGGATAGTAAATAAAGGTGCAGTACTATAAGTTCATTTTCTGAAAACTACAACAACAAACCATCCAATTAGTCAAGACTCCGATGTTCAGGCTTACAATGAATTACAGAATACTAAACCTGAGATGCTAGTTTCGATCATATTTCTTACTTTTAAACATCGACATATTCCAGAATACAGATACTACATATATATAACAGTTCAAGCAAAACCAAATAATTGCAGGAAAAATCACAAATATTTTATAACTTAACCCAAACAACAAAACCATTGAAGCAATAAACGTACTACAAACAAATGAAACAATTCAACCATGACTAATCAACAGTAAGATCTTAAAGTAGCAAACATAGACACAATAGCAATGGCGCTCCAAAACCACAAAATCACCTCACAAACCAAAAATTGAGCTGATCTTACCCAAAAATCAAAAGGGTACCCCCCGAAATTGACCAATTAAACAAATATTAGAAGGGTACCACCTAGGATGGACAAAGTAACCAATAATCAAAGAGGGTACCTTCTAAAATGGACAAACACTTAAGACTCAAACCAAACAAGATAATTAACAAAACTACCAACTTTAATTTCTTCCAAAAACAAACGACTAAACCAAACTCATACACAATTCAAACCAAAAAAAATTAACAAACTTTTAATCAAGATTAGAAAAAAGTACCTTATAAATTGACAATCACCTTGAAACTCAAACCAAACAACATAATTTACAAAGCTACTAACTTCAATTTCTTCAAAAAAAAACAAACCACCAAACCAACCTCACACACAATCCAAACCATCAAAATTAACAAACTCTTAATCAAGATTAGAAAAGGGTACCTCCTAAACTTGACAAACACCTTAAAACTCAAACCAAACAAGATAATTTACAAAGCTACCAACTTCAATTACTTCAAAAAACAAACTCACCAAACCAACCTCACAAACAATCCAATCTATCAAAATTAACAGACTTTAATCAAGAATCGAAAAAGGGTAATCGAAAAAATTACCTCCACGATCAACCAACACAAAAGTAGGCAAAGACCCAGGCTTGGACTTGAAAGAAATCCCAAAATCATCAAAACTCTTACACCCTTTTTTATTATCTTTAGGATAAACAACAGTACCAGCCATACTTCCACCATATTGAGGAATCCCAAAGTTACCAATTGCACTATCATGAGTCCCTTTCAAACTATCTGGAGATGTAACTCTAAAGCTATTTTTCTCCACTACAAACTTACCCATCACTGATTCATATAAATTAACCACCATAAACCCTAAAAACACTAATTCTTTGAGACCCATCTGAGCAAAATAGATACAAAATAGATACAAAGATGGGTTTTTTATGCAAATCTTGGGAGTAGTTGATTTGGGTTTGTTGTGTGAAATAGAAAAACAACAATATTATGATTGTGTGTGTGTGGGTTGAAACTTGAAAGTGACTGTGAATCTGAGATTTATTTACTTAAACCTTTAAAAATAGGGCAATCAATTTGTTGGGTATTAAGATAAGCTAAGTATTTAACCCTCGTTTTATAAAGTAGAGATTTATGGATAGATTTGTGTACATTTAATCATTTAATACTACTTGCAGACATAAGAGTAGTTGACTTGCTTTGTCATTTTGTTTCAACTTTCTAGTTTCTACACATTTAGCTAACATATTTTTTTTCCTTTAAATTTAAACACATTTTTACACTAAGTATTTAATTTGTATATTATATTCAAAGTGTATCATATTTTTCTTAAAGATAGAACTAATGATTATTACTAATACAAATATTTATGGAATAAGAAAATATAATTATAATAAAAATTAACATTTTTTTCTTAAATTAGACGACCAATCTCCTTCCAAATAATCGATTTTTGAATGATTATGTTTGTTACGTTATAATTGACTAAAATACAGAAGAAGGAGAGTTTACATTCGATCGTGTTCTTCTCAACAAATAAAATCCATTCCAATATAAGCTAATATTAGTTTCCTTCCATATTCTAAATTTAAATTTCTTATAATTTATAAATATAAGAAAATTTATGTGAAATATATAGGATATGTATTTATTTTATTATAAAATTGTTTGAACAACAAGTAGTTACAATATAATTATGAAGAACATAAAGAGCTAGTATCTAATACTACATACTTATAATTGTATAAAAAAAACCAGTTTTTCTCAAATGATGACAATCACGTAATATGTATGATGAGTAGTACTTTATGCAGAATCACCGTGTGGAGAATCGTGGAGAACCCTATGATTTTGTAATAGAACCAATATTTTTCAATTTTTTTTTGATTCTGTAACAGAATCAAATTTTTTTCCCAAAAGAAAAAAAAATCGAAACTGCCACGTCACCTGTGCTGACGTGGTAGTGCCACATCAGTAATGATGATGTCATCGATGACATGACACTGCCACGTCGGCAGTGATAACATGGTAGCTGACGCGTCATTGCCACGTCAGCAGATATGCCACGTCAGCTTTGTCCAGATTTTTTTTTTTGTAGAACCAATTTTTTTTATAGAACCAAAAAAATAAAAATTTGGTTCTGTAGAATCAGAAATTAGTATAGAATAAATGATTTTCCACGGTTCTCCACGTAAGATGCTTCTCCATAGAACAATGGCCTATGTATGATAAATAAAATTGCCTGATCTTATAAAAAAAAATTAAAATTGCATGAAAATGCACAATATAAGTTCGTTCTATCAGAGAATTTATATGGTTGAAACAATACAATTTGTTTAATAGTTAAAAACGTTACTTTCAAGAGTTCGTGCAATCATGTAAATGTTCTATAAATAATTTTTAAGTTTAAAGTAATGCTTTTACAATTAAATTTAATCAAACTATAATAATAAAAATGATAATCAAATAATTTTTATAACAATACAAATGTAACATACACAAAGTAAAAAAAAAAAAATAAAAAAAAAATTAAACAGCTTTAGATACAATGTAATTAGCCAAGTTACAACAACACACTTTCTAAAAGAAACTTGGAAGTAGTTCTCTCAATGGATCGGAGTCCAATCTGTGATCTATAACTATATATGGATTTATATAAATAAATTCGATTTGATAAAAATCCAAACCGATAAGAGTTCGATCCATATAATACGGATACAGATTTTACATGATTTTATCTGTTACTGTTGTGGAATTAAAAGTAAGTTACGAATTGTAATTAATGCTAGGGTTCGTGAGCTTCGTGCTTTAATGGTTGTTTCCGTGTTACGAGACTGATCGGTCCTCACAAAGTGCTTATGTATCTCGTTATTGAGAATCAAGCCAGGACGTAGCTCTAGGTGATGGTGCCCTCGAGGCTATGGCGGCGAGAGCTCACCTACGACGCAGTGGCTTGTATGTCCTTATTCGAGGATTAAGCCAAAACGTGGTGGGTAACGTATGGAGCTGTGTCCAAAACGTGGTGCTGAGATGAAGGGTTAGACCCTTTATATAGGCTGAGAAGCCCTAGAATTATGGTAGGAGTCAAAGACTTGGTGGACAAGTCTTCCTTGAGGAAGGTTCTAGATCTCTTCCTTATAGGAATCAGTTTCCATGTTGAAATATGTATCTTGGAGGCTAAGTCAGGCAAGAGTAATATCCTTGTTTGACTCTTATTTGCTGAGCTGTTTATTACCCTTAATATTAATTATGAAATTAATATTATAAATAGGGTTTGGGCCCATCTAGTGGGCCCCACGTTTGGACCATTCCGGGTCTAATTAATGCCACATTAAATGTGTCTTTAGGGCTTACTTTTAGCCCATATCATTTGCCCCCCAACTTCTAGGAAAATTGATCAGGTTTTCCTTGAAGTTTTAACGGCCTTTTTCGAGACTTGGGTCAGGGTTCATTTTTGTACACTAGTGTTTCACGAGTATTGTCTTTATGTAAAGCGTGGAGCGACCGACGCGTTCACGACAATGTTAATTCGATGCTAATCGGCACTAATCAGCCTTAACGATGCTTAAACAATGTTTAAACGACGTTTAAACGGCATGAAACGGCACTAGACGGCGCTAAACAACCTTAAACAATGTTTAAACAGTGTTAAACAATGTTAAAAAGATAAAATGGCACTCACGGTGCTAAACGACACTACTCGGTGCTAATCGGCACTAAACTGTGCTTAAACGACACTAATCGGTGTTAATCGGCACTAAACGGTGCTTAAACGACACTAATCGGTGCTAATCGGCACTAAACGGTGCTAACTACATTATCGGTGCTATCGGCACTAACGGTGCTATCGGCACTAATGGTGCTATCGGCACTAACGGTGCTTACAGCACTAACGGTGCTATCGGCACTAACGGTGCTATCGGCACTAACGGTGCTATCGCCACCAACGGTGTTATCGGCACTAATGGCGCTAAATGGTGATCGGCTGACGTTTTCTGAAAACGGTGAATCATCATTGTCATGTTTGAATCATCACTAACGTGTTTCAATGTTCTGAACCACTTTAGTGAGGTATGAAGCGAGTCATGGGTGTTCTGAATATCAAAGTGATTTTTCAAGGTTGACGGACCATCAGCATCCACTTCCAGTTGGCTAAGGCCCTCAAAAAATGAGGTGGTAGGCAAAGGATGGTCCAAGACTATAGAAAATTCAATTAGCTTCGTGTGGACTGTAAGATCATCCAAATCTGACATCCGGAGCTCAAGATATGGCCCAAACAGCGTTGAAGGATCGCATTGAGTTCCCGGTCGACCTAAGGGCTTCAAAATGCCTCGGTCGGCCAGTAACCAGTTGGACAAGAGTCTCCAAGACTGTAGAAAATTCAGAGAGCTTCGCGTGGACAGTAAGATCGTCCAAATCTGACATCCGGAGCTCAAGATATGGCCCAAACAGCGTCAACAGTCTATGTAGGACTGAAAATCAGTCTTGGTCGGCTGACGCCCTCCTTGGAGCTTGATCGGACAAGACATGGTCGGCTAGTGGTCTCCAAGACTATAGAAAACTTAGAGATCTTCGCGTGGACTGTAAGATCATCCAAATCTGATACCCGGAGCTCAAGATATGGCCCAAACAGCGTCAACAGTCCGTGTATGACTGAAAATCAGTCTTGGTCGGCTGACGCCCTCCTTGGAGCTTGGTCGGCCAAGAGATGGTCGGCTAGTGGTCTCCAAGACTATAGAAAACTCAGAGATCTTCGCGTGGACTGTAAGATCATCCAAATCTGATACCCGAAGCTCAAGATATGGCCCAAACAGCGTCAATAGTCCGTGTAGGACTGAAAATCAATCTTAGTCGACCGAAAAATCGAGGACCAGGACCACAGACTACCCGTGATCGGCCGGATCTATGGGCAATCCGTGATCGGCCAGCTGGTGATCAGCCGAAGGCCTTCAAATCATGGTGGTGGGCCAGCTGGTGGTCGGCTGGCGTTTCCCGGGTGCGGTGGTCAGCCACTTCGTGGTCGGCTGCTGCTCCTTCGGGCACGGTGGTCGGCCACTTCGTGGTTGGCTAAGGTGCCCGGACCTGAAACCATCCGTGGTCTTAAAAAGATTCATGGATCTCGGATCTAGGATCTAAAATCATCCGTGGTCTTAGAAAGTTACGGACCTTGGATCTAGGATCAAAAATCATCCGTGGTCTTAGAAAGTTGTGGACCTCGGATCTAGGATCTAAAATCATCCGTGGTCTAAGAAAGTTACGGACCTTGGATCTAGGATCAAAAATCATCCGTGGTCTTAGAAAGTTATGGACCTCGGATCTAGGATCTAAAATCATCTGTGGCTTTAGAAAGTTACGGGCCTCGGATTTAGGATCAAAAATCATCCGTGGTCTTAGAAAGTTACGGACCTCGGATCTAGGATAAAAAATCATCTGTGGTCTTAGAAAGTTATGGACCTCGGATCTAGGATCAAAAATCATCCGTGGTCTTAGAAAGTTATGGACCTCGGATCTAGGATCAAAAATCATCCGTGGTCTTAGAAAGTTAAGGACCTCGGATCTAGGATCAAAAATCATCCGTGGTCTTAGAAAGTTACGGACCTCGGGTCTAGGATCTAAAACCATCCGTGGTCTTACCATCCGTGGTCTTAGAAAGTTATGGACCTCGGGTCTAGGATTAAAATCATCCGTGGTCTTAGAAAGTTATGGACCTCGGATCTAGGATCTAAAACCATCCGTGATCTTAAGGATCAAGAATTTTGATCTTGATCTCTAACCATCGAAAATCATCCGAGATTCGTTGAAAAAGTCGAGATTCAGGATCAGAAACTATCCGAGGTTTGCTGAAAAAATCGAGATTCAGGATCACGAACTAACCCGCAATCGGCCGGACCACGGGATAGCTCGTGGTCGGCCGAGAGGTGATCGGCCAGAAGGCCTCAAGCCACCATGGTCCGCCACACCATGGTCGGCTAGAAGGTGGTCGGCCGAAAGGCCCAAAATCTTCGTGGTCGGCCGGGAGGTGGTCGGCTGCGGCCCCTCGTGCGCCGTGGTCGGCTGCCTCGTGGTCGGCTACGGCCCTCCGGGTGTCGTGGTCGTCCACTTCGTGGTTGGCTAGGAAATCCAGACCTGAAAACTATCCATGGATCTTGAGGATCAGGAATCTTGATCGCGATCTCAAGTTAATATCTTTGTCATCCGTGACTTCGTTGTCTTCAAGGATCAAGAATTTTAATCTTGATCTTAAGTCGCCTAGGATCTAGGATCTAAAATCATCCGTGATCCTAAGGATCAAGAATCTTGATCTTGATCTTTAGTCGTCAGTTTGGTCATTCGTGACTTCTAACGATATTACTCCTTAATTTATGATTAGCACTGCTAATCTTGTAATTATGGCTAATCTCCTTAGTTAACTCCTTAAGTGTAATTAGCTTTTCAGAAGTCACTTGTTTTGCAGCTCCAGCAATTATATCTGCTATTTCTTCTCTGGCTTGTATGAATTATAACTATAATTTCTGCAGAACGCGGGTAATTTCTGCCCTTTTTTCATCTATAAACGATAGATGACCTTGGCTCAGAATTGAAAATCAGTCTTGGTATGTTGATGGAGGTGTTTGCTGTGCCTTGAAGGGTTTCGTGAACCTTGAACTCAAACGACTTGTTTCTTAATCTTCGTGACCTTCCGGGCTTTAACTTGTTTGCTGAATCCTTGGTCTTAAGGTTATCATCAAACCTTGACTCTCATCCTTGTGATGAAGTTCTTTAGTTCTTACATCATCCTTGTTTCTCATGGAGGAGGTCTTTCTTCTCGGTTGATCATTAAGATAGTTCACTTGCTTCTTAGCGCTTGACCTTAGGCCTGGTATGCCTTTATTGGTTTTCAACCCTTTAGCTTGATTCTAGGTTTCCAACCTTCTTCTTATGCTCATATAACCTTTCTTAGGTCTCAACTTGACTGACGACTCTTGATTTGAGTCCTTGAACTCAAACGACAAGCTCGATTGGAGGCAGTCAGCCTTGTTGGCCATCAAGGCTTAAATTTTGTGTCGGGATTTGAGATTCAAGATTTTAAGTATGGAATGACAAAGGACCTCTTATCTCAACATTCTCACTAATAGTTTCTGTGCTTTCAAGGCATTATCAAGGGGACAACCAGTCTTAAGATGAGCTTTGAGAGGGTCTATCCTTCAGCTTACATCAATTGGTGCTACCAATTTCGAATCGATGGTGGGGTCTTCAGAACCTGGAAGTAAAAACTCTCCGTATAATTTTCTATCTCAGAAGAGGCGAACTTAAATTGGGCAGCAGCCTTAATGTTCTCATTTCTTGGAATGCGTTCCTCATAGCGCTCATCATATCGAGTCATAACAGCATTCACAACTCTCAAATACTTTGTCATAGTTTCATCCTTAGCTTCAAATTCACCATTCACTTGCGAGACTACCAGTCTTGAATCTCTAAAAACTTTGAGGTTCTTGACCCTCGGTATTCTGGCAAAGCCCAATCTGGCTATCAAGGCTTCATATTCAGCTTCATTGTTGGTAGTAGGAAAATCTAACTTCAAAGCATACTCAACTGTGAACCCATCGGGGCTTTGCAACACTAAGCCCGCGCCACTAGATTTTGTTTTTGATGCTCCATCAAAATAGAGCACCCAATATTCCTTTTGATCAGATACAAGTTCTTCATCTTTATCTCCACTTTCAGGGGTGGTTACCGTCTCCTGCCCCCCGACTTCTTGGTTGGTAATGGTACATTCAACCACGAAGTCAGCCAATGCCTGAGCCTTGATGGTTGTTCGAGGCTTATACGTGATGTCAAACTCTCCAAGTTCGATTGCCCACTTAATCAATCTTAGGCTTGCTTTCGGGCTGTGCAATATGTTCCTCAATTGCTGGTCCGTCAGGACTTCGATTTTATGTGACTGAAAGTACGGTCGTAGTTTCCTTGAAGCTGTTATCAATGCCAAAGAAATTTCTCGATGAATGAGTAATTTAACTCGGCTCCATGGAGCACCTTGCTTACATAGTAGATGGGCCTCTGAACCTTGTTCTCTTCTTTAATGAGGACACTGCTAGATACAGATAAAGAGTCTCTCCGGGACTTGGCTTGGCCAACAACGGGGCTTCGGCCATGTACTTCTTCAACTGTTCAAAGGCCTCTTGGCTTTTATTAGTCCATTCAAAATTTTTCACCTTCTTCAATTCTTGAAAGAAAGGCAAGCACTTATCACCAGACTTGGAGATGAATCTCCCTAGAGCAGCCACTCTGCCGGTTAACTTCTGTACGTCCCTCACAGAACGGGGTGGTTCCATGTCTAAGATTGCTTTGATCTTGTCGGGATTAGCCTCTATGCCTCTTTTCGAAACCATCAAACCCAAGAACTTTCCAGACCCAATGCCAAAGGCATACTTGGCTGGATTCAACATCATTTTGTGGTGCCTCAGCACTTCGAATGCCTCTCTGAGGTGCTTAATGTAATCTGCCTTGAGTAGGCTCTTGACTAACATGTCATCAACATAGACCTCCATGGTTTTTCCAATCAGATGGGCGAATATCTTATTCACCAATCGTTGGTAAGTAGCTCCTGCATTCTTTAGACCAAAAGCCATAACAAGATAGCAGAAAACACCAAAGTCAGTTATGAAAGATACCTTAGGGATGTAATCCTTGTGCATCTTAATCTGATTGTAGCCGCTGAACCCATCCATGAAGCTCAACATCTCATGTCCAGCTATGGCATTTATCAACATATCAATCCTTGGAAGGGGAAAACAATCCTTCGGACATGCATCATTCAAATCAGTGAAGTCTATACACATCCTCCACTTTCCATTCGCTTTCTTGACCATCACCGGGTTAGCTAACCATTCGGGAAACTGAAGCTCTTCAACAAACCCAGCCTCTAAGAGCTTGTCAACTTCTTGTTTAATGGCCTCCTGCCTTTCAGGAGCAAAATTTCTCTTTTCTGTTTATTATCTTCCGCCCTGGATCAACATTCAACTTGTGTGTTATGAGTTGGGGATCAATCCCTGGCATATCAGCTACAGTCCAAGCAAACACATCGCTATTTTCTTGCAAGAATGCTATCAACTTGCCCTTCAGGGGTTCTTTCAAAGATGCTCCCATATAATTAACTTCTCAGCTCGCTTGGCCGTCATGGCTTCAATGTTTGTCTTGGTCTTGGGTGTTGAACGTCGATGTTCAAAGGTTGAACGCCAAAGTTTGAAATCAAGGGTTTTTAAATCTCAATGGTGTTTTAAATCACCGAAATATCTATTAGAGCTGCTGGTCCAAGGCCAGGGGGTTTCTGGTTAGCCCCACGAGGTCTTGAACCTTCTCTAGGAGGTTTTCAAAATTACATATTGGTTTTCAAGTCAACATGAAGTTTCAACCTTTGGATATTAATTGGAGGTTCATGACCCCCCCCTCAAGTTTGGCCTTCATAACTAACCTTGGCCTTCATGGCTAACAGCTTCTGTTCTTCAACCTAGGATTCGGGGTTGATTCCTCGATATAGATTTTGATAAATGCAATCTCGTTGGCTTCTTGCCTTTTAAACTTCTGAGACGAGAGCTTTCTTGAACTTCTTAATCCTTGCTTAAGGTTATCTATTGGCCTTCATCCTTGGATCCTTAATCCAGGTCCTTAATAAGTATTGAAGAGTAGCTAGACCTTAACATCCTCGGCCTTTCATGGCTTTGACCCTTCGGGATCTTCACCTATGCATTTGTTTGTTTTCCATTCGTTATTCTTTTATTTTCGGTACTCGTTCATCCTTGACTTGTACTCATCGGGTGATAGAGTACTATTGTCCTACTCGGAGCAACATGCTCTGCAATGGTTTCAATGAACCTTATTTCTGCTTCTACTAGATGAAGCTAAGTCCTACTAGGATAACTTGAGCCCATCGGGGCATTGCAAGACTAGGCCTGCATCACTTGATTTTGTTTTTGATGCTCCATCAAAATAGAGCGTCCACCATTCCTTCTGGTATCATCATTCTTATTCTGAAGTTCACTTCCTGCTTGGGATAATACCTCCTGCCCCCCGACTTCTTGGTTGCCAATGGTACATTCAACCACGAAGTCAGTTAACGCCTTAGCCTCAATGACTGTCCAAGGCTTCTGTGTGATGTCCTCTGCTGGCCTTTTTGGTGTTCCTTTCTTCTACAGACATCCATGTCTTCAATTGGAAGGACTTGCCCCCCGACTCTATTAGGCCTTAACGAGGCTACATAACAGCTTTGTGCCATCTTTTGATCACCTTTATGTTCTCTAACGCCATTCCTGGTTGGGAACTTGATCTTCATATGATACGTTGAGGCAATAGCCTTGAATGCATGAAGTTTAGTCCTTCCGAGAATAGCGTTGTACGTTGAAACCGCCTTGATTACCAAGAAGTTCAACATCTGAATGGCCTCCTTGGGCTCCTGTCCAATAGTTATAGGCAACTCAATAGTCCCTTCAACTTTGGATTCTACTCCATTAAATCCATATATAGGCATGTTATTGGGGGTCAATTGAAAATCATTGTACCCCATCTTCACAAATGTATCATGAAAGAGAATGTCAACGGAAGCTCCATTGTCTATCAAGACTCGCTTCACCTCTGAGTTTCCAATCACAAGAGTTATGACCAACGGGTCGTCATGGGGGAACTTTACCCCTTCGAGGTCTGAAACGTCAAACCCAATAGCTATTTCAGTCCTAGCACGTTTTGGGGCTTCTCCCACGATGTGCATCACTTCTCTGGCATACGCCTTTCTAGAGTTTCGAGTCGTACCGGCCGCTGTCGGGGCCTCCCCAAATCATATTAATAACTGGCCCTCGTGGCTGTGGATTACGATCACGATCACGATCGTTATCTCTTCTGTCATTGTCTCTCCTATCATAGTCCCTTCTTTGGGTTCCACGATCATCACTCTTCGTGAACCTGCTCAGCTTTCCTTTTCGGATCAAGAACTCAATCTCATCTTTCAGCTGCCTATAATCATTTGTATCATGCCCCACATCGCGGTGGAATCTACAGTACTGATCCTTGTTTCTCTTTGCGGGATCACCCCTAAGTGGCTTCGGCCATCGAAAATCTTTGTCTTTCTCAATATCCAACAAGATCTGACTCCTAGGAGCATTCAGTCTTGCATAGTCGTTGAATCTTGGTCCCAAACTCTTCTTCGGTGGTGATTCAGAATCCTTGCTAGTCCGGGGATACTTGTCCCTAGCATCATACTCTTGTTCTTTCTTCCGTTTCTTAAAGTCATTGGAGCCCTTACCATTGCCTCCAGCAGCTTCTTTTTTCATGCTATCCTCTGCCTTGATATACTTGTCGGCCCTTCGTTGGAGCTCGGCCATGTTCTCAGGAGGATGCTTTGCCAAAGACCTCTTGAAGAAAGGATCAGTGGTTCCGTGTTCCAAGGCTACCATGGCCACTTTATTCTCCAGATCTGTAATATTCAATGTCTCCTTGGTGATTCGCTTGAGATAATCCCTTAGATTCTCGTTCTTCCCCTGCACCACATACATGAGGGATGCAGAACTTTTTTCATGAACTCTTCCACTAATGAATTGGCTAACAATGGCATTCTTCAACTCCTTGAAAGAGCCAATCGAATTTGCAGGTAGCCTGCTATACCACCTTTGAGCCATACACGACAGGGTTTGAGGGAACGCCCTACACTTTAAGGCGTCACTAGCAGGTTGCAGCGGTAGTGCAGCTGTGAACGTCCTGACATGAGTTTCAGGATCGCCTGTTCCATCATAGGCCTTGATCGTCGGCATCTTGAATTTCTTTGAGATGCGGGCATTCATCACCTCCTTAGTGAACATATTAGGTCCAAATGTGTTGTAGAGGGGGGGTGAATACAACTTTTCGAATATGAGAAGCAATAAATACGATGCAATAAATGAACACACAGATTCAAGGAATATATGTCTTATATATAACTTGAAATGGTTGCTACAACATTCATTACAAAGTATAACAGAAGTTCAGAGAGAAGTGAATGATACTAAGCTCTGTGAATGCACTCTCTCTCTTTCTCTTGTGTTTTTCTCAAGAATTGCTCACTAACTAAAACATTACACAAGTACTTCTATTTATACTACATGTAATCTATGTCCTGTAGTCTTCAAAGACTAAGATATACGTGGCCCAATGATGTCCACATAAATCTTGCCTTTTCTTGAAAGCTTGGAAATCTGCCAATCAGAAGATGCCCGTGTGTCATGTTGAAGCTGCACTCTAAGTAGAACTTCTACTTGAGAATTTCTACTTAGCCATCTCGAATTTCTAAGTAGAACTTCTACTTAGAAACTTCTACTTGGTCATCTAGAATATTTAGTACTTAGAAAATATTCTGGCCTTCAACTTGAAACTTCAATGCACATCTTGAACTTGTGATATCTTCATGTCTTCTTTATTCTTCACCAAGCTCTTGAACATGGATCTTTATTACTGACATAAACTTGCTATCAATGTCCTAACACTTGATGCAACGGTCTGGTTCATAAGTGACTAGTCTTGATAGTGTTTTTGCTTCTTGAATAAATTACCATATCCAATTAGTAATGTGGCTTTCCAATATTTGCTTTCCTTCTTGTTCACTTGAAATCGATTAGTCTTATTGATACTGATAGTTATGATCTTGATTCTTGGCTTTTCAAATCACTGAGGCATGAACAACTCTGACTTGAACTTCTCTCAATGATTTCTTCTTGGCTTGATCATAGTTAACATGTTGAATTGTATCAATTACCTTGTCTTCATTTAGTTTTGATTTCTTTGTGACTTCTTGTTCTTGATTGTCTTCTGGTTAAGTATCTTTTCCTTTAGTTGAGTTACATTAGTTATAGTGTTACAAGTTTACACACTCTGCCTTTCAATCTCCCCCAATTTGATTGTCTAACAATGACATTCAAATTAATGAAGGATAACTCAACTAAACAATGAGACGAGAAAAGATAATTAACATTACAGTCTTGAATAATTTACAATTGAAATTTACATGAAAACAATACAAAGAACTTAAACTAGAAACAGAATTCGAACCTTGAATTAAAGATCATTTGAGTGATTCCTATCACCTGGATTATTTCATACCTTTTAGTCAAACTTATATCACCTTATTGGATTCACTCTAAGGTGAATTTTCCTCAAGTGAGTTAAAGCAACCGAAAGACATGAAGTTTTTCCAACTTCAAGTTCACACCACTCTGACCTTTAACCCTAATTCCGTTTCCTCTTTCTAGCTTCAGCAGCTTGGTCTTTCTCTTCTTTCTGCCTTTTGCGCTTCTCCTTCTGCTGCTGTTCTTTCTTGTACACTGGATCTCTAAGCTGCTTCCACCTAGCATTCAACAGACTTACAGCTTCCATTTCTAGAGGATTCTTGGGCTCTGGATAAGGATGTTTGAAAAGCCTTCTGAGTTTGTCCACCTTCTGAGTAGTCCTGATCTTTGGAATATCCTCAAAGTTCTTCATTATGAGCTGAGGTTTCCAGTGAGATTTATCAGATTTAAACTGACAATAGATCATCTTGGGGTAGCCCTTGACACGGTCAGTATTGTGGACACTGGCCGCATCTCGCTCCATCCGCTTCTTTTCCACCACTATCTCAGACAGGTAACTCATGAGTCTCTGCTTTTCTTCCACATGCATATCTTCCACTTCACCCCATTTGAATACATATAATACTTTCTCCAGTAATGCAGCATCGTGAGTCTGTAGCAGCCATTTTCTACTCATATGCAAGAATGTTTGATTCTGGTCTGCATCTATGAATACTAAGGCATCAGCTGTATCTTCAGCATAAGCGTGTATCCAGTATACACTATCACTTCCTGGAACACCAATAGCCTCCCTTATCTCTCCTTGTTCCAGTGCTTCAGAAGGAAGAGTCAGAGCTTCATCTACACTCTTCATTGCTTGAAGAATATTCCATTTCTTTTCCATCAGCTCCGGCTCAATCTTCACGTTATCAAGAGGGTTTGGAGCAATGATATCACACTTCCACACCTCATTGCTCTTCTTGAATATGACTCTTTCAATGATCTTCACGGATTTATCTTTAAGCTCAGAAGCGAATCCCTTACTCATCATTTGTCTACAGACAGCTTTGAGAGATTCCACTGAAAGCTCCATTAGATCATTTTCCTCCATGCTAACCCTCTTCATCTTTCCGTCAACTACCATCCGGACAAAATTTGGATATGCTGAGAATTCTGGACCCTTGTCCTCTGCTAGCTGCATTAACTGATCCCTATACAGAATGCTTAGCTCCTCAGAATGAGAGTATTGAATTTTTGTCGCTAGCAAGAACAACTCTGACACAGATCTTCTCGTTATGAATTGGTCATCCACATATAGGAAAGATGTTGGGACTCCTTCTACCAAAGACAAAATAACCTGCCACTCCTTAAGTGTTGCATTATATCCAACCCTGACTTTAGAAATTAATCTCTTCAAAGCACTTATATAGTTCCCCAGTCATTGGATTCTGCAAATTCAAGTTGTAGAACAGATCATCTGCATCTTTGTTATGAACTCCTTTCGCACAGGGTCCCATCATTATCTTCCTTGCTTCATCCCACTTCTGTCCTATCCTCCTCTTGTCAAGATCAACTTGAGGATCAGCTAGCCTTGCAAGCTCATGAACATACTGCTTCCCTTGGAGCTCCACTTTCTTTTCTAGGAAGGTAGCACGTTCTTGCATCATCTTCATTTTATGGAACTAAGCTTGTTCCAAGGCTAACTGTTGAGCTTTAAGGGTTTCCTCATTAACAGGAATTTCTTCAGGCATTCCGGAAGACATCCCAGCACCTCCACCTTGTTCCTTCAAAGATCTTTTTATAGCATGTGCCAACGGTACGTCTTCCATATCAGAATCTGAGTCAAGTACCTCCTGTACTGTTTCCTGATGACTCAGGTCAACGAATGGTTCATCAACCATCATTGCCTTACCCTTTCTCCTCCTCAGAGCCTCTTCATCAACAGACGGCTCAAACTCAACTTCTGGTTCCTTGACAAGATCAGCGGGTTCTTCAATTTCTTCGATGTGAACTGCCTGCTGTCTCGTCTCCTTTCCACTCTCCCCCTTAGGTGAGTTATCCTGAGCTCCACCTTGGTCTTCAGATCCACTAGCTGCATAAGAACCTCCAAAACCAGAACCGGAGGCTCCCGTTCCACTAGCACCACCTGCACCAGCATCGGGGGGAGGTTGTTGCGACTCGAAACACTCCGGGGGCACAAAACTCCTGACTGCGAACATCATTCTACTGATCTCCACAGCCATTGTATGCATGGTAGACTCCATTGCCCCCATCCTCTCATTGAGAGTGCTTCCCAAGACACCACCAGCATGGCCCAAGTCATTGACCTTATTTGTCAAAGCATCAAAAGCTGTAGCTTGACTTGCCATTCTTGCTGCGTAGTCGTCTGGAGCCCGTTGATTGTTTCCAATGTTAATCCCTAACTGCCCCATCGTCTGCCCGAACTGCCTCATCTGATTTTCCATAGAAGTCATACGTGTATCAAGATTTTCAATGTTAAAGGACGGTGTTTGGTTTAGGTGACCTCGCTCTAATACTCGTTCTGTTGGTATTTGGCACTCGGTTTCGGGCCTTAAAAATGAAGGTCCCTCTCTCCCTAACCTCTCACACACACTCCCTGTCTCACGCTCGTGTATGTATTCAATGATTGATCCAAAGTATGAAGCAGTACCTGCAGAAATTGGATAAGCAATATAATTGGCAGTTATGGGATTTATGTCTGTTTTGTCCTGAGTTGGAATCTCAGGCTGAGAGGCTGCAAAGTGTCCTTGTACGACATCAGAACCGATCCTCTTTGCAGCATCAGTACGTACCGGTGAAGGTACGGCTGAAGTTGTTAAAACTCCATGTCCTTTTGAAGCAATAGGATCTTCAAAAGGTACATAATTGTCATCAAAATCCCTATGTGCAGATTGCTTAAGGGGAGAACCACTCTCGTGAGGTGGAGTGGTTGCGTGTGACACACTAGGGTTTGACTGGATTTTTGAAGCAGCAGCATGAAAAAGTTTGGCTTTCTTTCGAATAAGTTGCTGCTCTTCGGGTTCACTCTCCTCATCATCTTCTACATATACATGTGCTGGCTTTCTGACTTCCGTTAACAGGGGTGAAAGAGAATAAGAATGTGTATCAGGCTCAGAAATATAGCTCTCACCCTGGGATAGATCCTGCGGGTTAGCAGTCTCTTGGGTCTCGGAATCAGATACATAGGAGGAGGAATGAATAGTATGCATGGAGAGATTACCTGATTGATTACCTTGTGCATCATCGTTTTGCTCATCAGGAATCTCATCAAATGCCTCAGCATGAACAGATGGATTCTGAGCATGTGATGAAACTTGTGATGATGCCTCCAAATTGGTAACTCCTGCATCGTATGTAAGCCACATTTGTATATTTTCAGGAATTGACATCGGTGTACCTTGATGTTTATCCTGATTAGCAATGGTTGAAAGTGACTTAGTGCCCATCCCTAGCGATGCAGATGTTGGGCTTCTGGCAAATCCCTGTCTAACAGCAAGAGCATCCTTCGGTATTAAATCATTAATCAACATTTGTAGGAACCGAGGAAACCAGCAGACAACATCAGTTGTAGTGAGGTCTCTGCTTGCAGGAGATCCCATTGAGGCCACTATCTCAGAGAGAACTATGCGTCCATAATTTATATCCAGTTCTCTTGCTAGGGCAACTGCAAAGGTTTGCATTGGAATTGGAATTTGATGAAAATCTTTTTCGCGTGCCCGAAAACATCTTGTGATGGCCTCGAAAAAGTAATTCCATTCCACATGGAAGAATTGTTTTTGGATGTTTCCTGTGATCGGGCCTTTTGGAGGATAACATCCAATTTCTTCAAAGAATCTGAGGCGTTTTGCAACTGTAGGTTCTGCATCATAAGCATCTTTGATTGGGAATCCCAGAACCCTGTTGACAATCTCTTCAGTCACCTCATATTCCTGACCCGCTAAGGTAAACCTGAAACCGAAGGGGGTTGATTTGCTCCCAAAAGTAACCGCACTAGTCCATAATTGCTGTAAAGCATCATGTACCAGTGTAGGTTTAGCAGTAAAAGCATGGCTAGCCTTGGAGTACAAATTAAGAAATCGTATCCAAAACTTAAACCACGGGAGTTGATCACCGATTTCCGTAGAAATATTATAAAAATTGTTTTTAGCAAGTGAAAATTGGTGAGCCATTTTTATTAAATGTTTTTCTTTAAAAGATATGAATTTTTTTTTAATTTTGAAAAACAAATAATTTACGAATTAATAGTTTTATCCCTTTTAATTTTTCGAGAATATCAAAAGACAATCTGAAAAGTTAAACTACGGGATATGAATAGTTGCCAATTACTAAATCTGAATATTCAAAGAGGATGAATATTCGTGTGTATATCAGTGAAATCGTGTGTGTATATGGATGAAGAATGTGGAAATCGTGTTTTGAACAGATACACAAACACTTGATGTTTGTGTGTATGTATATGCGCGTGTATATGCGGTTACAAAACACACCAACACAAAGATTAATGATAACACAGTGAATAGCAGTCAAAAAATTGGCAGTAATTCGTGATTAGTATGAGTTTAATCACAAAAACACGGATTAATGGTATGAAGTTTGTGAAATCGTCTTGCTTTTGTTAAACGGCTGCTGTAAAAATGGAATTAGGTAAAGTGAATGATGCATCGAGTTAGAGATGTATATATAGATGATTGTGAAATGACAAAAGTATCCCTGTTAAAAAGAGTGTTAAAGTCTAAGTACATACAGGGAGGACTTAAGTCGAACTCTATCTCGAACATCTCTATCTCGAACATCAAGTCGAACTTCGAGATGAAGTTCGAGATAGAGGTTAACTCGAACAAATAAGCACAAGTAAGCACTTTAACCAATTTTACAGCAAAAACTATAGGGAAATCCTATCTCGAACATTAATGATTTGTAGTAAACTTGAAAATTCCCCTCTAGAAAAAAACATGGAAATTCGAGATACATTTCGAGTTAGAAATTTAACTCTATCTCGAACATCAAGTCGAAATTCGAGTTGAGTTTCGAGATAGACTAAGAACTCTATCTCGAACATCAAGTCGAAATTCGAGTTGAGTTTCGAGATAGACTAACTCGAAGTTAATCTCAAATTCTTTCCAAAATACCCCCTTGAAGCAAAAACTACAGGGTAATTCAAGATATGTTTCGAGTTAGGAGTGTAACTCGAAAAATTCCCTTTAGCTTAACTGAGAACTCTATCTCGAACATCAAGTCGAAATTCGAGTTGAGTTTCGAGATAGACTAACTCGAAGTTAATTCTCAGTTCTTTTCAAAATATTCCCTTAATGGAAACCTCATCTCAACTTTTGAGATAAAATTCGAGATAGACTTTATCTCGAATATTTTGAAGATAGAACTAGGCACACTGGTAACTCGAACTTGAACTCAAAGTCGAATTTCGAGATGAATTTCGAGATAGCCAACTTGAAATTCTTCCCAGACTTAGAATTTTCAAAACTTCACTCTAACAGCTTAAGTCGAAATTCAAGTCGAATTTCTAGATGAGTTTCGAGATAGAAACTAACTCGAAATTTTGAAGATTTTAAATTCTAAGGCCTCTAATTACATGAAAATCATAGGTAAATTCATCTAAAAATCATGCAATATTTAGAATATTATGAATTTAACTCCCCCTATGATCATGCAATCTAACAAGCATAAATTCACAGATTTGTGCTATAAAAGACACTTAAAACACAATGAATTCATGCAAAATCACACTATATGCAAACTATAACAATCATTAATTAGGCATTTTAAAGTCTAAGCACATAATGATTGAGTAGCTTGCACATACAAACATAAACATGGATTTTACAGATAGAAGGCTTTACTAACTTGTGTTAAGCATTCCCAATTCACCAACCAATCTATTGAATGTTACTTCATCAAGAGGTTTGGTGAATATATCTGCAATTTGTTGCATTGTGGGCACAAAATGTAGCTCCACAGTCCCCTCCTCGACATGTTCTCTTATGAAGTGATACCTGGTGTCGATGTGCTTGGTTCTTGAGTGATCTACAGGATTGTTGGTTATGGCAATAGCACTTGTGTTGTCACACATGATTGGAATTTTCTTGTGCTCCATGCCATAATCCTTCAATTGGTTCCTCATCCACAGTATTTGAGCTACACAGCTTCCAGCAGCAATGTACTCAGCTTCAGCAGTAGAAGTAGATACTGTATGTTGTTTTTTACTTTGCCAGGACACCAATCTTCTGCCAAGAAATTGGCAAGCACCAGATGTGCTTTTCCTATCAATCCTGCAACCTACATAGTCTGAATCCGAATAACCAATAAGATTAAAACCTGTATCTCTTGGGTACCAAATCCATAGATTTGGTGTGCCCTTGAGATACCTAAAAATTCTTTTGACGGCTACGAGATGTGATTCTCTAGGATCCGCTTGGAACCTTGCACATAAACAAGTTGCGAACATTATATCGGGTCTACTTGCAGTTAAATAAAGGAGTGAGCCAATCATACCTCGATAGCTTGTGATGTCAACTAGTTTACCTGATTTGTCTTCATCAAGCTTCGTGGCTGTTGCCATGGGAGTCTTAGCTGCTGATGCATCTTCTAGATTGTACTTCTTGAGTAAATCTCTGACGTACTTGGATTGACAGATAAAGATACCATCTTTTCTCTGACTGATCTGTAATCCAATGAAGAAGGACAGCTCTCCCATCATGCTCATCTCATATTTTTCCTGCATTAGCTTAGCAAATTTCTCGCACAAGCGCTCATTAGATGACCCAAAAATAATATCGTCCACATAGACTTGAACAAGTATTAAGTCATTTCTTACATTTTTATAGAACAATGTTTTATCAATTACTCCCCTAGTAAAACCATTTTCAATTAAGAACAAGGATAGGGTTTCATACCATCGTCTTGGGGATTGCTTGAGGCCATAGACAGATTTGAAGAGTAGATACACAAAATCTACATGTTCTGGATCAATGAAGCCGGGCGACTGTTCCAGATACACTTCTTCTTCTAACTCTCCGTTCAGGAAGGCACTTTTCACATCCATCTGGAAAACCTTGAAGTTCTTATGTGCTGCAAATTCCAAGAACATCCTGACTGCCTCAAGTCTTGCAACCGGTGCATAGGTTTCATCATAATCAATTCCTTCTCGCTGAGAATAACCTTTTGCAACCAAACGAGCCTTGTTTCGTGTTACAAGTCCGTTTTCATCCAGTTTATTTCTGAATACCCACCTAGCTCCAATTACTGATATGTTCTTTGGTCGGGGTACCAGTTTCCAAACTTTCTGCCTTTCAAACTGATTGAGTTCCTCTTGCATTGCAATCACCCAATCAGCATCACCAAGAGCTTCTTCTATTTCTTTAGGTTCAAGCTTGGATAAGAACCCAGAATATAAGGAGATATTAGCCATGTCAGCTCTTGCAGTTCTTCTAGTAGTCACACCAGCATCTGGATCACCAATAATTAACTCAAACGGATGGTCTCTATTCCATACCCGTTCACCTGGAAATTGTCTTGATGATTCAGCTTGACTTTCTGAGTTGGGGTGCTGACTACTTTGATTATTTTCACTAACTCCCCCTGAGTTAGTGCCAGCTCCTACAGAACTAGAGTCAACTCGACTCGAGCCTTGAACAGTAGTCCTTGAGCTGCTATTTACTCCCCCTGAGTTGTTGCCGGTTCGTACTGACGAAGTCTCTCCTGATCTTGTAGAATTAGCTTGTTCACTAGACTCAGGTTCTTCATGTACACTTGGAACATTTAATGGAACAACCAACTCAGGTTCATCTTCAAGATCTTCTAAGTCCAGATTCTGAAATTTTAGGGACTCAGGTTCACTAGAATCTCTTGAAATTGATGAGAGTTTGGTATCGTCGAATCTGACGTTGTAACTTTCAGTCACTTTTCGATCATTCACTAAGAACACTCTATAAGCTGCCACCACGTCTGTAGAATAACCAACAAAGATTCCTTCACGAGCTTTTGCTGCAAACTTGCCTAGATTTTCATCATCTATAAGTACATAGCATTTTGCTCCAAAGAC
This sequence comes from Saposhnikovia divaricata, assembly GCA_036435485.1. Classification (NCBI taxonomy): domain Eukaryota; kingdom Viridiplantae; phylum Streptophyta; class Magnoliopsida; order Apiales; family Apiaceae; genus Saposhnikovia; species Saposhnikovia divaricata. The sequence goes on from CM071595.1 coordinate 127,681,457, forward strand.
ATGAAAGTATTTGATTGTTGGTCTTCTGTTGTTCATTAGCTCACATGGTGTCTTTTCTTTATCTTTTATGATCAAGGTTCTATTTTGAGTGTAACAAGCGGTACTCACTGCTTCGGCCCAGAAGTACAGAGGAAGTTTCGAATCATACAACAAAGTTCTTGCTGCTTCAACCAATGTTCTATTCTTCCTTTCAACTACTCCATTTTGCTGTGGAGTTCTCGGGGCTGAATACTGACGACGTATTCCCTTAGATACACAGAAGTCATTTAGCACTGCATTTTTGAATTCAGTGCCATTGTCTGATCTAATCGTCTTCACAATAAGTGTTGAAACATTCTCAATTTGAGTGATGTGATCAATGATTAAGAAAGGTACTTCGTCTTTCGTCATTGCGAACAATACCCATGTATACTTGGAGAAGTCATCCACGATTACCAAAGCATATCTTTTCCTAGACAAAGATAGGACATTCACTGGGCCAAACAAATCCATATGAAGAAGTTGCAGAGGCTCAGTAATACTAGAAATTTCTTTGCTTTTATGCGATGCTCGCTTCGACTTTCCCATTTCACAAGCTTCACAGAGTCCTTTCGGAGCGAACTCCATTTGAGGTAGATCTCTCACCAATTCTCGCCTCGCGAGAGCATTCATCGTTTTGAAGTTTAAGTGAGATAGCTTTTTGTGCCATAACCAGCTTTCATCATCCGAGGCTTTGCTGTAGAAACAGGTGACCTCATTCTGATTTGCTGAATCCATGTCTGCAACAAAAAGATCTGCCTTTCGAACTCCTCTCAAAGCCAGTGAGCCTTCCTTGATGTGAGTGATTGATACACCTTTCTTGTTGAAGACAATTTCGTAACCTTTGTCACAGAATTGACTTATACTCAACAGATTGTGCTTCAGTCCCTCAACATAGGAAATATCTTCTATGATGACATTGCCAGTTTTCAGTTTGCCATATCCCTTTGTCACACCTATGCTGTCATCTCCAAAGGTAACATAAGGGCAAGCTTTCATAACCAACTCTGTAAGCAGGGACTTGTTTCCAGTCATATGCCTCGATGCTCCACTGTCTAGCACCCATATAACTTTATTTCTATTCTGCTTAATGCCCTACAATGACAGATTGGTTAGACATTCTTCGGAACCCAACTTTGATTGGGCCCGGCTTTTCGATAAGATCGAGAATCAACAGATTTAACAACAAGAGAGGCACTTTTCTTAACATTACTAGAGCTTTCGACTATCTCCTTTCCTTTCTCAGACTTGACAGATTTGTCAGTCTTAGGAGAAGGTTTGTCACTCCTAACTTTAGGAGGACTGATAGTCTTGGCTCTCACATGCTTTTTCTTGATGTTTGAACTAGCAACAGTATTTGAGCATGACTGGCTAGATGCATTCATTAAATGCATAAAAGTTTGCATGATGTTAAAAGTGCATGGCATACAATTAGGTTGACCACACTGTGCATGATTCTGATGCAGATTATTCATTGTATGTGTGGTAGGCATGACATGTGCAACAAGAACATTTATGTTAGCTTTACATGAATAAGAAAGATGTTCAGTAGATTTACAGTGATAACATGCTTTCTTTATTCGTTCAGCCTTAACCTCTTTTATGCCTTTTTCTTTCTTTCCTTGTTGTTTAACAGCCTTAGCTCCTAATCCTAGTCTAGATTCATCTCTAGGGAAATTGATTTTAACTTGTTTGATAGGAGTTATAGGTTGTACTTTCTGGCGATCTTCCATCTCAATCTCATATCTAGCTATCAATTCAGTCTCTTCTTCTTCTATTCTAGGAACAAGATGTTTGTAGATAGGTTTGACAGCTGATTTAAGAATTCTAGGCGTTTCCTTTTTAAGATCACTGGAACTAGGGTCAATAGGTCTCTTTCCTTCTTTCTTAGGAGAGTCAGAATAATCAAGTCCTACACCTACTCCAGTTATCTTCTTAAATGTGTCATTATCTACATACACTTTACTAGCAGCTAATTTGTAAGCTTCGCATTTAGTTTCTAACTCAGCTAGATTGTTCCTAAGACATGCTTCTACTTCTTCCTTAAGGACGAGCTTGTGTTCCAGAGATTTAATAAAGTCTCTTAGGGAAGTATCTACAGTGCAAGCAGCCTCTAACTCTTCCACTTTTGCCTCAAGCATTCTACATTTGGCAACAAGTGTTTTCTATTCCTTTTGAGAAAAGTCTAGACTTTTGCACAACATATAGATCTCTTCACTAAGAGCCCCGTTCTGTTCCTTATAATCATCAATAGACATTTCTACTTTAAGGGTTAGAACTGGTACCTCTGGTTCCTCTGATGTCTCAGCCATGAGGGCAAAGTTTGCTACATGAGTAACATCTTCCTCATCTGAATCATCCCAAGCTCTTCCTTCTGTCACCAATAAAGCTCGTTTTCCATGTCATTCCTTCACCAGCGATTCATACTTGCTTTTGAGGGCTTCATATGTCTCTTTTGGATAAGTCTGTTTAGGCTTTTTGCAGTCCGAGGCAAAATGTCCAGCTTCACCACAGTTATAGCATTTGAACTTCATTTTGAAATCCAAAGGAGATTTGTAGCTGGTATTCTTGCCTTTACCTTGGTAGCCTGACGAACTACCACCACCCTTAGCAGCCCGATAGAAAGATGAAGAATTTCTCTGTGGTCGGTTGCTCTTTCTGAATCTCATGTTGCTGAACTTCCTTGCCATGTATGCCACGACACTATCATCCATGTTGTCCAGCTCTTCTTGGGTGTAGTAGTCATCATCACTGTTTGATGTGCACTCGTCATCATTATCAACTTGATGTGGTGCAAGTGATGATTTAGGCTTTGCTGCAACCATTGCCTTCTTAGACTCTTCCTCATCAGCAACTAATCCTGATGCAGTTTCTTTTCCTTTTGAATCATTGTCCCATGCTTGATCTTGAAGTGTTTCCAGCTCATAGGTCTTTAATATTCCATAATATTCTTCCAGAGAGGTTGTATGCAAATCTCTGGTTTCTCTTATTGCGTAGACCCTATGCTCAATGCTCTTTGGCTAGTTCCTCAGATATCTCGTATTGGTCTCAACCATGGGGAGAGTTACACCTCTCAGATTCAAATCCAATACCAACTGACTGAATCGTAGATAGACATCTGTTATGCCTTCTCCTTTCCTTATTCTAAAGGTGTCATACTCCATCTTGAGTATGAGTGTCTTGTTACTTCTAACCTCTGCAGATCCTTCCATGACAACTTCTATCTTGTCCCAAATCTTCTTCGCTGTAGTCAGGCCTTTGACTATGTTGAACATTTCATGATCAAGAGATTCCATCAAGGTTTGTCGAACGGCAGTATCACAAGCTATTTGTTCCTTGTCAGCATCCGAAAAGTCCGTTGCCTTTTTGGGCTCAGACCGAGGTGCTATAACCACCCCTCCTTCCGTATGTGCAGGAATAACCACCATTGGAACAAATTTACCCTTGTCAAGGACTTCCAGATATTCAGGGTTAACAGTCTCTAAATATAGTCTCATTCTGAAAACCCATTCTTCATAGTGATCTCGGTTGAACATTGGGATCTTGAATGCATTTTTAGGAGCCATTTCAATTCTGGTCACTAAAAGTTTCTAAGTACCCAAGACTAGGCTATGTAGAATATTTATGTAGAACTTTTGCCTAAGTCGAAATTTCTCTAAGTAGAAATTTTGCTCAAGTCGAACTCACCAAGTAGAAATTGTCCAAGTCGAAATTCTATGTAGAAAATCTCAAGTAGAAATTCTATGTAGAACTTTTGTCCTTAGAATAAATTTTCTGCAGATTACTTTAATATTGAATAAACAATATTATCTCTTTAACACCTTTTGACTTTGAATGCTTTACTCACCTAACCCACCTAACCCACGTGCTAGGTACTGAGTATGTCTTGTTTCACTTTCGGCCGTGAATAATGCAAATCACAAAGTCCAAAAACACCTTTTTATTCTTTTACTATTTATCTGTTTGAAAAGGAGATCAAAAAGTTGTTGGGTTGTCTTCTTTGATAAGAACAGATGATGAACACTCAAGAACACCAAATATGAAAGTACCCAGATTAATTCACATAAATTAATTAAAATACACCCAAGCTAAATAATCACACCTGGAGTATTTAAATAATTTTTTTCGGATGAGTTTTCACTACAAACGAATTAAAGCTCACTTTTCGAGAAAATGAAAAGTAGATCTAGAAAATGAAAAACTCACGATTCTTCCACTAAACACAAGGATCTATGTTTTGTATGTTAAACATATAACTCTGATACCAATTGTTAGGTCCAAATGTGTTGTAGAGGGGGGGTGAATACAACTTTTCGAATATGAGAAGCAATAAATACGATGCAATAAATGAACACACAGATTCAAGGAATATATGTCTTATATATAACTTGAAATGGTTGCTACAACATTCATTACAAAGTATAACAGAAGTTCAGAGAGAAGTGAATGATACTAAGCTCTGTGAATGCACTCTCTCTCTTTCTCTTGTGTTTTTCTCAAGAATTGCTCACTAACTAAAACATTACACAAGTACTTCTATTTATACTACATGTAATCTATGTCCTGTAGTCTTCAAAGACTAAGATATACGTGGCCCAATGATGTCCACATAAATCTTGCCTTTTCTTGAAAGCTTGGAAATCTGCCAATCAGAAGATGCCGTGTGTCATGTTGAAGCTGCACTCTAAGTAGAACTTCTACTTGAGAATTTCTACTTAGCCATCTCGAATTTCTAAGTAGAACTTCTACTTAGAAACTTCTACTTGGTCATCTAGAATATTTAGTACTTAGAAAATATTCTGGCCTTCAACTTGAAACTTCAATGCACATCTTGAACTTGTGATATCTTCATGTCTTCTTTATTCTTCACCAAGCTCTTGAACATGGATCTCTATTACTGACATAAACTTGCTATCAATGTCCTGACACTTGATGCAACGGTCTGGTTCATAAGTGACTAGTCTTGATAGTGTTTTTGCTTCTTGAATAAATTACCATATCCAATTAGTAATGTGGCTTTCCAATATTTGCTTTCCTTCTTGTTCACTTGAAATCAATTAGTCTTATTGATACTGATAGTTATGATCTTGATTCTTGGCTTTTCAAATCACTGAGGCATGAACAACTTTGACTTGAACTTCTCTCAATGATTTCTTCTTGGCTTGATCATAGTTAACATGTTGAATTGTATCAATTACCTTGTCTTCATTTAGTGTTGATTTCTTTGTGACTTCTTGTTCTTGATTGTCTTCTGGTTAAGTATCTTTTCCTTTAGTTCAGTTACATTAGTTATAGTGTTACAAGTTTACACACTCTGCCTTTCAGAACGGAGGTTTTGGATCATCAAGATCTAGCGGCATCAGATCCTTGGGGTTTCCGCCCTCATTGCTCCTTCAGTTGAGGTATCGGCCCTTCTTCGTCTCCTAGACGACCTCTCCAGATCTATGACAGGAACCCTTCCTGAGATTGGAGGAGGTCGATGCAGACTTTGATTCTGCCTTGCTTGCTCTCTGGCGGCGTCATCTTTCAGCCTCTGGATCTCAGCCTCATGAGCCTTGATCCTTTCTTCAATCGTTTGCGGAGGTCCATCATGGATTTTTCGGGCCCTCCTTCGGGGCTCTCTACTAGAACGTCGCCTCCTTGGGGCTTCGTCACGGTCATCATCGTCATCCTCAGATGTCGAATCAGTAGTATAGGGGCCGGAGTAGTCCACATACTCGCGATCTCGGATCTGCAAAGCATGATCACTCGGTCCAAGTTCTCGAACAGGGGGGTAGTTGGGCAGCCCATACATTGGGTTGGTATTCACGGGGAGATCCGTAGTATGGATCTGTACCCCAGATGGAGGGTGATTAGGATCAACCAGGGGAGAGATCACCATCTGAAGAGAGTTGGTTACCTGATCTGGATGGACAACCATAGGCAGCGTACTCACAGCAGGGGGATTTGTCCCTGGAGGCTGAGAAACTTGAGTTTGGGGGACCGTCCCTTGTTCAAACGTGGTTGTCCCAGAGGTAAGAGGCGGAGCGAAGCTGATTGGTAAAGCTTCGGTAGAGCTTGGTGCAGTTCTTCGTGTGCTAACCATGGTTGATGCTTTCTTCCCACAGGCGGTGCCAAATATTGTGGAATAAAAAGTAAGTTACGAATTGTAATTAATGCTAGGGTTCGTGAGCTTCGTGCTTTAATGGCTGTTTCCGTGTTACGAGACTGATCGGTCCTCACAGAGTGCCTACGTATCTCGTTATTGAGAATCAAGCCAGGACGTAGTTCTAGGTGATGGTGCCCTCGAGGCTATGGCGGCGAGAGCTCACCTAGGATTAAGCCAAAACGTCGTGGGTAACGTATGGAGCTGTGTCCAAAACGTGGTGCTGAGATGAGGGGTTAGACCCTTTATATAGGCTGAGAAGCCCTAGAATTGTGGTAGGAGTCAGAGACTTGGTGGACAAGTCTTCCTTGAGGAAGGTTCTAGATCTCTTCCTTATAGGAATCAGTTTCCATGTTGAAATATGTATCTTGGAGGCTAAGTCAGGCAAGAGTAATATCCTTGTTTGAATCTTATTTGCTGAGCTGTCTATTACCCTTAATATTAATTATGAAATTAATATTATAAATAGGGTTTGGGCCCATCTAGTGGGCCCCATGTTTGGACCATTCCGGGTCTAATTAATGCCACATTAAATGTGTCTTTAGGGCTTACTTTTAGCCCATATCAGTTACGAATCCGATCAGAATAATTATAATTATATAATTATATATTTTATTATATATTAATATTAATATAATTATAATTATTCAAATAATGTATAAGTTTCAAATCATATGAGATCCAAAATACTTTAGTAGTATTTTATACTATAACTTGAAAAAAGTATTACGTTTATAATGAATACGTTATCATTGTATTGCATCTAAAATTGAATTCATATTTTAATTTGAATTATTTTTATGCTTGGAGTTCATTTCTTGATCATTCTAATTTGTCTGGTACATTTCATGATTAATATATATTTATTTTTGATTTTCAATGTTCTATTTGAAAGGCATATGACACAGCCTATTTGTAGTTCGAGGACTCAACTCAACTTAAATTAGATTGTAATAAATAAATAGTTTAAATTGTCACAGGAATCTCAGGAGATGCTATCTGTCAGAAGAAAAACCAACAAGTCAATCTAGAGTTTTGATGTTTTACACTGGAAGAAGTTCAGTCTGCTGTTCAAGCCTCATTATAGCATCAAACAAGTGGATTTATTTTTAAGTGATAGAGATTTCTGCAGTGACAGTTTCGCACAGAGTACAGCTAAATACAGAAAGAGAGATGAGAAGAGAAATGAAATCACACCTTAATGTGAAAAATAAAGGACAGTCATTGAAGTTAGTCGTTCGTGAACCAGATCGTGCATGGAGCGTCAACAGAAAGTTCTGTGGTACTTCTTTATTAATTTCTGTGATTCAGAAAAGAATTAAGACAATCTAAGGATTTTTAGTTATTTCCATTTAATTAATTAAAACAAGTAGTTAATTTAATAAATAAATTAATCCTTCCAGAATTAATTTAATTATTAAATTAGTTATTAAATTAATTAATCTGAATAATTAATTTAGTAAGTTTAAATTAAGATGATTATTTATTTAATCAAATTGATTTAAATCTGAAAAAGAGAACTAGCAAGACAATTTGTGATTGTCTTGCCGATTGTCTTGTTAATATAAATCTGTGATTGTCTTGGTTCATTGAGATTGTCTTGACAATTTTTAAAAGATCAGTAAATATCTAAAGATAGATTGTCTTGGCGACAGTCTTGGTGAATTACTGATTGTCTTGCCGACTGTCTTGGTGGAAGTCTATTTGTCTTGGCGACTGTCTTGGCAGTACAAAATCAATTGTCTTGGAGAGTTCAATTGTCTTGATGATTGTCTTTGATGTACAATTCGTTCAGAAAATGGACAGAATCTTTTGAAGACCAGTTCAATGAAAATACTACTAAAGGACGAAACAAGGCAGTAGACAAAATACAGAAAATATCAGATCAAAACAAAGGAACCCAGCAGACATCTCTCTCATCGTTATTACCTTCATTCAGGAGCAATAAATTCGTAGAAAATCAAAAGCTTAGTGTTTGTAATATTCTATCCGTTCAAGCTTGATTACTTGTGACTCTTGTACTACTAGCGAGTTTTTACTCCTAGTTTATATCTCGATTTTTATTAACAAATTAAGAAAAGTTCATGTCAAATTTTCAAAATTTTTTTATTAACTTGATATTACTCTGTACTGATTTTGTAACAACCCTCAAGTTTAATATATCGTTATATTTAACTTGAACTTTGTTTCATTTAATTCCGCACAAATTTGTTTAAAGTGAATTTAAATCTTAAGGACAAATTTCGATAAAAGAGTATAGCTTGTATTCAACCCCCTTCTACAATCTTATTGGACCTAACACTATTCTTCTTGTGTTTGGATGTTAATGTCTACTTTTACATATTAAAATTGTTTATTTTATCATTTTGGATGTTAATAGATTTTAATATTAATAATATTTTTTTTGAAAAAAATATTAATTGGATTGAATATCCGATTTAATTACCCGTAATCCTAGTGGAACAGATATGAATTGGTCTTAAAAAAATCCGACACTTAATCCGATCCGATCTGATTCAAAAAATTAAATGGATTTGAATATGGATTCTGGCTGATCCGGTCCAAACCCGACCCATTGCTACTTGGAAGGATAAGAACATAACAAAATAGTACATGAGATTTCCATAGTTTTCGGCTATCACATTTAACAATCAAGACTGTTTTATCACAAGTAGATCTGATAATTTATTAGTATAGTGTATTTTCGTATTTCATGTATTTAAATATTTATTTAAAATTATATTATTTTTCATGATAATTCAAAACATTTAAATATATTTTGTAAAAGTTAAGTATTTTTAATTGTTCAACGGATGACATGTTTTATAACATTTGTTGAAGAGGTAACTTAGAGCATCACCAATCCTCTAAAACCTTGATCTAAAATTGAATAAATCATATCATAAATAAAAATCATAGAGAATATGTAAAAAAAATTCCCCTCCAACCACGCGTTCCCCTTGTCTAAAATTTTACCCAACCTCCTGATATTGGCTATATTTGTCGAACCTCTACAGACTTGTAGTGAAATTACACATCATCTATTACCGTATTAAAAGAATATATTCTATTTATAACAACTTCAAATAATAATGACATACTGTTAGGATTTATGGGTGATAGCATAGAGACAACTTAACTAGATTTCCATGTACTTAGTTTTTCACTAAGTAGAACATACTGTCACAGTCAGAGTGTGTTCTTGCGACCAAATTAGTTGCTGTAATTTAATAAGTATGTATCTTGGAAGAAGTTCATTCAATTGTTCAATCCTCAAGATTACATCAGTTCGACACCAAGAATAAAAGTTACTATCATAGCATTGACAGTAAGGTTAGAAGAAGACAGCATGTTGCAAGTCACGACAACAGACTCAATTTGACAGCAACATTGGCGGAAGCATGAGACAACAACATTCTCACAGCTTGACAGCAAGTCTGGAATCCCGACAGCAACATTGGCGGGGACTCATACTGTTAACCAAGGAATATTCTCTTGACAGCAGACTTGACGGTTAAGGTTACTGTCTCACTGAATTATTTGAATTGGGGATTTATCTCAATCAAACCCGTAACAGTTTAGATGTTCAAGAAACAAATTTGCTGCAACTTGTCAAAGATTGTAGCAGACCTGCAAGACTACGATAGAAGCTTGAGAGATCACAAGACAAAGCTCGTAAATTCAAAGAGTATGACAAATGTACATCTACTAGAATTGTATTAGCTTGAATTAGAAAGAAGCTAGATTGCTTTACATATTATGATAACTCTGTTTGTATAGCAATTTAGGAAAGTCACATGCATGTGCAAATTGTAAGGAGCTGCCACTTGAAAATGACAGTAGCTCCACAACCCATGTGATAGAGACGTTAGAGCAAATTAGTCTACATAGAGAATCGTCTCTCATTCTTTCTAAGTATTCGTGAATTTCATATTCATTGTAATCACTAAAGAAAACGAAGCTTGATAAAACACTTTTTCTCAAGGTTGTAGCAATAGTTCGGAAAATAAATAAAACATTTATTTTGTGAGAATATCTTGAACTACCACTAGTGTTTGCATTTCATATACTGATAGATTAGAATCTTTATTATTGTTGTTGAAGTAAAGATTTGAATTTATCAGTATTGCATTCAACCCCCCTTCTGCAATACTCCGGGACCAACAACTGGTATTAGAGCAAACAGATTGATATACTAATCCGAGATCATGACGAGTATACAGAAATCAAGTGGTAGCAAGATTCTAGTATTTGATAAAGAGAACTACAATTTTGGAAAAGAAAGATCTTGTTATTTATCAAAGCTGCACATCCACTGTACTTGGGAATCCTTGAGAATGGCCCCTTCATTCCTAAGAAAGATGTAACTGCTACCACTGTGAATGGTGAAGTAATTCCAGCTCACTGGGTTGCTAAGAGACCCTTAGAATACACAGAGTTTGAGAAAGAAAAGGTAGCCTTGGATGACTACTTACAACTCATCTTGCTTGACTCTCTCACATTGGACAAAGCCATGCGTGGAAATGTTATAGGATGCTCATCTGCTAAAGAGATGTGGAACAAGATAGAGTTGCTATGTGAAGGAGGTGAAGAGGTCAGAGAAAATCAAAGACAAATTCTTTTGTCACAATATGAAGCTTTTATGGCCAAGCCTGGTGAAGAGCTCACTCACATGTTTGAAAGATTCAGTAAGCTAATACCTGAGTTACAAATTCATGGAAAGTTCTATGACAAAAAGGAGATTAACATCAAGTTTCTGCTCACTCTTCCTGAGCACCTTGAGCACAAAATCACTGCCATAAGAGAAGGGAGAAGCTTGAATGATGTTTCTCTTGAGACCCTTTATGGTGTACTTAAGTCATATGAACTTGAACTCTTTCAAAAGAGAGCTATTCAAACTGGAGCCAAAGGAAAGATGGCAAACATGTCTAGTGCCCTTGTAGCTCATGAGCCACTTGTCTCTCTGCCAAGTGAACCCTCACAAAGTTCACAACCAACACAACTACCATCTCTGAAGATTGAGGAGGTGTTGGATGATGAGGAGAAAGTGGTTCTACAGCCCAAAGATGTTGAAGATGAAGACTTCTATTCATTAGAAGAGAATGAAAGCATGGATAATCCAACCATGGTATATATGGATAAAAGATTCAAGAATATAAAGTTCAGAAGAGATAAGCCATATAAGCCACAGGGTGAGACATCTAAGTTCAACAAGGGAAACTCTTCAAAAACTACTGGTGGTGCCACAAGAGGAGGATGCAAGACAGGGATGGTGTATAGGTCGAAGTTCAGATGTTACAATTGCAATGAGCTAGGTCATTTTTCCATATAGTGCAGAAGGCCAAAACAGAATCAAAGAATGGAGAAAGGATCTGGAAGTCAGTTTAAAAGAAATCAGGAAAGAGCCTATGTGGCTGAAGGAAAATGTTGGGATGATTCTGATGATGAGGAAGAAGAAGAGTTTGTAAATCTAGTTCTCATGGCTAGATTTGATGATGAAGCATAGCTCCTCAAATCAGGTACCATATCTCATTTTACTTGATATGTCTAAAACTGAGTATAAGCAAACTATTGAAGATTTAAGTGCTGAGATGTTTAACATTCATGTTAGTTTATCTGTTGCTAATGAAGAAATTGTTAAGTTAAATAAACTGAATGAAACACTCAAATCTGAGAATGAAATGCTTGTGCTTAAAACCAATCCATTAGATTCACTAGCTCAAGAAAATGAAAGACTAAAAAATTATGTTGTTTGTGCTAAGGAGATAGAAGAATTCTTAAGAAATCAATTGCTGAAAATGAATTTAAGCTTAAGGCCTTTAGAAATTCTTCTAAGTTAGTTCAGGATTATCATGGGAATCACACTGAGAACCAAAAGGTTGTAATAGGTTTCGACTGTGGTAGGAAGCCTGGAAAGGCAACTGTGATTGATGATTTTTCAGATGGTGATGCTGTCAAACCTCATATTCTCAAGAGAGTTTGTAAACCATTTTCAAAACTGTTCAAGCTGATTTTGATGAGAATTCCTTGCTCATCAAACAAGAGCTTCGTGATGAAGATGAGTGTATTAACAACACATCTACTGAAGAGAAAGATACTGTCAAGATCCCCATGACAGAAACTTTACCAGCAATCAGACAGAATGTTCTAAAGAAGATGTCAACAAGGATAAGACAGAAACTTTCAAAGATACTGTCAAGAGAGTACCTAGGACAACAGCTTCCAAATCTACTGTCAAGACAGCAGGTATGAAAGGTACTGTCAAGGGTAACTCGATAGCAACTTCAGGACATATTGTCAACCCAGATGCTTACAAGTCTAAGAATAGGAATGGAAAGTTAAGAATTGATAAGAAAAATGGCTATGCTTATGTCAAGAATGCTCCTAGGAAGCTTTGCAATAATTGTGGATCCTCCCAATACTTAACACATGTTTGTAAGAAACCTAATGAGAATAAGGTTAATGCAACCAAGGTTAAAGGTAACTTACACAGAACTCCCATTATGTAAAGAACAATAAATGTTTGTAGTAACATTGACTGCATGCCATGCAAAATCACTGCCATGAGTACATGTTTTAATCTGCCTATTCTGTCTACTGAAAAATGTTCCTATATGCAAACTGTTGAGACTTCTGAGCCTGCCAATGTTGGTAAAAAGGTAGCATCCACTGAGAAAAAGACCAAGTCTTATTCTAAAACTGAGTGGGTAGCAAAGAAGTCAAACAGGATGATTCAAGTGTTGATTCAAATGTGATTAACGATGATATAAAATGTGATATTGTAACTGCAGGACCCAACAAGGATTGGGTACCAGATGCAAATTAAATATCATCTATTTTGCATGGCAAGAAAAAGAAACAAAGCATGTGGATCATCGATAGTGGATGTTCTAGACACATGACAGGTGATAAAGCCCTGCTATCACATTATATTGAGAAAGCTGGCCCAATCATAACTTTTGGAGACAATAGCAAAGGTTACACTGTGGGATATGGCTGTCTGGAAATTGGAAATGTTGTCATTGAAGATTGCTCTTGTAGATGGATTGAAGCACAACCTACTCAGTGTCTGCCAATTCAGTGACAGGGAATTTAAGGTTGATTTTGATATGATGGTTTGCAACATCTATCACAATAAGAATGGAAGCCTTTCTTTGAAAGAAGTAAGAAAAGGAAGCTTGTTTGTTGCAGATCTAAACTCTGCTAAGAAAGACAAGGTTTATTGTTTCTACAGTAAGGCAACAGTTGGTGACAACATTCTTTGGCACAAGAAACTCTCTCATCTCAATTTCAAGACCATGAATATAGTGATGAAGAAGGAATTAGAGAGAGGACTACCTCAACAAGAATTCTGTCAAGAAGGACTGTGCGAGGATTGTCAAATGGGCAAGCTGAAAAGATCTGTGCACAAGTCAAAGCAATTGAACACCAACACTGAGCCACTCAAGCTAATGCACATGGATCTTTTTGGTCCAGTAAATGTTCAATCTCTAGCCAAAAAGAGATATGCACTGGTAATGGTGGATGACTACTCACAGTACACTTGGGTAAAATTCTTGGAAACTAAGGATGAAGCAGCACAAGAAATCATTGATCATATAAGGGTTCTTGACAGAACTCCAAATGCAAAAGTTCAAATTCTAAGAAGTGACAATGGTACTGAGTTTAGAAATGCAACTCTTGGGAATTTCTGCAAAGATAAAGGAATTGTGCAACAATTCTCTGCTGCTAGAACACCACAGCAAAATGGTGTTGTAGAAAGAAAGAACAAGACTATCATTGAAGCTGCTAGAACTATGTTGAATGATGCAAAACTACCAACATACTTCTGGGCAGAAGCTATCAACACAACATGTTACTCACAGAACAGAACCTTAATCAACAAGACTCATGGGAACACTCCTTACTATTTGCTGACAGGAAAGAAACCTATTGTCAAATATTTTCATGTATTTGGGAGTAAGTGTTTCATGATGATAGACAACCATGAAAGGAAAGTAAAGTTTGATGCTAAAGCTTATGAATGCATTTTCATGGGATATGGATTGAAAAGGACTGCCTATAGAGTCTATGTCATATATCACAAAGTCATTGAAGAAAGTGTGAATATCACATTTGATGAGACCAAGTTTCCAGGACCGCAAGAAGATGGTCAAATGCAGTCTCTCAGATTTGAAAATCAAGGTTACTTGGAAGAATAAGAAGAAATTGTTGCTGAAGAACCTACTTGTACTCAGACTATTGAATTTGGAAGAGATGTTGTCAACACCAATGATGCTAACCAAACTCCAGCTCAATCTCAGACAGTAACATCTAATCATCATAATGAAAATGATTCTGGAGATAATGAAGAGCATGAAGGAGAAAATAACACTGGTGAAGAATCAACCTCTCAAGGAGGAACTGGTCAAGAAGATCAAGATAGAAGCTTGCCAAGGACCACCAAGTGGAACAAGGATCATACTAGTAATTTAATTATTGGTGATCCCACTACTGGTGTAAGGACAAGGAGAAATGTTTCTGCTGACAGCATGTTTTCTATCTCAAACTGAGCCTAAGACAATTGATGAAGCATTGTTGGATTCTGATTTGGTGATAGCTATGCAAGAAGAGCTTAACCAATTTGAGAGAAACAATGTATGGAAGCTAGTACCTAGACCAAAAGGGAAGTCAGTTGTTGACACAAAGTGGGTTTTCAGAAACAAATTGGATGAAAGTGGAAATGTGACAAGAAATAAGGCAAGTCTAGTAGCTAAAGGTTACTGTCAACAGGAAGGGATAAATTATGATGAAACATTTGCACTTGTTGCCAGACTTGAAGCCATTAGAATATTTCTAGCCTATGATGCACATTGTAACTTCAAGGTGTTCCAAATGGATGTCAAAAGTGCCTTTCTCAATGGAGAGCTAGAGGAAAAAGTGTATGTTGAACAGCCACCTGGATTTGAGGATGCTGAGTTATATGACTTTATCTACAAACTGTTCAAGGCACTCTATGGATTGAAGCAAGCCCCCAGATCTTGGTCTATAAATTCATCAAAAAGATGATGGAATCTTCATAAGTCAAGCTAAATATGTCAAGGAACTTCTCAAAAAGTTCAATTTGGAAGATGCATCACCTGCCAAGACACCCATCTCTACTGTAACCAAACTGGATTTCGATCCTAAAGGAAAGAAAGTGGACTCTAGCACTTACAGAGGCATGGTTAGATCTCTGCTATATCTAACTGCTAGCAGACCAGTCATCATGTTTGCTACATGTCTCTGTGCAAGGTTTCAGGCTGATCCAATAGGGTCTCATATAATTGCCATCAAAAGAATCTTTAGGTATCTGAAAGGCACTCCAAACTTAGGCCTTTGGTATCCTAAGGATACTGGATTTGAATTGATTGGAAATTCAGATTCAGACTATGCTAGATGCAAGATTGACAGAAAAAGCACAATAGGTAGCTGTCAATTCCTTGGTGGTAGATTAGTGTCATGGTTTAGCAAGAAGCAGCATTCTGTATCCACATCAACTGCAGAAGCTGAGTATATTGCAGTTGGAAGTTGCTGTGCACAAATTCTTTGGATGAAAAATCAGCTATTGGATTATGGTCTAGAGTTATCCAACATCCCTATCTACTGTGATAATACTAGTGGCATAGCCATCTCAGACAATCCAGTTCTACACTCCAGGACAAAGCACATTGATATCAGACATCATTTCATTAGAGAGCATGTTGAAAAGGGAACTGTGAAGTTGGTTTATGTCCCCACAGATAAGCAACTTGCAGACATTTTCACAAAGACATTGGATGAAGCAATTTTCAACAGGTTGGTAAGTGAATTGGGAATGCTAAATCTGGTATGTTAACTTACTAGTTTTTATATTTTCAATGTGTTAGATGCAGCTCATGACAGTAGCCTTCAATGTTATTATCATGAGAAGTTACTGTATTATGTGCTACTTGCTTTGACAACATGTCTGCTATGACTATGCTAAAATTGAAATTACATGTGTGTTTTAACTTATGTAATGAGTAGTCATGTGACATTAACTAAAATTACACGGGTGCTAGGATAATTAGTCTTGTCATTTGAAATGACCGGGTTAATTGTCAGTCTTTTTCTTATAAAGTTAAATACTTTATTAAAAAGCGTATGGGAAACTGGAACGTCACTCAGCGTGCTATAAAATGACCTCGAGACTAAAGACCATTCTTTAAGAAAGAGAATAAGAGACAATAATGGAGAACAAGAATGGAGATGAACAGAAGCCCATTATCTGGTGTGAGCCCGGGCACGAGGAGGAGATAAAGGAACTCTTCGCTGTCATGGATGGTTTACTTGAGGAAGAGAAGGCCAAAGAAGAGAAAGCTTCTAGAGAGAAGGTGGAGAAGGACCTTGAAGCCTGGAAGGAGTTGCTCGACCTCGTCGAAGCATGCCTAAAGGCAGATGGGATAACAGATGAAACAGTTCATGTGGAACTGTATGAACTTGTTTCTGATGATTAATAAAGTTGTAATTTTTTTATAAAAGAATCGATTCATCTTCTTTGCTGTTCATACTTTCTCTGTTAGATTCCCTTTCCTATTTACCTGATGGTTAATGCATGTATGCAATGTGTGTGTGTCTGTTGTGCCTTTAACGAATATGTGCCTAAATTGATTAAATGCTAATTGGTATTTTAATTTAAGCAATGAGTAAAATAAATTTAAAACTTATGAAAAAAATTATTTCAGCACAAGTTGTTGTCAGCAATGAAAGTTGCTGTCACGACATGTCTTGACAGCAAGGAAAAAGTTTCTATCATGAGAGTTTAAAAGATTGTCTCTAAATTGCTTATTGGTGACAACACGTTCTCGTGCCAATGTTACTGTCAAGCGAAACATGCTGTCACACCCTCAAAATTACTGACGAATTTGTTCTAGCGCAAAAGTTATTGTCAAAGTTAGTGGAACGTTATAATTGGGATTTTACCTCCACGATTTACAGCCACTAAAAAGTAACTACCCACGACATCTCGTGACTGTTTAATGGGTTAAGACACAAAGTTACTTTCCCCTCTTTCAGTAAAACATTTGCTGTTCTCATATAAGCAACTGTCAAACACACAAACACATAACCCTCTACAGAATCTTTCTCTCAAAAGTTTAAATCTCTCTCTCTCTCTAAACCCAAAGCACAAAAATGGCACCCAAACAATCTACTTCTCAAACAGCCTTTGCTAGCATTCTCACTACTGGAGATGCTGGTGAAGGGTTCAAAGGACTTGTATCCTTCATGAACAAGTCCTATCTAGGTCATGATATTACCTCAACCCCATCTTTGGACATAGACAGACTTGAACAATTTTGGAAAACTGCCATTGTTCAAGGAAATGCAGGTAATGAAGCCATTAACTTCAAAATCAACAACATTACCTACATTCTCACTATCAAGGGCATCAATGAAGCCCTGAGAACTGGATTGCAAGCAAATGAATCATACCAGGAGCTTGCAAATGATGAAATCCTAAAGAAGTTCTTCTTGAAAATTGGGTATTTTGGCCCTATTATTGAAGAAGGAACCTCAAGCTGGTACCAAACTGGCGAAATGGACAGGAAATACCTGAGGAAAGAATAGAGCATGGTTTTTGATGTAATGGTGAAAGTCTTCTCAACAAAGACTTCTGGCTGGAATAGAATCCCTACCTACATCAAGAAACTCACTCACCCTCTTGTCCATGGTTACAAGGTGGATTTAGGAAAGATGCTCACGGCACAAATCAAACCTGCCCTGAACAAGAAGGTACATGTCAATCCTAGATTTATTATGTTATTCATAAATTCTTTATCTGGAATTGATGAAAATGCCTCCCTCACAATGGAGTGCAATGTTTTAAAAAGGAACACACACATAACACTCAATTCACAGAATTTAAATGCAGATATTCCACTTTGTTTCACACAACACGTGGTTGATCAAGTGCCCAACCTTGATTTTCCATTATCATCAAGCGAGTTTGATACATTCTCACTTCAGAATGAAGTTGAATTATACCCAAATTCAGTTAACCCACATTCTTCTCCATACATACAAATCAGACAGTCTAGACTACCAAAAGCCATGAAATTAGCCTTACAAGAATCCAAGAAAAGACCCTTGAAACAAACACATCCCTAGATGTCCCTTCTCAACAAGAGGCATCTATTGAAATTGGCCTGTCTCCCAAGGCACCCTGTAAAGAGTCTGAACAAACTCATGAACTCACTCATGAGGATCCCCCACTTGCAGATACACACATGGAGTTAAGGCACAGTGAGGATCAAACTTCCACTATTGATGTTCCAAAAGTTACCTCTGTGGAACAGCCAACTTTCTCTTCTATACCTTCACCTTCTTTATTCTCTAATCCATCAATTATTTCTTCTCAACAACCTAGAGAGGGGGACAGTCCCAACCCTTCAGGTTTTGATCATCCATCTCCTATTATGGATGAGCCCCCATCTAGTGGTCTACAAAAACCCATTTCTCAAAGTGAAATGGATACCACTCCCTCAAACACTGAGCTAGATCAAGTTGGCACTCTACCAGAAAATGAAACAACCAACATCTTGATCGAACTCCAACAAGCAACTGACCCTAGGGAAGTTGCTGTCACAGCCTCAGCTGCTGTCAAAGACACCACCAAAGTTATTGTCACTCCACCTATTGACAGTAACATTTTGGTTAAAGATGATGTCACCTCTATACAGCATGATCAGGATGCAGTAATTATTGAAGATGCTTCTGATGATGATCATTTGCCTATCTTTGCTCTAAAGGTAAGATCTAAACATTATACTTTTTCAACTCAAATGCATGTAAGTACTGCTCATACCCATGCATCTAAGATGAGTGAGGGAGAGACAAAGATAATAGAGATATAAGAAAAGAGAGGTGATCATAAAAATGAGAGGCAGTTAAATGAGCTGGCAAAAAGTGAGGGACTTTAGCATGTCCAGAGTGAACCTGAGGGAGCCCCACAACATAAGGCCCTAGGCCTTGAAAGTTCTTCTGTGATGAGTGATGAGATCACTCAGAAAAACAATGAGAGTGTGTGAACCCCCACAGCCTTCTTGCCCCAATCTTTTCTTTTGCCTCCAAAAAGGTTAAAATCTGGTGGTCCTTCTAAACAAGCTAATTCAAGGTTGAAATCCCTTGAGGGCAGATGTGCATCCATGGAAGCCAAGATTGACAATCTGTCCACTATGGTAGCTGCTAGTTTTGCTGAGATTCAACAGGCTCTGTTATCATTTTTTGCTACTCTTAGTGCTATCAACTTAACTAAGGGGGAGAAGGTGGTAGATCAGAATAGAGTGGTAGATCCAAATATCTCGGAAAAATGGTAGAGAAGGAGAAACAAGGGGAAGCTACAAGCAAGGGGGAGTCAAGAAGTAAGGGGGAGCAGGTTGAAGATGGAGAAGAGAGTGAGGGGGAGCAAGAGAAAAAAAAGGAAGAAAGAAACTATAGTGAAGAGCTGACAGCCTCTGGAGATGGTGACTTAATTGAACATGAAATGAATGGTGAGCCACTATTGGTAACCAAAGAAGTAATGGAGCAATTACAAGAAACTCAAAAGTCTGAAAGACCAATACTGCCTTCTCTAAAAATTAATGAGCCAACTCCTGAAATCATGGAAACTCCACTGCAAAAACTGTGGAGAGAACAGGAAGAGCAAAACAGACTGGGTAAAGGCACAGATAAAATGCCTGAGTACATAAATCTAACAACTGGAACCACCTGGTCTGATGGAAGTGAGTATAGCCTAGATGATGCAGGAATAATGATGGTTAGCTACATGGAGAGTACTTTGAACAACAAGGATGAAGAATTCAGTATGTTGGTGGATAACTCAATCACAGAAGCAGGGGAAGTTTACAACAAACTTTCACAATATTGAAGGATAAAATAATAAGTATCTCTGTGAAAGTTAACTTGGAGAAAAGATGGGCAATTGATGTATATCTAAAAACTGACACCTCAATATTCATCACAATGCAGCTACTGCAAAGCTTGCAAGCAAGAGTACTAAATTCCTTAGCAACAAAAGTGAAGGCCAACTCAAAAACTTTTAATGAAAGTCTGTTGGCACAGATCAAGAGGATTGTTGAAGACAAACTCCCAGAAGTGATTGATGATCCATATGGTGTTTGCTACAGGATGACCACAAGTGCAGGAGTAAAGAAAATTGGTTTTCTGACTTTGGATAAAGAGTCAAAGTTGAAAACTGACTCAGTGATGATAGTGCTGAGACAGATCCTCAAGTCCAAGATTACCAAGGAAAGAGTCAAGGCTGTCAGGGAAATTCACAAACTTTTGGTGACGAGATGAGAGTTTTAGCTCTCAAATAAAGAATTTAATTTCTGAATCTAATGCCAAAATAGGTGAAAGAGGTGGAAGCTGCACATTTGATGACATTCTTGATGATGATGAGCTTGATGGAAATGGAGGATCTGGTACAACTGAAGGTGGGAGTAGAAACAAAATAACTACTGAGAATGTTAAAAGTCAAACTCAGGAGAAAGCAAAAGAAGAAGCTCCTGGTACTAAAAAGAAAGATGTTGTTACTGAAGAAGGAGAATCAGATATTCTTGAAGCATTGGAAGCAAATATTTTAAGGTTTGTTGTTGACTGCCTTAATGCTGAACAGGATGCTGTCAACAAAGACACTGTCAAGAGCTTAAATGAAGATATTGTCATGGAGGACATAGTTGAAAAAGACATTGTCAAGAGCTTGAATGAAGATGATGTCAAGGACAAGGATGCCAAGGCATTCAAATCTAAAAGGACAAAAAGAAAAGTAAGAGCCTGGCGCTCAACTCCTACAAAGGGGAAGACAAAGGCTGCAGCTAAGACAAAGAAGCATGGAGTAGTGGTTGATAAGACTGTTATTCAGAAAAGAGAAATGATGAACAACTTTGAATGTCAGAAAGCAAATTTTGAAAGAGACATGAAATCTGTCTCTTTGGATTTGGATGAAAGTAAGCAACATGCAACCAAATACACCATCTGGCATATAGATGGAAGTAGAATGATGGATGTTGATAAGGATTTCAATATGATCATAGGGTCAACAGTGATAGACAGGTACAGCCTCAAAATGACATCTGAAGTAGTGACACGCAGAATCGAATTCTTTGTGTTGGCAAGAATGGTGGAGCTTATGGTACGTCATGGCAATGTCCCTAAACCAGCCATGGAACATATCCAAAAATACTATGCTGAAAGATATGCTGAATTCTATGAGAAGCATGGTGACTGGATTGATATTGATGATGCCAACTTGTCTATAAGTTCAGATGAATTAGAGGTTACGTGTAAGTATAACTGGGCAGAAAGAACGTCATCTTATACACCTGTAGAAGTGCATGAAGCAGCAGAAGCATTCAGGACTACTGAACAAGAATTCAAAACTGCTGACAAACCACCTAAGTCTGCCAAACAAACTGTTGAAAATCTAGAAGCTCAACTGAAAGAAAGTTGCAAGAATGTCAACAAAATGAACAGTGAGAAAGCAGATTATCAGCCCTGTGTACTGGAAGATCCTCTTAGAATTATAGATGGAAAAGAAGAAATATATGTAGGTAGTTTTCACAAACCGAGGACCATTATCTTGTAGAATCTCTGCTGGAAAATTGTTGGATCATCTCACAAGGTTGAAATGCTATGTGCATGGGAACTTGAAGTTATCTTTGACCAAAGGAGAGATAAAGATCCAAAACTAGACAGAAAAAGGAGAGTATCTCTTAATGCTTTCCATGGAAGGAGATTCAAGGTCATCGAAGGCACATTATAGTTCAGAACATTTACCTATGACTTCGAAACTTGGTTTGACCTAAAAGAGGCTAAAGTGTTTCCTTTTGAGTAATTCAAGGGTACATTAATGACATTGAAGATGATGCTAAAACTCTTGAAGAAAAGGCTTTAGTAGAAGACCTCAAGAAGGAAAAACAAGAAGCTCTCAAAAGAGAGGGAAGAATCTAGACAGCTGAAGACTGCTCAAATCAAGCTAAGTAAAATTTCTTATTTGCTCAACATAGAGGAGTAATTGATTTACAGTTAGAACATCAGTATTGTGTTCTGGATTTTTTAACATTTATCAGACATGTTATCTCAACTATTCTGATCTATGTTAATTAAGTTGTCAGCATGCTTTAATTGTAAATTTGTTATTATTGTCCATAAAAACAAATTGGGGGAGATTGTTAGAATTTATGGGTGATAGCATAGAGAAAACTTAACTAGATTTCCCTGTACTTAGTTTTTCACTAAGTAGAACATACTGTCACAGCCGGAGTGTGTTCTTGTGACCAAATTAGTTGCTGTAATTTAATAAGTATATATCTTTGAAGAAGTTCATTCAATTGTTCAAGCCTCAAGATTACATCAGTTCGACAACAAGAATAAAAGTTACTGTCATAGCATTGACAGTAAGGTTACAAGAAGAAAATATGTTGCAAGTCACGACAACAGACTCGATTTGACAGCAACATTGGCGGAAGCATGAGACAACAACATTCTCACAGCAAGTCTGGAATCCCGACAGCAACATTGGCGGGGACTTATGATAAGTGGATTTATATCCACTTGGAGCGTTCCATATTCGGCTTAAATTGATTGTCTTGGACTCAAGTTTATTGTAGTTTTGATGTGTTTTGCTTAGTTGTGCAGATTTATAAGAATGTCGATTATGGTTGATGCTTCTATCGTGTTTGGAGGATTAATTGATTAAAATTCGGATTTTCCGGGAAGGTTGCGCAGTCTACACTGTTTTGGCCATATCTGGAGTTCTATAAGTCCGTTTGAGGCCCGTAAGCTGTCCACGCGAAGCTTGGAAGATTTTCTACAACTTAGGACAGGATCCGCGCGCACAAGCTGCGTGTGGTGGGCGCAATCTGCGCGACAAGCAGACTGATGGGAGCAGAGAATTTACTGTTTTGCCCTTTTCAAGTTCTAATTGTATTTTGGGCAGTTTTTAGTACCTTAATCGAATTCTAATTGTAATAGAAGGCAATTTCTTGCTGGGCAAGACTTTGAGTGCCTATATAAACACATCCAACCTCTTGTAAATTAGACAATTAGACAATTAGAATTAGACAATTAGACAGATATATATCTTGTACATAATATAGCTTAGATCTGTAAGGGAGAAAAGGAGAGAAGGATTCAACGCTCGTGACAAGCAACGGATCTAGATCTACTTCATCTTTTGTATCATAGATTTGTTTTCTCAACTCTTGTTTTATTAATATTATTACTTTCTTTCATATCTTATCTTCTATCATGGTTTCATCAGATCCCATGATGACGAGCGGTTCGATATGAGCTAATCGTTGTCATGGGATTCTAACAGATTTATCTATGTAGCTTAGTAGTTTGATTGCTTTAAAGATTTATGTGTGGTGAATTCTTGATATCCTCGTATGGTTGTGTTTCATGTGTTTAGATGAGTCATGAACATCTAATTTGTTAATCTCTTGCTAAACGAGAGTGGATCTTGAGATTTAGAACTTGCCATGCTAGCATAGGATAGGTTGATATTATTATCATGATTTGTGGCATACATAGAGATATGATGCTACCCTATGTGATCTATGTGGATAACTTGTGCTTCAACCTTTATGTTTTCAAATTCTATAGAGATATAGGGTCTAAACATAACTGGTGTCTACCCATCTTCTATCTCTTTTGTGGATGCATGCGTAGTTTGGTATTAGTATACCGAGAGGTAGCTTTTACTTGTTTCGTGTTATCCGATCAGATATCAAAACCATCGTATGTATTGATTAACGGCATCAACTCTAAGTGAAGTAGATGATGAAGTTAGGATTCCAAGTGTTTCTCGCATATAAGTAATTAAATTTTAATTCTCATTAGTTAGTAATTTTTAGTTTGTTAATTTGTATCCTAGTTAATTAAAGTTAGTAAAAACTTAATATTGTTAATTGTCTTAGCAGTGCATAATAACCATACATTGTTGCATATATACAAAACTGAATTGAAACCTAAGATCTCTGTGGGAACGAACTTGACTTCTATCTGTATTACTTGTGATCACGTACGCTTGCGTGTTTTAGTGTTAACAAGTTTTTGGCGCCGCTGCCGGGGATCATCGGTGTTTTATTTTTGGTTTATGTGCTTGTCAATAGTGGTCGTTAGAGTTCACTGACTCAGATTTTTTCTTAACTATCTTGTTTAGCTCGTTGTGTTCAGGTACTTGAGTGTTTGAAGATGGCAGGCCAGGAGTTGCCATGGTGGGCATATTCGAGTACATCCATGCCTTATCAATGTGAGCGGTGTTTGGACGTTCATGATCCCTCACAATATTGTTACTACGAAGGAGTTTATCCATATTTCAGTTATGAGGAACAACCATATTTTCCATACCATCCTCAACAGTACCAGGAAGATGTTCCAGATAGGTCATATTTCTTTGGATGTGAAGAGTTTCAACATCAGCAACCTACTCCTACTTTTCAGTCAGATGAGGTTGATGATTTGAAGGAGATTAGGATGCTTGCAGAGAGTCATGAGAAGTCTCTCAAATCTATGGAGACACTAGTTGCTCAAGTTTTGAGTGTCTTGGAACAAGAGAAACAGCAATCCATGCGAGAGGCAATTCCAGAAAATAACGATGACTTGGAGCAAGGTACTGCATGCATAATTGAAGAAGACAAATTCCAAGAGGAGGTGAGTGTTCACAAGCCATTTGAGGAATTTGAACAAGCTATTGAGGTGGATGATTTGGAAAGGGCACAATTTGAGACAGACACTGCTGAGCTGCACAAATTTCAAGAATTGGTATTTGCGTACCAAGAGGACACTGATGAGCTACGCAAATTTCAAGAATTGGTAGGTGCGAACCAAGAGGATAAAGAACATGGGAAAGATGCAGGTCTTCTACTTGTCTCAGAGTTTAAAGATGGAGGTAGCGCATTAGAGCCAATGGAGGAAGTTCTCTTTGAGGAACCAAAGGCTTCAGAAACTTACATTTACCCTCCTCCATTATATTCAAGCGAAGCCCGCGAGTGTGTGTTGTTCTACAAATTGACAGATTTTGGGTCAACAGAAGAAGGCATTGGAACAGGACATATTTGTTATACGAATAGGCCAAGCGAGGAGAAGGGGCAGAAAGTGTGCTGCCGTGCTGATGATGAAGTCTCGCGAAGAGAGGACCAAGCAAACTATTATCATCCTTAATGGAGGCTTGGAAGTAACGTCAAGCTATTGATGTTAAAGAAGCGCTTCGTGGGAGGCAACCCACGCATTAGTGTAGGAAAAGGAAAAAAAAAATTTGAGTGTGTCTGAAGAAAAAAAAAATAAAAAAAAATCGAGTGTTGTATTCAAAAAAAAAAAGTGTTGTGCAAAAAAAAAATAAAAAAAAATTGTTGAACAGAAATTTTTACACGACACTGCGCCAATATGGCGACTCAGCCTGCAAAATCTCCTGTCCAGTCCGTGTGTATGTGTGTAATAACACATATTACATGGGTTGCGCAGGCCGCACCTGCGTTACCCCCTGTAACGCAGGATGCGCCTGCTTTACCACCTTTACCGCAGCCATCCACCCTATAACGCAGGTTGCTCATGCGTTTTAGGCTCCAGAAATTGTTTTCAGCCGAATTTTTTGTGTTTTCACCTCCAAAATTCCCCAAATTGTATCCCAACTCAAATTCTTTCAATCCCTAAATTCCTATACCTATTTAATATCAATTTCTACCCTCTCAAATCTCTCCTACACACTTAAATTCTTATCCATCATCTTATATATATACCCACCTCTACATACAAATCCAATTCCTCTTCTACTTCTTTAAATCTCTAAAAATTCAATTCTAAAGAGGAATTAATTACAAGTTCACCTATTTGATTCGTAATTGGTTTATCTCTTCTCTAATCTTATTGTTATTACGAATTTGTGTTCTTGTAAATTGGGGATTTTGTATTATTCTAGGAATTTGGGCTATTTTTGGTGTGATATTGCTTGGAGATTATTAGTGGAGCTTCTTGTGAGTTGGGTATTGCTACAGAAAGGGGATTTTTGCCGAACAAGTATGTTGAGTTGCGATGGGGAATGATATGTACGGCGCCTTGTAGGTATGTTTTCTGCTATCCCTCGTATTTACTTCCATTCAATGCGGACATTGAATATTTTAAGTTTGGGGGTGGTTTGAGGGATTAGTAGTTGTTGTTGTATTATGTGTTCATGTAGGATTTCATGCTTTGCATATTAGTAGTAGTAATTTATGCATGTATGTTCGTATTAATTATGTTTGTTTCATATAAGACATTATGTTTTTATTTTTCGTATATCATGTGAGTTCATATTAGTTGCATTTCATGGCATGCATATTTCATGATCCCTTAGAACAAGCTAATTCTGATTGGTAGGTAGGTGTCTAATTGAGTGTGGTAATGATGAGTAGAGGGTTGACTTATAGTTTCTATGAAATTGACTTATGTGTTTCGGAAACAAAACCAATTACACAGTCTCATTAGGTGCTTTTGGGCTAGGTTGAGGTTATGCTTGTTTGGTTGTTTTAGATTTAATCACTTGTTTATATTTAGAATTTTCGTTATTCCCTTGATAGCGTAGGAACACTTAAGTCTAAGTTTGGGGGAAAATAGGGATTTCATGCTTAGTTGTAAATATTTGTCAACAATGGCTAGATGTCAAATGGCTAGTAGCCGGCTCATATTTATATGAGTAGTCTAGGGTTGGAATTGAGAATTCTCATTCCAGATTGCATAGAGAAAAAAGAAAAAAAACAAAAAAGAAAAGAAAAAAAGAGTCAAAAGTGTCAATTGTTTATATGCAAAATTAACCAGGGTGAGCTCTTTAATACTCGAGCTATTAAGTTCGCGGGGACTTTGTGCCTAGTGACCTAAGGCTTTTATAGTCTGGGATCCACTAACCCAACGCTCGCTACATGGGTATTATTGTATAAGCCTTTCGGGGTCTCATTCATTGCACGGTTAAATAAGCATGCTTGTATATATATGTCATAGTAGTTAGTAATAAAGCATGAATTTCTGTCTACCTTGGATAACGATGGAGGTGTTCCTAGGTTATGAAGTGTCTACAGTCTATTTTATTTATAAACCTGTGATTGTCTTGACGAAGAGCATGTATGATTTTTGACCTAGTTTTGGGAGTATTTCTGATGAGCATTGCACAAACGCACGTTTCTGTTCATGTATTGTTAGTATACGGGAACTTGGTCGAGCTCTATTTGGATTTAGTTGCATTCTTTGAGATATTTGCTTATTAGTTGGTTTTGGTTAGTTTGAAGGGGATCGTTGCATTTTTCATATTAGTTGCATTCATGCATTGCATTGCATTAGGTTAAATGGATTTTGTGGGTTCATTCACTATAGGCCCTCACGAGACCTTACTCGTCCACTGGGGCTGCCTAGGGGTTTAAAGGGCTTGTTGCATATGCCAAATGCAACCGTGATCACCTACGGAAGTGGTACTAGTTAGTTAGTTAGTTGTAATTGTTTATGCTTGAGGATAAGCATCGGTTTAAGTTTGGGGGTGTGATAAGTGGATTTATATCCACTTGGAGCGTTCCATATTCGACTTAAATTGATTGTCTTGGACTCAAGTTTATTGTAGTTTTGATGTGTTTTGCTTAGTTGTGCAGATTTATAAGAATGTCGATTATGGTTGATGCTTCTATCGTGTTTGGAGGATTAATTGATTAAAATTCGGATTTTCCGGGAAGGTTGCGCAGTCTACACTGTTTTGGCCATATCTGGAGTTCTATAAGTCCATTTGAGGCCCGTAAGCTGTCCACGCGAAGCTTGGAAGATTTTCTACAACTTAGTACAGGATCCGCGCGCACAAGCTGCGTGTGGTGGGCGCAATCTGCGCGACAAGCAGACTGATGGGAGCAGAGAATTTACTGTTTTGCCCTTTTCAAGTTCTAATTGTATTTTGGGCAGTTTTTAGTACCTTAATCGAATTCTAATTGTAATAGAAGGCAATTTTTTGCTGGGCAAGAATTTGAGTGCCTATATAAACACATCTAACCTCTTGTAAATTAGACAATTAGACAATTATAATTAGACAATTAGACAGATAGATATCTTGTACATAATATAGCTTAGATCTGCAAGGGAGAAAAGGAGAGAAGGATTCAACGCTCGTGACAAGCAACGGATCTAGATCTACTTAATCTTTTGTATCATAGATTTGTTTTCTCAACTCTTGTTTTATTAATATTATTACTTTCTTTCATATCTTGTCTTCTATCATGGTTTCATCAGATCACATGATGACGAGCGGTTCGATATGAGCTAATCGTTGTCATGGGATTCTAACAGATTTATCTATGTAGCTTAGTAGTTTGATTGCTTTAAAGATTTATGTGTGGTGAATTCTTGATATCCTCGTATGGTTGTGTTTCATGTGTTTAGATGAGTCATGAACATCTAATTTGTTAATCTCTTGCTAAACGAGAGTGGATCTTGAGATTTAGAACTTGCCATGCTAGCATAGGATAGGTTGATATTATTATCATGATTTGTGGCATACATAGAGATATGATGCTACCCTATGTGATCTATGTGGATAACTTGTGCTTCAACCTTTATGTTTTCAAATTCTATAGAGATATAGGGTCTAAACATAACTGGTGTCTACCCATCTTCTATCTCTTTTGTGGATGCATGCGTAGTTTGGTATTAGTATACCGAGAGGTAGCTTTTACTTGTTTCGTGTTATCCGATCAGATATCAAAACCATCGTATGTATTGATTAACGGCATCAACTCTAAGTGAAGTAGATGATGAAGTTAGGATTCCATGTGTTTCTCGCATATAAGTAATTAAATTTTAATTCTCATTAGTTAGTAATTTTTAGTTTGTTAATTTGTATCCTAGTTAATTAAAGTTAGTAAAAACTTAATATTGTTAATTGTCTTAGCAGTGCATAATAACCATACATTGTTGCATAGGTACAAAACTGAATTGAAACCTAAGATCTCTGTGGGAACGAACTTGATTTCTATCTGTATTACTTATGACCACATATGCTTGCGTGTTTTAGTGTTAACAACTCATACTGTCAACCAAGAAATATTCTCTTGACAACAGACTTGGCGTTAAGGTTACTGTCTCACTGAATTATTTGAATTGGGAATTTATCTCAGTCAAACCTGTGACAATTTAGATGTTCAAGAAACAGATTTGCTGCAACTTGTCAAAGATTGTAGCAGACCTGCAAGACTACGACAGAAGCTTGAGAGATCACAAGACAAAGCTCGTTAATTCAAAGAGTGACAAATCTACATATACTAGAATTGTATTAGCTTGAATTAGAAAGAATTTGGGCTGCTTTACATATTATGATAACTCTGTTTGTATAACAATTTAGGAAAGTCACATGAGTGTGCAAATTGTAAGGAGCTGCCACTTGAAAATGACAGCAGCTCCACAACCATTGTGATAGAGACGTTAGAGCAAATTAGTCTACATAGAAAATCGTCTCTCATTCTTTATAAGTATTCGTGAATTTCATATTCATTGTAATCACTCAAGAAACCGAAGCTTTAGAAAACACTTTTTCTCAAGGTTGTAGCAACACTTCGCAAAATAAATAAAACATTTATTTTGTGAGAATATCTTGAACTATCACTTGTGTTTGCATTTCATATACTGATAGATTATATTCTTTATTATTGTTGTTGAAGTAAAGATTTGAATTTATCAGTATTGCATTCAACCCCCCTTCTGCAATACTCCGGGACCAACACATACTATGTTTAAAATATAGCCAATCATTGTAGGCAATCCCACATGAGCACAATACCTTACAGGTTCAGCAAATTTTGCATAATCAGTATTTTATATCATTTTAGCCAACACCATTGAAGATGCTCTTATCAAAGGATTAACTTCTTTTTTTGTAAGTTGATATGTTTTTATAAGTCAAGTTGACTATCAACGAATATACATAATAGACTAACTAACTGTAAATAGTTTGTGCTTTGTAATTATTTATAAATGAAAGTGATATCTTAACGGATAATTAAACTACATCAACGGATATCAAGGTAATCAACTTTCAATGGATATCAAGGTAATCAACCTTCAACGTCAAGTGTACTACATCAATTGATAATATTTCCACTCAATCTTAGCAGTTGATAGTGACTTGACAAGACTGACAAATCACATAGGTTGATGGAATCTAAAAGTACATGAAAGCCAAAAATGGAAAATCTTGAAAAAGAAGAAACATTCATTTTCTATACAAGCAAATTGGATGGTATTTTCAAAGATAACTCTGTCAAAGACAACTATCCAGTTTGACTCACACGAAGACAAGGAGTGAAGTAACATACCTACTGGAACCAGATAATTAGAATATTTTGTTTTTAATAGGCATTGTAAACTTGGCTATACAACCAAGTGTAGCAGTATCTTTATAAGACAGAAACACAAGTATCTTTACTTAGAATTATTAGAATTTCTTGTAAAAAAACAAATTATTGAAACTGCAGCTCTGTATTTGTGAAAATATCACATATTATTTCTTCAATATACATCTCAGGTGAATCATACAAATCCACCTGAAATTTTACATATTATTGAGTCTTTATTTTTTGGAATACATTTTTTGTTTATAACTATTCTCATAAACTGTTTTAAGAAGTAGATTCGAAAAAGTAATCAATATTGTATTCAACCCCCTTCTACAATTTTTTAATTATATTGTTGGGAAACAACAACGCTAAACCCAAACACGATCCATTTAGGCTCTGTACACTTTCTTGTTTTACCTTCGTGTCGTGTACTTTTCGCATCGTGTTTTCGTATAATTTTAAATAAAAATTCAAATAAATAAATAAAATATTTAAATATTAATATTTTCGGTGAAATTATTACAAACATGTACTAAATATATATATATATATAATATATATATATATATATATATATATATTTATATTTATTTACAAACAACATTATAAAATTATGTATAATACTATAAATAAATATTAATTTATTTAACATAAATATTAATATATCTTATATAAATATTAATGTATATCTATATATTTCGTATATTCATGTCGTATCGTGTACGGTGTATCCAAAAGCTAAACAAAAATTGATACTAAATCTCAATCCTGTACCTTCGTATTGACACAATTTTTTTTTTTTTTTTATCATTTCATATCATGTTTTCATATCGTATGATACCATAGATTGTTGGGTCTAATCAGATTTAACAATCAAGATTGATTTGAAGTGAAATACAAATCATCTTGCCTAGTCTTTTTATTTTTGTTTAATCTCACTCCGTCTCTCCTCCTCCACCCTAAAGAACTCTTAACATTTGTTTCTAATTAGCAAAAAAAAAAAAAAAAAAAAACATTTGTTTCTCCATTTAGGAAGTGTCACCGGCTTTTTAATCGATGATAAACAGATTTTTCTTTTATTGTTTCTTAATCTTGTTTTCTTTTCAACAATTTTCTTTGTTTATTGAGAGTTTTAGTACCCGTTGGTGATTTTTTCTATTTTTGTGAAAGTCAATTTATTTTAATATTTGGAATCATAAATCTGCAAGAATTTATATATTAATTTATTGAATTGGATTGTATGGAATCATGTTGTACATTTTGACATAAGATATAGGCAGTTAGATTATCTATCCAAAAATACTAAATTTTTAGCTATATGAACGAAAGATATACCATACCACTATTGAAAACCTGCCAAATAAACTAAGGATTTTTTTTTTTTTTTTGCTAAATAACTACGGAAAGTTTGATTTTATCTATTTTGCCATGTTTTTGTTCAATTTTAATAATTTTATAGATAACTTATGATTTTTTATTAATGAATTAATTATGTATAAAAAAACAATATTCATGACTTCTTGCACACACCAACAAGTCTAGACTCTTTGGAACACCTGAATCATTTTACAGTGTGTAAAAAATCACACTTTCAAATAGCCATTACAGTTCTTTCAGCACTCTTTAGCATGATCCCATGTATTTTACTCATCAACCTTTCGCAAATTTCTCCTTCCTCATCACTCAACATAGAGCTCTCTTTGCCTTCTCCCTCGAGTGAATGTGCCTCCTTATTGACAATTCCTTCTAACCAGTCATTTATTTTTTTGATCTTAAACATTATTGCCACAACTTTCCTATCAGATCGAGTTGACGAGGCCTTAGCGTCTGCCTCGTCTAAATATTTCTCCGCCCAACCCAAGAACCATCTTCGACATTCATTCTGCAGAGACGCAGCCAGATCAGTGGTGGCATGGTGACTACTTCCCCTTGTCCACTCCATCTGATCGTCCTTATTTCCTGTTAACATGAGTGACATTTCGTTGTTCTTCTTCGGCTTTGGGTAAATATGGGGGGCTTTTGGCTTAGTTGCACCACATGATATACATGATTTCTTTGTTTCTGTAGCATCCATAGATTTAGTAGAGTTGTATAGCGGGAGAAGATCAGATGCCACAGCAGACTTTACCCATAATTTTGCGTTTCTCTTTCTTTCAATCGCGAGATCTAACACTTCCTTAATTGTAGAAGTGTTGCTTGTGTCTGATGTTCTCAGCAAACTTATATCTGTTAGGGACTGCATTATTAGTCTCGTGTGTGCTAAATCATCTTGAAGTTTCAAGAATTTGTCGATGGCTGGCTTCAGATCATCCACTTCATTTGACGGGAACTCTGAGAAAGTACTAAAGGAACAGGTAAAACTAATAAGAGACTCGAGATGAAACTTTAGTACATACATGCGAACAAATGTAAATCTGTCCACAGTCACCACGGACTTGTAATAGATGGAATTTTCTAGCATATATACAAACTAAAGCAAAGGAGAGAAGAGGTTAGGAAAATTTTCTAGGATATAGAACTAACATGGGTACTACAAATGAGGAGATCTACTTAATATGTTGCAAACACCATCTAATATAGGTGCAATAGCATTCATTGCCGGAAAAATCCTTCCAACAATTTAACATCTACATATAAATTATTAAATTTTAAGTTTTACAATTAGGAACCACATTCTGCAGGCCAGAGCTATTTGGGATATCTTCATGAACAATACAGGCCATAGCTATCAGCCTATTCTAAATTGATTACAAGACCCATAAAAAATTCTAAAAGCGTAAAGAACTTATTGCAAGAGGTATGTTGAATTAAATAGATGAAGTGTATAACTAGCGATTTACTGTGCAGCGTAGATAGTAACAGTTGTACCAACAAGTTACTGAATGTTATATGCGAGTCCTCTGTAAGCTCCTAACAGGCTTTGAGAAAGGGAACTAGTTGCTTTTTTAATTCCAAAATATTGAACTACCTACATTTTCACTCTGCAGTAACAACATTCCTGAATACATGTATGAAGCTAATAACACCGCCAAATGACCTAAAATTCAAGTGTTAGAGGAATAAAACATACTGACACTTGTGAAAAAGTTACAATGTTCATACATTTGCGCACCTTAGGCATCTGATCAATCTCTCAGCAGCACAAGCCTCCTGCACAGCCTCAACTGCACCTCGCAGAGCAACATCTCTTTTCCGTACCACTTCCTGCAGTGCATCTAATAATTTTAGTCGTAGTCATAACATAATGTAGAAGGAAGTCCAATTGAACAAACACTATAATATTTGTACTTTGCCAATCTTCAACAGGCTTGAAGGAAGAGAGTCCCATGAAATTTTAGTTTCTGCTCCTTTTAACTCATCAAGTGAGGGAAATGTTGTTGGATGTGAGTTTTCATCAACTCCAGCAGAAGAAGGGACCTTGGGTTTGTTAGATGTTTTAACTGGTCTTGTAGCAGGGAGACTAGCTCTTCTTTGTCTTATTGAGCTTGAATTCTCATCAGAGCTATCATATCTCACAGAACGAACAGGTGAAACCTGTCTATGCAAAAACGACAAGAAAGAATATTTATATCAGGGAGGAATCGCTCAACAAAACTTCATGTATGTTGGATGGCATTTGATGCAAGTGTGCTAAATAACCAACTCATCTAAAACCTTAAGGTGTTAGAAGTTGGGTTTAACATGATCTTAAATTATCTTCAACAAAGTGCATTAAGAATTTAGAAGCTGATTTTTGCATACCTCCAGCACTTAGTTGCATAATAATTCAAAAACAAAATCTTATAAGTTTCATCTTTACATATTTTGAAAATGAATCAAGTTAATAATTATAGTAAAAATATAGGCATTGGAATGCTCACATGTGCGCTGCGACTACCAGAAATGCGTTGTTTCTCAGGCGTACTTCTTTTGCTCCTCCCAGGCCTGACATTGGAAGAATCAAACATTTCTTTTGCACTCAAAAGTTCTGACTGTGTCCAAC
Organism: Saposhnikovia divaricata; assembly: GCA_036435485.1. Taxonomy (NCBI): domain Eukaryota; kingdom Viridiplantae; phylum Streptophyta; class Magnoliopsida; order Apiales; family Apiaceae; genus Saposhnikovia; species Saposhnikovia divaricata. Next base: position 127,715,979 of record CM071595.1, read on the forward strand.
TGCGTCTCTTCAACGTTCGTCTTGATGAAACAGATGACCGAGTACTATGATCCGAATCACTATCAGCAAGACCAAAGTTGTCCCCAACAACATCAAATTGCATCTTTTCAGAGTCATAATTTTCAGTAGAGCAATCCAAGCCCATTTTCTGCTCATCAGGATGGTTTATCAAAGCACTCAGAGACATTTTTTCTGTTTCATTCCCTTCATCCAAACCAGCCTTCTTCTGCATCAATGCCTCTGAATCAGATACCGCACGATATAACTTTCCTAACTTCCTATCTATCTTTTTCTCCGAAATCACACTCTTATCGACTAACAAATCCATAATAGATGGCTCAAGAAACTTCTCCATATATTTTCCCGGAAATATGTCTTCCGGAGTCCCTTCAAGTGGACGCTTGCCTGGCAGAGGTGTAATGCCTCTCAAAATCGGAACAGGGTGTGCCTTCTCCAACTTCTGTACATAAATAAATTGTCCAAGTTTCAAGTTGTTACTCAAAACCATCTCATTCTCTTCCTCAGGCAATGTCACATACATGGCATGTGTAGCATCGCAAACTTTAAGGTAAAACCCTTTATTAGGCCAAAGATTACCATTTTCCAAGACAGGAATAATGCTTATAATTTGCACAAGTGCAGGTTTGTGATCACCCTCTAATCCATTTTCATCAGAACTCATGTCTTCAAGAAACTTTACAAGAACCCCGGATTTCAAAAATGCCATTTTGAATGTACACAAAAAGATTATATAATCTCCAAGACATGCAATCATATACAAAACAGAACTTTAAGAGGCCAAATTTATCTGAAATAACCAAGGAAGATTCAACAATATCTTGTAAGCGTTTACATTGATAGAGATTCTTAAATTTCAAATAATGGATTGTTTAAAATTCTTGAATTATTGCTAAGAAAAATGATTTGCTAAATGGTTTTTTTATTAAAATGATTACAAAAAAGAATAATTGCTGGCTGTGTATTGTGCGAAGGAAGCGGGACATAATTGAGTGGTATTAATTTGCAAATGCATAAAAGTTCGATAAAACGGTTTTTCTATTGCCCAAGACTTTGGTCATGTTTGTTTGGAAAGATTATAATCCCGGAATAATAATTCTATTAGTTCTATTATTTATTGACTAGTTTATAACCCGTGCAAAGCATAGTTACTTTTTTTTCTTTTAATTTACCTATAGTGTAGTTACATAATATTATAAATATTTCACCTTTATATATAATAATTTTTAGTATTAAATCTAAATTAATATCTTGTTGGCGAGAATCGAATCTTCAACCTTTCTGTGTAACATCTTTTAATATTAATTTTATATTAAAATGTTGTTGACGGGATTCGAACCTTAAACCAATGTATATAACAACTTTTAGTGTTGCATCCAACGATCATCATCTATTTGAGCTACCGATCTAACAGTTGTGAATAAAAGGAATAACCAAAACCAAACTACAAAATATATCCCATTTTGCTTATTATATTATAATAATATAGGTACATATAGTATAGATTTTGTAAAAAAAAATTATATATGTAACTAATAATAAGTTATTTTTTTACATTTTGTTACATCTTATTATCAGCTATTTTTTTTTCAATATTAACGTAAATTATATGCACATATGAAGTACGAAAGAAAACATGAATTTTTGTTTTGAAGCGGAACTGTTTAGTAGTTAAAGTCAGGTTTGATTTGGATTGTTTCCTAAAAACCAGGGCGTAGTAATTTTCTATAGAAGAGATGAGGGCTGATTTGTGCTTATATGCTCGGAATTTTTCAATGCTATCTTGTAAATTATATTTCTGGCGTGTACTAATATCAAAATTAATAGATGATTATTGAGGTTCCAATATTAAATTTAATAGATGATTAATGAGTTTTGAAAAGTGAATTTTATTATATGTTTTATTTTAGATTGTTTTTCGAAAGTCGAGACGTAGTAGTATTCTATAGAAGAGATGAGGGCTGCTTTGTGCTTATGTACTCACAAATTTTCAATGCGGTCTTGTAAACTAAATTTTTGGCGTGTACTAATATCAAATTTAATAGATGATTAATGAGTTTCTAATATTAAATTTAATAGATGATTAATGAGTTTTGAAAAGTGAATTCTATCATATGTTTTATTAGTATATTTAGAGTTATAAATATTAAATTTAATTATGTTGTTAGTGAGAGTCGAACCCTTGACCTATGGTAGTACTCGATTATTATTCCTTTTACTCTTATTATATAATAGGATATAATTTGGATTATAGTCCTATCCCATTCTTAATCGTATAAAATAAGGATTAATGAGCTATTTCATCACTGTACAATACATAAACTTTCAATTGAATTACAAGCCCAAAAAAGTTTTAAGTCAAACACTTGAATAATAAAAATATTTCAAACAGGTCACTGTTTACTAACGGAAAGGTGATGTGGCGCAATGAAGTTTTCAGTCAAACACTTGAACAATAAAAATATTTCAAACAGGCCATTCTCGTTAAGTTGGGTTATTATTTTTTAAATTAAGTAATAAAAATAAACAAAAATTTTAGGACATCTTTTTCAGAAAAACAAACAAATTATTTAGATAATTTACAAATTATTTAATAATTTACAAATTATTTGTAAGTATTTTTAAAATTCATTTATTCAAGTTAGATCGTTAAAATATTTAGATATTTTTTGAATATCCAAACAATTAGTACCTAGGGCTTTTTAAATTAATTATTTCGAATTTTAATTTTTTTCGAAAGATTAGAATTTAACTAAATTTAAAAATGAACATACACATTTAATATATATGCGTATAAATCGATACATACGAACAAATATTTTAAGATATAATGTTTTTCAATCAAAAGTGAGGTTTTAATTTCTTTTTTCGAATGATTAGAATGTAATTTAATTAAAAAATGAACATACTCATTAGAATGAAAATTTTTGAATTTTGAAACTTTTCGAATTTAAAAATGAACATATTCATTCAGCTTCATGCGTATAAATTTTTTCAAATTAAAAAATTTTAAAATTTTTTAAGATATGCGTATAAATTTTTTCGAATATTTTAAGATATGTGTATAAATTTTTTCGAATTGAAAATTTTCAAGATATGCGTATAAATTTTTTTCAAATATTTTAAGATATGTGTTTAAATTTCAATTTTTTTTTGAGTGATTGCAATCTAATTAAATTTAAAATATTCATTTAATTTACTTAAATTCATACAATTTTTCTATGATTTTAATTTTCTTTTAATGTTCGGTGACCTAATTGAAAGTTTATAAATAGTTTTAACGTTTTCCCGTCAAAGTCAAACACGATTTAACGATCGTGAAATTTTTTAAAAGTACAATGTTACGATTGGCAGCAATTAATTGTACAATTATACGATTGTTGGATTAGTGATTCAACTAAAAATTTCTATATAATACAGTGATGTAATAGCCATTAATCCTATAAAACAAACATGGCCTTTGGGTTTGTAATCATCAATCACTATATATAAAGGAGGATATGCGGGAGCTTAAGTGGCGCTTTAAAATCGTCTCAATCTATTTTTCTAATTTTTTAGAATAAACACTTAAAAATATAAAAAAAATCTTTTAAAATATTAGAAGTAGAAAGTAGAATAGGTGTTCGAATTTATAGAAAAGACATATAATTAGAAGTTCTATTGAAAGTAGAATATGTATTTACAGTCATATTGTGTGAGTTTCTTTTGACGATATTGTAATGACATTTTTGTATTGTAATTATACGTTTAGAAAAAGGTCAAGAAACACAATTACAAATAAATAAAATTAATAATAATAAAATTAATAATAATAAAATAAATATAATCAATAAAAGATCAAAACATAAAATATTATTATTAAAAATAATAATTATTAAAATTATTTAATAAAATAATTATTTTTTTACATATTTTATTTTATTATTATTTTTGTATTTTGTATTTATTTTTGTATTATACGTTTATATGATATTTTATTTTTGTATTTTTGTTTATATTCTTAAATAAAATTAGGTATCTAATCAATTGGATTCTCGCCAATTACATTTATTAATAATAATCATTTAGAATTTATTAATAATAATATAATAAATATGTTTGATTCATATTTTTTTTCAAAAATGATTATTATTAGATTGAGAACTGAGGATGGTAATAAGTCATTTTTTTAAAGCAGATGAAGATGCTGTACATTTTATTGGTTTTAAAATATTTGATTCTTGTACATTTGTAATGAATTAATACATTAATGTAATTAATTAATTTTAAAAAATATTAAAAATAATTTATTTTTAAGAATTTTATTAGAAAAATTACAATTTTTTGGATCGCGTGCATATCCCTAGTTAAATTTTAATAGTTAAACACAATCACTTTCCTAAGAACCGATTTCTTGTTAAACACGATTCTTTCGATTAAGTCACTCTCTCGTTAAAACCGAAACTAAAATTTTAACATATATTATAAAACTTATATTATAATTTTATCCATTAAAATCAAACCCTAAGAATAAAATAAAAAATTATGATATCAGTATCAAATTCTAATAGCTAATACAATCTTTTCTAGTAAAATAACTTTCCCTTAAAACCTGTTTCGAGCTATTCTTATTTGGAACCGAAATTCTAACTTCATTACATAATATTGATGGCACTTATCGTATGAAATAACTTTTTTCTTAAAAATACAACCTTAAAAGAGAGTAATTCCAATTTTTACATTCTTTAAACTTTATAATATTTATGGATTTTTAAAAGATGAAAATAAATCTTATATTTTCTGTATATTACAGATATTCCTGTACTAATTTATAGCTTCCGTATGAAATATTTTTCTGTTATATTAACACATCAATTTTTTTAAATGCGAAGACTTTTCATTACGGAAATAATATTGAATTTATGGACATATTTTTCTAAGGCAAGTATAATTAACATGTATAAAAAAGTTAAAATAAAGGATTTCCAGAAAAAATATATATAGTTTTAAAAAATCGTATAAGACGTCTTCACCGTCCTCGTATTCTACTTCCAATAAAATATTTTATTATATGTATTTTTTATATATTCAAACATCATTTCTACCTCCAATTAATTTTTTAATTATATGTATTTTTTGTAAATTCAAACTCTTCTTATTTATAAATTAGAACTCCTATTTTACTTACAATAAAACTCTTAAGAATATGTATTACGAACATCTATTCTACTTCCAATAAAATTTTTAATTATATGACTTCCCTATAAATTTGAACTCTTATTCTCAATAAATTTGAACACCTATTATGCTTCTAAATTGTTAAAAGATAGTTTTTAGTTATTAATATTTAAAATCCTAAAATTTTTAAAAATTTGAATATATTTATTTTCCATTATATCATCAATATTAAATTTTAATATTCAACACGGTTCGTTTAACATTGTTATTCCTATTGAGCCGCTCTCTTGTTAAGATAAAAACTCTAACTTTTACTTATATTACTTGTATAACAATGTTTATCCATAAAAATCGAATCCTAAAAAAAATTATGACATCAATATCAAATTCTAATAGCTGATACAATCTTTTCTAGTGAGTCGTCTTCCCGTTAAACACGTTTCGAGTCGCTCTCGTTTGGGATCGAAATTTCAACTTCATTACATATTATTGATGATACTTATCTTATACAATTTTTTATCCTTAAAATCAAAACCTAAAAATAAAGTGAATTCCAATTTTTATTTTCTCCAAACTTTCTAAAATTTATGGAGTTTTAAAAAATAAAAAAAAATCTTATTTTCCTTTATATTACAGAGACTCCTGTATTTAGTTAGGGTTCCCACATAAGAATGTTCCTTCATTATGTTAACACATCAGTTCTTTACTTTTTAAATATGAAAACTTTTTTTTATGAGATTAGTATTGGATTTACGAAAATATTTCCTAATAGAAGTATAAATAACTTGTATAAAAAATATATAAATTTAGAATATCGTAAAAGATGTCACCACCATCCTTGTATTCTACTTCCAATAAATTTTTTAATTATTTGTCTCCTCCATATATTCAAACACTCATTCTACTTCCAATAGAACTTATATTTATATATTTTTTCTATAAATTCGAACTCTTATTCTCTATAAATTCGAACTCCTATTCTACTTCCAATAGAACTTTTAATCATATGCCTTATAAATACATATTCTACTTCCAATAGAACTTCTAATTATATGTCTTCACTATAAATTTAAACTCTTCTCATCTATAAATTCGAATGCCTATTCTACTTCTAATATGTTAAAAGATTTTTTTATATTTATTATTGTTTATTCTAAAAAATCAATATTAATATTTATAATATCATACTATATTGCAAATAAATTATAAAAATTTAAAAATAATCAATATTTTGCATGAGGTATAAGTTAGTTTTATTAAAATTAAAATATATAAATCTCGTATACGTATATGGGTTATAATCTAATTATGAATATGTTAAAGAGCATTATTTTGTTGACTAAATGACCTAATTCATCATTCATCGTTGTATTAGCTAAAAAAAAAAAATTAGATAGGTAATTCAGTTGAAAATTTGTATAGTCACCCAACATTTTATATATGTCTTGGATAATTTCTCGCAGGTGTTTCTTGACCTTTTTCTAAACGTATAATTACAATACAAAAATGTCATTACAATATCGTCAAAAGAAACTCACACAATATGACTGTAAATACATATTCTACTTTCAATAGAACTTCTAATTATATGTCTTTTCTATAAATTCGAACACCTATTCTACTTTTTACTTCTAATATTTTAAAAGATTTTTTTATATTTTTTTGTGTTTATTCTAAAAAATTAGAAAAATAGATTGAGACGATTTTCAAGCGCCACTTAAGCTCCCGCATATCCTCCTTTATATATAGTGATTGATATATATTTTTCAAACAATCTGAACAACAAAAATCTGAATTGAGTTTATATATAGTAAACATATTGTTCTTAATGTAATATGAAATTACAAATATAATTTTAATTAAAGAGAGTCCATCGGAGTAAATAACTAATTCATCAACATAAAAAATATTAGATGAATTAAATATTTATTAAAAATTTAAAATTAAATTACATTTTTCAAAATATTAAATGATTTATTTTGGAAAATATATTAACATATTAAAAATAAACATTCAACTACAATTACAAAATTAACTTTTGAAAAAGATATTAAATTTATTAAATATTCATAGAAAGTTGCACAACAATTTAATTTATTTAATGTAAAACCCTCTTTACATTAAGAATTTGCTTAGTAATAAGACATAAATTAACAAAGACTATATTTTATCTTATAAACGGGAACAGATAAAACCCTCTTTACATTGAAAACGGGAAAACCCCCAAAATAGTCCGTTGCATGCAGAGGTATTCGACAGTGCACCCATTCTCAATCGGAAGACAAAGACAAAGTTGAATCTTCATACTGTATATTTCAATCTCGATCTAATCAAGCTTAACAACAATGAAGGTATACAATCTTGCTTATATTCATTTGTTCTTCTACTAATCTGTTTAATCCACATCTGTTATATACGAATTTGCTTCATATGGATTATTGTCAAAAATTGTTCCTGGGAAGTGTGATTATATACTCTAAAGTGTTTGATTTTGTAAGAATAGAACTTAACCTTTGTTTTTATTTATGCTCTCTCCAGAAGTTGTCATAGACTATTAATGTTTACTTTGATATTGGAAGTTTGGTACATCTTAGATTCGAATATGGATCATGCATTCCATGCTTTGTCAGCATAAAGATTATAAGATTACTTTGTTGTTTAATTGGTACAATATGTTTGACTAACAGTAGATGATATAAGCATTGTCTAACCATAATACTTAAGTGATGGTTGTTCCTATTTATAGGGATATAATAGGTTTAATTGATGATTCAACTTTGATTATACACCTATTGATTGTTGTTAATCCAACCATTTACATTTGATCGTTTATAAGGGTGGTCAGGATAACGGAGCTCAGAGTCGTTTCATCGCTGTAATTGATCAAGATGTATGCCAAAAAGAACTTGTGGTAAATGATATAAAATTGTGATATGTATAAAGTTATTTGCAGTTGAACTACTATTGATTCCAAATACCTTCACAATTTAAACAGATCTTACCAAAGCAAATAAGTACTGAAATAGGGGAATTCATACCTTTCAAAGTACAGTTGATGCTTCCAACTGGACAAATGATTAATGCTCATTACAATAAGAGCATGCAAAGTATCACCAATCTTGGAAAGTTAATCTAGGAATGCAGAAAAACATCTGGTTCTTTGATTTTGTTCTCCTATAAGGGTGGTGGAAAGATTTTGGTTCATATCTTCAATTATCATGGATCAGAAGTAGAATACATCATTCCAGAACATCATGCTTTGGAATTCTTCTGCCATCAAGGTAATTGTATAATGCCAAATTCTATGGTATATTCTATAATATTATTGTAATTTATCCATTTCATGATGTACTATAGATTGACCTAATCTTATCTGTCAGATAAAATTGAAGGTATAGGATGAAAATTTATCTTCGTTGCTGATGATGCATTGTTTCATGACGGAAAACTTGTAAGTTATATGAATGTATTAGATGTGTACTATACTTCTTACATAGAACTGATATTATGAAACTTATGTAAAAACTAAGATAAATATGTAATGTGGTTGATTTAATTGTTTATTCAGGAAATTCCAGCACCATATTTTAAAAGGTTTCGAAAAATGATCACTCCATACGTCCAATATGCTTTGCCAGATGGAAAAATGTTCCAAGGACGATACTCAAAAAATGATAGAAAGTTTTTTGATTTAATGAATATTGTCATATATAGTAACATGAAAGTAGGCGATGTTTTAATGTTCACAAATTGGGGATCTGGACAATTTGATGTTGTTGTTTTTAATGAGTCAAGAGTGGAGAAGACAATCAAGAATATTACAGTTAATACTGGTAAGAAGTTTAAACTCAGGAGTATAGCATTGTAAAGCATGATCACATTATAAATGATAAATCATTTATTTTTACATTTTTATATTTGTAAAGCATAATGAGAATGCATGGTTTAAATTACATGCAGAATCAGATGCAGAATACTTGGCTGAAAATGTGCAATCTTTAGTCATGGACAACAATCCTCCTGATTATGAAATGGATGCTATCCCTATGGTCTTCTCTATGGTCATGACTAAATCAAACGTTGATAAATCATCACATGGGGTGGTATGATTTAGTTTAGTCCTAAATTTGATTTAACCGATAAGTTTTAATCAAGTCAATACTGATGTTTGTTTCATTTTATCATTTTAGTGTATTCCAAAGAATATCACTCCTAATGATAGGCAATGGAAAGCAAATGAGAGGGTGACATTAAGGACTGAGAATGGAGAATGGTCAGTTGGTTTAACCATTTCAAACAAAACTCCAAGAATCTCTGCTGGATGGAATCAGTTTGCAGAGAAGAACAAATTGAAAAGGAAACAAACACTGCTCTTCACTCTACTTAATGATGAGTTTAATGGATCTGTTTTCGAAGTACAACTACATTAGCATATTTTGGATTGAACAATTTGTTTTTGTGATGGAAAGTTTTGGCAGTTTTGTCAATGAAATGATGGATTGGTTGCAACATGTATGCAATATTTTCAGATTATATTCAATGCACTTTTATTAATTTGTGATGTGTGATGGATTTTTTTTATATAAGTACATTAATATATCTAAACAATATTGTGATGGAATATATCTATGCATACCTTATCTTAACAAACGTTTTTATTGAATGATATACATAGTACGAATATGAGTCTTTGTACAACTTACTGAAATGTTAAAAATCCCAGTTAATATCATAAATGACTAAAGGAGTAAGTTGAAAATTCCTGTCATTAAGCATTGGCCTCATGCAGACACATGGTGGAAATGTAAGAAATTCAACCACAACACTCTGCTGGTTAAAAATTCTTGAAAATCATTCAAGATAATTGCCATGAATTTGTTCTTCTTGACTCAAAATATCTTTTATAATAGTTGATTCAAACACTCTGGTAGTTAGCATCTAAGGTTTTTACATAAGTATTGGATAGATGTTACCACATTTTTAAGACAATGAAGCAATATGAGTTAATCCACTAAACATGACTGATTAGGAATACGGCTAATTGAATTGGAAGAACATGGGTCATGCTTCAACAATCATATCCTAGATTCACACATAATATCTCATCTTCCATTATGATATAAGGATTAAATACACATTGATTAACAATGAATACCAAGAGGAAACAAAATGCAAAAGCTTTATTCAAACCATTTATAAAATGGGGAATAGAATCCAAGATTTAAAAAAAATCCAAACAAAACCGAATTTGGTAATATTCAATAAGACAACTAATAAGATCATAATCTTCACAAACTTTATTAAAAGGAAAAACTGGCCAAGGAAGGCATATTCAGAGATCTGAGAGTAAGATGCCACTTCTTATGCGAGCAACGGTTACTTCTCCTGCTAATTGATCACAACAGCAAAGCAGATATATATTAGACAATTTATAAAATGTATAAGAAACAATAATTGTTGCTCCATGTGAAATAAACGATCAAAGGGAATGTATATCAGAGGGTACTAAGTATACCATCTTTATCTTCTTGTTAACTGACATAGCAGATGCAGGAGTCCTAGCTATATCATTTCGATCAAATGACTACAATTCAAAAAAATCCAATATTAGAAATGCAAAAATGTATGCTGGAACTATTAATATGTAAGATGTGTATGGACAAAACTAACATCAGTCAATGTAATGGTTGGGATTTCTGGAGGAGGTGAACCATTAGTAATCGATGTAGTTATATTGCACTTCTCATACAGATCAGTTGCATGAAAAACGAAACCACTCTCAATGCTAATATCTTCAATAACATCTATAGTGACAGTAATTTCATTGCCAGCAAGTCCCGCAATAACATCAGGAACCATCTTTGGATCCTTTAAAATATTAAAAATTCAACGTGTCAAAGAATCAAAAAGACTATGATAATAAGAAGCTACGATAACAAAATCTATATTTGTACTACAATCGTGTATTCTTACTTAAACTTTGAGAATTCTAAATTTGCTTACATTATCAGTTGATTTTTTAAGATTGGAAGCAGTATTACCAATCATTGCCTTAACAACACGATCCATAAGAAACACTTTGGCTTAAAGCGTTTTATCCTCACCAACTATCAAAACACGGTACCTAAAATTAAGAAAATTGTATGGTCATAACAGTAAAAATATGGAATTGATGCAAGGTAAAAAATGAATTGTGGTATTAAAAAAGTTAAGTACCTCTTGTCCGCCACTGGAATGCTCCTATCACATTCAAGACATTTGAAAATCCTTTCAATCTTTGTCACTTGCGACTGACATGAATTACATGAATTATACCACCAGAAACAATAATCCTCAACCTTGGCAATGACAAAAGTGCAGAAAATATTCTTCTGCAAAACATTTCATATTCATTAGTATTTTAGTTCTTAAACGATGGTAATTGAGAATGGGCTAAACTGAAAATGATAAGTTTATTTTTAAATACCTTGACTCTTTCTTTTGGATTCTCAACTAACTCCTTCAGTGTGACTTCCTCAAAAGTATTAACAATCTTCATATCATTAGTGAAGTCATCCTCATTATGAGGTGATTTATATCCTTCCTCCTCAAGCCTTCAATAAGATCATGAAGAATAAATGTGATTATTCATCTAACTTTAACAATGATTAACCATCACTCAGAATTACAACCACTCAAATATAGTAATAAGACATCAATTATTATATTACCTCTGCCTCATGTCCACAACATAATCATCCTCTAGATTAAAGTAAACCTTGGATGATGGCAATGTACTGATTTGCACAGAATCTAAAGACATATATACATAGATTAGTTATGTGATTTATGAAATCCAGTACTAATTTATTATTAAAGATGTGCATATGTCAAAACAATATCTGAAAATTCCATACTCTTGTATGTAGTCAGCTTGGTACTGGTGAGTATTGCAATCACAGGTTTCTAAAGTTCAGGATGATAGTCATTATTCACAGACTTAGATAATTCTCCCCATATAGCAACTCTGTGACTAACACTACAATCAAGCGTAACATTTCAGCATGTTAATATGAAATATAATTAAACTATATGGATTTCTGAACAGATATAAGTCAACATAAATATAAAGTTTAAATTGATCTAACCTTCCGTCACAAAGTTTGAAACGAACAATGTCTCGATCTCCAAACTTAGTGTTAATCCTCCTAAGTTTTTCAAAATTTTCAACGACTCCAATGACATCTATAGCATAAAATTAAACAGGTTAAATGACTCTATATTTGATACTCTAAATTCTAAAAATAAACTTCTCTAACCTGTTGCAAATTCGGGATTCTCATTGGGATCATATAGACTTGCAATATTATAAAGTCCACCAACATCTATGAATTCAAACGTGTGTAGCGGTATCATGGAATTATCATTCGTTGGCTCAAATGTAGTCCCATTATTAAATCTTATGGTATTTCTTGATGAAACAGGTTTTAGATTACCAGCAGTATCCTTAACTGCAAAATCTTGAATGACATATACCCCACCCTCAACAACATTTGCGCCAATAGCATTCCATGTATCCGCATAAGAAAATTCGTGAATGTGTGTATTCTACAAATCAAATAATAATGCTTATATTTTTTTGCGAAAAAGTTTAAAAACATATGTTTATATTAAAAAACTTGGCTAACTCTGAGGTAATATAAAACATCCATACTTACATCATCATCAAGCAATATAAGGTTGAAACATTTGGTTATTCTGATATCTGGTGTAATAGTTGGCCACATCCTGGTAACCCTAACCTTAATTTTCCAGTCCATCTTTGATTTTTCGAGATTGCGGAGACGATCAAATGCAAGTTGAGCCATTGATTAACACGCTGAATAACATAAAAAAAATTAAGCACATATCAAAATATAACATGTACACAATGAAAAGGAAACCAAGTATAAACCACAACTAAACTATAAAGATATGCATAAAGTGAATATGTAGTAAGAATATTACAATACAGACGTTTATGACTAAATGAATGACTATAGGAATGAGGAAGCTTGATAATACTAAAAACCTTCTAGGTGTCTATATATAAAGAAGTCCACGAAGATATTGATTTTGAAATATCAATCCTAACAAACTGATATGATTTTGATACCGACGTAATTTGTTTGATTTGATAAGTAACAATTAATTTTCATAACAAACTACCTTATCAACATGTAAGAGTGAGCTTGTTATCGGATTAATTTTATTCTTTACATATGTTAATGGTATATTTGAGATCTCTACAATAAATACAAAAAATACATACAATTTCAAAGATTCATCAATCCACTTAAAAAGGGAGTAAATTCAAAACGAATCCTAATTTTTTGGATAATGAGATTGTAAGACAAAAATTTATTCTTCAGATACGTAATTATTTTTAGTAAGTTAAATTAAAATTTAATATTAATTTAAATCTCTATAAATTTATATCACATAAATATTTATTGACACATTAAGCAAACTAATTTTCATATTTTCCGTAAATTCAAAACGAATCATGATTTTTCTGTAACATGTATAAGGCGTATCTTATTGAATAAATTAACATGATTATGTTTTCCACACTTTTACAGGAGTCATTCATACAAAGTGATAAATTACGAAAAAATTTGATTCGATTGTAATACAATTACTGTTTTAAAATGTTGTTAGCAGATAAATTTAAATATGTTAAAATAAGTATTCATCTTATTAAAAAATATAAAATGTATATCTTCATTATAAAAACATTTAAATAAAATTCGATGGATTTTCCATATTCGAAATTTATCACATATCTGCAAAGCATCTGAAACTGACGAACTATAATGAAATATGTTTTTAACGTGTTAATAAAAAACAATATAAACCTCACCGGTTTACATCTCATATTTTTTCTTATATTTCATATTTTTTCTTATATTAATAATCATGTGAAATAAATTTTTTTACTTAGCTATCTGCTAAAATGAATTTAACAACTTTAAAAAAAATGTAAAAAAAATATATTCTAACCAAAAAACATATTTTCTACAAATGAACAATGTAAAAACTTTACACTTTCTGAGAACGTGTATCATATTTTAAGTTAAAAAAACTACTTTACAGTTTATGAGAACGTGAGTTTACATTTATTTACGTGGTTTGTTGGTTAATTAACCGCAAGTACTTGGAGGTATTATATATGCTAATGTACAATGGTCACAAACCTTTCATAAAATAAAACATTGCTAAACTGCATAATCATAACAATGACTTCAAGATCTGCAAAAAGAAAAAGGTACTCGGACATGAAGAATTTGGTGGTGAACGACTTAAACAACATCAATCTTACTTCAGCATAATTAAATGAAGATATACCGCAAGTACTTGGAGGTATTATATATGCTAATGTACAATGGTCACAAACCTTTCATAAAATAAAACATTGATAAACTGCATAATCATAACAATGACTTCAAGATCTGCAAAAAGAAAAAGGTACTCGGACATGAAGAATTTGGTGGTGAACGACTTAAACAACATCAATCTTACTTCAGCAGAATTAAATGAAGATATACGTACGGCACATAAAGACTTTGGACTATTTTTCAAGAGCATGTCAGACAGGCATAATGAATTGTTTGCTAGGACTCTTGACATTGAGGAAAAATACTTGTACATATATTTGAGTTTGAAACTATCTTTCATTGTTTAAGTCATTTTCTTAGTTATGTTTTTTTTGGTATCTTATGGCAATTATACTCATCTTTCTTGTAGGAATATTACTGAAGTTTTAGACGGAAACCATGGTGGAACAGTTGGATAATCATCTCAAAGGAATGTTCACAGTCAGAGTGTTTATGAGGGAAGAGAATATAGATTTATACAGGATACTAAAACTTCTCTGGATGGCCATGTGAAGCAGTTAAAAGAATTGCTGGAAGAAATGCACAAAGGTTTCAAGAAATTTGAAGGAGAATGGGTACAAAAAATCAATGAATGGATAGCGAAGGCTGGTGAAATTGATGAACGCAAAACAGAAATGGGTGGAAGGCTTACAGAATTCAGCCGTAGTATATAGTATGTTAGGAAATATAGTAATCTATAGTTCTTTGCATAGTATCTAATGTTGATTAGACGAAGTTGTTTTATCTCAGTTTGCTTATGTTAAGAGGATTTCTCTAAAGGAAATCTGTAGTATTTCATTTATTTTATGATACTTGTGTACGTATATCAACATTGTTCATTTATGTTAGTAGAATGTCTCTAAGTATCAACAATAGTTTTGTTTGTGTTGAATTCATAGGAATGCTAGTTGAGAATGTTTGTAAAAGGAATGCATATGTTAAAAATATGAACAATCATAAGATAAAACAAATATGAAATAGATAGTTAATCCTTTACAATAAACTGATTTATATGTAATAACAGTTAGGATAATCTTGAAAACAATGGCGGAACAGTTGGAGAATCATCTCAAAAGAATGTTCAGAGTAACAGTGCTTATGCAGGAAGAGAATATAGATTTGTATAAGATAATAAAACTTCTCTGGATGGCCATGTGAAACAGTTTAAAGAGTTGCTGGAAGAAATGCTGACAGGTTTCAAGAAATATGAAGGAGAATGGATACAAAAGATTATTGAATGGATAGGCAAGGCTGGTGAAATTGAGGAACGCAGAATAGAATTGAGTGCAAATCTTATAGATTTCAGCCGTAGTATATAGTATGTTAGAAATTATACATTTCTGTATTCATAGTATGATGCTTTATCTCAGTTGATTTAAGTTAGTAATATGTGTCTAAGGGAATTATGTAGCATCTCATTCATGTTTGGATGATTGTGATTGTTTATTAACTTAGTTCATTTATGTTAGTTCATTTATGTCCAAAATGATATCAATAAAATTGTTCTTCACCATTCTTTAAGAACTATAAGGGAGATATAAGTTGAAAAATAGAATAATGCCTATTTGATAGAGTTAGGAAGTATGGAAACATCTATAGTAAAAGACATATAAATTACACAAACCGGATGCATGCAATACTAAAGGGTGGGTTAAGCTTCTTAGTAGCACAGTATTCGAAACATATAAAAACTATATATGTTGCTTGTAAGAGTAAAATATAATCATGAAATATGATTACCTCACTTTAGACTTCCAATTTACGCATACCAAAAAATATGTCTATAACATGTATATGTGTACAGATTGGTATAAACAATTCAAGGACATAAAAGCATTCCTTTAAGGGTCTAAACACCTCAGATAAGATTAAATCATATGTTGAAACCTAGACTATGATTCATAGCTAACTTCAATATGTGTTTATGTTACTGCATAACTATGAACTGAAAACAAATGCATGCAGACCTGTATACACATGTGCATAACAACAATGCTTGAGCTGAGAACATCTGATAAACTACATACATTTTATACATGTATAGGAACACCTATGTACATCTGATTAATTTCAATCTGGTACATTTTTCTTGGGAAATGGAGTAGATGTTAAGTTCTAGATCAATACAATTAACTACTTGGCTTTTACTTTCTTGATCTTAATTTGGGCAAAAGATTTAAATGTTGATATTACCAATCAACATGACTTCACATATAGTACTAAATCAAAACATATCTAGCAATGGAGAATACTACAAAAACCTCAATTTACAGATAAAATATTCAGAAAAGCAACAACAATTAACAATATTCAAGAAACAATACGAAAAACACTTTTGAACATTAAAAGGTTAAGATCAAGAGCAATTTGCATATTCTAGAATAAAAGGTTCCAAATAACTTAAATAATTAAGGTTGAACAGAACATAAAAGTACTTTAAACAGGATGATCTGCAACTTGCAATGAACACAATCTGCATCCCACATATATTTCATAGTGATACTCTTGCCCCATGGATCAGATTCATCAATGTAGTTATCTTCAACGGTTGCAGGACAGAGAGAGAATCATAGCTCATCCCCCAAAGGAATACCCTCAATCTGATATATAGGATCAAGATTCCTTGCATTCGGGCAAAATTTATAAACAGGCAACAGGTTATCCACTTCAGACATGCCAAAATACATATCAGAAAAAAATTTCATCTGTTCGATAATCCTATCCTTGAGATGAGTTGTATTAAGCAGGACAGACATCTCCTCAGCTGTTTGATTCCTTTCAA
The DNA here is from genome assembly GCA_036435485.1 of Saposhnikovia divaricata. NCBI lineage: Eukaryota > Viridiplantae > Streptophyta > Magnoliopsida > Apiales > Apiaceae > Saposhnikovia > Saposhnikovia divaricata. The sequence goes on from CM071595.1 coordinate 127,733,331, forward strand.
AGGTCCTATATATTGCTTTAAAAAATAAATGGGAGAATCTTGAAGGAAAGTGGTTACCAGATAAATTAGACAAAACAGAGATGTGGTGATCAACAACCTGTCTGAGAAGAAGATTCCGACTTGAGTTAAAAAACTTTGCTTGCTCAACATCATTCCGAACAGCATATTGTATGAAACCATAAAATTTATCACATACAACTTCGGAAGGCTCATTGTAGAACTGGTAAAGAGCATCCCAGTTTAGCCTCTCCAGAACATCCTTAATAGTCTGCCTGGACTGACATAAAACCAACGCTATGAACATGAAGGAAAAAGCATGGAAGTTCTATTCTTCAAGTATAATGAAGTTGAAGATTTGGCTAATAACATCAGGTCGTACATTTTGTAAATTACTACCATCCATGTTGTGAATTAAAAATGTTTCAGTAGCTTGGTATGTTAAAGCTTAGAGAGCAAGAAGAGAAAATGTGATTAATCTAAGGCAAACTCTTTGAGAAAGTATTATGATTAAGGTCTTTGGAGAATGGGAAAAGGTGTAGTTAATGAGATACTTCCTTCTACTCAACAGTTCACATGCATAGATAGATAAACGGTTCGACTTCTGCCTTTTTCTATAATTTTTAAACATTAACATATGTATAAAATGACGTATAATGTACTAATGACTTTAAACTTAAAATGATAGAAAGAAAATACATGTTATCTCCTCTTAGATTTTATGTTAATCTAATATATTATCAACACATATCAAATCAAAGATTTGGAGTGTGAAAATGGTATAAAGGAAAATCTTGGTCATTAATATATGTATAAAATTACGTATAGTGGACTGATGATTCTAAAATTAAAATGATAAAAAAAATTACATTTAATCTCATTCAACTTCTTAGAAAGATCTAACATATTATTAGCATAATCAAATCGAATGTTTGAAGTGTGAAAATGGAATAACTGGTTGTAGCCCAAATTATTTGACAGGCATAGTTTGTCAAAAATTTGTAAATTTGTACTTTGTCAAAAAAAACAAAAATAAAATTGAATGAGATATCATATCAATGGCCTTTCATCCAAAAATAAATATTGGCAAACTTTCATTTTGTCACACTTTTAATTTGTCATGTTGAAATTTGAAAATTTCTGAATAAATTTTAAACTTGACTATTATAATGGAATGTGTAATAAAAAATATTACAATATATTGGTAAAATTTATTCTATATATTTATAAAAGGAAATAAAATCAAAATTTGTATAATATTGATGACTAATTCTTATGTAACTTAGTAATAAAATGTTGATGTTTTTTCAATTTGATATTTAAAAATATGTTTTTTCATTAAGTGGTAACAACTGAAAAATATTGGAGATATACTTTTATTGATATGCTCTATAAATATTGGAGACATAATTTTATTGATATGCTTTTATTTTGAATTTGTGTACAATATAAATATGTACGTTAAAACTTTTTATACATTTTATTTTACAAAAATCATTTTATAAAATTTTTGTTATATCACTCTACATAATTAAAAAAATTAAAAAATTCAAGAAAAAATGACCAAATTACACTACTTTTGGAAATTCACTACCCAAAATACCTACCGGCGGGGGAGTCCGCCATTTCTACCCATTGAATGCATGTTGGACATGCATTTTCCCTACACGCAATTACACACTGCGTAGTCTTCTTATTTGAATGACAATGATGTGTTGGTCAAGGCCACGTGTCAGTCAGGAGGCAAGCCTACGCAAGTTCTTAATGCGTATACAGACTACGTATATAACAAATGTGTAGGGCTTCAATATTTTTTGGGGTTAAAATAGTTTTTATTTGGGTTTAACGGATTCCATTTGGGGTTTAGAAATATTCAATTTTTTAATTAATTTTTTTTTAATTTACGTGTATTCCCTTAGGGTTCAACGGTTAACGTTTAGAGTTCAACTTTTACATTTGGATTTTAGAAATATTTAGAATGACGAATAAACCGTATACGGACTTAGGGTTTGGGGCCCTAAACCCTAGACCCAAAACCCTAATTTCTCCTGATTTTTAAAATATCGGGGTTGACCCCCGATTTTTTAAAAATTAGGCCGCCGGACTCATTAAAATATTCAATTTTTTTTATTTATCTGTATTCCCTTGGGGGTTCAATTTTTCAATTTTGGATTTTAGAAATATTCAGAATATGTGAACTTTTTTAAACCTAAAATTTAAATTATATTTAAAAGAAATGAACTACACACACATTACAAATGCGTGGTCAATTAAAAAAAAAGACACAAATGAACTACACGCATATAACAAATGCGTGGTCTATTTAAAAAAAAAAAAAAAGAATACGCATGATTGAATTGCGTGGCCTGCTTCTTAGAAAACGATTAGTATGTGGTTGTTTGGAGTTGAAGTGCCAGCAGGGAACACGCATTAGTGTGCTGCGTAATCAACCATACGCATAAGGGTAATGCGTAGTCAGTGAACAATTTTGGCGCTCGACACCGCCGGTGGGTATTTTGGTTTTGTCATATTAAAATGTGGGTATTTGGAGATTTCACCCAAAATTTAATTATTAAATATGTAATAATTAGATCTTAGATCTAAGAACAAACAAATGGATACGTTTTTTAACTTAATTATGGTGAGAATAAAATCATATTAAACTACATAATTGCAAAAAATACAAAACTCAATAAATCAATTTTTGGATCGTGTGCGTATCGCGGGCGAAATTCAAATTATGTTTTATAATTTGATAAATTATTTAGAAAAATAAGAAATTGTTAGTTGTTATGGATTATTCTCAGTGCAACTGGAAAAAAAATAAAATTTTAAAGTGTTCCTTTAGATTTGAATTAGATTTTAGATTATTATGGGTATATAAACAAAAAAAATACAACATTACCAATAACATAAATATGCAAAATTGGAGCTTCTAAGATTTTTATTACTCCTCAGTGAATGAATGAAAAATTAAAATATTAAACTAAAAATCGAATATGGAAGAAACAATGTAAAATATAAGTTTCAAAAACAAAATAAAACTTAAATGTGCAAAATAAGAGATACCAACTATCCAAATGACGATTAAAATTACTGATTAAAGGATAAAATCCTTTTTATTTAAAAGAAAAACATGTTTGGAAATCATCACTTTTGGTTATCACTCGAGAAAAAAGGACTTCATCATGGAGCAAATATATTAGGCACATATACTTGATCAAGTAACTTGTAAATAAACCAAAAAATGAAAAAACTTTGCATAAACAAAAATTTGTGTAAAGCAAAATATGTAAGTTGTGAAATATGTTGATATGTATGTTGGATAGTATACCGTTGCCTCATCACTCGAACATCTTCATAATCAATATTGATGTAAACTTTAGGCGAATCTGAAGTACTTGAAGGAAATCTACAAATTCACAAAATAAATATTTTGTATCATAGTACTCGATTTTATAAACCAAAGGTAAAAAATAAATATTTGTGCTGCAAAACATATTACCATGAAATATATGTGGCCTCACAGACGTTAGAACCACAATAGGAAGATTGTCAAAGTTCCCTTCAAGTATTGAAGCAAAAGCCTCTGTATGCTCATCCCAAGCTACTATTTTTTATAACATTGTTATAATCAACATATATGAAAAAATCGATATTAGACATGGGTCATTACTCATAACTCACATTGATACACAAATTCATTACCTTCCATCATATAACTCAAAGCGAATAAAAGTTTTGACTTCCCTAGGGGTTTGAACCTCTTTAACTGGTTCAATGTTCTGAACAACTCCAACAATGTCTAATTTGATATCACAATTCAAATTAGATTTATGAGGAAATATATAAATAAAACATGATAATAACGGAACAAAACAAAACAAAAAAATTAACAATACTTATAGCATACAAAGGAGACAAAGAATGTGAAAAACATGCTACAATTTCATGAACTTCAGAAAATGGTTGAATTTCGAATTTATGTCTCGGAATAGTGGCAACAGGTATGGGAAAATTTAGTATCCTGGTGAATGTTGTGAAAACAACAACCTTATCAGAAGATAGAGGCCTCATGCGTCCTAATGGTTCTCTCACTATCAAGTTTTCAATCTCATAGGAATTTCCTTCATAAATAGTATTACTAATTGCATTCCAAACAACTGGATACATGAAAGCAAGTACATGATAGTTCTGTACAAATTAACATATAACAAATATTCAGTACAGAAATAATAACAATTATGAAAGGTAGTGGTGGATCGTAATAATATGTAATACATTACCTCAGAGTCCAGCAATATGAGATTAAAACCGATAAAATTTTGATTGTTTCCAAAAGAAGGCCACATGCGAGTGATCCGGACACGGATAGTCCAATCTGTTATGGAGCTATTCAGTAATGCCAGGTTCTCCTCCATGTCTGCACGTTATATATTGATTGTAAGCATAATCTAAATAAGATAAATTTCATGAATAAAGACGTTGTATATAAGTACCTCAGTTGAAGAAAGACTGGTAAAAAATTGATAAAGGACAGACTGTGAAACAGGTTACTGTATATGACATGTTGATAAGTTTAGATTAGCATAAGATTAGAACATGATTTACGTTAACATTATCGTTATTATAATCCTGATGATTGCAATTATCTTATAGTTTGTTAGGATTTCACACAAAGAATGATAATGGGATATCTCATGATTGATTAAATAGAATAATATGTTAATTAGTTGTATTATAGCATTGCCAAAGAAAAATTATTATGCTCTATCACTGATTAAATCAAATGCCTAAGATAAATTAATATGCTTTGTCAAAATTTGTTCTTACAATTTATCCGGTATAATTTTTTGTTGTACGAAGATTTTAGATAACTTTTTATAGCAGTTACATAACAAAACAAAAAATTGTGTAACATAATATATGATTTCTAAATTTTTCATACAATTTTAAAAGGAACAGACATATAAAGTTTCTTAGTTATCATGATCAAATTAACATCAACACTGTATGTAAATATATACATTATTTACATTACATCTTCCTCCCAATTTAGAATTTTGTATAAAATGTGGAAAACACATTATAAAGTAAATAACTATAAAGCTTCATCCAAGCTTGGAAGGTTGTAGAAAACCTCCTCAAAAACTACATTAGATGTAATGTTTGTGGTGGAACCGGTATCATCTACAATTAATATATGGAGTCCTCCTAGATAAATTACACGTGAAATGGCAACGTAAAGCTGACCATGGCTGAAAACGGATCTCGGAAGATATAATCCAACAGTATCAAGAGACTGTCCTTGACTCTTGTTCACAGTCATCGCAAAACATAACTGGATTGGAAATTGAGTCCTCTTGAAGTCAAAAGGCCACTTTGTGTCAGTTGGAATCATATCAATCCTAGGTATTAAATGTTTAGAACCAACGTGAGCACCACATAGAATCTAGCACTCTATACTATTTTTTCGGTATCCAATCACTATCATCCTGGTGCCATTGCACAAACCCATGATCTGGTTCAAATTCCTCATTAACATTACCACGACACCAATCTTGACTTTCAACTCATGATTAGGAAGACATGGCATATTAATAGAATTCAAATATTCAACTGGGAAAGATGCATCAAATTCATTATCCTCTCCACCATTATCGTCTATGGAATCCTGGCTGAAGTAAGTATGCATCCTTCCAGGAATCTTGTCAAGAATTTGAGAATTAATATCATCGACCACGACATTAGTCGGAGTCAGAATTGCTCTTGATCTCAAGTAGTTAGGATAATGCATGTTCTTTAATAAATCTGGATAGATGATATCAATGAGAGTCTTTGTAGGATCTTTTTCACTTGTAACAACATATTGTGGAGGAACAACAAATTCAGGATAACCATTAACATCTGGAGGATTAATAGAATCAATCTTGCCATCCCCAATTTTGAGTTGCCATTCACTGAATTCAGCTATAATTTTGTTTTGAGCTTCCGAATTGCCTGAGTGTAATCGCATATTCTGACGGAGTAGGAAAACATTATAATGGTTCCATAATTTATATCTGTTCAACGAAGCACGAACAATATCAGCCCTAGTCCCCTTTGTTAGAACTGGTAAGATCTGACGGAAATCACCACCAAAAACAATTGTGATTCTACCGAATGGTTTATATTTCCTTGCTGGATCAATGGCAGACATTATGTCACGTAATGTACGATCTATAGATTCAAAACCATGTCGATGTTGCATAGGTGCTTCGTCCCAAATTATTAAACTTGACTGTTGCAACAATTCAGCTATATCGGTACCATGCTTTATTCCACACGTAGAATATTGATCAAGATTAAGAGGAATATGAAATCTTGAATGAGCTATCCTACCACCTGGAAGCAATGTAGCAGCAATTCCTGAACTTGCAACTGAAAGTACAATCTTGCCTTCGGATGGTAAACGGCAACATAATGTTTGCCATAAAAAGGTTTTACCACATCCACCATTACCGTTAACAAAAAACATGCCTCCTTCACCATTAGCGATATTAGAAATAACAACATCATATACTTCTCTCTGTTCTGCATTAAGTCTCCCGTGATTTCTTTCGTGCATAACTCTCATCTCTTCTTTATCATAACCTGTTTCTTCAAGAATAAGGCGATTTAAAGCACTACCGAAGAAATTCTCATCGGGAATTGGAATCATTGGAAAATCTCTTAGGCTCTTGCCAATATCATTCAACAGCTTTTCAATCTCTGAATTTGAAATGAAAAAGTTATGGTTTTATGAACTACAATATTCAATATAATATATTAAAGCATATTAATCAGAAAAAATAAACACTTTAATGGAATGTTAAATACCTGCAAGTGCGAAATTTTTAATCTCGTACTCGGACAAATCAAGTTTAGGATTCTCAGACAGTTTATGTCGAATGTATAAAATGTCATCTGATAAGATTTGCCAATGTGCATCCCATAGAGAATATGGATTTGATACTGAACAATAAACCAAAATGTTGACAAACAAAGCACGAAGTTGAGAAGGCATACCAGAATGTGAATTCTCAACCAATGCTTCATGCCATTGGTGATCATTATTTAACAGACCAAGAGCATCGCATGCCTCCTTATATGTAGGATGAACAACACCATCTACGGTACGGAGATTAGAAAATGAGGTCGCACCTCGGATTCGTAATAAAAGCATCCGAAGGTAAAGTGTATCCCCACTGGTTTCGTGCACCTCTGCCAATCTTCCAACTACGTCACCTCTTTGGCGTATCTTCCACCTAGATTCATTGGCCAACCAAGTGAAATGGCTTGGGAATTCAGCATATGTATAATTGCGAGCATGAGGAATATCCCTATTAGCTATGAACAAACCTTCAAGTTTAGAAGTTTTATTTTTGGCTCTGTCGCAAACCTTTTTCAAATCAGAAGAATTCTTAAAATTGATATATTTGGCACCAGGAAGATGAACAGGTAAACGATCCACACTTGGCCAACGGCTGTGAATATCAAAACCAAATATTCTCCATGATGCTTCAGAAGCACATACATATCGGCCATCTAGGTAATTTTGAACTTCATCCGAACTTTTGCTCTTGTTCTGCTTATCGTTTGAGGTTGAAGCACCTTTTTTCTTCTTAATCATCATTGTGGAAGTGTCATGTCCTTTCAGACAATATTTAAAAAGGTATTTCAATGATCTTGAACTGTTACAAATCTCTAAATTTATATGGCACTGAAAGCGAACCAACAAATCTCTATTATACGGTACCACATATTGATTATCAAGATTTACACCTTTTTTCGTGACAAATCTGCCAGTTTTACGCCTCCTATATACAGGAAAACCACTATCATCAATGAAAGTATTTCCATTATATCTGCATTGAAAAAAGAAAATTATCAAAAACTAAAGGCTAAAACAATCATATATGATAAGGACTATAAAAAAAACTATTAATGTTTACCGCTTTGGAAAATGACGAATACATTTCCCATTAACCATGCAGGGAGAGCAAGAGCAGTCAATACCACGGGGACCATGTATCATATAATTCATTACAGCATTATATCCTATTGGATCATAAACTTTATCAGGTATTTCGGCAAATACCAATTGATCAATCTTTTCGATGTTGTTTGGCCTATCATCTGGATGTAACCATATCAACATGTGTACATGGGGCAGTCCTCGTTTTTGGAACTCAATTACATGCATAACTATTGTATTCATAAAATTTAAAAAAATTAGAAATTTGTTATACTGATATAATATATTAAATGAAATAAAAATACAACAATAATACCTCCGATGCATCTGCCAAAATAATTTTTTTTATTAACTCAATTAACTGGTCCACCTTTAACTTGAAAACTCTTGCAACTATGTCGGGAGCATCAACAACATCCACATTTGGTAGGATCTCAAGCATTTTATGTATCTCGGGCCATTTTGTATTGCATGTCATGGTGAGAAACAACGAAGGATGACCAATTGCATGACATATGGCCAATGAGTCCTTAAAGTATTGAGACATATATCGGGCAGATCCAGTAAATGAAGCAGGAAGTATTACAGCTTTACCAACATAGTTCGGATCATGGTCTCCCTTACGTAGAGCATCACGTATAGAATAATATAAATCAGCTAGAATTGTATTCTGATGCGTGGATACCCAATCCAAACGATATTGTTCAATAGCAGTAAAGGCATCAACAATATATTGTTGCCACAAATGACCAGCAAGATATAGAGTTAGACCTATCCCAATTAGAGAAAAAAAATTATAAAAAATTATAATGTTAAAAAATGGGAAAAGTGATTAAGATATAAGCTTATAATACCCTCATATGTACGTATCATAACTTTGTAGCAATAATACTCTTTGAGAGATATTGTTTCCCTTTGTTTTAGATTCAGGATGCTGTTCATCATCATTTGTTTGTACATGTACCGGAGATTTAATGTTCTGCAATGGGATGTGTAAGTGAAAACCTTTCCTTCCATGTGGAAACAACAAAGGATACTGAAATTGCATGAACAATGGATCTGTTTCGTATATCCTTTTCAATCCATTTTGCTTAGTTCTCACAACAGTGTCTCTCGTATCACCAGTATCTAAATCATCAAAAACAATGAAAGCAGCAACTTCGTTAGATGGACCAATGGGATTTGGTCTGCCAGTTGCTGAACTGGATGAAATAAGCACCAACTTAAAGTCATCAAGATCATTATTCTCAAACCTATCTCGAGCCATACGGAAATGCTGAACCAACTTATTATTTTGATCAAGCATAGCAAGAAGTGCTTCTACAATATCAGGATCAACACTGTCGGTGTCTCCTCCAAGCGCGTTAATTCTATTCTCAACTTCATTCTCCGTATCATAAATATAAAGCTGACAAAATTTAGGCGTACTTCCATCAACAGGTACCAAACTTCCAACCATGTGATAATTCTGACCTCTTATCTTGAAACAATAAGGACCCCTCCCTCTATTGATATTCTTATCAACCTTGCCACCTGTAGAAGTGAACGCAAACATGCAATTGTATACTATGATATTTTGTTTGAAATGCTTTGATTTCTCACCACCATGTAGTAAAGAAGCAAGTGGTTCAGGAGGTTGTGGCTCTTTCTCCAGTAGAACCTGTCCATTACGACAACATAGTGAAAATGTTGGGTATTTGTATTTATGATTTTTTTTGTTGCGCTCTTCATTCCACATAGTTGCGCTACACTTTTGACATATTTTATCAGGCCCACCAAGTTCCATGTAGCCTTTCCATAAATCAGGATTATGAATAGTTTCATCATCTTCTTCATCAATCATGGGATCTTCATGCTCATTGGTACATCAAAACCATTGGAAGTTTGATTAGCAATTTTAAATCTGTTGTGTTCATTATCCAGATTTTCATTATCTATATGTGAATCATTCATAGGATCTTCATGATCAGTAGGAATGTTGAAGCAATGGGGAAATGTATCTGCAATGACAGATGACAAAAATATATTTGTATTGGAATGTATTTCATATTGAATTTAAGATTCATCATTTGTCATGAAAAAAAATACCAGCATCATCAAATTCTGCTTGCAAATTCCTTCTCCCACTTGAAAGATCATCAACAGCAATATTCTTCGTAACGTAACTTACTTTTGGTCGAATAACACTATCTCTGTCATTTAGTTTAGGCCGATTATGTTGATATGTTAAAAACAGAATGCATTGGATCAGATGTTTGATGACTTTTGGAAATCTGACGTTGCAAACATTTTTCAACATTGGGACCACGAACTCGGCGCTTGACAACTAAAAATACATTCAAAAAAAATATAAAAACTAATAAGAGAGGAAACTTTAATCAACAAACAAAAATGTGTAAAAGCGGAAGTACCATCAGTGTTTGGATCCAGTGTCTGTAGAGGAATACCATCAACTACACGCATTTTTTTAATAAACAACATCAGTTCTCCATGTTATTGCAAAGGATTCTTAATAGCATTGTACAATTTATCATGTAAACATATGTAAACGCATACTCTGCATCTTATTGACATTAGGTCCACGATACTTCTTCTTGTGATCTAGACAAAAATTTTAACAAAGCTTTAATTGATAAAGGAAATCGGTGAAAGATGACTGACTACATATATATAAATAGAACAAATACCATTACTGTTACTTGAAGTGAAAATTCCCTCTGATCCAGAGAATTTACCTGCACAAAAACAACATTCCTAAATGATGGTTATGTAAAATAACAACCAATACTACTATCGGACAAGGCAAAAACTACATGAGATTGCGATGTGAATGGAGATTTAGACGACTTACCAATTATTGAGTTGACATCATCATCTCTCGAAGGTGATTTTGAATTCACTCAAAATCCAAAAAAAATGAGTTGTCAGTATAGCAAAGTAAGCATTAAAAACATAATAACATTACTTAAAGACTAAATATTAAAACATATTAAAGCTCTTATTAACATTTGGTCCACGAACTCTGCGCTTTGAGACTGAAAAGAGTAGATGATTAATCAACAATAACACATACAAATAATTGAGATAATGAAGAATATGTTATTGAAAAGCTGTAATCCCACCAGAAATATTCCCATCAACCTTACTACCTCCTTGACTTTGATTTGTGCAAAGAACTGAAATAAGAAAAACCAAATTGGAAGCATGTAATTATAATGAAAACAATGTAATGTATATAGTCGTGAAGGAGGAAACCTGTTGAAATATTAGAAAACGGGGATGGTGAAGAAAACTCATCAATTGGCACATTTGAAATATTAGGATCATGGTTCTCAACATTACTACGGCTACATCCAATTAGTGTGTCATCATCTATCGAAAGACCAAGGTGTGTTCGTTATGAACCTGCAGAAAAACAAAATCAAAGGTGAATCCATATGGCTAAAACGGTGATTTCTGATAAGTAAAACCAAATTACTAATACCTGATCGTTGGTTATTGCAAGTTTTCCGAATTGGAGAATCCATATAGGATGAAAAATGTAATGATCAAAACACATCAAAATTAGGTCCACGATAAAATACCAAATACGATGATAACCTCCAAACAAAATATCTCTTTTACAGAATTTTGAATTTGAATTAGGTCGCACAATCTGTGTTTTTTGATCGGATATTGAGCGGAGAATTCAAAAACCAAAAATATATTATTCTGTAATTATTTTGTTGGCATGATTTTAGGTAAGAAGTTGTTATTTTTCCATATACGTGTGAATATAGCTGTCAAATTTAACTTTCAAAATTTGAAATTTTGATATAAAGATAGAATTAGTTTTGATATAAAGATAGAATCAGTTATCTAAACATGGTATGTTTAATGGGTTAGAAGTGGATTATCCGTTTGGAAAATGGGTTAAGTATGTGAGAGAGATAGGTAAATTTTTTTACCCATAAGTAAATTCTAATGGGTTCTAGCACTCATTAAGAATATGTTGATATTGATAATATAATATAACGCAAATATGTATTGAATTTTTTGAAAAAAATTGTAATGCTGCGGCGAAACGCGGCTTTATCGACTAGTTATCTAATAAACGGTTGAAAAATGTATAGTAGATGTCAAATACTGTAGTACCAGCAAGCTTTTGCTGTGTTGAATTGTTTTAAATTTTGTTGTTTAGACGTGGAATTTTTTATTTTTTTTACTAAAAGACGTGGAATATTTTATATGTATTTAGACAAACATATTAGGCAGAGACTTTTTGTGTAACAAATATTAAGTTGGTGTATTGTTTAATAATATTATTCTCTTATATAGGGTTTATAATTTGTTACAGATATTAAAATAAAACTTAGAATTTGTAAATTGTATGTGTGAATAATGATATTAATTTTTATCATATATAATTATAAAAAAAATAGAGTTACTCGTAGACTTATAATTTTGAACTACATTTTAGATGTTAAATCAAATTTCTAACTTATTTTAGAAACACAAATTTTTTTTTTTTTTACTGAAAGCCAAAGTTTAAGTGCATATTGAAAACAATAATTACACTTGAATACAATTATAAATCATTTTCGTGAGTTGAAAGAAAAGAGTAATAATTGGAAAACCAGAAACAAATAGTAAACAATTCGATGTGATTAAAATCCGATCAAATTCTGATACAGAAAAGATCGGTCCAGTCCGGATGAAATTAGGCCCTTAACGGATCCTATTAGGTAAAACACGATACAATCCGATTCGAACCCAGAGTTAAAGCTCGGTGCAGTCCATATCGTAGGCTGAAAAAATTTAAATACTTCTAAAAGCCTAGTCCAGCTAAAGTCAAACTCTGGATGACTGGATCAGATTTTCAATGACAAGCATCGGTTTTTGGAGGCCAGGTCAAAAACCGGCCCATGGGTTTAATGGAAAATTCACGTGTTTTACGAGTAATACCCTGAGATCAGAAGTACCAACGAATTACGTGTCGGAGAGAAATAGAATCCTTAAGTAAGATAAGGATATACAAATCTTCTTTAAGTACAAAACATATGAGATTAGTTGATAAAGTCGCGTTTCGTGGCGGTTTTATAATATTTTTGAAAAAATTCAATACATTTATGTTATATTATAATATTAATATTTTTTTTTGGCTAATCAAAAACTTATTTGCGACCACAGTGGGAGTCGAACCCACGACCTTTTGATCCGAAGTCAAACGCGCTAATCCACTGTGCTATGCGGTCATAATATTAATATTAAATTTTAATAATTAAATAATCTTCTCTAATGAATCAATTTCTTGTTAAATACGATTCTTTCGATTGAATCGCTCTCTCGTTAAAACCGAAATCCCAACTTTTTAACATATATTATAAAGACTTATATAATATTTTTTATCTATAAAATCGAACCGTAAAAATAAAAAAAATTTATGACTTCAGTATCAAATTCTAATAGCTAATACAATCTTTTCTAGCGAGCCGTCTTTCCGTTAAATACGTTTCGAGCCTCTCTTATTTGAAACCGAAATTCTAACTTCATTATATAAAGAGAGTAAATTCCAATTTTTATATTCTTTAAACTTTCTAATATTTAAGGAGTTTTAAAAGATGAAAATACATCTTATATTTTCTGTATATTATAGATATTCTTGTATTTATTTACAGTTTCCGCATGAGAATGTCTTCTGTTATGTTAGCATATATAAAAAATTAAAATACGAAGACTTTTCGTTACGAGAATAATATTACATTTATGGATATATTTTTGTAATGCAAGTATAATTAACTTGTATAAAAAAATTAAAATAAAGGATTTCTAGGAAAAAAGATGTATAGTTTTAAAAGATCGTATAAGACGTCTCCACCGTCCTCGTATTCTACTTCCAATAAAATATTTTATTTTATGAATTAATTATATATTTAAACATCTTTTATACGGTCTTATATAATGAACCGCTTTCTTGTTAAACACAATTATTATTATTGATTCGCTCACTCGTTAAGACCAAAAACTTAACTTTTACATATATTACTTGTATGATAATGTTTATCTATAAAAATCAAATCCTAAAAATAAAATAAAATTTATAACATCATATGATATTTTAATAGCTCGTACAATCTTTTATAGTGAGCCGTCTTCCCGTTAAACACGTTTCGAGCCGCTCTCGTTTGGTATCGAAATTCTAACTTCATTACATATTATTGATGATACTTATCTTACACAATAATTTTTTCCTTCAAATCAAAACCTAAAAAATAGAGTGAATTCCAATTTATACTTTCTCTTGATTTTCTAAAATTTTTGGAGTTTTAGAAAATGAAAACACATCTTATTTTCTCTTTATATTATAGATACTCCTTTATTTATTTAGGATTCCTGTATGAGATTGTTCTTTTATTATGTTAACACATCAATTCTTTTCTTTTTAAATACAGTGACTTTTTTCATGACAATAGTATTGGATTTATGAATAAATTTTACTAATATAAGTATAATTAAATTATATAAAAAATATATAATTTAAGAAGATCGTACTTTCTATAAAATATTTAATTATATGTCTGCTCTATATATTCAAACACCTATTCTAGTTCTAGTAGAACTTTTATTTATATATTTTTTCTATAAATTCGAACTCTTATTCTCTATAAATTCGAACTCCTATTCTACTTCCAATAGAACTTTTAATCGTATGTCTAATAAATACTTATTATATTTCCAATATAACTTCTAATCTTATGTCTTCCCTATAAATTCGAACTCTTCTCCTTTATAAATTCGAACACCTATTCTACTTCTAATATGCTAATTGATATTTTATATTTATTACTCCCTCTGTTTTTTAATATTTGTCGTTTGACTTTTCTGCACGCATTTTAATGTGTTTTGAACGCATAGATAAAATTATTATTTTTACATTTTTTCTTTTCTGAATTTTAATATAGTCTATCTATTTTTATTTAGAAAAAGAAAATTTTAAAAATAATTATTTTAACTAGGTAGTCAAAAGACTTAGAAATGTGTGCAGAAAAGTCGAACGTCAAATATTAAAAAACAGAGGGAGTAGTGTTTAAAATTCTAGAAAATTAGAAAAATCGATTGAGACGATATTAGAGCGCCAACTAAACTCCCGGTATCCTCCTTTATATATATTGATATTGATGATTGATGGTATATATATATTTTTTTTTATAATCCGATGTTCGGGACAGCTTGCGCGCACCTCGACTAATTCGGAGGGCATACTAGCACACTCATACCTCCAAGCATGGTAGTCCACTTAATCCCGAAACGTTTCAGGAAATCGAACTCGTGATCTAAAGATAGCAAGCCTTATGCGTCACTGCTCGACCATCTGTGACACCCCATGGAAATATGATGGTATATAGTGGCAACTGGCCGGTACATAACTGGTATACGAGTAGCAAACGAAACTTCAATATTACTTATCCCGTGACCCGTCTTTCTCGACAAGGCCGTCTCAACGCGCAATTAGGCAAATAAGTCAAATCCATGTAATCATTTTTCATTTTTGTTGGTAATTAGTCAATCAATGTAATCATTATTCACGACATTCTTAACTAATTTTAATTCTCATTAGTAACGTAATCTCGCTCATTCGTATTATAATGCGTGGAATACTAGATTTCTTCTTTAGAACATTAAGAATGATATGTGAATTTTATTCCGAGTTAAATATGAATTGTATGTGTAAGTCGTTTAAAATATGAACCTTATTCCAAATAATTTATTGTTTCATCACCCTCGAATTATTGTTATTGTCATATATCTCGCCTTCATGATATTTTTTTTTTTTATTATCGTTCGCAATTTTTTGATTTCGAAAACAATCCAAACCGTCTTTTTATTTTATATTAAAGTGAAGATCGCTCTCTTCAACAAAAAACACATTTCGATGTAAAAAGAAATGTACATTCTAAAACTATCAACTGATTTGTTTAGTTTTGCTTTTACTTTTTGAAATTTGATAACTCACCTCCGTCAACTTCTTTTATGATAAATTTTTGGTTCCACCTACAAGTCAAACATGTGAATTGATTTTGCATCTAATTCTAGCGGCTCCATCTAAATCTTCAATTCGATGTGTTCAAATATTTCAAGTCAAAATTAAGATAGAACGCGTGTTTGTCTTTATCATTATCTAATATCTCACTATATATACGGCTGACTACAAAACCATTCTGCACATATAAAAAATCAGAGAAAGAAGCAACAAGAAATTGCTGATTTACAAGTAGCTAAGATATCAAAAGGAAAAAAAAAAAAGAAAGGGAAGCAGCAAAGTTGTTCAAATAAAGTATGGAAGGCTTAATTCCATTTCTCATCCACACCATCAAGAAGCAAAAGCCTCACAACAGTTATCGATCACTTTCGGACACCTCGAACCGGAGCTACCACATTTTGATGGGAGCCAACTCTGTGGAAGGATCATCTCATCGAAGAACACGATCCGATGTCGATTTCTCGGAGAAGAAGTCAGGTTATGATGATTACTTGGCTCATTCAAGTGGCATGAACAAAGGTTCTTCTGTCACAACTTCGAATGTCCATGCCTCCAAGCAAGTTGGCTCTAGTGTTCTTCATGTTGCAAAAGATGGTAAAACTTATAGTCTACATGCAAAATAAGTTAATTCTTGATGTATTATAACAGTTACCTCTTCGGTTCGTGATCAAATGTATATTACGTTCATTGATTAAATTGATAATTTTAATTCTTCCAATTTCTAGTTTATTTTTTTTAACGTTCAATTAACATTTTGGTTCTTTAATTTCCCCAACCATCATCATTTTTGCTACTGAAAAACAAGGAAAATGTCCCGGAGGCAAAAAAGCAGATTCGTTTGCCGGTGCGATAAGCTGCCGGTTTAGAACTTGCAACCAACTACTCAAGACGAACATTCAACCATGCATACTTTTCAAAACTTGAAAATGTCATATGCTACAACATGAAAAGCTTACAACCTAGGAGTACAAAATGGCAAGGCAGAACCTCACAAACATACTAATATATTGTCAAGCGAACGACCACATTCAGTAATGTAATTTATTAGACAAGACCAGAGTCCACAATATCAATGAAGTTGTTGGCAGGACAACATTCCTGCAGGGGCAGCTTGACATCTTCCCCTGTTCATGGTCCGCTCTTAATGCACAGATAATATTGTCCACCTATTCATCATCTTCGTTGGGAAATAAAGACCTTAAGAACTCTAGCAATTTTCTATTGCGAAACATTGCTTAGTAATTTTGATCAATATCAAGCCAAAGCAGTGTCTCCACAAAGGGAGTAATGGCAAACGGTGGTTTACAGCCTTCATCATAATAGGAAAAAGGAGTCCAACTATCGCATGAATCAGCAAAATCCTATATTCTTCACGCTTATCAAGATTATATGAAATTATATGAAATCAAATTAGATAACTTCGAGAGTATTGGCTCACCGTTGTTCCTTACACCCAAGACTTTCCCCCGAACATTTTCACTTAAAGTACCACTCATCTTGTTCTCCCAATAAAACTCATTTATCGGATCATCGTCTTTCAATATCATTACGTTCATCACGCTCATCAAAGCAAGCAATAGATTGACCAAATGGACGAATAAGAGGATTAAAAACCCAATTTACAACCCAGTCAGGAAACCTGATTTCTCGCAAAATATCAGTCTTGGTATCGAAGCACATAACTATTGGCTCAGAATAATCCTCTAAATATTTTCTCCCGACCCAAAATGCAGCCCCATTAACGAAAACAGCGTCATTACCATTGATGCTGTCAATAAAAACATTATCGTGACTTATTTTTTTTCCAAGAATTAGTGTTCAGACTATAAACACTAATCAATACAGAGTGGCTTTCAGCTTCAGATCTAGACTCGACAATATGTACCACGACATAATCATTAACTTCCAGTAAAAACCCAAAAGCTAAACCCTTCCACCAATTCTCTCTCGAAGTGAAGCTCATACAAGGCGAATCAGGAAGAGTTTTATATTTTTGAACAAGAGGATTCCACAAATATATCTTAGGATCATAACAAGAACGCGTACGATTAAACAAGGAAGACACAGGCATTGGACCATGTGATAGTACATTTCGACGGTGATTAACATAATAACGACTATCACCCTCATCAAACATCGAAGACACACAGATTAAACCATTTGCTAATGCATACCAGGCATGATTAGGCAAGTCAAGTGGGTATTTCAGTGTGCCATATATATTCTTGACATTTTACATCATCGAAACGTACTGTTAATAAATGGTCACGCATATTAAGAAAAAACAAATATTTTGGATGATAATTATTATCATGGGCTGTAAGCATTTTGTGATAGTTTGTGTGGAGTGTGATGAAAAAAGGAGATTTTACGAGATGATACCATGATTTTTGAACGGAAGTGCAACGCAAGACATTTTTTACGGGGAGTCTTTTGAGAATCTCAGACAAGATTTCTTCAGGGAAGTTGTAGGAGGGCATCTTTCTGTGCTTGGAGGAGCTCATTTTTGAAATCTTTATGTGCTTAGAAAAGCTCATCTTTGAGATTTTTGTGGGCTTTGAGCAGAGCTCATTTTTGAGATCTTTATGTGCTTTGATGAGCTCATTGAGCTTATCTCTAGATCTTAATGTGCTTTAGGACATGTCTTTATTCTTGCCTTCTTTTGTCCTACCTTTTTCTTCTTTGCTGATCCCACTTCTACTTCTGCCTTGCTCTTAGTTCATGTCTGATTTATTATTTTATTATTTTGTTTTCCCAAGTATCTCTGATTCTTTTTATTACTCAGACCAATTTCCCAATCTATTTAAAATATTACACTGTTCACTTAATTTGAATGGAACCAGAAAGAAACCGAAAGCATGTGAAAATAGAAATAGTAATGAAATAAACATTTTAATCATTTGTTTGTTTAAATAAAATTCAATTATAGTGGGATGAAAATAATATATAATTTTATAACACATATTAATTTTTCAATATGATCGATTTTTCTTAAAGTTTCAAAATGGGATTAAAAATTATATGATCAAAAATTTTGAATTTCAAAAATTTCGAATAAAAAAATGTGTAACATAGATCTTGACAAATTAATTCAACCGTTTAGATCTTTACGTGCTTTGAGGAGCACCTAAGTATAAGTATAATGATCTTTTTCCAATTTTACGTGCTTTAAAGAATTTAGAATGCGTCACATTAATTCAAACAGTTTAGAGTAATCATGTCTTCGTCATTGTATAATGTATAGTCTAGATGATTTCTTGAAACCTATAATTACCTCCCCTGAATTTACCATCTATGACTTATGAGTAACATCTTCTTGAAAGTCCTCAAAAGCTTTGGTTATGTTTGTTTTTCATTGCAATTCGTTCTAGTTGTACCACAGACAAATTTTTAATTGTAATAGTATCCAAAAAGTTTGCTTAAATATTATTTTAATAGATCATTGGTTATTGGCATATCTGTATCAGAAATGTTAAATTTTTAAAAGAAGAAAGCAAGCTGTTTTAACTATGCTTGCTTTCGGTTTAAATTCCTGAATCAAATGGCACACCAGTAGCTGGTAGCCAAGAATTGCCAGCAATAAAGTTCGCAACACTATATTGCTGTACTTGAGATGCATCTGTTATAATGTGGTAACCAGGCCAGTTGACTCTCCTACCAGTTGACGAGCCTGGTCCATTGTTATTAAACTCTGCATAGTATAGAGTTGAGTATCTACCCGGAGCTGCTCCTGGCCATTCCAACCATCCTGTAGGGTTCACCACGCTGTCAAGAAAGCTTTGCATAACTACAACAGTTGAATAATCGAACCACGGACGTCCTAGGTAAGCTGGACTAGGCCCTGCTGGAAGTTCAGGTCCAGAAACAATCTGACAGTTATGGATCACAGTCCCTGTTGGATCGTTTAAGCTTGCCCGGGCTTGAGCTGTAGTCACTAATCCAGCATAGATGACACATTTCTGAAAAACGACAGCAGCATTGCCGAATATGTAGTCAACAGTTCCATATATTTCACACTCTCGGTAGAATTGTCGATTCATGCTGGTTAAGAGAGTATCTTGGTAACCTTTGAAACGACATTGGTAGTAAGCGGACTGATCGGATTGTGAAAATAAGGCTATTGCTTGTCCTCCTGACGCACCGGCAGTGTTCTCGAAAGTAATGCCCTGCGCTACAAATCCATCCCCGTAGACCTCTGGAATTCATAAATATAATTAGTTAACAAGAGTTTAACTAGTGTTCCATACCACAAATCTCCCAGTGGCACTGAGGTGTGTGTGTATGGCTAACAATCTTTAGAGTAAATCTTAAATATTAAATTGTAGTAGAATTTTCATTTAATATTCAGTAATACTATTCGGGAAGGTTGAATATCTTACTGAAAGTTGCGGAATCGACGAGTACGACACCTTTTGCGTTCCCAGTAACAATAGTGTTGTCCATACCTTCACCAACAAGCATAATATTCTTCATTTGATCTGTAACATTTGGAAATTCTGCATACGTCCCTTGTTTTACTTGGATGACAAATCTTTGACTGACATCTTGTCGCCTGCTAATTGATGCTCGTAGAGCTTCTGAAATTGTTTTGTAATCTCCCGAGCCATCTTGAGCCACCACACAGTCTGCATTTTGGAAAAGGCTACTGTTTGCTGGAAAAGATTTAAAAAACTCCGATAGATTGGTTTCTTTTTCTTCATCAAAGAAAACCTTGTTCACTACCAGACAATTTGTGATAAGCTGGGTTACATTGTTGGAGATTACGAGTGGGTAGATGTTGGTAGTCAGTTTTACATCAAAGAAACCGTCATGACATGTACGAATATTTGTTGACGCTCCACTAAGCCATATTTGGATGTCAGCAGCTGTGCTTTTTCTGTTTATGTCAAGGATTTTAGTCAAAGTTTTCACTGTGAGATGATAAAATTGTAAACATTGTGACCACGCAGATCTTTCAGCATTGTTAAGAAGTTTTGGCTCTAGCGATCTGATAAATCCTAATTCCGACGTGACCCTGTCCAAAGCAGTTTGTTCGGCCATGGTTAAAAACTGTTTTCTTGAAAGAGCTGTACTCTGTTCAGAATTGTGGCTCATGTAGTATTTGCATGGCTCAGGATTTGCTGTTTGGTTACACCACCAGTTTATGTCACCAATACTACTGAGGCTTGATTCGACATAAGGTAATAGAATGGAAATTGTCACTAAACATGTCAAGGAAAGGGCCATTTGCATCTTCATTTGTATAATTCTTTTATCTAAAAAACGAAGTGTGTGTTTCGATCCATGCCTTATGCAAGAAAATTGTACCAATATTTATACACCACCGTTGCTTAGCCCTGTTCGAAATAATACCAAAAAGTTAATCTAGTAGTTAATGATCTCAAACAAATGTTCTTGGCTAGTAGTGTAGTGCTTATCTTGATCATGAAAGATCCGTTTGAAACAATGCTACACAACTAATAAAACAATCTTGTTTCTATCTCGTATTCTCGAGAATGCCTTGACCTTTAATCCATGTGAAGTCATCTTTCTGTGTTCTTTAGTGACTGGAGTCCGGAGATAAGTCCAGATTACTTCAACAGATGAATAAACCCATTAGTTTTTCTTGGCTTTTACTATTAATTAGTTGCTGGAGAGTTTTTTGTTGTTAGCTGGATATAATTCATAATACGTAAGATGCATGTGTGGTCGTGGATGAATAGGAGACGTTCACTTATTATCAGGAGCTATTATATGACACCAGAGAGGAATTGAAAAAACCCTTAAAGCATAGACCATAGTGTCTCTATTCCGCCACTTATGTAAATTCGTTGGGCCATATTCCAATCCAGTGACAGCTACATTAGAATTAGAATTAAGAGCAAGCCCAATGTAATATTAAAACTGATACCATTTTTTATATTTAATAATTAAAATTTTAAAAATTCAATTCTACAAGAATTTTATACTTTGATGCAAATATGCGTAATTTGATTCTAAAGAATGAATCAATCCATGCGACATCATTATTTAATCATATATAAATTGCATGTTGGTGTATTTTAAATGAAAGTTAGGAGAGCGGACAAAAAATTTGTTAAATTTGAAATTATTTGAATGCAGTAAGAAAGAATGACCAAATTACCTTTAAAATAGACAATCCATGCCCAAAATACCTGTTGGCGGGGAGGTGTAACCTTTTTACCCATGACCCACGTATTATACGTATGCGTATATTTGATGAATAAATGAAAGAAGCTGTGCAGTGACAAATGAAAGAAGTTGTGCAGCATGGAGTCACCTGTGTGGGTCCATCATATAGGGGTACATGTGATACAAAACTGTAATGAAGTGTAATATTATATTTTCAATTCAACGTATACGCATAGGAGATTTGCGTATTATACAATTCTTCGTATAGTCTACGCATTGTTTACATGCGCATATAGTTTTTTTTAATTTTTTTCTATAAATCGATGCATGTTTATAATGCGTATACACAGATTACGCACATAACAAATGCGAAGTTCCACAATTGATCTTTGGAATTAAATAATTTTTATTTAGGGTTTAACAAGTTCCATTTGGGATTTAGAAATATTAATTTTTTTAAATTATATTTGTATTTACTTAGGAGTTCTAATAACGTGTATTTTATACACGTTTTGTCTTTCATTCTCTTGCATTTTTGTTAGTTCTGAATGTAATTTTATCGATATTAATTATGTTTTTCATTTTCCAGTGCCTCGTGCTTAATCGTTGAAAAGATGGCTTATTGTGGGCTTGGAATGCAAAGATTATTCAAGAGGGAAGTTAGAAGATGCAAGCTCTTGATGCCGGGAGGTGTTTAATGTATCATCTTGAAGATTTGTCTCGCACGGGCTGCTGTACGGCCGTTCACTAGGCCGTTCGAGGAGTTTTAAAGGAGCAGTCCCTCGTACGGGCTGCTGTACGGCCGTTCACTAGGCCGTTCGAAGAGTTTTAAAGGAGCAGTCCCTTGTACGGGCTGCTGTACGGTCGTTCGACAGGCCGTTCAGCTCTTGCTGGAATTTTTTAGAGCAAATTTACTCTCTTATCCTCTTGTCTAGTTGATGTATTAATAGAAGAGAAGTGAGGCCAAACAACATATCTTATCTTCATCTCATATTTACCTCTTCAACAACATTAAATTTGGGTTAGGAGGAGTAGAGAGAAGTATTAATTACTCATAATCTAGCATTGATTATGAGTAACTAACTTCATTGGCTCAAGGAAGCATTTCTTGTACTAAATCCACTTCATTTTAAGTAAGATCTATTTCACTATATCTTGAATGCTTGAGTTGTATTGTTTATGATTTTGCTTGGAGAATTGTAAGTTGCTTCAATTTGCTCTTCTTGTAAATTCAATTGCTAATTGTTTGTGCTAATCCGTAAATTGGCGCCGCTGCCAGGGAACTAGTTTTAGTTCAATATTAGCGCACATATAAAATTGTGAATGTTTTAGTTTCATTGTGCATATTTATCTATTTCCCTTATTTTAGAAAGTTTTGCTATGTATGACTCGATCCTCTTATTTAGGTGATCTTGCATATTCATCTAATCCCGAGAGACTCTTGCGAAGGAATCTAAGGAATTCAAATGCCAATATAGATTCACCAAGTCAATTTACTTCTAGCACATCTTCGAAAGAGTAGTTAGACGAGGGTCCTCCCCTTGCTATTCCTATCTCATCACCGGACGACACCATTGATCAAGTCGTGGAAAATCTTCATCAACGTACACTCAAGGAGATTGCTTCTCCTAGCACCGTTCAACTACCATTATGCATTGTTTTTCCAGGAGGACAACCATTTGAGGTAAAGGGTGATTTTATTGCTCTCCTTCCCAAGTTTGGAGGTAAAGGCACCGAGGATCCTTTTAGGCATCTTCAAGAATTTGAAATGGTGTGTTCTTCAATGAGACCAAGCAATGCTACGGAAGAACAAGTGAAGTTGAAAGCATTTCCCTTCTCTTTGAGAGACAATGCCAAGGCATCACTACAAAAAAACTGTTAAAAGACATCACCCCTATAACATCGGTTGCGTTTCTGACCGATGTTAAAGGTGTTTTTTACATCGATTTTACTAAAACTGATGTTAAAATTAGTTTTAGACATCAGTTACACTTTAAACCGATGTCATAACTATATCTTAAAAAAATTAAAAAAAACACACGGACATTTCATTTCCCTCTAATATGTAAAATTTCATCCCGCTTTCAGACAGATTCCCCCTTCAGACATATATTTCATTTCCCTCCTACGACTGCTCCTCACTCCCCGCTCCTCACTCCCCTCTCCTCACACTCAAATCTCACTCAAATCTCACTCACAAACCCCCAAATGTGAAGAACCCTAGATTTACACACCCCCAAATTAAAACCCTAGATTTCAAAACCCCCCTTTCGAATCCCAATTATGTTGAACCCTAACTTTCAATTTCTGTTAATTGGTGCTCTTGGAGGCTATTAATTAGGTCGAATCTTAATTAGTAAGTAAGTATTTTCGATTTCGATTAGTTATTATTTTTCGATTCGATTTTTGTTTGAAAATTCAAATTTTGGTTTTTAATTCAAGTTTGTTTGTTGTTTGCATTTTTTTGATAGTATTTTGTTGTTTGTTGTTTGTTGTTTGTTGTTTGCTGTTTATTTTATTTCATTGTTTGCTGTTTTTATTTTACATATTAGGTAGGTGTTTGATAAAAGTACTCTAAGACTTGTAATTATGCTCCAATTGCTTCTGTCTTTGCATTCTAGGTGATTTGTGCATTTGGAAGACTGGGAACTATGTTTGGCTATGACAAATACAATATCAAGCCAGATCTTGTCTCTATAGCAAAGGTTAGTCCGTTACTGTTAGTAGAAGCCAGAAGGGTTATCTGACTTTAGAACCAGAAAATAATCTAATGAAAACCTCTTGAAAACAAGTAGCATAGTAACTACAGACCTTATGCGACTCCTTGGTAGACAACGACAAAAATAATCAGATAACCTCTTTGGCTAAAGCTAACTACAGACCTTATGGGATTGATTATCCTCAAGGACCAACCGGAAGGTTTTCCAACGGTAAAACAGTCGTCGATGTTGTTGGTAAGTTCTCTCTCCGTGTCTCATATTTCCATATTGTATATTTTAGTTGTAAATCAAACTAATCACTGGACGTCTTCAGTATGTTCCACTGGGAAGTGAAGTTTGTCCAAGAATCATCTGTTCATAAAATTAATTTTTTCCTGTTTTTCCCCACTTTACTATAGCAGAGTTACTGGGATTTAGTAATCCAATCCCTCCTTATACACAAGCAAGAGGTCGATCCATACTCGGAGGAGTAAATTATGCCTCTGCAGCTGCTGGAATTCGAGACGAAACTGGCCAGCAATTGGTACGCACATTATCGCATTTTCCTAATTATAATCGTTACACCTATCAGAAGTCGTATAAAAGATATTTATTGAATGTGATACTAACAGATGCAGTCTTTCTATTTTTTTCCTTTGTCTTTTTTGTTATAGGGCCAAAGGATTAGTATGAGCGGGCAGGTAAGAAATTACAAGAACACAATCTCACAAGTGGTGAATATACTAGGTGATGAAAATACTGCAGCAGATTATCTCAGCAAGTGCATTTACTCCATTGGACTCGGCAGCAATGACTACCTTAACAACTATTTCATGCCCAATATTTATTCTACTAGCCGGAGATACACGCCTGACCAGTATGCTGATGTCCTCATACAGCAGTACAGAGAACTAGTGGTATACAACTTCACATACTTATATCCTTATATAGTTATCTAGCAGATGCAAGATAGGAGAAATGTTAGAGCTTCCAAAATGTGTGCTCAAATAAATGTACCGAATGGTGCTGTAGTACAGTAACATTCGGTACACTATATGTTGAATTATTTGCGACCTTTGTTCTGCTCCAAGTTGATTAGTGACAAGTGATTATATGGTACTATATGGCGAACATTCCCTTGCTATTCAGGGATCATTGCTAGAGACTGCTAGAAACTAGTTTTAGTTGGTTTTTCAGATAATGTAATGAAAGCTAGTTTTTTGTATATAGGCTCATGTAGAGTAGGCCAATTTAGTTTTACTCAATGATGTAAGAATGTTGTATTTCTTTCGTTAATGAAAAAATCAGTTTTACTTACTCTCTAGTGTGATTTAGTTTTGGTAATTGTAGTGTGTTACTTACTTTCTAGTGTGATTTAAATTTAGTAATTATAGTGTGCAAATTTATGGAGCTATTTGACATCGGTTAAAAACCGATGTAGCATACAGTTTATTTTGGCAATTTTTGGGAGCTATTTTACATCGGTTAAAAATCGATGTAGTATACAGTTTACAACATCGGTTCTACCTAAAACCGATGTAGTACAAGGGTTGAGACATCGGTTCTGTTTTGAAAACTGATGTTGTTGACAACAATTTACATCGTTTCACAACTGATGTAATAAGTACTTTTTAACATCGGCCTAGAACCGATGTAAAACACATGGACATTTAACAACACCCACCTAGACATCGGTTTTGAAAAGTTTTTACATCGGCCCAGAACCGATGTTTTATCCAGTTTTTCTAGTAGTGCATGGCTATTTTACCTTCCTCCAAACTCAATCGCTACATGGGAGCAAATGCGAAGTGCTTTCTTAGAGAAATTCTTTCCTACATCAAAGGCTAAGGGCATCTCCAAAGACATTTGTGGCATTCAGCAATACTCCGGAGAGACATTGTATGAGTATTGGGAAATGTTTCAAAAGCTTTGTCAAAGTTGTCCTCCACACTTGATATCGGAATAGTTGCTTATTCACTACTTCTATGGAGGCTTGGAATATAGTGCTAAATTTCACCTTGATGCTTCAAATGGTAAAGTTCTTGTGGATAAAATGCCGGATGAGGTTAGAAAGTAGATAACCAAGATTGCCGAGAATTACCGCCAATTTGGGGATCGTCAAGTGCATGTCAAGAACCCTTCCATGAATGAAGTGTCAACTCAAAGGTTAGAGGGCCAAAATCTCGGACCTTACATCATTGGTTCGTCAATTAGCCGTTGGGAATCTCCAACAACAAAAGTATTGTGGTGTTTGCAATATGTCGGATCATGCTACTAATGAATGCCTATCATCCCAACAACCTGAAGAGCAAGTTAATGCTATTGGAGGTTTTTCGGGACATCCACCTCAAAGGAAGTATGACCCCTATAGTAATACCTGCAATCCCGGTTGGAGAGACCACCCCAATTTTCGATATGCAAACCCCAACGCACCAAACTCTAACCAATATCAATCCCAAATCCAAACACTTACAACTCCCAAAATCAATAAAACCTTCATCCATACCCACAAAAATGCATCAATCAAAATTTTCAAGCACTCCCACCACTACCTCAATATAATTCCCAAGATCATCAAGGGTCTTCTTCATCTTCATTGTCATCGTTTGAGGAGATGATGAAACAAATGGCGGAAAACAACCTCCAATTTGAAAACAACACTTCTCAAAGCATATCCAACTTGGAAAAGCAAATGAGCCAACTAGCCACAACCGTGAATCGTTTACAAAGCCAAGGTTCTAGGCAACTTCCTTCTCAAACGGAGGTGAACCCCAAGGAAAATGCTAGTGTCGTGACTTTAAGGAGTGGGAAGGAATTGGAGGACCTTCATGTTAATGCCAAGGGTAAGATTGTGAATGATAATGATGGTGGAAAGGTTGAAAAAGATGAAATCTTGGAGGCGAATGATGAAAACCTTGAAGATGAGATGGAAATTGAGGAAAAGAAAGTGGATGTGGGTAAAAAGGCAAGTGTTCAAGAAGATGTCCCACAACCAAAGAAGGCAAGGTTCATTGATGATGTGGTTATTCGACCTCCATTTCCTTCCAAATTTTCTAAGCCAAAGAAGCAAATTGTTGACAAGGAGATGCTTGAGACCTTTCGAAAAGTGGAAATCACTCTCCCGCTCCTAGATGCCATAAACCAAGTTCCGAAGTATGCAAAATTTGTCAAGGATTTTGGGTACTAACAAGAGGAAATTAAGAGGTGACGAAACTATAGTGGTGGATGAAAATGTCTCGGCCGTGATTCAAAGGAGGTTGCCTAAAAAATGTTCGGATCCGGGCACATACACCATTCCTTGCAAGATTGGAGGTAAATTCTTTGAAAGAGCTATGCTTGATTTAGGTGCCTCAATCAATGTGATGCCCCTCTCCATATTTCAAACTTTAAATTTGGGGGCACTTGAGAACACCAATGTGATCATTCAACTTGCGGATAGATCAAATGCCTATCCCGAGGGGGTAATTGAAGATGTGCTTGTTTATGTTGATCAAATGGTTTTCCCCGCCGACTTTTACATCTTGAAATGGAAGATGGTCCATCAAACATCAAGTCGGCCCCAATTCTCTTTGGGCGTCCATTTCTTAAAATGGCAAAGACCATGATTAATATGGATGATGGTTCTCTCACTATGGAGTTTGGCGATGAAGTTGTCAAGTTCAATATTTATGATGCCATGAAATTTCTTAGTGAGTCACATTCAATTTGCTCCATTGATGTAATTGATGGGTTGGCTCAACAAGCTTTTGACAAGGGTAATAAAGAAGCTCTCCAAGTAGTTATTGAGGGATGTGCAAGTGAAGATAATGGATTCCCTAATTCGGAAGAGGTCAATGAGGCAATTATGGAGGTCAATGCATTGCAACCTTTACCCCAAAGGTATGATCTTGCAAAAATTGATCTTCCTTTGTCTTATTCTAAATTACTCCCTTCTATTGAGAATCCTCCTACTTGGAATTGAAATTATTGCCTAACCATCTCAAATATGCTTATCTTGGGGACAATGAGACTCTTCTCGTAATCATAGCTGTAAATTTGAATAATGTGCAAGAAGAATGCCTTTTGCGGGTTCTTAAAGATCACAAAGGTGCTATTTGGTGGACCATTGCCGATATTAATGGAATTAGACCTTTTACATGCATGCATCGCATACTCTTGGAAGATGGAGCTAAGCCTACTAGGGACCCTCAAAGAAGACTTAACCCGACAATGATGGAAGTTGTTAAAAAGGAGATTCTCAACTACTTGATGTGGGTATCATTTTTCCAATCTCGGATAGCAAATGGGTGAGTCTGGTGCATTGTGCTCCTAAGAAGGCGAGTATCACTCTTGAGGAGAATCTTTAGGGAGAGCTTGTTTCTACCCGAGTCCAAAATGGGTGGCAAATGTGCATAGACTATCGCAAGTTGAATGCGGTAACTCGAAAAGACCATTTTCCTCTTCCTTTCATTGATCAAATGTTGGAAAGGTTAGCCGTGAAGGAATTCTATTACTTTCTAGATGGATTTAGTGGATATCATCAAATTGTCATTGCTCCCGAAGATCAAGACAAAACCACATTCACTTTCCCTTTTGGCACGTTTGTATTTCGTAAACTCTCATTTGGCTTATGTGGTGCTCCCGTAACTTTTCAATGGTGTATGGTGAGTATTTTCTCCGATATGATAGAGAATAGAATTGAAGTCTTTATGGATGATTTCTCTATTTCGGGTGATTCTTTTGATGAATGTCTTCAAATTCTTACACATGCTTTGGATCGATGCTTGGAGACTAATCTAGTGCTCAACTACGAAAAATGTCATTTCATGGTCCAAGAAAGTATTGTATTGGGGCATATTGTGTCTAGGAAAGGCATTGAGATTGATAAGGCAAAGGTTGATGTTATTGCAAGTCTTCCATACCCTTCGAATGTCAAGAATGTGCGTTCTTTTCTTGGTCATGCCAGATTCTATAGGAGGTTTATCAAGGATTTTTCCAAAGTTGCACTTCCCCTATCATCTCTTCTACAAAAGGATGTGGAGTTTAAAATTGATGAAAAATGCAAGAAGGCTTTTGACCATGTCTAGGAAGCTTTAACTTCGGCTCCTATCATTAAAGCTCCGAATTGGTCTCTTCCTTTTGAGATAATGTGTGATGCTAGTAATTATGCGGTTGGTGCGATGCTAGGGAAAAAAGTTGACAAACGATCTCATGTGATTTATTATGCCTCGCGCACACTCAACTCCGCCCAAGTAAACTACACTACCACCAAAAAAGTATTGCTTGCTATTGCCTTTGCTCTTGACAAGTTTCGTTCATATCTTCTTGGTTCCAAAGTCATTGTGTACACGGATCATGCCACCTTAAGACATCTCTTGGCAAAGAAAGAGTCAAAGCCTAGGTTGATTCGATGGATTCTTCTCCTTCAAGAGTGTTATTTATAGATCAAAGATAAAATTGGTGCCGAGAATCTAGTGGCGGACCACTTGAGTCGACTTGTGAGGGAAGAAGATGCTTCTCCTCTTCAAGAATTATTTCCAGATGAGCAATTATTTGGAATTCAAACCGAGGTGCCATGGTATGCGGATCTTGTGAACTACATCATGTGCAAAACTTTTCCTAATGGCATGCCTAAGTATGAAAGGGAGAAATTAATAAGTAAAGCCAAGCACTACATTTGGGATGATCCTTATCTTTGGAAACATTATGCGGATCAAGTCTTGAGAAGGTGTGTTCCCGAGTCGGAAATTGCTTCAATTCTTCAATTTTGTCATTCTTATGCTTGTGGAGGTCATTTTGGGAAAGATCGAACGGTAAGGAAGGTGCTTGAATGTGGGTTTACATGGCCAACCCTCTTTCGTGACTCTCACGATTTTTGTAAGCAATGTGAACCTTGTCAAAGAACCGAAAATATTGAAAAGAGGAATGAAATGCCCCAAACTCCAATTATTATGGTAGAAATCTTTGATGTGTGGGGTATTGATTTTATTAGGTCATTTCCATCTTCTTCTCATGGAAATCTCTATATTCTCTTGGCCGTTGATTATGTCTCTAAGTGGGTGAAGGCCAAGGCAACAAAATCGGATGATAGTAAGGCGGTTGTTGCATTTCTTAAATCTCATGTCTTCAACCGATTTGGTGTTCCTAAAGCTATCATAAGTGATCAAGGTACCCACTTTTGTAACAAATTGGTGGGGAATCTTCTTAAATCTTATGGAGTCTATCATAGAATGGCCACGGCTTATCATCCTCAATCTAATGGTCAAGCCGAAGTTTCTAATCGGGAGATTAAGTCTATTGTTGAGAAGGTGGTGAAACCCTCTGGGAAGGATTGGTGTGTCCGTCTTGAAGATGCTTTGTGGGCCTATAGGACGACATTCAAAACTCCTATTGGCATGTCTCCTGACAAGTTAGTTTTTGGTAAATCTTGTCATCTCCCCGTTGAGTTAGAGCACAAAGCTTATTGGGCAATCAAGGCTTGCAATATGGATCTTAATGTTGCCAGGACTCATCAAAAACTTAACTTGCTTGAATTGGAGGAAATTCGTAACAATGCCTATGAGAATGCTCAATCGTATAAGGCTAGAGTGAAAGACTTCCATGACCGTTCGCTTGTTCCTAAATCATTTTATGTTAGGCAAAAGGTTCTCCTCTACAACTCTCGTCTCAAGTTAATGCACGGGAAGCTTCGTTCTCGTTGGTTGGGTCCATTTATTGTTGTGAAAATCTACCCTCATGGAGTAGTGGATTTGCGGAGTTTATCTACCAACAAAGAATTCAAGGTGAATGGTCACCGTCTCAAGCCTTTCTATGAAGGATTTCAAGAATCCACCGTTGATGTCATCTCATTAGCGGATCCCCTTCATGGATGAGCTTCTCTTATATTAGTTTGTGTGTTGGTGCTACGAGGCACATCCGGGAAGTCGAGCCAACGACATTAAACAAAGGCGCTTTTTGGGAGGCAACCCAAGGTACACATGTAATTATATATTATGCGTGTGTCATATTTTGTTCCTCACTTACATTTATGTAGGGTGTTATGCATATTGTGGGTTTGAGGATTGATCTAAATATTATTGAGTGGAGGCTCTTTTTCATCTATTTTAATTCATAAGAAAATTACCCAAAAATATATAATAATTAATTATTATATGTTTTTGTGGTGTGACTAATGAATTTTATAATAGAGTAACAAAAAAAAAACACGCTTCGCTCAATAATATTTAGTATCGTTAATTCTAATTTTTATAATTTTTATATTTGTTCCACTCGTGCCTTGATGTGTTTGTTCATGTTTTCAGGAGTTAATATTTTATTCAAGCATTCAAGGATTTGTGTGAATTTTCTTGAAAAAAAATGCAATTTTATAAAATTTTAGGACTGCACAGGCTGTTGTACGAGCTACAAACCGTGCAGCAAACTGTTTCGCAGCCCGTGCAGTTTTTTCCAGCATCTGCCCATGTTGTAGTTCAAAATGAGGGAAATTTTCAACGTACTACCCACTTTGTGAACGGCCGTGTAGTTCTTGTAAAAAAAAAGAAATAGACAACAGAGCATAACAATCCTTATCAACCACACCCATCTCATCCTCTCCTTCCTCCCCCCTTTAATTCAAACGCACAAACCGCGGCCACTTCCTCAGTTCACCTTCAACATTCCACCTGCTTAAAAAAAACCATCTCCTCCGTTAATTCGCCACCTCGCACCTTCAACAGCCCTTCCGTTCACATCCAACACCATTCCCAAATCACATCCCCATTCTGCAATTCGCTTCCTCCTCCCTTCTTTTCTTCTTCCTCCACCATTTTCACCAACCCACCGAACTCCCCCTCTTCTCTTCTCTTCCCCACCGCCACTGCTCTCATCGCCTTTTCCTCCATTTCCGACCAGCAGCCACCACTTCGATCTGTCCTCCATTCCCATCTTCACGCCTGTACAACAGACCTCCAGCCCTCCATTTTTCTCTACCTCACCTTTGCCAAGAGACACCCGTGCCGTGACCAAACCCATCATTCCGTTCACCTCCTCCGTTCCAGCCGCGATTCCACACAAC
This sequence comes from Saposhnikovia divaricata, assembly GCA_036435485.1. NCBI lineage: Eukaryota > Viridiplantae > Streptophyta > Magnoliopsida > Apiales > Apiaceae > Saposhnikovia > Saposhnikovia divaricata. The sequence continues at coordinate 127,766,207 of CM071595.1, forward strand.
ACCTCACCACCCATCTCTTTCTTCTCCACCATCGTCCCCAATTCCGCCGCCTGCCACTCCCTTCCTCCTCACCGCGCCTCATCTCCTGCACTTCATCCCTTCATCCCTCTCACTCCGTTCATCTCCCAACTATCACTCCGTTCAACACCAATGACAACACCGCTCTTCCTCCGACCAACAAATCGCCTCAGCCCACCGCTATCCCCCTTCTCCTGCCTTCAACTCGCGCATCTCACCACTTCAATTCAGCCCACTGTCATTTTCTTCTGCAATTACACAGCCAACCCCCTTTCCCCTTGTTTTTTTATTTTGTCTTTTTTGTTTTTGTTGATTGTTTTCTTTTTGTTTTGTTTTATTTTTCTTTCATTTATTTTTATTCATTTTTTATTTTGGTTTTGATTTTCAATTTTTAATTTTCAAACTAATTCATTTATATAAATTCAAGGATCGATTTAAATTCGCTTCGAATTTGAAATTTGATTTTTGATTTTATTATTAATTGGTTAGTTATTTTATTTTGTTTTATACTCAAAAAAAAAACAAAAACATTAGTTATTATGTATCCGTAATTAATATATTGTAGTGGCTTTAAGGGGTGTGGATTTGGCTTGTTGGTTAATGTAGTTTGGTTGTTTGTGGTATGTGGCGGTAATTCAAGTCGTGGCTGGCAATCTCGGTGTTGAATTTTGTTACGGTTTGGTTGTGGGGTTATTGTTGGTTTGTTGGTTATCGTTGTGATTGTGTTTGGTGCTTATATTGGGTGGTTATTTGGCTTTTAATTTAGAGTTGAGATTTGATCATCATGAGTGGTGCTCCTTCTAAGCGGGGTAAAATCAAGGAAAAGCTTTCATCCAAGCGTCAAAAGACCACTTTTTCATTTCGGAGCCTCAAATTTTTCTAACTCACAAGGAATGTGAAGAATCGGGTCTACCATTACCTCCTTGCCATTATGGGCTTGACTTGAGATCCGCTAAGCCTAGCTTATCATTCTTCAATGATGCACTTGAGAGGTATAATTCCATTTCCTCGCTTAAGGTTTTACCGTTTCGTTATTTCGATAAGCATGTTATGGAAAAGCTTGGTATTTGGGATAAGGTTAAGAAAATTTTGAATACTTCCGGTTGGCCTACATGGCTAGATATGGATGAGCCTACTTGTCCGGCTTTGGTCTATGAATTCTTTACTACCGTGAAATGTGATGTTGAAGTTGTGAATGAGTTAAGCCTACCCCCTCGATTCACTTTTAGGATGATGGGTTTATGGTTTAGTGTTCGTTTGGAGGAGATTTGTGATTGGTTTGGGTGGAAGTACAATGACGGGTGGAAGAAGCTTCCCACACGATTTCAATATTATTTTTGGCAGGAAATTTCTTCAGATCCTCAATGGCCTTCGGGTCGGATTAAGTCCACTAAAATCACGGACCCTAGTCTGTGCTACATTCATCGGGTTATGGTTCATTCTTTGTATGGTAAAGAAGGTTCAAATAGCGTCATTTCTTTGGAAGAGCTTGGGGTCCTCTATTGGTTGTACGAGGAGTGTCTAGTGGATTGGGGTTATATATTTTCTTCCCGGTTGTTGGAGTTGAAACGGCATAAAGGAAAGGGTTCCCTTATCTTTGGCGGGTTTATCACCCAAATTGCCACTAAGTTAGGGATTATTGATCGGGATTACTCCCCTATTTCATGGATGGAGGGTGGCCAACCCGTGGCTACTATTGACTTTGCGGTTTTGAAGAACATGGGGGTTATCTCGGGTACTTTTGATAGTTTTAGATGGACAGGCCACAAATCATCTCAGCTCGAGTGTCCTACATCTCTTATTCAGGATGAGGAGGAGCCGATTTCTGAGCCTCTACCACCTTCTGATGATCGACAGGAATCCCCCTCTCATAGTCATGCCGATGAGTTCTCTGAGCCTTAACGGGCCTACTTACAGCGCAAGGAGCAGTCCATCAAGGACCATGTTGACATGCGGTTTTCTGAGCATCGAGAGTGGATGGAGCAGTTTTGTGCTTCGATGATGGCTCAATGTGGCACTAGTTCTCGGGATCCACCCTTGGATCCTCCTCAGGATGCTTAAGCCTATTGGCTTTGCTCTCGGTCCTCGTTGCTTATTTTCAGGGGAGCTTTCTTTCACTCTTGTTTCCCCCTCATTTTTATTTGTCATGTATGAGGACATGCCTTGTTTTAAGTGGGGGAAGGATTGTTTATGTTCATCCTTGTAGTATAGTATGTAGCTAGTATTAGTACTATCTTTTGTTTCATTCCATGTCCGCCTCGTTTGCATTTAGAAACAAGTTTAGTCATAAAGCTTGTTTACTTGTTTGTAAAATTTAAGTCATTGTGAGCTTGTAGCATTGTTTTCTCCTATTTCATGCCTAGCATTACCAATTTGATGTGATTCTATAAGTTTGATGCACCTTTTTGCACACACACACACACACACACACACACACACTTAAAATGGCATGAAAAGTATAGATTGTTGTAATTAAATTGTAAACATGACGGTTATCTCTTAGCATGCATAGAATCAAATCGAGAAGATGTTATTAAAACTTAAACCTTGTGAGACCTTGAACGACGATTTCTTTGCGTTTCTGTGTTTCTCCCTCTTTATGTGTATTTTTGCTCTAGGGCTTGCATTAAACCTTAATTCATGGATGCACCATAATAAGGAAATTCTATTTAGGATAACCTTTTTGGACTTTTTAGCTTGTGAACCATGAAAATAATCCCTAGTTACCCCTTTGAAGCTTATATCCATGTTTTTCTTCATCACTTTCCCATTTTATACATGAGTCATAGCCAAATACTTCACTCTCGACCTAGTTAAGCTAGTTGAGTCTTGGAAATAATTGGTTGATGAACATTGGAATTTGGAGATGTTGTGAAGAGGAAGAATGCTATTTATTGTAAGTGGGAACTAGTGTGATATGCATGTTTAGATGTGGTTCAAGGTTCTTTGTAATATTTATATATGTAATGCATCCCCTTTGCTAAAAAAAACAATAAGTAAAGGGGTATGTTAATTAAATAAAAATAAAGAAAGAAAAGCAATAATTCTTTGTACTTTATTTTAAATCAATCTTCTTGGTGAATGTGGTTTTGTTTTGTAATTGTAAATGAGTGGAGATCTTTAGTTTGAGAATTTGGTGTACGAAGAGAGCAAGTGTCACCTTGACTCAACTAACGAGACTTTTACACCTTCCTTAAACTTAAATTTTCACACCTTCACCCAAGCCTCCTTACAACCCATTTTATGAATTCCTTGTTTTTTGGTGCAATCCGGAATTTAGGTGGACATGCAAGGTCAAGTAGAGCGCATGCATTTAGACTTGGAGTTGAGTGAAATCTCTAACCCATACTTGTGTGATGCATATTTGAGAGATGTGAGATTTTTCACCATAAAAATTTCATCTTCTTAATCCGAAGTCATGTATGCCTTGTGATAATCTTGTCTAGTGTTCACGATTGAAGTGCATTCATTCTACCTTTAATGTCATGGTTACATTTTGCATAAGGTGTGTTATTCTTGATTCTTCAATTGGTTGTTAGCTCGCAATAGTGGATGACAGGGTGAATAGCTCTATATGTTTGATTTTAGTTACAAGTAGAAATAGCGACATGCTTGGCTTGTTTCCTATTTGTATGACGACTCGGACATGTGAATGTAGTAGTTAGCTTAATTAGTAGGTAATGTTAGTTTCTTGTTGATTAGTGACTTTTGTGATTTTGTGGGTACATCATCTATAAACCCTCATGAGACGAAACTCGTCCTCCAAGGCTACTTGGGGGTTTAAACGATGGTTTGAATGTTCTTGTTTAACCATTTTCGCTTTTAGAGTAATGAATCTAGTTTAGTGTTCTAGTTGTTAATATTAGTTTTCTAGGGACTAACAAAGTTCAAGTGGGGGAAGATTTGATAACGTGTATTTTATACACGTTTTCTCTTTCATTCTCTTGCATTTTTGTTAGTTCCGAATGTAATTTTATCGATATTAATTATGTTTTTCATTTTCCAGTGCCTCGTGCTTAATCATTGAAAAGATGGCTTATTGTGGGCTTGGAATGCAAAGATTATTCAAGAGGGAAGTTAGAAGATGCAAGCTCGCGATGTTGGGAGGTGTTTAATGTATCATCTTGAAGATTTATCTGGCACGGGCTGCTGTACGGCCGTTCACTAGGCCGTTCGAGGAGTTTTAAAGGAGCAGCCCCTTGTACGGGATGCTGTACGGCCGTTCACTAGGCCGTTCGAGGAGTTTTAAAGGAGCAGTCCCTTGTACGGGCTGCTGTACGGTCGTTCGACAGGCCGTTCAACTCTTGCTGGAATTTTTTAGAGCAAATTTACTCTCTTATCCTCTTGTCTTGTTGATGTATTAATAGAAGAGAAGTGAGGCCAAACAACATATCTTATCTTCATCTCATATTTACCTCTTCAACAACATTAAATTAGGGTTAGGGGGAGTAGAGAAAAGTATTAATTACTCATAATCTAGCATTGATTTTGAGTAACTAACTTCATACATTTGGCTCAAGGATGCATTTCTTGTACTAAATCCACTTCATTTTAAGTAAGATCTATTTCACTCTATCTTTAATGCTTGAGTTGTATTGTTTATGATTTTGCTTGGGGAATTGTAAGTTGCTTCAATTTGCTCTTCTTGTAAATTCAATTGCTAATTGTTTGTGCTAATCCGTAATTGTTAGTGCATTCATTATAGTAGCACAAGGTTTAGTTTACCTAAATCCTCAAGCTTTAAGTGCAAATACCTAGGTTGAGCTTCTCATCCTTGGGTTTGTCCGAACCCCTCTTTGTTTAATTCCTTGACTTGGTTAAATTGATAGTGCTTCATTATTGGTTGCTAGTGTCAAGAGAGCTAATTTATGTGCTTCATTAAATTAGTGTTTTTAGAAGAGAAATAAGTAATTGTGTGCTTCACCAATTATCTTGGTTAGGTAGAGTGGGATATATTTTGCTTGTTTGTTGGGTTGAAGTGCTTGATTTGCCATATCCTTGGGTCAAATATATTTTTATCTTGCTAATTTACTCATTGTGCCTTGTTGTGTTGGTAAAATTGGATGATTGCCATAAACTTAGTTGTATTTCTATAGCAATTTATTTATCGTATGCAAGGTGTTTGATAAAATACCTCAACCAACTCAAAACACCCCCATTTTCCACACTTCTAGATTGTAAGAGATAATCTACTTGAAATCAATATTGATAGCAGTCCTTCCCTGTGAACGAACTTACGAAGAAAATACTACCTTCAAGTTCAATAGTTAATCTTTGGGTTTCAACGTTTCCATTTTGGTTTTAGAAATATTCAGAACGACGAATAAATCGTATACGGAGTTAGGGTTTAGGATTTAAGGTTGTTTACAACCCTAAATCTTAGACCCAAAACCCTTATTTATCCTGATTTTTAGAAAATCGGGGCTGGCCCCCGATTTTTTAAAATTCAGGCCGCCGAATTCATTAAGAAAATACAATTTGTACCCAAAACTCTACTTCAATTATGGTTTTGTAAAAAAAAAAAAAAGGTAACACCACTTAAAATAGAGTTGTGTAAAAAAAATCAAAACAATACACGATATAGCGTTTTCGTTAAAAATAAAAATATTACACGATGTACCACGTAAATTATAAAATCACACCTGTAATGCTTGCTTAATGGATGGGTTGATCATTTATTTATTTAAGTCTTAATTTTAAATTATGTGAGGCCACGCATGCAGGCATATACTCGGTTAACAAAAGTTGTCCATTAATTACAAGATTTGCAAACAACAGAACAAGTGAAACACAAACTTTTGATTTTGGCGTGTATTGCCTTTGAATACGCATTCCAACAATGCGTTCCCGATAAAAACAAAATAGGCAAGATAAAAATTATAAAGAACGCGCATGATTTTAATGCTTAACCAGATTACGTATGTGTGACATGCGTATACTGTGGGTAGTTTGGGCGACAGTCAACGCCTATAGGTATTTTGGACTTACTCGTTTCAAAAGTAAGTAATTTGGTCTTTCACCCTGCAGTAATTGGGGTTGCAAATTATAGTAGTAATAACTATAGTTATTTTGCATTTAGGAATATACTTATTTTAATAAAGATAAAAATAGAGATTAAGTTATGTGAGAATTGAATATATCTATGCTCTTCATTAATGTGAAAAACCATGTTTTAATAGCGCAATAGTATCAAAGTATCAAATTTGGTTATCACTAAATCTGGGATTCGATTCTTTGCAACTACACAATTATACAAGATTTATTTACTTAAATTTATTTCGTTTCACCTCGGTTCGATTCCTTACAACTACATAACTGTTAGTCACAGAGGCATGCCTGAATACATCTAACAAGCCTAAGTATGTGTAATGCTATGCATTACCTACATGACCTCTTAACTGAGGAAACCTCTAGTTGTAGAGTTTCTATTTGTTCTGTACTTGTAATAGGCATCAAATCCTAGTTGTGTAACTGTACTTATAAAGTCAAGAATAATGCTTGAAAGAAGTTCCAAGGTTCATGCCTCAAGCAAGGAGATAAAGACTGCCAAATAATCACAGTTGGGATTTGAAGAAATGAAGAATTTGCCTAAGTACCAATTCGAGAAGTACATTTGTCTATTCGAGAAGTCAGGGATTCGATATCTCAGAAGACACTATTCGATATCTCTGAATACACTGTTCGATATCTCATTCGATATCTCAGAGATTCGATATGTCTATTACTCTATTCGAGAACTCATGGAGTCAACAAGTCAAAGCATCATTCGAGTTCTCTAAGAGTCAACAAGTCAATGCTCTATTCGATATCTCAAGGACTAAAGAAGCTATTCGACATCTCAGGGATTCGATATGTCAAAATGCTCTATTCGATATCTTAAGGACTAAAGAAGCTATTCGACATCTCAGGGATTCGATATGTCAAAATGCTCTATTCGATATCTCCAGGAGTCCCAGAGAAAAGAGCTATTCGAGAAGTGATTCGATATGTCAATATAACACTATTCGAGAACTCAGAGTTATCGATTAAGTCAATTCGAGTTCTCAAATCAATCACTTAGCCACTTCTCGAATACATTCTTGGAGACAAAATACTGAAGTATTGTACAAGTCAGAAACCTGCAACAAGCCAAGACGCTTTATTTGATTATGTACTATAAAGCACGTTGGAAAGCCTACAAAGAAGCTTGGAGAGATAAGACAAGGGACAAGGAGCTAAAGAAGTGAATCTGAACAGGCTTTGCAAAGTCAAATCTGTAGCCGTTTGGACTCTTACTCAAATAAGATAGACAGATTAGAAAGTATTTTGTTTACCTACCTTATTTTGTAGTAAGTAGGTGTATCCATATCTATATGGATACAGCCTCACTTCCTTAGCAGATAAGAGATAAGTTTTTCATATACATCACATGAAATATCTCTCTGAGAAAAACGTAGCTGAGAATACTATCATTTGTATTCACAGATTGTAGCAAAATCTTTATCTAATAAAATATTAGATTAAAGTAATATTGTGTTGTGTTTGTCTTTGTTATCCGCATTTACATATCTCACACACTCAACACATATCTTGCTGCAAAGATTCAAGAACAAAGAAAAGTTCAAGAATCCATTCACCCCCTCTGTATTCTTTTACTGTATTCAATACTCAACAATAACTATACAGTAATTATTTAATTTAATTTTTTTGGGTTCACCTTGTATTCGATTCCCTGCATCTACATAATAAAATAGTGTTTCTTTATTTATTAATGATTATATTTTAATCTTGAACCGTGTTCAATCTGTGCCCGTGCTTTGTACGAATTATCAGCTAGTATATATATATATATATATATGGGTGACACTCTAGAGAGAATCACCTTATATAAAGTCCAAGAGAGAACCACCACAAAATACATATTATTTCCTTTTTTGTATGAAATATAATTATAAATCTTAATTAAGATATTAAAAATGAAATTACACAACTTTTCTTTTTGAAAAATCACTAAAAATTAATGAAATAATTAAAAGCAATTCTATCATAAAATCAAATTTATCCAAAATGATTCTACTATAGAATCAAATTCAAATCAAGTTTCATGTTCAAATTTTATATGTTTAATCCTTTCTAAAGTTTATATGTCGCTAATTAGTATTTTACATTAGAATCCAATTTTTTATTTTTAAAAAATTTATTTGTAATTTATCGATGACATTCTATGATAAAATCAGTGATTTTCTCCGATTCTATATAAGAAAGGTTCTTATTGGAACAATGATCAATATGTATATATATAAATGAATAGTAGTGCTACAAACTTGAAGTTTAATAATATACTAGCATGATAGCCCGTGCAAAGCACGAGCCACATAATAAATCATGAAAATAAAAATTTCGACGTTCAACTAAATTATTTTTTTTGGTACGTCTTGTTGTTGTACAAAATTAGGTGACTGGCTGATTATTTGAGTGCGTCAATGTTAGTGCCGTAAAGGTATCAATCATGTAACATATGTTTGGTAACACACATTATACAAAGTAGGGTATAAATTGACTGAAAAGCGGCTACATTATAAATGAAAAAAACTAGTCACTTGTAAAAAGAACCTTTCCAAGTGATTTGTTATGTTGTTGGGAGTTTTAACTATATTTAGTAACTTATTTTTGATAATAAATAACACAATTTATATTAAAATTGTTAAAGCAGTCAATTTTTTTGAATTTTCGATACATACATCAGTTGTGATCAGTAGAAAATTAAAATTTAATGTAAGAAGAATTCATTTTTATTTCGAAATCATCTTATGTTTGAGCATAACTGCATAGAGGGTAAGAAGACAAAGGAAAGTAATAATACTACTCCCTATTAGTATTTGTGCCCTAGAGACAATACTTTATGTTTTAGGGAAAAGCATTTTATTAATAGGAATTATGTTTTGTTGATTATTATTAATTTATTTATTATGTCTTTATTTACTGCGTTATAAATGTTAGCATAATAAAAGTCCTTGAAATTATGATACGCATTGTATATCTATAATTATGTGACTTGAAAATGAGTTTGTATGAGTAGTATCTTTATTCCTAAATATCCATAGTCGAGTATTATTATTAAAGGACAATAATAATATATAGAGACTAGTATGTTTGTTGACTGATGACCAAATCTCATTGGTCATAGGTATGGTGATACTAAAGTCAAAACATAAGTGCATGTAAGGGTACATGGCACAGGATTAACCCACCGTGAGATTCTACATGTTTATCAGTGTGTCATAAGTAATTCTCACAGTGATAATGGTGTAATGATCCTTAGACTTGAAATCATTATATTTCTATATGAGAATTAATATACTTTGATTACATTAACAGTTAACTGTGACCGGGTGATGATAAAAGTGGACATTGGGTATATTATGAATCGTATGAGAAATATGAATGATCTAGATGGAATTTAACCCTCCTAGTTATAGGAGTGATATTATTGGCTTCTTGTTTGAGTGAGACTATGAAATGCACGGTCGTGCTCAAATATTGATTTGATTTAATAGTCTACTCATCAATCAAGAACATTAAGATTAAATTATGAAGAGAATGACACATTACATGCCTCGAGTTTAATCTATAATATCATGGTTAAAGGCTTAATCGAATCACCGATTTAATTATTATTACTTGGGTAGCAATGATGTATTACTAGATACCGCTCATTGTTTACAATTTTAATTAGATATTAAAATTGTGGCCAACGTAATAATAACCTACAGGGTAACACACAAAGAACACTTGAAGGAGAAATAATTTAAATTAATTAAGTAATTTATTCTATTTATAATATTAATTAAGTATGACTTAATTAATTAAATAAATAGAAAAACGGAATTACTTAAACTAATTCTGAAATTAGTTATTATTTAATTAAGTGCGACTTAATTAAATAATAAATTGGAATTTCAGATTAGAAATAATTATAATTGGATTATAATTAGAAAACTAATATATATATATATATATATATATATATATATATATATATATATATATATATCTCTTTATGGCTGATTTTATAAGGTCATATAAGTTTTATAAAACCCTAGCCGTTCTTGAGAGAAAGAAAGAGGATAGAGAGAGAAGCAGTTTTCGGGTGCTAGTACACATCAATCCTTCGAGACAAGCGTTCGTGTGGATACCGGTAGAGCGTAGATCGCGAAAGTGGGATGCGTGGTGATTCAAGTAGGTAGGATCTCTAATTTTCATCCGTTCATAAAGCTTCTTTAAGGTAATCATCTAACTCCGAATTAAATCTTTTTTTTTTGCATAGATCCTGTGTTAGGGTTTCGATTTTTATTCTTTTTACGTTTAATTCTGCTGCATTTACGTGCACGAAACCCTTTAATGGTATCAGAGCCACTTGCAAAAATGTTTTAATTCGGTTATATGTTACAGTTTTGATATATATACGATCATGTTTGATGATTGTCATGTATGATGCATTAATTTTGATATATATGTACAAACTGTAAGTTAATGATGATTGAGATGATCATATGATGATTATATAATATGTATGCATATGTTTGTTCTTGATATTGGGATTGTATACGATACGATTTCCGTATACGCTGTGCAGATTTGGTGAAATCTGTGTCCAGTGTCCGATATTCGCAAACGATATGTGTTTTCTGACTGGAAACGAGCATCTGAACAAAATTGATAGCAAAGATATCACCGACTCGTCTGTAAGGCGTTTGACGCCGTTTAGTGCCTCAAAACGGCGATTTATTCTTTTTAAAATTTTATTCTGATTTTTTGATTTTTGTATTATATGATTTCTTTGATTGGATCATCTGAAATATGATATGGTTTAATATGATTAAAAAATATGATGTGTTCTTTAATTGTTACTTGAGCATGGTGGATGATTATGGCCTTGAGACCTATAGGCAAGAGGTTTTTGTTTATGGTTTGGTTTCTAAATACGACTTGCTTGTCGTTTATTTCTTGTAAAGTAAAATCTTGAATGTAAATCGAGTTATTTTTGTAAGTTCATTAGAATAGCCTTGTTTTCAATTATTAAATGTACTGTAAAAGAAGACAAGCAAGGAAGCAATCTGATGAGGCATTCCATGGAAGCAATCCAAGGAGGCGTTTCAAGGAAGAAGACATGTATAAGTATTGTATTTTATTTACCACCATAGATTGACCTTGATCTTTTAATTAGCTTGGAAAGATCAGATAGGATGGGCCATAACCAAACACGTTTACTTTATGCACTTTACATATATATTATGATTGCATGTGATGATATGTATGTGTAGAGATAAAGATGCATATTTAATTAGATTAATCATGTATGTATTAGATACGCCACTATGACATGCTTGCTTAAGAAAGATAAAATCTGTAACAACTTGAGATTTTACAGTTAAACAAAATGATCATGAGATTTCTGTGTTTATGAAACACGGAATTAAAAACGAATATTATTTCGATATGGGAAGATTTTGTCAAAAACGGGATGTACCTGTAAGGAAGTTGGTTATTAAGAGAGACCGCTTGTGTCTCCTCCAACTACCTGGAAATCAAACCATTGATGAATATTGATTTGAAGCATTTAATTCCAGGAAAAAATTGGGAATCTCTTTATGATGGGATCATGGTCGTTTTAATTAAAAACCCCTAAAGAAAAAGGATTAAGTTTAAGATGTCTTCCAAATGGGAAACACTCGTTAAGACCTAGATCGACAAAGGGTAGGTTCGCCAAAGCGAAGTACCCTCGTTTATCGTGGTAAGGCGCGATAGAGTAAATTAGTGATACTTAACTGTTAGACCATTGGGTTCGACTTAACTAAGTGACCACAACAGGATTGTGAACTTAGAGGCATAGAGTTTGGTAAGATTTATTGGATAAATAGGAGCAAATATTGTTCTACCAAACTATCCAAGAGTTATATGTGATATAATTGATAAATGTTGTCTACCTAAATAATCTTTTTAAGGATAAAAGCCAAAGCCGACCTTAAAAGTGATGAAATATGGATCTTGGCTCACTAGAAAGGTTTAGGGAAACTTTTTCGAATTGATAGGTAGGGTTATTAATTTGATAAAAATAGTGGGAGGTATATTATGATATACCATAATCACTTAAACAAAATAATTAATAAATCTGCATCAAGATTAATTTATGCATTTTGAAATATTGTAGATATTAAATGACAAATAACATAAACAACTTCTCCATGCGATAGTCCTTGAGAAGGATAAACTGACATGAAATAATTTCCTAGACTGATATAGAAGCTTGAGGATCGTCCTCAAGAACAAAGCTGTCATTCAAAACTCTTCCCTTGCTCTTTTAGCTGAGAATGAAACATGTGCTAAACGAAATGCTTATCGGAAGCAAATTAATTAAGCACTCGATGTTTCATATCTTTTGGTTTTAACTATGAGTGCCGATCTTAAGAAGCAACATGAGCATTTGGATGCTTATGAAATGATTGAGCACTTTCAAAGGATGTTTGAAGGAGAGGGTCATCAAGTTAGATTCAAAATAACAGGGCATTATAAAGTTACTAGTAGAGAGAGTGAGATCCGATTGGACCACACGTTCTAAAGATGATAGGGTATATAGAGTAGCTTGGCATTTTGAGTTTCAAGATTGGTCTAGAGACTCAGATTGATTTGATCATGCAATCTTTGAACAATAACTATTCTCAATTTGTTATGAATAATGAAATATATGAGATAGACATTACACCCACTGAGTTGTTGTGACGCCCCCAGATCCGGGGTCGGAGATCTAGGCGCTCACGGTCCATTTTCCATTAATAACATACCTGTTCTTGCACATAATATATATAAAACAGCCATCGACCCCACAATAAACTCACACCGCACACACACACACACACAGGTTAGAGCCTCAGAAATGTCACAACATTGATTAAGCAGAAATAAAAGTATCAGAGTTATTACAGACCGAATTAAATAGTATTTATGCTACCAGCGACACTTCGATATGAAGCGAAGTTGGCGGCTTGATAGTTTGTTACGATACACTGCCTTCCACAGGTCATACTGATAAATAAAACGAACTAACAAAAGCTGCCAACCAATCCGGCTAATGGGGCCTACCGGTGGAATCTCAACTGCTGGCTCGGGTCTAGTCACCTGCTTTCGAGCAGTCTGTCTGGGTCTTGCCATATCGTTTAGCTGTTGTGTTTGTAAAATTTGAAAACAAGCATGAGTGAGCAACTATAGCTCAGCAAGAAATATAAGTATAAGGTAAGCAATATAACATTTCATATGATTAGCAGTTATTAAACTTGTTTGTATCAATCAGATATAAAATCACTTGTCATTGTTGATAAATCTCGAAGGTGCACCAATACGTGCCCTCGTTTCCAAAATAAACTTGCAGTTCTAGATACTGCATAGAGTCAACATCTTTCTCATCAAAATAGAACACTATCAGCAACTTGGCACAAAAGCCTAAGAAGCAGTGTCAAAGCATTTTTCCAAAATGGAGGAATGGGACTTAAAGAAAACATAAAACCTGACAGGGATTGACGATGATCAGTCGCCACATCCAAGTCCAATAATCCGCGGGTCTTCTCTACCGGTAGAAGGATAGAAACTACATTCGTAACTATCCCCGGGTGAAAACTACATCCGTAATCACCCTCGATGAAAACTACATCCGTAATCATCCTTCGGCAACACCTGGGCCGGAATAATAATTGATGGACCGCCTGGCTCACGGCCGCTTACACATCCCGGGAATCGTTCGTCAACGGTTCCCACACCTGCCAGAGTCCCTTTTTCGTTTTCTTTTGAAAACTTGATTTTGATTGAAAACAGAGTAATTGAGGTCCGACATCAGTCGACCGATGATTCTTGAAATCATACAAGAAGTAGAACCTGACCGGGGGTTTTCGAAAATGTTTTGAGTTCGAAAGAGTTCGAGTTTGAAAGTATTAAATGTATCTTGGATTGACTTCATCTTTAAAACAATGAACAATAATTAATAAATAATATTTTAAGATTTAATATTAATAATTAATAAAATAATTATTCGATAAAATAACTTTTAATCCAAGATAGGGTTTCGAGTATTTACGAAGATATAACAATAATTACTTGAGTATACGATACTCCCCGAATGACCCTTCGGGTTTTCGCAAACTAGTTATGATATAATAATATACCGCTCCCCGGTCAATAGTATATACGGACCGCTACGACCTCTATTGCTAGAGTCGTTGTCCGAAGAAAACATTTTCATCTAAGTTCAAGGGGTACAAACACATATGTACTTATACAATCTCAATTGCATCAATACTTCGATAAACATAACATTTGATATAATTGAAAACTACAAACACAACAGTGAAAGTCCTTGTATATGTATAAGTTTTGAAAAGTAAACTTGTCTTGGTTTGGTTGGGGTGGTCGAGCGTGCGGAGTGGAACGATCTATACATAAGCAATAACCGCTCGTTAGTACCTTAACAATACCTCTTTAATTACGGGGTTTTAGGGGGTACGAAATTAACTTAGTGACTTCGTCTTATGACACTCTAGCCCCACTATAGGTTCATGTCATCACTCGATTACGCTCGTCACTTATTAGACTTAATTTAGTTACCACATTCGAATCATAACCATTACCCCTAGAATTATGCTCCACTAACGACTTTTTCCCTTGCGCGAAATTTACTCTAGCATTTTTATAAAATTGAAAAATTCATATTTTAATCCAATTCTTTTTGGGTAGCCTTCACCACTGCATTTCCTAGTTTCTCAAATTTTTCCATGATCCCACATAAATTTTTAGGGGTTTAAACAAGGTTCACAAGGGGGTCACTTAGTGCAGTCCGGAATCCAGAAACACAATTTACTTCTCCGGGCATAACTTAAAATCCATACATCACCTAGCCATGAACCTTACATTTCCAGAAACTACATTCAACTACCTTTCCAACAATATATACTAGGACCTCAGGGGACAATATTTGGGGGTTCAAAACCATGTTACAAGACAGGTCAAGTTTCTGGGAAAAATTCAGCAAGCATGTTTCACTTAGATCAACCAATATTCTTAATTCCACAACACAACCAACACCTAATTCACTTAGTTCATGCTTTATAACATTCATGGAGATACATATACTATCCACAATCATAAAAATCACAATCACAACATCAAAACTCAAGATCCATGTCATCCATTACTTATACAACCAAGATTAACACCATAACACATGTATCTATCACCAAACATCATAAACACTACATGGCCAAAGGGTTTATGATTTTTATACCTTCTTGAGCACCTAGGAGCCTTGGGTAAGCCTTACAAAACTCAAGAACACCTTGAATGATCTCCTACAACCCTTATAATCCAAGATATAAAAGAAAAACTAAACATTGTTACTATTCACAATATCTTTAACAATTAATATCTTGAAATATAATGGATGAAAGGGCTTGAAACTCTTAGTATACCTTGCTTAGATGATGGAGAGAGCCTAGGAATTATGCCTTGATTTATGAGTGAGGAGAAATGGAGGAAGAAGAAATTTTCTTCTCCTTTTTGAAGCTTGGTCGAGAGCACTCTTCCAAGGGGGGGTTTGTTTTTGTGTTTTTGATTTTTTTGTTGTTGGTTGAATAATTGATAAAGTGATGGTTGGGTGATACATAATGGTGTATGTATAAGCATGGTACAACCTAGGTATGGCCTCATGTACTTCTTGTCTCCTCCTTGGAAAAAGCAATGTAACTAGGTACTATTCCTCTTCCATTTGGTTTAACTAGTTTGCTTCCTCCTAATTACTTGGTTGCATGGGACTTGCATGCAATACTACTCCTTGTATCATTATTCTTCCACCAATGCTTGTCACTTAAACTTTAATTCATATCGTATCTTAATTAATCTCTCGTAATAATATTTTGTCGCGTAGAGATTTCCCCTATAATTCCTTAAGTACTTAATTGTGTAAATTCCTCGAATGTCCATAATTCCTCGTCATAATCCTTAATAAATCTTTTAATATTCTAATCATTCTCAAATCCCAAGTTTTATAAATCTTACTAACGATAAGACTCTTGCCCTCAACAATCTTCTCTTTTACCTTACCTAGTGAATGTAACAACATAGTTTCTCAGACAATCAATTCCATTAAACAACAGGGATGACTAGAAAGGTTCCAAATTGACAATGCCACATGATATTAAATAAAAGAAAATATTGCAAAAATTAGGGTTCTTACAGCCTCCCCTCCTTAAAAGGATTCCGTCCCGGAATCAGGTTGAAAACAGTTGGGGGTGCTTTTCACGCATCGCGCTCTCTAGTTCCCATGTTGATTCTTCGACATTCTGGTTCCTCCACAAAACTCTCACTAGTTTGACAACCTTGTTCCTCAACACCTGTTCTTTTCTAACCATTATTTCTATGGGTTGCTCCACATATGTTAAGTCTGGTTGCAGATCCACTTGATCATGTTCTATCACGTGTCGGAAGTTGGTATGGTAGGGTCGTAGCATGGACACATGGAACACATTATGTACTTGCTGCAAGCTCGGGGGTAAAGCCAATTCATAGGCTAACTTTCCAACTCGTTTCAAGATCTCAAAAGGTCCAATAAATCTTGGGCTTAGCTTCCCCTTCTTACCAAATCTCATCAATCCCTTCCACGGTGATACCTTTAACATCACAAACTCTCCTACCTCATATTCTTTGTCCTTGCGGGTCTGGTCCGCATACTTCTTCTGTCTGTCTTGGGCCGCTACCAGCCGTCCTCTTATGAGTTCGATAGTTTCTCTTGTCTGTTGGACCAGTTCAGGCCCTAGAATCTTCCGCTCTCCAACTTCTTCCCAACACAAGGGAGACCGACATCTTCGTCCGTACAAAGCTTCATATGGGGGCATGCCTATACTCGCATGGTAACTGTTGTTGTAGGAAAATTCGATCAACGGCAAGTGGTCATGTGACGCCCCGGGATCCGGGGTCAAGGATCCGGGCCGTCAAGGTCCAATTTCCGATCAATATCAATATCTCTATAGCCCTTTTTTTTTTTAATAAATAAATAAATAAGTAAGCAGTTGACCCCACACTAATACACACACACACCAGTCATATGCTCATAGAACAACAACCACAATATTTAAAAGTTTTAAAGTTAACAGTTATTACAAGCCCAGAATTTACTAAGTACATTGTTGAACAAAGCTTCTACAGGAAGCACTTCAACAACTAAGTTTATTACAACTTACACACTTAATTTACATAAGTATACTAAACCCCTTCGCTTGTCACTACCTCGGGGATGGTCGCCAGCACTCGCTCAAAAGGTCGCCTTTCCCTTACCCTCTTGCGGGGTGTGGTACGTAGTATCGGCATGGGACCTAGCTGCTATATACATAAGTAGCAAGAGTGAGCTATAATAGCTCAGCAAGATCATACTGTAACTAAAACTTAAAATGTGAACAAGTATACATATATGTATATGCATATATAATAGCAGGAAACAATTAAAATCCTTAAGGAAGAGTAAAGCTCTTATTTAATAATACATCATCCACTCACTATTATAAGAAAGAAATCTAAATTAATATAATATCAGTTTTTCTTCATCTGCAACCATAATACCATCATCTCATATCATTATTCTGTTTTCAGTATAGAAATCTGAAATAATATAATATCAGTTTTTCTTCATCTGTAACTATCATTCCATCATCTCATATCATTATTCTGTTTTCAGTATAGAAATCTGAAAACCCTTGTCTACACTTTCTTTTCAAAAACATTGGGGATATCTGCTGTCGCCTGATACGTTAGGACGATGATCAGTCGCCTAATCGTACCTGCTCTATTTTTACTACTGGTAGAAGGAATGAAAATCATCCCTGGAGGAAGGCCACCTGCTAACATCCTCCCTTGGCATCTTCGTGCCGAAATAAAAATAATAAATGCTGGACTGTGTCGCACACAGCCCTGACACAGCCACTTACGCAAGTCTGTTGCAATCCCCCTCTTTATCACATCATTATTCTCTTTTTAAAATATCATTCCACATTTCCATTTTCTCACTTTCATTTCCATTCTTGCACATTACTTCTATAAAATATATATATATATATATCATAATGCTTTGATTATGATTCAGACCTCTCTTTCAAATGCAGAAATCAAATATACTTTTATATTCGTAAAATATTCCATCTATTTTAAGAGTAATGCATGATAATCAAATAATGTTTATTAAACCACTGATACTCAATAAGAACATTTTTAATATAATATTATAACCATATAACCCTCGATAACAACTGATACCATTCTCTCTTATTCTCTTAATCATAAGGCATGTTCAATTCATGCATAATCATCTCTATACATATCCATCTCATACTCTTTTTCATATTCATATACATTTCATACTCATATCCATATTCATATACATCTTCGTATACCTTTCTTTTCGATATCAATACTCAAGGAAGACAATTTCTTCACAATATAATAATAATAGCATCACATATATATTCCATGAAATCAGGTTTCTTTGAAGATAAATAGTTTTCCAAGTAGGGATAGAAAAGATCTTGCCTCGGTTTCGATATCCTGACGGTATGGCTCGTCCCTCTTCCGGAGTTTCTATAAACACAAAAGGACCGTCGTTAGAACCACATCTCTTACTCACTACACTCTTGTATAACATTACCTTTTGAAACTTTAATATATGTCTAACGTATTCCTATTACCCCAAAGGTTCAAGAACTTAGCCATTTAAAACCTTAGTCGAAGTTTCAGGGTTTTTCACTATTTCCCCTAACGATCACACTTAACTGTAAAAACTCTCAGAAAATATGGATTTCGAATTTTATCACAAGGTCAACTGGTAACAACTCTTTGACTACCTTACTACCTTATCCCAAAGTTTCATAATTTTTAAAAATGTTTAAGTATGGTAGTTATAGCCTCAAAGTTAACACAATTACATTTTCTCGGTTTCCGAACGTCTTTCACTAAAACTGACTTTTCTCCTAAACCGTTCATCAGAGTTTAACGTACCTTATATCAAAACGATCTATGAACTAAGCTCTATCATTACATGGTCAATTGGTAACCTAGGCAGTAGGGAATCGTACGGATGCAGGGGTCACAAAACAGGGCAGATTTCTTCCTAACGAAAATTGGGTATTATAACGGCTATATTTTTGTACTTTCCAAAATCCAACTCCTCCAAATCAATTATCAAACACCATAATCATCACCTACACCATGTGGTCTTCATTACCAGCCATGGTTACAAGTCCACAACACACAATTTCCACATCAAAACCAATCATTTATAACACATATTCATTATAAACTAAACATTAGCATCACTAAACTACTAATCCACTCAATTTCCACCATAAATACAAAGAGGGCAAGAGTAGTTATACCTTCTTGAAGCTTTGACAACACTTAACAAGCCTTGGTAACCCTTAAACAACCTTACACTAGCTTGGATTAACTAAAGAATCCATAAAAACAAGGTTAGTTCTTGGAAAACACTATTCATTACCATTAATCTAGTAACTTTGATGATTGAAATACCTCACTAAATGATGCTTGCTTGCTATGAAACTTGGTGAGTGATCCTTTCTAACCTCCAAGATGCTCCATTAATTTCCTCTTGATTTGTTATTGAAAAGAGCTAGGGTTTTGGTTTTGAAATTTTTTTTTTCTTTTTCTTGAAAAGAGCCGAATGGAAAGATGGAAAAAGGGGAGAGATTTTTCTCTTGTTTGGTTCTTATCTCATCTTAATCTTTATCATTCTAGAGTGTGGTGGAAGCATGAGGATTTTTACATGATTAAATGACTAATCTATCCCTTAAATTGTGTTAGTGGATAATGATGTCATTAGTGATGTCATTGTGGAGTAGTTAGCAAGCTTGGTTATTAACCTTAAGTAATTACTAATAACCTTGGTAAATATTAATGTGGTAAATATCTTTATTATTTACTAACCTTGGTTACTTGGTTTTCATACTCGCCTAATTGTGGTTCGTTTCGAATATACCTCATTATCTCAGTGGTTTTCGAAATCATTTACAAATCCAATTTCCTTTGGTATTCTCTTAACTTAATAATCCCCTGGTTTAACCTAAATTCACTAATTCCTCAATATATAATTCTTTTAGTATTTCTATACTCCTTGATATCCAAGATATAGAAGTTCGTTCGAGTTCAAAATCCTCGAAATCAAAATTCAGGAATTTCTAAAATCCATCGTCATTTCGAGTCACTTATTTTTAAGGTACAACACCAATATGGTTTCCGTTTACTCATTTTCCATCCCTAATATAGAGTACCTACACACCATTTCCATGGATTCCTCAAGATCACTATTCATTTGGGCACTGTAGCCTTTCTAAAGTTAGGGTTATTACAGTTTTCCCCCCTTAAAAGGATTCCGTCCCGGAATCATGTTGAAAATGTTTATAAGTATCTTTTTCATCCACACCTTCTAACTTCCACACTATTTCCTTTATCCTTTTCCTGTTGTAATATCTCTATCTTGTTTGCACAGAAATACACTAACATAACTTCCTTGTCATTCATCAACATGCCATTTAGTTTATCAATAGCAGTCCTTTTATTGTCTCTTCCTCACAAATCTCCTCCTGTTTCAAGTCATTCCATGACATCTCGTCTCTCCTTCCTCTTTTGACGAAGATATCCCCCACTACATTGACCTTTTCTGAATGGTAGTGTATCTCACTTATGGTTTGACCATCTTCTGATCTCTATCATGACATAAATATTAATTCCTCAATATTCCTATAGCTCCTCTCTGTAAAATTTTCCAGAAAATAAGCTCTAATAATATTCTTTAAAACAATTGTAAGAAAATACTACCTATAATATATATTTCCTGTTCGTCTCAACGAGCTTGTGTTTTCCCAAAACACTCCTACTTTTCTTTTCATAACGTTTCCTAGCCCTTAGCAGATACTGATTTTCCTTATCTATATTATTAACTTATTTATTCCATTAATTGATTAAGTCGATCCTTAGCCAAAGACTTACACATAAATTTAAATCGGAAAGCAAGTACCTGTATCCGCATCTGGTTTCGTCAACGCTTCCCCTAAAGTCATGTTGTACACTCTAGCAGTAGGCCTATTCGAAGCAGCCCCACTCTGTCCTGATGCGTATGACCCACCTGAACGGCAATCTCTAGCAATGTGTCCTAGTTTCCCACACTGGTAACACTTAACATCTCTTTTAGGGTTTGCATCAGTTGATGGGCACTGGTTAAGGTAGTGTCCTTTTTGTCCACACTTAAAACAAGTTACTCCCAGCACTCTACAGACTCCTATATGCTTCTTACCACACGTCTCACAATCTGGTAATGGTGGTCGTGATTGATTGGACTGAAATGTTCCTGAAGATTTTCCACCCTGACTCACCGTCTCACTAGTAGTCTTGTTACCCCCCGACTTTCCCACAAATTGAGATTTTTGTCCTTTACCTCCTTTGTTAAAGTAGCTTCCCTCACTTGAACCTCCTTTTGGGCCCTCAAATCTTCTTTTCTTATTCTCTCGACCTATTTGAGCCTGCTCACTCTCGGCCTCTATAATTGATGCCTTTTGAACCACTGCAGCATAATCAGTCAACTCAAATGGGGCCACTCTCGTTCGTAACCAGGGTTTCAACCCTTGTTGAAACCTTTTTGCACGTTGTTCTTCAGTATGCACAAACTCGGGAACAAACCTCGACAGTTCTGTAAATTTATTTTCATACTCTGCTACTGTTAGGTTATCCTGTTTTAACTCCAGAAACTTTAATTCCATTTGGTTTTCTAAATACTTAGTAGAATACTTTTCTAGGAATACCCTAGTGAAACGCTCCCAGGTTATCACTCCCGCTTCCTCTAGGTTCTTCTTAGCTTCCCACCAGTAATTTGCCTCTCCCTTTAAGAGATAGGCTGCAAAAACTGTTTTCTGATCTTCCTCTATCCTCAGTATTTCGAAAGCTTTCTCCATTTCTTTTAGCCATGCCCTAGCTACTACTGGGTTAGTGGTTCCCTCGAATTCTGGGGGCTTTAATGACTTAAAGGCACGAAAGGAATTAGCTGCCTGATTGGGGAGAACAGGTGGTGGTTGAGGATTCTGTGGATTCGCTAAATTCTGCCTTAATAAGTCCATGAATTGGGCAAAGGGATCACCTCCCGGATTCCTTTGTTGGCCAGTTGATTCCTCTTCTCCTTCTTCATGATTTTCTTCATTATGAGCATTTTCGTTCAGTCTAGTACCTTCGATATTTCGACTTCTTTCGTCTCTCTCATTTTCCCTTGCATTCGCTCTACTGTCGCGTCTAGGCGGCATAGTTCTGTACATAACAATAGTCCTTATTAATTACCCGAATTTGGGTTACTATATACATCATTTCTATATACACAATTATATCATTAATTAACTCATTTGCACATCACAATATCTTTATCACGCGATTTACATCTAATTATACCATAACTTTAGTAGGTAGTTGTATCGCCCTTACCACGATAGCCTTTTCATTAAGTCAATCACCTTTTACACATCAATATTCTTGAGTCTCAACATTTATATAAAAAAAAATGCAGCAAAAATTTAGATAGAAATGCACAACCTTCATTAATGTACATAAACATTTTACAGTTTGAGTACAACATCTTTTACTGCTAATAATATACATCATCTAATACAAGGTTCGAAACCCAAAACATAGCCGTACATACTAATCCGATATCACAAAAGTACTACTAACTGTCCTCTAATCAGACTGGGATTAAAACAGTGAACAACTAAACTAATCCCCAAAATGACATCAACAAGATGACTAGTCTGATTAGTGACGAAACTACTATCCCGGCTCACAACCCTGCCTTGACAACATCCCGTATCTGGACTACCATGGTAGTAACCGTATCAACTATCTGGGCCCTCCATGCCGGGTCTCCTCTATCACCCAACAACCTCCTAATATCTCCTAATGCTCGTAGCTCAATACTGATCATCCCCAGAGACATCCCATCCGGGATAACCCCTCATCTCCCTCTCTCTAACCTCTGTAGAAGGGTGTCTATAGTCCTGCGGGACTCCTCCAACTGTCCCTGAAGGGCAAAGTACTCGGTCAATAAGGTAGCTGAAAGTGGGTCACCCGCCGGTAGGGGTGCCTCCTGAGGGGGTACAGCTAGGGGAGGTGCATCCACAGGTGGAGGTGGTGGAGGTGCAAAGGGTGGGGATGGAGGAATCGACTCTGTCTCAGCATCCTCTGAAGGATCCTCCTCCTCCTCAAAAAAACCAAAATGCCCGGGAGGGGTAAACTGCTCAAAAGGATCATCTATAGGGTCAGGACTAGGTAGAGGGGATGGAACTGGTGACGGCACTGGGACGGGTCGGACAGGAGTGGGAACCATCTGAATATCCCTCCACTCAATCGGCTCCTCAGGTATAACTGACAACCTAGGCCTCTTACGCAGTGGCCTCTCCTCCTCAGGGATCTCCGATCTCACTCTGGAAGGACCTGCCTCGTCAGATCCTGTAGAAGGTCTACCCATATATGGCACTAGGGCCACAACATCTCTCCGTCTCTGCTCCTCTACCTCCTCTCTCTCTAATCGCTCTCTAGCCGCCGCCCGGCGCCTCTCCCTGAGGTCCTCAACTGCATACTCGGGAACCTCTACCCCGGCCAGCTGAAGATCTAATAGCTCCTGCTCTGACATCCCTAGCCACTGGGGATCCTGACTCGGCTCACCCATCTCCGCTCCCTATAATAAAACATAAAATTCTATTAGTAACAGTCTAATAAATTATAATATATGCTTAAAGTAAATACTACCTGCGATATACCACCCCTGAACTTGATGGAAGTTCACAATTTATATTATAACTGATATATTTATTATTATTACTTTTGTTCTTGAGCATTATGACTCTTAGCTCTGATACCATCTGTGACGCCCCGGGATCCGGGGTCAAGGATCCGGGCCGTCAAGGTCCAATTTCCGATCAATATCAATATCTTTGTAGCCCTTTTTTTTTTTAATAAATAAATAAATAAGTAAGCAGTTGACCCCACAATAATACACACACACACACCAGTCATATGCTCATAGAACAACAACCACAATATTTAAAAGTTTTAAAGTTAACAGTTATTACAAGCCCAGAATTTACTAAGTACATTGTTGAACAAAGCTTCTACAGGAAGCACTTCAACAACTAAGTTTATTACAACTTACACACTTAATTTACATAAGTATACTAAACCCCTTCGCTTGTCACTACCTCGGGAATGGTCGCCAGCACTCGCTCAAAAGGTCGCCTTTCCCTTACCCTCTTGCGGGGTGTGGTACGTAGTATCGGCATGGGACCTAGCTGCTATATACATAAGTAGCAAGAGTGAGCTATAATAGCTCAGCAAGATCATACTGTAACTAAAACTTAAAATGTGAACAAGTATACATATATGTATATGCATATATAATAGCAGGAAACAATTAAAATCCTTAAGGAAGAGTAAAGCTCTTATTTAATAATACATCATCCACTCACTATTATAAGAAAGAAATCTAAATTAATATAATATCAGTTTTTCTTCATCTGCAACCATAATACCATCATCTCATATCATTATTCTGTTTTCAGTATAGAAATCTGAAATAATATAATATCAGTTTTTCTTCATCTGTAACTATCATTCCATCATCTCATATCATTATTCTGTTTTCAGTATAGAAATCTGAAAACCCTTGTCTACACTTTCTTTTCAAAGACATTGGGGATATCTGCTGTCGCCTGATACGTTAGGACGATGATCAGTCGCCTAATCGTACCTGCTCTCTTTTTACTACCGGTAGAAGGAATGAAAATCATCCCTGGAGGAAGGCCACCTGCTAACATCCTCCCTTGGCATCTTCATGCCGAAATAAAAATAATAAATGCTGGACTGTGTCGCACACAGCCCTGACACAGCCACTTACGCAAGTCTGTTGCAATCCCCCTCTTTATCACATCATTATTCTCTTTTTAAAATATCATTCCACATTTCCATTTTCTCACTTTCATTTCCATTCTTGCACATTACTTCTATAAAATATATATATATCATAATGCTTTGATTATGATTCAGACCTCTCTTTCAAATGCAGAAATCAAATATACTTTTATATTCGTAAAATATTCCATCTATTTTAAGAGTAATGCATGATAATCAAATAATGTTTATTAAACCACTGATACTTAATAAGAACATTTTTAATATAATATTATAACCATATAACCCTCGATAACAACTGATACCATTCTCTCTTATTCTCTTAATCATAAGGCATGTTCAATTCATGCATAATCATCTCTATACATATCCATCTCATACTCTTATTCATATTCATATACATTTCATACTCATATCCATATTCATATACATCTTCGTATACCTTTCTTTTCGATATCAATACTCAAGGAAGACAATTTCTTCACAATATAATAATAATAGCATCACATATATATTCCATGAAATCAGGTTTCTTTGAAGATAAATAGTTTTCCAAGTATGGATAGAAAA
Organism: Saposhnikovia divaricata; assembly: GCA_036435485.1. Lineage (NCBI taxonomy): Eukaryota > Viridiplantae > Streptophyta > Magnoliopsida > Apiales > Apiaceae > Saposhnikovia > Saposhnikovia divaricata. Next base: position 127,791,818 of record CM071595.1, read on the forward strand.
GATCTTGCCTCGGTTTCGATATCCTGACGGTATGGCTCGTCCCTCTTCCGGAGTTTCTATAAACACAAAAGGACCGTCGTTAGAACCACATCTCTTACTCACTACACTCTTGTATAACATTACCTTTTGAAACTTTAATATATGTCTAACGTATTCCTATTACCCCAAAGGTTCAAGAACTTAGCCATTTAAAACCTTAGTCGAAGTTTCAGGGGTTTTCACTATTTCCCCTAACGATCACACTTAACTGTAAAAATTCTCAGAAAATATGGATTTCGAATTTTATCACAAGGTCAACTGGTAACAACTCTTTGACTACCTTACTACCTTATCCCAAAGTTTCATAATTTTTAAAAATGTTTAAGTATGGTAGTTATAGCCTCAAAGTTAACACAATTACATTTTCTCGGTTTTCGAACGTCTTTCACTAAAACTGACTTTTCTCCTAAACCGTTCATCAGATTTTAACGTACCTTATATCAAAACGATCTATGAACTAAGCTCTATCATTACATGGTCAATTAGTAACCTAGGCAGTAGGGAATCGTACGGATGCAGGGGTCACAAAACAGGGCAGATTTCTTCCTAACGAAAATCGGGCATTATAACGGCTATATTTTCGTACTTTCCAAAATCCAACTCCTCCAAATCAATTATCAAACACCATAATCATCACCTACACCATGTGGTCTTCATTACCAGCCATGGTTACAAGTCCACAACACACAATTTCCACATCAAAACCAACCATTTATAACACATATTCATTATAAACTAAACATTAGCATCACTAAACTACTAATCCACTCAATTTCCACCATAAATACAAAGAGGGCAAGAGTAGTTATACCTTCTTGAAGCTTTGACAACACTTAACAAGCCTTGGTAACCCTTAAACAACCTTACACTAGCTTGGATTAACTAAAGAATCCATAAAAACAAGGTTAGTTCTTGGAAAACACTATTCATTACCATTAATCTAGTAACTTTGATGATTGAAATACCTCACTAAATGATGCTTGCTTGCTATGAAACTTTGTGAGTGATCCTTTCTAACCTCCAAGATGATCCATTAATTTCCTCTTGATTTGTTATTGAAAAGAGCTAGGGTTTTGGTTTTGAATTTTTTTTTTTCTTTTTCTTGAAAAGAGCCGAATGGAAAGATGGAAAAAGGGGAGAGATTTTTCTCTTGTTTGGTTCTTATCTCATCTTAATCTTTATCATTCTAGAGTGTGGTGGAAGCATGAGGATTTTTACATGATTAAATGACTAATCTATCCCTTAAATTGTGTTAGTGGATAATGATGTCATTAGTGATGTCATTGTGGAGTAGTTAGCAAGCTTGGTTATTAACCTTAAGTAATTACTAATAACCTTGGTAAATATTAATGTGGTAAATATCCTTATTATTTACTAACCTTGGTTACTTGGTTTTCATACTCGCCTAATTGTGGTTCGTTTCGAATATACCTCATTATCTCAGTGGTTTTCGAAATCATTTACAAATCCAATTTCCTTTGGTATTCTCTTAACTTAATAATCCCCTGGTTTAACCTAAATTCACTAATTCCTAAATATATAATTCTTTTAGTATTTCTATACTCCTTGATATCCAAGATATAGAAGTTCGTTCGAGTTCAAAATCCTCGAAATCAAAATTCAGGAATTTCTAAAATCCATCGTCATTTCGAGTCACTTATTTTTAAGGTACAACACTAATATGGTTTCCGTTTACTCATTTTCCATCCCTAATATAGAGTACCTACACACCATTTCCATGGATTCCTCAAGATCACTATTCATTTGGGCACTGTAGCCTTTCTAAAGTTAGGGTTATTACAGGTCATCCCAACTTCCCTTGAAATCTATGGCACATACTCTCAACATGTCCTAGATGGTCTGGATGGTTCTCTCACTCTGTCCGTCTGTTTGGGGATGGTACGCAGAACTCATGTTTAACTTGGTCCCCACACAATCCTGAAAACTTCTCCAGAACCTGGAGTTGAATCTTGGGTCTCTATCTGATACAATGCTCACAGGAACCCCATGCCTAACCACAATCTCCTTTAGGTAAATATCTGCCAGCTTGTCGACAGTGTATCTCTCGTTGATTGGAAGAAAATGTGCCGACTTGGTCAATCGATCGATGATTACCCAAATGGCGTCATGATTAGTCTTGGTCCTTGGTAGTCCGACCACAAAGTCCATCGCAATATGTTCCCACTTCCACTCGGGTATCTCTAAGGGTTGCAACAATCCACTGGGCCTCTGGTGTTCGGCCTTTACTCTTTGACATGTCAAGCATTTACTTACCCACTCTGCCACGTCCTTCTTCATATTTGGCCACCAATAGTATTCCCTCAGATCTCTATACATCTTAGTGCCTCCAGGGTGAATTGATTACCTTGAACTATGAGCCTCTTGCAAAATCTCGTCTTTTAATTCTTGAACGTTCGGGACCCATATCCTAGATGCGTACCTCATAATTCCATTCCCGTCCTTCTCACACTTAATTTCCTCGCCAGTCAAAATTTTCTCCATCGAATTCTTTTCTTCTTCTATCTTCTTTTCCTGGCATAACTTAATCTTTTCCAATAACGAGTGTTAGACTCTTATTTCCATTAGACTCTCTTGTCCAATTCCTGGTAACCTCACTTCAATCTCCAGTTTCTCAAGGCCCTTGATCAACTCGTCCACTGATGTTATCATCTTGAGTTTCTCCTTTCGGCTAAGTGCATCGGCCACCACGTTGGCCTTCCCTGGGTGATAATGAATCTCACAATCATAATCCTTGATTAGTTCTAGCCATCTCTTCTGCCTCATATTTAACTCTTTCTGAGTGAATATGTACTTTAAGCTCTTGTGATCCGTGTAGATTTCAAACTTTTCTCCGTAAAGATAATGTCTCCAGATCTTCAAAGCGAAAACTATCGCCGCTAATTCCAAATCATGGGTGGGGTATCTTATCTCATATTCCTTAAGTTGTCTGGACGCATAAGCAATCACCTTACCGTGCTGCATAAGCACACACTCTAAACCTTTATGGGACGCGTCGCTATAAATCACAAAATCTCCCTTATCATCAGGTAGGGCTAGTACTGGTGCTGTCACCAACCTCTTTTTCAACTCTTGGAAGCTCTCTTCGCATTTTTCAGTCCACACAAACTTCTCGGTCTTGCGAGTTAGTCGGGTCAGAGGGGCTGCTATCTTGGCAAAGTCTTGGACAAACCTTCTATAGTAGCCAACCAATCCTATAAAACTTCTCACCTCTGTCGGAGTGGTTGGTCTCTCCCAATTTGATACAGCCTCTATTTTGGCTGGGTCCACTAGAATGCCTTGTTCGCTAATCACATGCCCTAAAAACTGAACTTCCTTCAACCAAAATTCACACTTCGAGAACTTAGCGTACAACTTTTCTTCTCTCAATGCTCCTAATACAATCCTCAAGTGCTCTGCATGTTCCTCCTTCGTTTTGGAATAAATCAAGATGTCATCGATGAAGACTATAACACACTTGTCCAAGTACTTCTTGAAGACTCGATTCATTAAATCCATGAAAGCTGCAGGGGCATTCGTTAACCCAAATGACATCACTAGGAACTCATAGTGTCCGTACCGGGTGCGAAAGGCCGTCTTTGGTATATCTTCTGGTTTAATCTTTAACTGGTGATACCCGGTCCTCAAATCAATTTTGGAAAAATAAACTGTGTCTTTCAATTGATCAAACAGGTCGTCTATCCTGGGCAAGGGATACTTATTCTTTATAGTCACCTTGTTCAACTCTCTGTAGTCTATACATAACCTCATACTACCATCCTTCTTTTTCACGAATAACACCGGGGCTCCCCACGGTGACACACTAGGTCTTATCATCCCTTTATCCAACAACTCTTGTAACTGAGTGGCTAGCTCTTTCATCTCCACTGGGGCTAGCCGATATGGGGCTTTCGAAATTGGGGCCGTACCCGGAACTAAGTCTATAGCGAACTCGATGTCTCTATCAGGTGGTAGTCCGGGAAGATCATCCGGAAATACGTCCGCGAACTCATTAACGACAGGGATTTCCTGTAGGTTTGGTGCCTCCTTCTTGGTATCCTTCACATAGGCTAAATAGGCTTCGCATCCTTTACGTAACAGCTTCTTAGCTTGAATCATAGTCAGGAACTTTTGGTTTTGCCGTTTTCCACTAAACACTACTTCCTCGTCCCCTGGCAGTCTCAAACTTACTTTCTTCTTTACACAATCAATCTGGGCTCCATGGGTTGTTAACCAATCCATACCTACTATTACGTCAAACTCTCCTAGTTTAAAAGGTATTAAGTCTACCCGAAAGTGTCGCCCTTCTATTTCTAGGTCGCAACCTGGACATACTTGGCTAACAGGGATAATTTCATGGTTAGCTATCTCTATTTGCAATCTGTCTTTCAATGGTTCAGTCTTAAGGCCTAACTGACATACAAAATCTAGAGATATGAAAGACTTGGTAGCTCCCGAATCAAATAAAACATTTGCCTTACTGAGTTGAGTAGTAGAGTACCTGCAATCACATCCGTGTTCTTCACGGCATCCTGCACCGTCATGTTAAAAGTTCTTGCAGTACGGGCCTTGTTAGAAGCAGTTCCACTCACTCTTGATGCAGCTGGCCCAGAGGACATACATTCCCTCATTCGGTGCCCTGGTTTCCCACACTTGAAGCAATTACCTCCGGCACTGGTGTTGTTACTAGTTCCTCGACAGGCGTTAGCATAATGTCCTGTCAGCCCACACTTGAAGCACTTCACACCCTGTAGGTTACACACGCCCGCATGTTTCCTTCCACATTTAATGCATTCCGGGGGTAGGGCTCGGGATGGGGCAGAGTAAGACGATCCCTGTGGTCGGCCGCTCTGGCCCACACTCCAACTTTCAGCTCCCTTGGTTCCAAAGTTTCCGCTGGGTTGGGACATCGTCCCTCGCTTAAATTTGCTCGGAAAGCTCCCTCCCGCAGAGTTTCCCTTTCGACTATCAAACTTCCTCTTCTTTCCTTCCCTCTCCTTCTGCATCTGTTCACTCCCAGCCTCAACAATTGATGCTTTCTGTACCAGGGTGGCATAGTCTGTCAGCTCAAGAACCGCCACACGATTCTGAATCCATTGTTTTAGCCCTAATTGAAACGTTCGGGCCCTCTTTGCCTCAGAGTTCACATATTCCGGCACAAACCTCGACAACTCAGTAAATTTGGCCTCATACTCGGCCACCGTCATGTTACCTTGCTTCAGTTCCAAAAACTTCAGCTCCATTTGTGTCTCCATGAACCTAGGAAAGTACTTCTCCAAGAACAGCTCGCTAAACCTTTCCCAGGTCACCACATCTCTTCCTTCCAAATTCTTCTTAGCTTCCCACCAATAGTTCGCCTCACCCTTCAGAAGGTAAGTGGCGAAAACAGTCTTCTGCTCTTCAGCGACACCTAGTATCTCGAAAGATTTTTCCATTTCCTTCAGCCAGGCCCTTGCCTCGACCGGGTCGGCAGTTCCTTTAAATTCTGGGGGTTTCAGGGATTTGAAGTTCCGGAAAGCATTTGCATTAGCATTTTGGGGTGGTTGCTGAACCGGGGAACGGTCAAATTCTGCCTAAGTAACTCCATGAACTATTCCATAGGGCCTCCCCTATGGTGTTCGACCTCTCGGGTGTCATCACCAGCTTCTTCTTCTTCGTACTCAGAGTCATCGAACAAGTTATAATCGTTGCCCTCACTCTCACTCAGGTTGACTGATGTGTAAAATAACTGCAAGCGCACAGTGGTTAATTGTAGCAAATACAGGTCGATCCACAGAGACTACGAATTTTCAAAACCCTAATAATTAAATCAGGCGAACTAGACAATCAGATTTGAGATGAGATTTAATTAACCTAATTAGCAAAGATTATAAAATAATATGGGAAAACCTAGAAATCCGAGTCCATTAATCAATCACAATTAATATCAACTCATCCTAAAATCAATCATCTTTCTTCACAAATAAGATATATCAATTAACGAGACAAGCATATACTATGAAACTTGTTATCTAACAATAACCTATCAAAACTTCAAAGAGCAAGCATAGGCTATGAAAAATAAATCCGGTAACAATAATATATCAAAATCACTTTGTCAATTGAACAATTAAGCACCAAGAAAAATCATGAGAATCAATTAATAGGAACGAGAAGAAATCAATAGCAATTAAATAACTTCATCTTCATCCTAGGATAAAAGAATTAGCTAGACATGATATTGAAAAACGAACAAGAATTTAGAAGCATGAATTGAATAACAGAAAAGTGTTTGAATAAAGAAAATAAAAATTATTTGTATTGAAGGACAACTAAATCTACTCCTACTCCTAAATTATGAATCTAGATCGGTGTCTAAATTACAAGAGAGAAGGCCATATATATAGGGAAAAATAATATGTTTTGCCCCTTGATTACAATCCAATCTTGAATATAATTTCTTGAATTTCCTTTTCTTCTCCGATAAGTAATCGATTTTCCCTCCAGTTTCCTTGACTTCAAGTATTTTCCACCTCCTTTCCCTTTTTGCACCTTTTCCTGCTTGAAATTTGTTTTTATTTATTTTCCTACAAAACAAAATAAAACAATTTATTAATTAATAAAATTACAAAAACGAACATAGAATAGGTATTAAAAATATGATTAATTATGGACCTATCATTGACGTTCTCCCCTTCATGGTTCTGGTGGCCTCCGGTCCCATGGTGGCTACCCTGGCCCTTAGAACTGATCGGGTGAGCTCGAGTGTTCATTCTTCTGGGTGGCATGATTCTGATAATGAAACAAGAAATGGGTGAGGGTTTTCCAATTATCTGACAGCGTTTGCACGAGTCAGGAACGTATCGTTCCTCCTCATAAGGGTGGAAGTTGCAAAAGTTTTAATAATCCGATGCTGGAGATAAAATGTGAAACATTTTTGGGAAAAATCTCTATGGGATGCGAAAACATTTGCAAGAGTTTTCAAAATTTCAAAACCTAAAAAAATATATTTTTTTTTTGAAAAATTTATCTTAAAAATTGTAGGAACATTTTTGGAAATTGTAGAGAACAATTTGAAATCGCATATCGTAAATTTGAAACCGCATGGTTGTATTTGTGGTTTGTAGCAATTGTATAATCACAGTTGTATATCAAAACAGTAGAGCATGGCATCGGAAAGTAAAGCAGTTGAGACAATATCAAGGAAAAAGGAAACTAAATAAGTACGGTACAAATCTAAACAAAACACTTTCTTCTTAATTAAAATAAAAATAGATGAGAGAGAAAAATGCTCCGCCTTCTCTCTAACCTCGCTCACTTCTACTCGAAATACACTGCAAACACTATTGTTGACCGTCCTATCCACTATCTTAACTGCCTTCACTTGCTACACGCTCGTCACTACCTCAACTATCTCACTTTCCACTGCCTATCTATTCCATTTTCATCTTCGATCTGTAAGGTTTGAAATTCTGATGGGATCTAGAAACTCGGAGAATTCTGGTTCAATGGATTCTGATGAATTCGCTACTTTCATAGGACATCACTATGCGGCCCCTGCTTTTAACCTTCAACCACAATTGCATTTTGATCCAGATGATGTCATGGGGGAACCCCTAACTCCGGGAGCACAAGCTCGAATGAGGGAACAGATTGCTTTGATTCTCGACGATGGCACTGTGCAAGCTGCTAGTGGACCAGAGATTCAGAGGTCCAGTCATGAATCGCAAGCCTCACCACTTGAGGTAACATCACAAATTAAAGTAACTTGTAGTGATGATATTCCTGCTAATGAAGTTCAGTTAGAGAAAAATGATATTCCTGCTAGTGATGTTCATAAGGACATCCCTAAATCCTGGAGCGATATAGTGGCGCATTCTTTGCCCAATACTCAAACTAACGAACTCTCACCAGTTGAAATAACTTACAACCCCGATGGTTCAGCTAATATTAATCCAACAAGAGAATTTCTTCTTAATGCCAGAAAACAATGGGAGTCAAGTCTGATAGGTCATTTTATTGGAATCAGATTTGATTTCAATTTTATTAAGTCTCAAGTCATGAAATTGTGGAAAAATAAAGGGTTGCTGGATGTATACTTTAGCCCAAAAGGGTACTATACATTTCGATTCCAAACAGTTGCAGAGAAAGATGCAATCCTGAGCTTAAATTCCGTTCAAATTGGGGGGAAAAATATGTACTTGATACCATGGATGGAAGGAAATGCTTTCAAAAAAAATGTTGTCACGAAAGTACCGTGCTGGATTCGCCTGCTAGATGTTCCTCTTTCTTACTGGTCTAAAGATGGTTTGAGTAGCTTGGCAAGGGCTGTTGGCAAAACTTTGAAATTCGATGATGCTACAGCACGTTTCAAACCTATGAAATATGCAGCGGTCCAAGTAGAACTCGAATAAGGAGGACCTAGACCTCCCTATGTCTGGGCTCTAGTGATCAACATTAATGGTGTTAATGAGAAAATGAAGGTGGAAATTTTATATCCCCCAATGCCCTATTCTTGTAGTATTTGCAAAGCCTTTGGACACTCTCTTTCCAGATGCCACGATAATCCAGAAGCAGTGAAACAGCCAAGAACTACAAAACAAAATAATGGAGGAGCAGGAACTTCTAGGGATACCAAAACAAAAGGCAAGGAAACAGGAAAGGGAACTTCTGGCTTGGAAACGGAAAAAGAGACTGTCAATGCTAACAAGGAGGATTATGTTGAAAATCTCAGGGCCAAAGGGAATGAAATGGTGCCGTATGTCATGGGTAAATTCTTAGGATGCGATGTAGTTATGGATGATGACGCGATGTTTGAGCAAGCTCAACAAGCAAATGAGGAGGTCGAAAATCAAAATGCCTTGGTTACATGGGAAAATGATGCTACCATAGTGGATGATACAATGTTTAATGAGGTCGCATTTCACGAAATTCAACCAGTTCAGGTCTCAAATACTTTTGGCCCTCTAAACACAGTTGAAGAAGGGGAGTTCATACCTGTTGAAGAAGGGGAGTTTATACCAGTTGCAAAAACGCCGGGAAAGAAAAGAAAGAATAAATCTATACTCTCAGCTGCAAATGTGGTTCTTTCTCTGACTGAAAAGGAACATATTGACACTCCTCGCTTAACTGAAGTCACCACTAAAAGGCTTACTAGGTCGGCCAGCAGGTCAGCCAATTTTAACCTCTGATGGATTTTGCAACGTGGAATGTTAGGGGACTTAATAAACGGTCCCATCAACGTGAGTTGATTAATTTTGTTTCTGCAAATAAACTTTCTCTTATGGGATGTGTTGAAACTAAAGTAAAGGTCCATAATTCTATGTCTATTTCCAAACGTATCAATAAAAATTGGTCTTGGGTTTTCAATTATGGCCATCATTATAATGGCCGTATTTGGGTGGGGTGGGATCCTAAAAAATGGGCAGTGTCTGTTTTGGCTCAATCCTCTCAACATATTACTTGTAATGTCACTTACATTGAAAACCAAGTCAATTTCTGTATTTCTTTTGTGTATGCACAAAATAAACCTCACGAGAGGCTTCCTCTTTGGTCTGATCTAGTGAATCTTAGCTCTACAATTTCAGTTCCGTGGTGTGTTTGTGGTGATTTTAACAGCATGCTCTCTCTGAATGAAGTGGATGGAGGTAGGGAACATTGGACCCCGGAAATGCAAATGTTTAAAGATTGTGTAAATATTGCAGGTTTGGGTCACATCAAAACAATTGGTCCTCTATTTACTTGGTCTAATAACAGACCTCTATCTCTTATTCAAAAATGTCTTGATCGAATGTTGGGTAACAAGGAGTGGTTTTCCACTTTTACGGAGGCTTTGGTCACTGTTAAATTAAAGGGGATTATGGACCACACCCCTCTTCTGCTTTCTGTGCCACTGGAAACTGAAAAGGCTTCAAAGGGCTTCCAATTTTACAGTTACATGATTAATTTAGAGGGTTTTCTTCCTGCGGTTAAGAAGGGCTGGAATGAGCAGTGGTTTGGAGATCCAATGGCTATCCTTGCTAGAAAGCTTCAAAATGTTAAGAGAGAGTTGAAGGCTCTCAACAAATTGCATGGAAACGTCCATTCCAATGTCCAATTAGCGTGTGCTTCTTTGCATGAAGTTCAAGAAAAACTTATAAGTCTTGGCACGAATTTGCAACTTCTTGGGGAGGAGAAACAAGCTAGAATTAAGTTGGAGACAGCTATTCAAGAAGAAGAATCTTTACTATTGCAGAAATCTAGGGTCAGTTGGCTTTCCCTCGGAGATGGTAACACGAGCTATTTCTTCAATAAGGTTCGTTCAAATTGGAATACGAACAAAATTCTGGCCATTGAAAATTCGGACAACAGTATGGTGTATGGTCAATCAAATGTAGCTGCTGTTGCTGTGGATTTTTTCAAAAATACTCTTGGTAACAGTCACAATCAGAATCTGGATGTTCCTAACTTCGAGGGAATTGAGTGTAATTCTATTTCTGGTGCTCAGGCGGCCATTTTGGAGGCACCTGTATCAAAGGATATCATTCTAAAAACTCTGAAGGCAATGAAGAAAAACAAGGCCCCTGGCCCGGACGGTTTCTCTGTGGAGTTTTTCTTAGCCTCTTGGGAAGTAACTGCTAATTGTTTCTGTGAAGCAATTATTCACTTCTTTAATTCTTCAGTGATGCATAGGGGTACAAAATAAACAGCCATTGCATTAATTCCCAAGGTACCTACTCCGTCGCACATGAGGGATTTCAGACCCATCTCTCTCTGCTCTATTGCATACAAATGCATAGCAAAGATTCTGGCTGGAAGACTTAAGAGGGTTATGCCTGGCCTCATTCACATTTCTCAATCAGCTTTTATCCCCGGGAGAAGCATTTCTGACAACGTTTTAATGGCGCAGGAATTATTTAGAGGCTATTCAAGGATTTCAGGCATTTCTAAATGTGCTATAAAGCTTGATTTGCACAAGGCTTTTGATTCCATATCTTGGGAGTTCATTATGGCAGCTCTGAAACACATGAACTTTCCTAATAAGTTTATGGACTGGATTTGGGCATGTATATCGACTACTTCGTACTCTATTAAGGTTAATGGTCTTCTCTCAGGTTATTTTAGGGGCATGAAAGGAATCAGACAGGGGTGTCCTCTTTCCCCGTATCTCTTCTCTATAGCACTTAATATTCTTTCAAGCATGCTGTCTAAGGTGCCTTCGCATTTTAAGTTCCATAATCTTTGTAAAGATCTGAAGCTAACTCATTTGTTATACGCTGACGACGTCTTGCTGTTCTCCCATGGTGATAAGGTTTCTATAACTCACATTATGCAGTGCATTGCAAGATTTGCTTCATGGAGTGGCTTAACTCCGAATGTAACTAAAAGCTCTGTCTTTTTTGGAAACTGTCCTATGGAGTTCAAAGAGTGGTTTACAAGGGAATATGATATTCCTGAGGGTGAACTCCCTGTCAAGTTCCTTGGGCTACCTCTAATCTCTTCTCAACTAAGTTTCAATGACTGCATTCCACTCATTCAGAGAATACCAGTCGACTTTCAAGCTGGACTACTCTGCTCCTTTCCCTAGCTGGACGCACTCAACTTTTAAGGGCAGTTACTTTCTCCATTCAGTCTTACTGGTCCAAACATTTCCTGCTGCCTGTTGCAGTCCATAAGCAATTACAGAGATTGTTTTCAAGGTTTCTTTGGAAGGGTAATGTTAACATTAAGGGGGGAGCAAAAATCTGCTGGGATAATGTTTGCCTCCCTTTCCAAGAGGGGGGCCTTGGTCTTAAGAACACTAAAGAGTGGAATCTTGCTCAACATTTGCAACTCCTGTGCAAACTTGTTGGAAACTACCCTTCCCTATGGGCTTCGTGGGTCAATATGACAGTGTTAAAAAGACAGAACTTTTGGTGCATGGACATCCCAACGGACTGCTCCTGGATATGGAGGAGTATTCTAAAAATCCGTTCGTTAGCAAAGCAATATCTAATCTATAAATTGGGTGATGGCAGGAATACGTCGTTATGGTTTGATCCGTGGTGGCATTCCAATCCACTTGCCTCCTCTGCATATGATCTCATTATTTCTCAAAGTGGGTCTTGTGCTGAATCTAAAGTTCACGATTTGATAGCTACTGGTACTTGGAATCTGCCAACTCCTCAGGGTCGAATTCATCACTTAAACAGGGGCCTTCAAATCTGGCTACAGGAGTTTGATTTCTCAGAGTTCGACTTAGGAAAATCGGATGCTATTTGGTGGGGGGATACGCCTCTCTCGAAAGTTACAGTTTGGCACCTTTGGAATTCTATTAGAAGAAGACTACCAGAGGTTCCCTGGCATTCTTTTGTATGGCATAAAATTCGTGTTCTGAGATATGCACATCACCAATGGATTTCATGTCAAGGCAGACTGCCTACTTTTGATAGATTGGCGCATTCGGTATTACTATTACACAAAATTGCCTCTTCTGTGTTGGAAGTTCAGAATCTTCGAATCACCTTTTTGTCACTTGTACTTATAGCAGCTTCATTTTATGGCAGTTAGCTCCCCTGCTGCACGTTTCTATCAATGCGGCCACATGGACTGGTCTCCTATCTTCATGGGCCTCTGTGCTTGATCATGTGGATCGCAATCTTGCTCTTCTTACAGCGCAAGTTTTTTGCTATCATATTTGGAGGGAGCGAAATGCCCGTTTGCATGATAAAGGGATTTTTGGATCGAAAAAATTATTAGAGGGAATTTTGTTAGATGTAAAATCTAAGTTAGCTAGCTCTAACTGGTTCAAACAATTTTCTTGTAAAGATAGGTATAGGTGGACATTGTTATGATGTTGGGTTAAGCCACTTTCTTTTGTTACTTTCTATTTGCAATCTCCTTCTTGGCAGATTGTTTGTAGATAGTCCTCTCTATGGTTTGTCATAGAGCAGGGGTAAAACCCTTTTTTCTTTTTTCAATATATATTAAAGTTAGAAAAAAAAAAAAGTACGGTACAAGGGTTATCACAAAGTTTGGATGTTAGAGCCAAATACATAGTTCCGATGTCAAAGTCTAGCAAAAGTGGAACAAATACAAGTACATCATCTGAATAGTCAGGGCTACACAAAAGTAGGGCTACATCCGTACATACTACCCGAAGTCACATCTACATATCTGTAGGTCAGTCTACTCATCCACTGGTCAGAAAGGATACCACTGCACAAGTCAACTATCCCGCAAAATCGACACACTAATGTCATCTGAACCTAGGGGACTGAGCTATTAGTAACACATCACGGGGCCGCACCGCGGCGGAGCAAGGTCCTCACTCGGGCAAATGCACGACGCACAACACGCCTAGCATCCCTAGCCTGGATCACTCCGCCCCCGTGGATCCCTAATCCAAGAATCCTCTCGCGACTCCTCCTCTCAATCCTATGGAGTCGAGCCCTAGTCCTCCTAGCAAACACGGTCCTCATCTCAGCCTGGATCCTCAAGCGCGCCTCGCGCTCCTCCACTAGTGCCCGCCTCGCCTCGTTAAGTCGGGCCTCTGCAGAAAGTAAGTCTCGGGTCAGGAACTGCACCACGTAAGCGTGCTCAGTACCCGACACTGGGGGTAGGTCCATCGGTGGAGGTGGTATGACAGGAACAGGAGCAGGTGCAGCAGCAGTAGCAGGAGCAGTGGCAGGGGTAGGGTCAAGCTCCTCCTCGCCAGAAGTATCATCCACGGAGTCACCGTCCGATGAAACAGGGCTCGATGACTGCGGAGAAGGTGGGGGTGACACAACACGACCCTCACCGGATCTCACACTCTCCTCATCAGTAGCTACAGGAGATGGGGTAACAGGCTCTGGCTCAGGCTCAGGCTCAAAGGGCTCCTCAACGGGATCCTCATCATCAGTGTCTCCTATCAGCGTAATCCAGGGGCCGAGCTCAGAGTCAGCACCCATATCCTCCTCAGGATCCTCGGTATCTCGCATCAGTGCCTCATCATGCTCTCTCTCGAAAGCCTCAGGGTCTGGTATCTCCTCCATCTACACAAGGGAAATAAGGTGGGTCACTAACCAAAAAGAAAGGTTTAGGAGTAGTTCCCTCACGGGCCTTAAAGTCAGGGCTATATCCGATAACCCGACTGCAAACTCGATGAGAGTTCTAAGTATTATTAGGGTTGTTATTAGAGTTATCGTTATTGTTATTATTATTAGGGTTGCTTTCTTAAATTACTATCGTTTCTGAGAACTGTAACCTCGCTCTGATACCATTTATGTGACGCCCCCAGATCCGGGGTCGGAGATCTAGGCGCTCACGGTCCATTTTCCATTAATAACATACCTGTTCTTGCAAATAATATATATAAAACAGCCAACGACCCCACAATAAACTCACACCGCACACACACACACACAGGTTAGAGCCTCAGAAACGTCACAACATTGATTAAGCAGAAATAAAAGTATCAGAGTTATTACAGACCGAATTAAATAGTATTTATGCTACTAGCGACACTTCGATATGAAGCGAAGTTGGCGGCTTGATAGTTTGTTACGATACACTGCCTTGCACAGGTCATACTGATAAATAAAACGAACTAACAAAAGCTGCCAACCAATCCGGATAATGGGGCCTACCGGTGGAATCTCAACTGCTGGCTCGGGTCTAGTCACCTGCTTTCGAGCAGTCTGTCTGGGTCTTGCCATATCGCTTAGCTGTTGTGTTTGTAAAATTTGAAAACAAGCAAGAGTGAGCAACTATAGCTCAGCAAGAAATATACGTATAAGGTAAGCAATATAACATTTCATATGATTAGCAGTTATTAAACTTGTTTGTATCAATCAGTTATAAAATCACTTGTCATTGTTGATAAATCTCGAAGGTGCACCAATACGTGCCCTCGTTTTCAAAACAAACTTGCAGTTCTAGATACTGCATAGAGTCAACATCTTTCTCATCAAAATAGAACACTATCAGCAACTTGGCACAAAAGCCTAAGAAGCAGTGTCAAAGCATTTTTCCAAAATGGAGGAATGGGACTTAAAGAAAACATAAAACCTGACAGGGATTGACGATGATCAGTTGCCACATCCAAGTCCAATAATCCGCGGGTCTTCTCTACCGGTAGAAGGATAGAAACTACATCCGTAACTATCCCCGGGTGAAAACTACATCCGTAATCACCCTCGATGAAAACTACATTCGTAATCTTCCTTCGGCAACACCTGGGCCGGAATAATAATTGATGGACCGCCTGGCTCACGGCCGCTTACACATCCCGGGAATCGTTCGTCAACGGTTCCCACACCTGCCAGAGTCACTTTTTCTTTTTCTTTTGAAAACTTGATTTTAATTGAAAACAGAGTAATTGAGGTCCGACATCAGTCGACCGATGATTCTTGAAATCATACAAGAAGTAGAACCTGACCGGGGGTTTTCGAAAATGTTTTGAGTTCGAAAGAGTTCGAGTTTGAAAGTATTAAATGTATCTTGGATTGACTTCATCTTTAAAACAATGAAAAATAATTAATAAATAATATTTTAAGATTTAATATTAATAATTAATAAAATAATTATTCGATAAAATAACTTTTAATCCAAGATAGGGTTTTGAGTATTTACGAAGATATAACAATAATTACTTGAGTATACGATACTCCCCGAATGACCCTTCGGGTTTTCGCAAACTAGTTACGATATAATAATATACCGCTCCCCGGTCAATAGTATATACGGACCGCTGCGACCTCTATTGCTAGAGTCGTTGTCCGAAGAAAACATTTCCATCTAAGTTCAAGGGGTACAAACACATATGTACTTATACAATCTCAATTGCATCAATACTTCGATAAACATAACATTTGATATAATTGAAAACTACAAACACAACAGTGAAAGTCCTTGTATATGTATAAGTTTTGAAAAGTAAACTTGCCTTGGTTTGGTTGGGGTGGTCGAGCGTGCGGAGTGGAACGATCTATACATAAGCAATAACCGCTCGTTAGTACCTTAACAATACCTCTTTAATTACGGGGTTTTAGGGGGTACGAAATTAACTTAGTGACTTCGTCTTATGACACTCTAGCCCCACTATAGGTTCATGTCATCACTCGATTACGCTCACCACTTATTCGACTTAATTTAGTTACCACATTCGAATCATAACCATTACCCCTAGAATTATGCTCCACTAACGACTTTTTCCCTTGCGCGAAATTTACTATAGCATTATTATAAAATTGAAAAATTCATATTTTAATCCAATTCTTTTTGGGTAGCCTTCACCACTGCATTTCCTAGTTTCTCAAATTTTTCCATGATGCCACATAAATTTTTAGGGGTTTAAACAAGGTTCACAAGGGGGTCACTAAGTGCAGTCCGGAATCCAGAAACACAATTTACTTCTCCGGCCATAACTTAAAATCCATACCTCACCTAGCCATGAACCTTACATTTCCAGAAACTACATTCAACTACCTTTCCAACAATATATGGTAGGACCTCAGGGGACAATATTTGGGGGTTCAAAACCATGTTACAAGACAGGTCAAGTTTCTGGGAAAAATTCTGCATGCATGTTTCACTTAGATCAACCAATATTCTTAATTCCACAACACAACCAACACCTAATTCACTTAGTTCATGCTTTATAACATTCATGGAGATACATATACTATCCACAATCATAAAAATCACAATCACAACATCAAAACTCAAGATCCATGCCATCCATTACTTATACAACCAAGATTAACACCATAACACATGGATCTATCACCAAACATCATAAACACTACATGGCCAAAAGGGTTTATGATTTTTATACCTTCTTGAGCACCTAGGAGCCTTGGGTAAGCCTTACAAAACTCAAGAACACCTTGAATGATCTCCTACAACCCTTATAATCCAAGATCTAAAAGAAAAACTAAACATTGTTACTATTCACAATATCTTTAACAATTAATATCTTGAAATATAATGGATGAAAGGGCTTGAAACTCTTAGTATACCTTGCTTAGATGATGGAGAGATCCTAGGAATTATGCCTTGATTTATGAGTGAGGAGAAATGGAGGAAGAAGAAATTTTCTTCTCCTTTTTGAAGCTTGGCCGAGAGCACTCTTCCAAGGGGGGGTTTGTTTTTGTGTTTTTGATTTTTTTGTTGTTGGTTGAATAATTGATAAAGTGATGGTTGGGTGATACATAATGGTGTATGTATAAGCATGGTACAACCTAGGTATGGCCTCATGTACTTCTTGTCTCCTCCTTGGAAAAAGCAATGTAACTAGTTACTATTCCTCTTCCATTTGGTTTAACTAGTTTGCTTCCTCCTAATTACTTGGTTGCATGGGACTTGCATGCAATACTACTCCTTGTATCATTATTCTTCCACCAATGCTTGTCACTTAAACTTTAATTCGTATCGTATCTTAATTAATCTCTCGTAATAATATTTTGTCGCGTAGAGATTTCCCCTATAATTCCTTAAGTACTTAATTGTGTAAATTCCTCGAATGTCCATAATTCCTCGTCATAATCCTTAATAAATCTTTTAATATTCTAATCATTCTCAAATCCCAAGTTTTATAAATCTTACTAACGATAAGACTCTTGCCCTCAACAATCTTCTCTTTTATCTTACCTAGTGAATGTAACAACATAGTTTCTCAGACAATCAATTCCATTAAACAACAGGGATGACTAGAAAGGTTCCAAATTGACAATGCCACATGATATTAAATAAAAGAAAATATTGCAAAAATTAGGGTTCTTACAGTTGTGGAGCACGTTGAGAACTGCTGTAAGCAACATGATAAATTCATGGACTACTCCCATAATGATGGTGAATGTAGGAATGAGAAAAGGGAAAGGAAATTGGAAAGGAAGAAGAAGATTTGGATCTAATTCTATAGCCAAATTAAAGTCCCATCCCGAACAGGCTTTGAGGCCTAAATGAGGTGTTGCTAAAGAAGACGATTGTCGCTTCTGTGTAAAATCAGATGACTGGAAGTTAAACCATTATGCTTATTTAGAAGATCTGAAGAAGAAGATCGGTGAGGGTCAAGCTTCAGGTATCGAGTTAGAATTGGAGCAAAGGTTATTGCTCTAGTCGATGGAACTCGTTACTTAATTTTACCTACAAGGCTAAGTTTAGAACTTGATAATTGTAACTACGTGCCTGTAAGTACAAATACATTATATTGCTTTCTTGTATGGAGAAGAAAGGTTTTTCATTTTAATTGAATAACAATTATTGTTTATTCCATTTTAATGATAAGGTTAAATAATGTTGCACAATTTGTTAACAATTTGTATGTTCCAAAATGACTCCAATCAAACATAACTTTTGGCATTGTTGTTTAGGCCATATTAATGAGAGACGTATTTCCAAGTTTCATAAGGATGGATTGTTGGATAATTTTGATTATGAATCATATGAATACTACGAATCTCGGTTTATTTGGAAAAATGACAAAAGGCCCTTTTATCGGATATGGTGAAAGGGCCACCAAACGATAGAACTAATACATAGTGATGTATGTGGTCCTATGCATTTGATGGCAAAAGGTGGTTTTTACTACTTCATTATGTTTACTGATGATTTCACTAGATACGTATATGTTTATCTTTTGAAGAGCATATTCGAATCTTTTGAGACTGAAGTAGATAAGCAAATTGGTGAAGGTATTAAATCTTTACAATCTGATCATCGAGATGAATACCTAAGCCTTGAATTTCCTAAAAAGAGTGTGATATTGTATCATAACTCACTACTCCTGGAATACCATGGTGAAATGGCATTTCTGATAGGAGAAATCGCACCTTGTTGGACATGGTACGATCGATGATGAGTCAAGCGGATCTTCCATTCAGTTTTTGGGGTTATGCCTTAGAGACGGCTGCACAAACACTAAACCGAGTTCCTTCAAAATCGGTTCAAAAGACACCATATAACATATGGACTGAGAAACGTAATAGCGTGTCATTTATGAAAGTATGGGGGTGTGAAGCGTTAATGAAATGTTTGGTCTCCGACAAGCTAGGACCAAAATCAGACAAATGTAATTTTGTGGGATACCAAATTGAAACAAAAATGGTATTACTTCTATAAACCTTCTGAGAACAAAGTGTTTGTTGCTCGAACGACTGTTTTTCTAGAGAGAGAACTACTTTCTAAGAAAAATAATGGGAGGACAATAGATCTCGATTAGGATCGAGAACCACAAGATAATGTTGAACCAGAATTGGAACATGAGCAAGATGTGACTGAAAGTGCTCTAAACAACACTGCTCAATAAACACAGGTTGTTCGTAGATCTAGTAGGATTCGCCATGAGCCAGAGTGATATTATGGATTTCTCCTGACTCAAAGTGGCGATGTGATGCTTGTAGATGATGATGAGCCTCTCACTTACAAGGATGCTATGAATAGTCCAGATTCTAAGAGATGGCTGGAGGCCATGAAATCTGAGATGGATTCCATGTATGAAAACCAAGTATGGACTTCGGTTGAACCACCCGATGGGGTAAACCTCATAGAGTGCAAGTGGGTTTTCAAGAAGAAAATTGACATGGATGGTAATTTATAGACCTACAAAGCAAGACTAGGGGCGAAAGGTATCAAACAGATTCATGGTATTGACTACGATGAAACCTTCTCACCAGTGGCTATGGTCAATGATAAGTGGATTTTATATCCACTTGGAATGCTTCGTATTAGCTTAAATTGATTGACTTGGTCTCAAGTTTGTTGTATTTTTGATGTGTTTTGTGTAGTTGTGCAGGGTTGTAGCTATCGGTTAGTGTTGGTGTTTCTAATCGATATTAGAGTGGAATTAAGCATTGGAATGAAGATTGGACACTTGTGTTATGCTACCAAGGGGTTACATCTGTCATGGTATTGAAGATGTTAGCTAATGCAAAAGAAACTGAGGAGAAAGGAGCAAATTTGTATAAAATTCGGATTTTCTGGATAGGTTGCGCAGTCTTCACTGTTTTGGCCATATCTGGAGTTCTAGAAGTCTGTTTTCAGCGATCTTACAGCTCACGCGAAGCCTGGGAGATTTTCTACAACTTTTGACAGGTCGTCAATGCGCAAGCTGCGCGTGGTGGGCGCAGGTAGCGCGACAAACAGACTGCTGGGCGCAGGTTGCTCGCGGAAAATCCTGAAAATTACTGTTTTGGCCATATCTTGAGTTCTATAAGTCCATTTTGGACGATATTACTGTCCACGCGAAGATAGCGGAATTCTCTTTCATTATAAAGTGGTTCAGATGTCAAAATATGACTGGAACGGCCCAGAAATATTGAAGAAAAATCAGCTACGAATTTTCCTTCAAAACAGAATCAGTTTAGGAAACGTATTATGTGCCGAACTGCAGAAATTCGACTTTGACAAGGAAATTGCTATAATTCCTACTTCTAATAAGTATGGTAATTGCTCTGGGCGGCTAGAACATTCCAGAATCAGATCTACACATGGAATTTGCAATTCTATTCTCATTCAAGAACGGAAATTGCCATACACCTATTCCAACTCTAAAACGGCAATTACTTGATGGAGAGGCAAATTGAGGCTATAAATACACATCTTGGGGGACAGAAAAAAACACACATCATTACATATCAATTACTTAGTTTTATTTGTATCTTTTCATACTTTGTTTTTAACATGGTTGCATCAGATCCCATGATGACGAGAGGTTCGATTATGAACTAATCATTGTCATGGGATTCTAACGGATTTATTTATGGAGCTTTAGTATCTTGATTGCTTTAAAGATCTGTGTGTGATGTATATCTGATATCCTCGTATGGTTGTGCTTAATTGCAACATGCGTAGCTAACATCTAATTTGTTAATCTCTTGTGAAGTGAAAGTGGATCTTGAGATTTAGAACTTGCTATGCTAGCATAGGTTCATGATTGTTTATCAATATGATTCGTAGTATGAGATGAAAATACTTATATTGCCCTGTGTGATCTTTATGGATAACTTGTTCTTCAACCGTTATGTTTTCAAATTCTATAGACATATAGGGTCTAAGCATAATTGGTGTCTATTCATCTTCTATCTCTTTTGTGGATGTATGTTTAGTTTGGTATACGTATGCTGATAGGTAGCGTGTACTTGTTTTGTGTTATCCGATCAGATATCATAACCATTGCATATAGTGATTAAAGGCGTCAGATCTAAGTGAAGTATTTAATGAAGTTAGGATCCCATGTTACTCTTGTAGACGTAATTCAATTTTAATTCTCGTTAGTTAGTTAATTCTTAGTTGTTAATTTACTTCTTAGTTAATTTATTTTATTAAACCCAATTTGTTATTTGTCTTAGCAGTGAGTAATAACCATACATTGTTGTATAGGTACAATAACTGAATTAAAACCATAACCAGATCTCTGTGGGAACGAACTCAACTTTATTCTATATTACTTGTGACCGCGTACGCTTGCGTGTATTAGTGTAAACAAGTTTTTGACGCCGCTGCCGGGGATCATCGGTGTTTTATTTTTAGTTTATGTGCTTATCAATAGTGGTCGTTAGAGTTCACTGACTCAGATTGGTTACTTATCTATTCTTGTGTAGTTCGTTGGTGTTTCAGGTACTTGTCAGAGAGTGTTGACTTTGAAGATGGATTTTCTAAATTACTATGAAGTTCAGCAGGTGGTTAGTGTTTGTGAGCTATGTGCGGGCGCACATGAGACGAATCAGCAGCCTTATCAGCAGTATCAAGGTCAACAATATGGAGCACAGCCTCAGCAGCCTTATCAGCAATATCAAGGTCAACAATATGGAGCACAACCTTACTATCCTCAGAATTTTCTGCAGCAGCAGAACCAGGATTTTCAGCAGCAGCTAGGGCAGAATTTTCTGCAACAGTATGACCCGTGGCAATCTGAACCTCTGAGTTATGAGGAACAACCATATTTTCAATACCATCCTCAACAGTACCAGCAAGATGTTCCAGATATGTCATATTTCTTTGGAAGTGAAGAGTTTCAACATTAGCAACCTACTCCTACTTTTTAGTCAGATGAGGTTGTTACTATGGAGGAGCTTAGGAGTCTTGTAAAGAGTAACGAGGAGTCTTTAAAATCTGTGGAGACACTAGTTGCTCAAGCTGTGAGATCATTGGAAGAAGAGACTCTGGAGGAGATTAGGATGCGTGTAAAGAGTAACGAGGCGTCTATCAAATCTTTGGAAACAATAGTTGCTCAAGTTAGGAGTGCCTTGGTACAAGAGAATCAGCAATTCATACCAGAGGCAATTCCAGAAAATAATGGTGACTTGGAGCAAGGTACTGCATGCTTAGTTGAAGAAGACAAATTCCAAGGTGAGGTGAGCATTCACAAGCCATGTGAGGAATTTGATCTTGCTAGGATGGTGGATGATTTGGAAAAGGCACCATTTGAGACAGACACTGATGAGCTGCACAAATTTCAAGAATTGGTATGTGTGTACCAAGAGGCTGATGAACATGGGAAAGATGCAGGTCTTCTACTTGTCTCAGAGTATAAAGATGGAGGTAGCGCATTAGAGCCAATGGAAGAAGTTCTCTTTGAGGAACCAAAGGTTTCAGCAACTTACATTTATCCTCCTCCATTATATTCAAGCGAAGCCCGCGAATGTGTGTTGTTCTACAAATTGATAGATTTTGGGTCAACAGAAGAAGGCATTGGAACAGGACATAGTTGTTATACGAATAGGCCAAGCGAGGAGAAGGAGCAGAAAGTGTGCCGCCGTGATGATGATGAAGTCTCACGAAGAGAAAACCAGGCCAACTATTATCATCCTTAATGGAAGCATGGCGTAGTCAAGCTAATTGACTCTAAACAAGCGCTTCGTGGGAGGCAACCCACGCATTTGTGTTGCATTTTCTTTTGCATATTCCGACAAGTAGGTATGTTTTTCTACTTTTCCTTATATTACCTTCAATTCAATGGGGACATTGAATATTTTAAGTTTGGGGGTGGTTTGGGAATAAGTAGTATGTGGTAGTTGTTTGTGTCATTGTGTTCATTTAGATATCATGTTTTGCATGCTTAGTAATAATTCATTCATGTTTTGTTCGTATTATTGCATGTTTGTTTCATATAGGACATTCTATTTTTATGTTCGTATATCATGTGAGTTCATAGTAGTTTGCATTTGCACCCATGCTTGATAGGAATTTTGTGTTGTTGACGCTTTTGATTGAGAAGTGATATGCTTTGTTCTTGTACAAACACATACACTAGTAAGTTGAAGCTAGTAGACTTATTGAATGTTGTGAGTAATTAGAAGGACATGAATATGTGCAAGTTGATTTAGTTTGCATTCTTTGAATACAAGTAGGTGCATTAGAGAGATTTTTGCTTGGGATTGAGTATGTTTTTCCCGCCAAGTGAGTTTTTGAGCCATATTGCATTTGTTGCAATTTTATTCGTTTGCTTGAGTGTCCACGGATTGTTTGCATTGCTAGCAGTTGTTTGAGGTCTTTCTTCAAACGCATGACATTATTTGATGATTAAAATGATAAAGGCATTTAGGAATAACCACATATTTTCCCATATTACCACACCATGTTTACATAATCAATTAGTTAACCCGTTGAGCTTAATCCTATTTTTTCGGTGACATACCACATTACTTGCCTAGACCTTTTTCTTGTATTGGCCTTACATTAATTTGAACCCACATTGACAAAGGCTAGTAGGGTGCTTAAGGGAGTAATAAGGTGTGCAAGGAGGGGTTTATTGTTGGTCATAATTTTGGGGGAAATATTGAAATTTGGGTTTGGTTGTTGCTTGATAGTCGGCATGTGTAATAAAATCGTGGGATCATTGTTATTGTCTACATTATTGTTGCTTTAGCTCTCGAAAAAAAATAGAAAAAAAAGAAAAAAAAGTTATATTATGAGAGCATATTTGTGTTATTATGATCCTACTTTAGTCGACTAGTCGAGTATTCTTGTTGGAAGAAAAATAGTAAAAGTATGTGGGGGAAAAATAGGTGGTTGTGTATGATTTATTATAAGTTCCTACTAGCTTTTGACACTTCACCTATTTTGGCTTATTTGACATACCTTGTCCCTAGCCCCGTTACAACCCAAATAAAAACCTTTTGATTATCGTCATTGATGTATGTTGTGTTAAGAGTTAGATTAATACCAAATGTCAAGCATGCTTATGATTTTGTTGGAATTGAGTGATACACTTACCCTTGTTCTTGAGTGAATATACTTTTGTGAGTGGATTGTGAGTGTTTGCTTGTTTTTGCGTATGAGATCTCGAGTTTTGTCTCAAAGATGTACTCTTGTAGGCTTAGCATGTTTACTAACTTATTCTTACACTTGACATGGACTTGTGAGAACTTATGCATGTTCATTGAGTAGACTATGTGAATACTTGCACTTTCGACACCAAGACATTGCGTATTTACTTTGATTCTTAAGTTGATATGGCATGAGAGGATTTGAAGGTATGGTAGGATATTAGTACTAGATTAATTGCATTTTCATATTAGTTGCATTCATGCATTGCATTGGATTTTGTGGGTACATTCGCTATAGGCCCTCACGAGACCTTACTCGTCCACTAGGGTTGCCTAGGGGTTTAAAGGGCTTGTTGCATATGCCAAATGCAATCGTGATCACTTACGGAAGTGGTACCAGTTAGTTGTATATAGTTATATTTGTTTATGCTTGAGGACAAGCATCGGTTTAAGTTTGGCGGTGTGATAAGTGGATTTTATATCCACTTGGAATGCTTCGTATTGGCTTAAATTGATTGACTTGGTCTCAAGTTTGTTGTATTTTTGATGTGTTTTGTGTAGTTGTGCAGGGTTGTAGCTATCGGTTAGTGTTGGTGTTTCTAATCGATATTATAGTGGAATTAAGCATTGGAATGAAGATTGGACACTTGTGTTATGCTACCAAGGGGTTACATGTGTCATGGTAGTGAAGATGTTAGCTAATGAAAAAGAAACGGAGGAGAAAGGAGCAAATTTGTGTAAAATTCGGATTTTCTGGATAGGTTGCGCAGTCTTCACTGTTTTGGTCATATCTGGAGTTCTAGAAGTCCGTTTTCAGCGATCTTACAGCTCACGCGAAGCCTGGGAGATTTTCTACAACTTTGGACAGGTCGTCCACGTGCAGGCTGCGCGTGGTGGGCGCAGGTAGCGCGACAAACAAACTGCTGGGCGCAGGTTGCGCGCGGAAAATCCTGAAAATTACTGTTTTGGCCATATCTTGAGTTCTATAAGTCCATTTTGGACGATCTTACTGTCCACGCGAAGATAACGGAATTCTCTTTCATTCTAAAGTGGTTCAGATGTCAAAATACGACTGAAACGGCCCAGAAATATTGAAGAAAAATCAGCTACGAATTTTCCTTCAAAACCGAATCAGTTTAGGAAACGTATTATGTGCCGAACTGCAGAAATTCAACTTTGACAAGTAAATTGCTATAATTCCTACTTCTAATAAGTATGGTAATTGCTCTGGGCGGCTAGAACATTCCAGAATCAGATCTACACATGGAATTTGCAATTCTATTCTCATTCAAGAACGGAAATTGCCATACTCCTATTCCAACTCTAAAACGGCAATTACTTGATGGAGAGGCAAATTGAGGCTATAAATACACATCTTGGGGGACAGAAAAAAACACACACCATTACATATCAATTACTTATTTTTATTTGTATCTTTTCGTACTTTGTTTTTAATATGGTTTCATCAGATCCCATGATGACGAGAGGTTCGATTATGAACTAATCATTGTCATGGGATTCTAACAGATTTATTTATGGAGCTTTAGTATCTTGATTGCTTTAAAGATCTGTGTGTGATGTATATCTGATATTCTCGTATGGTTGTGCTTAATTGCTAGATGCGTAGCTAACATCTAATTTGTTAATCTCTTGTGAAGTGAAAGTGGATCTTGAGATTTAGAACTTGCCATGCTAGCATAGGTTCATGATTGTTTATCAATATGATTCGTAGTATGAGATGAAAATACTTATATTGCCCTATGTGATCTTTATGGATAACTTGTTCTTCAACCGTTATGTTTTCAAATTCTATAGACATATAGGGTCTAAGCATAATTGGTGTCTATTCATCTTCTATCTCTTTTATGGATGTATGTTTAGTTTGGTATACGTATGCTGACAGGTAGCGTGTACTTGTTTTGTGTTATCCGATCAGATATCATAAGTATTGCATATAGTGATTAAAGGCGTCAGATCTAAGTGAAGTATTTAATGAAGTTAGGATCCCATGTTACTCTTGTAGACGTAATTCAATTTCAATTCTCGTTAGTTAGTTAATTCTTTGTTGTTAATTTACTTCTTAGTTAATTTAGTTAAATAAACCCAATTTGTTATTTGTCTTAGCAGTGAGTAATAACCATACATTGTTGCATAGGTACAATAACTGAATTAAAACCATAACCGAATTAAAACCATAACCAGATCTCTGTGGGAACGAACTCAACTTTATTCTATATTACTTGTGACCGCATACGCTTGCGTGTATTAGTGTAAACAGTCAAATCCATCAGGATTTTGCTTGCGATAGCAGCTTATTATGACTATGAAATCTGGCAAATGGATGCAGTCAAGACCGCTTTCTTGAATGGAAGCTTAGAAGAGGATGTGTACATGACACAACCTGAGGTTTTTGTCGATCCAAGGTTTGCCAAAATGGTCTATAAGTTGCGATGATCCATTTATGGATTGAAGCAGGCCTCGAGGAGATGGAACATTCATTTTGATGAAAGAGTCAAGGAGTATGGCTTCATACAAAATGATGATGAGTTGTGTGTTTACAAGAAGGTTAGTGGGAGCCATGTGGCATTCCTAGAATTATATGTTGATGACATATTACTAATTGGGAATGACATTCCTTCTCTACAGGCTATGAAGACTTGGTTGGGAAAAAGTTTCTCAATAAAAGACTTAGGTGATGCTACCTATATCTTAGGAATCAGGATCTATAGAGATAGATCTAAAAGATTAATCGGCTTAAGTCAGAGTACATACATTGACAAAGTATTGCATCATTTTGGGATGCAAGAGGCAAAGAGGGGCTATGTCCCAATGTCTCATGGGATAGCCATCTGAAAGGAAAACTGTCGTAAATCATCAGATGATAAGGACCGTATGAGTAAAGTACCATATGCTTTGACAATTGGTTCTATAATGTATGTAATGATATGTACTCATCCTGATGTCTCGTATGATTTAAGCATGATGAGCAGATACCAGTCTAATCCAGGTGAGGGTCATTAGACAGCTGCCAAGAATATTCTTAAGTACCTGAAGAGGACTAAAGACTCATTCTTGGTATGTGGAGGAGATGGGAAGCTGGATGTAAGAGGTTACACTGATGCTGGTTTCCAGACAGGCAAGACGGTTCTGTGTTTTAGTCTGGTTTTTATTTTGTCTAAAGAGAGGTGCTGTAAGCTGGAATAGTTCACAACAAGGACATTAGATGATTCTACAATGGAGGCTGAGTACATCGATGCTTGCGAAACAACCAAGGAGACTGTTTGGGCATGTACTCAAGTGATATCACCTTATTAATAAGATTAATGATCAAGGAGATATACATATATGTAAAGTGCATAATAATATTGCAGACCCACTGACTAAGGCTTTGTCGCAGCAGAAGCATGAAAGTCACACTAGTTCCATATATATTTGATACATGGGATACTGGCTCTAGTGCAAGTGGGAGATTGTTAGTATTTGTACCCTAGAGACAATACTTTTATGTTTTAGGGAAAAGCATTTTATTAATAGGAATTATGTTTTGTTGATTAATATTAATTTATTTATTATGTCTTTATTTACTGCATTATAAATGTTAGCATAATAAAAGTCCTTTGAATTATGATATGCACTATATATCTTTAAGTATGTGACTTGAAAATGAGATTGTATGAGTAGTATCTTTATTCCTAAATATCCCTAGTCGAGTATTATTATTAAAGGACAATAATAATACATAGAGATTAGTATGTTTGTTGACTGATGACCAAATCTCATTGGTCATAGGTATGGTGATACTAAAGTCAAAACATAGGTGCATGTAAGGGTACATGGCACTGGATTGACCCACCGTGAGATTTTACATGTTATCAGTGTCATAAGTAATTCTCATAGTGATAATGGTGTAATGATCCTTAGACCTGAAATCATTATATTTCTATACGAGAATTAATATACTTTGATTACATTAAAAGTTACCTTTGACCGGGTGATGATAAAAGTGGACATTGGGTATATTATGCATCGTATGAGAAATATGAATGATCTAGATGGGATTTAACCCTCCTAGTTATAGGAGTGATATTATTGGTCTCTCGTTTAAGTGATACTATGAAATGCACGGCCGTGCTTAAGTATTGATTTGATTTAATAATCTACTCATCGATCAAGAAAATTAAGATTAAATTATGAAGAGGATGTCACATTACATCCCTCAAGTTTAATCTATAATATCATTGGTTAAAGAGATTATACTACATGGAACATTATTCACGAAAGGCTTAATCGAATCACCGATTTAATTATTATTACTTGGGTAGCAATGATGTATTACTAGATGCCGCTCATTATTTACAATTTTAATTAGATATTAAAATTGTTACCAACGTAATAATAACCTACAGGGTCACACATAAAGAACGCTTGAAGGAGAAATAATTTAAATTATGAATTTAAATTAATTAAATAATTTATTCTATTTATAATATTAATTAAGTATGATTAATTAATTAAATAAATAGAAAAAACGAAATTACTTAAACTAATTCTGAAATTAGGTATTAATTAATTAAGTGTGACTTAATTAAATAATAAATTGGAATTTCATATTAGAATTAATTATAATTGGATTATAACTAGTAAACTAATTCTCTTATATATATATATATATATATATATATATATATATATATATATATATATATATATTTATGGCTGATTTTATAAGGTGATACAAGTTTTATAAAATCCTAGCCGTTCTTGAGAGAAAGAAAGAGGATAGAGAGGGAAGCAGTTTTCGGGTGCTATTACACATCAATCCTTCGAGACAAGCGTTCGTGTGGATACCGATAGAGCGTAGATCGAGAGCGGGATGCGTGGTGATTCAAA
This sequence comes from Saposhnikovia divaricata, assembly GCA_036435485.1. Classification (NCBI taxonomy): domain Eukaryota; kingdom Viridiplantae; phylum Streptophyta; class Magnoliopsida; order Apiales; family Apiaceae; genus Saposhnikovia; species Saposhnikovia divaricata. The sequence continues at coordinate 127,820,932 of CM071595.1, forward strand.
TAGCTAGGATCTCTAGTTGTCATCCGTTCATAAAGCTTCTTTATGGTAATCATCTAACTCCGAATTAAATCTTTTGTTTTTGCATGGATCCTGTGGTAGGGTTTCGATTTTTATTCTTTTTGCGTTTAATTCCGCTGCGTTTATGTGCACGAAACCCTTCACTCCCTCCGTAACTCTCATTTGTTTACAATTGAGTTGGGCACGGAGGTTAAGAAAAAGTGTAAAGTAGTGGAGAAAAGTAAAGAAAGTGAGTAATGTGATGAGACCAATCAATATTTTATGTAATAAAGTGAGTTTAGTGGAGGAAAGTAGTGTGTGTAGTTATTTTTTATATTTTAAGTTTTTACTATTTTGCGTAAGTTTTGTAATGTAAAGAATTGAGAGGCACAATCCAAAAAGGAAAGTGTAAAGAAATGAGAGGGACAAAGGAGTATAACCTTCCAAATAGTTTATGATACATTATTTGGAGTTTTTACCATAAAAAGAAGGAAAATTCAATTTTTTACCACTCAATTCTTGAGTCCATTAGAAATTCTTTTCTCATGTCCATCTCAAAAGGATTTCATTCCATTTTCCAGGTTCGTCGTCATTCCACAAAATTGTATACCTATCTTTCTATTCGACCTACGAGTTAAGTGGTAAGAAAATCGATTTTTCTTAAAAAGAAATATTTAGTTAGATTATGAATTGTTTAAGGGCAAATGAATTTATTTAGAAGTCAATAATATAAGTAAATTGTTTAAATTTTCACACAATAAATGAAGTATAGTTCCATATAACACAAATTTTGCTCATGTTGTAACAATGAATCATATCTGCGTATTATAGAGTACACAAAGCATATGGTTGAAATTTTAAAAGTCATAAAGATTGACTATTTAACTAAAGAAATAAGAAACTAAAAGATGCTAAACGGACTAACAACTTGAATATAATTTTACAAGCATTTGGAATATTGTCCCTCTTTACCTATCTAAAGCTCATTTGACCATCCATGTAATAGTGTTCTTTTGAAAAATGAATGAAATTTTCAAATATTCATATAAATTCTAGTTAAACAATCAAAACACACTAATCATAAATATGTTTACGCGTAACCTGTTTGACAAGAAAAAATTCAATCAAGAACTCAAATTTCAAAAAAGCGAATTAGATGTGTAATATCGACATCTGATTTACAGTACCGTATTTTGAACCAAGTATGTATATCAGTTAAATTAGTGATAACTTATATATAGTTCAATCCTCATTATAAATTGTTTCGAGCATTCAAATAATATACATTTATTGTTATTAAAAAAAGAAAAAAATAGTAACTATTTATCTTAACTGAATAAATTATTAAATTATAAATGAAATATAGCATGAAAGCCATTTATGTAAGCAGTAAATGAATTTCAAGACTTGTCGAAATGTTCTTTTTAGCATAATGTATATATGTATTTATAAATTTAAATTATTTTGAAGCTGGGGGTTGTACGTTCAACTCATTAATGAATTTTAAAATAAATATTAAAAAGAAAATAGTAAGATCTCCTTAAAAAAGTTATAACAAATCGCTTGTGTGTGCATGTCGCTAATGATTTTAAAAAATGTTTGAAAAAACAGTTTAGGTTAGTGGTTATAAGTGTAAAAATAAATTTATGATTACATGGAGGTTAAAGTTCTATTCCCATGAAAATATATTTAGATAATATAATCATTAGTAAATTTAAGAAAAAAACATTTTTAAATAGAATATAACAAGTTTCATGTAATAGTGGGTTATCTGTGCATGTAGATAATGATTTTCAGGATGTATATAAAGAGAATTTGTAGCTTAGTGGTTGTTGATGTTAAATAAGTTCGCGGTTATATGGAGGTCAAAGGTTCAATTCTCATGAAATTCAATAATTTTTAACATTTATTTTCATATAGGGGTACTTAGTAATTTAATAAATAGACTCAAAACCCATGTTGGCCTATAATGGATGGATTATTTTACATTTGAAAATAGAGTAAGTTGGTTGAAAGAAGATTACTTTATATTTGAAATAAAATAGAAAGTAATAGAATTTTGAAGTCATGATTGGAGATGCCTATATCGACAATGCTCAAGGACATTCGGTGTACATTATTATAATTTTATTATTACAACTATATAATATATTTCTTTTTAGTTATGTTTTTATTGCAATAGGCTTGATAAACTATAGAATCGATAATAAAGTGGATTTAACAAAGTGAGCCAATTTCATTTTGAAATCAAAATCAACGTGAAAGCACACGATATTTGAAATAAAATATAAAGTAATAGGAATTTTGAAGTCATGATTGGAGATGCCTATATCGACAATGCTCAAGGACATTCGGTGTACATTATTATAATTTTATTATTAAAACTATATATTATATTTCTTTTTAGGTATGTTTTTATTCCAATGGGCTTGATAAACTATAGAATCGATAATAAAGTGGATTTAACAAAAATATAAGTGAGACAATTTCATTTTGAAATCAAAATCAACGTGAAAGCACACGATTAACTAAGCTTCCAAGCACACAACTAACTCCATATTTTGATAGTTTAAAATGCAGATATTTCAAATCAAATTACGAAAAATTATTGAAATGCATATTGCGATACAAGTTTATATAATAAAGTCCATTTTAATAATTCTTAAGTGAGAGCTATCTAATCAAATTCAAATTCACATAATTTGATTATTAAAGAAAATGGAAATTTATTGTCTAATATGCACTAATAAAAAAAATTTTATAGTGAATTTTAGAGATTATATCCCATATATAATATTCAAGTACCTAATATTTATGCATTCAATATATATATATATATATATATATATATGTGTGTGTGTGTGTGTGTGTGTGTGTGTGTGTGTGTGAAAATGATCAAATACAAACTTTTGTTAAATACAAATTTATAAACTTTTTATGTTCAACACATACATAACTTGGGTTCAACATCATTTATTAAATAATAATTAAAAATATTAATGAATAGAAATAATTGAATCCTTCAATATCCTTCTGGGTTCACCAATATGTTCAAATTAGGCCATAAAAATATGAATTTTTATTTGTTTGATATATCGGTGTGTTAAACCGTAGTTAAAATTTTGTTGGACAAATATTAGGGATATTCTCAATGCTGCCATCGTCGGTATAATCACCTGTTTGACTCATACATGTGATACCCTTGAATTTTAGGTTTTCGATCTATCATACCATTCTGTTAGCAAAACGTTAAACAAACATGAAATGTACACGAATGGCATAAATAAGAGTCAAAAATATAGTGATACCAACGGTAAAAACCAATAGCACAAGGGTATTATTATAAAGATAAAAAATATGTTCAAATAGGATACATTTTTAATTTTTCATAAATTTTCAAAATGTAATGAACATTATTTTAAGTTATTTTTTCTACCATAAATAATTCTTGTCAAAAAATTCACCACCAATTCAAAGTTTCCGAATAGTTAACGATCAACCATTAAATGCATTTTAAAATATTACTAAAATATATCATAATTTTTACAAATCCCTTACATGTCTCTCTTGGGCTCGATATTGTAAAAATCAAGAAAAATCCATTAGATTGTACCATAACAAAAACCAACCAAATAAAATCATGTTTCACTTATAATAGTATAGTACAGATTTGTCAAAAGTATTTTTTTTAGATATTGTGAGAAAGTATATAGTTGAATCAGAAAGATAGATAAAAAAAAATTTAAGTTAAAATATGATATAATGGTCATTTTGGTACGTTCAAATGTTTTCTAAGTTTTACTAACAGAAGGGCACCATAGACCGAAAACCAAAAGTATGAGGGCACCATAAATTGAAGTCAAAAAGGTAGTAGTATCAACAGTAAAAGTGAATAAGATGATGGTATCATAGAGAATATCCTTAAATATTATATAATTCTCAACTATCCTTTTGGGTTCACCAATATCATATTAAGGTACAGAAATGTGAAGTATTATAAATTTCTTATACTTTTTTTAATCATACAAATGTAAATTTATTTAATGCATTTGGATAACAGAAGTATGATATTGAACTCAAGTTATATATCTGTTGAACACCTGTTATAAAATAATTTCAATTTTTCGTAAAAAATGTTGCAAATATATTTTCAGTAAATTATAAAATGATGTAAATATGTTTTTGTTATAAATTATATGTATTTATAAAATTTTAATTATTATTTAAATATAATGTTGAATCCAAGTTACATAATATGTATTGAACATAAAAAGTTTGTAAGTTTGTATTTAAATTTTTTTTACTAGAACTCGCTCCTATATATATAATAATAATATTTCGTTTCAAATAAACTCTTTTTCAATCATGTCTGTCCCAGATTGTCGTTGACATTTAGTAAATTTAGTAATATTTCTTTTAAATCATTCAAAAAGCAATACAAATTATTTCGAGATGCGCTTACGATATCTCAACTTCTAACAAATTGTTTCAAATCATCCACGAATGTCAAGATTATTCACTGGAGAAATTTCGTACTACAAGAGATTCCATATGATCTAAGCTTTCCAATTCTTGAAATGTTATTAATGCATTCAATCTTTGATTTATTATTTTATTAGGAAAATGCTAGGTACCCCAAATTGGTACCCAAAATAATTCTCAAATGCCAAGTGTCTTATTTTAATTATTCATAACAAAATGGATCCCCCAGCATTCACACCAACCTCTCCAATCAAAATTTTATAATCTACCACGTCATCGGCCACATCATTTGGGAACAACTTTTGGGTACCAATTTGGGGTACCTAGCACTACTCATTTTATTATTCTTTGAGCGAATGTCAGCCCTTAAAGTCCTAGATATTTTAAAAACAAGTATGGAAAATTTTCCACTTTGGTTTACAAATTTACCAAACTAAGAAGATTTTAAATTCAGAAAGATATTAAAAATCATAATGGTTATTTAGTAATAGTGAATTTACCTTAAGAAATGGTGGAGATCGATCTCCACCATTGAATTATTGCACAAACTTTGAAATTTTTATACTTATGTATTTTAACATCTGGTGAAATTGAGCAACTAGTGAAAACTTGAAATAAATAAGAGTCAAGGTCTTCCTTTTTTTCAACAAAATATGTAATATTATTTTCTTTATGAGAATAGATTCTTGTGACACCATCAATCACTTTTATGATATCGACCACCTTTCATTATAATTTTAAGAGAGTTATTTTTTAGATGAAATGATAACATATGCACTAAATATATTAAATTAATATATAAATGCAATAATGACATTTACATAAATTTATTTATAAAATTTTATGTTTATAAAAATAAATGCTTTATAAATAGAAATGTGCCCTCCAAATAAAGTAGGACGTATACAATTGCGCACAACATGTAATAAGTAGGTTGTATACAATCGCACAACTAGCACATGTTCCTGTAGTTCTTTATCAATATATTCTAAATAAGTGCTAGCATTAGCATTCCAAAATTACTTAATCTATCCTTCCACTTTTTACTCATCCAATATATCTTTACAGGCTTTTTGGTCATGTAACATTAAAATTACCTAATCTATCCTTCCACTTCTTAAACATCCAATATATCTTTACAGGCTTTTTGGTCATTTAACATTTAAGTCTTTTTTCCACAAAATGGATCACCCATATAGTAATGGGTTATATCCATATCTATCTAATTTTAACTGCGTCAGTTTTCAAAATATTGTTATGGTAACTTCTTTTCAAAATTGTAACTAATTATGTTGAGACTTTCTCTCCCTATAATCATGTTTCGTGCTAATCTATTTATTTTGAATTTGAATTCCTTAATTTGTGGAGTCATCTTTGGTAATTACTGAAGGGGAAGATTGTGTATCAAATCTTGATTATTGATTCTTACTGATGGACAAAGCAGGTATGTTGATATCGATGGTCTTCATGTATTCATGTATACGTTGTTTTAACTATCGATGGTATGTTGATTATACGATGGACAATGCATGTCGAAAATGAATTCCGCTTGCATCTCTCCTCATCTCCTTTGCCCAAACATGGTAAAACTAATTTGTGTTGTTATATATCTCATGTTTTTATTTATCGAGAATTTTCTAATTGCATTGAATAGAGAGGTTTGATTTGCCTTATTCTCCTATCTCCTCCGTTTATGCGATCTCTTCTTCTCCTGTTCTTCTCCTCCTTCACGAATTTGAATTTCTATCATGTACTATTATTCATCTATTTATATTTAGATCATTTTCTCTTGATTCTATATCTATGTATTTACCAGGTTCTTCGTGATTCTATTCTATAGTTCTTGATTTAATGATTCATTATACTCAATAATGATATCTTTCTATTTTATCAGGTAGTCAATGGGTAATTTTCTTTTCCAATTATTATGATGTGTTCGGCATTTTATATCTTCTTAAAATAATAGGTAATGATTCTTCAATGTTTATACATATCTCAATTTTTATAAATTTTTTGCAATCCAATTGTTTGATTAAAGTTCTAAACGAGTTTGGATTGTTTTATTTGGGTTTAAACTTGCGATGAATTGTATGTTCTATATTGTTTGGATGTTGTAGTTGTAGCTTCTGTAGCTTCTGAATCACATCCGGTATTTTAGTATTTTCTTTGTAGGATGACTTGCTGAATTACAATTAAAGAAGAAAAAATATTTAGTTTAATTGTTTAACCAATGTAGTACATTCGGATAATGTGGAATGATATATATAAACTATAGTTACTTAAAGATAATAAAGAATAATGTACAATCATTAAGCATATTTTGGGATGGAAAATATGTAACATTGATGCGGCCGTGTTTTAGATCAATGACGGCAGCTCATTTTGATTTATTTTAAGATATGAAATTGGTTCGTTTTTAGCAGGTTGTGGTGAAAATCTAGGAGGTGTTATGGATCGAGTCAAACTTTTATTGCAAAATCAAGGAGAATTGTTGAAAATGGGACAGCTTAAGAGGTCCTATACAGGTATTGGTGATTGCTTCAGAAGATTTTTGGTGTGTTGTCGTTCTGGAGAGGTCACCATGCAAATGTCATACGCTATTTTCCAACTCAGGTGACTACTTTTCATTGTACCAAATTTGCTTATAATTTATTCTACACTGATTCTGCTTTCTTAAAGTTTTACTCATATGTTTTTATTCATCGCCTGTGGAAATGTTAGTGTGAATGCTTTAATTTAAGTACATGTGCATCTATAATTGTGTTTTCTTCTTACAACTTTATTTTAGCTATTTTTTTTTTGTATTGGCTTTAAACTACAACATCGCTATGACACATAGCACTTAAAACTAAATCAGTGAACCACAAACATAACTTTGTTTTTTATATCAGGCATAAATTGCTTCAAAGATCAACATACTATTAGCGTGTGAGCCAAATTCTATTTTCATTAGCTGCAACTTGAATATACGTTCTGCACTACCTAGATAATGAATCCATGTTTACTGTTGAATTGATTAATAATATCACTACATAATTTCTTAATTAGTGTCCTTCGACAACCATATCTGTTTTGTATACTACTGTTGTGGTATATGAAAACACACACATGTCTGCTACAGACATTATATGCTCTACTCATTTTATCTTATATATATACAGGAGTGTAATGGAGAGTTAATTTTTCTTATATCCTCTTAACACCTTTCATTTTAAAGTGCAAGCGGATTTTTACTTCCATCTCATTTATATACGTAGTTAAGTATGTTTCCGGTGACTTTAATTCAGCCTCAGGCTTTATTTGACCGGAGCATGACTTAGTATCACCAATAACGTATTTGTTCGAGGTGTTTTAATATAATATAGACATAATTAATATCCTTGGACAGTCTGGATATTTCTGTATATAATTAGTTGTTAGAGATTACCTCTCACTTAGCCTAACACACAAATAACAATGTATGAGTATTTTCAGGGATGAACAAGCTTGAATAAATCAATGAAAAAGCTTAACCTTCTTATTCTCTGAGATTTCTTCATGGAAAAGTAGAGGTTGATTTGGATGGCAAGGTCGGTATTAAGTCACTTGCTAAGGATCACCGAGATGAAACTCTCAAAGGTACAATAGGCAACCTTTTTGATAATTTTTTTTTCCTAATTCTATCAATAATAAAATGCCTGGAAGACTAAGGATGAAGGATTTAGTACCAAATAAATATCCATGTAAATGAGTTAAAGTAAGGTTTTAGCAATTCTATTGGAATTTTAGGCCTTCCATTATTAGCATTAAATTCAACAAATAGTGGCCAGGTAGTGATATATTGAATTTTTTACAGGTCCAATATAGTGACCTTTGTAATATAATTCCTGACTTTTATTCTGAAGAACCAGGTAGCTTTTTCAATTTCTATTGTCAAGACAATATATAGTAGTATAATGAACATTTATAAAATTGAAATTACAGCTTCAATACTCCTATAATTACTTTGATACATGTGTGCATAACATAACCATAGTCCATAAAAAAAGCATGCCAGCTTTTATTGTTTTTTATATGGTACGGAAATATTGGTTTTTCATTTGTATGTTGGCAGAGGTACCTTGAATTTGGACTTTTTGTCGTGGTCAATTGGGGTCCATTGCGCATCTCTAAGGATCATTGGAAAATTGCTATATATTTTTGACAGTCATTATATGTTACTGCAGATCTATTGGATTTTCTTTCATTCGGTGAGTTATATGTTAAGACATTATTGTTCATTGTATGTTACCGACATTAGAGAACTCTTTGGACTAAAACATGTCTAAAAAATAAGTAAAAATTAATAGGGTTTGACCGGACAAAATTTCATCATTTTTATCTAAGTTTGTAGTCTCTTAGATTACTCTGAATAGATTAATAGTCAAAAGGTTGATTACATTTGGATTTCTTCTTATAGCTTATAGCTTCTGGGGTTGTTGACTTTGTAGAATGAAGTTATAAACAAGCCGTACACCAGAACACATGGCAGAGACCAATTACCATGCTTAGAGTAGTTAACTTCTTACTGCAAGAAAGGTTATGTGCATGTCTGGCATGTAAGTTCTTTTAAAATTTAAATTTAAGATCTATATTTTGATGTTTTATGATTGGTTCTAACAATATATTTACAGCTTTTAGTTTGCTTTATTAGTAGATGTGCACTGTTATTATAAGGTTACTGACGTGTTTGATTTTTATTTATTAGTTTTCATAATTCTGTAAGTTGGAGTTTCAGCTTAATAGGAAACGAGACCTGAGTATAAAATTGTTGTCGGTAGTATAGTTTTCTTATAGTCTATTTCTGATCATTATATTACACATTTATAATTGGTAGGTCATTAGGACATCTTTTGCATATTTATATATTATATTAAGTATGTTGAGGTTCTAAGTAGAGCAATAAAAATGTATGAATTATTTTTTCATGGTTCTATTCATATGTGTTTCTGTTGAACAGTATATTGCAGACCCTTCGCAGGTTGGCTTGGGATTGAGTGGACTATTGGTGGAGGAAATGGTACATCATTAGGGAAAATCCTGAAGGTAAAAAACTAACATTGCTCTCATTATTAGTCAGCTAAGCCTTTTTGTTATCTCGGTAGGAATTCCACCCGGGATGCACCCTTTAGCTTTCTGATTCTTAATGGA